>OX328108.1:1697500-4097500 GCA_946811185.2 Hippopus hippopus | reverse complement strand
GACCCGACATGACCTATTTTCGAACTCGTCCAAGATATTATCAAGACAAACACTCTGACCAAGTTTCATGAGTATCGGACTGAAAATGTGGCCTCTAGAGTGTACACAAGCTAAAAGTTTACGACGCAAGACGGATAAAGGACGATGAACACAGCACGATCACAAAAGCTCACCTTGAGCACGTTGTCCTTAGGTGAGCTAAAAAAAACTTCATATTCTGTACAGTCATAACTTAGATTTATACTACAGTTTGAAAAAAAAATGGTATTACACTTAACTATTAAAATGGACTAAAACATAAAGGCCGAGTAAAGGCCAAAATATCAAAGCAGTAGTCATAATACATCTAAATTCAAATCATACCTTTTTAAAGCATGGAAAATATTGTGGAGATGACAGTCAGTTACCGTGTGGTCGGGCCATATGTTAGTTGCTGGCAGAAAAAAAGAATTTTAAAATCAGGCAAAAAGTAATCAAAAGACACAGCTATCTGGCATGTTTTAACCTCGTTTTGAAATTAATTTTTCTGTCAGCAACTAACACTCAGACTAACCGTATAATGACAGTTTGTCATCTTCACAATAATTTCCATACTTTTAAATGGTATGATATAAATTGCAATGCATTTAAAAAATCCACTTTGACTATATTTGGCCTTTATTGTTACTTTAATAATTTCAAGTTCATTTTATGAGTATCACATAAAATATAAGTAATCTACATGTAATATGCAAACTAAGACTTCACATTCGGGGGTCTATTTCTATTCAGTCAAAAAAAAAAAAAAAAATGCAGGTGTGAATAAGCACAATGTAAAAATCAGATTTTAGTCTCATATAATATTGAAAGATACAGTTATAGTATGATGAAAGTTTGAAATTTTGTCTGATAATGTAAGTCTTATTCACGCATATACCTCTAGATTTCTTTTTTGAATTTATGAGCCATGTCCTATTGACTTCTTTGACAGTCATACATGTACTACATAATTGAACCATGGCAGGGACATGAGCGGAAAAAAAAACTGGTGTAGAATACTTGAAATTCAATATTAACACTTGTAAAAAGGCAATTCATTACAGTCCAATGCAGTTTTGGGTGAATCCATTTTCATTGTCCAAAGAAAAGAGTTAAAATCATCACTCGTAACCTGGCAGAACATAGCTCAGATCTTTTTTACATATTCCCGCCCTTGTTACCGGTACAGCTCAAGGTACTATAGCAGCCATAATGGATCAAGATACACTCAGTGTGACAAGTTGCCAAGCAAAGTAAAAGTTTATTTTTACATAACCAAAATGAAACTTTCAAGTCATCAGTAAAAAAAAGAATTGCTATTTCAAAGTTTCTTTTTTTTTTGGGGGGGGGGGAAATACCTCCTAACCAGACATTATCTAGATCAAAGATCAGACTGCACGTTCTGTGCTATCTGATCTTGATCTACACTGTACTTGAGCAGCACTTAGCAGCTTTAGGGTTAAAGGAATTCGGTACCTCTATAAATCTTTAAAAACTATAGGCATATTTTCATTCTAAGGTTTGAATTACTAGCTGTTTACATGAAGCACAGTTTCTAATTTGGGTTGAGCAGCAGTTCATCATAAAAATTTACTTTAATAAATAAAGTGTAAATATTCTAAATTTGCTCTGTACAGGTACTTCAAGTTCCAAGCATCAAAAATATATCAGGGAATTTAGATCTACATGTCCAAACAGTAAGATGCATTCCTGTGGACTCTTTATCATAAATCTATCTGCAAATTCTGCATTCCTAATCTTAGTTATTCTGTTGCATGAAAGGTAACAAATCAAAAATTCAAGTGTTAGAAGGCCTTTTACACCTTGATGACAACTGTAAGTCTCTGAGGCTTAAATTCCAGGATATTGGGCTAAGTTAGTGAATGTTAGTTCACTGAGAAGGACACGATTTCCCATGAAAAAAATCCTCATTATAAATTCATGTCACGGGTACGTACTTGATCGGGGCCGTTTGTAAACGAAATATTTCTTCATGTCCCTTCGATGATTGGAGAGGAATCTTGGAAGCTTTTCCAACGCAATCTTGCATAAATCAAATGTCAAATAAGTTTCTTTTAATAGACTGCATGATTTCTATTTCTTTAACGTTATAGAAAAGTTTAAAACAATTCGGAAATTCATCGATACTCGGTGGTAACAAGGTGCCGAATCGACGTTATGGGTTATCGAAATGGTTTTGAATTATTTACCGTCAAATTCTAGCTAGCTGTCTGAATAGTTACAGATAGATGATATAATGCATAGCTGAAAATGTTATTTCAAAGGTTAGTGCTTAATCTCCTTGTTTATTTTTTAAGTTGACGACACTGGTTGTGAGTGAATATTTCTTGAATGAAAACGAGGGCAGTCTGTGTAAACAATGTTCAAACGCATATGGCAATATTAAAAAAAAAAAAAACAAAAAAGAAAACTTTGTTTTAGTATCTGTAGTATTTAAAACTGATAGATATTTAGTTTTAACGAAAATTCGATAAAGAAATCTTACATAATTTGTATGATACCTTCAAAGTCAGAGCTGAATATCAATTGTAGATCTGCGTTATTCGTCCCGTATATCAACCTAAATTCCCTGAAAGCGAGCGCGCATGCATGTTACGCATGATGTATTTGGTTCCAGTCAAAACGATCACAGTAAGCAGATTTGCTATACAAATCCGCTAAAAAGTAATGAAAGAGAAAATACTGGCTTGTCACAGGGACTACAATTAATTCCTTACAGTTACACTTCAATGTTTATGGACCATGGGCAAGGTAAGATCTGGAAAATATATAGGTAAAATAAAGTCAAAACGTACCCAAAATTTAAGTCAAAACGTACCCAAAATAAAATTTTCTTTGTACTAATTTCGATATTATATATAAATAGTACATGTTATATATTTTACCTTTTAAGGATGGTTTAACTCCAAACTCACATGATATGCTTTTCAATTCTTTAAAATGAAGCATGTTTTCAACCCCAAGTTACATTCAATTATGGGTGATGTGTTCTAATCAGGACTAATCAGGTGTAACAAACTACTGTGGCTGACATTTTAACAGTTTTATTTTCATAAAAGGTGATTTACACACATGTAGACAATTTGTTACAAAGTATTATGTGTTTTTAATTACCCTTTTTTTCAAGGTTTACAAAAAATATGTAAGTCAATTTATGTTTAAAATGAAAATGTTAGACGCAATTAATTCAACAAGTTTTTTTTCACTAAAAGGCACAAGTTATCTTTAACCACACAATCCAGAGTATGAACAATCCATTTGAAAATGGCTTTTGAAAACACTGTGGAAAAAGAATAAAGTGCTGGTAGCAATTTTCTCGTTTTTCTCACATGTTTTCTTCCTAGCCTCATCTAATTTGTTGTTTGCAAATGTTTTCAAACTGGAAAAGTTAAAGATTTTATTGTTTGGTAAAGAGCTATGCTTACAACATTTTCAGTGCAGAATATATCATATATCATATGATAACCCCCCCCCAAAAAAAAAAAAAATAAATAAAAAAAAATCATTTGTTAACATTTCAATAAAATCAAAATAGTATATGTTTTTGGTTATGATAAATAAATGTAACTGAGTCACTGCTCTCAGGCAACCAAATTTTAGACTTGTCCATATTTAGGGAATTTTCAGATGATAAAAATGTTACAAAGAGCTTCTAAAGGGTAAAAAAGGAGGATATGAGAAAAAGTTTCCAGCAGATAAGTTACGGAAATTTAATATCAACCCTTCCGTTTTTCATCTGATTCTTTTTAATTCACTGAGTGAATTGTCTCTCAAATCATAAAAATGTTTACAGAGCAATTAAATTAATTACCATGCAATCTACAACAGGTTAAAGACCATGTGAATAACTAATTCATTCACCACTTAAATTCTGTCACACCTTTTTTGAGTGTGCACATTTCACTTTTGTTATTCAAACCTTGTATGTATCTCATTTCTTTAAATGTTTTGATGCTTGTAAATGTTTTTATCGATAAAATAAATATTAATCAAAATGGATAAAGATATTTAGGTATCTGATGCTTTTTTATTAATATCAATGTATTATTTTTGGGTACATTTTGACTCCAGTTGGGTACGTTTTGACTCCACTAGGGTACGTTTTGACTTGGGTACGTTTTGGTTTGGGTACGTTTTGACTGTAAACCGACTCTTTACCACACAAAAAAAAATCTCAGATTTGTTTAAATTGAAAGCTCTTGCAGATGCGAATCTTAATGTGGCTGAAATAATGAGATTCTTTTTGAATGAGTATAAAAACATTGTTGGAAAAGGTGAAAACGCTGGTTTCCAGCATTTTCTCCTTTTCTGCAATGCACCCGAAAAGTATCATTCTCAAGGTTGTTAAACATGTAGTTTGTTTGGTAAAGGATTATCTCCTTACCAGACGGCAAAAATGAAAGCATAAAAATTTGCATATAACAAATAAAAAGTGGCTTAAATGATTTTAGATTGGTCCAAAGTGAAAGCATTTTGCAGACAACAAATCAAATGTAGCTACAGGGATAAGGCATACCTGTGAGGTTGTGTGAAAAAAAGGAGAAAATACTGGCCGCCATCATTTTCTCCTTTTGCCGCAAAGCCTTCAGAGGCTTTCTCAATTAACTCAAACTCAACTCAAGCTAGTTACGACTTCGTAAGGTAAGTAGTAAAGTATTAATAATAATTCCAAGCCACTTGACAATTTTCATTTGGAAGCAAGGATCAGCTTCTTTATACACTCTGGCTTTCAGAATACAGTAATTAATTACATTTGTATTTTTAACTCTTAGAGACATGTAATTAATAGTAGAAGGGAGACAAATATGTATTTACAAATAACTGCTTATATGATCAATACAAAATACATTGAGACAAATAAGTATTTACATGACCAATACAAAATACATGATTAATAAAAAATACAACAAGCCTCTATGTGTTAGGTTAATGGAGGTATCTAAGTAATTCTTAACCTGTTAAATGACACTTTCAGGCTAATAGCTGAAAAATCAAATATTGCTATGTCAAAGTTGTTGGGGGGGGGGGGTATCTTAGTATTGGACCGTGTATTATCTTACGATGAGACCGCAAATTTTGCACTTTACAGTTTTAGGGTCAAATGTGAAATAAATCAATAGTTTATTTTCATCTGATAAACAGTGTTGGCAAAGACCAATATGCACAATATCACCCACTTACTAACTGCATTTGATACATTTTAGATGTCTGAATATTTTCTGTATTTTATACTCATATAAATTTGCTTGTGAAACAATAAAGCACAGATCAGGCTGCATTGATCTGCAGCCTGGTATACCTGCCTTTCATGGTAGTGCCATTTATTGATTATTAACATAACTTGATGCAAACTTTTGTGAGGCCACTTTTGTCATAAATTGTCAGTAAGAGCGAATGTCCGGCTGCACATCGTTCAGACTAGCAATGGTCCTCAATTAAAAATGTGGTCCAAAGGATGGAAGTTTTGTGAGAGTCAGAAAACATTGTTTGAAATTGGGAAAAACTTGGTTACCAGTATTTTCTCCCCTTCCACAATGATTTCAGGGCTGTCTACTGCAGGCTTGTTAAAAGACCTGATTATTTAGTAACATGTTAACTGTTCTTAGTCCAGCAAATTAAGAGGGTTTAGGGCACATATATTTATTTCAAGGGGGCTAAGTAGGTTTAGATCAGTCTACAGCATAATTCTTGTCCATTAAGCCCCCACACAAAATGCTAATCTAAAAAAAAATGAAGATGCATGTACAATAGAGATACATAATTTCAGGAGGCAATTTATAGATAATGCTTTTCTGAGCCAACCTGGCCAGGATTACAGAGGTTGCAAATTCTGTCTTCCAAAATAGAACAATTATATTGACGAGCAGTTTCTATGAGCAGACGATGGTTTGCAGTTCTAAACTTGAGGAGAGGTAAGTAATCATTGCTGTCTGAAGTTTTGAATTAATCTTCATGATTTACTTTGAAACTCAAGTAGATTCTGTCTTAATTGAAAATAATATTTTTTTTTCATGCCAATTTTGTTTGAATTGATCAATAAATGTTTGTTTAAATGTTTTAAATATATATACTTGATTGATAATAAATTGATTGTCCCATAGATCAGGTCAGATAGATAGATCAGCAAAACAAAGATTACTGCCTTTGTTTTACCAGTCTTAACTTCTAAGTGCCATCTATTGCAATAATTTCTAAAGTGATTTAGGCTATTTTGAAAGTTATTTACATTATCCGACATTATAACGGTGTCGTCTGCATAGACTAATACTAGGAGTTTTAGCCACAGTTTCAGATCAGCAGTATCTTAAAGTTATACCCCGAGGGCACCGTTATATATCAAATTTGATCGTCGAAGGTCATTTAGGAACATAGAACCTGTAAAGTTTAAAAGTATGTACAACTGTACGATAATCGATGATGAAAATTGATAATCGATTGTTGCCAAATCACACCTTGTCAATTAGTTTTGATTATTCCTGACAATCGGCACAACACTAGTTTATGTGCGGTCATTCATATGAGGGTAGATTGAACGAATTGTTTCTGGGTCGTAAAAAAAGGTAAAAAAAAAATGGCAGCGCTTATAAAAGATATAATACGATATGCTCACTGGCTTTTGGGCGATGAAGCTAAAGACCCTTTGTGATAAGAAGTGTAAAATGAAAGCACGGCATGTGGATGCAAATTCTTTACTGTTTCTTCTTTTAGAAGTATCAAGGGCATATCTGATTCCAAGCAACAGTATTACTTTAATTGAACAAGGGAAAAACTGTGTCAAAATATTTTGAGGGATACTACACGCCCTACTGATGTGGGTTCACATTTTGATAGTTATTACAAAGCCCTAGTCTGTAGTTAAAATCTTCAGTATTGACAGAGAAATCAGAAAATGTCAAAGATTTTGCATGAAAAGCTGAAAATGTATCTAAAGGGAAATTTAATGAACAGAAAGTAATTTTCACACATGTTTTTTTTTTTTTAGCCTCTACAAAATTAAAAAACTATCTGCAGACAAAAAATCAACTACTAATTCAAATGGGCTTTAAATCATTAAAAGGGTAGAAAACATTGTACGAAAAGGAGAAAATGCTGGTTACCAGCATTTATTCCTTTTCCCACAACGTTTTTAAAAACTTTCTCTGTCAGGGTTGTTAAAACTTTGGATTGATTGGTAAGGGATTAAAGAGGATATCAATGATTGATTGATTGATTGTTTGGTGTTTACGCCGCTTTCAACTTTATTTCAATCATATCAAGGTGGCAACTCACATATTTGCGTATTTCCTGGGTTTCACCTATACTAGGCTAGGGCTAGGGCTCTGAAGTGTCTTGCCCAAAGGGATATCAAGGAAATTTGGCACTACACGGTTGATATCAAGCAGCAATCATCATAGTCACTTTAGTAACAAGACTGCATGCGGTGCATCATTGTTAAAGACCGTATTTTAACACCTGCTGTAAAAAAAAGGTTTTACTACCTTTTGTTGTTTTATGTAGACTTAAAAACAGTGGGTGCAATGGCAATTTTTTTTTTTTTGACTTTTTGCTCATTGTACATTTAGTTGTGTTATCTAATAGAACAATGTAACTCGATACGATTTGAAAATGAATCCTGTAAGACAACCTGTATATCACAGAGAAGTTGAGTCTTGAGCAATTAAGTTGCTATCATTTTCTGTATCATAAAGTATCACAGTTTCCAGTTCTTGATCTGTTTCCTTGACTGCGTTTATTGTTACTGGGTTCTCTATAGGTTTGCTTACTGCATTCGTTGTTGCTGAGTTCTCTACAGATTTGCTTGATTCCTTCTGGTTGTTTGGGGCTGTGTCAGCAACGTAAGTATTATGGTCCCCATTGCTAAAGATAAAATTTTGGCAATTCCCAATGACCACTGAAAAAGAAATCAACAAGTCTATTAACCGCATATTGTATAATTTAGTTTACATGACCCTGATAGAGAAGGCTAATAAACTAGACCAATCACATGAATATCCCCCCACCCCCGAAAAAGCTCGATGTCAAGAAATAATTCTTTGTCAAGGAAATGTAGAATGCCTTTGTCAAGAAAATATATAGGAATTATATAATATATATATAGGAATAAAAGGAATTAAGAAAGAAACTTTGAAAAACAACCTTGGAGTGGGCTCCTCCTTCATTCCCCTCATGATGGAGTGCACTCGGCTCAACATTATTTCTTTTCATGAATTCTATTTAAAGAGTGAAGATTATTGAGCCATAACTCTTTTAAAAAGATACTTAGATTACAAGTAGAGAAAAAAAATGCAAATTTGTAAAATGAGACCAAAGACATTATTGTGAAAGAAAGTTTTTTTTCTTTTTTGTTTTTTGCTGCAATATGTAATGGCACTGCAAACAAACGAAGTAATTACATCCATTAATACAGCCACATACATGTATGTATTTAATTCAAAGAATTGGGAATTTTTTTCAAGAGACATGACTAAGTAAAAAATAGCCTGTGACTCAGTAGAAAATCATTCAAACATAAAGACAGTACCATGAGTAAATCTGTGTTCGCTGTTTAAAATTTGACCGAAATCCTTCCAGTAAAAAATGAGAAATACCATGGAGAAAGGTTGATCAGTAAAATACACCAGTGGGTCATAACTCAAGACTCAGTAGCACATCATCAGTAGCATAATGTTAGTATAATAAGCACATCCCTGTTTGCTGTTGAAGATTCCTATGAAGTTTGATTGAATCAAGTAATTACTGAGAAATAACATAAACATAATTTGATCAAGCAAACAGCTCATAGGGCCATAACTCAGTAAAAAAAATCATACAAAAATAAATAAATGAATAGAAATAAATAAATAAATAAATAAAAGTGTACAACATGTATAATATATGTGCTTGGTATTGCAGTTTACTGTGGGGTTTGATTGAGATCCATCCTACTGTAATGAAGAATTAGCCTGGTAAAATTCATCTAAGGGCTGTTACTCATCAGAATATCATTCAGCTACAAACAAGTTATAATATGCACATCTTGCTTCATAATGAGACTTCCTGCCAAGTTTGATTGAAATTTGTCATGAAGTTATTGAAAAATAGCTCTGTCAAAAAATCCCTCTTAGAGCCATTACTCATTTCAAAATTATCCAACCATAATAAAATCATGACATGTACATCTTTGCCTTGTATTTAAGATTCAAATGAAGTTTCATTGAAATCTTTCCCACAGTTATTGAGAAAAAGCTTAGACCAAAAGCTCCAGACCGACAAAAATATGTGACTCCAATAAATATAATTCGCAAAGTTTGGAAAAAGGAGGAAAAAATGTTTGTAATTAGCAATTTCTTGTTTTCTCATAATGTTTTTAGACCCTTTATAGACATTTTTAACATTTAAGCATCATTTAATTTTGTGCTAGCAAATGCTTTCAATTACGACCAGTCTAAAACTTTATCATTTGATTTCAAGCTGTTTGTTTATTTGTATGGTGTTTAATGCCACTTTCAACATGATTTCAATAGATCAAATGTCAATTTGTTATCATCACTTAAACAGTCCTGATTCAAACATCCAGGCCAAGCTTGACTTTTTACACGCAATTCCAAGCTTTTACAACCCTCGTCTGTCGGAGTGAAGCTGTTATAATGAAATCTGCTGCGATTTGGTCCATATCTATAACGGCTTTGGACCGATAGACTAGTCTGTGAACTTCCATATTGCCCTCAAGGTCATTATTATTTGCTAAATAACAGCTGGTTCTGAAGCAGAAGATATACATGTACCAGGATTTTATCATTTTTTAAGCCTAAAAGTGCCTGTCAACGACAGTTACTTTTGTGTCCAGTGAAGATCAACATCAGACTGCACAAAACTTGCAGTCTCCTCTTTGACCAATACTGTACGCATTGCTTGGACATCCTTGACAAAAAGTAGCCTTGAACTTGTAATAATATGGTTCTTGTTTCTAGACTGAAAATGCCTGTTTTATTCATTTGTATTCTGTGCTCCAGAGGTTACGATGATGATCACATTGACCTTTAAACTTACCAGTTTTATTCCCTTTATCTGTGGGGACTGAAAATGAAATCCGGAAATATTACAAGTCATATTTACGATTTTTAGATGATCCCAGATATTTCTAACTTGAAAATTTATGTCTAGCTTCTGCAACATATCTATGCAATAAATTTTAAATATCTGAAGATGTTAAAGAGATGGTTTGTACATGATGTGATTGGACGTGGTCTTGTTGTGTATGACATGTTTTGGAACTGTTATCCTGCCAAATCTAAATTGCTAATTAATACAAATGAATTTTGTCAAATTTATTAGCCTGTGATTGGGTTGACATGACCAAAACTACTGGTAGAACAGCAGAGAGTGTAGACCAAGATCAGACGGCAAATAGGTTTTACACTATTCCCTGATTACGAGGGCTGTTAAAACATATGCGGAAAAACACTCAAGATAATTCTTTCAAATATTGCATGAATACAGCTAAACTGATGTGTATTGTAAATAAGTTAATTCTGTATTGAAAGTATAGATTTCAAACTAATATTTTAGTACCTTGTAAAGACAGTATATATTTGTTATAGCAACGTCATGTTCCAAACCAGGCCCAAAATTTAATAAAACGAAAGTATTTTTCCGTTTGGAAAACAAAGTGTGTCTTTTGTGTCTAATCACATCTCTTCACGAAAGTTTGTGATAATTTTTGCCAACTCTCTGCATGACGTTCATGATGTCACATCAACCTTTGACCTCATTGGAAGGTTACACGTACGTCGGATTGAGTATCTGGGAGAAAATGCACTGTAACTTTATCTTTTCAACTTTATCTTTTACACCGAAAGTTAAGACAAGAAACAATGGAAATGTCTATGAAAGCATACGGCGATTCAGGAATGAAGAAAACGGCTTTATACAAATATTAAATCCACTTTATATTCCTTAGAGAATGATTAATACACAGTTCTAGGACCCTCTCAACAGTATTATAGTAACAGTTTGGTGCCAAACAATGTCAAAGCACCAAAAACCATCAATGCATCAAATGACGTCATGTTGTCAATAACAACGTCATTTCAATTTAAAAATAATAATGGTGTGATAATGGTAAAAAAATGTTGAGTGCATTAATTTTGTGTTTAACTTTTTGATAAATGCGTAAGCCAAAATATTGAAAATGGGGTAAACATTTTTAAATTGTTTATACAAATGGTTTGCGCATTTAGAATACCGTCATGAAGTGTGATAGATGAGCAGAGATGCGGTCGGCTAACGGCGATAACACAACGTAAATAGTGCAATAAACTCCGCGATTGCCTCTATTGAATCTGGTGCCTACATGGAAAGCTTCTATTCATGGATGAAACTAAGCAAAAAGAGTCGCGATTAATTTCGAGAAGAGTATTTTGAAAAAGATGAAATTCTTTATACAATTATTTCACCGAGGTATGTGAAAGAAACACTTAATAAGTAATGCAAAAACATGTGACGTAAAAATGATGCTGGATGAAGTTGGGCTGTTTTTTTAGTGATGTCTTTGCCATAACTAATATATCTATACAAGTTATTGAGATATTGACATGAAATTTATTTTTTAAATATAGAATGATTTTGTCCACAACATGTATACATGTTGCTGTAATTAAGCACTATTTAAGAGAATGGCTACTTTTCCGCGTATATTTTGAACAGCCTTCATACATCAATAGTTGCGAATGGCAGGTTAAGGTCTAAAGAATCCATTGGTGATCATGACTAATGTCCGTAACTCTAAAAGCTCTCCATGACCCTTTCTTGCCTGGCAGGTTAAAAACATAGACAATATGTTCCTTTCCTGAATAAATCAAATGGGTTGCAGCGGTCAGAATAGATCACTTTGAGAGAGCATTTATAAGAAGATGGCAAATATCACAGACATTTATTTATTATTATTCATTAGATTATTTTAGACTCGTCCTACTTGAAAGCATTTGCAGACGATAAAATAATTGTGAACAAAGAATTAAAACTTGTTATGGAAAGCCGTAAAACATTGAAGGAAAAGGAGACAATGCTAGTTACCAGCATTTCTCCTTTTCCCATAATTTTTTAAAAGTTTCTTTTTCTCATGGTCATTAAAACTTTGAATTCTATCGGAAAGGATTAAATGTATAAGCACAGTTCAATAGTCATTCACATTATATTTACCAATAAAATTTCACATTTCTATTAGACCTACAGAAGATTTACCTTGGGATGGCTCGGGTGTAGGCGGTACGGCCTTTTTTCGTTCTTTCAAAGAACGTATATTCTTTGTATCTATGGTATTATCATCTGCAGGAGGAATGGTTGTTTGAGGAATGGCTGTATCCAAGGTTTCTTCTTCAGTTTTAAGTTTTTCAGTTTGATCATTTGTTTCTGGGATCTTTTCATACTTTTTGCCTGTTCTGCACAACTTGAGTACCAGTATGCTTGATATCAGTAACAGAAGACACCCAGTTGATATAGCTGCTATCATCCAGATGTTGATTGAAGATTCTGAAAAAAGATTGTTTGCGTTTTTGAAATACACTAGACAATACTTTAATTGCTACAGTAGACAGGTCGATTAAAATAAGACTGCACAGACTATTTGAGCTGATCTTGGATCTAGACTGCCTGTTACTTCATATTACCACTATGCTAGAGAAGAAAAAATATTGATTTATCACGAAACATAATGAAGTGGAGAGCTATGATGGCCTTGTATTGCTGCACTTACTAATAAAGTACTCATACCATACATGTAATCTGTATTGCGTGGTAACAATCCACCAGATGAAGCTATCTGCTGAATTTGGTAGCAGTATGATATATGGTTAGGAACAAGATTTTTATAATTTTCACTGTAATAAGCATAATTTTAACTTCGTGACATCCCCAAACACGCCCGCATTCACCCCGGGTGGTGCCAGTTTTGCCCAAAGGGCATTAATTTGAATAACTTTTATAGACGCATACTAGATGATAACACATGCGGAATATTATAGCTCAAGCTCTCACAGTTAGGAAGAGGAAGATTTTTAAAGTCTTCACGATGTTAGCCTAGATAAAACCTGTGATCCCTGATAGCAGGGCCAATTTTGACCTGATTTTTTATTTGAAAAGTTATGGTTGAATTCTATTTGATATATGCCAAATTTGATAGCCCAAGTATGAGAACAAAGGCCATGGCAGATGCTCGCTGATTTATGGTTAGAGGTGCTTAAATCAGAGTAGAATACTCAGAGCGATAATAATGTACAAAAGCCTTAACTCACATGCACCAAATCAAGAGATAAGTAGTTGGGAAAACAAAACCACTACACTAAATGCAGTTGATAATTGTTAAAGTTGAACCAATAACTGAACAACAATGTTGTGCGTTTACTGCTGCCTTTCTTGTATTCTTAATTTCATCAATTGACATTTGCTTCATATTAAGATAATTAAAAAATTGTTGTTTTCATCAATATTGGCGAGTTCTGATCGGCTGACTTTTTTCACAGCTCAATGAAAATAGAAAGAAAAATGTGCAGTGCAGTAACTACTTTGCTTTCAAACTAATGTAAACAAACCTGTGTACGAGATTTCATAATGTTTTCTTTCCAGTGTCTGTTCTAGAAACTGTAAATGAGAGAGACCGTCTTAAAAATAGTGGGGATTTTCAAAAATAGGTGGGGCAATTTTCAAACAGATAGAAAACATATAGCTCATGTAACAGACTTTCATTCTTGTCCAAGACTATACAGTAAACTTACTGAACTGTTTACATGTAAAAAGACAGTTTCCGGAATATCCTTCTTCAGAAATTAAATTCAAGTTTGAAAATTAGATATGAGTTACACAGTTATCAAATACATTCTGATAAAATTCATTGCAATAACTGAAGCCTAAGACTAGGTAAGTTGAGCCATTTTTGACCAGGTCAAGGGAGATTGTTAAATGGACATAATATTTTGCAAGACAGCTTCTGCAATGATGTCTTTTTATTCAAAATAGCGTTATTTTCGGCGAGGCTAGAGTAAATGATTCGTTATGTGACTTTTTCATTGTTTCCTTTTTTACACGGGACTGTCACGCATTGGGTCTGAAATTATGCAGAATCTGAATCCAGTAATTTTGCATCCTAGAACAGACACTGTCTTTCTAATTTTTATCGACTCTAAAGTTCAAATGCTAGCTAAGTTTATTTTTTGGAATATCATATATTGAAAAAAATCTCCAACAATAAATCCTAAGAGAGAACCTACAACTCATTGTCAGTTTACTTTTGTAATATCCAACATTTATTCGTGAAATTAAAGGAAGGACAAATTCTACCTAAACTTGAGAGTGTGTGTTACAGAGTTTGATAACTATCAATGAAATTGGATGAAAAAGCACTAAATAGGTCTTGCAACAGAAGCATTTTTAGATAAAATGAAACCAAGGGTAATAACACTCCTTAACACGAAAGTTTGAAAAAATGATTGTCTGATCATAAGAACTACAGCACATAATACTGATCATTTTGTGAAAATATGGTAAAAACCACATGAGATTGTTGGAGGAGTAGTGAAGACAGGAGGATTAAGAGACAACATTAAACAAAGGGCAATATCTCATATGAATGACCAAAATAAAAAAAGCCCATGAATAAGCTCTACTGCATTAACTGTTGATCACTCTGTGAGAATGGTAATAAGAAGGACCTTTATTGCTCTATTGCTTTTTTTTGGTCATATCTCTTTCAATGCAAAGATGATGTCAAGGAATACAAGCAGGTCTAATCAAGTATCGTTCATACCAAATGTCAATGTCTCTAACAGCTAGTGTGTTGATAAGTAGATTTCCAACCCTTTAATATCAGAGAAAATTTTTTTCAAAAGCATGAATGGTAATGTTCTGGAAAAAAAATACAAACCTCACCTCATATTAAATATTTGACTCACCTGAGCATAACAATTAACACCAAAGCAAAACGGAACATTTTCTATTTAAAAACTGAAATATGCTACACAACAAACCATGTAATAAGACTCTTTGATAAATCCAGGGAGGTAAAATGGTACAAACTAAGATACAAGTAGATCTGTTATGAGTCAACATGGTTTATTTCCCTTGATCAGAATATAAGCTCAAGCCATATAGACTTCATGTACTACCATGTAAAACGTGTAATATCTAGGGTGGGGCCAATTTTGACTCCAGGGCTATAATTGGGACAATATTGGTAGACGTCTACCAGATGAAGCTTTATGCGAAATTTGGTTGCCTTAGGTCTCACGAGTAAGAATAAGAGGATTTTGAAAGTTTTCACTAAGTAAGCCCATGGAAAACTTATGACCCCTGGGGCAGTACCCATGTTGACCAAATGGCGATAACTTAAATTATCTTAGAAAGGGTCCACTTGGTAAAGCTGCAAGTCAAATTCGGTGGCCCTATGCTTTATGGTTAGGAACTAGAAGATTTTTAAACGTTATGGTTTTGACAACAAGATTTTTAAAGATTTTCAATATTTTACAGTTTTGTTGCTATGAGTTTTTTTACTGAATAAAATTTTTTGAAGAACATCTGAAGAAGGCTATTAAAGGAAAATTTCTTGAAGTTTCATCAAAAGCTTAGCAGTTTCAGAAGAGATGTTTGTAATAAATGTTAATGCACACATGCATGCTCACACACACACACGCATAGATGGACACACCGATACGAAACAGACACGGGTTGATGACACATGCTTGATGGCCTTTGGCAAGTGGTGTTAAGAATTGCAAAAGAATTGTAAGAAAATTTGCTAAGACAGAGGCATTAAGTATTAAAATTAGATAAAGAACAATAACTCTTTTAAATACAGGAGGACATTAATAACTTCATCCGTAAGAAACAAGGGCTGTCTAACTCCAGCAAGCTCTGTGATCGAAATATACATGATGCTGTCAACCCTTAATGCATGAATGGCCAGTGGTCGAGACACATTCATAAGAAGGGCTGATAATATGCAATTTTATTTTTCGTGACAAGTTTTCCAAACTCTTCTTCCTGGAGGTTGAAAATAACCTGGAATGTCTGGTAATGGGTGAAAAGATGGTTGCAAAATACTGACTTGCACACTCTGGTGAAGTTCCATTCCATTTTCCATTAGTTAGGCAGGTCCTTTTTGAATCCTTCCCGCGCAGTTCATAACCAGTTTCACAACTGTAGAAAATATTTGATCCAGCCACAAATTCTGTTATATTTGGAGGAAATTCAATTCTACCATGGGCAGGTGGATGCGGGATCATGCATGTATTTTCTGTAAATAGATTTTTGGTTCAAGATTTAAATCTGAGTGCCTGACACATACTTCCTTACTTTTTCAAAAGTATAGAATATAGATCAGGTATAGAGAAGCTTAGGTGAGGAAAAACTGCACCAATATTCATTCTGATCTAGATTTTATGCTATTGAATGACAAGTAAAAAATAAAACAAGCACATAGCTTACGAAACCAACTACAGATATATAAATTGCCTTGCTCTTACATTTAATGTAGATAGGAAACATTAAACACTGAACAATACAACTGCTTCATTTCTTTAACTCAATTCTTTACCAGATGATAAAACTGAAGTGGTCTCGATTCTGAAAGTTTTTATTTTTTTTTTTCAAAAAGCAATTGAATTTGCTATCAGAACAAAATGTGCAATCTGATCCTGAATCAAATAACCAAAGAACAGAACAAATACTAGGCAGGTAAAATACAAAACAAAACTTTAGACAACAACACTATTTCTTTTTTTTTTTTTTTTCTTTCTTTTTAATAACAAATGAATTTAGCACCAAAGTTAATTTTCCTTGAAAAGATAAGGAAAGATGGAAAAAGTTGAAAATGCTGATAATGTGGAATTTCATTTTTTCTGACAAGGTTTTCAAACTCTTCTTCCTGGAAGTTGTTAAAAATCGGGAATGTCTGGTAATGGGTGAAAACATGGTTGCAAAATACTGACTTGCACACTCTGGTGAGGTTCCACTCCATTTTCCATTGGTCAAGCAAATCCTGTTTGAATCTTTCCCATACTATAGTATGGTGGTATATTTCTGCCACGAGATACGCAATGAATATTATGATTATTTTAGAAGGCTATTGCGATAAATCAAAGTTTCCTTGAAATTTTGTTTTGTCATTTTATCAACATCCAACACTTCAATACAAACGCTTCAATTCTCACTTAAATCTTTACCAGATGTCAAAACTTAAAAGGTGTCAATATTGAAAGTTTTTTTTTTTTTTCAAATAGCATTTGAAATTTGGCTTCAATTATTTCACTTTTATTTTAGGGATTCCGAAATGTGAGTAAAGGCAAAAAATGCTGGCAAGAAGTGGGTTTTTTTTTTTCAACGATGTTTTCCAAAGCCTTCTGTTTTAGGGTTGTGAAAACAGATTATTAAAATATTTTCAAAAGGATTTTATTCTGTCACTTGGAATGATTTTGGCTTGCTATGTTGAGGGTAAGCAATATTTCTTCTGTCATCCACCCATGACCATAGAAGTGCGCATCTTTCAACAGGGCCTACTTTTGTAATAGGTGGTAAATGATATAATTCATGACGTCCATGTTGTAACTCCACATATAGTCAATCAATGCTTTACACACAATTTTTTCCCTATACATTCTACTTAAAAAGGAATAAATATGTGCTATATTTTGAGTAAAATATTCAATTTAGCTGGATAGGGATTCAAAATGAATAACAGGATAAACGGATGGTTGGTACCTTGAACTGCAAAAGTTTATCAAGCTTTGGCACCAGAAGTTTACCCAATATACGATTGGCTGCACATATTTTTTTTTTTCCTGATATTAACCCTTAAAGCACCTTTCACAGCTAAAGTTGCCGTTGCGGCCAGTGTAGGTCAAGGTTAGGCTGCACAAAATGTGCGGCCTGATCTTTGATCCACACTGTCCGTGTTGCTGAAACACTGTAGAGAAAAGCAACCATGAAACTGCAATTATTTGGGTCCTATTTCTAGGATGAAAATGTCTGACAGGTTTATTTGGCGCTCTACGAGTTAAACAAGTGGGCCATTGGCCCTAATGTGCTCACCTGAGTAAAGTCATCTAGGGTAGATAAAAGTGAATATGTCCTGATTGTGATGATGTAAAACATGTGAGTGTAAGTGATCTACTTTTTGACCAACTTAACCCATTTTTTAGCTTGTCAGATATATTATCAAGACAAACATTTTGACCATAAGTATCAGACTGAAAATGTGGCCTCTAGATTGCACACAAAGATTTTATAAGACTTGGCCTAGTCATGTACTTTTGATTTAATGTGACCAAATTTCCAACTTGTCTGAGATATCACTAAGACAAACATTTTAACAATGTTAATCAGAGTATCAGACTCACTGTGGCCTTTGTACTGTGCACAATTTTTTTTTTTTTTTTTTTTTTTTTTTTTTTTTTTTTTAAGATTTGGCTCAGTGACATTCTTTTTTTACACAATATGACCCAGTTTTGACAATATATCAGAGATATCATAAAGGCAACAACATGAGCAAGTTTCATAAGTATCAGACTAAGAATATGGCTCCTTTGGTGCACACAGGGTTTTTTCTAGGATTTTGTCAAGTGACCTACTTTTTTATCCAAAATGACCAAATATCAAAGTTATCCCAGATATCATCAAGACAAATGTTCTGAGTTTTATGAGTATCTTGCTAAAAATATAGCATGTATATTGTACACAAAGGTTTTTTTTTCTATAATTTGGCCTATTGATCTACTTCTTGACCCTATGTGACCAAAACTTGTATGAGATATTATGAGACAAGCATTCTGACTAAGTTTCATGATTATTAGGCTGAAAATGTGACCTCTAGAGTTACACAAGATTTTTAAGATTTGGCCCTGTGACCTACTTTTTGACTCTAAGTGACCTAATTTCATAGTTGTCTGAGAACACAACATAACATTCTGACCAAGGTAAATGAGTATCAACATGTAAATATGGCCTTTAGCGTGCACATAAGGTTTTTCTAAGATTTGGCCCAGTGACCTACTTTTTGATTCAACGTGACCCAATTTTAAACCTGTCGTAGAAATCATCAAAATAAATTTTCTTTCACGAGTACCAGGCTAAAAATGTGGCTTCTAGAGTGCACACACAGTTTTCCTTTGAGATTTGCCAAGTGATCTACTTTTTGACCAGATGTTACCCAATTTTAAACTTGTCTAAGATAACATCAAGACAATCACCAGGCCAGTTTTATGAGTATCAGGCTACAAATATGGCTGCTATACTGCACACAAGGTTTTGCTGAGATTTGGCCCAGTCGGCCACTTTTTGAGCAAACAATACCCAATTTTAAATGTGTCCAAGATAGCATCAAAACAAACATTCTGGAAAAAAATGAGCATATGACCCCCAATTTCATACTTACAATGTATCTGATAAATCATCAAGAGAAACATTCTGTCCAGGTCCTATGAGTATCTGGCTGAAAATGTGGCCTCTACAGTGCACAAAAGGTTTTTCTAAGATTTGGTTTTAGCATCAAAACAAACATTCTGACAAAGTGTCATATGTATCGGGTTGAAAAGAGCCCGCAAGAGTGAACACAAGGTTTTTTCTAAGATTTGGACCAGTGAACACCTTTTTACCTAACATACCAAAATTGGGACTTGTACAAGATATCATCAAGACAAGCATTCTGAATGCTTTTAATGAGTATCAGGCTGAAAATGTGGCCTCTAGAGTGCTAAAGTTTTTTTTCTAAGTTTTTGTCCAGTGACCTACTCTCTGACTCAACATAACCCAACTTGGGACATGTATAAAATATCATCAAGACAAATAATCTGACCAAATTTCATGAGAACCAGGCTGAAAATGTGGTTTCCTGAGTGCACACAAGGTTTTTCTCAGGTTTGCCCAATGACCTACTTTTCTACCTGCCATCACCCAAATTCATACTTTCCAAGATATCATCAAGACAAACATTCTGGACAAGTTTTATGAGTATCTGACCGAAAGTGTGGCCTCTTAAGTGCACACAAGGTAACTGTTGATGACTGCACAACAGACAAATGACACAGCACGATCACAAAAGCTGACAATGAACTCTTTGTGCTCAGGTGAACTAGTGAACTAAAAAAGTAAAAGAAGAAAGAAGGTTCATTTTCAGCATTCAATTCACTGGTAGTTACATGTAGATTGTTTTGATGCAAAAACATGTAGATTGTTTTGATGCAAAAACTATTTCATTAGAAAGCCGATGATTCCTTCTCAAGTTGAAACATAAAATTTTAAGTCTCTTACTTTTGCATAATGGTTGTGACTCATTAAGCTCGAGGTGTGACCATCTTCCAAAATCTTGACAAACAGTTTCCATAACTCCTATATTTTGATATCCTTCTTCACAAGTGAAGCTTACTTTGCTCCCATACATGTATTCCTGTCTGTATGACCCATTGTGATGTCCATGTAGAAGTGGTTTCAGAGGTTGACAAGATTGGTCTGAAAATGAAATAGTAGAAGTTTTTACCTGCACCAATCAAAGCATAAGTATGGTTTTCCCCATTATGAACATTTTTTTGGGGGAAAAAGTCTTAGTAAACTCTGCAGAGAAAGGGGCATTGCTTCTTTTTCAAAAGCATTTCATACAATCATCAAAACATTCCATGATTACTTTTTGTTTATCCTTTCACCTTTTTACGGGATTTGTATAGCAAATCCGGTTACTGTCATCAAACTGGCTGGAGCCAATTACTAGTCTGTGCTATGTTATCGATTTGACATGAACCAAATATTGTCATACACTCTTGTGCTCTACTCATTCTACTTTCCCTTGACGCTTGTACACTCCAACCTCATTTTAGTCACTACTGTATTTACAGTCCCACATGTGTACATGCAATCCTACATCTTATACAAGTAGAAAATCGCGCACGACTGATGGATCGAATTGCCACTTCTTATTAACTAATAAAATAAGTTAACGCATGTTTCTGCTCAGCTGAAGAGCTTCGAATTTCTTGCCCTCACTGACTCTACCAACTACTTCACATATGTACATGCATTAATATGGCTTGCAACACGCGAAAAGGGGCATTGGGACATTTGCGTAAATTGTCGTCTCGGATCAGCCTGCACAGCCCGTTAGGTTTTGTGCAACATTAGACTTGCACAAAACAGAAAATTACATAAAAACGGAAAGTGTCGTTTCGGATCAGCCTGCACAGATTGCGCAGGCTGATCCGATACGACACTTTACGCAAATGTCCAAATGCCACTTTTCGCGAGTTGCAAGCCATATCATAGCTTAATACTGTCCAACAAATCCGCTTTTCTGGACTTTGGGTCCTTTGACTGTAACTTGAAAACGTTTTGTATTTGTAGATAAAAGTGTACCGTTAATATCTGATTACCACTCAAAAACTACAATTTTTGTAGTATGTAGAAACTCTTTACTAAACGGCAAAATTTTGGACTGGACTAAATTGAGAGCATTTGCAGACTATGTTGCTAAAATCCTAATTTCTGTCTTTAATGGGCCAGAAAACATTGTAGAAAAGAAGAAAATGGGGGTTACCAGCACTTTGAGGGCGTTAAAAGTCTGGAGTGAGTTGTAAAGAATATACCAAAGGTAAATAAATACTCATGTAAATACCCATGTGAATCTTCTTTAAAAGATGTTCCCAGTGACATTTTTTTGTCATCCTACGTGGTCATCTTCAAACTCAAGTAAGAAATCATTAAACAAACAGTCTAACAAATTTTCACTACTATTTGACAGGAAATTTGTTTTCTAGAGTGTACACAAGGTTTTTTTTTTAATTGAACGACCTACATTATGATCTTACATGATCCAGTTTCACACTTATCTATGAAAACATCAAGACGACAATTCTGACCAAATTTTCATGGGCATTAGACTGAAAATGTAGTCACCAGACTGTGCACAGGATTTTTCAAAGTTTTGTCAAAGTGACCTACGTTTTGAAAGGGTGGTTACAATCAAGACAAACATTTTGACCAACTGTCATAAGTATTTGATTGAAAATATGTCCTCTAGTGTGTGCACAAGGTTTTTAAATGATTTTTCCAATTTATCTCTTTGACCAACTTTCAAACTTGTTCGAGACATTAAGACATTATTTTGACCAACTTAAAAATCAAGAGAACTGGGTTGAAAAGATGACCTCTACAGTATGCACAAGGTTTTTCTAAGATTAGTCCCAGTGACCTACATTTTGACACGGCAGGACCCAATTTCAATCTGTTCCAAGATATTGTTTAAAAAAAAAAAACATTCTGGCCAACTTTCATGGGTAATGGACTTGCCTTCTATCTAACCCAAATGAACAATTTCAAACTTGTCCGAGATATCATCAATGGACAAAACCTGATTTCATTCCTACAAGACAGAGGGAAAACAGCAATTATCTAAATGGAAAACCGTGTCGTCACCAACATCAGTTATAGGTAAAACTGTGAAGTCCCTTGGCAAGGTTACGCTGATGGTTTTCATTGACAAGAAAATGCTAAAGGGCATTCCCTAAGGGCAGAAATTCAAAGATATGACAGACATTTTACATTAATACAAGCATTTGACAGATCTCAAAGCTATCAGTGGTTCCAACATGTTTTTAAACAGTGGGTTTGGAAGCATGAGAAGTGTGTTGAACACAGGGCAGTAATTCGAAAAAGTCCTGATCACATGACGTAGCAGGTGAGTGCGGACATTGACCTTGGTCCGTGAGGCTATATCTCCTATCCGTAAATTGTGGATTATTTTTCCATTATTTGATGAATTATTATTAGAGAATGACAATATGTCGGGCGATGAATTTTCTGAGATGTACTTGGGTAAGTGTTCATCACCTATTCTTGATAAATATTTTTAGTCTTATTCTAATGCATCTTCAAAACTTGAAAACAACACATTTTCTGACTGACCAAACCATTTGGTTTAGCCAATAAGAAGTTATGTTATTTTCTAAATCTAGAATAAGACTTAGAATAGAAATAAAATTGGTTGGCGAATAAGGCCCACGAGGACAAATTTTAGCCCTGTGAATTCTGAGATCAGGGTCTGTATACATCAACCACTTTTAACTCATTCTTTGTCTTGTCCAAGATTTTCTAGATATGAAAGTAACACCACATCTGATTGGCTAAACCATTTGGTTTAGCCAATCAGAAAATGGTTTAGCCAATCAGAAATTTAGATTTTTTTGTAGAATAAGACTAAGAACATGCTAAAGAATGGTTAGTTAATACAGACCGAGATCTCAGTATGAATCGGGGCAGATCCTGATCAAATCAGCATGGTTGCATAAATCAGCATGTAGCATGGTTGGTGAATACAGCCCGTAATATGTGCAATAAAAAGAAAACACTTACATGTCATACAGAAAACTGTACAGTTGGGTTCTTGCTTAGGAGTGAAGCAATCATGGAATCTGGTTGAGCAATCTTCACATCTCTCAGATATATGATCACAATATTTTGTCCAGCTACAGACGTCTACAAAGCAGCTATACCAGGTTTTATATGTCTTTCCAATGTACAACCCTTGTGTTGAGTATGACAGCAGGAAAATACCCACCACTGTGTAAATTTGTTTATTTTTAGGGATCTTCATTCCTAATGATCTATCTTCTGAAAAGAAAAAAATATTCACTTTTTGTAGATCAATATAGTCTTTGGAATGTTGTAAACAAATTTAGTGTGCTTGCAAGTAGGTTAGATTTAGATCACACTGCACAGGTTGTACACAGCACTTTTAACTTATGTTCAGAGTGTCAAGACTTCCTTTACTAAATCGCAAAAACTAAGGCTCATCCACGTTGAAGGCATTTCTAGATGATAAAGTTGGTTCAATTGATTGGATTACTTTTTGCAACAGGAAAACAACTGGTAAAGAAAACACTAGTCATCAGGGCATAATTGAGCCATGCTGTGGCCAAAAGGGGCTTAATGCATTTACAAAAAGTATTGACCCAGGTCAGCCTATGCAGTCTGCCAAATTGGTCAATTTTCTGTAAGTCAAAGGACCAGTCTACTCATGATTAAGTTGGTTGTTAAAAAATGTAGCTATCATGGATCCACAATCATGTGATGGCTGTTTGGTATCACAGAGATCTGCAGTAAGCCCCCGTTTTGCCAGAGCTTGCCCCATTCTGTAGTCCACATAGGGTTTTCAAAAGCCTTCTTGTTCAGGGTCATCGATACACAGGATTGTTGGAAAAAAAGGTAGTCTGTTCAACTTTCTAAAAAAAAAAAGAACACACACACACTTTAAAAAAAAATAGTCAGTGGGAAACATTAGAAAGAAAGGTAAATATTGCCTTTCAAAGAGGTGGAAAAAATTCAGAAATCATTGCACACGAGACTTTTTCTAAAAATGACCAAAATTTTGACCAAGTAAACTTCTTTTTAACCAGTGTTACCAATTATCAAGCTCACTTAAAACATCAAGGCAAATATTCTGATTTTGATATATTGCATCAAGAGTGTTGGACATTAATCTGGCCTCTGGAGTGCTAAAAAAGTTCCTCCCTAGATTTAACCTAGTGACCTAGTTTTTGACCCAAGGTAACCAACTTTAATATTCAACAAATATCAAGACATTCAGACAAAGTTTTGAGTCTCACTTCGTCAGAGGGTTAAGACATAATTTCACGAGCATTCGCAAAAAAATGGCTTCTAGGCTACACAATAAGGTTTTACTATTTGACCTGGTGGCCTACTTTTGCCATGACCATTCTTGGACATTCTGACCAAATTCCCCATCATCATTATTGGACTGAAAATATGGCTTTTAGAGTGCTAGCAAAGTTTTCTAAGATTTGGCCTGGTGACCTGCTTTTGAATTGAGATGACCAGTTTTTGAAGTTGTCATATACATTTTCATTAGAACTGGACTGAAAATTGGGCCCCTAAAATGTGCACTTTGTTATTTTTCTCTTTTTTTCTTTTTTCAGTTTTGACCTTGATATTTAACTTTTGACCTTGGCTGACTTAAAAGACTTTTCAAATTGTCCCAGCTACCTTTTTTGTAAACTGGGTTATAAAACCTTTTGAATATATGATTTGATACAACTCATCACAAATCCAACTTTTATAAGCATGACCCTGATTTTACCAATCTTTTAAACCTGCCCAAGATATTATGAAAACAAACATTCTAGACAAGTTTCATGAGCATTGGACTAAAAATGGCACACAAGATTTTTCTTAGGTCTGACATAGTCACCAACTTTTTACATGTATCAGTGATTACTATGAAAGCTAGTGTGAGATATCATGAAGATGAAGTGCCCACAAAGCCTCTGTAACATTTGACATGATGACTCGTGTGTTCAATTCAGTTTCCCATTTTCAGATTTCACGACATTATTAAAACAAATGGAACAATCTGATCAAATGTACATTTAACTGACAGTGACGTGTTTTAAGCTTTTACCTAGTACATTTTTTTTATCTCTTTAAACCAATTAGAGTTACATGTATTATCAAGACAAACATGCTGACCAAGTTTCGTTTACGTAGTACCCCCTGTTGCAGCCAAATTAAGTTAAGGTTAAAGGTGACTAGTTTTTACCTGTACTATACCCCTGATGTTTTTACAAGACAAATACATGCAGGTTTAAGAAACCTGTTTCAGTTTGTCTCTGGGTGTTGTAGGCGCAAGATGTAAGAAAATGCTGAATGAAAGAAAAGAGAAGTGTCTAAATAGTTGGTAATGTTAAATTCTTTGTTGTTTGAATTAATACTATTGCATTGCTAATATATTTTTATTATGTTGCCAAATAAGAAGCCTTTCTTTTCTCACAATGTTTTCAAGAAAGCTTTAAGCAACATTTAGACATTCCACGAATTTGATATTTCAGAAATTACTACATGCAAATTCTATTACTGCAAGAGTTTTATTTGAGTCTATGGCATAGTTATGGAGAATTTGACCATACTGGTTCACAAGCATTTAAGTTGTTTTTCTTTTTTGTAAAATTGTTGTAATTTTGTACTAAAAATGTTTTTTCTGCCTACTTTATCTCTTCTTTGTCTAGCGATAATGTAATGCATCTGCAGAACAGACGAATTTTTGAAAGCTTTGTAGTTAAATGAGAAATTGCTCAAACGAGCAATTTCTCCATTTGGTACATTCCTACAGAATGTTTCCAGAGTAGTCTGTCAATGAAGAGTTACTTTGCTATACTTGGGTATTTTGTTTGAATTACTGTACAACTTTATTATTTATTTGAACAGTAAATCGTGTCAAGTTGTGTGGAAGTTGGACTCAATCATTCATCCTGGTCACGGCACGCATTTCCTAATGGCAACTTATTTCACTGGTACTCTGGTCAGCATACCCTCCTAAAGGAAAACAGCTATTTACACTATAATATTATCCTACAAAATTTGCTATGATTAAAAATGAGCATTATTGTACAACTTTAACCGAGCCACTTTTTCCTTCTTCGAGTTACCAGTTATAAATCTAAAAGCGCTATATTCTCATTACAAAGGAAGATAATAATTACCTCCCTTTTCAGGAAACTCACGAAAGTATCAACAAATGATTTCAAGATAGACATCAAAGGGATTTCTGGTCGGTTAGAAATGTGCAAAAATGTTATATCAGTATACCTTGTACATAACATTCGATCACATAGAGTCGCTTCGTCGTAATTTCCCTTTGTCTATGTCAAAGTTTTTGTTTTCACTGTTTCACTGTTAATTGTTCCATGTACTATTTATTTATTAATCTCCAGTAGGAGGAAATAAAGAGAATAAACTAATAAAAAGTTTCATTTCATGTTGCACTAGAAGCGTTAGGATGGTAATATCTTAATACTGGACTGAAAATGTGGCCTCTAGAGAGCAACCAAGGATCTTTTAGTATGATGTACATGTAGTTACCTACTTTTTAGCCCACATAACTCATTCGTAAAAAGTTGCTCAATATAATTATCAAGACAATATTCTAACTATGTTTCATGCACATTTACCCCTTTAGTATATGAAAAATTAATGAAAAATTTAACCTAGTGACCTACTTTTTGTTCCCACATAATCCATTTTCAATATCATGCAAAGTAATCTTTAAGACAAAGATTCTTACAAAGTTTCGTGAGTATTGGACGGAAAATTATAGCCTCTAGACACTTACAAATTTATGTTAAAATTTGACCTTGTGCCCTAAAATATGACGTGATGTGACCCACTTGACCTTTACCAAAACTTGTCCAGACACTCTTACTTAGTTTCTTGCACTGGACTAAAACTGTGACTTGTAGTGTGTCCAAAAGTTGAAAATGGACAAAATACAACAGAAACTGCACAATCACATAAGCTGACCGTGAACACTGTACTCGGGTGCGCAAAAAAGTGAAACATTGACAGGAAAATCCATCAGAAAATTATTGTGTCTACCACATAAGCTGTTAGAAATATTGTTTAAGATACATCTTTACTTGTTTTCAGCCCATTCTGGTATTGTTATTTAACCCATTACCAAACGACACAATCTTAGACTTGTCCAAATTGAAAGCATTTGCAGACGACAAAATAAACATGACTAAAAAATTGAAACTTGATTTTAGGAGAGTAGAAAACATCGTGGGAAAAGGAGAAAATGCTGGTTAGCAGCATTTTCTCCTTTTCCCACAATGTTTTCAGAAGGCTTCTTCCTCTGGGTCGTAAAAACCAGGGATAGTTTGATAGAAGGTTAAAAGAAACTACAATCATTCTTTTATCTTCATGCCAAATATTGCCCCTGATGGTTGCAAGGTGGCACAGATTACATGTATGACCAATAGAAAATGCAATTCATCCTGTCGGCAATCAAAGGATACACTGCAGGGTTCAATCTAGAACTTTGTCAGAATGGGCCAGTGGCCCATCAATATTTTAAAAAGGGGCCACCAGTATTTTGAGACTGGCCATCACTTTTTAACAACCAAATAACCAGGATCTTGGCATTTTAAAAGCTCAATTATTACTGACTTACCATATAAAGGAAGTAAATCCAGATAATTTACTGCTTAATTGTGTATGGGGATAGTGACTGAGTTGTTAAGAGGTCAAATTATGTAACAACACTAAAAATCATTTGTTTTAAATGATTGCTGTATTATACAAGTAACTTGTATTACAATTTTTTTTGCATCGTCGTAACGAAGCCAGTGAAATTGAGGCTTTTGTAGCCACTCAGTTTGAAATTTTTTTACATACGATTTCCCAGCTTTTCCATCAGCTGATTGTTTTTCACCATTAGTTTCAGCCGATTGCTGCGTTTTCGCTTGTTTGGCGGAATTTCCGCCAGAAAAGAAATCACCGATTCGTTTCTGTGTTTGCGTTGCCGACATGTTTTCAAAAGCTGGTTTCCATCGCGTTCGTTCGTGTGCCGTGAATAAGTGAATATCCGAATACCAGTAACGCTCTCCGTGCATTCGGCATAACTCGGGTGATGGGAGCCAGATGTAGGTACGGAATCGGCCGAGTTGTGACGAGTGGCTCTCCGTGTTGCTGCGACGCTTTGCAGTGAAATTTCAATACTGCGGAAAGCGTCTTCTAACACTGACTCGCTAAAAACTATACTAAAAAAAGTTAATGGCGGCGCACAACGGAATCGGAAAAGCGCCGATGCATTGGATTTTGCGCCGATCCGGCGCACTGGAGTTTCAAAAATGGGCCAAGGACTTTAAAATCGCGCCATTGGCGCAAAAACGCAGCCTAGATTGAACCCTGACACTGTCGTCATTTCCGGTTTTAAATCGAACACAAACCCCTTGAATTTTTTATAAATATCCC
Organism: Hippopus hippopus; assembly: GCA_946811185.2. NCBI lineage: Eukaryota > Metazoa > Mollusca > Bivalvia > Cardiida > Cardiidae > Hippopus > Hippopus hippopus. Next base: position 4,068,685 of record OX328108.1, on the reverse strand, counting down.
ATACACCATATTTACCGATTATTTATCTGTTTACATTTCTTACCAATATCTGAACCAGTCTACACACTATAAAGTTTTGACTGCATTATTTCTCTCTGGCTGTAGAGATGTGACCTAAAAGCAGTTTGTCTGGTCGGTAAGTAATAAACCCTGTATAACACACTGCCAAGTTTTAAAATTTTGGAGAGTCTTTTTTTCTTTTAAAACATTAGGGGAGAAGAGAAAGCGATGGCAACAAGCATTTTCTCCTTTCTCCACAATTTTTTCTGTCCTTTCAAAGATAAAGCCAACAGTTCAACCATATTAAATTATGCTTACCATTTGGACGAGACCAAAATTCAAGAGCCCAATCCTTCCGGAACAATCAAAATATTGAGTTAAGTATCTATTTTTAGACTATAATTGGAAAAACCTAAGGTATAAATAGAATATCGGTTTACCACATACCCTTATGCTGCTAAGCGCGACTCAATGACCTTTGGCAGCAGTCTGATCTTGAATATACACTGTCCGATAAGGAGGTGGTATTACCCTTAAAATAACTTTGAAATAGCATTATTTGCTTTTTTTTCAATGGAATTGAAAATGTCATTCTAGTTATTCAGCAGGATAAGGGTTAATCAGAGCTTTTTGTTAGTTGCATGCATACTCAACACAAATAGAGTTTTGTACTTTTTGACACAGGGGTAAAAATAATACGACAAAAAGGGCTTCATATGGCATAAAACAATTTAATCTATAACATGGATCACTTTACTGCTTAGAAATATGGACAGATTATGGATAGATTATCTATCTAACACTGTGAAATCCAATGAAAAATTCCATTTGGGTAAAATAAGACTCAAATATCATTTTTTTGTGCAGCGAGAATACCTCTAAAACTATTTGACAGGAAAGATCAGATTGTATGCCTTGTGCATTCTGATCTTGATTTAGACTCTTAGAACTGCAAAAGTTAAATAATTAGTGTTAAGTGGTTTGACCCTTTAGCAGGAAAGAAATTGTAATATTGTACGAATTGAAACCTGCAAAATGATAGCCCTTTTCCACACAATCTCGACTTTTAATGATCCTCAAAAAGAAGACTTTTGAAAACACTGTGGGAAAAGGAGAAAATGCTGGTAACCAGCATTTTTTCCTTTTCCCACAATGTTTTCTATCCTTCCCAAAACTATCTTAAAAATTTGTCGTCTGCAAATGCTTTCAAGTTTGACAAGTCTTAATTTTCTTCGAAAAAGCAGAAAGCACTGTTGAAAAATGAGAAAATGCTTGATACCATTTTTTTCTTTTCTTCTCTTCCCACAATTTTTATAAAAGAATTCTTCCTCTAGATCATTGAAACTCGTTAAAACTCGGGATTATGTGGTAAATTTAAACCATATGAAAAAATCTTACCTTTTCCTAATAATCCAATACTTTTTTTAATCAAACAGGAAAAAGCCTTAAAAAAAATGTTATCTCTTTAAAACGTTATTAAACCTAGATCTGATTTTAAAGTATGTTCTCTTGATTTGTTTTTATATCATGCGTGGTATTCTTTGTATTGCGTAATGCTTTCTAAACCACAAGTCAAGGTTCGATAACTGTTTACATGGGGTTTTATGACCATTGTTATCTAAATTGTGCGAAGGGTGTTATAAACCACAAAGTCCTGTGTTCTAGCAACTGAGAGCGAAAGGCATTGTATAAAAAAAAAAAAAATGCTAATGACCAGCATCTCCCTTTTCCACAATTTTTTTCTACAGATTATTTTGACAATTTCCATTATGTGGATCACATTTTAAAGGAGCCTAATTAGTTTCTTTTTGCCACAAATAAAAAATTCCTGTACAACGCCGATGAATACAACTGATTTTTTCATCCTTTTCTGTAATTTATTGGGAAATAATGGAGGATCATTTTGTTATAATTCATGGTTACGGCCAGTGAAATTTACCGTAAATATTTTCATAACTTTTCAATTCAAAGTGGAAAAAGAAGTTCCTGTGCACTGCTTACCTAGGTAAACAGTGCGTGCCATTCTACCAGACGGAAATATGACGAATTCAGCCCTACATTTCTCATGTTTTACCTAATAGTGTAATGTGTTCTTATGAGAGGGGGAGGTATGCCTCGGCGGATTACTCAAAAAAAAAAAATGTACTGGAATATGAGGGGGTCCATAAAAAAGGAGGTTAGAAGCATGAAATCAGAATATTTTTTTATATGAAAGATCCAAACATTCATCAAGAGATAAATTTTGCTCTTTCCCTTAACTCTTTACCAGACAACAAAATATTAGACTGTTCCAAATTGAAAGCATAAGCAGACGACAAAATTAAAGTGACTCAAAAATTGAAATTTGTTTTAGGAAGGGTAGAAAACATTGTGGGAAAAGGAGAATATGCTGGTTACCAGCATTTTCTCCTTTTCCCACAATGTTTTCAGAAGGCTTCGTTCACAGAGTCGTGAAAACCAGGGAATGTTTGGTAAAGAGTTAAAAAAAAAGAAAGAAAAAAAAAAAACCCTCTATATGTACTTTTCTTAGCAACTGTACAGAAATATTCGATAGGCTGTAATAATTGACCTACTAGGGCGTGGCTTACCTTTGATATAAGACGACCTATTTATTTTTCATTTTAGAGGCATCGAGTTAGTTCGGGATTTTTTGTTGTAAATCTACATAAACACGCATGCATCATAGCCGTACTAACTTCATCAATCCTTGTTTTATGGACACATTAAGTCCATAGTCTTTTACAGTCGGAAAACATTGTGAAAAAGGGTGCTTCTTATTCATGTAGTTCGATTCTTGCATTCTCAACCTTCTACTAGACTACAACTTGATTTTACAAGGTGGGGAAGAAGACCTGTGTGTGTTTATTTGGCTGCTGTTGAAGACTAATGAAAACATAAGGGGAAAAGATGAAGTTGCTCGTAATGAGCAATTTCTCAATCTCTCACAATGTTTCCTCCCAATTTTGCTAGATTTAAAATTGTCGTCTGCAAATTTCTATGAATAGTTTGAAGTGAAGTGTCTTTGATGCACAATTTTTTAACCCTTTAAAGTCCTGTGATTTAATTACCCTGGTAAATAAGCTTTTGGAAATGGGGTAGGGGGAGAGGGGGCTAAGAAGCATTTACCCCAGTTCCCACAATGCTTTCTTTTTCATAAAAATTCCCATCAATTTAACCACATTTAATTTGTTCTGTGCAAGCACTTACAATTTTACTACACAATCCTGACTTTTAACGACCCTGAAATAGAAGCCATTTGAGAACGTTGTGGGAAAAGGAGAAAATAATGGTAACCAGCATTTTCTCCTTTTCCCACAATTCTGCTACACTAGTACTTGTGCCAAATGTGTGGGGCAATGAACAATCCCAAAGTTGACACCCGCTCACGGGTATGAAACTCGGGACCTTATTGTTACGGGGCTGACGCTCTACCTCACAGCCATCACACAGGATTGTATAGTAAAGGGTTAAAGAAGTCTTAAATCATGTTGTCTGATAAAGAATCGCAACTACATCCCACCATACGAGCCACATTTATTGTGTTGTTTGAAAATTATCCCTTTACCAAACAATCCCTGGTTTTTACGACCCTGAGATAGAAGCCTTTTGAAAACATTGTGGGAAAAGGAGAAAATGCTGGTAACCAGCATTTTCTCCTTTTTCCACACTGTTTTCTACCCTGCTGGAAACAAATTTCAGTTTTTGAGTTACCTTTATTCTGTCGTCTGCAAGTGCTTTCAATTTGGACCAGTCTAAAATTTTGTCGTTCGGTAAAAAGTTATGCTTTCGATAGAGATAAGCTTTAGTTTTTGAATGGTGCTTCACGCCGATTTCAACATTATTTCAGTCATATCACGGTGACAGCTCACATACTCATGTATTTCCTGGGTTTCACCAGTACTAGGCTAGGGCTCTGAAGTGTCTTGCCCAAGGACATACCCATGACAAACCCAATGGATCTCGTGAAACTCGAACCCGGGCCTCCAGGTCATGAGTCTTACATTTTACTACTGAGCCACGCAGGACCCCAAGAATTCTCAATAAAGAGAAGTCTAAAATTTGTTGTTGTTCTTTTCCAGCAAAAGCTGAGACCAATATAGATTTTAGAAAACACTGTGGGTAAAGTAGAACATGATCTGTAACCCTTTCCCAAACAATCCCTGGTTTTCACGACCCTGAAAAAGATGCCTTTTAAAAACATCGTGGGAAAAGGAGAAAATCCTGGTAAACAGCATTTTCTCCTTTTCCCACAGTGTTTTCTACCCTCCCAGAACAATTTTCAATTTATAGAGTCACGTTAATTTTGTCGTCTGCAAATGCTTTCAATTTGGACAAGTCTAAAATTTTGTTGTTTGGTAAAGAGTTAAAACTCAACATTGTGTATTAAAGAGTGATAGAGTCAATTTAATAACATGGAAGGGATTTATAGACCACAGAGTAAAATGTAGCTCAACTGTTTCAACTCAAGTGTCAGAGGTCAACACAAGATAATAAAGCGTTAATGTCATCATTCAGGAAGTGTTTACTATATCTTTGTCATACCAGTACACTCAGTACTGGAAAAACCCATAGCCAGTTATGGCGCAATTCAAAAGCAAGAAGGCCATGATGGCCCTCTATTGCTCCACTGGCTAATAAATACAAACAATCCTTACCAAACATTACAATTCTAGGCAAAATGGTTTGACCAAGAAGACTCATGAAGTTTTCCCTACAAAAGCCCATGTGAAAGTTGCAACCCCAGAGCAAAGCCACTTTTGACCATAGAGCTATAATTACTTGAATCCTGGTAGATGTCCTTAAAGATAAAACCACATTCCAAACAAATCAGGTTGAGGCCATATGGTTATAAACAAGCAGAATTTCAAAGTTTCCTCAATTTAAAGCCCCTGTAAAACATGAGAACCCGGGGGCAGGGCTAATTTTACTCTTTAACCCTTTACCAAACAATCCCTTGTTTTCACGTCCTGGAGGAAGAGGCATTTGAAAACATCGTCGGAAATGGAGAAAATGCTGGTGATCAGCAATGTCTCCTTTTGCCACAATGTTTCCTACCCTGTCCAAAAGCCTAGGTTCATTTGTACCACTTTCAAATTTATCGTCTGCAGATGCTTTCAATTTGAAAGGATCTAAAATTTGTCTTTGGGAAAGTGTTAAAAGACGATCGCTACAGCTTCACCATTTTTTGAAAACATTCAGAATTTCATGAAACTTTGCTTGGTGATAGTTTATTATCTGATCTACAAAAAATAGAAGATAAAAAGAGCGGGTCACCAGCTTTTGGAAAAGTCTATGAATATTTCTCTTAGTACACCCTGCATTGCGGCAGTTCAGGATGAAATTTCACATGAAAACTAAGTCTATGTATATTTTTTTAAATGACAATAATTATAGGCAAATTTTATGTCACTGTATTGGTGAAACATTAAATTTAACGAAAAAAAAAAATTAGAGTATACTGAGTATCAATCTTTTAAAAAAAAAAAACCAAACCCTTAACTTATGGCTAAAACACCTTTATTTTGGGAAAAAAAAAAACAAACAAGAGAGCCAAGATGGCCCTGGATCGCTCACCTGAATTTTTGAGAGGACCATAGCCTTTTTTTTTTTTTTTGAGGTATTGAAACTTTGGAAACAAAATCATTATTTTGCCAAGCAATTTTGAAAAGGTCACCTGTAAAAGCCATTTCAAAACCTGTCACCACCCCTACAATCATCACCACAGCAATGATTTTGATGAATCAGAATTCTGCAAATAAATTTTTGGATAGATCACCCAAGGACAATTTCTTGAAGAAGAGCACATGCTCGAAAGTGACTAAAAACAAAAGTCCAACAAGAGAACCACATGCAGGTCCCAACAATTGGCTGTTGTTTTTCGACGGATAAAAATTTCCCTAACAATTTTGAAAAGGGTCACCCTAGGAACATATCTGTGAAATTATTTCAAAATCTGACCAGCCGTTCCAGAGAAGAAGAATTGAGAAATTCCTCTTCATGTCCCTATAGTACAAATAGTCCCCACCACCAGAGCCATGTTTCTTGACAGATCACAATTTTGTGAACAACTTTTGAAAAGAGTCACCCAAGGAACATTGCTGTGAAATTATTTCAAAATCTGACGAGCAGTTTCAGAGAAGAAGAATTTTTAAGAATTTCTTCATGTCCATACAGTGTAAATAGCCCTAAGCCATCAGAGCCATGTTTCTCGATAGATCAAAATTTCTCGAACAATTTGCAAAAAGGGTCACCCAAGAAAGATTTCTGTGAAATTATTTCAAAATCTGACCATCTGTTTCAGAGAAGAAGAATTTTTAAGAATTTCTTCATTTCTGTATAGTGCAAGTAGCCCCAAGTCACCAGAGCCATGTTTCTTGACGGATCAAAATTTCGTAAACAATTTTTGAAAAGGGTCACCCAAGGAACGTCTCTGTGAAATTATTTCAAAATCTGACCAGCCGTTTCAGAGAAGAAGAATTTTTAAGAATTTCATCATTTCTGTATAGTGCAAGTAGCCCCCAGTCACCAGAGCCATGTTTCATGACGGATAAAAATTTCGCAAGCAATTTTTGAAAAGGGTCACCCAAGGAACATCTCTGTGAAATAATTTCAAAATCTGACCAGCGGTTTCAGAGAAGAAGAATTTTTAAGAATTTCTTCATTTCTGTGTAGTGCAAGTAGCCCCCAGTCACCAGAGCCATGTTTCTTGACAGATCAAAATTTCGCGAACAATTTTTGAAAAGGGTCACCCAAGGAACATCTCTGTGAAATTATTTTAAAATCTGACCAGCCGTTTCAGAGAAGAAGAATTTTTAAGAATTTCTTCATTTCTGTATAGTGCAAGTAGCCCCCATTCACCAGAGCCATGTTTCTTGACGGATAAAAATTTCGCGGACAATTTTTGAAAAGAGTCACCAAAGGAACATCTCTGTGAAATTATTTCAAAATCTGACCAGTGGTTTCAGAGGAGAAGAATTTTTAAGAATTTCTTAATTTCTGTATAGTGCAAGTAGCCCCCATTCACCAGAGCCATGTTTCTTGACGGATCAAAATTTCGCGGACAAGTTTTGAAAAGGGTCATCCAAGGAACATCTCTGTGAAATTATTTCAAAATCTGACCAGCGGTTTCAGAGGAGAAGATTTTTAAAGAATTTCTTAGAAAATTCCATTTGGTTGCTATGGCAACCAGAGTTTTTGATGGAATCAAATTCTGTGAACAATTTCTAAAGAGGACCTCCCAAGGAACATTCCTGCCAAGTTTGGTCCAAATTGGCCCTGCAGTTTAGGAGGAGTTGATGTTTAAAGAATTGTTGACGACGCACGATGAACGACGCACGACGGACGACGGACACGGGGTGATCCTAAAAGCTCCCCTTGAGCACGTTGTGCTCAGGTGAGCTAAAAAGGATTCTTTCCTCTAAAACCTAAAGGAGTAAATCAAAAACTAAGCACTCTTTCAGACAAAATATATGACTTTTATGATAAAAAATCGTTGTACCATATTACTCATTGACAAAGTACCAGTACATGTGTAGTGGATACAGCCATATGATGTGTGTAAAAACTACTAATTTACACACTATACATTTATATATACATTATCTCCAACACAGTACTGTATTATCCCACAATCATCAATATGGACACTTGAAGCAAGACACAGAGATGCGTGTTTTAGGTTTAACCCTTTACCACACAATACCAACTTTTAAGAATTGGACTTTTGAAAACATTGACGGAAATGGAGAAAATGGTGGTACACTGTACCATTTTTTTCTTCTTTTCTCCCAAATCAGTTACAAGTTTTAACATTTGCTCATGTTCATTTTGTCATCTGCAATGTATGTTTTCAAGTTAGCCTTACCAGGCAAAGAATTGTCTATACTGAACATACATGTACCTGCACACATTATTTTAATGTGGCTCAAAATATGGGATTTGCTTGTGAAAGGGAGGAAAAACATTGTGGGAAAAGGAGAAAATGCTGGTGACCAGCATTTTTTCCCTTTCCCATAACGTTTTCAATAGCCTTCTCCATCAGGGTAGCTCTAATTTGGGATTGTGTGGGTAAAGTCAGGTATTTTCACCAATGTTAACTTACTTAGTCAATCTTTTTTGAGGTTTGGCCCTTATCTGTGGCAGTCAAACAATGGAGCCAGGCTAGTATGCAAAAAGATGTTTAATCGATTACCACACAATGTGGAGTTTTAATGACCCTCACAAAAGAGGCTTTAAACAAAACATTGTGGGAAAAGGAGGGAGTGCTAGTTACCCCAGTGTTTTTTGCCCTTTTTGAGACAAAGCTCACCTTTTTAGCTACATTCGAATTGTTACCTACAACTGCTTTGAATTTGGACATTCTGGTAAAGGGTTAACTCCTATGATAAAACAAGAGCTTTGCAAAGCGGTGCATGTACGCCCAAAGAGGCTTGTAAGTGAAACGGTTTAAAATCTAGAACGCCTACAGAGATCCAAATTTTAAGAGTCACATGCACAACTACACATCATAGAGATTCATTGTGGTAAGTTTCAAATTATTCCGATGGAAACTGTAGGGGAAGTTGCACACACAACAAATAGCTAACCGACGGATGGGCAGATGGACGGGCAGACAGACGGACCACTGGGACCATAACATAATATGACCCTTCGGGCGTATTATAATATGAGCCGCACTCTGAGAAAAGGGGGCTTAATGCATCTCCGTGATCCATGGTACCAGGCAATCAATACAAACTTATGGATCTGTAATAGCCACTCTTTTTTACAACCGACTTAATCATGAGGTAGACTGATCCTTTGACATACAGAAAATTGACCTGTAGCAAAAAGTTTTGGCCCAGGTTAGACTGCCTGGACTGCGCAGGCTGACCTGGGTTGATACTTTTCGTGGGTGCATTAAGCCCCTTTTTCAAAGAGCATGGCTCATGTAACCTTCCGTCAAATAACAAGTTTTAGACTCTTCCAAATTGGAAACCTTCTGTTGACAAAAAAAGCCATAAGTGGTACATATAAACTGAAGTTTTTTTCACAAATTAGCAAAGAAAAGAAGGTATAGGAGAAAATTCCCATTTCCTTCTTTTTCCATGTTTTCAAAAGGCCTCTTTCTAACGATCGTTAAAACTCAGGATGGTTTGATAATGTGTTTAGAGCCTGTAGTTTATTTATAATTTTGTCAATATGAAAGATTAATCATTTCAGAATCTGCAAAAAAGTTTAAACCTTTTGCCTATTTAATCATATTCTTCACTTTCTTTTCATTTACAACTAGTTTCTGATTGGCTGTATCCACAGAATTTGTCAGCAAATCAAGTCGCTCAATCTGTCTTGACTCCTCCCTCTGAACTGACAGAGCCAATGATTTTAGACCAGTCAAGGCCTTGCTGATTTCATCAGCCTCCTTGTCACTCACAACTGTCTTTGGTTGGCTAATTTGTAGGTCTTTGTCAGAACAAAATGGTGTTGACTGTATTTCAGTATTTGCTGTTGCTTTTGTTATTCCATGAACCTCAACTGCGTGAAACAAATGATCTTAAAATAAAACAACAACAAAAAAAAAAAAGTCTTTACAAAAAAGATTGACAGCATTTAAGGTAATGGAATATGAATTTTGAAACCCTTTTTTAATTCAGCATGGCGAGAAATTATTTAACTCTTTACCACACAGTCCCGACTTTTAAAGACCCCGATAAAGAAGCTTTTTGAAAACATTGTGGGAAAAGGAGAAAATGCTGGTAACCAGCATTTTCTCCTTTTCCCACAATATTTTCTACCCTTCCCAAAACAAATTTCTGTATTTGAGTCACATTTATTTTGTGGTCTGCCAATGCTGTCAATTTGGACCAGTCCAAAATTTTGTTGTGTGGTAAAGAGTTAAACTAACTAGTCACCAGTTGCCTCCTTTTTCTCAGTGTTTTGCTTCTTGTCAAAAAGTTAATTTTCAATTAATTATGAGCCTTGCTTTGCCAAAAGTGGGTTTAATGCATTTCTGTGATGCATTATTTCATGCAAGTTTTCACATAACAATGGATCCATAAAATCCATTTTGCTTAACAACCAACTGTATCATAAGGACAGGCAGAAAAATTACCAATAGCAATGTTTCAACCCAGGTCAGCCTGTGCCAACTGCTCAGGCTGATCCGGGTCAATACTTTTGCAGATGCGTTAAACCCCCTTTCAATTAAGCTGAAAAAGAACGCTAATGAAACTACCAAGAGAACAGAATAAAATGCTGGTAATTAGCATTGTCCCCTTTTCCCACACTGTTTTCTAAATTAGAGAGACAAATTTCATGATTCTTTTATTCTAGTTACATTTCAATGATATATATCTACAATTCCTCAATTTGGACAAGTCTGAAATATTATTGTTTAGTAATGAGTTACAGTAAAACTATTCAAGAAATTTATATTTTAGCCATTTCTGTGAAAATGGGGTTTAATGCATCTGCAAAGAAGTATCGACCCACGTCAGCCTACAGTCTGTGCAGGCTAACCTGTGTCAAAACTTTTTGCTTTTGGTAACTTTTCTGCATGTCCAAGGACAAGTCTACCCCATGATTGAGTTGATTGTTCGACAAAATGGACTTCATGGTTCATAATTATGTGATGACTTGTTTGGTATCATGCATCATGGAGAAGTGTTATAACACTTGCCAGAGCATGGCTAATTTCATTGCTGCATGGGATATATGGCCCACAACAGGTGAAAAGGGGCATTCGGACATTTGCGTAAAGTGTCATCTTGGATCAGTCTGCGCAGTCCGAAACGACACTTTCTGTTTTTATGTAATTTTCTGTTTTGTGCAAGTCTACTGTAGGACAAAATCTAATATAGTCGTAAAGTGCCGTCTCGGATTAGCCTGCGCGGACTGCGCAGGCTGATCCGAGACGACACTTTACGCAAATGTCCGAATGCCCCTTTTCGCGTGATGCAAGCCATATAGGATCTGACATAAGTTGACTTTTGAGATAAAATTTTATTAAACGAGTCTAGGGAAATGTTATTAAGCGAGCCTTTGGCGAGCTTAATAACATTTTTCCTTGACGAGTTTAATAAAATTTTGTCTCAAACGCCAACGAATGTCAGATTCTTTTTATCACATAATGATATTTCACGAAATATAGATCAGATGATGCAAAACCATTTATAGATGAACCCACGGTAATATCCATAAAGCCAGTTCACTTCAATCTATCAAATACGTACAAAATGACGTCAAAAATGATGTCACACAAACGTGATATCAAATGTGTATAAGATAAGAAAATTCGTAATGGGTATATTACACTGAAAACAAGGGAGGTTATGTGATAAATATATGGTAGTTGCATTACCTTCATTTCTGCTCGGTTGTTTGGACAAAATGCTACTGCTCTTAATACAAACAACTCTGTCTGGAGGCGTGTCATACTTCAGTTTATATTTAGCACACTTTTCTAGCAATTTCAAAATGGCCACCATGTTTGCACTAATCAGGCTATATTTCAAATCTGGTTTCCCTATTTTGTTTTGTACTACCATCATCTCCCATGGTGTAATGACACGGAGCTGGGAAACATCCGCCCAGTTGTAATGATGCGCTGTACTTTTCTTCATGGTCAGAATAGTGAGACCTCCTTTTGAGATTCTCAAATCACCCAATGACTTTGTATTTACACTTCCAGCATCTAATTTTGTATACAACACCTCATACTCAAATATTTCTGGAATTTCTGATTTATTAACAAAAATGGGATCTATTGTCTCATACTGATCTGGCATTCTCCATCTTCCAACCCAGCTTTGTAGGTCATCAACAAGGTTTTCAACAATGTCAAGGTCACTGTGAAGGTCAGCCATGGTTGAAATGGCATTGTCAATTTGATGACCTTGAGCCTCTAGCTGTACTGCAGCTTTTTTCAGTGTACTTTCAGAGTCTGTTACTATACCAAGTAGTTTGGTTCCCATTTCTGTTCTACTCTTTGAGCTAACTTTAGGTTGTCCACTTATGTCCTTGACCTGACCTTGACCCCAGAAATGCTTCAGGGCTCTGTAGACACCTTCCCTGTCTGCTAGAGAGGAAAACCATACTTTCTGATTGTTGTTCCTCAGAACATATACAGCTCCAAAAACCAAGCCGGTGGTAGCTTTGTGTACACCAATTATATCACTGAAGGGAATGGTTTGGTCTTTTTTCAAAGAGGTATCTGCATTGGCATCAACAAAAACTACTTCTGATGCTTTCAGACACAAACTGCCATATAACCATTTCCTTTTCTTCTCCTCATACAGAGACACTGTCCATTCACAGATCACTATGTTTGGTTTTTCACTCAATTTTGCCATCGTGTTAAATCAACATCTATTGAAATAAGGTTGTAGGCTTCCTTATGAACCTATAAACAGAAGAATTGAGGAGTTAACCATGTACAAAATTCCAGGTCTAAACAATTTCAAGATGGCAGGGTTTTTAAAACACTGTTGGAAAAGAAGAAAATGCTGGTCACCCTATCAAAGACAAACTTCATCATTTGAGTGACACTGTATTGGTCATCTCCAAATGCTTTCAATTTGGGCAAGTCTAAAGTTCTGTAAGTTGGTAGAGGAATAATCCTTACAGTTTCAAATGAATAGAAGAGTACTGCATGTGGGTGTCAATGCTTGGCATTAAGCCCTGTACCTCAGTCAGTAGCCTACAGGATTTGAGAACAGGAGGTTGCTGGTTCGATCCCCGGTTCAGCCAATTTCTCTCCGAGGATTGATGATAATCATTGCAACAGGATTCATTCCTCTCTCATCGCTGTCCATTGTTTCATCTACGGTTATGTTGGAAAGCAGCCAGTGGCTTGGAACGGATAATGTGTGGAGTACTGGTAAAAGAAACTCCGGTTAAGCATGGGTAGGTGCACTGGCCGTTGCTCTAAAACTGAAATAATGTTGAAAACAGCACTAAACACCATACAATCAATCAATCAATCCAATGCTTGGTGGGGTTTGTGCATGGCTCAGTGAATAAAGTGTAGGACTCATAACCTGGAGGCCCCAGGTTCAACCCTTGCTGGAAGCACTCTGTTTATCATTAGAGTGTCCTTCAGCATGACACTTCAGAGCCTTAGTCTATTACCTGTAAAATCTAGAATATACATGAAAAATATGAGGTGTTTCCGTGATACTAATATGACAAATAATACTGAAAGCAATGTAAACAAAACATTAAATCAATCAAAAATAAACCCTATGCTTGCCTGCAGTTTCCCTATCAGTGAAAATTAATAAGTTGTAAAAGGGGCATAACTGTGTCAGAAATGATTTCAGGATTTCCAGCCCTTCTGGTATGGGTACCCCTTTTAACCCTTATCCTGCCAAATAAGTTAAATATAATTTTCAAGCCAATAGTAAAAACCCAAATATTGCTATTTCAAACTTATGTTCTTGAGAAAAAATTTCCTTATCAGAAAGTGTAGATCTAAGATCAGACTGCACATTCTGTGCAGTCTGATCTTGATCTACACTGTCTGCAAGAGGTCAGTGAGTGGTTAATAGTTTACTACTAGCCCGAGTTTCAAGACAAGTAATCACAGAGATACATGCAAGAGAAAAATGTATTTTAAGTCTTCTCTCTGTTTTCCCTTGGAGATGGATCATTCTTGGGTTGAGTCTACATGGTTCTGTTGTTACCGGCGGTTATAATAATATCAAATATGTCCCTTTCTGTTTGATATAATTATCTCAATGATACAATGAACTGCTAATCTTAAAAATATGAGATTATCACTGTAAAACACAATGGATCCGATTCGATCCGGTTATTAAGTCCGACCTGGTAATTTTTTTAACTCTATTTTGAAACAGGCTCAAGCATGCAAAATTCTAGTTCTAGTTTGTGAGATCCATGGTTTACGATTATTCTAACATCAACATAATAACAATATTATACAAAAAAGACAGCTCTAGCTGTAGAAAATTCAAGAAATATTTGTATGAGTCAGAATGCTTGACATATTTAATTAACAAGAATCCTCGATAATAATGATTTCAGTATTTCATTTTTTTTTTCATACGTACGAGCCACAATGTGAAACTGATCTTCAACTCTGCCTACAAAACATATATTTATACCTTAATATGCCCGGGTCCAGAAATAAGGCTATTCAATCTCCAGCAGCTAGGCTAAAACTGGTAAGCAAATTGAGTTAAGATAATGCTGGTTTCGGAAAAAATACACATATTAATACTAGGAAACACAAATAGGTCAAACTTTACTTGGTACGAATGCAGGCTTCCGGGCTTGTTCGTTCCAAAACCAGTTCGTCTCCGAACTTTTTCGTCCGGGGATATGTCCACTAGGCTTGTTGGTCTTTACGATTCTGCATTTCTTTTTTTGGTGGAATTTAGATAAAAAAATATCAGTTAGTTTTCATTGAAAACGCAACAATTTACACAGAAAAATATTTTAGTTAGAAACATCTAAATGATGACCAATTAACCTGAAATTAAAGTAGAGTCGGCTCCCTTCTTTATTAACTCCTCATCGCAGTCTTTAAATTGGGGTTTAATAATTTGTCTTTGGTCATGTTTGTTACTAAAAGCTAATTGCATTTCGCTGCAATACAGATTAAACCGACGAAACAGAAAGTAGATCTACAGCGCTCTATCTTTGCAACCGGAAAATTTACGATGGACTTGAAACGGTACGGTGTACAAAAAATGTCCAAATATGAAAAAAATCACCGAAGCGTCTCATCATTGAGACTATATACATATGGGGACACGCCATCCTATAGAGATAGCTTTAGTAGCGACGTGGTAGAGCGTTGGCCTTGGGACTTGGCGGTCCTGGGTTCAATCCCCGCCTCGGAAGACTATTTGTCAGAACTGTTACATATATATATATGTGCCATGCTCTGGCAAAAGGAGGCTTAATGTATCAGCGAAAAGTCATGATCGACCTAGGTCAGCCTGCGCGTTCCGCGCAGGCTAACCTTGGCCCAAACTTTTCGTTAAATTGGTCAATTTTCTGTCTGTCCAAGGACCAGCCCAATTCATGATTAAGTCGTTTGTTAAAAAGGTGGCTATTATGGATCCATAATTAGGGGATGGTTTGATTGGTATAATGCATCATGGAGATGCATTAATCCCCCTTTGGCAAGAGCATGGCTCCTATATAATAGGAAAAAAACTTGAAAACTGATTAGACAGTTACACAACCTAAAACTCACTTGTGAACAAACTCGGATTAAATAGCAGTTTTGACAATGGATGGTCTTGGCCAAATAGAGGATCCGTGGTAAGATTTTACTTCCATAAGCAAAGCGTTATTTACAACTTAAAACTTTGGCGATGGTCGTGTTCAGAATCACGATGAAATACAAGGCAGCCGACGCTCTAGTAATATAAAGGGAAACTACTATAGCGGTGCCCGGGAGCGGAAAGGATTTCAAAAGCTTAGGTAGATTATCTTCCGCTAGATGGCATTCTACAAATACACATCTATCACTCGTCACAACTCGGCCGATTCCGTACCTACATCTAATGACACATCTATCTAACATTCGGCATACCTCGGGTGATGGGAGCCATCATATCCCTCGGCTGTATCTGGCGGATTAATATGCATCAGATCGATACATATTCGGAAATACGCCGGTTTACCGTTCTGAAAATTGTAAGGCTCCTCTTAAAAAAAAGAAAACTTGAGTTTCAATTTTCTATCGAAATCTTTCTATGTTTCAGTTGAGTTGGTAAATGGTTCGTACATTCATTATTCATCAATTCCGATCAAAGTTTTCACCGACAGATAAACAGATGTGAATAACTTCATCGAGGTTGTTTATGTTGTTGCTAAACGACTGACAGTGGCGCGCCATGTATAAGATCACGTGATTCGCAGTTCAAATGGAAGCGACCGTTATACGGACGAGGTTAGATGTAGGTACGGAATCAGCCGAGTTGTGACGAGTGATCTATCTAATTCGGGCATTCTGGGTACAGAAGCGGACTAATTTTTCAAAACGAAAACCGTTACTTTGAATTTCAAAATAAAATAAACGTTTACTCAATAAAACGCTACCTGGTGCTATTCATTCAGTTATAATCAGCTAGGAGGTAACCTATGCACCGGCCATTTATTAAAACAGTCCCTACAGGCTTGGGTATAGCTTCCGTATAAGCCCTACTTTTCCCAAGTATCCGGGGATGGGTGATGCGTCAAAGGAGACAGGTCGAATCTTCGAAGAATATGACATGCGCAGACAACGGCTTAGGTAGAATAAGGCAAATGACGAATTTCGCATTTGTAAAGTTGATAACTCATATCAGAGATGTATTTTGGTCAGGACTGGTATTGTTTGTCGATAAATATGAAGAAAAATCATCATTTCTCCAGACTGAAATCGGTACTTTTCGGCCATTTTGTACTTTTCGATAATTAATTGCATTGCCAGAGTGATTTCCCTTTTTGTTTACAAATGGTGGTCGTTTGTAGTCAGGCGTCAGTTTTTTGTTAAGAATTCACTGTAAAGCCCGCACAAATTGCGGATTTGAGTAACATAACAATAAAATTTTGCCGACTATTTCAGATATCGTGCCTAAAATAGACATGAGTGATGTCGAAAGTGAACAGAAACACAAGAAAACAAGAAGTCGCATCAAAGGTATTGCAACTTGTTTTAACCGTTTACCAGACGGTAAAATTTTAGCCTTGTCCAAATTGAAAGCATTTGCAGACAACTATTCCAGTAAGACTGAAATGGTGCATTTTTTCTTTGATTGGATAGAAAACATTGTGGGAAAAGAAGAAAATGCTGTTAACCAGCATTTTCTCCTTTTCCCATAATGTTTTCAAAAGGCTTCTTTTAAGAGTCGGCATTAAAGGGTTGTAACCACAGGGGCTCGGCACATGATAATTTGTGCTAATTTGTGCTTAAAGACAACATTTCGATAAAAAATCTGAATATCTATATATAAATATCTACAAGGGATGGAACTTCACGAAGGTCAATTTGCATACCGACCTCTTTCAAACCGGGTTTTCTCACAAAGTTGCAGAGATATTTTCAAACTGTAAAGCCCTGGCAGAACCTAAGTCAATATGCTCAACGTTAAACATGGGTTCATATTCTTTAGAGCAAATCCCTCTGTGATATCGTAAACGAAATCGCAAAGTTATTGCTAAAACTGCTTAGTCGGACACGACCTCGTAACCAGCCATTTCATCAGTAAAATACAACAAACGGACTTACCGAACGAAAATAAACGGTCTGGTTCAGTCGTTCATAATTTTCTTAAACACTTGCAATCGGTTGTTTTGTCCGCAGCGATCTCTTAGAAGCACAACAAGTGATCGTTTATGGAACTGTCAGAATTTCAAACGGGCGACGCCATTGCTTTTGTTGTTGTTATTTTCATTTATGCAGCAAGGCATTTGATTGGCTGTCGCAAAATTCAAACCAAAAGCAAGAACAAAGACACGCCTTTCCACATAATACAGCTTCGAATCATTAAGAATAAATCATCAAAGTAATTTTATGTATGAAAGGAAATGCATTTGTGAAGTTTCGCCAACTTTGGTCAGGAAGTAGATATAGCTTTTCAAAAAAAAACATGAAGCGCCCTTTTCGCAGAGAACAGCAGGCCCCCTAATGGTGGGAAAATGCAGTTTTAACATGGCCTCCCTTTTCGACATTGTATTTAAGTTCACAATATGACAGAACAATTTCGTGCATGAATTATTCAATTTGTCGTCTGCTTACAGTAGCTGTACTTTCGATTTGGACTGACGTAAATGTCAATTTGTCGTCTGCAATTACTTTCACTTCAGGAAATTTTGTTCCAAAATAAAATTTAACAATTAAACATAAGGAGGGTTTAGAAAACACCGTGGAGAAAAAAAATTCTGGTAGCGAACATTTTCTCACAGTGTTTTACACTTTTCCGGTTGGACGAACAATCATAATTATTTACCGAATCCATCTTAATTTCGTCCGTAATAAAGCTTACCAAATAACAATATTTTTTTTACTACCAGTGGTTTGAATATTGAATCTGCTAGGCTTATTAAATTTCCATCAAAAGGGTTTTGTTTACGTTAGCTTGAGCCCGGCTTTTAAACAATGCGCAGAGAAAATAGATACCACCTACCCGCAACAGCTGGCCAATGAAATAGCTCGTAGCAAACCCATTTCGGTGCGTAACAATGGCGTCGCCCGTTTGAAATTCTGACAGTTCCATAAACGATCGCTTGTTGTGCTTCTAAAAGATCGCTGCGAACAAAACAACCGATTGCAAGTGTTTAAGAAAATTATGAACGACTGAACCAGACCGTTTATTTTCGCTCGGTAAGTCCGTTTGTTGTATTTTACTGATGAAATGGCTGGTTACGAGGTCGTGTCCGACTAAGCATTTTTAGCAATAATTTTGCGATTTCGTTTACGATATTACGGGGGGTTTGCTCTAAAGAATATGAACCCATGTTTAACATTGAGCATATTGACTTAGGTTCTGCCAGGGCTTTACAGTTTGAAAATATCTCTGCAACTTTGTGAGAAAACCCGGTTTGAAAGAGGTCGGTATGCAAATTGACCTTCGTGAAGTTCCATCCCTTGTAGATATTTATATACTGATAGTCAGATTTTTTATCGAAATGTTGTCTTTAAGCACAAATTATCATGTGCCGAGCCCCTGTGGTTGTAACCATTTAACATACAATCCCTAGTTTTAATGACCCCAAAAAAGAAAACATTTGAAAACATGGTGGTTAAAGGAGTAAATGCTGGTAGAGTTAGTGCTGTCAGTTTGGATAAACCTAAAATGTTACTGTTTTGTAAAGAGTTAATATTATCAATAAAGCCTTGAGAGTCCATATTCCATGATGATAAAAGGTAGAATGCACTGTAGCAGACACACTTAATTCTACCATTTTTTCAATAGTCTCTGCACATTATTTGTTACTGATTCATTTTTACATGGGACTTTTAACCTGAAAATGAGCAGGTATGTAGGGACAGTAGCCCCCACATAATAATCAAGTCCTCATCTATAAGTATTTATATGTCTCTTAGTATTTATGTGTCCGTTTAAGTGCAATTGTCACTGATTAGGAAACAGCTTTTTAAAACTAAGAGGTCAGACACAATCAAAAACTACTTACCTTCATAAAAGAGTCATTTTGGATCATTTTCAGGTAAAATCATAACTTGGACATTAATTTCATTGGTCTGGTACTTAAAAAAATAACATGCTATCGGCTGTCTTTAGCAAACATTGTGTTTGCTCAACGTTTTACCACACAATCTCTCATTTTAACCCTTTACTACACAGCAAAATTTAAGACCTATCCAAATTGAAAGCATTTGCAGACGACAATTTCATAGTTGCTCAAATGACGCAACTTTTCTTTGATAGGGTAGAAAACTTTGTGGGAAAAGGAGAAAATGCTGGTTACCAGCATTTTCTCCTTTTCCCACAATGTTTTCAAAAGGCCTCTTCTTCAGGGTCGTTAAAAGGCGTCATTGTGTTGTAAAGGGTTAACATCCTTGAGGAAGAAAACATTGTAAGTAAAGGAGAACATGCTTATAACCAATGTTTTCTACCGTTTCAAAGATAATCCTTATGGTCAGTGCCACATTTAATTTTTTGTCTATTAATGCTTCAAGTCTTCACGAAACAGTAAAACTTTTGACTTGTCCAAATTCAAAGTGTTTGCAGATGACCAGTTCTGTGTTGATCAAATGATAGCATTTTTATATAAATGGTAGAAACATTGTTGGACAAGAAGAAAATGCTGGTTAGCAGCATTTTCTTCTTTTTCCCACAATGTTTTCAAAAGTCCTTTAACTTGGGATCATTAAAACTTAGGATTGTTTGATAAAGGATTGAAATTTGATGAGTATAAAATTATGTTATTAGGTAACAGGTCAATTTATTCTTATATTTCTCATTTGGGAACTGATATAAAAGCCTCCTAAGACAAGCAGAGTTCTTAACTCTTTACCATACAATCCTGAGTTTTAATGTTCCCCATAAAAGAAGCCTTTTGAAAACATTTTTGAGAAA
The DNA here is from genome assembly GCA_946811185.2 of Hippopus hippopus. NCBI lineage: Eukaryota > Metazoa > Mollusca > Bivalvia > Cardiida > Cardiidae > Hippopus > Hippopus hippopus. Next base: position 4,048,649 of record OX328108.1, on the reverse strand, counting down.
AGAAGAAAATGCTGGTAACCAGCATTTTCTCCTTTTCCCACAATGTTTTCTACCCTATCTAAGACAAAGTCCATTTGGCATTTCAACCATATTTAAATTGGCTTCTGCAAATGCTTTCAATTTGGACAAGTCTGCAATTGTATTGTATGATAAACAGTTAACTCTTTACTAAACGGCAAAATTTTAGACTGGTCCAAATTGAAAGCATTTGCAGACAAAAAAATTGATGTGACTCAAAAATTGAAAATTGTTCTGGGATGGGTGGAAAACATTGTTGGAAAAAGAGAAAATGCTTGTTACCAGCATTTTCTCTTTTTCCCACAATGTTTTCAAAAGGCTTCTTTCTCAAAATCGTGGAAACCCGGGATTGTTTGGAAAAGAATTAATAGAGGTAGTCACTTGGACCAGTATGGCCATATTAACTATTTACTACACAAGAAAAATTTAGAAGTGTCTGAATTGACAGCATTTGAAGACCACAAATTACATATAGCTCAAACGGTGATTGCTTTCTTTCAAATTGAAGAAAACATTGTGGGAAAAGGAGAAAATGCTGGTTACCAAAAAAAGTTCAAAAGGTGATTGCTTTCGTTTAAATGGAAGAAAACATTGTGGGAAAAGGAGAAAATGCTGGTTACCAGCATTTTCTCCTTTTCCCACATTGTTTTCAAAAGCCTTCTCCTTCAGGGTTGTTAAAACAAGGGATTATTTGGTAAAGGATTTAAGTAAAAGAGTTGAAGTTTAGTTCATGCTTGTACAGGTTAAAGAAATTAAGCAGCGTCAACAGAACTGGATGAAACAGAGAGCTGAGTACCAAGAGGGAATAAAAAACGATTCGCCAACTTTAGGTATATTACTCAACAGAATTAACCTGTTGCTTATTAATACTCCTCTTGACCCTCATTGGAAGCAGGTTTGAACTTTCTAAATACAGGTCTTCAAATGATAATTTACAAAAATTAGGCCTATCCAAATGTAAAGATAAATAAGGGTTATAGGTTCAAATACGGCTTGGGTTATTATATTACCATTGTTTCTTTTAAGTATTTTTTAGTCTTACTTTACAAAAAAGACCTATCAGCCATTAATTCTCGTCGATACTCAGTGAATTTTTGCAGGATCATTTGTTTGTAAAAACCCAATATAAAATTGTACAATAAAAGTTAGAGTAATACCCTGCAAAATTCACAAAAGTGCATTTACAAAAGAGTATTGACTTCAAGTAAATGACGATTTAATGTTTCTTGCATATGTAAAATTCTAAAACAACAACACTGAATGGGTATTACAAATTTCAGAATGTATATGTACATTTATTATGGTTATCATTCAAAAAAATTTTTCAGTGTTATCTCTTATAATTTTCTGCCAAAAAAACATTTGGATCAGTCTTTTTCCTATCTTTACATTTGTTTTCAGAGCCAGACCAAAGTTTCAAGGGAATACATACACCTAGTAAAAGTTTGGACACATCAAAGACAGATTCTTTGGACCAGTCCAATAACTTGGGCAATTTACTGGCTTCTAAAAGGTCTAAAGCTAAGTTTGAAAACTGGCTAAAGGCAAAACAGACAGATCAAAGTGAGCATAAATCTGATCACTTAGATGTCCACAACCATAGTGACAGTTACTATGACAACAAGTATGATAGAAATAATTACACAGACAGTAACTACGGCAATAATCTGTACAGAGATGAGTCCTATAGGGATCATCAGGGGTCAAAAGAGGTCAATGTTTTAAGAATTCTCAGTTCCAGAAGTCCTGACTATGCCACTCCGGATCCGAGTTGGAACAGTGAAGATGAAACAGGGGAGATAACTGCAGCACAGTTATTGTCCCCTGAAGATTTCAACACAGTGGCTGACAGTATCATTAATAAAGTGAAAGGAGACCTGGGTATAGGAAATAAAGACAAAAGTTTGACAACTGCCAAAACTTCACATGGAACATCAGTAAGAGATGAACATTATGGGAAAAGTAGAGCCACAAAATCTGGCGATGGACTTTCGCGGAAAAATGTTCCAAAGGCCAATGTTGGAAAAGCAAATCATGTATGTCCAACTTGTGATAAACTGATGGTAAGTATCTGTGGACATTTTGCTATATAACTCTTAACCAAGCTTAACCAAGAAGAGTTAATCCTTTACCAAATAGTGTCCTGATTTACTGACCTGAACAACTAAAGCTTTTTAAAACATCCTGAATTTCCCCACGATGTTTTCTACCCTTGAGAGACAAGGCCAGAAAATTAAGCCACAGCTATTTTGCTGTCCTCAAGTGGTTTCAGTTTAGATGATTCAACATTATTTCAGTTATACCGCGGGGGCCAGTACACCTATCCATGCTTTCCTAGAGTTTCTTTTACCAGTGCTCCATGCAATATTCTTTCCAAGCCACTAGCTGCTTTCCCATATAACAATCATCAAAACAATGGTCAGCAGTGAGAGAGGAATGAATCCTGTCGCAATGACTATCATCAGTCCTTGGAAAGAAATTGGCCAAGCCGGGGATCAAACCAGCAACCCCCTGTTCTCAAGTCATGTACCCTATCAACTGAGCTACCAGGACTCGGCAGGTTTCAGTTTGGACAAGTCCAGTTTGGCCATCTATTGCAAGGTTAACTAATTACCAGACTACAAAATTTTGGGCCAGTCATAATTGAAAGCACATACAGACAACAAAATAAATTTGACTCAAAAACTTTGCTTGAAAGGGTAGAAAACATTGTGGGGAGAGATGAAAGTGCTGGTTACTAGCATTTTCTCTTTTTTGCCCAGTGTTTTAAAAAGGCATTTTCCTGAGGGTCATTACAAGTCTTAATTGTGTGGCAAAGGATCAAGCAGGTTTCTGTTTTACAGATTCATTTTCAGCTCCACTGGCCGAAGGCCAGCGGGCTTATGTCATGGCCCGGTGTCCGTCATGTGTCCATCCATCCGTGTGTGCGTTAACTTTTATTTCAAACATCCTCTTCTCTGAAACTACCCATGCAATTTTGATGAAACTTCACAGAAATGATCCTGCCATGGTCTTCTTCAGAATTTCTTGAAAAAATTTGATTCCTTCAAAAACTCAGGTTGCCATGGCAACAAAACTGAAAAATATTGAAAATCTTCTCGGCTTAAATCATAAGGCCTAAAGCACCCAAATTTGGCATGTAGCTTCATCTAGTAGACCTCTTCCAAGTTTCTTCAAGTTATAGCCTGGGGTCAAATTTGGCCCCGCCCCGGGGGTCACAAGTTTTATGTGGGCTTATATAGGGAAATCTTTAAAATTCTTCTGGCACCTAGCCATAGGGCCTAGGGCTACCAAATTTGACATATAGCTTTATCTAGTGGGCATCTACCAAGGGTGCCTAAATTATAGCCCTGGGGTCAAGTTTTGCCCCGCCTCGGGGGTCACAAGTTTTACATGGGCTTATATAGGGAAAAAATTTAAAAATCTACTCGTACCTAGCCATAAGGCCTAGGGCTACCAAATTTTGCACGTACATGTAGCTTTATCTTGTGGACCTCTACCAAGAGGGCCCAAATTATAATCTTGGAGTCAAGTATGGCCCCACCCCAGAGGTCACAAGTTTTACATGGGCTTTTATAGTGAAAACTTTATAAATCTTCTTGATACTTACTGTAAGACCTAGGGCTACTAAATTTAGCCCTGTCTCAGGGATCTCCTGTTTTACAGGGCCTTTTATTGAGGAAACTTTGAAAATCTTCTTGTTTATAACCACACATTCTAGACCTGTATTATTTGGTATGGGGCTTTATCTTGTGGACCTCCACCAGGATTCAAGTAATTGTAGCTTTGTGGTCAAAAATGGCTTTGCCTTGGGGTCATAACTTTCTCGTATGATTTTATAGAAAAAAATTTGTATGTTTTCGAGTTTAAAACCAATTGGCCAAGTATTGTAATGTTTGGCTTGTAGTGTTTTGACTTATTAGCCAATGGAGCGATACAGGGCCATCATGGCCCTCTTGTTATACTAAACAAGGGCTTGGAATAGATGTTTGCTTAAATGATGACCAGACAACAAAAAATTAGACATGTCCAAATGTAAGGAATTTGAAAACAATTAATTAAGTCTTTACCAATGGATAAAATTTTATACTTGTCCAAATTGAAGGTAACGGTATTTGCAGACATCAAATCAAATGTATATAAAAATGATAGTAATTGTACATAAAGTTTAGAAAGCCTTGTGGGAAAATGAGAAAAATGCTGGTAACCAGCATTTTCTCCTTTTCCCACAAGATTTTCAAGAGGGTTGTTCAAACTCGGGGTTGTAAGGTAAGGAGTTAAATGTAGCTCTTATAATAGTATTTGTTTTTTGAAAGGGTAGAAAAATTTATGGGAACAGTAGAAAATGCTGTTTACCAGCAATTCCTCTTTCACCTACAAAACTGTTTATACCATATGAAAAGTATTCCTATGAGTATAACACAGGGCATGTTGCCCATGTTGTTTCAGGTTCCTCCTCAGTATAGCCCAATGTTGTTGGTACCCTGTGGACACACACTGTGTAAACATTGCAGCAAAAGAACAAAGTACTGTGGGATGTGTGGAAGTGCAGTGGAATCCTACACTCCGAATGCCATGTTGGAACAAATTATCACTAACTACAACAGTAACCAGAATAAATATTTAACTCAGGATCATTCAGGTTAGTTGAATTTGGCTTTTCCTAGTACTTTCACTGTAGACAACGATTTTGATATCACCCAGATGATGTGACTTGTCTTTGAAGGGTAGAAAACATTGTGAAAAAAAGGGTTTATTAATTAATTAATTGTATATTGTTTAACACTGTTTTCAACATTATTTCAGTTATATTGCGGCAGCCAGTGCACCAATCCATACTTCTCCTGGGATTTCTTTTACCAGTACTCCTCACAAACTTTTTTCAAAGCCACTGGCTGCTTTCCCTTATAACTATTGTCGAAACAATGGTCAGCAGTGAGAGAGGAATGAATCCTGTCACAATGACTATCATCAATCCCTGGAAATCAATTGGCTGAGCCGAGGATGGAGCCAGTAACCCCCTATTCTGAAGTCCTGTTTGCTACCGACTGAGCTACCGTGGCTTGGCGTGAAAAAAGGAGAAAATTATGACATTAGTTTGCTTTTAATACAAAAATGTTATTTACCCATTTCCCAAACGACAAGTTTAGACTCTTTCATAGAGAGAACATCTGCAGGTGACAAATTTTCGCTCAAATGAACTTGTATTCTTTGACAGGGTAGAAAACATTGTGGGTAAAAGAGAAAATGCTGGTCACCAGCATTTTCTCCTTTTCCCACAATGTTTTCTAAAGGCCTGTCCATCAGAGCTGTGAAAACAATGGTTGTTTGGTAAAGGTTTAACTTTCCAACAAAAATGTTACTAATATCGTTAAGACTTTTTTAACTGTTATCCTGCTAAATAATTGAAATGAAACTTTTAAGCTGATGGTAAAAACCAGAAATTTTGCTGTTTCACAGGTATTTTTTTGGGGGGAAATATACATTTCCATAATACTGTGAAGATCAAAGATCAGACTGCGTTTTTTGTGCAGTCTGATCTTGATGAACGCTGTCCGCAAAAGGTCAGTGAGTCATGCAGTCTAGGGGTTAGTAAAATTTTTTATATCATGCTTTTCAGTAATCTATTGAGAAATAACGGTGAAATAATGTTTGATATTTCATTGTTACGACCAGTGAAAAATACCAATTTTATTTTCTAACTCTTTATTTGAAGGTGGAAAGAGTAGTTCCCTCACACTAGTTACCTAGGTAAACAGCGTGTGGCAATCAGCCAAATGGAAATGTGACATAATTTATCCTACATTTCTCGCGCTTTACGTAATATTGTAATGCTTTGTTAGGCAGAGGTGGTATGCCAAGGGAAATAAATGAAAACAACTGTATTTGATTTTGACGTAAGTCCCCAATAAAAGGGTTAGAAGCATGAAAGAAATAGAATATTTGATTTTTACGGTGAAAGATCGAACATTATTTCATCGAGTGCACATCATCATTATTTTCACAGCTGGCACAGCCACTCATGAAAATATTACCAATGATGTTCACTCAATGAAATAAATTTCGATCTTTCACAGTAAAAATCAAAATTAATATCCTGTATATCTTAAATGCCAGTCACTGTCAGATCCTATCAAACTTACAGAGCATGAACATAAAGACATACGGCAATATCGAGAAGAATACAGGAACCTTCAAACAAGAGAGGACATTCTACAGGAAGAGAGCGACAATATCAACGGAAAGATGATCAAGTTATCTCAACAACTGAGTGTTCAAAATCAACAAATTGATAATATACAAAATCAAGAAGGGAAGGTAGTTGGATTTTTCTTTCTTAATCTGTACCTTTTCATGAAAGATAAATGCAGTCATATATGAGCCATGCTCCAGCATAAATTATAGCACGCAAGTCATCACATAATTATGTATCCATTTGGTCTAACAATTGGCTAAATCTGGAGGTAGAATGGTCCTTGGACAATCAGACAATTTAAGAATAGCAAAAAGTTTCGGCCCATATCAGCCTGCACGGACTGTGCAGGCTGATATGGGCCAATACTTTTATCAGATGTTTTAAGTCCCCATTTCACAGAGCAGGGCTCATATATATTCAGCAAACACCTAACTGTATTTGAACAGTGCAAGGGCGTTCATACATAAAGATTACATATGGCCTGCAACAAAGAGGCATTCGGACATTTGCATAAAGTGTCGTCTCGGATCAGCCTGCGCAATCTGCGCAGGCTAATCCGAAACGACACTTTCCATTTTTATGTAATTTTCTGTTTTGCGCATGTCTACTGAAGAACAAAATCTAATGTAGTCGTAAAGTGATCCGAGACGACACTTTACGCAAATATCCGAATGCCCCTTTTCGCGTGATGCAGGCCATATTGCAGCTATTGTCAACAGTATGTTCAAAAAACATTGTGGTGAAGGATGAAATTGTTCATCTTTATCTTACTGGAATAATTGTTTTTTCACCATTCTAATTTCATTATGCTATAGATCTCTGAAGAAATCCAGATCCTTCAAGAAAAGCTGCGAACATTGCATGAACACAGGCAGGAATATGAGCAAAGCTGTGATAAACTACAAACAGAATATAAACAAGAAAAGAACAGACTTCTCATGATAAAGGAGTCAACAGATTCAATCAAGAAACAAAAAGAAAAGGTATGCAGTTAAGCTGTATATATAGGATCTCACATGAGTTGGCTTTTGAGATAAAATTTTAGTAAAGGAATCTAGGAAAAATGTTATTAAGTGAGCCTTTGGCGAGCTTAATAACATTTTTTCGTGACGAGTTTGATAAAAATTTTATCTCAAACGACCACAAATGTCAGATTTTTTTTTATCATATGACGATATTTCACAAATTATAGATCAAAAGATGCAAAACCATCTATAGATGCACCTGCAGTAATATCCATAAAACCCATTCACTTCTCTAAAATACGTACAAAATGACGTCAAAAATGATGTCACACAATTGTGATATCAAACGTGCATGAGATAAAAAAAATTCTTGATGGGTATATTACATGAAAACAAGGGAGGTTATGTGATAAAAACCATTCATTCCCCCTTAACTCTTTCCTTACTGTAGACAACACAGGATACTTTTGTGGACAGTGTAGATCAAGATCTGACTGCACAGAACATGCAGTCTGATCTCTGATCAACGCTGTCCACTCTTCTATTCTAGATTATGGCCAAATCATCTCTTCATCTTGATGTGGAGATATCTTTGCTGCCATAGAAAACGTGTACAGTAGTTTATTTATTCAGTGGTGAAAATGTTAAGATGTACTGGAAGGAATCAAGGTCATTATTCACCAACCATTTTAAAAACATTCTTAATTGTTTATACAAAAATTTCTTAAAGTTTGAAGTTACATGCTTTATGCTTTACACCCTTATTGATGAGCCAAAACAAAAAATTTATGAGAGGTACTCTGACGAAAGGGGATTTAAAGATACCCGTCATGGGTTTTCCTCTTCTTTCAGCAATCTAAAATCGATAAACATTAAAAACATCGAAAATCATTCCACTGCACTCTTTATATAAAGTTCCGACATCCTAGAGTGAATTGCTGTTGGGTTCTTCAGACATAGATTGTTGCGGCAGTAGACCTGTGTAGTGTATCTCAGCTCCACTTTCTTACCAGTTACATGAGATGCAAGGCGAAGGTCGTACACAGTCACATGAAAAGCATGTGGTATCCTCGATTGAACGAGTGGATAGGAGCCAAGTCCAAAATTACATTTTCTATCCATCGTAATTTATGCAATCTTGCAACTGCCAGGTGAAATATTTGTCATTAAGCCACAAGAATGGCTATAGTTTGATAAAATATCAAAGAAATTGGTTATATTTGGCTTAAAATGAGTAAACGGGTATCTTTAATGCATCTCCTTGATGCATGATACCAAGCAAGTCATTACATAATTATTGATCCATGAAATCTATTTTGTCTTATAAACAACTAAATTCTGAGGTAGAATTGTCCTTGGACATGCAGAAAATTGGTCAGAAGCGAAAGCGTTTGACTTATGTCAGCCTGCATAAACTGCAGATGTATTAAAACCCTTTTTCATTGAGCAGGGCTCAAATTGTTTAGCCAATCGTAAATATGGCAAAGGCCAGTATGGAGGCATTTCTTGTATTGCATTGTTAGAGGCTCAGTAATTTTAGAGTGACACTAGATTGTTTCCTCACATCTATCTGCAGTAATTATATATGAGCCATGCTCTGTGAAAAGGGGGCTTAATGCATCTGCGAAAAGTATTGACCCAGGTCAGCCTGCACAGTCCGCGCAGGCTGACCTGGGCCGAAACTTTTCGCTATTGGTCAATTTCCTGTATGTCAAAGGACCAGTCTACCTAATGATCGAGTCAGTTGTTGAAAGAAGTGGTTATTTTGGATCCATAATTATGTGATGACTTGCCTGGCATCATGTATCACGGAGGTGAATTAAGCCCCCTTTTGCCAGAGCATGGCTCATATATATGTACATGAGCCCTGCTTTGTGAAAAGGGGTCCCAATGCATCTGCAAAAAGTATTAATCCAAGACAGCCTTTGCAGTCTGCACTGGCTGACCTGGGCCCAAACATTTTTGCTATTAGTTTATTTTCTGCATGTCAAGGGACCATTCTACCTCCAGATCCAGCTGGTTGTTGGACAAAGAGATGCATTAAGCCCCCTTTTCATAGGTTATGGCTACTATTCATTTTTATGCCCCGGCCATGAAATGGCGGAAGGGCATATAGAGTTACCTGTGTCCGTCTGTGTGTGTTAGTGCGTGCGTGCGTTAGTGTGTGTGTCCCATTCTTGTCCGGAGCATAACTTCTACATTTATCAATGGATTTCAAAATAATTTTGCACACTTGTTCTCCTTAACAATTACTAGTGTCATGCGAAAAGTTTGTTTCAATACGCCCAAGGTCAAGGTCATAGTTGAAGGTCAAATGTTTAAAATGACCTTGTCCGGAGCATAACTTCTATATTTATCAATGGATTTCAAATAAACTTCGCACACTTGTTCTCCTAAACAAGTACTAGTGTCATGCGAAAAGTTTGTTTCGATACGCCCAAGGTCAAGGTCACAGTTGAAGGTCAAATGTTTAAATTGACTTTGTCCGGAGCATAACATCTACATTTATCAATGGATTTCAAAAAAACTTCGCACACTTGTTCTGCTAAACAAGTACTAGTGTCATGCAAAAATTTTGTTTTGATACTTCCAAGGTCAAGGTCACAGTTGACGGTCAGATGTTTAAATTGACCTTGTCCGGAGCATAACTTCTACATTTATCAATGGATTTCAAAAAAACTTCGCACACTTGTTCTCCTTAACAAGTACTAGTGTCATGCGAAAAGTTTGTTTCGATACGCCTAAGGTCAAGGTCACAGTTGAAGGTCAAATGTTTAAATTGACTGTTCAACCCAGTTTTACATCCTGCTCAGCAGAATTGTCCAACAAAGTAATTAGTATTGCTATATTTCTCACTCTCATTCCTCATGTTAAGATCATCATAATCCTGAGTATAAGTAACCCTCAGTTGAAAGATTAAGGAAAACGCTGAATAAAAAGAAGTTAATGCTCAAAACCAGCAATTTCTTCTTTTTCTCACAAAGTTTTCTACCATAATGCAATACAAACCATATAATCTATTGTCTGCATATTGCTTTCAACTTGGACCAGTCCTCAATTTGTTATCAGGTATAAATAATCTTTTATCTGCTTGGCTATATATATAACAAAGCTTCTTAACCCTGTCTAAGTTGTTATCCAAAACAACAATTTTCTGTAATACCTACTGATTCTCTCATATGACATATCTGTGACCAATACCATTTAGCAGGGGCATCTGTGTCTCTGACACATCTATTTCTAGTTTGAAGATTTTTTTTCACATACCTTGTCTATACCTGACAGCATCAGCTGAAATATGTGATGATTTAAAGCACCAGAAAATCTAGCTTGTGACTTACATCTTATCTCCACCTGTTTAACTCTGTACTACTCAATCACGAATTTCAACGACCTTTAGGAAGAATGCTTTTGAAAACATTGTGAGGAAAGGAGAAAATGCTGGTAACCAGCATTTTCTCCTTTTCCCACAATGTTTTCTACTCTATCAAGAGCAAATCCTACAGTACATATAATCTATTGTCTGGAAATGCTTAGGATTTGGACAACCCTAAAATTTTGTCGTGTAGTAAAGAGTTAAACAGCATGCACTGTTTTCCTAGGTTACAGTTGGGCAGGAACTGCTGTGACTGCCTTCAATTGAAGATTTAAGGAAACATTTACGTTTGCAATTTCACAAAGTTACAGAAATCCAGTTTAGATGTAAAGTTACAATGATACGTAAGCAAAGTCTCACAATTGTTTGTGAAACTTTAGCCTGGTATTCTTTTTCTGTCTGTTTTCAGATAAAGTTTTTGGCTGAGAGTGAATACTGATGGCCCCTCTCTGACAGGAAGTAGGAACCCATCCATGGTCAGATTTACATGAAACAATTATCTGCGCGCTGTTTCTTTTACACTATGTGGACAAAGGAGTAATTGCTTATTACATCCAATTCTGTCCTCACATTATTTTCCATGTCACTTAAAAAAAGATATTTTTCCTGCCATTAAAATTTTTATTGTTTGATTCACTTATAGTTATTAACTCATTTACCGGACAACAAGATTTAAACTTGCAATTTTGGGATCACAAGCCCTATATATTACAAACTGACCTATCACGGCTTGGTCTGGTTTGGAGGGACTAGTCATCCAATTCCTTTCTTTACAGGTAGTTTTTATAAATGCTAGACATGTGCCACTACACAAACCATACACATCACCCATTGGATGTACAAGTATAGATGATCTATGCTCTGACAAAACAGGGTTTAATTCATCTCCCTGATGCATTATACCGTGCGAGTCATCACATAAGTATGGACCCTTAAAATCCATTGTGTCATATGATCTCCTGAATCATGAGGTAGAAAAGTCCTTTGACATGCAGAAAATCTGCCAAAAGGAAAAAGTTTTGACCCATGCAGGCCTGTGTTAGCTGCGCAGGCTCACCTGAGTTGATCCCTTTTGCAGATGCATTAAACCCCCTGATCACAGAGCAATCATGAAAGCAATCCTTATTGCCATAAAAGCTATTTTGTCTAACAACAGGCTGAATCTCAAGGTAGAATGGGCATGCAGAAAATCTATCCAAAGTAAAATGTCCTGACACGGGTCAGCTTGTGCAGAATGTGCAGGCTGACCTGGGTCATTCCTTTTTAGATACATTCAACCCCCTTTTTCACAGAGTATGGCTCAAATGTATTTGAGCTGTACACTGGTAAAAGGGATCTAAGAAACTTGTCTTATAAGATGGATCCATTTTGCATTAAAACCAGCCAACTCATGAGGTAGAGTGGGCTTTTGACATACAGAAAATTTACAGTAAGTTTCGATCGAGGTCATGGATTGATGCTGTTTCAGATGCATTAAACCACTTTTTCACAGAACAAGACTCGTATATAAAGAGAAAAAGAACACACTGACAGCATATGTGGATACAATTGTATAAGCTAAAAAGCAAAGAAATATAGCAATGCAAAGTTGGGCCATGTAAGCTGTAATTACCTGAACATCAACAGAAATGGTGCACATGCGCTCTGTTACAGCAATATCCCCTTGAAAAAAACCTAGCTGTAGGTATTTAAATTAAATGTTTTGTTTCAAATACCTAACGGTAGATGCTTCGATACAGTGTACTGCTACAGACCTAACTGTAGACGCTTCACAACTTTGTATTGTTTCAAATACCTAACTGTAGATGCTTCAAAACAATGTATTGTTTCAGATACCTAAATGTAGATAGTGCTTCAATACAATATATTGTTTCGGATACGTAACTGTAGATGCTTCAATACGATGTATTATTTCGGATACCTAACTGTATATGCTTCAATACTATGTATTGTCTCTGATTGTAGACGCTTCAATACAATGTATTGTTTCAAATACCTAACTAAAGATGCTTCAATACAATGTACTGCTACAGACGTAACTGTAGACCCTACACTACTTCACATTGTTTCAAATACCTAACTATAGATTCTTTGATACAACATATTGTTCCGGATAACTAACTGTAGATGCTTCAATTCAATCTTTTATCTCAAATACCCAACTTTTAAAAGATGTAGACGCTTAAATACAATGTTTTGTGTCAAATACCTAACTGTAGATGCTTCAATACAATGTAGTCTTACAGATAGCTAACTGCGCATTCTTAATACAATGTATTGTTTAATTAAGATACCTAACTGTAGATGCTTCAATGCAATGTACTGTTACAGATACCTAACTGTAGATTCTTCAATACAATGTGCTATTTCGTTTAAAAGCAGGTCTATACACTCAGTTCCAGAAACTTTATCCTTGAATCAAAACACCAGAAAAAGTTGTGAAAGACGGATAGATAGATACGTCTGAGACTTCAAAGGTTTCTATCCAGACTCTTTGTCCCTTTGTTAAATGAGTCACAAACATATTTCCGCCCGAGTCATCTTCCCCGGCAAACGCAGCCTCAGACACGCATACTGACATGCTCAAACCTTCAACTTTCGCTGCCAGCACAAGCGTTTTAGCATCAGAAGAATGACAGAAGATTGAAAACAAGTAGATGCCATCAACAGGGGCCGTAAAAATGCCAGATGTCCTGTCGTAAGCCCCACCTGACTGGAAATACACCTTGTCAAACACAACCTTTGTTCTGAGTGGTAGGTGTGTTTGCTTTGTTGATACTACAGCGCTGAATCCGTACTGAGACTTTGATTGTGAAGGAATTGTGAGGTTTGCTGAAATAATAATGATAACATGTTGATACTACATTTCCTATAAAGTGGCTATAACGAAATTGCATTAGTAATGACAAAAACATATGGCTCAAATTTTATTGAACCATTATTTTAACGCACAAAAACACATGGCTGGAATTTTATTGTAACGTTGTTTAAACGCACAAAAACATTTGGCTCGAATTTATGTAACGTTGTTTAAACACACACAAAAACATATGGGGCAAATTTTATTGTAACGATTTTTAAACGCACACAAAACATGGCACAAATTTTTATTGTAACGTTGTTTAAACGCACTCCAAAACATATGGAGCAAATTTTATTGTAACGTTGTTTAAACGCGCACAAAAACATATTGCTCCAACTTTAGTGTAACGTTGTTTAAATGCACACAAAAAAGCAATTTTATCATAACGTTGGAACTGAACATGTGTATAGAGATATAGAGAAACATAAGAATTACCATAAAGAAACCAAACAAGACCTATTTATAATTGAAATGAGCTCTAACCTTTAGGCTGCAAAGGGCGGCTCAAGGACCTTTTGCGGACAGTGTAGATCAAGATCAGACTGCACAGAACATACAGTCTGATCTTAGATCTGCACTGTCCGATAAGGGGACATTTTTCCCCCCAAAAATAACTTTGAAAGAGCAAATTTTGGGATTTTACTATCGACTTGAAATTTTCATTTCACATATTCAGCAGGATAAGGGTTCATTTTGTAGTGTTCAATGACGCTCTGTAATTTATGCAACGATACAAAATAACCCCTTTTCAGAACGGCGAACCTCTTTTTTTTTTCGGTGATAATAGGCCTACCTCAGTGCATGCTTTGGGTTTTTTCTTTGCGTGTTTTATATCGCGAAATGCCTTAGTGACACACCTAGAGTGCGTTTAAAAACTCATTCATATTTGAATCTGATCGACGAAGCATCGTGAAAATCGCACATCTTGCAAGATAAGTAGAATATCATGTTTGTGCTTAAGGGTGTCAATGTTTTATTTCATGCTTTTCGGTAGTTTATCGAGAAATAACGGTGAAATATTGTTCGATAGTTCATAGTAACAACCAGTGAAAAATACCGATTTTATTTTCTAACTCTTCAATTGAAGGCGGAAACAGCAGTTTCCACGCACTAGTTACCTAGGTAAACAGCACGTGCCATTCAACAAGATGGAAATATGACGTAATTTACCCTACATTTCTTGCGCTTTATGTTGTTATGCGGAGATGGTATGCCACGGGGAATTACCGAAAACAACTGTACTAGATTTTGATGTAAGTCCCCCCAAAAAAGGGGTTGGAAGCATGAAATAAATAGAATGTTTTTTTTCGATGAAAGATCGAAATTTTTTTAATCTCGTGAACATCATCGGTAATATATTCACTTATGGCTGCGCCACTTGTGAAATAGTACCGATGATGTTCACTCTATGAAATAAATTTCATCTTTCACCGGAAAAAAAAAATCTTCTGTATACAACTATGCTTGGAGAAATTATATGAACTCGGCAAGACCAAGCCTTGTCATAATACATGTACATTCTCCAAGGCTCATCAGTTAACATTGGTATTTCTTTAGATCCCAATTTAATATTCTCCATTTTGTCCTAGGGTACACTTACATAGATTGTCTATTTTTCTCCGCATCTGTTCCATGGCAGATGATGCATTCTCTCTGTATTCTTGAAATTGTCTTGAAAGTTCTTCATAGTTTGTCTTCAATTCTGTCAAGATTGCCCGAATATCCAGTATTTTTTGTGGGTCTGTGGCATTGGCATTGTCCGTTTGTAAAAGAATATCGGATTTGATGTTTTCTGCTGATGCCTGAAATACAATGAATCTTGTTTGGCTCATAGGCTCCCCTATTTTTTCAACGTACATGTAGTATAGCCATCACGAATTTTCTTGTCTTACACACGTTTAAGATATGATTTTGTGACATGATATAGGGGCGTAATGTGACGTCATTTTTAAGACATTGTATTTTTGACCGTTATTTCCAAACACAAAGTGCGAAATAAATATTCCAGTAACTGAAATGGTGGTACATGTAATTATCTACGAAGTGTAGAAAACCTTGTAGAAAAAGGAGAAAATGCTGATTAACAGCACTTTCTCCTTTTTCTATACGGTTTTTGAAAGGGGACTATTTCCTCAGCCCCTGGTCGTTAAAACTCGGGATTGTGTGTAAAGAGTTAACCCTATAACAGCCGGCAAAATTTTAGTCTTGTCTAAAATGAAAGCATTTGCAGACGACAAATATTCTACACAGTAACTTTGTTTTTTCTAAACAGCGTTTTCTCCTTTTCTCCACGATGCTTTTAAAAGGCTTTCACCCCAGAGTCGTTAAACAGGGTTGTATGATCAAGGTTTGAAAATATATAATTTAATGTGCACTACATGAAGAACACATTGCGACGGAGGCAAAGATCGGTAGCCTAATAAATATATACGTCGGAGCCACGCTCTTGAGATGAGGGTTTAATGCATCTCCTTAATGCATTTTACCAAACAAATCATCAGATAGCTATGAACCTATAAAATCCATTTTGTCTTACAACCAACGCAATCATGAAGTAGATTGGTCCTTGGACATTATTACGAACAAAGTCCGGAACAGAGAAGCAAATGAACAAACGCATAGCAGAAATACAGGTAGCGGGCAGGATTCGAACCTAGAACGCCTTGACGAAAGGCCAACACCATAACCACTGAGCTAAAGAGAATTCTCCTTAACGCAGTTGTTAGGTATTGTATTTAAATCGGGATGAAGCCATGCATGAAGGAGTGGTCTCCCGTAACAACATGCAAAAAAGCAAAAGCAAAAAAGTTTCGACACAGGTACTGCGCTGCCTGACCTTGATTGCTACTTGTTGCAGAAGTATTAAATCTCCTTTCTTACAGACCGTGGTTTAATATTTAGGTACATTGAAAAGCCGGACTTGCGCTTTCACCGTAAGACAAGTAAGAATTAGTTAAAGCTTACCTGCAAGTGATATGAAGCCACTAACAGCAGAAGATATCCAGTGTTGCCCGCGTTTACGTAATAAATAATTTATCTTACTCTGGCCCTTTTAACTATTACTCGATGACAATATTTTAGACTCATGAATCTATATTGAAAGAGCTTGCCGACGACAAATCAAATGCAACTGAAATGAAAGAGTCTGCCTATGAATCAGTCGAAAAAATAGTGGGAAAAGAAGAAAATGCAGGTTACCTGCATTTTATTCTTTTCTCACTATGTTTTAAAGGCTTTGGTCACCAGCGTCGTTAAAGCACGGGATTGTGTGGCAAAGAGTTTTAAAAAATGCTTTGGTTTCTCTGCTAATGTATAAACACAGCCGTTGTGTACAAATGCAAGACTATTTTTTGAATGAGAATATCTTTCAAAAGATCGCACAGTGTAAATTCAAGATCAGCCTGCACTTTTTGTGCAATCTCGTCTCAGATCTTTTATAGAATACTCAGTCCTTAACTCTTTAGCAGACGACAAAATCTTTGACTTGTCCAAATTCAAAGGATTTGCAGACGACAATTCATACGTGGCTCAAATGATGAATTTGTCTTGGATAGGGTAGAAAACATTGTTGGAAAAGGAGAAAGTGCTGGTTACCAGCACTTTCTCCTCTGCCTACAATGTTTTTAAAAGGCTTAATTCTTTCTCAGGGCCGTTAAAACTCGGTATTGTGTGCTAAAGAGTTAATTTAGCGACATACGTTAGCTTTTCTAGGCTAAGAGTGAAATTCTTCGGTAGTATAATAAACAGTTTTATTCATGTAAGTGCCACGTGACTGCTGAAAATTCTTTCGTTACTACATGTTTGAAGGCCCAGTAGTGGCCAAAAGTAAACAACGCGGCTGTTAAAATGCATTTAGATATGATCCATAGCAGAATAGATTTTTTGTGAAGCTGACATTCTGTTATTGTATGGTCTGTTCAAGCGTTACTTGCTGACAAAAAAATGAATTTTCAGACATTTATTTAAGTTAAAATGTTGCAAAGCTGCTCTACATAGCGTTTTTGGGACAAGTAGAAAATGCAAGTAACCGGTACTGTCTCCTTTTTCAACACTGTCTATACTGCTTCAGAGACAAATCACGTCACTTGAGGGAAATTTGAGACACAGACAGACAGACAGACAGACAGATGGACAGACAACTTTTATAACACTTACGGGGCGCTACAGTGATTTAAGTTTTTCATTTAAGTTTGGTAGCGGTAGTTTCCCTTGCACAACAAGAGGCATGGTATTCCTACTGTTTCAACCAGAAGGAGGCGACGCTGAATTTTTTATCCAAAACCGCACGTAAACATGTACACCGTTTTCGTTCACATTAGTTCACATTTATCTCAATTTCAGCGCAATATTTTCGTTGTAGTATTAAGCAGCCGAAAAAACAGAATTATGTACTAATGCCTCACCCAAAAGGTATTCCCATCATATCATTAACCCTTATAGCCCCGAATAAACCAAATGGACGCTTTCAATCTGGAAATTAGACCCAAATAATTGCGATGATGAGGTTGCTCTTATTCAAAATCCTTCAGCTTAGCGGACAGTGTAGATCCAAGATTAGACTGCACGTTTTATGCATTCTGATCTCAATATACACAGGTCGCAAAGGCAACTATCGTTGTGAAAGGCGCTTTGAGGGTTAATTTAAATACGATGGTTGTTGCTGGAACAAGAGGCAGAACCAGTCGTAAAGATAACAGGAAATTACATCACGATTATATAAATGTTCATGCTCTGTGAAAAGGGGCTTAATGAATCTGCGAAAAGTATCGACCCAGGTCAGCCTGCGCAGTCCGCGCAGGCTGACCTGGGCCGAAACTTTTCGCTATTGGTCAATTTTCTGTATGTCATAAGGTTCAAAAAGGACTAGTCTACCTCATGATTACGTCCTTTGTTTTAAAAAGTGGCCATCATGGATCTATAATTATGTGATGACTTGCCTGGTATCATGCATCACGTAGATGCATTAAGCCCGCTTTTGTCAGAGCATGGCTCTTTTTATAATTAGCCATTCTCAGCAAAAGGGGGCTCACTTCATCTACGAGATCCATGGTACCAAGCAAGCCATCACACACTTGTCGATTTGATTGAATCTGCGTGTATTTATGGCCGCTACCGGTTGCCCATATGGGCAACGCCCCCCTGAAGTTTGTTCGTTTTGTTACGGGGGACTGAGGAAGATACAGGGCAAAACCCACCCTAGGTTACACCTGGTTCTTTCACGTGTTCGGTGTATAGCACCGTAACACGGGTCCTCGGTTTAATGTCTCATCCGAAAGACTTTTAGTAAATTTAGATGCCCAGCCGTGGGGCTCGAACCCACACCCTTAAGTGACCCAAAACTTGATGTTTACAGGTCCTACGCTACGGTATTTAAAAAAGTGGCTGTTATGGATCCATAAGTGTGACCAGCCCACGTAGCTCAGTTGGTAGAGCGTAGGACTCGTGAACGTGATGTTTCGGGTTACTTCAGGGTGTGGGTTCGATTCCCACGGATCGTACCTTTTGATAAAGCAGGGATCGTATATATGTATACATATATACAATCCCAAATAATTTGCAAAATTCTAAGCAGTTTAGTAAAAGGCAGCCCGGATCCTGACCTTCAAATACCGTGGCATATGCCCCTGATTTCGCTCGCCCATGTCTGTGAAAATTTAAAAATAGAGGAAAACATTTAATAAAATGTTAACCTGTTACCGAACAATCCTTCAGAGTTTTAACAACACTGAGGAAGAAGACTTTTTAAATAGAGTTTATTTCATCAGCTTGTGGTTTATATGGGGAAATATTTGCCGAAAAAGGGAAAGGTATGCGAAAATAACGAGTGCCGTAAGGCACGAGTTATTTTCGCGGACCTTTCCCTTTTGAGGCAAATATTTCCCCATATTAACCACAAGCTGATGAAATAAATTATATATTATATTTCCTCTGATTATTTTGTCAACGAATGCCACTTTTAAAACTAGTGATCTCAAGTCAATTAACCGGATAACCGATATTTTCAAAAAAAGTAATTCCAGATTTTCGGCAGGAGGAAAATATTCACTGTGACGCGGAAATAATTCCCCCCAGCTTAAATTACGACATTTCTTTACCCATAACATTTCTAAAAATAGACACATGAAATATAATATAGCATATTTCATTGTTCGGATCAAATTTAATTGTCATCTGCAAATACTTTCAATTGGACAAGGCTTAAATTTTGTCGTGTGGAAAAGAGTTAAGAATAAAAGAAAAGATGAAATAAGATTACTCTTAAAATGAGGCTCTCAAAATTCGATTTCTGTTTTGAAAGTGACATTGATGCATTGAAAGTTGGAAAATGAGCTGAAATTACAGCAAAAGAATAACTGGTTCATTTATTTCTTTCCCTAATTTCTTTGATTTTTTTCTTTTTTTTTTTGTGAGTGTGTGTGTAAAATTTTAAAGATACATCTTTACAGCTGGAGAGAAGAGAGAGACAGAGACAGAGAAAAAAAAAAACTTTTTAAAACTTGAAAGCGTGTATAATGGCTCAGCTGTGTAAATATAGCTACATTACCAATATATATGATGTAAGGGACAAGAAAAACACAAGAGATTTGTCCTCATTTAAACCGGAAACGACAACAGTGATTGATTTCAAGGTCCAGCATTTTCTCTGTTTTCCACAGGGTTGTTCCAAAGCCGTCTGCGTAAAAATGGTCTTTAAAAGTTCTGAATGGTAGAGGGTTTACCCCTCACAAAACAATTCCGAATTTGAACAACCCTCCTCATGAAGAAACCTTTTGAAAACATTGTTTTAATAATTAGACAATAATGTTCAACCAGTATTTCTCCTTTTCCCACAATGTTCTTTACCCCTGTTTGAAAACATTGTGGTAAAAAGGAGGAAATGTTAGTATACAGTATTTCTCCTTTTCCCACAAAGTTCTTTACCCCGCTAAAGAAACATTTAATCTTTAATTTGTCGTCTGCAAATGTTCTCCAATTTGGACAAAATCTAAAATTTTCTCGTCGTGTAAAAAGTTATAGAATATCTTGTAATATGTTTATAAAAGAGGAATAAATCACAAAATGATAACACAATGTCAGAGCTTGATCATGGCTGACATTCCCATTAAGACATATCCTGCTAAATAGGTGAAATGAAACATTTAAGGCGATATTAAAAAAAACCCCAAATTTCGCTATTTCAAAAGTAATTTTTAGGGAAAAATATGTACCTATCGGACAGTGTAGATCAAAGATCAGACTGCACGTTCTGTGCAGTCTGATCTTGATCTACACTGTCCGCAAAAGGTCAGTGAGTCGCGCTTAGCAGCCTATGGGTTAAATTCAGATTTATTGACATTCTGTCATAAATTGATATTCAATTCAAACCAGCTTTGCCTTATCTATAACGTGATGCGGATATGCATTCATTAACGGTACACCAGACGGCAAAATTTTAAACCTGTCCAATTTGAAACCATTTGCAGACGACAAATTAAATGGTTCAAATAATGGGATTTTTCTGTGGAAGGATAGAAAACATTGTGGGAAAAGGAGAAAATGCTGGTAACCGTATGTTTTCAAAAGGACCTCTCCCTAATGGGAGTTAAAAGGTGGGATTGTGTAGTAAAGAGTTAACTCTTTACCAGACGAACAAAATTTTAAAATTGTCCAATTTTAAACTATTTCCAGACGACAATTTCAATATGGCTCAAATAATGGGATTTGTCTGCGAAAAAAAAAAAACATTGTGGTAAAAGGATAAATTCTGGTTACCAGCATTTTCTCATTTTCTACAATGTTTTCAAAAACCTTCTTTCTCAGGGGAGTTGAAAAAAAAGGGGATTGTGTGGTAAACAGTTAACTCTCTACCAAACGACACAATTTAAGATTGGTCTAATTTGAAACCATTTGCAGACGACAAATTAAATGTGGCTCAAATAGTGGAATTTGTCTACAAAAGAGAAGAAAACATTGTGAGAAAAGGAGAAAATACTGGCTACAAGCATTTTCTCCTTTTCCCACAATGTTTTCAAGAGCCTTCTACCTAAAAGAAGTTGAAAACACGGAATAGCGTAGAAAAGGGGTTGGTACAAATGATGCAAAAATTTAGTGGGTGGACCGGAAACAGATTTAAGTCAGTCTGAATAATAATTGGCTTGCAACACGCCAAAAGGGGCCTTCGGACATTTGCGTAAAATGTCGTCTTAGATCAGCCTGCGCAGTCCGCGCAGGCTGATCCGAGACGGCACTTTACGATTACACTAGATTTTGTCCAACAGTAGACTAGCGCAAAACAGAAAATAACATAAAAACGGAAAGTGTCGTTTCGGATTAGTCTGCGCAGAGTGCGCAGGCTGATCCGAAACGACACTTTACGCAAATGTCCGAATGCCCCTTTTCGCGTGTTGCAACCCATATGATAGAACTGGTTTACTCTCGGACGCCATGATTATTTAAACACGAGCTCTTTCGACGCCTGAAAATACAGTCCACTGAAACTTAGATTTTTTTTTAATCTTAAAGGCTTGACTGAACAAATGGAGATTAAACTGCCAGGATCATACTGCATGCTCTGTTATCGTCTGATCTTACTCTTTACCGTCCAAAAATACACAGTTTTCGCCTATGGCGCCGAAAAGATCAAACCATGCGGTGAAATTTTTACCCAAGTCTGACAGGTTTCAAATATACACCACGTTCGAATTACGTAATGGCACACATAACGTCCCATCCCAGTACTTACACATGTATTTGGATAAAATGAATCAGTCTTCATGAGCGGTAAATAGACGATGTATGCTCATGAAGAGCGGTAAACAGTTGATAATGTACTGATTTGGATTACAGAAATCAACCTTTAAGGGCCGTAAATAGACGATGTAGCACTGATTTGGTTCACGGGAACCAGTCTTCATGATTGGTAAATAGACGAAACAGCACTGACTTGCGTAACAGGAACAGTCTGAAAGAGCCTTAAATGGGCTACATACATGTACCACTGATTTGGAATTAAGGTACCAGTCTTCATGAATGATAAATAGATTATAGAAGAGTCTTAAATAGACTTTATAACACTGATTTTGGTTACATGAAGAGTCTGAAAGAGCTGTAATTAGACTACATACCGCTGATTTGGGTTTAAGGTACCAGTCTTCATGAATGTTAAAACAGACTATACAGCATTGATTTGGGTTAGAGGAACCAGGTTGAAAGAGCTTGAAAGAGATATAAATAGACGATACAGCAATGACTTGGTGTACATTAACCACTCTTCATGAGCCGTAAATAGACTATATAGCGTGACTGATTTGGGTTTCAGGAACCACTCTGAAAGAGCTGTAAATAGACTATATAGCACTGATTTGGGGTTACAGAAACCAATCTGCAAGAGTCATAAATAGACGATATAGTTCCGATTTGGATTACTAGTACTGACTTTGGTAAAGGGAACCAGTCTCCATGCATAGTAAGTACTAGTAGACGATGAGGTATTGATTTGGGTTCCAGGGGCCAGTCTGCAAGAGCCGTAATTAGACGACATAGTACTGATTTGGACCAGTGGAAACAGTCTTCATGAGGGGTAAATAGACGATACAGTACTGATTTGGGTTCCAGGAACCATTCTGCAAGGGTCGTAAATACAAATCATAGTACTGATTTGGATTACAGGAATGATTCTTAATGAGTGGTAAATAAACGATACAGCACTGATTTGGGTCATAGGAACCCTTCTACAACGATAAAGTACAGATTTGGGTTCCAGCAACAGTTGGAAATAAACGTTGTAGCACTGGCTTAAGTTCCAGGAACCTGTCTTCAGGAGTCGCAAATAAACTGTTTAGTACAAATTTGGATTACAGGAACTAGTTTTGTTTTATCCATTCCATTAGCAGTTCTCAATGATGGATGGATAAAATGAATATTTTCACTGTGGATGTACTTAGGAATCGGCCAAGTTGTGACGAGTGACCGATCTGACTGATTTTGGGTTACAGAAATCAGTCTTCAACAATAGACGACTTAGTATCTGCTTTCCAGTCGATGTGAAATAATTAGCTTTGAACTGAACTGAATTAAATTCGACTTCATGGGTATTCTTTCGAACATGTTATCATTTAATCCTGTTGAAAATATTGCGCATGCTCAACACTTGGACTGGGCTTCAACAGCTGCGAACAAAAATTTAGACATCTGGCTGGACCTTTGGTATCACGCGATATCAAATTTTTCACGCGTCTAGAAGCAAATACAGGCACCAGGAAAGTTACCATAACATATTATTCCGTAACTATTATAACTGACTGCACAAGCTACATGTATTTTTTCCCCCCACAATTGAAGGGTTATTAAAAAGCAGTCCCAAAAATTTCATTTTGGTCCTATTAATTGACCAAACACAATCGAATTACCTGCTTTTTTAAAGGGTATGGATCAAGATTGGACAGCACAGAAAGTGCATTCTGGTCATTTACACAAGAATTTCGTGCGAGATATCCTGAGCCAAAAGAACCGTGATAGAGAAACATCCCCATGTAATTTCTTTAACTTCCCTTACAACAAAAAGGATAAAAAAAGAAAGAGATGCAATTTGATGTATAGAATCAAAAACCTTCCTGGAATAGACTGGTATCTGTCTTTGTAATTGGAAATACAATATTTGTCTAAACCTTTTCATTCTGTGTTTTACGACCCCTAAACAGAAGCTTTTTGAAAACACTGTGAGAAAAAGGAGAAAATGCTGGTCAGCATTTTCTCCTTTTCCCACAACTTTTTCTAACTTTTCATTGACAAATCTCATCATTTCAGCCAAATTCACCTTGTCGTCTGCAAATGCATTCAGTGTGACGGATCTAGAAAACTGTGTGGTTTGATAAAATTTAAGGGAAGCCAGCCGTTGACGGGTAGTTCTTCTAGGGAGTTATAATGTTCTCGTTCCTATTTTCGGCGTAGCTGAATGTGCTGGCTTTTGACCTACTTTTCGGCATTGTTATCAAATGAATTAATAGAAGTTTGTGACTGGTAAAAAAATGTAGACATGTTTATTCTAGGGGCCCCTGCCTATTTACTGGCAAATTTTCGCTGTCTATCCTTTTCGAAGATATTTCTTGTTTCATTTATTTTTCTTTCAAAGCCAGTCTGAAACACTATGTTGTAAACCATTACAATACTGGTGTGACTATTTTCGTCCTTCTGGCAAACAGATTATGAAAACATTGAGAAAGAGGAACAAGTAACAATGAACTGCTCCTTCTTCAACAATGTTTTCCACATTATGTATATTGAAGTATTTTCCATTTCCTAGGTCTTGGATTAGTCGACCTGTTATTAACTTGTGAAGTGTTGAATAAATGGAATAGATCTCAGTTTCAGTTACGAAAACAAACATACAAACAAACAAACAAACAAGCAAACAAACAACATATTGCTGTTTCAAGATTGTTTGGGTCAGAATATTAAACAAATTCGCATGCAGTGTAGATCAAGATCAGATTGCACATAATGTACGGTCAAGTTTTGATCTAAACTTTTCGCAAAAGCACCAAAAACAGAGTTCAGCGTTATAAGGGTAAGTCTTAAATTCCGTGAATTCTTTACCTGAAGATAAAATGTTAGAAACGCTAAAATTGAAGGTATTAGTAGACTACAAATTAGAAACGGCTCGTTATTTACTAGTATTTTCCCTTTTCCCACAATGCTTGTAAAACGGCTTCTTCCTCAGTTTTGAGTCATAGTCCATGTTATCGAATATTATGCAAATAAGTTAAACCAATACCGGGTGCTAATTTGTATGTGTAAGTTTACAGTGGCTGAGATTGAGAATTCGTTTCAAAATGCTAGTTACGTTTTTAGAGGCCTTTTGTGTGTATTTCGTCTTGTGCTTTAGCTAGACGTTTTCGTTCAGTAATTTGGTTTAAAGCCCCTAGAGTTGCCATTAGTAAACATTGTGGTAAAATGCCATTAGATTTGGACCAAACCATCGAAAGCTATGGAAATTATTGTGAAGATGACACTGTAATTGCACGGTCGCTCCAAGTGTTAGTCCCTGACAGAAAAATGAACTTTAAAATCAGATAAACAGTAAACAAAAGATACCTGGCGACCTTGCAACTTTACCTAGTTATAGATATTATTTTTCTGCCAGCGACTAACACATGGACAGACCGTTCAATGTCATCTTCAAAATAATTTACATATTTTCAAATGGAATTATTTAAATTTAGATGCATTTTAATACCCTCATTGTTTACATTTGGCTGCCACTGGACCTTTAAATCATACATTTGTTGAAACCCTTGATTGTCAGCTGAGCCTGGTGGCCGGGTCTGTAACGTAATGTGCTTGAAACCCAGGGATCGCTGGTTCGATTTCCACCGCTGTCAAATTTTTCCGAAGATTGATGAAAGCCACTGAGACCGGATTCGTTCCTCTCTCATCGTTGAACATTGTTCCGGTAACTTTTTGCGAGGGAAAGCAAGCTCGATAGAATGATATGTGTACAACTAGCTACAGAAACTCTAAGAAAGCATGGAAACGTGAACTGACCATTGCGATACAACTGAAATAATGTTAAAAACGATGTTCAACACCAAACGAATGAATATGTTTGATCGCCAGTTTGGGTTCTTCAGGGAAAAACCTATTTTTTTTTGTGAAAAAAATGGACTTCGTCATTTTTTAAAGCCTTATAATGCTTAATTGTTGCCATAGAAATGATCATTAATTTAACTCTCTATCAAACGATGTCACGTTTTAACGACCCGTAGGAAGGAAGAATTTTAAGACATCGCAGGAAAAAGAGAAAATGCTTATTACAAGCATTTCTCCTTTTTCCACAATGTTTTCTGTCTTTTCAAAGAAATTTTATTCTATGAGCCATATTTATTCTTTCGTCTGCGATTACTTCCAATTTGGAACTGTTTAAAACTTTGTCGTCTTGTAAAGTGTTAAAGCCCTATAAGGCTTAATTGTTGCCGCAAAAGTAATGACCTGTTTAAATAAGAGGAGTGTGACTGTATTATCTCCCTTTAAACATGACACACCTTTAATATGCTAATAAATTCAACCAATAAATAATCTTGGTGTACTTTGATGTGATTTTATTGTGGGGTTTCGGCAAGTTAACCAGAAACATAAGATGCCACTCAACGCGCTGATCTCCAATCTGTACTACCTGATACTTAGAGCAGTTTTCGGATAAAAGAACGTTTACAATTGGCAATGTATGAGTTTTGATTTTCTGTTGAAAATGTCCAAGTAACCATGTAACTAGTGATACCGACTTCTAGAAACCCGAATGAGGAAAGCCTTTGAAAAATTGGTAACCAGCATTTTCTCCTTTTCCCAATTTTTTTTTTTTTTTTTCCTACAAGATTACAGACAACTGCATTGTTAGAGTCACATTTGATTTTTCGTCTGCAAACACTTTCAAATTCGTCGAATGTAAAATTTTGACGTTTAGTAATGCGTTAAATTCATTCAGAAGAAGCTTATAACCTACCAGCATATTTTTACGTCCTGCTCCGATTGGTTGAAGTGTTAGAAGAAATAGTTTAACAATGGCATCAAGAACGCAAATGTTGAAATAATTTTGGGAATGAAAAGAAATATGTCAAATCTAGAAATTGCTCATTATCAGCAAAAACCCTCAATTTTTCCCTTTAAAATCCTATTATTGAAAGGTACGAGGGGTGATCAGAAAGAACGCGGACCAGTGCCTTTATCGGAATATTGTTATAAAAATCAACTTGGAATGTTTACTGTTTTTCAAAGTAACCTCCTTTGTGTTCTATGCACTTATTCATTCTTGATTCCCATGCGCGAAACACGTGCGCGAGCCCGTCACGTGACATCACTCTCAACGACCCGGTCATGGCATGGGTTAGCTCCTCTCTGCTCTCGTAGCGCGTGCCACGTAGAGAATCTTTCAAAACAGGAAATAGCCAAAAGTCACATGGG
Organism: Hippopus hippopus; assembly: GCA_946811185.2. Classification (NCBI taxonomy): domain Eukaryota; kingdom Metazoa; phylum Mollusca; class Bivalvia; order Cardiida; family Cardiidae; genus Hippopus; species Hippopus hippopus. Next base: position 4,021,296 of record OX328108.1, on the reverse strand, counting down.
GCCAGGTCTGGACTATAGGCAGGATGGTCTAATGTTTCTATGTTTAGTTTTTTCAAAACTTCCTGTACAAGTTTGGCTTTGTGAGCGGGAGCATTATCTTGATGTAAAATGACGCCTCTCCATAGAAGTTCCGGCTGTTTTTTTCGGATGGCCTGTATTAAATTCATTCGAATAATGCTGGCATAATACTCAGCATTGACTGTAGTATGTATAGGTACAACATGATTTAGAAGAAAACGTTGAGAAGAGAAAAACATGATGCACATAACTTTACCAACAGACTTAGAAAGTTTGGCTTTAACAGAGGACGGCGATGTTGGATGTTTCCATACACTGCTTTGTTGTTTAGATTCGGGCTCGTAAAAGTGTACCCATGTTTCATCGCATGTCACAATACGATCAGTAAAGTTTGATCCTTCTTTCCTAATGCTTTCTAAAATTTCAGAACAAATTTCGACCCTAACCCCCATTTGCTCGGGCGTCAGTAGCCGAGGCACCCACCTTGCACAAACACGCGACATTCCAAGTTTGTCAGTTAAAATCTCCTGTGCACTTCCATAGGAAATGCTAAATGTGTCAGCTATTTCCCTGACAGTAACTCGACGATCTTGCTTTACATGCTGCTGCACATCCGCGATAGTTTTGTCCGTTACTGATGTTGATGGACGGCCAGATTTAGGGTCATTTTCAACGGTTTCGCGTCCTTCTCTAAATCGTCCAATCCATTTACAAATGGTTTTCTTAAGTGCTGAGTCCCCATAAACTTTATCTAAATCGGCCTTAATTTCCGATGAAGACTTTCCGAGTTTAACGTAAAACTTTATAATTACTCTCTGCTCAAATAAAACGTCATCCGACATTGTGAACCGCTAACGCAGTATGTGATGTCATTGAAATGACGTCACTCTTTTCTTATTTGCCTATGACGTCATTTAAACGCTTGAGTAAGTAACCAGGTAATTAATGTTCATCTGTGCAAATTTTTGTTATCTTAAGTAAAGTAGTTTTTGAAATAATCGGGTGGTTCGCGTTCTTTCTGATCACCCCACGTATCTTCAAAATCTGCTCCGAAATGAACCTGCTCAGAAAATACAGAGGTTTGAAATACAGAATTAACCCTTCACAACACCATTCCGACTTTTAGTAACTTTAGTAAAGTAGAAGCATTTTGAAAACGGAGACAATGCTGCTTACCAGCTGGTAAGCAGCATTGTCTCCTTTTCCCACGATGTTTTCTATCCTTCTCAAGACAAATTCAACCATTTAAGCAGCTTTCAATTTGTCGTTCAAAAATGCTTTCGGTTTGGTTATGTTTTTAATGTTATTTTTTGTTTGGTATAGAGTTGAAAAAAAAAAAAAAAATAAATAAAAAATAACAATAATAATGATAATAATAATGAATAAATAAATGAATAAATTTTGAAAAAAAAAATCTTAAAAAAATGCTTCGAAATCAATCTGTTCGAAAAACAAAAGTTTGAAACAAAGAATCATAAAAAAAAAGAGAAGTATTTTCGAAAAAAGCTTTAAATTAATCTGTTTCGAGAGAGAAATGTTTGACACACGGAATCAATGAATCAAAAAGGAAGCTGTTGATTACCTCCTTAATGAAGAGTATTTTTGATGCAGCTATAACAAAAATAGCTCATTTGCACTCATTAGTATCTTCGATTTTCTTTCCTCGGTATATAGGTATTAACCCTTTACCAAACAATCCCTGGTTTTCACGACCCTGGGAAAGAAGGCTTTAGAAAACATTGAGGGAAAAGGAGAAAATGCTGGTAACCAGCATTTTCTCCTTTTCCCACAATGTTTTCTACCCTATCAGATACCTAAAGCTTATTTGTACTAATTCTGAATTCGTCGTCTGTGGATGTTCTCGGTTTTTGGAAGAGTCTAAGATTCGTCGTTTGGTAAAGGGTTAATCCATATCCTGCTAAATAAGTAAAATGAAACTTTTCAGTCGGTTGTAGAAAACAAAATTTTACTATTTCAAAAATATTTTTGAGGGAAGATATCTTCTTATCGGACAGTGTAGATCCAGGCTCAGTCTGCACGTTCTGTATAATCTGATCTTGATCTACACTGTCCGCAAAAAGTCCTAGAGTCGGGCTCAGCATGCTAAAGGTTAAGTCGGATATTTCTTACCAGTTAGCCTCAGCAGCTTTTGTTTGTGTGTATAGAAGGTAAAGCTGTTTTCAGAATTATTTCATTTACACCACGGCGCCCAGGGCTCCTATCTATGCTTTCCTGGAGTTTCTTTTACTAGTTAGTGCTCTCAACCATTTCTTTTCCAAGCCACTGGCTGCTTTTCCAGCCTCGAAAAAATGATCAATGGCTAGAGAGAAAAATGAATCCTGTCACAATGATTATTATCAATCCTCGAAACTGAACTGGGGATTTAACCTTCCCCCCTCCTTTCACCGTTTCAGGTCCTGTGCGTTACCGACTGATATACTGGACTCGGCTATGCAGCTTTTATGCTCTGTGGAAATTAAGATCAGACCGCACAAAATGTGCAGTCTTATCTTTTATCAAGTGCCTGGTATTTTGTTAGCTACTGTGACCAAGCCAAGCCCCGTATCTTTTTCTTTGACGGAAAAGAATACCATCATTTGAAGTTACATTTTTTGGCGCCCTCTGGCTAAGGCTTTTATGTTTAAGACAAGTCTAAGTTAAAAAAAGATCATTATTCCTTTACTATCTCACTTCCATTGGCGATATAAACAACTTTTGCGGACAGCGTAGATCAAGATCAGACTGCACAGAACGTGCAGTCTGATCTGTGATCTAGAAAGTAAGGTCTCAAAAGTAGATAGCCGAAGAGTAACTGACAAAAGTTTCAGTGAATGTAAGGACGTTGAGATCATTCTAATCCGATTTCTGGATCGTTAGATTAATCTAATCTGATGTCAAGAAATTCCGGAGTTATTCTTTTGCTTTTCTAACTCTTCATTGAAATGAAAATACATGTACATCCATAGTACTCTCTCTCTCTCTCTCTCTCTCATCATTTGGGTAAAAAAAAAAAAAAGATAGTCCCCTTGAAGGTTTATTTGAAATAGTCTATGTGTGGAAGAATGGAAAAGAATGTGTAAAACAAGGCATCAAATAGTTCACCGTTTGCTATACACAATTTTACAAAAATAGCATCACATGGGAGGCAAAAGACAGTTACTTCCCTTGATAGCTCTCCACTACTTACTAGATCCTGTTTAAGGTATTACTTGGTTTTTATCCTTGATATCCTTTGCACTATTTAGGAATGTTCAGGTTTAAATACCTCCTTCAAAATTTATCAAAATACGAATTTGATCTATTTAATGCATTTCTATGGTAAAAGTGTGTAAAATAAGATTTGCAAATATTATGAAGACTTTACATATGCATCAGAGATCAAATTATAATAATCGCAACATCTCTAAGTAAAGCAAGGATAAACACAAAGGAAATCAATTAAAAGGACCTAGTTGCAATTCGAATACCTTGGTTTTTATCTAACAAGGAAGATTATTTGGATTTAGATAGATAGTTAGATAGATAGATAGATAGATAAATAACCGGCGTTTTGGCAAAAAAGGGGTTGGTGGGTAAATGCATCTCCGTGATGTATTATACCAAGCAAGTCATCTCATAACTATGGGTCCATAAAACCCATTTTGTTCAACAACCAAATGAATTTTGAGGTAGAATCGTCCTTTGAAACGCAGAAGATTTAAAGATAGCAAAAAGTTTCGATTCATGTCAGCCTGCGCGAACTGCGCAGGCTGGCATGAATCGATACTTTTTGTATATGCATTCAACCTCCTTTCCACATAGCGTGATCCATATATAATTTGGTAAAACAATCGTCCCATCGAAGGTCTATTCGAAATAGTCTGTGTCCGAGAATATATGGAATGACGGAAATTTTACTCTCAGTGTTTCTATGTAAGATGTATTCGCACTTTGCCATAAGTTATAGAAGCCGAGAAAACGGGTATTTCAATAAAAAAAAAGTGACATGGCAACTAATTAGAATCGTCGAGAGATGAAAATTTGAACCCTTAGAATGCCTTTCACAATTATAGTTGCCTTTGCAGCAGTGTAGATCAAGATCAGGGTGCGTAGAATGTTCTTTGTCATATTCTCCACAATTTTCTACTTTTGAAAGTAACACAACTTCTGATTGGCTAAACCATTTGGTTTAGCCAATCAGAAGTTGTGTTACTTTCAAATTTTGAAAATCTTAGAGAACAAGACTAAGAATGTTCTTAAGAACGAGTGATAAATATGAACCAATACTGCACAAAGCGTGCAGTATGATCTTTGATCTACACTGTCCGCTTTGTCAAAACTTTATAGACAAAAGCAGCGGTGAAACTGAAATTATTTTGTGCCTAAGGGTCAAATTTAGTATCGGCAACATAACGACATCATTACCATCTTATACATATCGAGAGCATATTATGACAGGCTTTTCCCACAGAAGAGGAGACTTTAAAAAGATTCTTGTAAATTGCGGTGTCTGAAACACAAATAAAGATATGACATTCAATAGTTCACTATTTATTGTTCACAATTTTCGAAAAAATCATCAAATTACAAGACAATGCATGCACAATAAAATCTCGCACATGATAAATGAACGAATAAATAAATAAATAAATAAATAAGCAGCTCTTCGGCAGAAGGAGGTTAATGCATCTATGTGATGTATTTTGCCAAGGAAGCCATTATCATGGATCCATAAATGTCTAACAACCGACTGATACATGAGGTAGAGTGGCACTTTGACATGCTGAAAATTTGCCGACAGTACAAAGTATCGACCAAGGTCAGCCTGCGCTGTCCACGCAGGCTGACCTTGGTCGATACTTTTTGAAGATGCATTAAACCCCCTTTTCATAGAGTTTGGCTTAAATAGTTATTGTTCAGAATACAAACTTCAGTTTGTGGAAGAACACGGTATATGTATGGAACTCACATACAATGATATAAGTTTTTACCAAGCAACCCTGAGGTTCACTCATGACAAAATTTTAGACTAGAAACTATTTGAAGATGACAAATACAATGTGGCTCAAAGGATAGGATTTCAATTTTATAGGGTTTAAAACATTGTGGGGAAAAGAGAAAATGCTGGTTACCAAACGGCTTTTCAAAAGGCCCATTCCTCAGGTCGTTAGAACTCTTGATTGTGTAGTAAACGTTTAAAATGCAAATATTTGGTCAAAAACAAGACAAATCAAAGTAAATCTCCAAAGACATAACACTTTACCGGACGACAAAATTTTAGAATTTGCCAAACTGAAACCATTTGCAGACTGACAAATCAAATGTGGCTTAAAAGATTGGTACGAAAAAGAGAAAATGTTGGTCACTAGCATTCTGTCCCTTTCCCAAAATGCTTTCAAAAGGCCCTCTTCCTCAGATCGTTAGAACTCGTGATCGCGTCGTGAAGGATTAAAATGCAAATCTTGGGTCGCAAAAACAAGAAAAATCAAACTACTGAACGCACTGAGAGCCAGAATTTTCTGTTCTGGAAAAACAAGACAGAACGCAAAATAAATCTGCCACTGACTTAACTTTTCTTTACCGAATAAATAAATTGAATTTTCTCAATGGCTAAAAATACAGCTGTGCTGCAAGATCAAGATGTGGTTCAGCCATAATCTAGAATACAAGCAGTGGACAATGTAGGTCAGAGATCAGACAGTACGTTCTGTGCAGTCTGATCTTGATCTGCACTGTCCACAGAAGTTTCTGGTGTCTTCTATGGTATGGGAAGAGTTAACTGAACATTGCGGGGGGGGGGGGGGGGGAAATGTTATCAAAATAATAGAGGTTCATGTAAACCGTATCCGGTTTACTTTTCATCGCGGATGAACATTTTGGTGACAGTAGTGTGGTCTAACTCTTTAATAGACTGCAAAGTGCTGACCACATTGAATGCATTTCCTGACGACAAATTCGAAATGACTAAAATGATCTAAAGTACACTTATTTGTGAAAGGATTGAATCACATTGTAAATAAGAGGGCGATGACGGCCCTGTATCGTTCCCCTGCCTTCAAACTCTTTAGCAAATGACATTTCACACAGGCCCAAATTGAGAGCATTTACAGACGAAAGATCAAACGTGGCTTAAATGGTTTGTTTTTGAAAGTGTAGAAAACCAGAATTTTCTTCTTTTCCTACAATGTTTTCAAAAGCCGTCTTACCCAGGGCCGTAAAAACTCGGGCTTGTGTGGTAAATGGTTATGTAAAAGTGTCATGCACCAAATTGACATCAACAGAGACATTAAACCATAAAATGTCCGCACGATAGTAAAAATTCATAGAGAACATAGTCTGGGCACCCCTACCCCCAAGAAAAAAAGTTCTATCTTTTTCACATGAAATGATGATGTCATTTAGTACAAGTATGTCTAACTATTCATTCATAATGATAATTTCGCTCATACATAATTATGACAAGAAGAATTCCAAAACGTTTGTACCATAAAAGCATTTTTTCTATGGAATGAATTGAAACATTCTGGAACTAAAGCAGAACGATACAAACCTCAATCTATGTTCACTGTTCAATTCATCATAACCATTATAATTAAAGTAAATCATTATCACGGAAACTAAACATTCTCTATCAAAAAAGAAAACCTGATCGTAACACAAAACCAATTTGTATGTTACGTTATAATTTGGAAAAATATATGATAACAAAATATATGTATCTGTAATGAGTAAACAGGTACTTTTTCCCTTGACCATTTGATAAGCTTAACTCCTGTAGCTTGGTAAGGGCTAAAATAAACCAAGCCCACAGCAGCCATTGTCGTTGCCGGATCAAAATTATATCATTAATTCTAAAATATACCAGAAGTTCTCCTATGAATCATTTATGCCAATTTGTAGAGTATTCCAAAATATAGTTCAGGAAAAGATTTCTTTTAAAGATTTTTACGAAAAAAACGTCTGTTTTGTTGCCATTTCAACCAGAGTTTTAAACGGAATGAAATTCTTTGAAGAAATTCTGAAGAGCACCATAGCAGGACCATTTCTGTGAAATTTTGTCGAATTGTAGTTTTAATGAAGATGTTTGAAGTAGAAGTTAACGCACAGACGCATGTTCGCACGCACGGACGGACGCATGGACACAGGGCCGTAAAAAAAGCTAGCTAGCCTTCGGTCAGTGGAGCTAAACGGAAAAATGGTCACCTTTTTCACACAATATTTTCAAAAACATTCTTCTTAAAGGTCGAAACGTAGGACTGTGTGGTAAAGGTCATGTTGATTTCTAGTATTTCATCACCATATTTTCAAGGTAGCAAGCTGTGAACATGTTTTAGGAGGTATATGGTTAAACTATGGTACTTTAATTTCCTACAAGTCCGTGTGTATCATGTTAAAGGCCCGTTCCTCTGTCGTCGTGGCACGTGTTTCTCGTGTCCCCATTTCTGTTGTGTCATATTTTCTAATGTGAGTAATTCTAAGTCGATAAACCAAAGATGGAAATGTTTCTCTGAAGGCTTTCCTAAATCCATCACTATAAAACGCATAAATAAATGGATTCACACAAGAGTTAGCGTAAGATAGACTGTGTGCTAATATTTTAAACCAGTACATGGGCTCTGTGCGCGGAAAACTCGGGTCAAGTCGAATCCATAGGTTGATAAAATGGATTGGAAGCCAGAAGATGGCAAATACCATGACAACGGATGCTACAAACTTTGTAATTCGCCGCAAGCGTTTTTCCTGGCTTTTTACTTTTCTAGAAATCTTGACGTGCTTGCCGTGCTTTGCCTGAAAGTAGAAAATAAAGTAAGTTTGATGATTGTTGAATTTGCATCATTGCAATCCCATATCTTATGTTCTTAATTCTAAGGACAGGCCATAGTTGTTTCAATTGGTATTTGTTGCCGGTAGTGCCGAATTTATAAATGAAAAGATCATGAAGATAAGACAGAAATCTTTGAAAATTAGTTTTATCTCCGTGCGTTTATATACAATAATGAATACGTAGATTCATACAGTGCTGAATACATGGGATGGACATTCTTGGTCAGTAAACACTGTAAACGGCATTAATATCGAACATTCTTCCTTCTGATAGCCAGATTACTGAAGATAGATTAAAACAGGCCAAATAGAATGGTTGGATTGCAAATTTTTCACTGTCCGATCTTCATGATACACGGTCCAGAAAAGTAACCAATCGCCTTTGGCACCAGAAGGTTGTAAGCGGTCCTGATGACAGTAACGATAGGTTTTATTTTCATTTTTTATTTCGGATGCATGGCAAACAAAACCTGTAAGTATTTTGTGATAAGCATTTTGGCCAACAGCCTTTTGAGATTCTGAAAAAAAAATCGAAATAGTTTTACGAGAAATCGGCCACTCATCCAAAAGAATCCTGGCTATGTCACCTGTTTGCAACATTGTTATAGGTCGCAAAGTATGATGGCACAGACGTATGTCAGTAAATGCAGACATAAAGGCTAACATATCTTTGAAAACTACGATACCCTGCCAAAACTTGTCAACATCAATATGGCAGTCGACAATAATGTCTTTCGGCCGAACTATCAAAGGACGAAAATGTGAGTTCACTAAAACTAGCCGACATTTAAGAAGTTCATCAAGTATGAATCTCCATTCGTGAAGGTCACTGGGGGTATATTCAATGCAAACCAGGTTGAAAGAAATAGTATACATTTTTTCAACTTTAAATAAATTCATTGACTCCAATATCCAATTAGCTTTCAAATCGAAGAGAACTTCATATTCTGAAAACTACAAAGACAGATAATACATGGGCAGCATGCAGCAGTATTAGTCAAATTAATATGAAATTCCGTAAAAGAAAACCATGAGATGATTAAGTGTATTAGAAATAAGGGGAAGAAAGAGGACAATATAGGCAAAAACTGACAGTAAAAGCCATTAGTTTGTATTAAATGATGATTTCTGTTTTTCATTCTCTCAATCCTGGATATTCAAAATTCTTTGTATCATCAGATTGGATGTGGTTCCCAATTAAGAATTTGAGTTAGAAACGTTACGACGGTTAATATAACCGTTTTAACGCTTCTAATTCAAATACAAAATGAGAGAATTAAAATTTAGAGATTTCGCGAGTTTCAAACAAAAAAAAAAAATCTGATTTCTAGTATAACAAAAAGAAATGCTATTCCAGTATCATTTGGAACAACCATTTACTTCTGCATTCATAATCACCAATCACGAATAGTTCTTAAAACCGATGTAAATCGTAAAACTGACAGTGTGATTTGCTGCTACGGTCTCTTTAACCAAATTAGATGATTAGTCGTAAGATTTTAAATTAAATTTAGATTGTATAATGGCTTTGACTCTGGGTTCCTTTAGTAGTTTTCCTTGTTGTATCCCATGTATATGAAAGTCCGATTCGCTTATTTTTTATAGACCTTTTCGAACAAAATACACATAGAGTTATATACATCTCCGTTAACGTTGAGATCGTTTATGGCATGTCTTATATCGCAATGTTGTGGTAATCTTCATGTGCAAGTAGTCAGGCTGATGTCAGTAATTTGCGGCATTAATGTGTTGCTGAAAAGACAAAAGGTAACCAAATAACAGGTTGGTCCTGCTACCTGTACGCCCTTGTTTTCATCCATAACTCCCCCAGGGATATTGCGATAAGTATAATTTGATTTTTGATATACAAGATCCTAGTGTGATTCAAAAACGAATTTTGTACTCCAACATCAGAGAAATACGTATAAATAGATCTGTTAAACGATCATATAGGATTAAGTAAGTATATTCATTAAAGTACACGTCTGTGCAATATAAAATTAAGGATAAATAGAGGATAATCAGTTGGTGGTGTATGATATTAAAAATCTGTCACTAGAATGTGGTGTGATGCGGTTGAAAAAGGAATGCTTTGTTTTGCACCTTTACGATTTAAAACCAGCCATAAGAAATTAGAAGAAGAAACAGTTAACCGTTCCCCAAATGACAAGTTTAAGACTTTCCCAAATTAAAAACATCTCCAAATGACAAATACTAAACTGGTACAAAAGATCTTAGGTTTTCTGGTAGGATAGAAAACATTATGGAAAAAGGAGAAAATGCTGGTTGGTAGTATTTTCTCTTTTTTCCATAATATTTTCCAAGAGCTCTCTTCCACAAAGGCTATCTTCTTTTTTCGAAATATTTTCAAAAGAACTCTCCCACAAGGTCGTTAAGTCAGGGTTGTTTGGAAAGACTGTAGACCGAAAATCTTTTCACTGTGCTATTGTTTACTAAAGATGTTTGGTGCAGAGACAGTTCTAAACATTAGTCCGAGAGAAATATAGGAAAAAAAAGTAGTTCCGGCAAACATTCTAAAACTATATCATCACTAGTGACGATACCGTATCGTCACTAGTGATGTTATTCACTGTGAAAAACTGAAAAAATAATACACTGAAAAATCTCAGTAATTCACTGATAGGAATATAATAAAAACTTATTAATTTCCTCATCAGGGCCAACTGTTTCACACCACTGTTTTTTTGCTACATTGAAAATAGAGTGAAATTCACCATCTTTGAGCTTCTTTGTAATTAAACTGGCAAACCCGCAGCTTTGATGTTTGTTTCTATCAAAAAATATGTCCAGTGGCCTACACAAGAAGCTAAAAATATTGGCACCTAAACCGAGTGCGTTTTTTTGCTACCTCAAACAAAACTACCGTTGCAAAAATGCGGTGAATAAAAGACCCTTCCGGGTGATAAACCATGTTCCTATATAGGCTCAGGCAAAAAATAGTTCCGAAAGAAATAACAAACTTGCACACAGTTTCTACAAAAATTATCAAACCACCGGAATCACATTTTAGACCTGTCTTTCCATATTTTATCTTTAATTTTGATAAAGCAGAGCAGCTGCTGTGCTTTCTGTTAATTTTTGAAATGGGACTACTTTTAACAACTTTGACCAGGAAGGATTTCGCAATGGTGTTACACCCAATGTAGTGCTGGAGAGAAATCATGGGAAATGACTGAGAAATGCGCCCCCCCCCCATTCTATCGTTTTTGTATATTTTAAAATGGTGCATATAAGGTCTCGTAAATATAGTATTCAATCGTTTCCATTGACAAAAGACCGAGAATGTAAATCTAATGAAAATGACACAAGATAGCAGAAATATCTTTCATTTGCATAAATTAGAGATAGGGATTATGAAGTGTAGTTTGAATAAAATGATTGATTTTATGCTAGAAAGCAAAATTCTGAAGTCAAAGTTATGAAAAGCTAAATGATCTTGATACTGTCCATGAGAAAAACTCAAGAATTAGGAGCTCCAGACTAATTTGTGAAAACTACAAATTACTTCTGTTGGTAATTTAATGGTAATTAAACATACTTCGGCTGTAGAAATAATGCGGTTAGGATGTGTAATCATTTATTATCCTTACCATTGCCATTTTTAAATTACAGTGATCAATAAGAGACGGCAAAATTGTGGATTTACGAGAGCTATTATCATAAAAATTTTAAAAAAAGGGCAATCATTTATTATTCAATCTTTTGTCTTCTGTGTAATACAGGTATTGCGAATTCCTTATATTACACACGTTTGAGGAAAGAATAATCTGACGTCATATGTGGCGTCAGTTTACAGATCTACTACTTTTCGAGGGGTGAGTCGGGTTTACTTATGTACGTATATGGTTTAGACACTTCTCACCTATAATCCGTGAGTTAGGACTATAGCTAGATCTATGTGACTAAAGAAACTAACACTCGGTTTTTTTTCCCATTGAAAATTCGTCTTTAGAAGCTCGACTACAAAAAGAGCCTCGCTTAAGAATATGTCTCTAGTCTCGTTCAATTATCTTTTTCTCAAATGCCAACCTATATCAGATTCTTTATACGTGTGGCACTCATATACAGAACACTCAAAATTTACGTGAACGTTTTAAGACCGTAGTAGATCTATATTTTTGGGTGACAGGAATTCATTCTGTTACACCAAGAAAACAGTGTGCGGCAAATCTGCTTAAATAACTCTTTATCACTAATATTTGGGAAAAGAAGAACATGCCGACAACCAGCATTTTCTCCATTTTTTCTCCTTTTTTCATACATGTTTCCCACCATTTAAACATATCTTACCACACGAATTCCATAAAAGTATTGTCATCTGCAAACGTCCTTAATATCTATAGACAAGTCTTAAATGTTGCCGTCTATTGAGGAGTTGAAGTGTCCGAGACATAATTCACTCGGCAAATTCTTACAGCTTCCCTAACCTCTTTAACTTTGTGCAAATGATTGTCATCAACAACCTCTATCGAAATATTTCGTACATTATCGTCTGTGCTTACGATCATGTACGAAATACAGTGGAGAAAATCAGACTTTCCGTACATTTTCTACTTAGATTCATCAGACCTTAACCCTTTAAAAAACGTAATTTCAGACTAGTTTAAATCGAAAGCATTTACAGACGACAAATTAAGTGAGGCTCAAACGATGGAATTTCTCTTTAACATAGTAAAAAACATTGTCGGAAATGGAGAAAATACTATAAAGCAACATTTTCTCCTTTTTCCCACAACGTTTTCAGAGAATGTAGGAAATAAAGTATCAGAAAGAAATGAATCAGGAAAAACAATTCTTTATTATTGATACCTGCAATTTCTCCTTTTTCCACAATAATGTTTTATATAATCCAAGATTTAAATAAATCTGACATTAATTTGCATTAAAAATGTTGTGATAAATGCTATTTCGTCTTTTCCCATTATAATGATTAACATAATCGAAGATTTTAACAAATCTGACATTAATTTGCATTGAAAATATAATGAAATATATATTGATAAATTATTACAAGTTTGACAGAAACTGATAACTTTTTCCGAGGAAAAACTGATACTTTTTTCTGATACTTATTTTCCTGATACTTTCTTTCCGATTATTGTTTTCAGATGCCTCTTTGTTTAGAGTCGTTATACTTGAAGTGTATATATACTTAAAGGCAAAAGAAAGTATACAGTTTTTGATCTCTCATAATTTTCTCATTTTTCATATTTTTGACCTGAAATCTTCAAAAACCCATTGCTACTAAGTTTGAAATGATATTCTGTCATTAATTTACAAATTGACACACTTGACTGGCTACAGTGCAGGTACATGTCGATTTTGTATATCTGCACCTCCAACCTATTGGACAATCAACATATCGCTGGAAATCGGTATTTCGTTTCTAAGTCGATAATCTAAAAAAACCACAGCCTTTTCGTTTTTCTATCGAACAATGGAGCAGCTTTCAGAAGCCGATAGAAATTGTGTCATTAAGATTTTGGAAGCTGGTCGTTCAAGACCGGTCTGTAACTTGTTACTTGCAATGTACACAAGTCACAGTTGATCGGCTGTGAAGGTGCTATGAGTTGAAGGAACTGCCGTCTGTTTGACCTGAAGTAATCATGTCGAAGAAAGACCGGTACATCGGGAGTTGGGGGTGGAATGATGCATAAAATCAACATTGCGAGGTCCTAGTGAATCACTTAAATGAAAGTGAATCAGGGTGATGTGCAGTTTCTGCACTCAATCAAATTTAGTCAAATTCGAAGCCATGAACATGGTTCTGAATCATTTGAGATCTGCAATCAATAAATGAGAATGAAATTTGGTAACATCACATGAAAGTGTCTGGAAATTAGGAGGAACTGCTTAAAAAGTATGCCAAAGAAAGTTAACTTGTCACATATACCCATCCAGAGGCCTGATTATTGAAGCAAATTGAGTCTGACAATACTTTTAGAGATTGAAATGGAAACATCTTCTTGTCTTTAAAAGAAATAGGGACCCGCGTGGCTTATACGTAAAGAGTTCGATCCCGACCCAAGGTGTTCCGATCTCGTAGGAGTTTCCTTTGGCAAGCCATTTGAGGGCCCGGTCGTAGATCGGTTAAACTCATGATGAACATGAATAAGTTTGATGAAGTGAGCTAATATCGTGATAATGTTGAGAGCGAAGTGAAACACCATTTAGTCCATCAACCATTGAAAACCCCGTCGTAACAAAAAAGTCTTTTGCTAACCTTTGATAAATAACTCCCTTGTTTTCTGTTAATAATGGTGTATTGCTGACATTTTTTTTAGTTTTGCCGTTTAAAAATGACTGGACTATTGCAAGAAAAAGATTGCAAGGGCTTAGCTTTAAATACTTTGCCAAAACAGCCAAAATTAGAAGGTGTATACTTTCTTTTGCCTCTGAGTATATCTATAAATTGGTGAACCATTAACCTATAAAATGATCGGATTTTATTATCTAAAAGGTAAAATAAACAAAGAATTATAACAATTCTCGAAACGAATCGATAATTACTCAAGACTTACCCACAAATATAAACCCGTGCCATTTTACTGGCCTTGCGGTTGGCTTCAAAGCTGAAATAGGAAATAATATTTCAAGTTAGTACATAATTTGCTGTGTTTTGTGTGAGATCTGTTTTTGTAAATATCTTAAAAGAATGGCAGGACAAATCTCATGGCTGTTTTCTATGACTCATGCATTTAATACATACAGATTACATGTAACACTTACGATTCGTATATGAGAGCTGAATAGGGTGTTCTGAACTAGTATGTGATAACAGTAAAGTTTCAAATAACAAGATATTTTGTTGATTTGAAATTCGGCATTTACTTTATGCAAACAGGGACAATCGATGTTACGACAAAAACAGCTTCAAAATTTGCGAGGTTTGGGTTCTATAATGAAGTCTAACTGTTCTTTTTCCTTTATTGGACAGTTCAGGGGTAGCTATTCAGATTTTTTTCTTATCTCACCGAATTTCAAAATTGATTTATCACTAAATTAACATGGCTGATAGCTAGCAAATCATCTGTAAAAAAGGACGACAAACGTGAGAATATTTTTTTTTCAATGGTAAAGTCTCTATTTCCTCAATGGGCCTTTTAAGATGTTTTAGATTTCGCACCAGAGTATCGGGGAGACTTGTGGCAATGTCAAATTTTCAGTAACACGCATCGGTTACGAAGATTTATGTTCAAATCAATTTGATGACGTCATATGTGATGTAATAAAATAGAGCAATTCGTTATTTCGGTGCCCGAAATTTCAACTTTTTTTTAATATATTCATCAAGTTTATACGACTGCGAGAGAAAATATACTCAGAGGCAAAAGAAAGTATACACCTTCTAATTTTGGCTGTTTCGGCAGAATATTTAAAGCTTAAGCCCTTGCAATCTTTTTCTTGCGATAGTCCAGTCATTTTTAAACGGCAAAACTAAAAAAAAATGTCAGCAATACACCATTATTTACAGAAAACAAGGGAGTTATGTATCAAAGGTTAGCAAAAGACTTTTTTGTTACGACGGGGTTTTCAATGGTTGATGGACTAAATGGTGTTTCACTTTGCTGTCAACATTATCACGACATTAGCTCACTTCATCAAACTTATTCATGTTCATCATGAATTTAACCGATCTAGGACCGGGTCCTCAAATGTCTTGCCAAAGGAAACTCGCATGAGATCGGAACACCTTGGGTCGGGATCGAACTCTTTACGTATAAGCCATGCGGGTCCCTATTTCTTTTAAAGACAAGAAGATGTTTCCATTTCAATCTCTAAAAGTATTGTCAGACTCAATTTGCTTCAATAATCAGGCCTCTGGATCTGGTATGTGACAAGTTAACTTTCTTTGGCATACTTTTTAAGCAGTTTCTCCTAATTTCCAGACACTTTCATGTGATGTTACCAAATTTCATTCTCATTTATTGATTGCAGATCTCAAATGATTCAGAACCATGTTCATGGCTTCGAATTTGACTAAATTTGATTGAGTGCAGAAACTGCACATCACCCTGATTCACTTTCATTTAAGTGATTCACTAGGACCTCGCAATGTTGATTTTTTGCATCATTCCACCCCCAACTCCCGATGTACTGGTCTTACTTTGACATGATTACTTCAGGTCAAACAGACGGCAGTTCCTTCAACTCATAGCACCTTCACAGCCGGTCAACCGTGACTTGTGTACATTGCAAGTAACAAGTTACAGACCGGTCTTGAACGACCAGCTTCCAAAATCTTAATGACACAATTTCTATCGGCTTCTGAAAGCTGCTCCATTGTTCGATAGAAAAACGAAAAGGCTGTGGTTTTTTTAGATTATCGACTTAGAAACGAAATACCGATTTCCAGCAATGTGTTGATTGTCCAATAGGTTGGAGGTGCAGATATACAAAATTGACATGTACCTGCACTGTAGCCAGTCAAGTGTGTCAATTTGTAAATTAATGACAGAATATCATTTCAAACTTAGTAGCAATGGGTTTTTGAAGATTTCAGGTCAAAAATATGAAAAATGAGAAAATTATGAGAGATCAAAAACTGTATACTTTCTTTTGTCTTTGAGTATATATCTAGTTCTACTTATCGATAATTTCTGGGCAATTACGATTTATTGCATAAAAACTAAACAGTCCCCTGTGGGTTTACAATATTGCAGCAGCCATACCGATTGTTGCAGCCTTTTTTAGCAATAAGAGTACTACACTATTTCCTTAACGTATGTACATTCCATCTAACATCTTGAAGTGACCGATATGTCTCCTTTTTTAGCAATAAGAGTACTACACTATTGCCTTAACGTATGCACATTCCATCTAACATCTTGAACTGACCGATATGTCTTAAGTATTGGATGTTTATAAAAATAACATTAAGATTTCTATCATAGAAAAAAGATTTTTGTGCATTCAAGTTGATAATATTGAAATGATGTCTTACCAAATGTTCCACAGAAGATCTAAATTTTGCACATCAAAACGCCATATACCATGCTGGTTTCGCTTTTTGTTCCTTCAGTTTCAGTCAATTCGGGTTGTTACAAAACAGTATTGTATCGGTAGAAAAATATATCAATGTATAACTTGTGGATACATATAACACTTGTAACGAATGTTGCAGTTATTTTAAAAATTGCTTGATTTGAGCAATTTTCATATCTATCGTCATATTTTTTAAAAAAGAAGTGTGATTTTGTCTCAACCTTTTCTAATTTGTAAATTGCAGCCCAATTTGAATAGTTCGTTTCAAGACTGGTTCTGTCACACTTTATCGAATGTGAAGTTACGTTCGTACCTTAATATTGGATGTAAAATACAGTCACACATTGCTGGATTTTAAGGTTCACCGTAAATCCTACCCAGGTAGAGCAATGTCCAATGGCACGGTTTATTGTTTTATGCAACGGTAGCCACAAATTGGCGGCTAAGCCTGTTCTGTTACACCTCGATGAATACCAAAATTCCTGTCATGCTTTTCGAATAATAATTTTGGTCAAATTATATCAGATGAAAAATCCCATCAGACCTTGTCAAAAATTAATGCTAAGGTACACTAAGTAGGACACCAGGGTTCAGTAGCACCTTGCAGGATGCCAAGATTCGCACCATGTTGAATATCAAGATTTAGTTACACCATGTGGGAAGCAGATGTTCTGTCACACCTTCTAGGATGTCAATGTTCTGTCATACCTTGTTGGATACCAGGGTTAAGTCACATCTTTTAGGATGTCAAAGTTTTGTCACACCTTGTTGGGTAGCATGTTTAAATCACACCTCGTAGGATATCAAAGTTAAGTCACACCTTGCAGGATGTCAAAGTTCTGTCACACCTTGTTGGACACCAGGGTTAAGTCACATCTTCTGGCATGTTAAAGTTTTGTCACACCTTGTTGGATAGCACAGTTTAATCACACCTCGTAGGATATCAAAGTTAAGTCACACCTTGTAGGATATCAAAGTTAAGTAGCCTCTTGTAGGAAGGTTCAGTCGCATTTTCTTGGATGCCAAGGTTTAGCCACACTTTGAAGGATATCAAGGTTCAAGCACACCACCTAGTAGGGTGGCAATGTTTAGTAACACCATCTTGTGCGGTGCCAAGGTTCAGTCACACCTTGTAGTAAACCAAAGTTCAGTCACAACACCTTGTAGGGTGCCAAGGTTTAGTTACACCATCTTGTTCGGTGCCAGGATTAAGCCACACCTAGCAGCATACCAAAGTTTAGTCACACCTTTTAGAGTGACAAAAGTTCAGTCACACCACCTTGTGGGGTGCCAAGGTTTAGTCAAACGTTTTAGCATACAAGGTTTCAGTCACAGCACCTTGTAGGGCACCAAAGTTCGATCACACCATCTTGTTGGGTTCAGACATATCTTGTAGGATATCAAGGTGAAGTCGCATCTTGTGGAATATAAAGGTTCAGTCACACCTTGTAGGATGCCAAGGTCCAGTCACACCATGTAGAATACCAGATTTAAGTCAAACCTTGTAGGATTCCAGGGTTTAAGCAACACCGAGTAGGATACCAAGGTTAAGTCACAGCACCTTTTAGGATTTCTAAGTTTAGTAACACCTGGTAGGATATCAAGGTCCAGTCACATCTTGTAGGAGTATATCTATGTTTAGTCATACCTGGTAGGATACCAAGGTCCAGTCACACCTTGTAGGATATCAAGGTTCAGACCTATCTTAAAGAAAATCAAGGTTGAGTTACATCTTAAACGCTTCCAAAAATTAATAACACCAAGTAGGATATCAAGGTTCAGTTACACCTTGTAGGAAATCAAGGTCCAATCACACCTTGTAGAATATCAAGGTTCAGTCACACATTGTAGGATATCAAGGTTCAGTCACACCTTGTAGGATACCAAGATTCAGTTACACCGAGTAGGACACCGGGGTTAAGTCACACCGATTTGGATACCAGGCTAAGGTCACACTTTGTACAATATCTAAGTTCAGTCACACCTTTGTAGGATGTCAAGTTCCGATATACCTTAAAAAGAAATCAAGGTTCAGGGACACTTTAAACGACACCAAAGATTAGTAACACCTCTTAGGGTATAGGGTTCAGCCAAACCTCGGACTAACCAAGGTTAAGTTACACCTTGTAGGATATCAAAGTTAAGCTACATCGTGTAGGATGGCAAAATTCCGTCAGACGTAGTCGCATATCAAGATCCATTCATATTTCGTAAAACGTGAAGATTTAGTCACATGTTGTAGAATGCAAGTACTCATTCACGTCTCGGAACATATAAAATATAAGCTTCACCGTGTTTGGTGTCAAGGTTTGGTAACATTTTGTATAATGCCAGGCTTCGGTCACTCAATACGACCTTTAACACGAAAAGGAACATTCAGACATTTGCGTAAAGTGTCGTCCTGGATCAGCCTGCGCAGTCCTTGCAGACTAATCCGAAATGACACTTTCCGTTCTTATGTGAATTTTCTCTTTTTCGCAAGTCAACTGAGGGACAGAATCTAATGTAGCCTTAAAGTGGCATACGCAAATGTCCGAATTTCGCGTTTTGCAGGCCATATACATGTAGGATGCTAGAGTTTAGTCACACCTTGTTAGATAGCAACTTACAATTCAAACCATAAAATTATATGTGAGCCATGCTCTGTGAAAAGGAGGCTTAATACATTTGCAAAAAGTAATCGACCCAGGTCAGCCTGCGCAGTCGGCACAGGCTGACCTGGGCCTAAACTTTTCGCTATTGGTCAATTTCCTGCGTGCCAAAGGACTAGTCTACCTGATGTCTTAATATGTTGTTCGACAAAAATTTTATGGATCCATAGGTATGTGATGACAGGCTTTGTATAATGTATCACTTACATTAACTCCCCTTTTGCCAGAGCATGGCTCATATGTTTAATTTTACAGTGCACTGGACTTTTTTTCTCAAATGAAACATATACAAACAAGAAGAAATGAAAATTATAAAAAGAAACCTTGCTTTCACTGAAAATTTAATTCTATTATCATTTCTTGATTATTTTTATGAAATTTAATTACTCCCAAAAGCAATTTTAAACCACGTTGTTTGTGAAAATTTCCTCAACCGACTTTCGTTAACGTTAACTGACAAGATGTTTCAAAGACCTGTCAGTAAAGCTGATGGTGAGAGACATTTGTTTTGCCTCCTGAAACATACGAAAACTTCTATTTTACATGACAAATCAGTTTATTGAGTTCTATTACAATCAATGAATAAATCAAAAGCATTAGAGATGAGAGTGTAAAAAAGACAAGAAATGTTTTTCTTTTACTGTGTAAATTTCAGTCATTGTTCCTTCAGCAGACAGTGTCAATCAAGATAATACTACACGGTCAGTGAGGTCTAATCTTTAAATCAAACTGTCCAACTTTTGCATTTATTCCCTGAACAAAACAACACTGAAACCTGAATATCTGAATCTTGTTGATTAAGTGAATAAGCTTGTTTTGTTCAGTTCATTGAAAATAAATACAATCGATAAAGTAGCATGACAAACTCTATAACTACACATGTATGAGGTTTTACCATCATGCTTACCATGTTTTACCATCAGGGTCCGTATTCACCAACCATTGTTGTCATAGTCTTATTCTTCAAAATTTTCTAATTTGAAAGTAACAAAACTCCTGATTAGTTAAACCAACTGGTTTCGCCAATCAGAAGTTGTGTTATTTTCAAATTTAGACAGTTATGGAGAATAAGACTAAAAACTTTCTTATAAACCATTGGTGAATACGGACCCTGATTGGATATTTTACATTAAAGGAACATTTTTTTTTTCCGCAAATGTTTTGCACCCATTTTAGATTGTGTGTTTCACTTTTTTTTAAATGTCTCTTCTAAATGGATTTGCACTACATTAAACCACCACCATCCGAACGTGCCGTAAATCGAATTAAACTGTTAACTTGAAACGTAAGCTGGAAAGCATGGGTGAAGTAACGGGGGGTGGGGGGGGGAAGGAAGGAGTATCTGAGGCTTGGTCGGGCCTCCCTCAACCCTAATTTGACTTAACTACAGACAATCACAGGCCTTTAAAGCTCCATTGGTTTATCACGGGAACTAAAATTTTCCTTGGTCGATCATTGAACACTTATAAAAGCAAATTGGTGCATCGCCTGTATATATAACGGAATACTGAAATTTTCATTAACACCGTTACTATAAATAGCACAATGGTGACTGCCTCTATGTTGTATATGATACATGTCAGTCTTACTATAGACGATATAGAGGCACTCGCCAAAGTGCTGTTTATAGTAACGGTGTCCGATAATGAAAATCGCTATCGCGCGACAGACCAATGGAGTTTCAGTTGCCTATGGTATAATACAATGAAAATTCTAGCAAATAAATAAATATTGCGATATTGCGAATTCTTTCTGCTGAGAAAAAGTATCATAGCATTGAACGGTGTAGACCCAAAATCAGGATGTCGTAGTTGAAAACAACACCTACAATTAGTGAGAAACCCCGGCATCGAGCTCCGCCTCATTGTTTATCATCGGAACACTAATCAATTTGAGCTATTTTTAAACCGGGATAAACCTAAAAGAAGACTGCAGCGATTTACACCAATTTTTCGATTTATTCCGCGAAAATCGCAGGAAATTTCACCTTCTTAACGGAAAAAGTTGAAAAAAAAAAAGGTATGTGACTTAAATAATAAATATGTGTCAACTAATGACGAGGTAAGCATATGCATTTATCGTTTTATCGCATACTTTCCAAGTTTTACTTATTTGTTCGATAATCAAAACAAACAGATAATTAGTAACTAATTCCTGGTTGAACAATAATGATCATAGACCTTTACATCTCAGATAAATAGAAATCAGTGCAATAATTCATAAAATTGGAACTGACTAGGTATTAGAGGTATAAACCATTTAAGACTTTACCACACAATCCCCTGGTTTTATGATCCCCGAGGAAAAAGCCTTTTGAAAAGATTATTTACCCTCATGTGCTTAGCACGACTCACTTATCTTTTGCGGACAGCATAGATCAAGATCTACACCGTCCAATAAGGAGATATCTTTCCTCCAAAAATACCTTTCAAACAGCAATATTTCGGTTTTTACTAATGGTTTGAAAGTTTCATTTCTTTATTTAGCAGGATAACGATTAAGCAGCATTTTCTTTTTTCCCGACAACGTTTTCTACTCTAAACAAGACAAATCTCACCGTTCGAGGCACATTTCTTTAGCTGTCTGCAAATGTTTTCAATTTGAACATGTCTGTAAAGTTCTCGTCTGGTATATCGTTAAGTTATTTTCCATTCATATATTATGTATGGATATATTCGAGTGTCGAAAAATTTGCGAATAACCGATTACAGACATTTTGCGTACGGAAATGTTTGCGATTTAAAGACACTCGTTATCTGTTGGTATATTTGTGGTAAAATACACTAACAGAAATGTTTGTGAATTTTACAAATTCGCGAAATCGCAAAAATTTCCATACCGAAAAATTTCCCATTATACAGTATGTATTCAGAGGATAATTTGCATTGACAATGTTCTAGCAGTACTTGTAAGTCTTTGGAAGGTAAGTAATTTAGAGTCGGTATAACCAAAAACACTTTTAGATGGCAAATTAGATGTAACGCAGATGATGGCATTTGTCTTGGAAAGGGCAAAAACATTGTTGGAAAAGGTACAAACTGCTGGTTACCAGCGTTTTATCCTTTTTCCACAACGAGTCCTCCTTGGCCGAGGTGGTGACATTGTAGTTAGGAAATCCTTGTACGAATTTAGCTGGCGTCGTTAACGGCTATGGCTTGGAATCAAGCCGTCATGAATTCGCATCCAATTTCGACCAAAGCCGCCCGCTGAAATCGAACTAGGATACGGCAAGAAAAATTCTGTCTGCCTATAAATTGATAACGGGAACATAATAATAATTCTTCGTCTGTTGATAAATTGATAATTGGAACATAAAAATAATTTTTTGTTTGCCAACAAACTGATGATTGGAACATAAGAATAATTCTTTGTCCGGCTATGAATTGGTAATTTGAACTTATGAATAATTCTTCTTCTGCCTATAAATTGATAATTTGAACATAACAATAATTCTTCGTCTGCCCATTAATTGATAATTGAAACGTAAGAACAATTCTTTGTCTCCCCATAAACTGATAATTGGAACGAAAGAATAATTCTTATCTGCTCATAAATGGATAAATGGAACGTAAGAATAAATCTTTATCTGCCCATAAATTGATAATTGGAACGTAATAATAAATCTTTATCTGCCCATAAATTGATAATTGAAACGTAAGAATATTTTTTTCTCTGGCTATAATTTGAAAATTGAAACATAAGAATAAATCTTTATCTGCCTTTAAATTGATAATTGAAACATAAGAATAATTCTTCGTCTGGCTATAAATTGATAATTGGAACATAAGAATAATTCTTCATCTGCCTATAAACTAATGATTGTAACATAACAATATTTCTTTGTTTGCCTATAAACTGGTAATTGGAACATAAGAATAAATCATTATCTTCCTATGAATTGATAAATGGCACAGTTTTTCTTTTACTTTAGGATCTTTCCTCTTTACAAATCGACAAAAAACTGTAGAAATGCTCGGACTGAAACCATTTGCAGACGATTGGAATTGTCTTTAATTGGCTAGAAAACATTGAGAGAAAAGGAGAAAATGCTGGTTAAAACCCGGGGTTGTGTGGTAAAGGGTTGATCAGCAAAGTTCTACAGAGCATTTTTAGTTGACTCTAACAAGAAGCTTTTACAAAAAGATCTGTCTCGCATTTATCAACACAGCTCTAAAAAAAATCTGTCGAATTGTTTTCCTACAGAATACTTCGTCTTCTCATTAAAGTTTTAAATGAATCATGTATTAAAAGACACGAGAGTATGTAAACCTACATATATACATATTTTTACAATAAATTAATGGCATTATTTGGCGTCTAGCGTACATGATTGACCACAGCCTTAATTGCCAGCATTGTTTGATATTTTCTAATTTTCTAGACAAACTGTTCAACACAGCAAACATGTGCAGCGTCACAGATCTGTCTGCATCAATTTGCGCTCCTCCTGCAGCGTAGCTTTGGTCTCGGTGGTAATTTGCTCCGTCATCCCAACCTGGGTCACGCATTCTTCATTGAGTCCGCCACAGATTTTATACTTATTCACAAGGCTGGGAAAGGACTTCCGGAAAGCCTTCCTAAAACCGTCACTTAGATAAGCGTACACAAAGGGATTCACACACGAGTTGGCATACGACAGGGTATGCGCAAATATCTTAAAATTAAACATCATAGGAACTTTGGGAAAATTGATGTCAAATTTCAGCCACAGGTTTATGATATGGATGGGCAGCCAAAATGTTGCGAACACTATAACAACAGAGGCAACGAGCTTGGTGACTCTTTTGCGCCGTTTTTCCTGAAGTTTTGTTTTCTTTGACGTGATTCCGTTGGTTTGACGAGGCTGGAAATACAAAAATATATGGTATTATGTTAACATACCTACCCGCAGATCCTGAGCGCCTACTAGTCAGCCGCATGCCTGCACTAATAATGAAAGAAATTACATAGCTACATGTATATAAAGACATAACGTAAATAAATGTACAACTACCCTGAACCCTTGGAACATTCTAAAAATACAACACATCTGTGTTTTTTTTTTTCACTGAAGGTGTATACTATCCATAGAGAATATTAGAGAGGTCATGTCACTAGATACAGATACCTCATACCATTGAGACCAATCGTCGCAAGTTCGCAACACATGCATAGCTATACCAACAAATTGATTGCTCACGAAGAAACCATCGAGCTACAGTTTTTAAGACAAGGAATTCCTAACACAGTTTACAGTAAGTGGGCATAAATATTTCGTCAAATTCGAAATTTCCATTGACTTAGATGAATTTTTGAGTGTGCAAGAAAGTTAATTACGCTGCTTTGATCATTTGATCATAAGGAAACCTACTGGTAGACAGCAATGTTACTTGAGCTATTTACACTAATATGCCATTAGTGTTCCTGGTGTTGAAAGTTGTAGTTCCCCATAAGATAGTGGTGTTGTTTTTCCGCTTGATTTTTGCGACGTCGCTATTGACGTCAAAGTTAAACAACGTTTTTCCAAAAAAAACTGATTACATTTTAGCTGAATTAAAAATAGTATTACACTGTGTCTAGTCTGAAAAAAAATATATTTAATTCTGAAATTTATTTTCCTTTATTTCCACTCAAGTTTCTTAATTATAGCTTCAGTTTCTAACACACAATAAACTAAAATACAGTTGAAAAAAAAAACATGTAGGTCATTGGTGATTTTGATGATTTTGATGATTTATGGCCACTTACTGTAGATGACAAAAACCAGACAGATAGACGAAAGCGTCTGACAGCAGGCAGTGTCCGGCAACTCAACACTGTCGATGCCAAATATATGAGCGGCGCTCTGAGAAATCGGGGTTAAATGCATTTCCGTGATGCAATATGCCAAGCAAGCCATAACATAATTCTGGATCCATTAAATTCAATTTTTCAAAACAATCGACTAATCATGAGATATCATGGACTTTGGAAATGCAGAAAATATACAAAAATCAAAAAGTTTTGACCCATGTCAGTTTGCGCGGACTGAAGGGCAGATACTTTTTACAGATGCAATTCAGCACCTTTTCACAGAGGATGTTTCATATAAACTTGACTTCTTTTCACGGCTGAAAGTACAATCCACTGTAACTCAGAAAGATTCGCATTTATAGACATGAATAAACAAGCAGACTGCATACATTCCAGATCAGGCTACACTCTTTGTGGAGTCTGGTCGTAATCTGTACCGCCTGCAGCCTCTGTTTTCGCATGTGTTGCTAAAAAGTTTAATACAAAAAATTAGGCTGTGGCACCCGACAGTCTATAAAAATGTTTCAGTCTCAGCCTACATATTTACACGAGTACTTTTTTTGCATTTATTCAAGGGAGGAAATGCTACTATAAACTAAAACAGACTTTGTCAGTCGACATTTCACTACAAATACTTAACCCAGGACTGGTTTCTACATTAACCCTTTACCAGGCGTTAACATTCTAGGCTTGTTCAAATGTTTACCATCTACAGACGATAAATTAGATATGACTTAAATGATGGGATGTGTCTATAAAAAGACAGAAGACATTCCAGCATGCAAACCATACAAATCAGGAAATATCCCTTTTCCACGATGTTTTCTTTTACACTTTCAAGTCAAGAATTTAATGATTTAATACAAATTTAATACTCAAATACTTTCCATATGGGCTGGTGTAAGTTTTTGCGTCTTGCAAATATTTAACCTTTCAACTAGAAATTGTTGGGAACGAATTCTTAAAACCTGTAAGAACTAATACAGCATTAACTGCTTCATCGCCTTATATATGAGCCATGCTCTATGAAAAGGAGATTTAAATGGTCCGGAAAAACTATCGACCCATACCAGCCTACGCAATCTACGCAGGCTGACCTGGGTGGAAACTTTTTGCATTTGATAAATTTTCTGTATGCCAAAGGACTAGTCTACCTAAGGATTCAGCCGTTTATCAGACAAAATGGATTTTAACGGTCAATAATTATGTGATGACTTGCTTGGTACAATGCATCACAGAGATAAATTAAACCCTACTTTACCAATGCATGGCCCATAAAAAGTCGTTGAAAATGCAGTGTTTCAGTAACTGACGATAGTCTGCCTTTTCATGAGTTTCCATAGTTTTAGTAGAAGGAAGCTATTGGCTTGCCCAAGTTCAGTCCCGTGGTACCAGCGCCACTTGTAAAATCAAGTTAGAGACTGATGGATTACAAACCAAACATATAAACCACACTGGAAACGAGATGGACTCCTAAATGGCATATGAACAAAATGTTAAATGTACAGCGTAATGCTAATGTTCGATGGCAATGGTATGATCATTGAAATAATTTTAACTTTGGTTTTCACTGGACAAAAAGAAACGTTACACATATACTGCAATTAAGAGCTTACTTAGGAGAAATCAGAGACACAATTTTATCCAAAACCAATCAGAGACAGATATAACATATTATAAAAAGGGTTACTTCAAGTATAAAATTTGCCGAAAAAGCTCGTGTAACACAAACAAGACCTATTTCAAATTTTTGACTGAGAGAAACGTCTTGGTTACATGAAACGAAATGCAATGTGGGTAGAAGAATAACTGCTTGTTAAAACGGCTTCTACAGGCTAAGGTGTGCGCGTATTTCGTGTGGTAAACGATTAATCCTTTACCAAACAATCCCGTATTTTAACGCCCCCGAAGAAGTAGTTTTCTGAAAACTTTGTGGGAAAAGGGAAAAAAGCTGGTAACCAGCATTTTCTCCTTTTTCCACAATGTTTTCGATCCCTTCAAAGACGAATCCCATCAATTAAGCCACATTTCATATATCGTCTGCAAATGCTTTCAATTTAAACAAGTCTAGAATTTTGTCCTCTGGTAAAGTAACTCAGCAATGACTAATATCATTACAGGCCCAGCCATCCTAAAAAAGTCCACACGCTCTTTTTGTAAGAGTATGACTTTTGTAAGATAATTTCTGGATAGGAAAGAATCTATCGTATTGTTTCTTGCCAACAGAACATACAAAGTAACCCAGCAATGACCAGTACATTACAGGCTCACCCATCTTAAAAAAAAAATTCACATGCTCTTTTTTTGAAGGTTGGATTTTTGTAAGAGTTATTGGAAAGAAAGTACTGATTGCATTGTTTCCTGGAGAAAGAACATAAATCGTGTTACAAGTAGCGTTCGTTTAGTTACACAAAATTACTTTTCAAAAACCCTCTTCTGTAGAGCTTAAAAAGCCACTTTCATTTTGTGATTTATTAACCTATCAATTACTGGCAGTAGTGTAGGCGCACCTACCTAAAATGTGTAAAGTTTGGATATTTGCAAGAAAATTGTATGAAAGGAAAGAATTGATGGTATTGTTTCTTGAAGTTGATTTATTTCTACTATTCATTCTTGCTTAATGACTCCGCTAAAGTTCGTGAATAATAAAAACGGGAATGAAACAACTGCTAATGGTATTGCAAAATCCACGGAAAAATACCGTAGACGCAATAAAATGTCTCTCATTAGTAATCTTGCAAGACGAGCAATGTCGAGAAATTGTGTAACTTATATGGAAACAAGGTCAATCCTACACAGTTACCTAGACGAAACCAGCGTTAGTTTTAAACGAGTTTTTAAAAGGGCCAACGTATATCCTACAGTATAACTTACACGAAAACAACGTTAAGTGCAGTAACCTTGATTAAAACAGCATGTTTCCTACGCAGTAGTTTCAACCGAAGCAATGTTTATCATAAATGGTACATTAAACGAAAATAATGTGTAATTTACATAATACATTATTCAGAAACAACTTTTATCCGAGACAGTAACGTTAACGGAAGTAAACTTTATCGTGCACCGTAACTTCAAGGGAAAGAAATTTTATCCTAATTTTATCCACAGTAACATCAAGGGAAACAACCTTTATCCTCACAGTAATTTCAAGGGAAACATCTCTTATCCTCACAGTAACTTCAACAGAAAAGAACATCTTCTATCCCTCACAGTACCTTCAAGAGAAACATCTTTTACCCTTCATAGTAACATCAAGGGAAACATCTTTTACCTTTCAAAGTAACATCAAGGGAAACAACCTTTATCCTCACAGTAACTTCATGGGAAACATCTTTTACCCTTCATAGTAACATCAAGGGAAATATCTTTTACCATTCAAAGTAACATCAAAGGAAACAACCTTTATCCTCACAGTTACTTCAAAGGAAACATCTTTTTCGCTTCACAGTTACATCAAGGAAAACACCTTTATCCTCACAGTAATTTCATGGGAAACATCTTTTACCCTTAACTATCACGTCAATGGAACAAATTTATCCTTCACAGTAAATCAATTGAAACAAGGCTTGTTTCTGTTTAAAGTCATTGGAAATACACAATGACTTTAAAAAGAAACAAGCTTTGTCCTTCAAAGTTATTTCAAGGGAACCAAATTTTATACTACACAGTAACTTTTACGGAAACAACATTTATATTACACGGGGACTTCAAATGATAACATTTACATGTAAACTTCCAACTAAATAACTTTGTCCTACACAGTGACTTCAAAAGAATAAAGTTTTATCCTACACTATGTAACACCAAAAAAAAAAAAGAAAAAAGACTCTTAACCTTCAAGATAAATGTAATGAAATAACGTTTATTCCACGCGGTAACTTCAAAGAAAAGAGTGTTTAGCAATTACAGTGACCTGAAAAAGCATAGTAAAGTCATTCCGTTTATCCTTCATATAAAAACTTAAAAGAAGCACAAAGTTTATCCTACATTTAACAACTTCAAGGAACACAAAATTTATCCTACATGTGACGACTGCAAGGAATACAAAGTTTATACTACATGGCAATTTCAGAGGAAAGTTTGCTTAATATAACCATAACTTCTAAGGAAACGACAATCACAAAGTAATTACATGCTAACTCCAAAACGTCTATGTTTCATAGTAACTAAAAAATATATGTATATCCTTAACAGTTGCTCTAAACGAAGCAAAGTTCATCCTACACAGCATGAGAAAAAGCGCTTCTCCTTTAAAATTATATTAAAAGAAAAAGAAAGGTTTGCTTGCACAAAAATTTCAAGGCCTACATGGTAACTTCAAAGGAAACAATGTTTATCCTACCTAGTAATTCATTCGAAACAACGTTTATCCTACTCGATAACAACAAAGGAAATGGAGGATATGTGTTTTTTACTGTGAAAGATCGAAATTTATTTCATCGAGTGAACATAATCGATAATATTTTCACGAGTGGCGCGCTGTGCCACTCGTGCCAATATTACCAATGATGTTCACTCAATGAAATAAATGTGCACCACTCATGAAAATATTACCGATTATGTTCACTCGATGAATAAAAATTTCGATCTTTCACCCCCCCCCCCAAAAAAAAGCAAACATTCTATTTATTTCATGCTTTTAACCCCTTTTCGGGTGGGGGGGGAGGAAACTTACATCAAAATCCAATACAGTTCTTTTCGGTTATTCCCCGTGGCGTACAATATTACGTATAGCTCGAGAAATGTGGGGTAAAATTACGTCACATTTCCATCTGGTTGAGAGGCATGGGCATTTTACCTAGGTAACTAGTGCGCGGGAACGACTGTTTCTGCCTTCAATTGAAGAGTAAGAATATAAAACCGGTATTTTTCACTAGTCGTAACCATGAAATATCGAAAAATATTTCTCCGCTATTTCTTCATAACCTATTGGAAAGCATGAAATAAACAACAGTTACTAACAAGGTACTTTCAAAGAAAAATATGTATATCCTTCATGGTAATTTCATAGGAAACAATGGTTATCCCACAGGGTAATTTCAAATGAACCAGTGTTTCTCCTACATGGTAATTTCAAAAGTAACAACGTCTACCCTTCACGATAATTTCAAAGGAAACAATGTTTATCCTAAACGGTAATTTCAAGAAGCAGCATCTATCCCACGTTGTAACTTCAAAGGAAACTGTGTTTATCCTACGTGATAATTTTAAAGGAAACAATGTTTATCCTACACGATAATTTGGAAGGAAACAATGTTTATCCTACACGGTAATCTGAAAGGAAACAATGTTTATCCTACATGGTAACTTCAGAGAAAACAACAATTATCACACGCGGTAACTTCAAAGGAAACACTGTTGTTTGCTACATGATTATTTCGAAAGAATCAATGTCTATTTTAAATAGACACTTCAAAGGTTACAACGTCAGGCCTTCACGGTAATTTCGAAAGAAAGAATGTTCATCCTACATGGTACAACATCAAAGGAAAAAGCAGTTATCCCACATGGTAATTTCAAAGAAAACAATGTCTGCCCTACATGGTAATTTCAAAGGAAAGAATGTCTATCTTACACGGTAACTTCAAAGGAAATAACGTCTAGAATCTACACAGTAACTTCAAAGGAAACAACGTCTCGAATCTACACGGTAACTTCAAAGGAAACAACATCTAGAATCTACAAGGTAACTTCAAAGGAAACAACGTTTATCCTACACGGTAACTTCGAAGGAAATAACGTCCATCTTACACTGCAACTTCAAAGGAAACAACGTCTAGATTTTACACGGTAACTTCAAAGAAAACAACGTCTATCTTACACGGTACCTTCAAAGGAAACAACGGTTATCCTACACGGTAACTTCAAAGGAAACAACGCCGATCTTACACGGAAACTTCGAAGAAAACAACGTCTAGAATCTACACTGTAACTTCAAACAAAACAACGCCTATCTTACACGGGAACTTCAAAGGAAACAACGCCAATCTTACACGGTAACTTCAAAGGAGCAACGTCTAGAATCTACATGGTAACTTCAAAGAAAACAACGCCTATCCTACACGGTAACCTCAAAGGAAACAACATCTATCTTACACGGTTACTTCAAAGGAAACAACGCCTATCTTACACGGTAACTTCAAAAGAAACAACGTCTAGAATCTACATGGTAACTTCAAAGGAAACAACGTCTATCCTACACGGTAATTTCAAAGGAAACAACGGTTATCCTACACGGTGACGTCAAAGAAAACAGCGTCTATCCTACCCGGTGACTTCAAAGAATAACGTCTTTTCTACACAGTGACTTCAAAGAAAATAACATCTATCCTACACTGCAACTTCAAAAGAAACAACGGTTATCCTACACGGTAACTTCGAGGGAAACAACGTCTATCTTACATGGTAACTTCGAAGGAAATAACGTCTATCCTACACGATGACTTCAAAGGAAACAACGTCTATCCTACACGATGACTTTATTGAAACAACGTTATCCATCATGGTAATTTCAAAGGAAACAATGTTTATCTGACATGACTATATTACAGGAAACAACGCCTTTCCTACACGGTTACTTCAAAGGAAAGAGTGTAAATCCTCCATGGTAATTTTAAATTAAAAAATGGCTATCCTGCCTTGATATTTCGAAGGAAACAACGTCTATCCTACACGGTAACTTCAAAGGAAACAACGTCTATCCTATATTGCAACTTCAAATGAAACAACAATAATCCATTATGGTAATTTAAAAGGAAACAACGTGTACAAAAGGGTACAACGTTGATCTTACACGGTAACTTTAAATGAAACAAAGTCAATTCTATACAAAGAAACGATTTATCCTCAGAGAAAAGATGGTTTAATGCATCTGCAAAAAATATCGACCCAGGTCACACTGCGTAGTCAGCGAAACGTTTTGTTTTGGTCAATTTTTTGCAGCTCAAGGGACCATTCTGCCTCATATTGTGTACGATAAAGGAGCTCGCTTTAAAGACTTGTTCAGTTATAGTAAGAAAATTACATTCTTGTATTGAAGATGAATCATAAGTTATGGAAATATCTACATTTATTTTGGCTGATAGCTTTATTTTTCTTGTATCATTCGGACAAAGATTTCTTCTTTCAGATTTCTAAATTAAGAAGAAAATACAAGTCTTAATGTAGATGAACATTTTTTTTTTTCGATTTGTTGTTTTCTGTTTAGATAACATCGTAACGAATTTGAAATTATAAGCTGTGTCTTGTGACAACTGATTATCATACTTAAAACTTTTATCTGACCCTAACCCTTTATCTCTTCCTATGAATAATGTCATGAGCTTATCTACGAGGTATATGCACATTCACATAAATTTTATTTAACACTTTTACTAATTTCTATACAAGTGTACGAGATTTCTCGTACATGCATAATGTCACTTATTTCTATGCAGTATGATAGTTATTAATCACTGTCCCAGAGCATCTCTTAACTGTCTCATTAGCAGTGTTCTGGAATATTTTAACTGGTGATTTATTGAATATACTATCGCTTGCAACTCAATTTTGTATTACACCTTATGGAATTCTTTTGTATGTACAGTGATGATATGTAAAGACTACTTTTAGATACCTTTTTTTTTTATTGAAACACACGTTTATGTGACATAAAAGATCCACTTCCAGTGCTTTTAATATATTTACATTTTAAATTAATTAGTTTATCTCTGAGGATGCAAGATTACTTAATATCATGTTTGGTAGACATATACAGTACACGTCAAAATGTATTCTAATTGTTCATCGGAAATTTTCTTCAGCGACTTGCAGCAAGACCATTATCCGTAATATCTGAACTCTTATGACCAATAGAGATTTCTATAGTTTGACAGCATCATTTTTTTTTTTTATTATTTTCATGCACTCCAATGTCAAAGGTGTACCCTAACAACTGCCGCATAATCTGCTCATTTTCCCCGTCTGGTCTTTTTTCGTTACAAATTCATCCGTTTGGTAAAAACAAGGTTTTCTGCTGACAAAGAAATAGGTCCATTACCATGCATATGTACCTTTGTATTCTACTTGTAAATGGAAATCACCTGGGTATACGCTCTTTTGACCCCATATTTAATTTTTGTATCGTTACATTTGGGAAAATATTCATGTTACGACATCAATATGAAGAATCACGACATCAAGAGTTAGTATGGTTATATAAATCGATAGAATTAACTTTTCCCTTCATAAGCCAATTCTATTCCTCAAGTTATAGGCTCAAGAACGAGTGAAAATCCCTTTTTATGATCACGAACTCTTTTTTACCCCAAGCAACCGCAGTTATTGAATGATAAAGATTGCCAATCGTCGACACCCCCTACCCCAATCAGAAGGTCTACAGCTAAGACATTTAGTACGTACGCATCACCCAATTAATCTCCTCCATCTTTTACATCAAAGTTTAATAGCAACGAATTCAATTCTTATAGACTTATGAAGGAATAAGTTAAGTAGTCAAATTCAACACTCATAATTACTTACCCGAGACATCATTTTATTTCTCCAGAGTGTTTTTAAGATCATGGCGTAGCAGAAGATGATCACTGTCAGTGGGACGACGTATGTCGTAAAAACGACAACGACAATGGACGCTTTACTGTAGACCTCGTAAGGTTCTGGCCAAAAGTCCTCGCAAACGTCATTTCCGGTGACTTCGTCTGTTTTCGTATCGAATACTATAGCGAATGGCAGGGATATTATGATCGACACTGAAATATAAACGAAACATAATGAGTTTTTCTTTCACTAAACTTTGTCCCGTTTAACGACTTTTCTGTTTTTGTATGCAAATTTGAAGTATTCTCTTAAAGAAAATTAAAGCAGGCGGCTTTAAAAACTGTCCAATAAGACATGGACATAGAACCCCAAGTAAGGTATAATGTATAGACAACTGTGTAAACGCCAAATTCTCCTTTTGCTATTTTGATTTCCAGAGATGTTTGAAATCAGAAAAAGTTCTCTGTTAGTGCTAGTCTTTTAACCATAAGAATTGCCTCAGTTTTACATACAGTGCCTCTTTTCACCAATCGTTCTAACAAGCAATGTTAGACTAGTTCTGGATTTCAAAAGACTCAGGATTTCTGATTGGTTTACCCAATCAGAAATTGTTTTCCTTTGACAGAAATATCTTAAAAATTGGAATGAAGTTGAGAATTTCTTGTGAATACGATTCGAGTCTATTTGACACATTAACATTTAAATAAAACCTTTTTGCGTTGCAGCAATTAGTTTTCTTTACCAAAATGAAACATAATTTTACACTTGTCCGAATTAAAAGCAGTTGCAGATGACATATCGAATGTGATTCAAATGCTGGTATTTAACTTTAAAGGAGTATAAAACATTGTGGGAAAAGGAGAAAAAAAATGCTGGTTACCAGCATTTTCTCTTTTCCCGCAATTTTTTCAAAAGGTGCCTTCCCCAGGGTCATTGAAGCATGTGATCATTTGATAAAGGGTTATACAACATTATTAAAAAATGTAGGTAAAGGAGCAACTGGCATAGCCATTCGAGACAATGTTCCTTCGAGAGTGAAAAAAGAATAAGAAGGCAATTAAGATTGTTGATGAATTCGCAGTCGAAGACGAAATTTTCATAAATTTGCTTCACGTTTTATCATCCCCCTATCTTCGGATAACATTAATAATGAAAACAAAAACAATGAAAATAGTAGTAATAAAAATCAAAAAGCAATGCATCTCCGCCAGAGAATTATAACATTTTAATTCCTCAGCTTTCTGAGAAAAAGCTTTTAAAATCGGAGGAGGCTTATCAGCTAATGGATAAAGACTTAACCAGCCAAAAACTGCATTAATGTTAAGTAAGTAAAACATTCCGAAATCTGATATTAAGCGGTTTGGACATTAGCCTGAGAATTTATGTTTCTTTTCATTGCTTTAAAACCTTTTTCCAGACAACCTTAGTTTTAACAACCCTGTGCGGAAACAAGTTGGTCAGAAAATGTTGTAAGAAAAGGACAAAATGCTGGTAAACATAAAAACTAGTTAATAATAATAATGATAACACGGATGAATTCAGTTGTTTGAGTAACATCTTATTTGTTGTTTTCACTTGCTTTTTAATTTGGACGAGTGTACAATTTTGCCGTGTAGCATAGGATTACACTGAAAAGTGTGTTTTTGTGTACCCTATAGTACGAAAAGGTAATTCAATCCTCCTAGACATAACTTTCTTATACAGGTTAGTTGTTTTTTTTTTTTTCACAATGCGAGATACATTACTAGTAAAGATGTATGAGCCGTGCTCTGTGAAAAGGGTTAATACATCTGCAAAAAGTATCGACTCAGGTCAGCCTGCGCAATCCGCGCAGGCTGACCTGGGCCGAAACTTTTTGCCGTTGGTCAATGTTGTACATGTCCTAAAACCATTCTACCTCAGGATTCCGTCAAGTGTTAGAAATATATGATGAATTGCATAGTATACTGCATCACAGAGATGCACTAAGCTCCCTTTAGCCAGAGCATGACTCTTATGTACATAAGCTTTCATCAATGATAGATTTTATTTCTTATACATGAATGTTAGATAAATAGTTGAATTTCTTGAATCGTAAATGGCTAAACTTTGTTTAATCCATGGGTGATGGGTGGAACTGGCTGATCGAAATGTATGATGCACGTGGTACGGACCAAAAGCCCCATAGGACAAAATCTCCATAGGACGAAAGCCCCGCGGACAAAAGCCCTACCGGACAAAAGCCCTATGCACATAAGAGAAATACGGACAAAAGCCCCACGATATTATATTATGTACGTCCTCTTACTATTTTGGCTTTTTACTGTATGTTTATGAAAACAAAAAAAAAAGTAATAAAGTTTTACTTGACTGATAAAATATTGAGGATTAATCTATCAAGAATCACAGAATACCATCACAGATAAAAAGGTAATTCGAAAATAGAGCTCGATCTGAAATTTTTCAAGTTTGTTTATTTACTGTCTTTTAGACCTAATACCATATTAGAAATCATCCTCGCAA
Organism: Hippopus hippopus; assembly: GCA_946811185.2. NCBI lineage: Eukaryota > Metazoa > Mollusca > Bivalvia > Cardiida > Cardiidae > Hippopus > Hippopus hippopus. Next base: position 3,985,009 of record OX328108.1, on the reverse strand, counting down.
AACAGAAAAAAAATCAACAGAAAGTAAGGTTCAACTTGGTACCAAACGATCCAGTCTGTTTCTTTGAAAGCATAAAAGATCAAAAGTCCCTGCTAGCCTACTGTGTTCACATATACATGTACATGTATTTCAAATAATTATAATTCACATCTCAGGTTGTATGAAAACACAGAGAAAGTGCCGGAAATTAAACTATTATTGTGGAAAAGGGAGATAATGTTGGTGACACGCATTTTCTCTTTTTTCCACAAGAATTTTACTCTTTAACTCTTTGCCACACCGCAAAATTTTAGGGTTGTCGAATTCTAACGCATCTGAAAACGACAAATTAAATGCTTCTAAAACTTTGAAAGTTGACTGTGATTGAGTAGAAAAAATTGTGGGAAAAAGGAAAAAATGCTGGTTAGCAGCATTTTTTCCTTTTCCCACAATGTTTTCAAAAGGATTCTTTCTCAAGGTTGTTAGAAGTCGGGATTGTGTAGTAAACAGTTATAAAAAGATGAATTCCATGAACTGAGTCACCTTTAATTTGTTGTCTGTAAATGCTGGCACTAACAGACATGTAGTGGTATACTGTGGTGTAGCCTGGGTCGGTTTCTTACACCACAGGTTTTGGGTTCGAAATCCGTAGTAAGCGGGGTCAACCTTTGGTACTACCAACTTAAAGACGCCAATACTGGCATTAGGGCTTTCAGAAAACAATCATCGAGAATGGTTGATGTAAATTTTAAGAGCTTTGCCTCTAAATCGATGTAAATGAAATGGGTCATGCTCTAGAGGGTTTTATGGATCTGCAAAAAGTATCGACCCAGGTCAGTCTGCGCAGTTTGCGCAGACTGACCTGTATAAAAACTTTTTGTTATTTTTATCTTTTGCATGTCAAAGGACATTCTACTTCCAGATTCAGTAGGTTTAAAGACAAAATGGTTTTTTTGGGTCATTAATTATGTAATAATTTATTCGGTTTAATGCATCACGGTGATGCATTAAAGATAGGGCACCCTAATGGGATTCGTGTAACATCGCCTTCCAGCGCCGAAAAAACATACGGATTCGGCTAAGACTCGGGTAATCCGTAACCGATCGGCCGATAGACGCTGGTTCCCCGCATCGATTACGGATTACCCGAGTCTTAGCCGAATCCATACGATTTTGGCGATGACAGGCGATGTTTCACGAATCCCATTAGGATGCCCTATCCTTAAACACTCTGTTTTATAGAGAATAGCTAATGTATTTAAAGTATACGTAGGTCTATTGGACCTCAACAGTACATAGAGGTTAAAAGTCTCACAGCGCTGGTTGTTTCACCTAGACACGGGTAGGAAACTTCATATTCAGAGCCAATGGCTCTGACGAGAAAATGATGTGTTGGTCTTCCGTTTCTGAAGATTTCGGCTAAAATAGATTGTTTTCGTTGTTAAAGACTTGTATATATCCCACCCACCTGACATACTGTTGTGTAGTCTTAAGTATTAAAAAGACTTAAGAATGTTCACACATATATCCTAAGGCGTGTACTGCAAATAGCTCAATTGTATTTCTCACGTTTTGTAAAAGTCTTTTTTTTTTCTATTCATCATCTCTGCTACGGTCGGTACATTTTATATTTAGCTTTTTAATGACTGTTTCAAGACCAAAGAGCCTTCCGAAGATGCCAAATATTTTTTCATTATTTTTGCTTACGTGTGGGCTGTACCTACGACGAAAGCATGACAAATGCTATATACACATATAGACCATTCTGTTAATCAAAAGCTACACAAAAGTATTTTCAAAATTAGACTAATTTTCGACAGGATTTTTCAATCATGACAATATCAGTCCTTTGTGTTTTCATAAATTCGGTCATGTTCCATCCAACAATAGTACTACATTTTGGACTGAAAGATGTTAACGGAAAAACAAAGCCTACTTCCTAAGTAAATATTTACAGAAAACTAAATTTTTGAAAGGAAGCCCTCATCAATCGGTGCCGACTTACAATTCAGAGCCGGTCCACATAATCGGAGCCCTTCTTTATTTTCATCAGTTTTGCGCTATTTCTTTTTAATTCTTTACCAGCAGTGAATGTAACATTTCAAGACATTAATTCACGCTTTTGGGACAACAATACTCTCTTTTAATTGCCAATTATATGGCAATAATAGACTGAACTTAGGTCCGTGACGTATTATTTTAGCTAAGGTCAAACCACGCCACAAATGATTCAGACAACATCGCACATTTGTTACAACTTTCCGTAGTGTTGAAAACACGTTGAAAGACCAGAGCATTGCATGACATTCTCTTTTTTTTTTTTTGGAATTTCAAAGACATAAGAACACATAATTACAAATAATGTCAAGCTTACCTGTTTTTTGGTTGTTTTTCAACAGACATCTTCAGAAACGGAAGACCAACACAACATTTTCTCGTCAGTGCCATTGGCTCTGAATATGAAGTTTCCTACCCGTGTAGAGACCTTGGCGATGTGTATATGCATGGGAAAAATGGCGGCTAAAGGATTTCGTACCTTTCAGACTAAAATGACTAAAATTAGCTTTCGTAGATGATACTGAAATAATTGGACCTTCTCTTCCATTTAGTATAGAAATATAACACGGTTTTAGTGCATTTACGGGATACAGGGTTCACCCTTAATCCTTTACCAGACAACAAATTTTTGACTCGTTCAAATTGAAAGCATTTGCAGACGACAAATTAAATGTGACTTAAGAACTGAAATTCGTCTTAGGAAGGGTAGAAAACATTGTGGGAAAAGGAGAAAATGCTGGTTACCAGCATTTTCTCCTTTTTCCACAATGTTTTCAAAGGTCTTCTTTGTCATATTTGTTAAATTTAAGAATTGTTTGGCGAAGAATTGACCCTTTACCACATAATTCCGGGTTTTAACAACTTGAGGAAGACAACTTCTGAAAACATTGTGGGAAAAGGAGAAAATGCTGTTCACCAGCTTTTCAGCCTCCATTTCCCACACTGTTTTCTTACTTTTCGATAAGGATAGTGTAGATTCTTGATCAGACTGCAGGTTACGTGTGTATGTTCTTAAGGTACTGAATGGATTTTTCTTGTAAAAATAACTCATAAATTATCAGTGGGTATGAAAATTATATCAAGATAAGACTGCATGTTTTGTATCCAGTCTGACCTTGACCCACACTGTAAACAAGAGCGTCTAGAGTTGTACAAGGCATTGTAACCCTTTATCAAACGATCCCGTATTTTAATGACCTTTGGAAAGCAGACTTTTGAAAACATTGTGGGAAAAGAAAAAAAGGGTTACCCTTCGTTTGGCGACAGGTTAATTTAAATGAGTAAGGCCGGGGGCTTGTATTCACAACTCTTCTAAAATGTATTTTTAAACTCTTTTAGACAGTAACACAACTTCTTATTGGCTAAACCATCAATCAGAATCAATCAGAAGTTGCGTTATTTTGAAATATAGAAAATATTTTGAGAATTAAACTAAAAATGCGACTTACCCTTTACCACACAGCAAAATCTTAGACGCGTCCATATTAAAGGTATTTACAAACGACAATTCAAATGTTTTTTTCAAAATGATTGTATATGCCCGAGAATAGGTAATAAACATTGTGCGAAAAGGAGAAAATGCTGGTTACCAGCATTTTCTCCTTTTCCCACAATGTTTTCAAAAGCCTTCTTTCTGCGGGTCATTAAAACTTTGGATTATGTAGTAAAGGGTAGAGAATGGTAGGTGAATACGGGTTACAATAAAGAATTCCCCACACCTTTTTTTTTTTAATCTCAGTTGACATTTTTAAATGCAAAAGATGCTGGTAACGATATATAATGTCTGTTGTCTAGAAATTCCATAGAGAATACATTTACAAATACAACCTCGTTTTGGTACAATGTTTACTACGAACAAGCCGTTATAAAAAGTTCACATACATCTAATCAGTCTGATCACCTTAAAAACGATTGCTCACAAGGGAAATAACTCTACTTTCCGTAATGAACTTTTATTCTCACGGGTCTGCAAAAGTACGCAATAAGTATTTTTGACGTTGGCTATCGGGACAGGTACAGATTTTCATTTAACTCTTAGTCTGCTATGCGCGACTCACTGACCTTTTGCGGACAGTGTAGATCAAAGATCAGACTGCACGTTCTGTGCAGTCTGATCTTTGATCTACACTGTCCGATAAGGACATATTTTTAAAAAAAAAACTACCTTTGAAATAGCAAAATTTGAGTTTTTATTATCGGCTTAAAGTTCCATTTCACTTATTGAGCCGGATAAGGGTTATGTCTGTGATTTCTTTATAGGTTTCTAGTTTGTGATCAACTACGTACTGCACACCAGGGATTTCTGCCGATACATACGACCCCTGCGTACACCACACCATTCAAACACTGCAGCTTTTCCGACAATATTGTTTGTTTTGGGATTAAAAAACACAAAATAATCTATATCCATTTTGAGAGATATGGATGAATTTTGAAGGAATCCACAGAGGTTGAAAATTTTGTCACGGTTTGCTGTATTTTACTACATAAGCTGATCTTCTTTCCAACCAATTTTGTAATAAACAGCTTTTTTTGAAATAAAATTTTTAAAGTTCATTTTTCTTCTCAATTCAAATGACGTTTGTTAGTAATTTTGAGGTTAGAGCCTTTGATTCTAGTATTCATTTATTTCGAAATACATAGACCAATAGTACAGGAATATAGTGAGGTTGAAAACTTATTACAAAAACACAATTATCCCCAAAACACACCATTATAGAGAGTACTCTCTGATCTTGAACCTAGATTGTTCTATAAATAGTGACATACTCCGATAAAAATAAAGCTCAGAAACTGCATGCAAGAAAAAAAAAGCATTATTTTACCAACTGACAATTCCATTTTAATATACATGTAGCAGTCAAGTAAGAATTTATGTCTTTCGTGAATTATTCCGCTCATGCTATCGTACTACTTTTAGAAGAGGAGCTCTATTTCCGGTATGTTGTTCGGTTGGCTAATTTCCGTTGTATTGTGTTTCTGACGTATGTTAACTTTGTTTCAACCGCTACAACAGCGATATAGTAACTCTTTACCGAACAATTCCGTCTTTTGACGACCCTAAGAAAGAAGGCCTTTGGAAATATTGTTGGAAAAGGAGAAACTGCGTGTAACCAGTATTTTTCTCTTTTTCCCCACAATGTTTTCAGACCGTTTGAATAATAATAATAATAAAAAAAAATAATAATAATTTGAGCCATATCTGATTTATCGTCTGCAGATGCATTCAATGTGAGGAGTCATTATCCTTCGGCTACTCAGTGCGACTCACTTACCTTTTGCGGACAGTGTAGATCAAGATCAGACTGCACAAAATGTGCAGTCTGATCTTGGATCCACACTATCCGATAAGGAGTTATTTTTCTCATACGGTAAGTTTGAATTAACATTTTTCGGGGTTTTAACCCTAAGGCCACTAAGCGCGACTCTCTAACCTTTGGCGGACATTGTAGATAAAGATCAGACTGCATAGAACGTGCAGTCTGATCTTCGATCTACAATGTCCGATTAGGACATATTCCCACCTCCTCCAAAAAAAAGCTACCTTTGAAATTAGCAAAATTTGCGTTTTAACTATCCGCGTAAAAGTTTCATTTGACTTGTTTACCAGGATATGGATTAATACCAGCCTAAAAGTTTTAACTTAATTAGCGGGAAAAAACCTACCTTTTAAATAGCAACATTTAGGTTTTTATTACCGGCGATAAAAGTTTCATTTCACTGGTTTAGCAGGGTAAGGGTTTATAGCAGCCTGAAAGATTTATTTAACTTATTTAGCAGGATAAGGGTTAACTTATGTCACTTCGAGTTTCTAGGGAAGGTCCGAAACAGTTTACAGACCAAATCACACTTCAGTGTATAGGCGGACAATAAATCTGTCTAAGAGATTATGTAATTTCTTGTACACAAGGGAAATAACTCTCACAAATTAAACGTATTCTACAATTTCTGATAACCAAATTGAGCCGGACAAAGAATGCTGCCCAAATGTAATTATTGCTGCGATTGTAGTCTATAATAAAGTAATGTGTTGGTATTTCAAATACACTCAAGACCAAAAAATTGGTTCGAGTTATCAGTTTATTCGAATTATCAAAGATGTTTCAAACTTCATTTTGAACGATGTTATGCGATTTAGGGTCCTATATCGATTATTTACCAAACGACAATAAATAAATTAATGAATAAACATATATACTCAGTTCCATAAATAAGTATGCACTTAATTTTCTTTTATTTCTCGTCGCATGTTTTACTGAAGACCAACAAATTTGGTATCATACTTTAGTTCCGAGTCTGTAGAAAATGCCAGGCTAATCAGATTTTGACTAACAGAAAGTTTAAGTTAGGTTTTTGCAGTTTAAATGAAGGTGGTACTAAAACCAAAGTTGCAAAAGTACTCAAAGACTAAGGTAACATTAAAGTTAGGTTTTTCTTAAAGTTCTTGTAATTTTTCAATCAATATCTTGTATGGCCACCACTGCTGTTGATACAGGCAATTATTTGACGTCGCATAGACCTTACATAACGTAAAATCATTGCATCAGGAATGTTATTCCATTCCTGAACGAGAGCAGTGACCAAAACCTAACTAAAAGAAAATTAAGTGCACACTTATTTTGGAACTGAGTATATAAATAAATAAATAAATAAATAAATAAATAAATGAACTTGTCAAAAATGAAAGCATTTGCAGATGTCAAATAAAGTATTACTTAAATGATAGAATATCTTCAAGAAGCTGGAAAACAATATGGTAGAAAAGAGAGTGTTAGCTTTGGAGCTTCGTCCTTTTTTTTTTTTCAAAAGCCATTTCCCCACAGCTGTTAAATAACGGAGGTGTTTGATAAAGTATAGTGCTCCCAAAGTACTGTTGCAGAGTGTGCTGTGCAACCTTAACCTAGAGTATTTGTTACATATGGGACGCTATTGGTTTAATACAATAAACACTATTTTTAAACGCATTTGAAGCATTTTAAGTTGTTAGAGCTAGTTCTTAGTGGATTAAGGATTACGACCCCTAACTCATTGGTAAACATCGATGTTTTCGTAAAGGCTATTCGGTCAATCTCGGCAGCTTCCGTCTTTTAATATGAGAGTAAGGGGCCGTAGAGTCACTAACGGTATCATGTAAAATCGACATTTTCGTAAATGCTATTCGGCCAATCTCGGCAGCTTCTGTCTTTTAACATGAGAGTTAGGGGCCGTACACCTTAAATGATGCTTTGGCGCAGATCTAGAATCTACTGCTAGATTCAGACTTGCTCAAAATTTCAGACAGGCAGCGGTTACTCTGACCCTCCCGACTCCCTCCCTCCGCTGGATCTACCGATGAGTAATACTCCAAATAACAGGAAAGGTACGTATTACATGTTATTTATTTCCCAAACTTTGTCAGTCTCTGACGCAGAAAAAGGACGAAAAAAGAGGAAATCCAGACAAATGCCTTGTGCTCTGTCGTTTTTTTTTTTTTTGTGCAATTTAAAAGATCAATGTTCAAAATTACTTGCTGAAACTTTGCAAATTGGATTTCAAAAAAAAAAAAAAAAAAGGAGGAAAACGATACCATTAAAGAAGAGATTGATTAAAGATTGTTATTTCAGGGTCCTTTACAAATTTAACAAAAACAAGGAACAAACAATTCATCCTATTTAATAAAAGAAATGAAACTTTCAAGCTGATAGTAAAAACCTAAATGTCGCTTTTTGAAAGATATTTTTAGAGGAAAGATCTCTCCTTATCGGGCAGTTTAGATCCAAGATCAGACTGCACGTTTTGTGCAGTCTCATCTTGATCTACGCTGTCTGCAGAAGGTCAGTGAGTTGCGCTTAGCGGCCCAAGGGTAACAAAATCAAAGAACCATTTCACAAGAAATTTATCAATCATTAAAGAACAATGAGGAAGTTTTGATTTTTTCTTTTATTTCCGCTTCCGGGTTTCGTCTTAATTTACTGATGGCATCACGCGAAAAGAATCGTGTTAAAAGCCGTTTGCAACATTATATCAGTTATATTGCATCGACCACTGCACTTCTTCATGCTTTCCTGGGGATTCTTTTACCAGTGCTCCGCACAATATTCATCCATAGCCATACTCGCTGCTTTCCCAAATATTCATCGTCGAAACAGCTGATCTGAGATGACAGACGAATAAATCCTGTCGCAATTACCAACGCCAATCCTCGAGACGAAAAATTAAATTTAGATCAAAATATGATTATCTTTTAAAAAAGGGTAGAAGACATTCTGGAAAAGGGATAACATGCTGGTTACCAGAAATTTCTCCTTTTCCGTAACTAAGTTGAGTGATACTTTCCAGTCGATAGTACAAACCCAAATACTTCTATTTCAGAGGAAATTTTGGGGGAGAAATATCTTCTGAATGGGACAGTGAAGATCCAAGATCAGACTTCACATTCTGTGCCGTCTGCTCTTAATCAACACTGTCCGTAAAAGGTCCTCGGGTCGCGTTTAGCAGCCTAAGGGTTAACAGCGTTTTTCCAAAAGGTAGTGTATTAAAGGAACCATTTGGTTTTTATGGCGTTTGATGCCTTATTCAATATTACCTCAGTTGCTTTAGTAGAGTATTGTTAGGAGCACTAGTAATTGAACTAAAGGAAAGCATGGATAAAATCGTTTGCTGCAAGTTGCTTTAGTAGAATATTGTGGGGAGCACTAGTAATTGAACTAAAGGAAATCATGGATAAAATCGTTTCCTGCAAGTTGCTTTAGTAGAATATTGTTAGGAGCACTAGTAATTGAACTAAAGGAAAGCATGGATAAAATCGTTTGCTGCTAGTTGCTTTAGTAGAATATTGTGGGGAACACTAGTAATTGAACTAAAGGAAAGCATGGATAAAATCGTTTGCTGCAATTTGCTTTAGTAGAATATTGTGGGGAGCACTAGTAATTGAACTAAAGGAAAGCATGGATAAAATCGTTTGCTGCTAGTTGCTTTAGTAGAATATTGTTAGGAGCACTAGTAATTGAACTAAAGGAAAGCATGGATAAAATCGTTTGCTGCTAGTTGCTTTAGTAGAATATTGTGGGGAGCACTAGTAATTGAACTAAAGGAAAGCATGGATAAAATCGTTTGCTGCAATTTGCTTTAGTAGAATATTGTGGGGAGCACTAGTAATTGAACTAAAGGAAAGCATGGATAAAATCGTTTGCTGCAAGTTGCTTTAGTAGAATATTGTTAGGAGCACTAGTAATTGAACTAAAGGAAAGCATAGATAAAATCGTTTGCTGCTAGTTGCTTTAGTAGAATATTGTGGGGAGCACTAGTAATTGAACTAAAGGAAAGCATGGATAAAATCGTTTGCTGCTAGTTGCTTTAGTAGAATATTGTGGGGAGCACTAGTAATTGAACTAAAGGAAAGCATGGATAAAATCGTTTGCTGCTAGTTGCTTTAGTAGAATATTGTGGGGAGCACTAGTAATTGAACTAAAGGAAAGCATGGATAAAATCGCTTGCTGCTAGTTGCTTTAGTAGAATATTGTGGGGAGCACTAGTAATTGAACTAAAGGAAAGCATGGATAAAATCGCTTGCTGCTAGTTGCTTTAGTAGAATATTGTGGGGAGCACTAGTAATTGAACTAAAGGAAAGCATGGATAAAATCGCTTGCTGCAAGTTGCTTTAGTAGAATATTGTGGGGAGCACTAGTAATTGAACTAAAGGAAAGCATGGATAAAATCGTGTGCTGCAAGTTGCTTTAGTAGAATATTGTGGGGAGCACTAGTAATTGAACTAAAGGAAAGCATGGATAAAATCGCTTGCTGCTAGTTGCTTTAGTAGAATATTGTGGGGAGCACTAGTAATTGAACTAAAGGAAAGCATGGATAAAATCGTTTGCTGCTAGTTGCTTTAGTAGAATATTGTGGGGAGCACTAGTAATTGAACTAAAGGAAAGCATGGATAAAATCGTGTGCTGCTAGTTGCTTTAGTAGAATATTGTGGGGAGCACTAGTAATTGAACTAAAGGAAAGCATGGATAAAATCGTGTGCTGCAAGTTGCTTTAGTAGAATATTGTGGGGAGCACTAGTAATTGAACTAAAAGAAAGCATGGATAAAATCGCTTGCTGCTAGTTGCTTTAGTAGAATATTGTGGGGAGCACTAGTAATTGAACTAAAGGAAAGCATGGATAAAATCGTGTGCTGCAAGTTGCTTTAGTAGAATATTGTGGGGAGCACTAGTAATTGAACTAAAGGAAAGCATGGATAAAATCGTGTGCTGCAAGTTGCTTTAGTAGAATATTGTGGGGAGCACTAGTAATTGAACTAAAGGAAAGCATGGATAAAATCGCTTGCTGCTAGTTGCTTTAGTAGAATATTGTGGGGAGCACTAGTAATTGAACTAAAGGAAAGCATGGATAAAATCGCTTGCTGCAAGTTGCTTTAGTAGAATATTGTGGGGAGCACTAGTAATTGAACTAAAGGAAAGCATGGATAAAATCGTGTGCTGCAAGTTGCTTTAGTAGAATATTGTGGGGAGCACTAGTAATTGAACTAAAGGAAAGCATGGATAAAATCGTGTGCTGCAAGTTGCTTTAGTAGAATATTGTGGGGAGCACTAGTAATTGAACTAAAGGAAAGCATGGATAAAATCGCTTGCTGCAAGTTGCTTTAGTAGAATATTGTGGGGAGCACTAGTAATTGAACTAAAGGAAAGCATGGATAAAATCGCTTGCTGCTAGTTGCTTTAGTAGAATATTGTGGGGAGCACTAGTAATTGAACTAAAGGAAAGCATGGATAAAATCGCTTGCTGCAAGTTGCTTTAGTAGAATTATGTGGGGAGCACTAATAATTGAACTAAAGGAAAGCATGGATAAAATCGCTTGCTGCTAGTTGCTTTAGTAGAATATTGTGGGGAGCACTAGTGATTGAACTAAAGGAAAGCATGGATAAAATCGCTTGCTGCAGCAAGCGATTTTATCCATGCTTCCATTAGTTCAATTACTAGTGCTCCCCACAATATTCTACTAAAGCAACTAGCTACTTCCCAACACAACTATAGCTGAAAAAAAAAATATGTGCGGTGAGAGAGGAATGGATCCGGTCCAGATGATTATCATCAATCCTCGGAAAGGAAAATAGGCCGAGTTTGGGATTCGAAACAGCGACCTCCTGGTTTCAAGACCTGGTTCCGTATTAACCAACCATTCCTAAAAAAAAATCTTAGTCTTATTCTCCAGAATTTTCTAAATTTGAAAGTTACACAACTTTCTGATTGGCTAAACCATTTGGTTCGGTGGAACGATTGGTATAGTAGGAAATAGGTGATTGAAATGAACACGTCTGAAGCGGGTATTCAAATGCTAGTATTGCGTGATTTGTAGACATATTTTAAAAGTTCATTAACTCAGGAGCTAAACCGTAGACGATCTGTCATGAAAACTAATAGATTCTTGTTATTTACCGCACTGCTTTATCCCTTTCATCACCACACAGGACTAACAATAAAGCAAAGTAAGTGTAAGACAGATGTATTATAAAGTCTACAAACGGACGGACACACAAATAACCTGGTTCGAATATCGCCCCTCTCCCATTTCGTTGATTGCGGTATAGAAATGATACTTAGATGGCAAAAATTGATTCCGATTATCGAATTTTCAAGGAATTTTACAAAACTCAGACAGTTCAACGGCCTTTACTGCGGAGTCTGATCTTCAACTACGCTATTCACAAAAGCAACTGAAATTACCACTGGAGTTGTTGGGTTTACGGACAGACGCTCAGAACCCCTTTATTGTGCAGAATATAACTGTAAGTGCAAGATGAGTTCAAATATGAATCCCTATCAAACAGATTGTTTGGTTTGATGTATTTATCCTCATTTTGCCAGAACACCCCTCATACTATAAATAAGCCATGCTGTAGGAAAAATGGCGGACAGGTTAACGCATCTCCCTGATGCATTATACCAAGAAAGTCATCATAATATGATGGCTTGCAACACGCGAAAAGGGGCATTCGGACATTTGCGTAAAGTGTCGTCTCGGATCAGCCTGCGCAGTCCGCGCAGGCTAATCCGAAACGACACTTTCCGTTTTTATGTAATTTTCTGTTTTGCACAAGTCTACTGTAGCACAAAATGTAAGGTAGTCATAAAGCGCCGTCTCGGATTAGCCTGCGCGAACTGCGCAGGCTGATCCGAGACGACACTTTACGCAAAAGTCCGAATGCCCCTTTTCGCGTGTTGCAAGCCATTATAATTATGCATCCATGAAATCCATTTTGTCTAACATCTGAATCCTGAGGTAGACTGGTACTTTGGCATGCAGAAAGTTGACCAATTACCTAATGTATCAACCCAGGTCAGCCTGAGCGAAATACCCAGGTTGAACTGGGTCGATTTTTTTTATTTTTTTTTTTTTGCAGATGCATCAAAACCCCTTGTCATGTAGCATGCCTCAAAATGACGCCTTTCTCAGAAAACGGTGCGATAGCTCTGATTGCTCGCATGAGTACACCTGAAATGCTGCCACACTGTTTTTCCATTAAACACTGCGAAATAAGCCTTTATCAAAAAATCATGTATTTTCACACCTCTTTTGATGATAGCTTCAAGGGAAAACAGAGAACTGCCAGTAGCCAGAATTTTATCCCATTTCCTCGATGCTTTCTACCTGTTTGAAAATAGCTAGCATCATTGTAGCCAAATTTCATATACTATTATCTTCTGATTTCACTTTAAATTCAAACTAATTGAAAATTTTCTCGTCAGGTTAGAACTTGGCGACATTTTTTTATCATTTTTCACTCAAAACTTTACAGAACTATAGAGTTAGCATAACAAATTAAGAAGGCGCATGTTTTGAAATATGTTCCGGAAATTTACGAAACGCATGCGCATCATTACAGTAATTTACGATCGGCTTTCCGTCGTCTCCGGAAATTTACGACCAATCACCGCCGAGAGAAGATCATCTAAGACAGTTTGAATGAATGCGTTTTTTTTTTCAGCCTAATTTCTTTTCTTTATTATGATTTATGGGCTTTCGTTATCAAAAATTTCCATCCGCTCACGCTGGACATAATTGAATTGAATTATCAACCCTTATCCTGATTATCAACCCTTATCCTGCTGAATAGGTGAAATGAAAGTTTCAAGCCGGTTGTACAAATCCAAATTTTGCTATTTCAAAGATATTTTTGGAGAAAAATATCTCCTTATCGGACAGTGTAGATTCTAGATCAGACTGCACATTCTGTGCAGTCTGATCTTGATCTATACTGTCCGCAAAAGGTCAGTGAGTCGCGCTTAGCAGCCTAAGGGTTAAAACTTGTAACAAAAACGTGCAAACTACGAGCGCAGTTTCAAATTATGAACAATATTCTCTCTTGGCATTTTTTTTCAGATGGCTAATTCTTTTCATGGCGTGATCTTTTATTTTCACTTTTCCTGTATTCAATGGCAAATTAGTGTCTTAACTGGCGTTGGAGACATCAAAATCTGTTGTGTTTAGGCAAATCTAAATTAAGCATGGAAATGAGAAGTTAATTTTAAAAGTTTTGGTACATGCGGTTTTACACCCGTAATGACAAAATTTCAGGCCGATATCACGGCAAAATTTTAGTACAGATACCTGTTCTCGAATGCGATTGTACTTTTTGACGGGTCGCAACAGGGTACAGAGACGATCGGGAAAACAAAAAAATAAAAGATTAAATCTACGCACAGATTTTGTGTGCACGTTTAAACAGTCGTATTTTCACAAATTGACAACAAAACTAGACGTTGAACATACCTGTTGCTTGTGCAAGTAATGATCGTTCGTTTCAAATGCAAATATTTTCAATTTACGTGCTAAATATAAGAAACAGGAAATATCTTTAAAAAAAGATAGACGGCGTAAATTTGCCAGTAAATATGCAAGGACCCTTAGAATACACATGTCTACATTTTTGACCAATTACAATTTTCTGTTTATTCGTTTGTTATCAGTACCAAAAAGTAGGTCAAAAGCAAGCACGTTCAGCTACTCCGAAAACTATTTAATTCATATTTTACTCGAGATGTTCACGTTTCCGAAAATAAACACAACATGACTACCTAACACGATGTTTTATGAGTTTTTTCCGAGATTTAAATAATAGAAACGACTTCTAAAAACGCTTTAGGAAAGGAAACGTTTTATAATTTGTCCTTGGTCATGTATGTCACTAAAAATTAACTGCATTTCGCTGCAATTCAGATTAAACCAACGAAATAGAAAGTCAGTACAGCGCTGTAGCTTTTCTTTTTGGAAAATTCACGGTGGAGTTGAGACCGATTGACTGGTTGATTGAATAGTATTTTACGCCACTTTCAACATCATTTCAGTCATATCACGCCGACAGCTCACAAACTCATGTATTTCCTGGGTTTCAACAGTATTTGGCTACAGCTCTGAAGTGTCTTGCCTAAAGACACTCCTACGAAAGGCCCCATGGAGTTCAGTGAGGCTCGAACCCGGGCCCTCCAGGTCACAAACCCTATACTTTACCATTGAGCCACGCAGGACCCCTGGATATGACACGGTATCGTGCACAATAAATGTCAAAATATGAAAAGAACGTCTTATTATTGAGACTAGGCTAAAGGTCACCTTGTCGGGTCTCTACTAGGATTCGCTTCTTTTGCCCCAATATTTTTAAAAGTGAAGGGAAATTAAAAAAAAAAAATGTATTTGAGCATCAACAGGTTAAGGCTGGCACACAAAATGTTTCTGGTTTTCCAAACATTTCATTTTTTTTTTGCACAACTGTTGAAATTTTTTGTCCTTTAGTTTAACTTGATTTATCGTCACCAGCATACACATTGGGAAGAGTCAGGTTTGGTTAAAGTCAAAGAGAAAATTAACCTTTATCTTGGTAAATAAGTGAAGCGAAACTTTTAACCGTTAAGTTGCTAAGCGCGACTCACTGACCTTTTGCGGACAGTGTAGATCAAGATCAGACTGCACAGAACGTGCAGTCTGATCTTGGATCTACACTGTCCGATTAGGAGATATTTTTTTTGCAAAAAGTACTTTTGAAAAAGCAAAATCTTGGTTTTAACTATCGGCTTGAAAGTTTCATTTAATTTATTTAGCAGCATAAGGGTAAAGCTGGCAGTGAAAAAAAAACCCCAAATTTTGCCATTTCAAATGTATTATTTTGGAAAAAACATGTACTTATCGAACAGTGTAGATCCAAGATCAGACTGCACGTTCTGTGCAGTCTGATCTTGATCTACACTGTCCGCAAAAGGTCAGTGAGTCGCGCTTATTAGCCTAAGGGTTACGTTTTATAATTACTTGGGGTTTTTTTTTCTCTCTGTGTGTAATATGCTCATTATTTTCAGTAAATTAGTCGTGTCTTTGCAATCACTTCAAACTGCTTCACAAAGTTTTATTTTTTCCCCAATGCCTTAGATTTTACCGTATAGTTTGAGCCATTCCCTATGAAAAAGAGGCTTAATGCATCTGCAAAAAGTATCGACCCAGGTCAGCCTGCACAATCCGCGCAGGCTGACCTGCGTCGAAACTTTTTGCTATTGGTGAATTTTCTGCTTGTCAAAGGACCAGTCTGCCTCATGATTTAATCGGTTGCGATACAAAATGGATTTTATAGATCCATAATTATGTGATGGCTTGCTTGGTATCATGTATCACGGAAATGCATTAAACCCCCTTTTGTCAAAGCGACTCTCAATTCTGGTTCCAAATAAAGAAAAAAAATGTTTGTCTCGTTATACACGAGATCTTGCAACGACATGCAATTAAGTTGGCCTCCCTTTTATTTCCAAAGTTCGCTATTATAACAGTTAATTAGATATTTGTTTGTTTGTTTAGTTTGTACATTTTTTTAAATGTCGTTTTGAACATTATTTCAGTTATGTTCATGTGTCAAATATTTTCAGGAGTTTTTTACCAATACTTTGCACAGTTTTCTTCCCAAGCCACTGACTGCTTTCCCACACAAGCATCGTCGAAACAGTGATTGGCGGTGCGAGAGGAATGAGTCCCATCCCAAAAACTATCATCAATCCTCGGATTTGGCTTTGGTGGTGTGATATAGAGCGTCGGCCTCATAACCATGAGGTCCAGCGTTCGATACCCGGGAGCGGGTGTCAACTTTGGGATTTTTCATAGCCCCACACATTCGGCGCGAGTACTGGTGTAGTTCCAAGGTAGCAGAATCGAGAGAGATTAGTATAAGTTGTAAGAACTTGTTTCTCAATTGATGTAAAATAAATATGTTTAAACTAATCATCGGAAAGAAATTAGCC
Organism: Hippopus hippopus; assembly: GCA_946811185.2. Taxonomy (NCBI): domain Eukaryota; kingdom Metazoa; phylum Mollusca; class Bivalvia; order Cardiida; family Cardiidae; genus Hippopus; species Hippopus hippopus. Next base: position 3,968,712 of record OX328108.1, on the reverse strand, counting down.
GACCTGAAGATTCGAACCAGTGACCACCTGATTTAAAGCCCTAAACGTTACCGACTGAGTCACCGGGTCGGCAATTGATGAAACGAAGGGGGGAATTAGAAGAGAGGATGAATCTGTGGATGGATGAATTGTTGAAGGGATGTGCGGATGTGTGGATTGAAGCATGGGTGTCTATAAATAGATCAGTAGATGCATAGATAAATCGGTGCATACATATAACAGCAGAGCCCCGGTAGCGCACAGGACATGAGATCAGAATCGCTGGTTCGAATCCCCCGCTCCATCAATTTCTTTCTCAGGATTGAAGATAGTCATTGCGACAAGATTCATTATTCTCTCACCGCTGATCCTTGTTCAGACGATGGTTATGTGTGAAAGCAGCCAGTGGCCTGGAAAAAATATGGCGCGTAGTTCGCGGAGATGCATTAAACCCTCTTTTGCGAGATGATGGGTCATTTTTATTTTCGGCAAAAAAGTCTTAAACGGCCCATTTAGGTAGAGAGAGTGTGCATCCATGACCGAACAGTGACTTTCCATGCAATCTGAACTTGAGCTTCTCTGTTGTGCAAAAGCAAATAGATTTGCCAGTGGTGCCGCCAGGGCAAATTATAAAAGGGTACGGAAAGGTTAGAGTGGTTAGAAAAAAAAAAGCACGCACACACACAATTTCTTTAAACCGGGTTGTTCTTTTAGGTAATAGCAATAGTTCTCCGTCTTTCATGAGTAATGATATTGAGATATATGTATTTGAGTCACTCTCTGTGTAAAGGGGGCTTATTGCATCTGCAAAAAGTATCGACTCATGTCAGCCTGCGCAGTCCGCGCAGGCTGACATGGGTCGAAACTTTTTGCTATTTGTAAATTTTCTGCGTGTCCAAGACAATTCTCCCTAATGATTCAGTCAATTGTTAGACATTTTTTTTATGGATCCATAATTATGTGATGACTTACTTGGTATCATGAATCACGGAGACCCACTGAACCCTTTTTTGCCAGAGCATGGCTTATTTATATTTGAAGTAAAGGAGGAGGGGGATAAATTATTTTCAAATTTGACGTCTGAAAGGGTGATAATAATTCTGAGAAGTATAATAGTCTTTAGTGCATTTGGGAGATCAATTTTCTGAAAATTAAATAAAATTATATTTGACATTAACGTACGTAAATTCAGTCTGCCAGAATTATCCGCGAGATTAAACCGGAAGACCCCGGGACATGACGTAGCAAAACAAAATCTTTACATAAGGGTCCATATTAACCGACACAACTTTTGATTGGCTAAACCAAAGCCAATCGGAAGGGTTGAGCCAATCGGAAATTGGGTTACTTTCAAATGTAGAAAATGTTGGCGAATAAGCCAAAGAGCGTTCTCAAGACTCGTTAATTTAAGACTAGTCCAAAATGAAATAATCTTCAGACGAAAAATTAAAAGTAGCCTAAATGGTATATTTTGTGTCTGAAAGGGTAGAAAGCATTGTAGGAGAAGAAAAGTACTGGTGACTTCCATTTTCTTTGTTTTTTTTTTTTACTTTTTAAGGTTTTCAAAAGCCTTCTTTCACAGGGTAGTTACCAAGCCAGCTCAGTCGGTGGTGTACAGGACTTGAGAACAGGGGATCGCTGGTTCAATCCCCGGCTCGGCATGTTTCTTTCCGAGTATTGATGATAGTCATTGCAACAGGATTGATTCCTTTCTCACTGCTGACCATTGTTTCGACGATGTGGGAAAACAGCCAGTGGCTAGGAAAGAATATTGTGCGGAGTATTGGTAAAGGAAACTCCAGGAAAGCATGAATAGGTACACTGGCCGCCGCTATATAACTGAACACCATATAATTAATCAATCAATCAATCAATCAGAGTAGGTAACACTCTCAGTGCCATAGACGAACACAGGGACTTTTGCGGACGGCATAGATCAAGATCAGACTGCACAAAACGTGCAGTCTGATCTTGGATCTATACAGTCCGCGTGTTTGGTCCAGCCTATAAGACAAGAATCTTTGAGATTCAGTTGATTGTATTTTCAACCGTCGAAAGAGGACGAGTTTATATATTTGGCGCTGAGAGACTTACAGATACATCTTTTATTCGTTTTCATCCAGTTTTTTAACCAATTTTCATCTTTATTTTATGAAACTATAATCATTCTTGTATCTTCATGAAAAATGTTTTCCCTGATGGTTGCAAGGGTGCACAGACTACGACAGACAGAAAATGCATTTCGTTCTCTGGAGGCTATCAACGGCATCACTGTGGTTGTTTTCGGTTTTAAATCAAAGACAAATCCCTTGAGTTTGTTTATTCCGTACACTCTATATATCAACTTTTCATCTATGTTTACACAGCTGACTAGATTCCACACGCTATCAAGTTTTAAAGCGTTCTTTTTCTCTCTAGTTGTAAATATGTATCTTTAATCGTAGGATTGTTGGAGAAACGATAAAGACATTTTTTATTTAGGTAAACACAGTAAGTTATATATGGATGTTGACCTTTATCTTAAACCTTGTACCTAACGATCACGTGTTTAACGACAGTGTGGGAGAAAAGGCTTTGAGAATACTGAGGGGAAAGGAGAAACTTCTGGTAACCAGCATCTCCTCCTTTGGCATGTACTGTTTTTAACCTTTTTTTACATAGAAATAAATACATTTACAATCGTTTAAACCCTCCAAAAACGACAAAATTTTGGAGAAGAACAAAATGAGAGCATTTGCAGACGTAAAATTAGATATGGTCCAATAGATGATTTCTGTCTTTGAGAGAGTAGAGACCATTTTGGGAAAAGGAGAAAATGCTGTGGGGAAAGCAGTATTTTCTCCTTTTCCCACAATGTTTTCAAAAGCCCTCTTTTTCAGGGTCGTTAACACTCGGGATTATTGGGTTAAGAGTTAAGCCTCGATTTATTTGTTGTCTGCAATTTCTTTTCATTTGATCAAATTAAAAGATTGTCATCCAGTGCAGTTGAATATAAGCCATGCTTTGTAAAAAGGGGGCCTAATGCATGTGCAAAAAGTATCGACCAATGTCAGCCTGTGCAGTCCGCTAACCCTAACCGCGCAGGCTGACTTGGGCCGAAACTTTTTTCTATTCGTCAATTTTCTGTCTGTCAAAGGACCATTCTACCTTATGATTCAGTCTCTTGTTATACAAAATAGATTTTATGGATCCATGATTATAATTATGATGACCTGCTTGGATTAATGTATCAAGGAGATGCATTTAACCCCATTTTACCAGAGCATGACTCAAATGATCAAATATTTCAGCCAAGATTTGTGAAAAGGGGGCTTAATGTATCTGCAAATACTATCGACTCAGGTCAGCCTGCGCAGAGTGGAAACTTTCTGATTTTGATAAATTTTCTGCGTGTCAAGGGACCAGTGTGCCTCATGATTCAGTCAGTTGTTTTATAAAATGGTATTATATAGATCCATGATAATGCAATGATTTGCTTTGTATTACGCATTATGGACATGCATGAAAACTCTTTTTGCCGGAGCATGGCTGAAAATGGTGTTGAGTTGAGTAGGCGTCATTGGTTGCTTAAAATGCACCAGATTTGAATATTCCAGCGAACGATTATCATCTATCGTTACTAAGGCAACTGATGATTAATAAGCGAACCATGCTAATGAAGCATTAACTATCAATGTTAAGGCGACATCAGCACATAACCTGCTAAATAAATCAGATAAAACTTTCAAGCCAACTGTAAAAAACCCAAATATCATTTTTTCAAAGTTTTTTTTTATTGAGAAGAATATCTCCTTATCGGACAGTGTAGATCCAAGATCAGACTGCACGTTCTATGTAGTCTGATCTTGATCTACACTGTCCGCAAAAGGCCCTTAAGTCGCGCTTAGAAGCCGAAGAGTGAAAACCTGGAAATTAATGGTTTGACAGCAATGTTGTTGACTTTATTTACAAAATCAATTTATAAATGGAAGGTTTCATCTGATCGGTTACACGTGCCTATAAATCATGGCAGATAATATGCAAATTAGCACTTATATAGCGCCAGGCGCATCTTTAATTCCTTTAACAAATACCAAACAATCCCGAGTTTTAAGGACCCTGGGAAGGAAGCCTTTTGAAAACTTTTTGATAAAACGACGCAGACAGAAAAGACCAGCATTTTCTCCCATTCCCACAATGTTTTCTTCCCCTTTTAAAGACAGAAATCATCTACATTAAATTTGTTGTCTTTAAATGTCTTTAATTTGGAGAAGTCTTAAATTTTGTTGAAGAGTAGCGGGTTAAGTGTTTGTTGTAGACAATTTCGATCAAGATGTAATTTTCCCTTGCGGAGAGTGTTGATCAAGATCAGATTGCACAAAATGATCCTCAATGTCCATTATTTGGTGAAATATTGTAGCCAAAATCTCTTTAAAATCGGAATATGTTTGTAGGTTACCCTGGCTGAGAAATTTACTTTCATTTATTTAAGGTTAGAAATGTTTAAGTGCCACAGGCAAAAACACGTCTTTTTTTTCGGACGGCACAGATCAAGATCAGACTGCACAGAACGAGCAGTCTAATGTTGGATCTATACCGTCCGCTTGGTTAGTCAAGATTATAAGATAAAATTTGCTCTGAATTGTATTTTCACCCGTCTATAGAGCTCTTTCTCTAAAGCAATGCTCTGATAAAAAGGGGGCAATACATAACTTTGGATTCATAAATCAAATTTTGTCTTACAATCGACTGAATCATGAGGTAAAATGGTCCTTGAACATGCATGAACATTTACAAAGAGCAAAATGTTGCGACCCAGGTTAGCCTGCGCAGTTAGGGTTAGCGGACAGCGCAGGCTGACATGAATCGATACTTTTTCCAGATCCATTGAACCCCCTTTTCATAGCGATGCACTAAGCCTCCTTTTCATATATTTGGCTTGCAACACGCGAAAAAAGGGGCATTCGGATATTTGCGTAAAGTGTCGTCTCGGATTAGCCTGCGCAGTCCGCGCAGGCTAATCCGAGACGGCACTTTACGACTACATTAGATTTTGTGCTACAGTACATTTGCGCAAAACAGAAAATTGCATAAAAACAGAAAGTGTCGTTTCGGATTAGCCTGCGCGGACTACGCAGGCTAATCCGAGACGACACTTTACGCAAATGTCCGAATGCCCCTTTTCACGTGTTGCAGACCATATTTGGTGCTGAAAGAGTAAAGGGTTAAACTTTCTAAATTCCAAATGATATTAATGATGTGTATTTCTATATGGATTTTTGACATTCATGTTGCATCCATTAAATGAAATGGACATTTTTAGATCAGCTTTTGTCGAAGACAACGTCGAGGTATTCTCATAACTCTGTTGTCGTCGTCATATGCGTCGTGAGCGTCGACAGCATTTTCGTCGTGCATGCCAAAGCTTTGATATTTTCTTATATATCTCTGTTTTACTGAAGATATTTACTTCAAAGTTACCCGCATTACAAGGTGACCAAATGTGAAATATGCCACCATCAAAGTTAGTGCTTTATGCAGTGTCCTTTTTCATTTTCATTTGTGCCTGTCATTTGCTTAATATCATTGTACAAGTTAAGATGATTTCAAGAACCAGGGCTGCGTTTCACTAAAATGCGCACGCATGAAATTTGCATACGCAGTGTAGGTAAGCAAGCATAAAGTCTGAAAATAAGTTTAATTGCACGATTTGATTAAATATTTGCATAACTTCATGCCAGCACATACCAAAATAATTTGCATAATTCTTCGCAGTTTAGTGAAAGGCTGGCAATAAATAACAAGAGGATCTTGACCGACCTGTATCGCTCCACTGCCAAAAAAATAAATGGGCCATACATGTAATTGTCATTGACATTCATTAAATTGTAAGAGTCTGTTTTGCAATACTTTTTTATAGAGAGAAAAAAAGGACACCCTGTAATGATAATATCTTTTCCAAATACAAAGATGACGTCCATGAAAACATCGGCCAGTGGAGCTATAGACAGTACGAAATGTACCCAGGGAAATGTCGACAAACTACTGACGATACCGATGACAACCACTCACGTGGATGACAACTTGTCACGTGATGCTTTACATTGTACTCACCGAGCCAAACGATGACGCAGACGAATATAGACTTTGTAGTTGTGCGCCAGTTCCTAGACTGAACAGCATGGACAATGGCGCAGTATCTATCTATAGTCATAGCCATCAATGTCAAACACGTGGCGTGCAGCGTCACCTGTAAATAGAAAATAACCAGTGACCATTAAAGCGCCAGATCAACCCAACAGATATTTTCAGTCTAGATATATATATAGAATCTGACATGAATTGGCGTTTGAGATAAAATTCAATTAAACAAGTCCAGGAAATATGTTTTTAAGCGAGCCTGTAGCAATCTTAATAACATTTTTTCTTGATGAGTTTAACAATTTTTTTCTCAAACGGCAACGAATGTCAGATTCTTTTTGTCACATAACGATATTTCACAAATTATAGCTCATCAGATGCAAAACCATCTGTAAATGCACACGCGGTAATATGCATAAAAACCAACTCACTTCTATGAAATATGTACTAAATGACGTCAAAAGTGACGTCACACATTTGTTGATATCAAACGTGTATAAGATAAGAAAATTCGTTATGGATATATTACACTAAAACAAGGGAGGCTGTGATAAAAGACCAATATCATGGCAATTTCAAGTTTGCTATTCACCAACCATTCTTAAGAACATTCTTGGTCTTAATCTCAAGAATTTTCTAAATTTGAAAGTAACACAACTTCTGACTGGCTAAACCGAATGGTTTAGCCAAGCGATTGGGTTTAGCCAACCAGAAGTTGTGTTACTGTATTACAACTAGATTTTAGTAAAAATAATTCAAGTAATAATGTTTTTAAGAATGGTTGGTAAATACAGATCCAAAATGTCTCGCCCAAAAGTGAATGTCTCACTGCACGTTTTGTGTAGTCTGACCATTGATCTATGCTGGCTGCTAAGACAACCAATGTTGTATAAGATGTTGTAAAGGTTAAGATGAATTTCTGATGTTACCGGAAAACATTCAAACTCTTAAATATTCTAAAACGTTGCCTACTATAGACGTAAAGAAAAACTCATACTTTGGTAGAAATGGTTTTTATAACTTTGTATCTCGATTACAAGAGGATAATAGCTTTCGTGGAAATTTAATATGACACCATTTAGGTAGTAACAAGATTCAATATTTAGATGGTCATTCCGTGCGGGTGAGTCGGTGCTCGTGACCCTGTAATTACAGTCAGTTGGTGCGGCTTCGGGATGGATTTCTTCAGAGTATGTTACGATTGAAAGCTAATGTTGTTTACAATGCTTTTTACCCTTCACCACCCTATGTCGGCTTTTGAATTTTGAAAACATTGTAGGTATAAGAGAAAATGCTGGTAACTAGCATTTTCTCCTTTACCTACAATGTTTTCTACCCCTTCAGAGACAGTTTATACCAGTTTATACCATTTGAGCCACTTATAATTTGTCGTCTGCAAACACTTTGGAAACGCATGAGTCCATAATTTTATCGTTTGGTAAAGGGTTAACCTTTTACCAAAGAAGCCCGAGTTTTTACGACCATCGGAAAGAAGGCATTTGAAAACATTGTGGGGGAAAAAGAAATTGCTTGTAACAAACAATTTCTTTTTTACCCACAATGTTTTCCTTCTTATCAGAGAATTTCGGCTTTTTTTTGTACCAGTTTCAGATTTGTGATCTGAAGATGACTTTAGACTTTTTGTTGGAAGAATTCAAAATGTATCGTTTTGGAAAATGATGACATGGCTTTGCTTGGATAAAGTATTTTTTTTTTTAATGTGCGACAGAAATTCCGACTGCCATCGGGAACAAACAGACATGTTGCGATAATCTTGCTCTGAGACTGGTCACCTCTAGAATGAAATGAATTCACACAATGTATGAAAACTCCTAAATTTACTGCAGTTATAACCCAATCAATCGTGATGTTTCTTCTTTTTCAGACGGAAAATTAAAAGTAGCGAAAATTACATATTTCTTTGTACTTTTTCATACATGCACATATCGATTATTCTTTGTTTAAATATAGTTTAGCAATTCGATTGAAAACTTACTCAGCGGCCCTCACACGTTAAAACTGAGTTCCCGAGACGCTTCAAAATCTTCCCCTAAATATAACCTGTCACAGTCAATCAATTTAATGACGGATCAAGCTGCTCTGTAATGAGGGGTGTTATTAAAGTTTTGGCACTCGACCACAAATTTATAACACGTGGTTATAATACAACATAAATTCCACGCCATTGTATTTTCAAGCTTTAATCCTTGAATCGCTGCAAGCAAAGGCAAAAGCAAGTAGCTCTCTTTGATAGCGTAAATGGAGAACAGGCTGAACCAAATTGTCCAATCTATATTTTTCTCTCACCGTTTACTTGGCAGCGACAGACGAACGTACTTCCGTTCTTTATAAATTGGCAGCTGCGTAACCTTCTAGTATTTATGATATTACAGAAATATACTGAACCAAAAAAGAAACTTCCCCTGTGTTTAAGTGCAGATATACACAAATATGAAAATCAGGATTAAACTAGATTTATATGCATTGAAAGAGTATTTTATTGCGACTTCGTGTGAATAAAATTATTGCTGTGGGTTTGTCCAAAAGTAGTGAAATGGTAGTTAAAATGCGGAAGGGGTCGCTCACCAAAATCACAAATTAATACCGAGTATGACCACCTTCAGCAAGAAGGACTGCCTGGCATCGTTGGCGCATAGAACGGATAAGTGTATTGATTTCGACTTGAGGAATGTTGTTCCATTCCTGAATTAAGGCTTGTCTTAGCTGAATGACGTTTGACGGTGGAATAGGGCGACGTCTAACACGCTGGTCCAAATTATCCCAAAGGTGTTCAATGGGATTCAGATCAGGGCTTTTGGCAGGCCTGTCATTAATAAATGCAATGTTATTTGCCCTGAGGAAATTCACATTGTCTCTAGCTGTATGGCTTGTGGCATTATCATGCTGAAAAAGAGTGATATTGGCATTATTTTGAAACAGAGGGATAACGTGCCTCGCAAGAATTTCATTTCGGTAGCGTTGGGCATTCAAATTCCCTTCGATAACGACGAGATTAGTGCGAAAGCCATGTGCAATGCCCGCCCAGACCAAGACAGAACCCCCACCCTCAAAACGATCTCGTTCAAGTAAGCAACAGTCGGCATAACGTTCATTTCTCCTACGGTATACTCGAACCCTGCCATCACCTCGATGAATGGAAAACATGGACTCGTCAGAGAAAAGAACGCTATTCCATTGTTGTCTAAGCCAGCGTGGGTGTGTACGTGCCCAATGAACACGATTTACGTGGTGACGTCGCGTCAAAACACAACCAACGTATGGACGACGTGCACGTAGCCCACCCTCGCGCAAGCGATTGCGCACAGTTTGGGCAAATATACGGTTGTTATGTGTACCAGGAGTGTTAGCAGCAGTGGCTGTGGCAGTTTGGAAGCGATTGCGCAGGTGGGTGTTCCGAATATAGCGGTCTTGGCCGCGCGTCGTGACGCGAGGATGTCCACTACGTGGTCGATCTTCCGTACGCCCTGTTGCTTGAAAACGTTGCCTAAGGTGTCCAATAGCACGAGTAGAACATCCAATATTCATAGCAACAGCATTCATCGTCATACCAGCATTAAGTATGCCAGTGGCACGTTCGCGTAAATTTTGCGGAATTCTAGGCATATCAAAAATAAAGAAAACTAAAAAGAATTTAATTTTTTTCAACGTCTTTTTCTTATTGACATGAAAGTCTATAAAATTAGACTGAAAGGTTTCAAAAAATATACACGAATTAAACTGGTCCGTGCATGCACGCGAAAATCGCTTTCAGCGGGTTTCTTCTGCAAAATGCTTTCAATCGAGTTAAAATTTGTTTTATCGGACACACAATCGTTCGCCCGAATATATGTAGGTCATCTGATATTTTGATTTTTTTTAATAACATTGCATTTGCACTTAAACACAGGGGAAGTTTCTTTTTTGGTTCAGTGTATATTAAAGCTGTGAAATTTAAATTCATAGAAACCGAGTGCCTATGGTTTTTTTTTTTTTTTTTTCTGCAAGGCTGTATCTTTAAACTTGAGGGAGCATTTCATTAGATTTGGAAACAAAGGAACATAACCATTCATTACGCGCACAGTCAATTGAATCCATTCAACATTTAATAATAACAGACTAGAACAGCCGTATCTACCAATATATTTCAGAATAATGACATTATGTGGAGACAGTTTTCTATACAACCCTACTGTACAGCAAAATTTATCGCTTCGACCATCTTTGACAACCGTATTCTTTGACATGCAAACTCACTGCAACACGCAAGTGCGTGATTTAGAACACGCGTTATTCCAGCAATAGAACAATTTTAAGAATAGGCTGGGTCATATTTGCTTGTCGAAAAATGTACAATTCTTAACTCTTTGGCTACTAATCGCGATTCACTGACGTTTAGCGGAAAGTGTAGATCAAGGTCAGACTGCACAGAACGTGCAGTCTGATCTTGGATCTACACTGTCCGATAAGGGGATATTTTTGTCTAAAAACAAGTTTGAAAATATCAATATTCGGGTTTTTACTATCGACTTGAAAGTTTCATTTAACTTGTTTAGCAGGATAAGGGTTAAAGTTGTGATAGCAATTAGCACTACTCTTGCACTGTTTTCTAAATGATACTACTCAAACATGTTCGACAACTAAGGCTTAACATATACAAGAGCCATTCTCTGGGAAAAGGTGGTAAAATGCATCTCCCTGGTGCATTATATACCAAGCAAGTCATGGCATCATTATGGATCCATAAAAATCTATCTTGTCGACCAACCGATTGATTCATGAGGTACTATGGTCCTTGGATATGCAAAAATTTGGCCCGATAGCAAAAAGTTTCGACCAATGTCAGCCTGCGCAGTCCGCGCAGGCTGACATTGGTCGATATTTTTTGTAGATGTCTTAAACCATCTTTTCGCAGATCACGACTTATATGCAATAATTTATCATTCTAACCGATTTAGATATTATTTAGATTGCTTTGTTTCAATAATTCAAGTTAGCAGATATATTACCACCAATTTCTATTCACTCGTAAAGCATCAGATCTGTAAAGCATCGGACACGGCTTACGCTGCTTGACTGGATAGTTGATTGATTGGTTGGTTGATTTATTGACTGATTGATTGCATAGCTGGCGTTTTACGCCGCCTTCAACATTATTTCAGTCATATCAGGGCGACAGCTCTCATATTCATGCATTTACTAGATTTTACCAGTACTCTTTTGTTTGTTTATATGGTGTTTTACGCCTCTTTCAACATTATTTCAGTCATATCACGGCGACAGCTCACATATTCATGTTTCCCTGGGTTTCACCAGTACTAGGCTAGGGCTTTGAAGTGTCTTGCCAAATGACACTCCCACGAAAAACCAAATTGATCCAGCACGGCTCGAACCTGGGGTCCCCAGGTTACGAGCCCCACACTTTATCACTGAGCCACGCAGGACCCCGTTACTGGATAGTACAAATCAAGATCAGACAGCACTGAACATACTTTCTGATCTTAGATCCACGCTGTACCTCACTTGGCTGTGTACATATTTAAGTCAAAACAACATTGGTATAGCAACATTTCAGATTTAAAGCGACCGACTTAATCCTTTACCATAAATCAAAATTTGATACATCCAAACTAAAAGCATCTGCCGACGACAAAGTAAATGTATCACAAATGGGATTTATCTGTCATAAGGTAGAAAACATCGTGGGAAAAGGAGAAAATGCTGGTTACCAGCATTTTCTCCTTTTCCCACAATGTTTTCGAAAGTCTTTTTCCTCCTGGACATTGAAACTCAGGATTGTGTGGTAAAGGGTTTTAGTGGACAATTAATTATGCATAAGTTATCCCTTGTTTAAAGCAGGCGTTATGTTTTTATAGCTTTTTCCATTTCAATTGTATTTTAAAGAGACATAAAATATATGAATATTCGTTCCCAAAATTCTTCGGGGTATTAAAGCAATCAGTTAAAATAACATGTTTATCTGTTTATTTCTGCACATAGAAAATTCAGTTGAATTTAATCATTCTCCAGGGGCATTGCATAATAGTTAAAGAAAAGAAAAAAACGGAAAAAAATAATTATTCGTATAATATACGGGGAACGATGTCAACCATACATCAGTAAACACATTTTAACTTTTTCACAAAACGACAAAAATCTTAGACTGGATCCAAATTGAAAGCGTTTGCAAACGACAAATCAAATGTGGCCCAAATAATAGAATTTATTTCTAAAAGGATAGAAAACATTGTGGGAAAAGGAGAAAATGCTGGTTACCAGCATTTTCTCCATTTCCAACAATGTTTTCAGAAGGCTTCTTCCCCAGGGTCCCTAAAAAGCGGGACTGTTTTTATAAAGGATTATTATCAAAATCAGGCGACTGTATCATTTAAAAGCGATATACTGTCAGCTTAAGAAAACAAAAGTTCAACACAGAAACAAAGAATGACTATGATTTATGAAGTAAAAGCGATGACTGTGGTACAGCTTTCACTCGATGAACCTTTCATTATCAATTTATATTATTGTTTGTGTTTTGAATAACAGGTTTAAAATCACGTACCGTGACGATATGATTAATAAACCTCACTCGATAATGTTTGTGTTATCTCGTCACGGTACGTGATTCTAAGCCTGCATTCAAAAAAACAAACAGTAATATAAACTGACAATGAAATGTTTAACAAGTGAGAGTTATATAATGCGAACGTGATAATTGTTATATATGTGAACCAAATACTGTCCCATTCTTTGTAACTGAAACAAAAACATGGCAGTATGCAATGTAATTCCATTATGGTTCGAAACCATACAGAGCTAATAGATAGGTACCCCATAAGTCACCTGTGTTACCCGTCTTTGAATATCGACTGACCCAGATCGATGTCAAATTTATCACGTTCAGTTTATATTTGTTTACCAATATAGCTCTCACGCGATAAACCTGTCGTTATCAGGTTATTATCATTGTTTGTGTTTGGGAATACAAATTTAAAATTACGTGCTAAATGAATTTTACTTTAGCGTGGAAAGTTTATACATATCAATAAAATCAATTATTAAAGTAACCATATGCATACATGTATTACTATAATGAGATTGTCCTATAATATTAACACATTATCGCGTGGCGTTATACTGACTCATTTCATGTCATTGAAACAAACTCAGGTCATCAGTTGTGAATAAGTTTTTGTTAACATTGCCAGCATGGTATCTACTATAGGCGGATCTGATTATTCACCTGTACCACTCGTACTTTGAATGTCGATTGATCGAGCTGCATGTCAAAATTATCGGGTTCAGTTTGTATACCGGAATATCAGTATACACGTATGAATATTTTGGAATATAACATGAACTATGCTCTGTCAAAAGGAGGCTTAATGCATCTGTTTTAAAAAAGTATCGACTCAGGTCAGCCTGCACAATCTGCGCATGGTGACCTTATTCAAAACCACTTTTGCTTTTGGCCAATTTTCTGCACGTCAAAGGACCAGTGTACCTAATGATTCAGTCGGTTGTTTGACAAAGTGGATTTTATGGAGTAGATTATGAATCTATAAAATCTATTTTGTCCAAAAAACGATTGAATCACAAGGTATAATGGTCCTAGGTCATGCAGAAAATTCACAAATAGCAAGAAGTGTCGACCCGTGCTAGCCTGCTCTGACTGCAGATGCATTTAACCCCCGTTTCACAGAGCACGGCCCGCACACTGGTCCGTTTTAATATGACATTATTCTTTTCCTTGCTATATTGGCAAGGTACTTCTTGTAGATTTTTTTTCTCTCAAGGTGTTTTTTCTGTTTATAATAGAAAATATACGTATAATCAAAAATAAGGGAAACCTTTTATTTCATTTTGAGGTAATTCCTTATGTTCCACAAAACATGTAACAGACATGAAATCCAAGTCAATATCGGATGTGACCTCCATGTGCAGCAACACCTGCATGACACCTGGCGGGCATACTGGAGGTGATACAGCGTATCGTTGATCTTGGAATCTGCTGAAAAATTGATACGTAAAGTCACCCTGTCATATCATGTCAAAAGTTCGTCAGATAAATGCAGGGTATTTTTCAGATCCCAAACCCTATTTACTTTCAGATATCAGCACTAATGGCGAAGTAGAACATCTTAGTCTGCATTGGGGTGAAATGTAATTTCTAGGCATACCGGGCATGGCGGACAAAGGAACTCAGATTATTACTGCGACTGTGGATAGAAAATTAATGAGTAATGTGGATTCGAACTTGGCTATCAAAAGCCAGCTCGAATCTGCTTTTCTGAGTAATGTTCTATCTACAAAGTTAAATGAAATTAAACATCTGAGTAGGGGAAAAATGAAGCAAGGGAAATGATGTATTAGTTTTTAAGCTGCCAAGCGCTACTCACTGACCTTTGGCGGACATTGTAGATCAAGATCACAAGTTCTGTGCAGTCTGATCTTAATTTACACTGTCCGATAAGGACCTGTCTTTCCCCAAAAAATTACATTTAAAATAACAAAATTTCGGTTTTTACTCTCGGCTGAAAAGTTTCGTTCACTTCTTTAGCAGGACAAGGGTTAATTCCGACCGTATAAAGAAATGCAGAACAATTCCGAGCGAGTTGAATTGCCCCCCTGACACAGGCTGTCATAGCAAGACAAATAGTGCATTATTCTCGTCTCAGACCTTGTTACATCATGTAATATCAGATTATCTCCCTTCTCAATGTCAACAACCAGAATTTTGGTTTTATTACAGACAATCCCAGACTGATTGATTTGTTTGCTGTAAAATCATCACAATGAAAGCGTCTACGTGTACAAACACATTCATAAGAATACTTAGGACGAAATAATTCAGTAACTGAAGAATCTTCTTTGCCTTTTCCATTGTAGAATCGCGTTGCTCAACGAAAAAAGCCGAGTAAATTTATGCATGAACCTGTCAAAATGGTGAACGTCTGTACTGATTTCACCCAGACTGATTCTGTGATTTATGTAGATTACGCAATTTTGGTGTACATCTTTCTTGTAACCATTAAAAATACAATTACCAGTCTAGGTAATTTTGCTACATGTATCGACGGCAATCGACAGACTTTGAGCGATCCGTTGATGAAATCGGTTAACTGTATGACGATGGGTGATTTGTACTTTTATTATAGACCTTAAAGTTTTCCGGAGAAAATACATGCATCGCACGCGGACAAAATACCACACAAGACAGAAAAAAATCCCGTATCTACACACTGTGAAATACGGTTCCAAATATGGTATGATGACGTCAAAGTGACGTAACTCACGCACGGTATACATTGTATGTTTGTATTCATTTGTAATTTGATTGGTCAAAATTTTACGCTGTATTATTCATCCGCCATTTATAAAATTGAAGTGACTGGCTACTACACCATTATTTGTTTTATCTACATGTAGTTTACCGTTTTCGAATAAAATGTCAATAATTTGCAATATTTTGTTATTGAAAAGGTGTAAGTATATAATATAAGAAATATTATACTGAAGTGACTTTCCTGGTGTTTGAATTAACTTCTCGCTGCGTCAGAAAATTTTGGCATCTCGCTTTACCTTCAGTCTCGCGCGATACCAAATTTTCTCACGCTGCTCGAAGTAAATACAAGCACCAGGAAAGTCACTACAGCATAATGTTCCGTATATACCTTACAATTCCTCACCGGAAATAGACCGCTTTACTGCTCATAGAGTAATAAGACTTCACAAAAAAATACACGAGTCACAGTTTTTAATCGAAATCACAATCAAATACATGTATATTTCCGTTGACACAAGAGCTTGTCTTTTTATTTAAAAATTATTTATCAACTGGAAATTTGCCGACAGACTGATAAAGTAAACGGCTTTATCAAAGTTGTTGTTGTCGTTGATGGGAAGAATTTTAAGGGCACCGCCTTGTTTAATATCATATGACTAAAAGTATTTAAATGATAACCTCCCAGATACGGTTGAGGTTAGATGGTTTTACCTAATTGGCTGAGTTGCGACAATTGCTATCGGCGGGTCACATGATAGGAATCTTGAAGTGTTTTGAGTCTTAATGCCTTTTAGGTTAAAAGTCTTTGCAAGATATTGTGACTTTGCCCTTTCTTGAACAGGTCCGAGTGTGAAGACTCTGTAGAAAGATTTTGAAAATATTGTGTGAAAAGATGACTAACATTTTCTACTTTTCACACGATGCGTTATACTCTTTCAAAGACAGTTATCACTTTTTACTCGCATTCAATTTGTTGTCTGCAAATCCCTTGAATTTGCATTGGTCCAAAATTTTGTCGTCTAGTAAAGGGTTACTATTACCACTTAACTGATTATTTTCAAACAACACCTTGTTTACCATCCCACCAGGAGCGTTTCGCTTTCTGCCAATCTTCTCCTAGTTCATTTCTTGTAGTCGTTTTTTCTGTGTCTTAAAATAGTACGTGTGGTAATGAGTTTTCATTTCTTTGCCATTTTACTTTAAAGTTTAAACCATCCGCTAAAATTTAATTTTATAGTTTTTGTGTGACAATGCAGGAAATGTCTTTTGGTTTTGTATAGTATTGCTGGCGTTTTAACCCCTTTCCGCACAATCCAGAGTTTTGACGACCTTGAGAAAGACAGCTTCTGAAAACATTGTAGAAAAGGAGAAAAGGGGGCCATGATGGCCCTGAAGCCGCTCACCTGAGCTTTTTGACCAAACATGACCCTTTTCCAATCTCTTCTGAGATAAAATTACAAACATTCTGACAAATTTATCCCAGTACTGGACTGAAAATCTGGCATTTAGAGCGTACACAGGCTTTTTATAGAACTTGTCTTAGTGACCTACTTTTTAGCTCGACATTGCCCATTTTCAAATTTGTAGAAATTATTTAGACAAACATTCTAACCACCTTTCATGAGTATTGGAGAGAAAATGTGGCCTATATAGTGTACACAATGTTTTTCAAGATTTGACCCGGTGACCTAGTTTTTTATCCAATATGACCCATTTTCAAACTACTCTAAGATATCATCAAGCAAAACATTCTGGCAAAGGTTCAAGATTATCAGACTGAAAATGGAGCCTCTACAGCGTACACAAGACTTTTCTAAGCTTTGACCTAGTGACCTAGTTTTTTACCCTATGTGACCATTTCCAAATTCGTACAAGATTTTATGAAGACAAATATTCTGACCAATTTTCAAGGGTATTGTACAGAAAAAGTGGCCCCTATAGTGTGCATAAGGTTTTTCTAAGATCTGACCTAATGACCTAGTGTTTGACCTGACATGACCAATTTTCAAAGTTTTTTCAAGATATTATCAAGACAGTTATTCCGACGAACTTTCATTAGTATTGGACTGCAAATATGACCCCTGGAGCGTATACAAGATTTTTCAAACATTTGACCTTATGACCCAGTTTTTGACCCCATAATACCGATTTTTCAAACTCATCCAAGATATCATCAATACAAACATTGTGACCAACTTTTAAAAGTAGTGTCCTAAAACTATGGTCTCTTGAGCGTACACAAGGTTTTTCTAAGATTTTACCTTGTGACCTAGTTTTTAACTCGACATGATCCATTTTCAAACTCGTCCATGATATTATCAAGACAAAAGTTCTGACCAACTTTCATGAGTATCAGACTGAAAATGTGGCATCTACAGCGTTTTTTTTTTTTTTTTTTTTTTTTTTTTTAATTTTAACGTAGTGACGTAGTTGTAGACCCCATGTGACCTATTTTCAAACTCATTCAAGATATTATCGAGACCAACATTCGGAAAAAGTTTCAAGATAATCAGACTAAAAATGTGGCCTCTAGAGCGTACACGAGATTTTTCAAAGATTTGACCTGGTGAGCTAGTTTTTGATTTGACAGGACCCATTCTCAAGACCATTCAAGATATATTCGAGATAAACATTCCGACCAATTTTCAACAGTATTGGGCTTAAAACGTGGCCTCTAGAGTGTGCACAAGGTTTTTTCTAAGATTTGACCTGGTAATCGAGTTTTTGGCCCGACATGACCCTTTTTTGAACCCGTCCAAGAGATCATCATTCTGACTAACTTTCATGAATATCAGACTGAAAATGTGGCCTCTAGAGCGTACATATGGTTTTCAAAGATTTGACCTGGTGACCTAGTTTTTGATCCGCCATGACCCTTTTTCATCCTCGTCCGAGATATTTCCAGACAAAAATTCTGACCGAATTCCATGAGCATCGGACTGAAAATGTAGGCTCTAGAGCGTACACAAGGTAAAAGTTGACGACGGACGACAGACGACGGACGAAGCACGACGGACGAAGCACGACGGTCACAGCACGATCACAAAAGTTGACCATGATCACTTCGTGGTAAGGTGAGCTAAAAACAGTGGTGACTATTTCTATTTTCTCCTTTTCCCACGTTGTTTTTTAAGTACTAAAGACAAGTTTCAGATTTTGTGTGGCATTTACCATGTCGTCTGCAAATGGTCTCAATTTGGACGGATGTAAAAAATTGTCGTCTGGAAAAGAATTAAAAACTCTAAACACTGAACTGATAGATGGCTTAACCGCCGCGATATACATGTAACCGCAAAATAACTGCTGTTGGAAAAAGCGTGAAACAACAAACACGTACGTCTTCATGCGCTATTGCCAGAAAATCGAGCATACGCGGGAAGCACTTAAACCGATGTAGACTTTTGGCTTTTGGGAACTATATTCGTCTTTCAATTTACACTTTATTAGTTTTTTTTTTTTCACGAGTTTTGAGTGGCTAAGGCTTCTTCAACTGTTTCCAGGCATTTATAAGTGAAACTATAGTAGAATCTGAACTGGTGTCACTTGCAGCGTTTGCAAAACATCCTTTATCTGAACTACCGCTTTTAATAACCCTTATCCCACTAAACAAGTTAAACTTTCAAGCCGATAATAAAAACCCGAATAATGCTACTTCAAACTTCGTTTTTGAAGAAATATATCTCTTTATCAGACAATGTAGATTCAAGATCTTGATCTACACAGTCTGCAAAGGGACAGTGAGTCGTGCTTAGCAGCCTATAGGTTAACGTGCTTCCCGGTGAGTTCCGGCGAGTCCAGATTAATTTTGTTTAATTAACACCTTGGGTTGTATGACGGATCATACAGGTCTGTCCCTGTTCGTCATGGTTTGTTCCAGTCATTCAGGGTATGGCAAGGGTTCCAGTCCAGACTTGAAACTGTTATTCGAGGTTGACTGATTGATTGATTGATTGATCGATTTATTGATTCGTTCGTTCGTTCGTTCGTTCATTCATTCATTCATTCATTCATTCACCGCTTTCAACATTATTTCAGTCGAGTCACTGCAACAGCTCACATAAGTATTCATTTGAGTCCTGGATTTTACCAGTACAAGGCTTTGGCTCTGAAGTGTCTTGCCCAAGGACAGTCCAATGATACATCCAGTGCTTCAAATGCAGCTCGAATCAGGGGCCTCCAGGTTAAAAGTCGCGAACCCTATCACAAAGGCTTAGAAAACGTAGTGGCTACCAGCATTTTTTACTTTCCGAAAATGTTTTCAAAAGTCTTTTTCAAGGTCGGTAAACACAGCGGTTAACCGGGACTCTCCAAGGTCCTATACCGGAACAGTTAGAAGGACGCTGCGTTATTGCATCCTTTTACCAAACAATCTCAACTTTTAACGACTCTGAAGAATAAAGCTTTTGAAAACAGTGTTGTAAAATGAGAAAATGCTGGTAACCAGCATTTTCTCATACTACAACACTGTTTTCTACCGTTCAAAAAATTAAGCCTATCATTTCAGCGAACAATCGAATTGTCGTCTGCAAATACTTTCAGTTTGGATAAGTCGTTTGGTAAACGATTAAGGAAGGAAACAACAATAATGACGACGACAAAACAGGTGGAATTTTTCTTAGATCATATCCTGCAAAATAAGTGAAATGAAATTTTTGAGCCGATAGCTGATTGATTGATTGATTGGTGTTTAACGCCGTTCTCAACATTATTTCAGTTATACCGCGGCGGCCAGTGCACCTGTCCATGCTTTCCTGGAGTTTCGTATAACAGTACTCTGCACAATATTCTTTTCAAGCCACTGGCTGCTTACCCACTTAACCATTGTCGGAACAACGCCAGTGGTGAGAGAGGAATGAATCCTTCCGCAATGGCTATCATCAATCCACGGAAGGAAACTGGCCCAGCCGAGAATCGAACCCTCGACTCCCTGTTCTCAAGTCCTGCACGCTACCGACTGAGCTATCGGGGCTCGGCTTGAGCCGATAGTAAAAACCCATATTTTGCAGTTTCAAAGGTGTTTTTTGTGGGACTATATCTCTTGATCGGACAGTGTAGATCAAAGATCAGACTGCACATTCTGTGCAGTCTGATCTTGATCTACATTGTCCGCAAAAGGTAAGTGAGTCGCACTTAGCAGCCTAAGGGTAAAGACGTATAACAAGGTTCAAATTTTTGAAAAAATGGATAGAAATTCAGAAAATGCTAATAGTTTTACAGTTACTGCATAATTTCTAATTGCAGTTTTGTAAATACGCCAGAATGTTTAATGATCTCAGTAACAAGCGAACTAGGAGCGTAAATCTTGCTTTCTTTGAAAAGGTGAAGTATAAACTTAACGCGATAAATTTGACATCCACCTACATCAGTCAATCAAATTTAAGTCCCTTCATCGACAGTTCTATGACCTGACCACTGTTCTATAGTAGTAGACACTGTTAGCAGTTAGATAACAACTATTTAATTCATCCTTTCCGGTAGGTTATCGAGAAATATCAATGAAATATTTTTCGATATTTCATGGTTACGACCAGTGAAAATACCGATTTGTATATTCTAACTTTTCAATTGAAGGCAGAAACAGTTGTTCCCGCGCACTAGTTGCCTAGGTAAAATGCGCGTGCCTCTCAACCAGATGGAAATATGACGTAATTTACCTTACATTTCTCGCGCTTGACGTAATATTGTAATGTGTCGCTATGCGGAGGGGGTACGCCACGGGGAATAACCGAAAAGAACTGTACTGGGTTTTGATGAAGTTCCCCCCCAAAAGGTTTAATTTAAGCATGAAATAAAAAGAATATTTGGGGGTTTTTTTCGGTGAAAGATTAAAATTTATTTCATCTCGTGAACATCATCGGTAATATTTTCACTCGTGGCTGCGCCACTCGTGAAAATATTACCGATGATGTTCACTCGATGAAATAAATTTCGATCTTTCACCATAAAAAACAAATATCCTCTATTTATCACATAACCTCCCTTGTTTTCAGTGTAATATACCCATCACGAATTTTCTTATGTTATACACGTTTGATATCACAATTGTGTGACGTCATTTTTTGACGTCATTCTGTACGTATTTCCATAGGCCTCTGAAACTCTATTGGTCTATCAAAGGATAACGAATTTTTCATTATCGGACACTTACTATAAATAGCACATTGGCGATTCCCTCTTTATCGTATATAGTAAGACAAGGTGTGCAACGAAATCGAACAAAATTTGACCCCCGCCCCCTTTCATTGATAATATTTAAACGAAAACGGATAAATGAACCTAGTTACCAGTGTAGATGGGTTCATAAATAATTTTTCTTCTGTAACCTGACATTCGAAAGTTCCAAACGGCTCTTGCCATCAAGCAATAGTCTCATCTAAAAAGATTTCAAAAGCTTCCACATTTTCCGGATCGCCATGCGCTGACGTCACACGATTTGTAATCCTGCAGTAAATAATATTTTTTTTTTAATAAACATAGATCGATTTTTTTTTTGTTGGTGTATTGATGAAATTATTGAATTAATATTTCGTCCGATATAATTTATCTTTTAATCTAATCCAGAATCACGACTTTCATCTCCCATTTCGCGTATTTTCAAGCGCGTTTTTATTGTTCATTGGTCAAAAAAATTGGCGCGTCTTTTGAAAGCAAATTCACGTGCGTTATAATCTGCTGATTCATAATGAATTGTGTGACGTCAGCGCATGGCGATCCGGAAAATATGGAAGCTTTTTAAATATTTTGAGATGCGAGCTATTGCTTGATGGAAAGAGCCGTTTGGAACTTTCTAGGGTCAGGGTACAGAAGAAAAATAATTTTTTAACCCATCTGTATCGATAATTAGGTTTATTTTTTCCATTTTCTGTTAAATATGATCTCTGAAATGGGACTGGGGTCAGATTTTGTTCGATTACGTTGCACACCTTGTCTTCTATTTACGATATAGAGGGGGTCGCCAAAGTGCTATGTATAGTAACGGTGTTAATGAAAATTTGAGTACATTCCGTGATATACAGGCGATGCTCCAATGTGCTTTAAGTGTTCGATGTTCGACCAAGGAAAATTTTAATGTTCCTTGATAGCGCAATAGAGCTTCAAAGGCCTGTGGTATTTCATAGAAGTGAATGGGTTTTATGGATATTACCGCCCATGCATCTATAGATGGTTTTGCATCTTCTGATCTATTATTTATGAAATATCGTTGTATGATAAAAAAGAATCTGACATGAGTTTGAGATAAATTTTTATTAAACTCGTCAAGAAAAAATGAAATTGAGCCCGCCAAAGGCTCGCTTAATACTATCTTCCTAGACTCGTTTGAATCTTTTTTTTTAAATCTCAAACGCCAACTCATGTCAGATCCTATATATAACAACTACAATGTATATTCACAAGTTATGACCTGTCGTTCATGTTTTCATTGAGCCAGTATTGCTAAACAAATACCACAATTATTGCGTTCGCATTATACCCGAACCTAAACCGATTGCGTCGAATACACCTTCTGTTGTCCAATGCAAAGAAACAAGACGCACAAGATTAGGCTGCAGGTTCGTGCAGCCTTATCTTTGTCTACTGTTTTCGATACCCGGTCATAGTGTTTCAATATGTCGCTCTCATTTTCGGAGACCAGGGCTGCGTTTCAATAAACTGTGTAGATTTACGCAAATCACTGGGGATTGTATATACACACATACGATCCATGCTTTACCAAAAGGTAGATTATGAACTGGAGTAAAGTTATGCATATAATTGCTCAAATCGTAAAGTTACGCAGTTTAGTGAAACTTGTGTTTAGACTTGATGCTTGCTTACAAAAACTGCATACGCAAATTTCGTGAGCTAGCAGTTTAGTGAAAGGTAGCCCAGGGCTGCCTTTCACTAAACTGCGTAGATTTACGCAAATTGATTGGGATTGTACATACACACAAACGATTCCTGATTGCCAAAGGTATGAACTGGCGTAAAGTTATGCAAAAACATGTACTTACTCCAATTGTAAAGTTATGCAGTTTAGTGAAACTTGTTTTCAGACTTGATGCTTGCTCACCTAAACCGCGGACACAAATTTCGTGCGTAGGCAGTTTAGTGAAAGGTAGCTCTGGTCTGGTGCTCGTTCTATACAGGAAAGACATGAGTTTTTACTACGTTCAATGGCTAATAGGCCAATGCTGTGCAATGTCCCGCCCAAGGACACTCCAACAGATAAGAAAGAGAAAGCACAAAGACTGTGTAAATTATCGGTAAAATGAGGCTTACCTATCCATCTTTATTCAACGAAACTAATTAATTCTGTAAATATTTTTGTTCAGAATACCCAAGGTGTAGGTGTAAACCCTGCTGAAATTTTTCCATAGAATTATGAGGCAGCTTAGATAGAGACCAGATTACATTAAAAGTGTAGTCTGATCTTGAATTTAAACTGCTCAACAGTTTGTTAACCCCTGCTCTGCTTAAAGAAAGTGAAAAGAAACTTTCAAGACGATGGTACAAATCCAAATTTTACTATTCCAAACATGTTTTGGGGAAAAGATATCTCCTTATCGGACAGTGTAGGTGTAAGATCAGACTGCACGTTCTGTGCAGTCTGATCTTAATCTACACTGTCCGAAAAAGGACAATGAATCCCGCTTAGCAGCCTACGGATAAAATTGCTAAATATTCTGACCAAAAAGAACATTGATCTTTTAAATATCTGAACCATTCTTGAAATCCTCTACCAAATGACAATGTATTCGACGATCCAGAGAAAAACAGCTATTGAAAAGATTGTGAGTAAAGGAGAAAGTACTAGTAATCAGCATTATCCTGTTTTTTTCCATAATGTTTTCTATCTTTTATGAAAACAAATCCCATCATTTAAGCTATGTTTTTTTGTCGTCTGCGAATGCTTTCAATTTAGATTTTTCCAAACTGAAAGTAATTGCAGCCGACAATATAAACGACAGATTCGTTTACAAGAGGGTCAAAAAATTACATTGCGAAAAGGAGAAAATGTTGGTCACCAGCATTTTATTTTTTTTTACCCATAGTGTTTTGCAAAATCGTCTACCTCAGGGTCCTTTATTCTCTGGATTGTTTAGTAAAGGGTAAAAAAGTTTAACCCTTTACCATACAATCCCAATGTTAACGACCCTGATAAAAAAGGGCCTTTGAAAACATTCTGGGAAAAGGATGAAATGCTGGTAACCAGCATTTTCTCCTTTTCCCCTAATGTTTTCTCCTAAATGAAAGAAAAAGTTTTTGTTTTGAGTCTCATGCAATTTTTCATCTGCAAATGCTCTCATCTTGGACAAGTCTAAAATTTTGTCGATTGGTAGAGTTAATGAAAAAAATAGCCCACGTGATATGAACCTAAGTAATTTATTTGATCACAATGGATGAAAATGGAACAGTTAATTATGACGATTGCAGCCCTAAAAGATAGATAGTGTGATCGTAAATTACGAAGCTGTACGGTGTCGAATGTCGTGCCTTTATTGTCGCAACGAAATAATGATCTATCTCAAGTACAAATGAGAAATAACGCAGCTTTTCTCGGAAATGTTTTTAATTTGAAAAAGCTAACTCATTGATAAAACAGACTAGAGTTTAAACATAGGCCAATAAGTGTGACTCACATTAAAGACAGTGTAGATCGAAATCATAAGGCATAGAACGTTCCGTTTGATCTTTTATTTACACTGTTCGAAAGGACAACATTTTCCGATAAAAGAGCTGTTTAGCTGAAAGAAAGGAGGAAAGAAAGAAAGAAAGAAAGAAAGAAAGAAAGAAAGAAAAGAAAGATGGATACTAGTGGATAGATAGATAGATAGATAGATAGATAGATAGATGGATAGATATGGATAGAAAGAGATGAAGAGATGAAGAGATGGATGGATGGATGGATGGACGGACGAACGGACGGACGGACAGGAAGGCAGGCAGGCAGATAGACAGACACAGATACACAGACAGACACACAGACAGACAGACAGACGTGTGTGCAACGACAGTAAACCTAAAACTATCTAAAGCGGACGGTTGTATAAAACAAGAAAAATTACTAACACGGTTCTATTTTGAAATTCTGACTATCGATCTGTCATCCAGGTCGTTAATCACTTTCTTTGAAACCACATGCCCTGCAACCTTATTTGAAATAACATATTTCCCCCATATAAATGAGCTATGCTCTGTGAAAAGGGGCCTAATACATCTGCAAAAAGTATCGACCCAGGTCAGCCTGCGCAATCCGCGCAGGCTGACTTGGGTCGAAACTTTTTGCTATTTGTGAATTTTCTGTATGTCCAAAGAGCATTCTACCTTATGATTAAGCTGGTTGTCAGACAAAATGGATTTTATGGATCCATAATTTTGTTACGACTTGCTTGATATTATGCATCAAGGAGATGCATTAACCCGTTTTCCCATGTTAAATTCGTTTTTTCTTACAACATACATTTAGAGACCAAAACATTTGATTTCGAAGTATAAAATCATCATTGTTCTCATCTATGACGCACCCGTATGTTGCAGTCACTCATTAGAATTGTCTGCATAGAACAATTATAATAAGTACCCACAACATAGGGTTAACTTTCGTATTTAGTTGATTGTTGTCTTCAGGAGTTCATACTCTTTGTTACCATTGGTCTTTGGACCAAGTCATACCAGACAAGTCATTTTATGATTGTGGATTTTTTTCCCTTTGTTCATCATTTTTCTATCATTTCTGGTCCAAATCCTAAAATTTGTGCCCCATTTAATCGTTCACCTGCAGATGCTTTCAATTTGGACCAGTCTAAAGTTTTACTGTAGAAAATTTAAAAATTAATCTTTTTTTTTTGCACCGAAAAGGGGGTGGGGCTTCAGATGATCGCATCAACCTTGTAACCGTGTTAACTCTTTACCACACATATTCGATTTTTAACGACCCTAAAGAAGACAGCTTTTTGAAAACATGGTGGGAAAACGAAAAATTGCTGGTTACCAGCATTTTCTCCTTTTTCAACAGTGTTTTAAAATTACTTGAATTGTCGTATTCAAATACTTTCAAAATAATTTGGGTCAGCCTAGGGTTCTTTTGTTTGGAAAAGATATAATTGATTTATTTTGGTACCGAAAAGGTTGGGGGGGAGGGCTTCATATAATTATATTAACATTGTAACAGGGTCAAATCACTTCCACAAAACTGATTTGTTTGCCAATAAATAGTCTCAATTGGGCATTAAAAATGCAGCGATTGGTTAAATTGAAAAATGAAATTAAAAACAACATCAGCCTTGGGACCCTCTGTTAAAAATATTGACTGAAAAAAGAAACTGACGAGAGTAAAGGCAATTAAGTCCATATTAGACTATCATTGAAAAAAACAGTTTTTCAAAGGATAGGAAAACATTGTGGGAAAAGAAGAAAATGCAGGTAACCTGCATTTTCTCCTTTTCCCACTGTGTTTTTAAAGGCCTCCTTTATGAAGAATGTTTAAACTCGGGATTATGTGGGAAAGTGTTCAGAGCTGAATTGCAATACGTCGATATGAAATAGCTGAAATAAAAAAAAAGTTTGAATAAATTGTGTTTTGAATGGCTGTCAGTCATATTACGGCGACAGCTGATCAGTGCTAGGCTGTGATTTCGAAGTGCCTTGCCAATGGACCATACCAGTCCAGTGGGATAGTCCAGTGCCGCATGGTGAAGATTGAACCCATCACCTTGGGGTTACTAATAATACACCTTAATCACTGAGCCGTTCGACGCTTCAGAACACTAACCTAATACTGGTGAAAACGTAGAACATACATGAATATGTGAGCTGTCGCCGTGACATGGCTAAAATAAAGCTGAAAGTGGGGGTAGAATATCAAACAGATCAAGATAGATAGACAATGAGCTACGCAGATCTTACTGCAGCACTGTTTCAAAATCTGTAAATTACCCAGTACACAGGCAAACAGCTATTGAAAACAAGAAATATCTGTAAAAAATATTCACGGCTAAATTTGTCCACAAATAGGTCTGCAGGACCTGCATGATAGACATGTCCACGTTTTTACCAAATTTAAATTTCAATTGATTCATTAATACTTCGAGAAGTAGGTCAAAAGCCAGCGCATTCAGCTTCGCCGTAGAAAAGTGATGTAATATAACTTTTACGAACTATCCTAGCTAACTCCCGCACGAAAACAGTTATGGTTATTTAAAACAAACAAACAAAAAAAAAACCTTTTTCAAAAAATAGTTTGTTGAATTTGCCAGCAAAACGGCCTGCTTAGGCCCGCGGAATAAATATGTCCACAATTTTGACCAATCGCAAAGTTTAATAAATTCATTCGAATACTTCAATACCAAGAAGTAGGTCAAAATCCAGCTCATTGCGCTACACCGGAAAAAAAGTGATGTAATCTAACGTTTACGGACTATCCTAGAAAACAATCGCCCGAAAACGGTAGGCGGGGCATAAATTACGACACTGGCTATTCACACGTCAAAAGGCTAGCTGTCTGTTACCGGAAAATGGACGCAAGTATTTCATTACCGTCGATCAGAATATAATCATCAAAGAACGTTATCTTCATAAACATGTCATTCTGTAATTATACGTGCAGACCCAGGTCCTATTTAGTTACAGTCGCCATATTTACTCATTTACCCCCCTGCGTACCGCTTTATTGTCTGTCTCGAAAATAGAATGACAAATGTAGAACATCTCGTTACCGGTGGTAACGATCATTTTTTCCCCTTCTGTCACAATGTTTTCACTTGTATTTATGTATCAAAGCTTAAATTTTTACCAGACGACAAATATTTAGACTCATCCTATTCTAAAGCATTTCCAAACGACAAATCAAAAGTCGCTCGGTTGATAAAACCCGAGTTAAAGAAGAAGAAGAAAACATTGTCGGAAAAGGAGAAAATGCTGGTTACCAGCATTTTCTCCTTATCTCACTCCTTAAAAAAGCTTGTGAAAACATCGCGAGAAAAGGAGAAAATGCTGGAAAAAACATTGTGAGAAAAGGAGAAACTGCTGATAACCAGCATTTTCTCCTTTTCCCACAATGTTTTCACAAGCTTTTTTTTCTCATGGGTGTTCAAATTCGGGTTTGTGTAGTAAAGCGTCAATTAATGTTGAAAGTCCTTTTACACGAGAATATTTCTCAAGTTATCTGTCGCTTGCTTGGTTACAGGAGGGAAGGGCTAATATTTCCTATAAAATTGCCACGTGTTCCGTTACAACGCTATTATTTCTCGGCTAGTTCATAATATTACGGGGTCACATTGGAACATTGCTTTAGTCCAGTTATTTATTTGATTGAAGCTTGGCTCCGTTTGCTGATACATGTATTTAATTCGACAAACCAGCAAATTGAAGGCTCAAGTTTTACCGCGAGCAAACCTCGGGTGATCCGCGTTCACCAAATTTATCGGCTGTATTACAACGGGTGATATGCTACTAGACGGTATATTTCTTCGCCTGAAATAGACCTTTTTACCATTCTAAAAATTGCATGACTCCCAATTTAACAAAGAAAACACGAGTTGCAATAAGTGTCCGTTAAAATCTTTCTAAAAAACATTTTTGTACATAAATAGTATGTAAAGTAGTTTTCGAACGCGGTTTATCAATTTCGTCGGCAACTTTCACCGACAGATTGATAGATGTGCATAACTTCACAATCGATGTTGATGTCGTTGCTGATTGATTTTCACGGGAGGCACCATGTTTAATATCATATGAATTGTGATCAAAATGGAAACCTCGTTGAAACAGACGAGGTTAGATGTAGTTACGGAACCGGCCGAGTTGTAACGTGTGGGCTAACATGTATATCCTCCATTGACGTAATGCAATGGGATAGACTTCAGGCAACATTTTAGGCGGGTTATGTTGGTGTACCAGCTGATTTTGAAGCACTTTTATTAAAATGAAGAATCCTCAATCTGTTTGCTTGTAATGGGTGCTACACTTAGCGCTTTTGCCGTATTTGTCCGGTTTGTCTTATTTGGTTTTGTTGCGACTATGCTGGCCGTGACACAAGCTTAGGTAATAAAAGTCATACAGAAAGATGCCTTTGCAAAGCAATTGCAGGAATAATAAAACCTTAAAAAATGACAAGCAGACTGAGCGCATCATGGCGAAAAAGTTGTGAATTGATTATGTCACTTTATATTTGAGCCGTACACTTGCAAAAGGGGGCTTCATGCATGTCCGTGATGTATGATACCAAAGCAAGCGGTCACATACCAATGCATCCATAATTGCCACATTTTTTAACAAACCAACTCAATCATAAGGTAGACTGGACCTTGGCCATACAAAAAATTGACCAATAGCGAAAAGTTTCAGCCCAGGTCAGCCTGCGCGGTTCGCGCAGGCTGACCTGAGTCGATACAGTTCGCATATGCATTAAGCCCCCTTTTGACAGAGCATGGTTCATTTTCATATCTGCAAGATGCATAAGGAATCTCTTGAAAGTTACGAACCAGGTAGTGACATAAGCCAGTTCCTGTGCCGGCTCCGACATTTCGGGTATTTTTCTGTCTCGTGCATCGCGAGTGATGATCGGAGAAGCCTTATTGTTTTGCATTGATGATATATAAAATGAACCAAAGTGACAACGGTGCAGAATTTACGATGTTATGAGACAGACTTGGATAGACATATTGAGAGAAAATAATGTTCAAAAGGTTTCATTTTAGACAGTTTATGTCAACACATGCTTTGATCGGTGCATTCTGTTGACACGTAGTAGACAGAGTTGCTGGCGACATTGTCCTGAGTTCCTTACCATACAATCTGGAGTTTTAACGACCTTGAAGGCTTTTGAAAAATTACATTTGTCGTCTGAAAATGGATTTAATTAAGTCGAGTCTAAAATTTTGTCCTACTTTAACGAGTTAAAAGAGTACAAAACATCATCGATAAAAAGCAGAAAATGCCGGGTTTCTGCCACGATGTTTTCAAAGGCCTTCCTCCTTAGCGTCCTTTACTCTTATCATGCTGAATAACTGAAATGAAGCTTTCAACCCGACAGTAAAAAAAAAAACTGGATTTTGCTATTTCAAAGATATTTTTGGGTGAAAAGATATCTCCTTACTGGACATTGTAGATCCAAGATCAGACTCCACGTTCTGTGCAGTCTGATCTTGATCTGCACTGTCCGCATATGGTCCTTGAGTTGCACAAAGCAGGCAAAGGGTTAAACGGCAAGAATTGGTAAGGATTAAAGTGAAACCGACCTTGTAAAATTCTGTTGGATAATGAATTGCCAAAAACCTATTTTCGTTGTAGCTTGCGTAATGGTTAACAAATTTCTGTGCACACATCGCTTCTAGAAAATACTGTAACTAGCCTTGATGGATATTCTGGTTTTTCATTTATCGTCACCACCGGTTGCCCTTATGGGCGACGCCCCCTCCCCCCCACCCCCCCTCCCATGAAGGCTGTAAGTTTTGTTTTGGGAGATAGTGCAAGATACCGAACGAAACCCACCCTAAGTTACTGAAAACCTCAGCTTCGACGCCGATGTTACCGTTCTGATACATTACCTCCCAAAGCATGGATTGAAGCAATGACCTCCAGATTCTAAGACGAACGCTCTACCACGTTACTTCAAAAGCTAGCAAAATAGCAAGGTAGAAGTGCCCCCTTATACAAACACTAGCTATACACGTCTGTCTATATAAGCCGTGTTTACTGGCGAGCGGTAGCCGTAGCGGTATCGGTAGCGGCAGCGGCGGTATCGGCATCGGTAGCGGCAGCGTTTTCTTTCCGCTGGAGTGTATTTATTGACATGCAGTAGCGGTAGTGGTTTTCTTTTCCATCATGGTCCTCGTACGGCCAACTCTCGCAGATCGTGATCAAGATTTCATTATTATTGGATTAGGTATGCTACTGCTGAAACCAAAAAGGAGAAGACATAGCCGATGGAACGTCCATCCGATGTTACAGAGTCGCCATAGACACGGCATTTCTTATACCCTAGTTGAAGAACTTGGGCAGTTCGGAGACAAATTCTTTGAGTATCATAGGATGTCAAGGGAGCAATTTGCCCAAGTGCTCCATCTAGTTGGACAAGGAATATAAAAAAATGGGCTATATAATCTTATATACTTGTCAAAGGCGAATTACCATGTGCAAAAAGTAGGCTGCACTCGGCCTAGCGTAATATTTAAACAAGAGCTTCGCAAAGCGGCGCATATACGCCCGAAGGGGCTTGTCAGTGAAATGGCTTAAAATCTAGAACGCCTGCAGATATCCAAGTTTTAAGAGTCACACGCACAATTGCACATCATAGAGATTAATTGTGGAAAGTTTGAACTTATTCCAATGAAAACTGTAGGAGTTGCGCACACAAGAAATTGCTAACGGACGGACGGACGGACGGACGGACGGACGGACGACCGGGGCCTTAACATAATACGACCCTTCAGGGGTAAAAAAAGAAAACTTTCGCTATTCAGAGAAACTCAGTAAGGTCAAATTGAAAATACTCATCTGATCAGCTAAACATGATCATCGACCGACTTTCTGGATCTTTATCATTTTGAGAAATTTGAGTGCAGCAGCTAGCGGCGAGCGGATTTAAATGCCCCTTGGACCATTCTAGCGGCGAGCGGCAAGCGGCGAAAAAAACCGCTGCTCCGCCGATCTGCCGCCGCCGCGCGCCAGTGAACATTTCTTAGGAAAACTGTACATAACAAAAAAAATCCGCTGCCGCTGCCGCTGTCGCCGCCGCTGCCGCTACCGCTGCCGCTCGCCAGTAAACACGGCTTATCTGTGGGAAGGACCAGTATACTACATAGAGGATAATCAACCGGTGGTGTGTGATATTAAAAATCTGTCACTAGAATGGGGTGTGATGCGGTCGAAAAACGAGTCCGAAGGACGAGTTTTTTAAAGGTAGTAGCCCCTTAATGGAAAACAGCTATTTCCTTATAATAATATTCTACAAAATTTGCTATGATTAAAAATGCGTATTATTGTACTACTTTAACCGAGCCACATTTTCCATTTTTCCTTTATAGAATTATCATTTATAAATCTAAAACCACTATGTTCTCATTACAAAGGGAGATAATAATTACCTCCCTTTTCAGGAAACTAACAAAAGTATCAACAAATAATTTTAAGATAGACATCAAAGGAATTTCTGGTCGGTTAAAAATGTGCAAAAGTATTATATCAGTATAAATCCCTATTTATCAACTAGCAAGAAATTTTATTCCATGTTGTACTAGAAGCGTTAGGGGTCTACTACCTTAACCGTATCAAACCCCATTCAAATGCAAGATTTTTAATACCACACACCACCAGTTGATTATTATATTTATTATATTCCTAATTCTCCCTTTCTTTGCTAATAATTATCAAGAACAGTAGGTATACATGTACAGGACTTTTCTTTACAAACACATGATCCATTTTTGGCAGAAGCAGCTGGCGCAACAGATAACGTAACGCTGGAGGCTATGTTACGTCATCCATCTCTCCATTTAAAGGCATGCATTGTTTTCCACCAATTTAAAACCAGCCATATGAAATTAAAAGAAGAAACAGTTAACCCTTTCCCGCAGTACAAGTTTAAGACTTTTCAAAATCAAAAACATCTCCAAATGACAAATACTAAATTGGTAAAAAAGATCTTAGGTTTTCTGATAGGATAGAAAACATTATGGAAAAAGGAGAAAATGTTGGTTGGTAGTATTTTCTCGTTTTTCCACAATATTTTCCAACAGGTCTCTCCCACAAAAGCTATCTTCTTTTTTTCGAAATGTTTTCAAAAGATTTCTCCCTCAAGGTCGTTAACTCAGGGTTGTTTGGAAAGACTGTACCGTAAATCTGTTCACTGTGCCATAATTAAGAGATGTTTGAAGCAGAGACAGAAACATTAGACTGTGAGCAATGTAGGAAATCAAGTAGTTCGGGCAAACATTCTAAAACTATATCATTACTAGTGATGAAACCATATCATCACTAGTGATGTTATTCACTGTGAAAAACCGAAAAAATAATTCACTGAGAAATCCCAGTAATTCACTGATAGGAATATAATAAAATATATTAATACGTTCCAGCGGATTTTGACGTAATACCGCTTTACCAAACGACCCGTCCAAATTTTAAGGTATTTGCAGACGACAAACTAAAATATCGATTGAATCGTAAGATATGTCTGTGTCAGGAAAGAAAACAATGGAAGCTTTCTGCCCCAGGGTCGTTAACATTTGGAACTGTTTGGTAAAGGGTGAAAGATAGTTCAAAAAGAGGGAAAACTTTGGAAATATCATATCAAACGCAAATTGGAAGAAATTGCCAACAAGTTAGATTATGGTGCCCTTGCCTAATTTTTTACAGAGAAGCCGAAGGATTTCTAATTACGACACCCAATTCCGACACAGTTTGCAAGATTTTTTTCTAAAGTATTTGAGTGGATTTAGTTTCCGAACAACGTTGTAGGGGAATTAGATTACATTTTTGGGGGTCTAACTGGTATAAAATAATATAGAATTAGTTATAAAATCACTTTAAAAAAATCAAGTCGGTTCAAACGTTTGGCTGAATAAGTTTTTTTTTCAAGTGAAGACTTAAGGTCGAAAAGGAGCGTAACTGAGTAAAATCATTTTGGTAGCATTAGTTATCTGACCATCTGGTGTAGGTTCCCCACTGACATTTAACAACCAGCCAGAGTTTAAAGATATATCTATACTCTTTTTCAGCCAGTTTGTAACCCAGTTCATCCTCGGTAAATATCATTTTTTTCTAAGCTTGTTAATAAAATCTTATCTCAAACGCCATCCTATGTCATTTTCTTTACATCAAAACTTGTCTGGAGCACCCAAGGAAAAAAAAAATAGGATTGGTTTCGTCCTACATCTTGCACTATCCTCTATAACAGTCATCTGCGGGTACTGTCCATATGGGTAACCTCTGGCGACGATAAATAAACGCAAAATCAATCGAATGGTGAAGGTCACTTCTATCTAAAGAGACTGCAAAAAGGGGGTTATGACATCTTGGTTATTGTTCAAACTACCACGGTCCATGTGACCTGGTCCATGTTAACCAACTATTGTTAAGAACATTCTTAGTCTTTATGATAACAAATTTCTAAATTTGAAAGTAACACAACTTATGATTGGCTAAACCAAATGGTTTAGCCAAATTTGGTTTAGCCAATCAGAAGTTATATTACTTTCTAAATATAGAATAAAACTAAGAATGCGTGCCTTGAATTCGGTTTGGATCACCTCAGTTTCCTAAAATTATCACTTGAGTACATAGCTCTCCCATACCAAAGTAGGTCAACCTAAAATTGACATTAGATACAAGTTGGACAATATAATCCTTTCAGCCCTGAAGGCCAAAACATGGACTCTTGCGGACAGCATAGATCAAGATCAGATTGCTCAAAAGAAGCAGTCTGATCTTGGATCTATACTGTCCGTTTGTTTGATAAAGCTTGTTAAATAAAGAGATTTCTGAGTTTCAATGGATTGCATTTTCAGACGACGGAAACGGTCGAGTTTAGACGGTTGACGCCGACAGAGTTAACCTTTCACTAGTCCACACCATCCCGGGTTTTACACGACCTTAAAAGAGAAAGCGTTTGAAAACATTGTGGTAAAAGGAGAAAATGCTGGTAACCAGCATTTTCTCCCTTTACCAACAACATTTTCTAAGCTATCAAAGACAGAAATCATCAATTGAGCCACATTTAATTTGTAGTCTGCAAATGCTTTCAAATTTGTCGAGTTCAAAGTTTTGTCGTCTGATAATGAGTTACGATTGATTAATTGATTGATTGATTGATTTTATGGTGCTCAACGCCATTTTCAACATCATTTCAGTTATATTGCGGCGGCCAGTAACCTATCCATGCTTTCCTGGAGTTTCTTTTACCAGTACTCCGCACAATATTCTTCCCAAGCTACTGGCTGCTTTCCGACATGACCATCGTCGAGACAATGATTGGCGGTAAGAGAGGAATGAATCCTGTCGCAATGTCTATCATCAATCCTCGGAAAAACATTGGCAGAGCTTGGAATTCTGATCAGCGACCCACTGTTCTCCAGTCCTGTACGCTTCAGACTGCGCTACCGGGGCTCGGCTAATAAAGGGTTATACAAAAACGGCAGTACGAAAAAAAAAAAACGCAACCCTTATCTCATCTTGATCCCACGGCGAGATCGGTGATAATTATTTCGTCGTTGCAATCAAATTAAATCACTTCAAGGAGATGTGTTGTCAATACCCTTGTGAATGGTAAAATGTGATGATTGCGTGAAGAAGAGAAAAAGCAAGGAATTCAATTTATGGTATGTTGTTTTTTGTCCTCTCCGCTTCTCTCGAAATGCCATTTTTGCATTAGAGTTTAATGCCGCTTTAACAGCTTAAGTCATATCACGGAGGCTAGTGCATCTACGTATGTATTTCCTGGCTTTCTCACGCCAGTAATGGCACAATTTTCTTTCCAAGCCACTGACTTCTTTTCTCACATGCATCCGGGTGAGAGGCGAAAAATCGCCGGAAAGAAAGTTTGTCGCAACCGGTTATCATACCTACAACCATCAGATCACGAGTCCGATATGCTAACCGCTGAGCTACCCCGGGCGGGCCTCTGAAAATGCCACTTGTAGAATCTTGTAGCTTGTTATGTACATCCACAGCAAATCAGCCGGATGATTGCATTCAGAAAGATCTGCAGTTGTAAATTAAGAGGCTATTAAAAGCAATAGGAAGGATAGAAAGGGGAACTATGCACTGGTTAAAGGGACTTTAATGCATATATGTGATGCAAGTCATCACATTGTTATGGATCTATAACTTCCATTTTGTCTAATAACCGGCTGAATTTTGAGGTAGAATGGTCCTTTGAAATGCGGAAATTTTACCAAAAGCAAAAAATTTCGACCAAGGTCAGCATCTAAGTGATGCAGTATAAGTATGGGTCCTTAAAATCAATTTTTCTAACAACTGACTGAATCCTGCGGTAGAATGGTCCTTTGACACGCAGATAATTTAACAAAGAAAAGGTTTCAATTCAGGTTATCCTGCGCGGACTGCGCATGCTGTCATGTGTTGATACATTATGCAGATGAATGGAAGCCCGTTTTTCAAATGGAACTGATTATAATTCTGGCCGTTCAAGGTATGACGCTTTTTCAGCAATTCAAAATTACGCTGATATTTTGGGCCAGAGCGTACTGCTACTGGACCCTTTCTTTAGCTGTACCTGAAAATCGGGGCACGAAGAAAAGATTAATTAAACAAAAAGGAGCATAAAATAGAATATAATAAGGTAGATCTATTTCAACAAGATCATTATTTGAAAAAAGTGTGGTTATAACTCGAAGACGAAGCTAAAAGTGATCGCAAGAGTCTGATCTAATTTTTCGACCACGCTTTATCTGATATTCTTCGTCAACTACTTCCGAACACTTTTGTCATGACCGAGCTCTCTCGGCGAAGACCGAATTACCGACGATCATAGGCGGAATGCGACGAAAGGAGTCGTAATACAAGGCCACAGTACGCAGACAATCCTCTTTTATATACCTCACATACCTTATTTCTTAACTAAACAATCTCTTGTCTTTGGAAACAATGTAAGAAATGAAGTAAAATGCATGGTACCAACATTTCAACCTTTTCAAACAATTTATTCTAGTATCTTTTGAAGTACAAATCCCATTACACGAGCCATACCGGTACTCAATTAATCGTCTGCAATACTCTCGATTAGGACGAGAGTAAAGATTTTTTTCGTCTGGTAAAGAGTTATGCAACTTAATGAAGATAAATAAGATGTAACTATAGAAGTTCTAAATATGTACCTCGTATTTGTATGATAATTATCGGATACCGAGCCAAAATCAATAACCAAATAATCCTTTGCTTTGAACGATATTTCTTTATTAACGAAGGGTTATGGCTCTTGAAACCACTGAAATATCTGTTTCTTTCTTTGCATGGTGGTAATTGCTATTATTTCAGTTATACTGCGGCGCCAGTGCACCTATACATGTTTTCCTGGAGTTTCCTTTACCAATGCTTGGCATAGCATTTTTCCCAAGCCACTGGCAGCTTTCCCACGTAATCATCGTCGAAAGAATGGTCAGTGTTGAGAGCAGAATGAATCCTGTCGCAATGGCTACCATAGGCCTCGCGAAAGAAACTGTCCGATCCAGGGACTGGAACCAGCGCAACCACTAAAATGAAATAAGATTTGTAAGAGAAATTTCACTATCGCAAGATCCGTTGCTGTGTGCAATGTGGTGCAGCTTTTCTTCAACTTTTAGATGAGCAAGCTCGATTTTTTTCATATATAAACTTCTTTTAAACTTTATTTAGGAAAAAATGGAAAGACACACCACGGTTTATTATTATTATTATTTATTATTATTATTCTTTCTTTTTTCCAAAAAAAAAAAGAAAAAAAAAGAATACGAACTTCTTCTTAAATGAACTTCTTAGTATAGGAAAAATGAAAGGACAAAAATGAAACTTGCAGGGATTGTATAATACATAGAGGATCTTACATGAGTGTTTATGTATTATCATTTTTATCAAACAAGTTGACTAAAATTGTATGACGCGAGCCTTGGCGAGCGTCAAATACATTTTAGTCAACGAGTCTGATAAAAATGATAATACATAAACACGAATGTGAGATTCTATTTATCACATAAAAAGAATGACAGACAGAAAAATATCCCGCATCATCACCTTCAGCCTCTATACCGTTCACGGGTCCATGTTTACGTTGTAGTTTGGTTTCAAATGTGTACATACACAACTAGATAGTTCTGTGACATTTACACCAAAAGCAGAGTGAAATAGTTTATAGAGGGGTTAAGTCCACCTATTTCCGCAATAATATTGATTTTAAGAGACTTTCGCTGCATTTCTTGGTTTTTATCAAACATGAAAATCAAAAACTTATCACGCGTATACGTCTTAGCAACAGTGACGTCATTTTTCCCCGAAACGGCATAACAGTACAAATTCCCGCACAAACTGTGGTTGGTTTCTCTCGCTTCACGCGCTCGTGACTGAAAACTGATCAGAACCGGGACCCAAAAAACGATAATACACTAGTGTATTATCAAAAATAAGTCAGGGGTTTATTACACTGCCGGAGGAGGTTTTATGTGATAAAATGAGTACTGAAAACCTTTCAAATTTGGCGGGATTCCGGATGATTGGATTCGAGAAATTTTACTACAATTTCTTCGCAATTTGTTCAGTTCACCATGCCTACATAATGATGTATGCAAGAAAATAAGCAAATTCATTGCCAGTATAGCGATCCAGGCCCTCAAGGGCTTCTTGTTTTTTTAATTAAACTTCTTTTAGATTTTGTGTAGGAAATAGGAAGAATACAAGGTATAGATTTTTTGGGGTTTTTTTTTCCGAAAAAAAGATTACTTCTTCTTAAATAAATTTCTGTGTATGGGAAAAATGAAAGGACAAAAAGAAATATAGGTTATTTGTTATTTGTTTGCGCCACTCGTAAAAATACTACCGATGGTGTTCACTCGATGAAATAAATTTCGATCTTTCACCGGAAAAAAACAAATATTTATTTCATGCTGTTAACCCTTTGGGGGGGGGGGACTTAATCAAAATCCAGTACGGTTCTATCGGTTATTCCCCGTGGCGTACCCCCTCCGCATAACAACGCAGTACAATATTGCGTCAAGCGCGAGAAATGTAAGGTAAATTACGTCATATTTCCATCTGGTTGTGAGGCACGCGCACTTTACCTAGGTAACTAGTGCGCGAGAACAACTGTATCCGCCTTCAATTGAAGAGTTACATTATAAAAATCGGTATTTTTACTGGTTGTAACCATGAAATATCGAAAAATATTTCACCGATATTCTCGATAACCTACCGGAAAGCATGAAATAAAAGATGTTATTTTTTCAAGAAAAGGGTGCGAACTTCCTTTAAACTCTTTATCACACAAAGAAATGTAGACTAGTCCAATTTGAAAGCATTTGTAGACGATAATTCAAATGTGACTCAAATGATGGAATTTGTCTGTGACAGATCAGAAAACATTGTGGGAAAAGGAGAAAATGTTGGTTACCAGCATTTTCTCCTTTTCCCACAATGTTTTCAGAAGGCTTCTTCCTCAGGGTCGTTAAAATTCGGTATTGTGTGGTAAGAGTTAAAGCCGAGATCCTCTCTTCCACAGACATCCTGTATACCAGCCTGTAATGTCAGAAATACAATTCTTGGCTGAAGAACAAACGTAAATGATCCCTGTCTGCTTTCAGGGACTCGTCAAAATGTCAAAACAAGGTATTGAATTGTGTTTCCCCCCGATTGTAATTGAATGTCCACGCAAAACCAGACCAGTACTGACTGAGTTATAGCTTAGTTGACCTGTATTTGGCTCTAATTTTTTTTTTTTGGCAGTGCTCTGGCAAAAGGGGGCTTAATGCATCTTCGTGATGCATTATACAAACCAAGTCGTCATATAATTATTGATCAATAAAATCCATGTTGTCCATCGGCCGACTGAATCATGAGGTAGAATGGTCCTTCAATATGCAAAAAATTTTCCATTGACAGAAAGTTGCCTGCTCAGTTGACATTTTATGCAGACGCATTAAAGCCCCTTTTCACATAGCATGACTCATTTATTGAACGCTCTTCACAAGCAAGCATTCTTTAGTTGTGTCACATTATAATTGGCCTGCAACATGCGAAAAGGGGAATTCGGACATCTGCGTAAAGTGTCGTCTCGGATCAGCCTGCGCAGTCCGCGCAGGCTAATCCGAGACAGCACTTTACAACTACATTAGATTTTGTGCTACAGTAGACTTGCGCAAAACAGAAAATTACATAAAAACGGAAAGTGCCGTCTCGGATTAGCCTGCGCGGACTGCACAGGCTGATCAGAGACGACACTTTACGAAAATGTCCGAATGCCCCTTTTCGATTGTTGCAGGCCAATTATATGCACTTCTGAGATAGGTTTTCTTCTGCAAATTCTTTCATTTTCGACGAGTCTAAAATGCTATTTTGTAAAGAGTTATGTACCTTTCTCTAAAAATTGAATCCCCTAAATCTTTTAGACTAATGTCCTCGACATAAAAGACAATCAGAACCGTGTGGAAAGAACTCTTACAAGATTTTGTAACTACGACAAAAAACCTTATGACCCATAAAGCAATGTTTTAGTTCCCCTATTATATAGAACGCATCACGTGGAAACACTCTCCGAGTCCTAAATTGTCTCCTTCACATCAACATTTTCAATATCGCTCCCTAATTGGCTACGCCGAGTTTATTTGATCAAACAGCTCAATGGACGAAAGAAATAAATTGGTTGTATTGTATTGGTTCACTTTATTACGGAAACAAATCGAACAACTATTCTCACCCAATTCTCTGACGATTTCAAAAGTAATATAGTGTGTCAATCGAATCGCCACTAACGTAAAATTTTGGAACACTTCACATGAACATTTCTAGATCAAAATAAACTACATAGAGGATATTTTTTTTTCGGTGAAAGATCGAAATCTATTTCATCGAGTGAACGTTATCACTAATATTTTCTTGAGTGGCGCAGCCATGAGTAAAAATATTACCGATGATGTTCACGAGATGAAATAAATTTTGATCTTTCACCGAAAAAAACAAATATTATATTTATTTTATGCTTCTAATCCCCCTTGTTTTTTTTTGTTGGGACTTTTGTCAAAATCCAGAACTGTTGTTTTCCGTAAATCCCCATGGCGTACCTCGGCCCCTTATAACAACGCATCACAATATTATGTAAAGCGCGAAAAATGTAGGGTAACTGCGCGTAAATTACGTTATATTTCCCTCTTGTTGAATGGAACGCGCTGTTTGTATAGGTAACTAGTGTGCGGGAACTACTGTTTCCGCCTTCAATTGCAGAGTTAGAAAATAAGATATCGGTATTTGAAATAAGATATTGGTATAAGAATACTGCGATAACATTTTTAGCATACCACAGAAGTCCATGTGTGACACCGTATAAATCAAACACCCCTATTTTCCTCACCTCAAGATATAATCGGACAAGTGTGTTTGACTTAAGAGTCCCCGGGGACCGTTTATGATGAGAAACAAGAAACATCTTTAAAAGATATAGATGGCATAAGAGCTACTGGAATATGAACATTGGAACTCTTTTCTGTTTCAACATGATGAGCAAATAATGAAAATAACCCCACCAGCAATTCCCTACCCCCCCACCCCCTCCCATTCTCTCATTGTTTCGCATATTGTTGACAGTCGAAACTTTCATACAGGTACATTTTTAAGATTAAATATTAACCTTTAAGTTGCTAAGTAAATGAAACGAACATTTCCAGTCTATTATGGTAAATACACACAAACATTGTGATTTCAAAGTTTATTTCAACGCAAAAAAAACCCACATCGGACAGTATAGATTCAAGATCAGACTGCACTTTCAGTGCAGTCTGATCTTGATCTACACTGTCCGCAAGAGGTCATTGAGTCTTGCTTAGCAGCTCACGGATTAATCCTATGCTAAAGTCGATGTGTCTAAAAAACCTGAAGACATACAGTGTACAGTTATAGAGTAACGCCAAAGATATTAGCAGTAGTAACACTTTTATATATTGTTGTCATAAATTTTCTAGCAAATAGGCTTGCAGGGACCCGCAGAATAAACATGTCCGCATTTTTAACCAATCGCAAATCACTATTTATTCATTCTGGTATATCAATACTAAGAAGTAGGTCAAAAGCCAGCGCAGTCAGCTACGCCGAAAAAATGGAGCTTTATTCCATCACTACAATAATAGCATTAGCGTAAGTTTGATTTGTCTGGAATAAAAAATTTGTGTGAATCAAATGATTTTGGACCTACATTATTCGTTTTTGAACATTAAGCCCCCTATTGCCAGAGCATGGCTCATACCCATTGCTGTATCAGGGGAGAGAACCAACCTAACTTGTAGGTTGATGACCTGAGACGTCACAGCGGCCAAAAGCGGAGTAATTGTCCTCATTAATGGAATATGATTGAGAAAATTGCTTCAATGATTACCTATCTTTAATTGATAAAATGTCTCAAGAACCAGGATACTGGACAGAAATAGGGCAAATATGACATATTGATTGCGGTTACAGCACAGCGTCCGTGAATGTCTGCTACCACTTTACCCTATGGCTAAAACGTTTAGCGTAGGATAGGTACGACGTGGTAGATCAAACAAGTCTATATAAGGCAAGAATCAATAGACTTAGAAAGACCTTATTAGATAAAATTGTTAGAGTTATCTTAGAAATTTAGGGTTTCGAGGTCGAATTCAAGTACATGTAAGTTAATTGATTGTATGGTTTTAACGCCGTTTTTAACATAACTTCAATTATATAGCGACGGCCAGTGCACCTATCTCTGCTTTCATGGAGTTTTCTTTTACCAGTACTCAGCACAATATTCTTCCCCAGCCACTTGCTGCTTTGCCACATAACAATCTAGAAACAATGATCAGCAGTGAGAGAGACAAATGATTCCTGTTGCATGAACTATCATCAATCCTCGGAAAGAAATTGACCGAGTTGGGGATCGAACCAGCGACCCTCTGTTCTTAAGTCCTGCACGCTACCCACTGAGCTACCAGGGCTCGGCGTATGTAATTTAAAAAGCTCTCCGAGGTTTCATCAAAGTCATTGTTGCAACATAAAACCCTCTATTACGCCATATTGCACAGAGCTTAATGGCCCAGTACAATCATTGCTCACTTTTATTCTTTGTTTGAATTTGCGTTTATTTATCGTCACCACAGGTTGCCCATATAGCCGACATCCACTGACGGGTATTAGTTTTTGTTACAAGGGTTAGTGCAAGATATAGGACGAAACCCATCCTAAGTTATGCCTGGTTCTTTAATGTGTTCGGTGTATAGCACCGTCACACGGGGCCTCGCGTCTCATCCGAAAGACTATTATAAACATTAGACGACCAGCCGTGGGGCTCGAACCTACACCCTTAAGTGACCCAAGACCTGATATTTACAAACTCTTCGCTCTACCACTTGAGTTATGCGGGCTGGTCTTATGACTAAATACAATCACTGCGCACTTTTAGTTTTTCGGCAGCTCGCTGAGCGGCTTTGGCCATGCATGATCTACGGAGATACTAAATGCAAAAGCTATAGTTGCCAAATGACTTTTGACTTTTGTGATGCAATCATGAAAAACGACTGTGCTAACATTTCGGCGTTGCTGCTTAATTTACTTATATTCCCCTTTTGTCAGCCGTCATTATAACATTTGATCAACCCGGCATTAAAAAGGGGGTACTATTAGAGTTAGATTTAGAGGTGAGATGATGTAATTCGAGTGAGAACTGATCATTTTTCCGTAAATCGTGTTCGACAAGTAGACTCGAGACTCTCAGCTAAACTTCGCCCCAGGACTTCTAATCATGTGAGCATTTATTTACCTCTCCCAGCTTCTCTCTATAAAGAACTGTCAACAGTGGGATTTTCATAAAAATTCCAATATTCACATGTCAACACGAATATCGTCACGAGAGACACTGAGTCCAGTTAGTAAGAAAACGAACTTGTCATAAATATTTTCCCTTTTAGCAGCGCTCTAGTAAAACGAAGTTTGTATGCGTCATCGTATTGCAATATACCAAAATATCGTCGAATCGTCCTCATCCGATTCGTCTAAAAACCAATTAACCCTGAGGAAGAATGGTCCCTTAACATGCAGAGAATTTACAGATAGCAAAAGGTTTTGACACATGTCAGCCTGTGCAGACTGCGCAGGTTGACATGTCTCGATGTTTTTGGTAGATGCATTCCACCCTTTTTTCACAGACCATGACTCATCTTTTTTGCATTCGACGGAAAGTACATTGAGACTAATAGCCTCGTCCCTTCGCGTAGTCAGTGTTCGGAACAAAATGTTACGAAGTGGCATTAGGACGAATCATACGAAGGTTACAATAAATGTCACATAGCGAAATGATGTTGTTCACGATAGCCCCGTAAAAATGAACACTTTTTTACTGAGGCCCCTCTATTTGAAACGCCATAATGGTACTAGGGCACCCGTCTGTCAAATAAACTCCAAGACATTTTGTGTAGAGTTTAACGCCGTTTTAACAGCTTAGGTCGTATCACAGCGGCCAGTGCACCTACGCATAAGTAACTAGCTGTCTCATACCAGAAACCCTATGACAAAAAAGAAAAATGCGCATGGCTTCACCACCTGAAATTAGACATGCTATTGAGAGTACCGCTGGCTCGTACTGATCTTGTAAATCGTGTAAATGCACATTAAGTGCATGATGTGATTTGGGCCTGTATTCAACAATAATGCTAACTCTAATTCTAGACTTAGACAGTAATACAACTTCTGACTGGCTAAACCATTTGGTTTAGCCAATCAGAAGTTGCGTTACTTCCAAATTTGAAACAAATCTTGAGAATAAGCATGCGAAAG
Organism: Hippopus hippopus; assembly: GCA_946811185.2. NCBI lineage: Eukaryota > Metazoa > Mollusca > Bivalvia > Cardiida > Cardiidae > Hippopus > Hippopus hippopus. The sequence continues at coordinate 3,923,870 of OX328108.1, read as the reverse complement.
TTCTTTTGAATGGTTGGTGAATACGGAACTTGATTCTATTTTTTATCGGAAAAAAAAACGTAGTAAAATGCAAAGGATGTGCTGGGTGAGCTTTATCTCGCTCGAAAAAGCTTATCTGAAACGTATTCAATGGAGTGACATCGTGTCAGGGGCATAATAAAGGCGTAGAGCCAATTTAAAAAACTTCGTTCTCCTGCATTTTATCCAATTCTCCCAATGTATGTCAAATTTAAAGAACGCAGTACGGGTTTTGAGGTGTTTGTCTGCGTGAGACTGAGGATAAAGATTGTACAACTCTGATTATTTGATTTGGTAAATCTTGTTTAGGTAACTTGATTTTCACTGCGGTGTTTAAGTATACGCTCTGAATAGAAAGTTCCATGGGAAAGGGCAGTGGTCCTTAAAACAAATTATAGTGTATAATCCTGACAGTTCGAACATGGATTACACTCAACAAAACTTCTAAACAGCCACTTTTAAACTGGAATTCCTCTTAGACCTTTCTGGCATCGGCTGTCCAGGAAAGAGACAATTCATTTGGTTTGATTTTTCGGAGAATAATTTACCAGTGTAAAAGCATATTCCAGCCTAGGTTTGAAAAGATTTTTGACTCGTTCTTTTGAAAGTAACTTATTAAACATTCATTCAATTAACATTGAAAATGGAAAAATCTTTTTTTTTTTTTTGAAAAACTTCAAGCCCCTTCTCTTCCGTTAATATTTTTGTGCAGAAAATATTTTTCATGTCTTTCCTTATTGCAGACAAAATCTCAGAAATGTATGCTTCTTTTTTTTAACCTGGTTTGGCTGATAGACACCACGCATGCGTAAACCATGTTTTTTTTTTGAAAAAGCGATACCTTCTGCCGGCAAAATCGAGACTCTTTTTATTACAATACCATAACCAATGTCCAGGTATATATAACAAACGTCCAAGTATAAATCTTCGATAAACCTTTCGTTAACACTGTGTTATTGCTTGTGTTTGGAAATACAGCTTTAAAACCTGGAACCATGATGAGATAATATAAACATTATTGTGTTGAGTTTTTAAATAATCTCGTCACGGTACGTGATTTTAAACTTGATATCCCAAACACAAACAATAACATAAACTGATAATGAAACGTTTATCGAGTGAGAGTAATATATATAACAATTTGTTTTTATTTACCTGTATATAACTTGGTCAAATTTGCAAGAGAAACAAAAGTGGCTAGAAACAAAAGTGGCCGTTTAGAAATTTTGCTGAGTGTACACATGCAAACAATCTGAACTCTGTTTGCTGTACAATTTTACGGGAGTTAAATACCAGACTATTCCAACATAGTAACTAGTGAGCTATACAGAATTCCTTATCTCTTTACCCGACAACAAAATAATAGACTTGTCCAAATGGAAAACATTTGCAGAAGACTTTGCAAATATGCCTTATATCATAGGATTTCTCTTTGATAGCGTAGAAAACATTGTGGGAAAAGAAGAAATGCTGGTTACCAGCATTTTCTTCTTTTCCCGCAGTGTTTTCAAAAGCCTTCTTCTTCAGGGTCGTTAAAACACTGGACTGTTTTAATACAGACTTAATTTCATTTACAAACGGTCAGGTAAAAAAAAAACGGAATAACTATATCCGGGAAAAGAAATCATTGCGGTGTTTGTACAAAGAAGGGAAATATTTCATCTATTGTGCATGTTAATGTTATTTGCAAGTGTCTAGACTGGTGGGGGAAATTGTAGCAGATTCGTGCTCTGAATTTCGAAATTACTGCTAATCAACCATATGGAGAAGGCTTCTTTTCCTTTAATCAAGCGTGGATATTATTTCATTCATGAAGTTGAATTAATGAAGTAATACCACAAAAATCTGATATTCTTAATTGAAATTAATACTTTTTCCTATTCATTTCTTCCTACTACCCGACTTTATTATAACGTGATATCAATATTGTAATACCATTGTTTCATTCGGCAAACCTCGGGCAATCCGATGGTCAAGTCCGTCGGTTGTATCACGAAGCTTGATATACACCTACACGGTTCATTTCTTCGCCGGAAGTACACCGCTTAAGGATAGGGCACCCTGACGGTATTCGTGTAGCATCGCCTTTCATCGCCGAAAAACGTACGGATTCGGCTTAGACTCGGGTAATCCGTAATCGATCGGCGATAGACGCTGCTTCCTGCATCGACTACCGACTACCCGAGTCTTAGCCGAATCCGTACGATTTTCGGCGATGTAAGGCTATGTTACACGAATCCCATTAGGGTGCCCTTTAGGGTGCCCTATCCTTAAAATCGTAACACTCCACTTAGAAAGCAAACGCCAGTCACAATTTTCCATGAGAATCTTTCTAAATACAATTTCGATGACAGTTTGTACATTTATTTTTAACTGTTTTTATCAAATACTTTGGCATTTTTCAGCGATAGGTTGCTTATTACCGTGGCTGTTGTTGCTGTTGCTATTTGATTTACAGGGCGCCGCCATGTTTAAGATCATGTGACTGACAGTATTTTAAAATGGAAACCCTTTTGATAAGAACGAACTTAGATGTAGGTACGGAATAGGCTTAAGTTCTCTGTCGGTCTTCAGTTATTTTCAGTGAATCTACAACATTTTCCAAATCCAACTTACATGTAAGTAAAGGCTGTCTTGCCTATCATTAAAGATTCCTCCTTACAGGTACAAAAAAAAAAAAAAAAAAAACACACACACACACACACACACACACCACATATTGTTAAAACTGAAAAATGTTAAAAATTGCTCAGCTGTGTAAACATAGATAAAATACTAATATATATGGTGTAAGGGATAAAAAAATACAAAGAATTCGTCCTCGTTTGAAACCGAAACGACAACATCAATTGCTTTGAAGGCCTCAAAAATATGAAATGCATTTTCTACCCGTCGTAATCTGTGCAATCTTGCAGCCATCAGGTGGCATGAAGATACAGGAATCGTTATAGTATCATAAAATAAGGATGAAATGGGTTAAAGACTGGCTGAAAACTGGCTGAAAACGAGTATAGATATTTATTTCATGCTTTCCGGTAGGTAATTGAGAAATAACGCTGAAATATTTTTCGATATTTCATGGTTACGACCAGTGAAAATACCTATTTATATATTCTGGCTCTTCAATTGAAGGCGGAAACAGTTTTTCCCGCGCACTACATACCTACGTAAAATGCGCGTGCCTCACAACCAGATGGAAATATGACGTAATTTACCTTACATTTCTCGCGCTTGACGTAATATTGTAATGCGTTGCTATGCGTAGGGGGTACGCCACGGGGAATAACCGAAAGAACTGTACTGGATTTTGATTAAGTTCCACCCAGAAGGGGTTAAAAGCATGAAATAAATAGAATATTTGTTTTGTTCCGGTGAAAGATCGAAATTTATTTCATTTCGTGAACATCATCGGTAATATTTTCATGAGTGGCGCAGCCACTCGTGAAAATATTACCGATGATGTTCACGAGATGAAATAAATTTCGATCTTTCACCAAAAAAAAAAAACAAATATGCTCTATATCTTCAATATCTTCCGCCAAAGAAATAACGATCCTCCCATTAAGACAAGATAGTACAGTCGGGATTATTTGATAAAGGCTTAATAACAAACAACCTTCTACTCAGTGTCACTTTGATCTACACTACCCGAAAAGCAACATCGTGTTGTTGTAAGTTTCCGGAAGAATAGCCAGACATTAAACCATATTTTGGGCCGTAAAGGGGTCCGGGCAGGACGTTGAGATTTTGTAAGGAAAGATCATAAGGACCTTTATGTTGAGGAAAAACGTTTGAAAAGAAATACCCTTGGTGAATCTCGAGCCCACCACACTCAATACCCGCAGTAATGTTTATCCTTTGGTAACCAATAATTGATATACCATTAAAGATACATCTATACTCGTTTTCATGTAGTTTTTGACCCATTTTATGAAATAATAACCATTCTTCCTGCCAAATGTTGCCTCTGACGACTACAAGGTTTCACAGATTACGACGAATAAAAAAGCATTTCATGTTTTGGAGGCCTTCCAAGCAATCGCCGTTGTCGTTTCCGGTTTTAGATATGGACAAATCTCTTGAGGTTTTCTATCCCTTACACAATATATATAATGGTAATTTATCTATGTTTACACAGCTGAGTCATTTTACACACTTCCAAGTCCTTTTCCCACAAAGTTTTCGTGGGACCGGGAAATTGTTACTAGAAATATCTTTAAAAAAATATACGGCGTAAATTTGCCAGCAAATAGGCAGGTGCCCTTAGAATAAACATATCTATATTTTCGTCACAAGAGCCCCTAGAATAAACATGTCTTCATTTTGAGCAATCACAAATATCTATGGAATCATTTGTTATCAGAACCAAAAAGTAGACCAAAAGCCAGCACATTCAGTTTCGCCGAAAAACTCTGGACTGTGTGGTATAGAGTTTAACGTTTAGGCTGCTAAGTGCGACTCACTAACCTTTTTGCGGTCAGCATAGATCAAGATCAGACTGCACAGAATATGCAGTCTGATCTTGGATCTATACTGTCCGATAAGAAGATATATTTCTCCAAAACATAACTTTGAAAAAACTTTATTCCGGTTTTTACTTTCGACTTGAAAGTTTCATTTAACTTACTTAGCAGGATAAGAGTTAGTATTTCCTGCTATAGAAATAAAGATTTCACCATAACAAGATGGCGCTGTGTTCGGTCATACTGGTAGCTGTCTATAGTTATTTTCTATAATGAGCCTCAGCAAGAAGTTAGACCGTATTTGACAGATCGGTCAATTATTTGTAGACGGTGCCCCACTCCAGCGTCTGTATTTGTTATCCATTTCCGGAAGTTTTTCTTTTTTTACCGCCACGTCAACAATTCATCAACCTAAATTAGTGCGACAGCTCATTTGACCGTGTATATTTTACACGATATAAAATGCATTGATGTCATTGCTTGGAATAGAAGAATTTTCTATAATTAGTGTGCTTCTTTTTCTTTGTAAAAATAACAATACAGATGCAAGAAATCGTAATAAGTGATCTATCCATTCGCAACACTGTTTCCAAAAGTTTCCGCCTGCAGAGAAACGTAAAGTAATGTCTCTATGGTAACGCTTTAAATAAGTCCTTACCAGACGACAAGGCCGGAGAGCCATCCACGTTGAAAAAATTGGCAGACGACAAAATGAAAAGTGACTGATATGACGGAGATTTGTCTCTGTAAGAGTAGAACACATTATGGTAAAAGGATAAAAATGCCATTATGCCATTATTTTCTCCTTCCACAACAGTTTTTCAAAATCTTTCTTTCTAAGGGTCTTAAAAAGAAATGAACGAAAATACACGTGTATAGTATTTAACCCTTAGGCTGCTAAGTGCGACTCACTGACCTTTTGCGGACAGTGTAGATCAAGATCAGACTGCACAGAACGTGCAGTCTGATCTGTAATCTACACTGTCCGATAAGGAAATATAGTTTTGAAATAGCAATATTTGGGTTTTTACTAACGAACTGAAAATTTCATTTTAGTTATTAAGCAGGATAAGGGTAAATTAACCACTAACATAAAACTTTCAAGTCGATAGTAAAATCTCAATTGTTGCTATTTCAAAGTTATTTTGGGAGAAAAATATATCCATATCGGACAGTGTAGATCCAAGATCAGACTGCACGTTCTGTGCAGTCTGATCTTGATCTACACTGTCCGCAAGGGGTTAGTGAGTTGCGCTTAGTAGCCTAGGGGTTAATCCTTTGCCAAACAATCCCAGGTTTCATCTACTCTAAAGAAAGCAGCTTTTGAAAACATTGTGAAAAAGGAAGAAATGCTGGTAACCTTACCAATGCCAAATACCATCATTTGACCGAAATCTAATTGGTACCTTTGCAAATGATTTGAATTCCTGTTGTCTAAGATTTTGTTGTTGCTAAATGTGAGATCTCACTGTAAGTCTCTTTTTCTAAAACTTGATACAAAAAGCATTATATTGTTGCATAAAATGAACCGAAAAGTATACAAAGGATTTTTTCTTTCGGTGAAAGATCAGAAATTAATTTCATGGAGTGAACGTCATCGGTAATATTTTCACGAGTGGCGCAGTCACGATTGAAAATATTACCGGTGATGTTCACGAATTGAAATAAATTTCGATCTTTGACCGAAAAGGAATTTTCTATTCATTCCATGTTTCTAACCCCTTTTTTGTTGGGACTTTCGTCAAAATCCAGAACAGCGGTTTTCGGTAGTCCCCGTGGAGTAGCCTTCACATAAGAACGCATTAAAATATGACGCAAAGCGCAAGAAATGTAGGGTAAATGCGCGTAAATGACGTCATATTCCAATCTGGATGAATGGCACGCGCTGTTCACCTAGGTAACTAGTGCGCGGGAAATACCGTTTCCGCGTTCATTTGAAGAGTAAGAAAATATGAAATCGGTATTTTTCACTGGCCGTAACCATGAAATATCAAAACATAATTCACCATTATTTCTCGATACCGTAGAGCATGAAATAAGAAAGTATATTTTTTCCTGATTTTTTTTCTCATGGAATGAGAATTCACCAATGCAAGCAAATGTCATTAATAAGTAGTTGCTCCCTTTAAAACAAGGAACCTGCCCTGCCGAAAAAAGATTTTGAAGTAAAATTATGTAGACTTGGTATGGTAACTGTTTCAACAAGGGACGACCTTTATGGACTTGAAAAAAAAAACCAGGTCACGAGGTCAAAAGCCGAATAATGACAAATAAGCGTGTCGACAAAAGATTGACAAATGTTACGGGAATAAATATTAGTCTTGTTTATATATGGGCGACAAATGAAGCTATTACAGACGGTGTAGATCCAAGATCAGACTTCACAGACTTGCAGTCTTATCTTGAATCTATACCGTCTGGTATTTTATAATTCTTATTACATACTATGATCAAAATGTGTCATCGTTTATGGCAAGTAAGTATAGTATTAACCAGTAAGAAGCAGGTTGAATCAACTTACTTCTATACCGAACACCAAAATTTTGGACTCAATCAAATTAAAAGCATATGTAGATGACAAAATAAATGTAGCTCAAGTGATGATTTCTGTCTTTGATAGGATAGAAAACATGGTGGGAAAAGGAGAAAATGCTGGGAACCAGCATTTTCTCCTTTTCCCACAATGCTTTCAAAAGCTTTTTTCTTTAGGGTCGTTAATACTGGGTTAAATGACGGTGGAGGGGTTAGAGAAATATTGTAATCAGAATAAGGTCTATTATGATTATTTTGATTGACTGCGTTATACTGGTAGCTTTCTCCGAGGAAAATAGAGATTTCTACCAAACACCCCCCCCCCCCCCCCCCCTTCGCAAGTGGGAATGTAGAACACACGGTCGTCTACACCCAAATAGATTCTTCCTGTTTCTATGATAGCGCGACGAATTAACTTGGTGGGGACACAAAAGTTTTTGTTTTAAATCATTTTTCCCGTGTGAAATTATTACTGTGACATTTTAAAGGAATTCGGATAGAAAACAGGCTTGAATTCTTAACAGAGGTATTACTTACAGGCATTTTCCGCTTGCTACTTTTTAGCGGCAGAGTTTAAATAAACGTGTAAAATAAACATTATTCAAAAGAGAGGAAATGCATGTTGAAAGCAGTTTTTCACCTTTTAAAATATAGCGATCTGCAGCAAGATGCAGAAAACGGCCTGTCTTAAATGATTATTTACTCTTTACAAGACGAAGAAAAAATATAAGCTTCCTCCAGTTTGAAAATATTTGCAGACAACAAATTAAAGGTGACTAAAAATGAGGGATATGATTTTGAAAGGATAGAAAACATTGTGGGAAAAGGAGAAAATGCTGGTAACCAGCATTTTCTCCTTTTCCCACAGTGTTTTCAAATGCCTTCTTCCTCAAAGTCTTTATAACACAGGAGTGTTTGGTAAAGGATCAGAACTGCTATAGGTAGCTGCGTTTTATTGAATAACTGTGCAAGATGAACCACACTTGTGGCTTTATTAAAGAAACCAATGACGCTTTTCTCATAAAGATTAGCTGTAAATCATAACATAAGACAAAAACCAGGCTTTGCGAGGACCTTAATGACTACATAGATCCTGAACAATTCATAAAGTTTGCAACAATATTGTCTTCCATACAGAAATATGTTACCTTTCCCAAAACCATACTAAATGTTACAGTAGTGTTATAGGGAGCTTTTCAGATTTTCATAATTTCACTTAACTAAAAAAAATAGGGATGAGAACAAATACGAAAACAGATATCCGAATATTCATATTTGATGCTATATTCGAATATTCACTGAAATTTAGAATGTCCGATCACTGGTACACCCTAGCCCGATGTTGATCTTGATATCGCCAAATCAAGTGTATGCGTCCGATCAATTTCATTGGTTGTTTACTAGCCTTCACACAGAGAAACGTGCTGAATGAATGCAAAATCGGCCGAATGCCCCTATATACATTTTATTTTTCTTCATTTCTGACATTACTTTTTTTGTCTGACATCTTTGAAGAGAAAGCGCAAGATCAAAGTATGCCGAGCATTGCCAGCTTGGCCGTCGCACACGTCATGAATATCAAGTTAGATACATTCAAAATGAAGACTTCATGAGGAAGAATTTTAGGTTTTAATTCTAGGATATCTTAAACAGATCTACATATACTTAAACTGCACCATTTTTAGTTAACTCACCTACAGGAACAGTGACAACAACAACATAGACGCTAGCAAAAATACATTGACAGAGCTACGTCTGCAAATCTAGCCGTGTCAAACACGACTCATCAGAATGGGACAGTAATGATTTTGATAGCAGTAGATGAATGGAAACCCATTCTAAACTGTTTTGTGATAAAAGAGGTGTAAAAACCGTTTGGCATGTGTAATGAATATAGTCGACAAATGCACAGTTAAGTGACGGAGCGCAGTGTCATGTCGTTGTATAAAAAAAACAAACATTTTTTTCTTCAACGGACAAATCGTGAGGACAAAAAAAAGTAACAAAGAAATATATGACTAAAACGTTCAGATTATTCTGTTCTCAAAAACTTTTCCCACAATGATTAAAAAAAAAAACCCTCTATTCTAGGGGTCATTAAAATACAGACCGAGCACAGTAGCGCAGTGGGAAGCATACTTGACTTGAAGCCAGGGAGTCGCTGGTTTGAATCCCCAGCTCAGTCAATTTCTTTCCGAGGACTAATGATAGTCATTCCGACAGGATGCATTCCCTTTACCACTAATCACCGTTTCCACCATTGTTATGCGGGAAGGCAGCCAGTGGCTTCGGAAGGATATTGATGCGGAGTGCTGGTAAGATAAACTCCAGGAAAGCACAAATAGGTGCACTGGCCGCCGCGATTTAATTGAAATAATGTTAAAAACGGCGATAAACACCACATAACAAGATCAAACATAGGATTGTATGGTGCTGAAAGCCGTTTTCAACATTATTTCAGTTATATCACGGCGGACAGTGCACCTATCCATGCTTTCCTGGAGTTTCCTTTACCAGTACTCCGCACAATATTCTTACCAAGCAACTGGCTGCTTTACCACATAACTATCGTCGAAATAATGATCAGCGATGAGACAGGAATTATTGTAAGGTAGAGGGTAAAGGGTAAATCTATAAAAAGATCTCAGCCATTTCGATCTTATCAATTTCCACCTGCCGCCCTTTGCATGACCAGAATTTATACATGTTGATAGCGAATCTGTCCTGACAGATCGCGAAAAGGCCATTATTATTACAGCGAATGACGCCCTCCGTTCCCTGAGTAGCCTAACAATCGCTTGCGGCCTCGGAATCCGTCAATTAAACTGGGATTGTCAATGAAATAGAGAGAACTACTTTGGAAAGAAGTTGCCCGTGGCAACCTGATCTGGATGATATACATTTTCGTTCTCTCCTTTACCAAACCCTCTCCTTTTTTGACAGTTCTCAGGAGGAAAACTTTTGAAAACATTGTAGGAAAAGAAGGTAATGCTGGTTACCAGCATGTCCTTCTTTTCCTACAATGTTTTCTACCTTTTCACAGACAATATCATCGTATAAGCCACTTTCTAATTGTAGTCTACAAATGCTTTCAAATCGGCAGAGTCTGTAATTTTACCTTTTGATGAAAGGTTATTTCCACAATACAGTATTTACTATTTTCTCTGCTTGGAATGTAACTTGAACATGTGAAACAAGGCTGCTTTGATCCGCTAAAGACGTAGTCTCAGCAAATTTGCTGGTTCGTCTTAAAGATTCTAATTAGATTCTTTTGAAAATTTGTTCTAACAGTACTGGTAACCTTCAATTTTCTCACAGAGTTTATCATTACTAAAAGAACCAAGTATAATAATGTGTGTGTTTAACGACGTATATGACAAATGTTCGCGCGCATCCTACTGCGCATGTATTTTTGTCGTGGATATTGAATCAAAAGTGCACCTATGTATTTTTTTACACATAATGGAATTACTACTGGTGCACTGAAACAAGTAGCACTTTCTTCGGGTAGTATTGGCGAAGAGAAAAAAATGGATCTTTGAACCGTTACCGAGAAATATTTAAAATGCTGCTGACACGGCGTTACACACTAAACAAGAACACAAATGCAGGAAATTTAAAGCTGTGGAAGTATAGCTGTTTCCACTGTGAAAATTGTTGTTGGAAAAGGAGAAATCACTCCTATTGAGCAATTTCTCCTTTTCCCACTATGGCTGCTGAGCTTTTATCCCTATTTTTTCCTTGAAAAAATTACTTCCACGGTGACCTTCAACCTTGTTTTCTGACGAAATAAGCACAGATAGGTGCCATTTTTATTTTTTCTTATTGTTTAGAATTACAAATACTATCAGTGTGAAAATTTTAAGAAAAATCTGTCCGTTAGAAAGTATGTATTTATTTAAGATTAAGTCTTAATTCGGTCAATTTATCTCCCTTTTTAACTCAATGATCCATATATAACATGCATATTTGTACATTTATCATGTTCAAAACCAGGTTTTTATATATTTTTGTGCAAAAATATATGAATTTCCATTAAAATGATGTATATTTGTATATTTTCCCTGTAATTTTCCTGTTTAATTGACTATTAAAGAAAGGCGCTTTAAATCCAATATAAACTGAATTTTGTAACGGTAGACACCTTTTTCAAAGGCAAATTTCTCGGAAACGAGCACGGTGACCCACATTTTTTTTTACTGTAATCTCCTAGAGACATGACGAGCTTTGTATGTGCAAAGTTTAAAAAAAAATCTGTCCGTTAGAAAAATTTGTAAATCTTTCAGTGCCATGTATATTAACACGACCTCGTTAGACGGCTGAAAATATAATCCACTGAAACTCATCTTGAAAGATTTTCATCGAATAGGTATATCGGTAACAAGAAGAAGAAATCTGATCTTGATCTATGCCGTCCACAAAACCCCGGTTTTCGCCTTCAGAGATGGTGCTAAATGCGTTTATCAGGCAGTCTTGAAAAAAGTCTGAAAAGCTCGATACAGCGCGCTGAGAGTGTTGGAACCCCCGATACAACGCTCAAAGGATCACTACAGGGCCTCGATACAGCGCGCTCAGAGGGTTGAAACCTCGATACGCATTATCTCCCGCTAGATGGCATTCTACATCTATCTAATATGGGCATTATGGGTACAGAACCGGATTACTTTTCAAAACAACAACCGTTACTTTGAATTTCAAAATAAAATTAACGTTTACTCAATAAAACGCAACTTGGTGCGATTCATTCAGCTGTGATCGGCTAGCATGTAACCTATGCATCGGCCATTTATTAAAACAGCCCCTACATGCTTGGGTAATAGGCTAATAGCTTCGGTGTAAGCCCTACTTTTCCCGAATATTCGGGGGATGGGTGATGCGTCATAGCAGACAGGTCGAATCTTCGAAGAATATGACATGCGCAGACAACGCCTCGATACTGCGCGCCCAAAGGGTTGAAAACCTCGATACAAACGCAATGATAATTTGTTGTGGCATACATATTGGTTTTTTTCACGACAAGTTGCTCCGAGTCAGAGGTGTTGTACAAAACAAATCATTGAAGCGTAAAATACATTCTGACAAGAAATCCATTGAAATGAGTGGGAGAAAAACCTACTATCGGTATACAAGAATACTGCACTATATAAAGACTTTTACCTTTGTAGTCAATAATAAAAAAATGTTCGGGTTATAGCCAAGGAGACGATGGTCATGGCTTATTGTCGCCCCGGCTCTGTATTTGTAACAAGAAAATTGGGGTATCATCACTAACAACAATTGCAGAAATTGTAAAAAGTTATTTAAGTAGCATTTGTAATATCAGAGGTATCGTCTTCTGTTTCTGGTGTCTTTCATCTTTAGTTTAGTTAGTTTAAATATGTTTGTTTTACATCGATTGAGAAACAAGTTTTTGCAACTTACACCATTCTCTTTCCATCCTGCTTCCTGGAAACTATACAAGTACTCGCGCCGAATGTGATGCTCACTATCATCAAAATCATTGTCAGCGGTACTTTTACCTCTTACGGTTCAGCTGGGACAATATTTTAATGGTTCGTCCTACAATCAATGACCTGAACGAAAAATGGACATTGATTAACTGAAGAAATCAACGTTAGCCCATCTTCACCAACAACTTTAAATTGCATCCTAAATCCAGTTCTTAGTTTAGAAGATAATGAAATTTCTTATTGGTTGAACTATTCAGTTTGGCCAATTAGAAATTGTATTACTTAAAAATTTAGAAAATTCTTGAGAACTGGATAAGCACGCAATTTAAAAAGAAGTACGTCCCATGGTGAGAAATGACGAAAGCAAGCAGGAGGGGCATTGAATGCAAGCTATAGAATGAGTATCCCGACAGATATGCATGTGGATTCCACCCATACCTCGGCATGTACATGTATCTTTATTCAATCAATAAAGCGACTATCCCATCTCCATATTACAAAGCTATCGATATAAAGAAGAAGGGGACGGGGGACCGGGAAATTAAGTAACGGTATTCTATTTTAAAGAATTGTTTCATACGATATTCATCGATATTCAAGACTGGGTTTCCTGGGACATTCAATAATTTGTCCGCTCTCCATTTTCAAGCGCTTTCTCCTTGAAGTTTGTAATTACCAAACAATCCCGTGCTTATCACAAACTTCAAGGAGAAAAAGCAAGTTGTTGCATAACATGGATCCATTTTGCTTAAAAACCTACTCAATCATGAGGTAGAATTGTCTTTTACATGAAGAAAATTTACCAAAAGCAAAAAGTATCGACGATTTTTGCAGATCGATAACTCCCCTTCCTTATTAACCATTCGCAAATACATCATGACCACCGAGTAGTTCAAGTGGTGGTGCATCATACTTGTAAACTACAAGTCTCGGGTCACTTGAGGATGTAGATTGGATTCCAACGGCTGGTCATCTAAAATTACTAATTGTCTTTCAAATGAGACTTTGAACCGAGGTCGGGTGTGACGGTACTATACACTGAGCACATTAAAGAACCAGGCGTAACTTATGATGGGTTTCGTCCTGTTTCTGCATTTTCCACCGTAACACAACTAAACGTCTTCATGGGCGTCGCCCACACTGGTAACCGGTGGCGGAGATAAATAAACGAAAATCAATCAACCAATCAAGCCACAACAAAAAAATAGCCCAAAACAAAAAAGAATGTGTCATAAGCAGTAGTTTCTCCATTTCTCACAAAGTTTTTTGAAAAGTAAGTCAGTAGTTGGTATGTCAAAATAATGACTGTTTTCTTTCTGGCAAATGTTGTAGTAATAATTTTCAAAAGTCTGCAGCTGCGATGGGCTTTTACAAGTTGGCATTGAATCTTGTACTATCGGTATTTCGCATTTCATTCCTATTTGAGCCATTCTCTGGCAAAAGGGGGTTTAATGCATCTTCGTGATGCGTTATAGGAAGGAAGTCATCACATAATTATGGAAATATGAAATCTGTGTTTGATAACCGACTAAATCATGAGGTAGACAGGTTCTTGGATGTGCAGAAAGAATACCAAAAGCAAAATGTTTCGACACAGGTCAGCCTGCGCGGACTGCGCAGGCTGACCTGTGTCGATATTTTTTGTAAATGCATATAACCCCCTTTTCACAGAACATTACTCATTTTCATCGTTCAAAATAACTCTTTCGTCGTCATTGGCGATCTTATACCAAGTACTAAACGAACCCGTATTTTTACGGCCCTGGGGAAGATGACTTTCAAAAACATTGTGGGAAAAGAAAAAAATGCTTTTTGCCTTTTTTCAGAATTCTACCCTTTCAAAGACAAATTCAGTCAGTTGAGCTCCATTTGAGAAGTCGTCTACAAAGGGCAATTTGCGTTTACCACTGACCTACCTTGGTCAGAAAAATATAGCTGTTTGATTGGCTGAGAGAAACGAACCAACCAGAATGATAGTTTTGGCATGATTTAACCATTACACTTCTAAATGAATACAAGAGTACTGCAAGTGGATGCCAACATTCGGCTGCAGTTGCTTTTAGTGAAAACTCTTAGTCAAGAAAGGGGTATGTGGTGTTCGTGGTTGTGAGGTAGGGCGTCAGCCTCGTAACCAGAAGGTCACGAGATCGACACCCGTGAGCTGACCCACACATTCGGCGCGAGTACTAGTGTATAGTTCTCAGGAAGCAGAATCGAGAGAAATTAGTAAAAGTTGCAAGGCCTTGCTTCTCAATCGAGGTAAAATAAATAGATATATCTAAAACCTAGGAAAAAGGGATACAACTGTGCCAAATATACTTTGTCACTCTCTGCCGCTGGTATATGGGTTTTCCTGTTCATGCTTAACAACTAGTCGAAGTTTGAAGTAAATATCTTCCGTAATGACAAAGATATTACAAAATGTCAGTTTTTGAAAGTCTAAAATTGGGAAAAAATAAAACATAATTGTAAATATTTTCATGGTTAGCTGCCTTTGTTGCATGGGTTCTCCTTTGATAGTAAACAGCTGGTATAAGTTTGGGCTTGCTGTTTTGATTTGCTTTTATTTGGACTTATCTGACACGAGGGAAACAACTTATTTTTTCATCGCAATGTTCTTCAATGAATAACAAAAGCAGTGACATATACCTGATTTTCGGCATTTATCTTTTTGAAACCCTCAGTAATGAAAGTCACTGCTTACCTATGTTACATTATACCGGGCAATGATGGAATGGATAAGTGTGAAGAAATTTCACATGAGGTAAAACGATAGATAGAAAGAGAATATTCCTAGAATATGCTAAGAGGTGCATCCATGAAACAACTTCCGTGGATTACTTATGCATTTAATAAATTACCCCGAGTTTTTTACGACCCTGAGAAAGAGGGGGAAAAAGGCGGAAAAGGAGAAAATGCAATTTCTCCTACCATGTCTACATTTTGTCTATCCATTTTGGTCCACATTTAATTTGTCCTCTTTAAATAATTTCAAATATTGACGAATCTAAAATTGTACTGTCATCTTTTGAAGACTGATGTAAGAAGCGCCAACTGTGTTATTTCATACCATTGTAAACACGTGTGGGTCGTAATCGCGTAATAATAGGTACTGGTATGCACGTTTTTTCTTTTTTCCCTGTGAGGCAACGCATTTTCGTTTGTCTACAAAACAAATAACATGTATTTGATAACACCGAAAATGATTTAAAAAATCTTTTTGTTTATCCTGTTGATATTCAGTAATCGTCTTTTTTTCTACGTTTCGTACATACACTGTATGCGCATCTGTGGGTGTTGCCTTTCACAAATTTGGATGCTCAAAGTATTTCACAAAGGTGATGGGTGTAGGACATATGTTAAACAATGAAGTACTTATCAATCGAATGATACCACCACAAACGCTATTTTTATGACCATCGAAAACCGCACGGATAGCATATGTCTGGAAGGGGTTCTAAAATAGCTTGCTTTTACAAGGTATTGGTGCATGTAACTCAAAATACAATATTTATTGAAAGGAAATAAAACCGTTTGTTCATGTAGTGGCAACATTTTTACAAAGTGAAATATGCAGCTGCTAAGCATTCCTTCTTAACTTTCTATAAATGAGCTATGCTCTATGAAAAGGAGGTTTAAGGATAGGGCGGATTCCTTTAACATCGCCTTTCATCGCCGAAAAAAACGTACGGATTCGTAATCGATCGGCCGATAGATGCTGGTTCCCCGCATCGATTACGGATTACCCGAGTCTTAGCCGAATCCGTACGATGAAAGGCAATGTTACACGAATCCCATTAGGGTGCCCTACCCTTAATACATCTGCAAAAGTTATCGAACCATGCTTTCCTGCGTAGTTCGAGCAGGCTGACATGAATCGCAACTTTGTTACACGTAAATTTCTGTGTATGCAAGGATTATTTCATCTTATGATTCAGGCATTTTTTCGGCAAACAGGATTTTATGGATGTATAATTGTGTGATGGCTTGCTTGGTATAATGCATTACAAAGGAGCATTTAACTCCCTTTTCGAAGAGGGCCGCTCAGGAATATATTGTGCATTTACGTTTCTTAACCCTGACGAATCATTTTAGTTTCGAGAGTTTCGTTTACTTAATTGTCTGAATGATTCTTTCACCGGCATCAAAGCACTTAACTTGATAATTGAGTACACAAAGCAGAAGTCTACCTTGTAGTCCAAACTTGTTTTTGGTCCAGTAGCAAGATTAAACTAACCAAATGCAAGAAAGAAAAGCTTGTATAAAATAACTGAGGGCCCTGCGTAGCTCAGTGGTAAAATGTAGGACTCGCAACTTGGAGGCCCTGGGTACCAGCTTCACTGGAAGCATTCTTTTTTTTTTTTCGTGGGAGTATTCTTGTGTTAAGACACATCAGAGCCCTAGCCTAGCATTGGTGAAACCATGGACATACTTATACTCGTATATGTGAGCTGTATCCGTGATGTGACTAAAATAATGTTAAAAGCGGGTAGAGGACCATACAGTCAGTCAATCAACCGACCGACCGACCGAATGATCAATCAATCAATCAATCAATCAATCAAAATATCTGGTATAAAAAAACCGCCGAAATTATTATGATAGTTTTAACCTCTAGGCTGCTAAGCGCGACTCAAGGACCTTTTGGGGACAGTGTAGATCCAAGATCAGAATACACTGTCCGATACGGAGATATCCTCTCTTCCCCCCCCCCCCCCGCACCCACCCACCCCCATATCTTTAAAACAGCAAAGTTTGGTGTTTTACTATCGGCTTTAAAATTTCGTTTCACATATTTAGCAGGGTAAGGGTTAGACCAAAAAGAAATCCGCTATTATATTCGCGAAAATATCCGCTACCATTATTTGGTAAGTGGTGGCATTTCTAATCCACCATAGCAAAACACTTTTTTTGTGTGTGATAACTATTGCAAAACGGAAAGTTATTGCAAAATGCAATGATGCTATTAACAACGGTTTCACAAGGCTTTGAAGAAAAACACCATTTTGGAAAACCGTCGCACGAACGTAGGATAATACAATTAGTACTGACATTTCGTTTTTGCCTACGCATAGAAATAGTCCCCCTCCCCCCTCCAACTTTAAACGCAATTTATTCATAGATACCCAAACGGATTTATAACCCTATTTTTGTAGAGTTTCTTTTGGTACCACTTTAATTCAAAGGTACTGCGTTCAACAGTAATACAATATACAGGAATAAAAGAAAAACAACACGATCTCCTTTAAGTCTTGTATTGTTTCTCACAGGCAATCAACACAACCTTTACCAGTCAGGTCCGAGTTTTAACGACCCCAAGGAAAAAAAAAGAAACATTGAAAACATTGTCGGAAAAGGAGATAATGCTGGTAACCAGCTTTTTAACCAGCGTTTTGTCCTATTCCAAAATGTTTCCTACCCTTTCCCTCTCCCCACCCCCTCCCCCCCCCCCCACCCCCCACCAAAAAAAAAAAACAAAAAAAAACGTTCGAGCTAGATTTTATATGTGTCGTCTATAAATGCTCTTAATTTGGAAACGACTAATATTTTTGCCTTAAAGCCCTGTAGCGTCCAAAAGGACACAATGCGGTTGTTCAGATGCATTTAAAATTCAAATAATAAAATGAAGAAATTTGGAAATTATTGTGAAGATGACAATTTGTTATTGTACGGTCAGTCCAAGTGTTAATCACTGGCAAAAAAATGAATCTTAAAATCAGGTAAAAAGTAAACAAAAGATAGAGCGATAAAAAGTAGACAAAAGATAGAGCGACACTGCAACTTTTCACCTAGTTTCGAAAATTTTTTCTGTCAGCGACTAATACTTATGGTCGCTACCAGCCATTGTAAAGTTTCAAAATCATTTCATTCCACTAGAGTTTTGGTCGAGCTCCGAAATGCTCTCGAATAACATTAAAACGAAGGGCGGTCACAACATTAATGTCATTGTACCCACTTGGGTCTTTTGGGTAAAGTTTTATTGGTTTTTTTTTTTCGCGCTATCAAGCAAACATTAAGATGTCAATATTTAAAAGCACCATCGGGAAGTTTCCAAGAGGTTGATATCAAAGGTATCAATTTCACTTAGCAATGACCGCATCATTTGAATATTGTCAAGGAACAGTTCTTCTCTCGCCAGAATAGCTCGAACCTTTTTGCTATTGGTCAATTTTTTGCAGGTCAAAGGACTATTCTACCTCATGATTCCGTCAGTTGTTAGACAAAATGGGTTTTATGGATCCATATTTATCTGATGATTTACTGGGTATAATGTATCACGGAGATGTACTGAACCCCCCCCCCCCCTTTTGCCTCTCAAATTTAAGAGTTTACCACACGATCCTGGGATTTTTTATGACAAGATCAAAAAAGGCATTTGAAAACATTGAGGAAAAAGAAGAAAATGCTAGTAACCAGCATGGTGACCATAATATTTTCTACTAGGGATGGGACCCAATATTCGAATATTCGAATATTGGAGCAACGGCCGAATATTCGAATATTTGAGCAACGGCCGAATATTCGGACATGAAATTCATAGCTTCCATTAACCGTATGCCATCAAAAGTATCACTGTACCATTCTGATCGACACCGTTAGTTTTGCAGATGTACATTTCACTTCGTCATTGATTAAATGCGACTGTTTGTTGTTGTTGTTGTAGGTTAAATTTATCACTGCAGCGAATCATGCTGAAATTTAACTACTTCTTTTTAATCCTAGAATTAAAACTTAAATTTCGACCGCATAATATCTTTATTTCGAGAATATTTAACTGAAAATTTATGAGGTATGTGACAGCCGAATTTGCGATACTCGGCATACTTTGATTTTGCTCTTTCTCTTTAAAGATGGTAGACAAAAAAAAGTCATCGCCAGGAGTGAAGTCAAATAATAAGAGGCGTTTGACCGATTTTGTGTTCACTGAGGACCTTTCTCTTGTAAAGTATAGAAAGCTAGCAAGTGAAGTTGCTCTTTACTTGCGCCGACGCGCATGCTTGATTTGATACTATTAGATCAACTTCTGGCTAAAAGTGTACCAGTAAGCGGACATTCATGTTTCGGATGCTGAAACAAAATTCTAGAATTCTTGAAACGAATGTTCGGATGTATTCGAATGTCAAAAACGAATATACGATAACTTGTTTTTGTATTCGTTCCCATCCCCGTTTTCTACCCTTTCCACGTTTTCAGCTACAATGAATTTGTCGCCTGCAACTGCTTTAAATTTGGACAAGTCTGATTTTTTTTCCATCTGATACGGAGTAAATATATTTACTCGGATATTTTTCGCCTTCTGGGAATTCAAAGACATTTTCCCCACACAAAAAAGAACCCCAAAAAACAAGATAAAAGCTTTTTAATATCAGAATGATGTAAAAATTTCAGCTTTTATTGTAATTACTATGGCGCTTGGGGACTATATTTGCTTCTATATGGCTTGCAACACACGAAAAGGGGCATTCGGACATTCGCGTAAACTCTCGTCCTAAATCAGCCTGCGCACTCCGCGCAGACTAATCCGAAACGAGACTTTCCGTTTTTTATATAATTTTCAGTTTTTCGCATGTCTACTGTAGGACAAAATCTAACGTAGTCGTAAAGTGCCGTCTCGGATCAGCCTGCGCGGACTGCGCAGGCTGATCCGAGACGTCATTTTACGCAAATGCCTGAATGCCCCTTTTCGCGTGTTGCAGGCCATATTCTTATATTCTGCCGACTTATTCCGATCAGTTTTAGCAATGGCCCAGTAAATCAGCCGCTAGCGCACAGGACCAGTAATCCGAGAAGTGGTCCTTGGTTCGAACCTAATCTCAACTTTAACTGTTGTCGTGACTGGATGAAAATCGTTGTAACTGAATTATCCCCCTTTCACGGTGTTGGTCAAAATGAACTCTTTACCAGACAACAATGATTCGGACTGGTCTAAATTGTAAGTACATATATTCGCAAAGGAAACATCAAATGGGATACAGATTATGAGATTTGTCTCAGAAAGTGTAGAAAACAGTGGAGGAGGATAGAAAAATTATGGTGGCCATTATTTGTTGTACGGTCAGGTGGCAGGGGACTTGGAAACTTGTTTACGGCTGTGGCAAATCATGTCGCCCCGAGCCGAAGGCGAGGTGAACACATGATTCGCCACAGCTGTGAACAAGTTTCCAAGTCCCCGGCCACCTGACCGTCCAACGAATTTATAATACTGCAAAGTTTTACCATTCCAATGTGTATTCAGCAAAATTTCCCCGTTTATGTACTCACGAATTGAGTACGCTGACGACACAGAATTTCCCTTTAGAGTGCCCCAATTCAATGAAAACTGACGTCACTGAGAAATGACGTCACTAAAACCTTGGTAAAACGTGCAGTTTGGTGAATGAACTTGGTGATGTCACTGCGATAGAAATTTGGTTTTTTTTTTATTTAAACGTGGATTTAAACAACTTCAAGGTAAGTAATTATACATTTTAATGATTTTTTGTCAAAAAGTAAAAGATCATCAGTAACCACAAACGACAGTTTGGTTATCCTTTAAACGTTACAACGAATGAGTTTCGACACTTCACAGATTGCTTACCCGACAAATGGATGGCTCGTTTTAACCCCGTGTATTTGTTTAAGAATGACAACAAACGATAATTTTGTGACTATATTCATTTATTTTCAAAAATAATCCATTCTATCCGCTTTAATGAAAACCACCAAGAGAAACTAGAAATAATACGGTGCAGGTTATTCATTATGTTTGTCTTGTGGGCGGCTCGTATCGGTCGACGCCGCAATTTTGGATGTTGTGTTGAAAGCGTAGTCATGTTTACGGGGCCTTCAAAAGGGAAACTACTTTTACGTGGATTTTGCCAGTGTACATGACTTTTATGTACAGGGCATATTATCCAATCAGATCGCGAGAAATTTCTTTGCAGTATAATAAAATTTCTTTTCTTATTACTGAAATGGTTTGAGATAACTCCTTCCTCAGAGTTGTTAAAAAGATGGAATGTTTTGTCAAGGATTAACCATCAAAGCGCCTTTCACAAAAACAAGTGCTTTTGCGACCAGTGTAGATCAAGATCAGACTGCATAAGACATGCAGTCTAACCTTTGATCTACACTATCCGCTTATTTTAAAAACACTATAGACAACAGCAACCATCAAATTGCAATTATTTGGGACATTTTACGAAATATTCGTGTTTCTACACCGAATATGTCTGTTGGGTTTTTTGGCGCTCTAACAGGTAAGACATACATTTTTATCTGCATGTATATATTGCAGATAACTGCTTTTTTTCCCTGCAAGAAATCGATTTTAAGTGAAATTATCGATGCAATAGAAAAAGATGGTCCTATAGAAATTTTCGCCTTTTATCTCATTATTTTCAAATATTTAACTTTTAACTCTTTACTACAGGACAAATATCGTAGACTAGCTCAAATTGAAAGCATTTGGAGACGACAATTTAAATGTTCAAATTATGAGATGTGTCTTTGATGGGGTAGAAAACATTGTGGGAAAAGGAGAAAATGCTGGTCACCAGCATTTTCTCCTTTTCCCACGATGTTTTCAAAAGCCTTCTTCTTTCAGAGTCGTTAAAAACTCGGATCGTGTGATATAGAGTTAAACAACAATTTATTTTAATGATGTACAATTTTCTTATGTTGTTTTCAAAGTTGTCTGCCAAGATTTTGAGCCATGTTCTGAAAACAGAGGGTTTAATGCATCTCTGTGATACATTATATCAAGTAACTCATCAAATAACCACAGTGTGGTGTCCGTGGTTGTGAGGTAGAGCGTTGGCCTCGTAACCATTAGGTCCCGAGCTGGATTCCCGGGAGCGGGTGTAAACTTTGGGATTTTTCATTGACCCACACATTCGGTGCGAGTATTGGTGTAGTTTCCAGAAAGCATAATAGAGAGAGATTAGTGTAAGTTGTAAGAACTTGCTTCTCAATCGATGTAAAATAAATGAGCCATGCTCTGGCAAAAGGGGGCTTAATGCATCTCCTTAATCCATCATACCATGCAAGCCGTCACATACTTATAGATCCATGACAGCCACGTTTTTCAAAAACCGATTTAATCATGAGGTAGACTAGTCCTTTGATATACAGAAAATTGACCGATTGCGAAAAGTTTCGGCCCAGGTCAGCCTGCGCGGACTACGCAGGCTGACCTGGGTCGATACTTTTTGCAGATGCATCAAACCCCCTTTTCACAGAGCATAGCTCATTTATATTTCATGAGGGAACGAGCAAGCCCGCATTTCGATTCTACTCAGAGGCAGTGGAATGTGATCAATTACAGAGGTACACCTCGGGGGAGATGTAAACCATAATTCACTAATTGACATAATTAAACTATTTCGAGGACACGGTTTTGCACCAGTTCTCTCATGCTAAAAGTAGAGATCAAAAGAACAAGGCCCGTATTAACCAACCTTTCTAAAAAACAGTTTTAGTCTTATTCACAAGAATTTTCGAAATTTGAAGGTAACACACCTGCAACTCTTAAGAACTTTCTTAGTCTTATCCGCAAGCTTTGTTTTTAAATTTGAAAATAACATTCTTTCTGACTGGCTAAACAAAATGGTTTAGCCAATCAGGTGTTATGTCATTTTCTTAATCTAAAATTAGACGAAGAATGTTCTTAATCGAGTATACCATAATTGTTCACACGCATCCATACTGCACATGATTGTGTTTTTCTCACGGATAGTCTTGTAAGAAGTCGTCTAACGGTGCGCCTGTGTATTTTTCGCACAAATTGTAATACTTACGGTGAAGCATAGATGCATACCTATTTCTGCAAAAAAAGAAATTGAGTCTAATGAGCAATGTCTCCTTTTACTAGACTTACGATGTCTTCTGACCTTTTAAATACCTTTTTTTTCCACAGACGTTTTGTTGTATTTCTCTGAGTCATATGTATACAAATTGTCTTTTAAAAAGTACTAGACAAGAAAATATTGATGCATAACATCAATGGCGCCACAAATCAGTTGTTTCTGAAATAGGGTACATTACTGCGGGTTTATTTTTTACGCCGATGGCATCACTTGAACAAACTTCGTAGAGGTCCATGTGGTGGTATTACATGACAAATATTTAAACTCTGGGCCATCTGGGATACGATCTGGTTTTTATCGATCTGGCAATGAAAGTACTGTATTTTACATTTTAAAAAACAAAAAATCAGTCCAAATAGAAAAATAAAGTTGGTAAGGGCTCGATCTGGTAATGAAAGTATAGTATTTTTACATGTATGTTAAAAAAAAACACCTAACTAGTCCGAATAGTAAACTATGACTACCTCCACAGGCACTTTTCAGAAGCGAATAAAAGTATAGTGCCGCCGCTCATGCGGCGCCACAATAAAGGTAGACAGGATTCTAAGGTGTATATGCAATCTTCAATTGTTTTGAATCAGTAGAGGGCCCACTACAGCTTATCGGCCTATACATCAATGTTTTCTGAAGAAATAAGCACGGAAGCAAAACTTAATGAATTTTCATTAAAATGATGTAGCCTGTATTTGTATGCATTCTCTTCTGGATTTTTTTCCCTGTTCAATTGACTAAAGAATGTGTAGAATCTAATATATGTCGAATTTTGGAACTGTATATACCTTATCAAAAGGCAAATTCCTAGAAACGATCACGGTGATCCATATTTTTGTTTACTGTAATCTCTTAGAGACATGATGAGCTGTGTGTGTGCAAAGTTTGCAAAAATTCTGTCTGCTAGAAAAATTCTTGATATACTCCAATAAGAATGCTTGGTGAATACAAATCTAGGGTCCCGACGCACCAACAGTGCTAAATAGCGTGCTCAGTCTCATTCTGTATAGATTCAGAAAGTATGTGAGCCATGCTCTGTGATAAGGGGGCTTCATACATCTGCGAAAAGTATCGACTCAGGTCAGCCTGCGCAGGCTTACCTGGGCCGAAACTTTTCGCTATTGGTCAATTTTCTGTATGTCCAAGGACCAGTCTACCTCATGATTAAGTCGGTTGTTAAAAAAAAAAGTGGCTGTTATGAATCCCTGAGTATGTGATGCCTTGCTTGGTATGATGGATGACGGAGATGCATTAAGCCCCCTTTTGCCAGAGCATGGTTCATGTATTTTCTTATTGGATAAACCGTTTGGTTTAGTCAAGCAGAAGTTGCTTTACTTTGGATTTCAAGAATAGATAGATAGATAGATAGATAGATAGATACATACATACATACATACATAGATGAATAAATAAATAAATAAAATTTCCCTTATTTGACTCTCGAAGGGGCAAATTCTAAGTATCATTCAAAAATGAATTTCAAAACAATGTAAAAAATAAACAACAGATAGAGCGACCTGGCAACTTTTACTTTTAAAATTCATTTGCCTGCCAGCGACTAACACTTGGACCGACTGTACACTAACCTTCAAAATAATGTCCATACCTCAATATGGAAAGATTTAAATTTAAATGCATTTTAACACCTGCCTTGTTTACTTTTGAGTGTAATTGGACCTTTCAGAGGGTACGTAGCCCATCCAGGAAATACCACTGAAAACTTTTTTTCCCTTACTGTTGTTTTACTTCTTTTCTTAGGACTTGCCAGCAAACGCATTACTACTATTGTATCCACACTGCCCGATAAGGAGACGTTGTTCTCCAAAAATACGTTTGAAATAGCACTATTCGATGTTCTCTATCGGCTTGAAAGTTTCTTTTAACTAATTTCGCAGGATAAGAGCTAATTCAGTGATAATTAATTGATCGATTGATTGATTGGTTGGTTGGTTGGCTGTTTGGTTGGTTGGTTGGTTGGTTGGTTGGTTGGATGGATGGATGGATGGTTGGTTGGTTGGCTGGCAGGCTGGTTGGTTGGTTGGTTGGTTGGTTGCTAGGTTGGTTGGTGGGTTGGTTGGTTGGTTGATTGATTGCATGGTATTTAACGCCGTTTTTAACATTATTTCAGTTCTATATCGCGGCGGCCAGTGCATCTATCCATGCTTTCTTGGAATTTTACCAGTACTCCACACGATATTCCTTCAAAGTCAATTGCTACTTTCCCTCATAACCATCGCCAAAGCAATAGCCAGTGGTGAGAGAGAAATTACTCTTGTCGCAATGACTACCATCAATCCTCGGAAGGAAATTAGCCGAGCCAGGAATCGAACCAGCAACTCCCTGTTCTCCAGTCCTGTACGCTACCGACTGAGCTATTTCGGCTCGACTAATCATTTTTGTAGTTTGGTGAGAATGCTAGTATTAAAATCTGAACAGCTCCCTTTAAAGTATTTCAAAAAACCGTGATATCTTTGTCAAGTTTTGTACGATTATCAATTCTGAACAGAGGGGTACTGCGTGGCTCAGTATATAATGTGTGGGACTCGTAACCTTGAGGCCCCAGTCTAGAGCCCCACCTGATCCGCTGAGCCTTAAATAATGTAAGCTGCCGCAGTGATATAACTGAAATAATGTTAAAAGCAGCGTAAAACACCATTCAATTAATCAATAAAAAATCTAAACAGCTCTCTTTCATCGGAGTCACTGACTATTTTTGTCCAACTTTATGCCGTGTAATTCAGTTGAGAAAGAAAATCGTCAAAATATCAAATGGAACTTGCAGTAAAACAAAACCTGCTCCTTTGATGACAATAAACACATCAGAGTTTTTGACAAAGCTGCTCTTAAACGAATCGTCTCCTAAAAATACTTTATAGTAGACGATTTTGAAATGTTCCGCGAAAAACATGCAGATTATTGAAATGAATGTATAAGAACATTTGAAAATATTGTGGCGAAAGGAGAAATTACTCGATGCCAGCAATTTTTCTTTTTGCCACCGTGTTTTCAAATGTCGTCTGCTGCAAAGAGCAAGATGGCGTCTGCCAGAGATAATGGGATAATCTTTCTCAGGCGACATGATGATAATGAATGAATGTTGTTTTATGGCGCATCGACAACTTTGGTCGACATGATCATAGAATGGTGACTTACCAAGTAAATGAAATACAGGGCCCTGCGATGCTCAGTGGTAAAGTGTAGGAATCGCGAACAGGAGACCCGAGGCGAGCCTCACTGAATGCATTGGCTTTTAGGGGGAGTCTCTTCGGGCAAAACACCTCAGAGCCCTAGCTAAGCACTGGTGGACATACATGAATATGTGAGTTGTCGCCGTGATATGACTTAAATAATGCTTAAAGTAACATGAGTCAACAATAAATCAATCAATTAACCATTTAATCAACCAACCGACCTACCGACCGACGGTCGGTCGATCGATCGATCAATCAATCAATCCATCAATCAATCCTTGCTGTCTGATCTTGATCTATATTTTTTCAAAAAAGGACACAAGCCACACAACAAATTTTTTAGGTTCACCCCTAATCGAAAGCATCTGTAAATGGCAAATTCAAAAAATGGTAAAAACGAACTGAAGTTCTTTGACAACGTAGAAAACATTGTGGAAAAAGGAGAAAATGCTGGTTACCAGCATTTTCTCCTTTTCCCGCGATGTTTTCAAAAGGCTTCTTCCTCGGGGGTCGTTAAAACACTGGATTGTTTGGTAATAGGTTAAAAAGTCTGTTTTAAAGTACAGCAATTACGAGATGAAGGTTATATTTTCAACGAATGTGTTTCAATAACGAAATCGAATCCTCTGGGATTAACACGTAATGTGGGAATGATTTAATTGACTGGTGTGGAATTTCTTTCTCTGTTTACATCTGGAATATGTGGGGCACGTTTACTAGTTTACGAGAGAGAGAGACAGAGACACACAGAGAGAGAGAGAGAGAGAGAGAGAGAGAGAGAGAGAGAGAGAGAGGGGGGGGAGGGAGAGGGAGAGGTGGAGAGAGAGAAGAGAGATAGAGAGATACCCGAACGGAGACGGATGGTGGGATGGACGGTCGGATGGACGGTCGGATGGACGGTTGGATGGACGGTCGGACAGACAGAGACAGGAAGAAAGACCGAGACAGAGACAGGGAGACAGAAACAGAGACAAGGAGACAGACTGAGACAGAGACAGGCTGACAAAGACAGGGAGACAGGGACAGGGAGATAGACTGAGACAGTCACAGGGAGACAAAGACAGGGAGACAGAGACAGGGAGACAGAGACAGGGAGACAGACTGAGTCAGAGAGGGTGCTGACAGAGACAGGGAGACAGACTGAGACAGAGACAGACCGACAGAGGGAGACAGGGACAGGGAGACAGAAAAAGGGAGACAGACTGAGACAGAAAAAGGGAGACAGAGACAGGGAGAAAGACTGAGAAAGAGAGACAGACTGAGACAGAGACTGAGACAGGGAGACAGAGACAGGCTGACAGAGACAGAGAGACAGAGACAGGGAGACAGACTGAGACAGATACAGGAAGACTGACTGACACAGAAACAGAGAAAGGGAGACAGACTGAGACAGAGACAGGGAAACAGACTAAGACAGAGACAGGGACAGACAAGGAGACAGACTGAGACATAGAGACAGAGACAAGGAGACAGACTGAGAACTCTTTTAAATATTATGTAAAGAATCCAAAATTTCGAAAAATCACAGGAATTATCTTACTACTGTTAGCAACTTAATTATGCCCCATTCAGTTTCAATGAAGAACCTATATTTTGCCTTAAATAACCTTGATAAGAAACCTGTTATTTTATGAGAATCTGTTACAGTCCCTATCCTTGCATAAATCCTAGTGTAATCCTTTATTACACAATCTCAAGTTTTAACGACCCTTAAGAAGACAGCTTTTGAAAACACTATGGGAAAAGGAGAAAATGCTGGTTACCAGCATTTTCTCCTTTTCCCACAATGTTTTCTATTTTCGAGCAATATTCACTTTGTTATATTCAAATGTTTTCAATATGAACAGGTCCGTGTGGTGATGTCCGTGGTCTTGAGGTAGAGCGTCGTAACCAAAAGGTCCTGAGTTCGATACCCGGGAGCGGGTGTCAACTTTGGGATTTTTCATAGGCCCACACAATCGGCGCGAGAAATGGTGTAGTTCCCAGGAAGCAGAATCGAGAGAGATTAGTATAAGTTGTAAGAACTTGTTTCTCAATCGATGTAAAATAAATATGTTTAAACTAATATGAACAGGTCTAAGATTTTGTTATGTGGTAAAGGCTTAAATTCTAAGTACTTTCTGAAACAAACTTCCAGCGGTCAGATTTGAAAATATTTGTGTAGGTTTTGGGTTCGAGTTATCAAAATGAACAAATAAAAGTTTTTGTTCATGATTACGTGTCGTTCAAGTTTCAGAATAACACGAGTCGTGTTCTGTGAAAAGGGGGCTTGATGCATCTACAAAAAGTATTGACGCAGGTCAGCCTGTGGTGTCCGCGCAGGCTGACTCGGGTCTAAACTGTTCGCTATTGGTCAATTTTTAAGGAGCAGTTTTTATCTCACGATTCAGTCCGTTGCTATACAAAATGGATTTTAAGGATCCATAATTACGTATTCGCTTTTTTGGTATTATGGATCGCGAAGATGCATTAAACCCCCTTCTGCCAGAAATGATTCACATTTTATTCATCAGTATGAAATACAACTTACAAAGGACGACAGTACATTCATATGACAGATAGGCCTACATATATACCGAAAAAAAAAGAATAAGAACGAAAGCTTCTCAACTTATACAGTCTTTGCCAAATTCTGGATGACGGTTACCAGTACTTAAGGAAAACAATGCTCATTTAGAATATTTCCCCTTTTGCCGCAACGTTTTATACTGTGGTTGACCTCAACACATAAAAAGTTCACTTCAGGAACACTTGCAGCAACAAATATATGAACCATGCTCTGTGGAAACGGAGCTTAATGCATCTGCAAAAAGTATCGAACCAGGTCAGCCTGCGCAGGCTGACCTGGGCCGAAACTTTTTGTTTTGGATCAATTTTCTGCATGTCAAAGGACAAGTGTACCTCGTTATCAAGTCGGTTGTTAGATAAAATGGATTTTATGGATCCACAATAATGTGATGACTTGCTTGGTATCATGGATCACGGAGATGCACTAAGCCCCCTTTTGCCAGAAATTGCCTCATAAACTCGACCGCTTTCCATGACTGAAAACACAATCTACTGAAACTCAAAGAAATGTTTTATCCTTTAAGCTTGGCTAAACAAGTGGACTGTATAGATTTAAGATCAGACTGCACGTTTTGTGCAGTCTGATCTTGATATATGCAGTTCGTAAAAGCCCCTGTTCTCGTTTGTAATACAGAAAGAATTAATCAAAACATCAAAGAAATCCACTCTTACCATCTTTCCCCAGAGAACCAGCTGGGCACCCGGGTATTATTTCAAAATTAATAACCGGCAGATGAATTAACATTTTAAACAATTCAGGATTTGGCAAAGATTTTTATAGAAGAATGGAATGAATATGAAGAAGAAACGTGATTTTGTAATCAATGAAGTTTGCTACAACTGGCTTCAGCTTCCTTCGCTTATCTTATGAATGAAATCGTCTATTTTCGAGTTCTAACAAAACAGTTGTACTGGAAACTTGAGACACCTTTCAGGTCATAGTTCGGAATCTAGTATCGTATGGTGTAGATCCAAGATCAGACTGCATATTCTGTGCAGTCTGATTTTGATCTACACCATACGCAGAAGCTAATTATATTGCTCAAAAGAAATGGAAGGGGTTGAAGTGCCACTAAAATTTCTCTTGTAACGTTTTCGGTTTTATTGTTAGCACTCATCGTCATAAAAACCGCGTGCTTGTTTATGTTCGTCTCTGAAACACGTGGTTCGTAAAGTGGTCATGTGATTAAAATCAATCCGCGGAAGAAAACAGGCTTTGAGTGGTACTTGGGTGAGCGAGTGAGTTCATAAAAGCGCTCGATCTGTTGCTTAGAAGAAAAGTAAATGAGGAATTCTTGTGAAAATTACTGCCTAGCAAAACTGAACATGTATTTGATTAAATGGTGCAACTAATTTGCACCATACTCTGTGAAAACGGGGGCTAATACATCTCCGTGACGCATGATACTAAGCAAGTCATTACATAATTATACGTCCATAAAATCAATTTTGTTTAACGACCGACTGAACCATGAGGTAAACTGGTCCATGGACAGGCAGAAAATTGAACAATGGCACAAAAGTTTTGGTCCAGGTCAGCCTGCGCGGACTGCGCAGGCTGACCTGAGTCGATGTTTATTGCAGATGCATCAAGCCCCCTTTTCATAAGGCATGGCTCATTTATTTTAGGCATTAAGTGGCTTGGGAAGAATATTGTGAGAAGTACTGGTAAAATAAATTTCAGAAAAGCATGCATAGGTGCACCGGCCGCCGCCATATAACTGAAACAATGTTGAAAATTATACATACATTTGATTAAATGATGCAAATCTTTTATATTAGGAAGAAAATGGCATGGGAAGAACATTGTGTGGTTTAATGGGAAGAGAAATTTCAAGAAAGCATGGACAGGTGCGCTGGCCGCCGAGCTATAACTGAAACAATGGAAAAGGCGTTAAACAACAATCAATCAATCAATTAACAAACCAATGAGTTATTATTCAACAAAAATTACCTGTCGCTCATTAAGATTCTCTTGACCCTCAACAGAATTCGGTTTGGACTTTCTAAATATAGATTTTCAAATGATAATTTACAAAAATAACGCCCTTTTAAAGGTACAGATAAAAAGCTACTACAGTAAGGTGATTGGCTCTCGATTGTGGGGTCGTAGGTTCGAATCTGGCTTGGGTTATTATCTTACTATTTCCTTTAAATATTTTCTAGTCTTACTCAACCAAATTGACCGGTCACACATTTACTTTCGTCAATACTCGGTGAATTTCGCGGGGTTATTTGTTTGTAAAACAAGAAGGATCTTTAAAAAAGATAGATGGCGTATATTTGCCTGCAAAAAAGCAGGAGTACTTAAACATGTCTATATCTTTTGACCAATAACAAATTTCTATTTATTCACTTGTAATCAGTACTAAAAAGTAGGTCAAAAGCAGAACATCCAGCTACTCCGGAAAAAAATTAATGAAATAGTACAAAATGAGTTTCAGTATGACTCCGCGAAATTCACCGAGTATTGGCGAAAGTATAGAAGTGACAGGCCAGTTTTGTTGAGTAATGTACAGAGAATTCATTGTATCCGTAGGTTAGTTACAAAATAGTGAATGTGTATTGTAACCATATTCAATTACTTTATATTCATTACATATTGTTCAATGATGATACAACGATAATTAACTATTTTCCTTTATGGTCTACATAAAATTAATTAACACTCAGTTTGGAATATGAAAATTCGACCTTCTTTAGACTACGGTTATATATACAAAACCACAGTCTCAGAAAGAATTTTTATCTTTTTGACTAGACAAAACAAACGGACAGCATAGACTCAAGATCAGACTGTACGTTCTGTGCAGCCTGATATTGATCTATGCTGCCCGCATAAGCCCATGGTTTCTTCTATGGCGATAACAGGGCTCATACTTTACCACATAATTTCGAATTTTTACGACCCTGATAGAGAAAGCTTATGAAAACACTGACGGAAAAGGAGAAAATGCTTGTAACAAGCATTTTCTCCTTTTCCCACAATGTTTTCTACCCTTTTACTGACAAAACACATCTAAAACACCACACTGAATCTGTCGTCTGCAAAAGTTTGCAACCAGTCTTAGAATTTGTTTTTTGTTTTTTTCTGTTAAAGGCCCAATAGCGGCCAAAACCATATTGCAGGTGTTAAAATACATTTAAGCTTAACTCATACCATTTAAAAATATGGAAAATATTGTGAAAATGACAACCTTGGTGGTCGGTCCAAGCGTTATAGTTTCAAGCAGAAAAATGAATTTCACACTCAGGCAAACGTAAATAAAAGAGAGTGACCTGGCAACAATAATTTCCATACGTTTAAATGGTATGATTTAAATTTAAATGCATTTATAGTTTAAACATATTTTATTCAATATAATAACATGTATCAATCATTTACAACAACACATTGCGAAAAGGATCGAAACGAAAGCATCTTCAATTCAATTCAAATGCATTTATACAACCGTTTTGCTTACTTTTGGCATCTATCGTTACTTTAGGTGTCGCAACACTGCGAGACTGCTTCCAGGTCGTAGTATCAAAAGTAGTTCCATGTGAAAATTTGCAGTAGCACTTTTGTCGCACTGTTTTATGGAGCTAAGAGGGCTTAGTGGTATATAATTTAGAGTTGCTTCAAATTTAGACTGTAGGGACCACTCAGATGTGTTTTTATAGTACATTGTGTGGACTATTTTGTGTCTGTGGAGGAACAAAAAAATAGGGTCATGGCGGTGAATAGGTGTTTTTTAGAAGACAAAACCAAGGGTGCCTGTTTTTCTTGGGATTTAGTGAAAAACGCTATTGGCTGACATGTTGTTTTTAATGCATTTTTTGAAAGACTAATGACGTACTTTAGAAAGCAAGAGACGGGAAAACCAAAGGTTTGCCATTAAGCAATCTGTGAAGCTTCAAAAATGGTCGATTTCACTCTATTTTTTTTATATGGCGAAAAACCAATGGTGTGACACCTTTAACTCCCACTATGCGACGGTAAGGCCTCATTATTAGGTGTAATCGAACGATCAGCTGATGAGGTAAGCCTAACTGATTAGCTTTTGCTGTTAAATATATTTCTCATGGGTATTACTCTATTCTCGATTAACCCTTATCCCGCTAAATTACTGAAATACAACTTTCAAGCCAACAGTAAAAACCCAAACCATACTATCTTAAGGGTATTTTTTCGGGGAAAGATATCTCCTTATCGGACAGTGTGCATCCAAGATCAGACTGCACGTTCTGTGCAGTCTGATCTTGATCTGCACTGTTCGAAAAAGTTCAGTGAGTCGCGCTTAGCAGCCTAAGGGTTAACACTTATCCTGCTAAATATCTGAAATGAAACTTTCAAGCCGATAGTAAAACCCAAAATATTGCTAATTCAAAGAAATATTTTAGGGACAAATATCTCTATCAGACAGAGTAGATCCAAGATCAGACTGTACGTTCTGTGCAGTCTGATCTTGATCTACACTGTCCGCAAAAGGTCAGTGAGTCGCGCATAGCAGTCCAAGGGTTAATATGTTATAACTCTTTAGCAGACGACAAAATTTTAGACCGGTCCAAATTGAAAGCATTTGCAGACGACAAATCAAAAGTGCATCAAATGATGAAATTTGTTTGAACGGATAGAAAAAACTGTGGGAAAAGGAGAAAATGCTGGTTACCAGCATTTTCTCATTTTCCCACAATGTTTTCAAAAGCTCTCTTTTTTTCAGAGTCGTTATAAGTCGGGATTGTGTGGTAAATGGTTAAACTTTATACGAGACAAACGTTTTGACCGGTCGAAATGCAAAGCATTTGCAGACGACAAAGTGAATGTTGTTATGGATGGAATTTATTTTTAATAGGGTAGAAAACATTGTGGAAAAAGCGGTAAATGCTGGTTACATTTCTTTTTTAGGAAGCCCCTTTCCTGAGGGTCGTTAAAACTCGAGGTCGTGTGGAAAAGTGTCAAACTCTTTGTTGAGAACAAGAGAAACACCATTTTTTTTTTCGAGCTTAAAAAAAAAAGATAATAATAATAGTAAAATAAATATCTAAGTGCGAATTAATGGTTATTTTGGTAACTTGGTATAAAGTTCATTTATGGATGGTGTAGATTAAGGACCAGATTTTGCCTTCTGTGCTGTCTGATCTTGATCTACGCAGCCCGCGGAAATGCCACTTACGTAGTGTTCTGTGCCCTATAGACAGCATGACATTCATTTCGTAATATATTTGCATTAACATCATTGACACTTTATGCATTTCTCCGAGGAGACTACTTCGTTGACTCTTGCAGATAGATGTAAACATATTTACAAAAGGACAGATTCTTCCTAACATGCAAATGCTCATTCTTGGTGTCCATGGTTATGAGTTAGAGCGTTGCCCTCGCAACCGTTAGCGCCCGAGTTTGATTCCCGGGAGCGTGTTTAAACTTTGGGACTATTTATTGGCCCACACATTCGGCGGGAGTACTGATGTAGTTTCCAGGAAACAGAATCGAAAAAAAAGATTACTACAAGTTGCAAGAACCTGTTTCTCAATCAATGTAAAAAAATGGTTTTAAACTAATTCTCAATTTATTTTTGTCGCAATGTTTTCGCACGCATTCATGTGGTAAACCTTAATTCATGTTAATTACAGATACATATTTGACAACATAGATGTTTTTGAAACTCGTCTACCGCAAAGTCGATTTAGAAAGTAAAGGGTTCGTACTGTACACAATGTAACACAAAAAGAATACATAGTACGCCTAACCCTTTACCATACAATCCAGTGTTTTAATGAACCCCAAGGATGTCGGACTTTGAAAACGTGGGAAAAGAAGAAAATGCTGGTTTACCAGCATTTTCTTCTTTTTTAGTAATGTTTTCTACCCCTTTCAAACAAACAAAAAAAAAAAAAAAAATCATTTGAATAACATCTTGTCATCTGCAAATACTTTCAATTTGGACCAGTCTAAATTTTTGTCGTCTGTAACTAAACAAATTTAACAGACGACAAATTCTTAGACTTGTTCATAATGAAAGCAATCGCAGACGAAAAATTAAATGTAGCCTAAAGCATGGGATTCGTCTGTAAAAAGGGTAGAAAACATTGAGGGAAAAGGAGAAAATGCTGGTAACCAGCATTTTCTCCATTTCCCACATTGTTTTCAATGCCCTTCGTTGTAGGGGTTTGTTATCAATCGGGATTGAGTGGTAAAGGGTCTATTAAAGAACTAAGGGAAATGAATGGAAATATTATGATTTAGGATGACAGTTTTGTTGTATCGTTCATTCATTCACTGCCCCGTCGGAACAATTCACGTTTTTATTTCAGAACAATGGGGTGTTTCTAGTTCTGTGCAGGGATCGTATATGGCCTGCAACACGCAAAAAGGGGCATTCGGACATTTGCGTAAAGTGTCGTCCCGGATCAGCCTGCGCAGTCCGCGTAGGCTGATCCGAGACGACACTTTCCGATCGTGTGTGATTTTCTGTTTCACGCAAGTCTGCTGTAAGACAAAATCTAATATTTACGGAAAGTGCCGTCTCGGATTAGCCTGCGCGGACTGCGCAGGCTGATCCGAGACGACACTTTACGCAAATGTCCGAATGCCCCTTTTCGCGTGTTGCAAGCCATATAATGTTATATACAATCCCTGTTCTGTGTGATTATGTTATGTTGGTTGATTTACAGTCGACTTTCGGTTGTCACTAAGTTCCATAACATAATAACAGTTATTTGGACCTTTGGAAAACTAGTTCTCCTTTCAGTTTTTTTTTTTTTCATCTATATGAGTTATGCTCTGGGAAAATGGGATTTACTGTATCTCAGTGATGCATTATACCAAGCATGTCATCCCATAATTGTTGAGCTATAAAATCCATTTTTTCGAACAACCGACTAAATCATGAGATACACCGATCCTATAACATGCAGAAAATTGACCCATAGCGAGAAGTTTCGACCCAGGTCAGCCTGCGCAGATTGCATAGGCTGACATGAGTCGATACTTTTTTTGCAGATCATTAAGCCTCCTTTTCACAGAGCACGGCTAAAATGCATATTGACAAATAGAAATTAACATGAATCACACTTCTAGAGCGGCTTTACGGGTGCAAAATTAGTGTAATCTTCGCAATTGAAAAATTAAATAAAAATAAGTGGATAGATTTATTAAGATTTGCACTAAAGTTACAAATACACAATAATGATAGTCACGTGCTATCGTCATTCGGCAAACGTCGGATGACCAGTTGAACAAATCAAGTCACGGAATAGGCCGAGTTGTGACAAGTGGTGCGATCGTCAGTTGTTCCAAAAGGTTATATCAGACAGATATTTAAAGGAAATGGAACTTGGAATATTAATAGCGAGACTCGCTTACGCGAGGCGTCGCAAAGCGACGCCTCGCGTAAGCGAAAGCTTATTGGTAGAGATTCTGGAAAAAATGTTACATACCTGTTGACTACGAAAACCTGTCTGGACCGGAAGTACATTTTTATAAATTCAAACATGGCAGACGGATGTTACGTAAAAGACTGGTACAAAGAGCGTTTCTTTCTTTCGATTGTCCGTACCTTTACAATCTGATTTGAAACAGTGATGCAGTCTACAAACGAGACCCTAGCGAGATCTTATAAATACGAAGGAACTCGGGCTTTTCCGTATCTGTCCGAGGTACGGAATCTTCCGAATACAGAAATCAGTTGAACCATTAAGCGTGAGCCAGTCGATCTTTTCTTTTAAAGTTTTTTCGCGCCCTTGCCGATGAAAAACTTCGTTCATATTTCATTACGACGTTTTCTGAATTTTTTTACAGGAAGTTTTATTCTGTAAAGAAAGCGATAAAACTTGGGCAGTATATCACTCGTCCCCAGATCAACTCGGTCCGAGCAAACTTGTTAAGTCTGTTTATCTTCGTAGATCTAGATATTTGACAGATTGTTTGGCATGTCATTTACATTGTATTTTCAACGAATTCGATTCTGATCTAGATTTAGAGTCAAATTTCCTTTTCCTTTTTTTCTGTTAGGAGCAAAAGGGTAGATCTATGTTTCCTTCTTTGTGTGAATTAGCTGCCAAATTATGCTGGTTGTATTCTGGTTATAGCTGCATAAAACTAGATTTTGAGCCAAAAATTTTGTTCAAGGTGTTTGCTTTTAATGCTTAAATTGTTAGTTGGTAAGATACATGTCCAGGAAATAACTGTACTCTCAGAGTGGTCAATGTGAGAAAAAAAGGCACCACCAAAATTGTTAGCACCAGGGTTCAAACTCATTCCCTGTAAAATGATTACCAAGACTACCCTGTCACAAGATGAGTCTTAAAAAAAAATGGAAAGGAAAACTAAAAAGGGATATTCCTTTATGTATTTTCTCTTGAAATAATATTCTGGTCTAAACACCTTTTTTGCAGAATAATTTTGTTTATTAGTTTATGAAAAAGAAACTTTTAACTTCCCGAAACAAAATCTGGTGTAATGCCTTTTTAACACTCCTGTTTTACTTAGGATTTTAACAAATCTAATTTTATTATATCCTAGCAAAACCATTAGCTGCATAAACATAAAAAAGTACCCATATGATAAGAAAAGATTTTTGGTAAAGTAACGACAAGGACTTGAAAATAATTTAAATATTTTTTCTGCAGATTTGTTTTTGTAGGTGACCATAATGTATCCCTGGGGTGATCTGCATCTATATGCTTTAGGACTAGGTTAAGGGTTTTTTTTTATCAGGAAATCCTATGTTAACCCCAGATTGCACTGTCAGTGATGTGGAATTACCTTTGAGCAAGGCCCCATAAACACAGACTAGCACTTGTCGAAACGTTGAAAGAGAAGATATAATCAATAACAATAAGTAAGCTGAACTGCTGTGAAAAGTAGCATATAACTCCACACAAATGATATTTACAAACTTAAACCTCTGAAACTTCTCAGTCTGTGCTTTTCCCATTGATCCATGCAAGTAACATGTATAAAGTTGTTCATACCTTTAATTAAGAAATACTATAGTTATGTTATCCAACTATGACTAAGAAGTCAAGATTTCATTTCAAATACCAATGTCAGATAATGATTCAAATCAAAGCTCTGAAAGCATTGATGGCTAGGGGTAAGTGGAAAGTGCATATATGAGTAAAGCAATTTGTATTCAATCATGAAATGTCCAGTTAAAAAGTAAAAGAAAAAAATATGGATGCCTATGCTCGGCTGCAGTTGCTCTAAGTGAAAATTGTAATTCGCAAAGTCGGGCATTACTGTGTCAAAAATATTTAGATGTTTACCTGCCCCTGATTTATGGGTTCCCTTATGATAGTTAACAACTAGCCCAAGTTTGAAGTAAATATGATGGTTAGCAACTACTTCAAGCTTGAGGTAAATGTCTTCGGTTATGACAGTAATGACAAAGATATTGTAAAATATGAAAATATTTGAACATTCAAAGTCAAGAAGGGGCATTCATAACCGTTTAAAAAATAATTTAATGGATACCTGTCCCTTTTGTGTGGGTTTCCCTTTTGATAGCTAACACCAGTCCCAGTTTGAAATAAATGTCTTCAGTAATGACAGATATTATAGCCTCATCTCCTGCAAGTTCCTATTTTCCCTTACATGACTGATGAGTATGTTTAGGTACTCCCCCCATTCGATTGTCACATAAGTAAAGTGTTGCTACAAGAGTTTACATCGTATCTTGAAGTCCATTCCGGTCCAATCCAGACCGTTCCGGTCCATTCCGGTATTTCCATGCACCAGGAAAACACCGACTCATCAACTGCCCAATTTGTGCATGTATTATGGCTGACAAGGTAAAGGGTTTTGTCTGTTTACACGCCATACGTGGATACACACCATACAAGACTTACCAATCAAATGTCAATTTCGCCACGTTCCATCTGGATCCAAAGGTGCGCACACAGCGACGACCCAAGGTAAACACGGGTGTTAGTTCTGTCATGCTCTGCATGTGTATTTGGTGAAATTAACGGGAGAATTTCTTTCTGTTTTAAGCGTTCTCATTTAAAATTCATCACGCCAACAAACACCGTTAAAATTTTTTGCTTTGAATATATTTTCGTTGGCATTTTCTCGGTAAATGTAGACACCGACCCCTCTTTCAATTTCTGTTTTACATCACGGATGAATAACTCGTAAGGTGTAAAGCGGTTTTGAGGGGTGTGTCGTTTCAAGCCAATTAGAAACGGCAGTTGCAGTTCCAGCGAATCAGAGACAGCGAATAGCGCGCATTTATACATGATGGTGGGAGTGGTTGCAGCTTTCATGCAAAAATCTGAAACGTGTTACTAAGGCTAGGCGCCGTTGGCCCCTAGCCAAAAACGACCATAATTTTTAATCAGCCTCTTTTGACCCTATCATTTTTGAAACTAGGACTGATTGATTGGTGTTCTACTCTCCTTTCAAAGCATTTCAGTGTTACCATCAGACTGACAGTTCACTTTTTAATGTATTTTTATTGGTTTAATAAGTAGTCTATGCTTGGGATGCACCTTGCAATGCCTAAAGACACTCCCATAAAAGTAAAACATCATCTTGGGTGAGGATCAAACCCAGGACTTAATTACTCATTCAAGCACTTAGCCGCCAAAGACAACCCGAACCTCTTTGGCAGGTGCCATTTGGACCAGAAACTATTAAATGGTTATAAAACTTAAGTTGTACTCTGATTTTGTCTTATTTTGTAAATCTCTGATAGTAAAAAGATGAAAATGTTTCGATAAACTGTTTGCTTTGATAATCAAAGGTTGTAAAAAATTCATAGCCCTAATCAGTATGGCAATATTACTTCAAGTACAGAAAATTCCATCAGTCCATTAGTCAGTCTGTTTGTCTGTCTATCCATTCTGTCAAACAGGTCCAATGATAAATTAACTTTTTGCCAAACAATCAAATTTTAGACCTGTTCAAACTCAAAGCAATTGCAGTTGATAATTGTGTCCTTGAACTCAAAGTATAGAAAATATTGTGGAAAAGGAAGAAAATGTTGGTAACCAGCATTTATGATCAGTACTACCAAAAGATTTCACGTGATAAAGCGGCCTTTTTAGAGCTTTGTTATCCAAATTAATTTTTCTTTTTTGTTGAGGATAAATACAACAAAAGACACTGGACTGTTAAATGCCAAAAAAAAAAGGGCTGCGACTTTGGTGTTCAAATAATGGATATGCTCTGTTTACTTTTATGCCATCAAATATGATATCATCATACTAATTTGAATACGGTCTCCTACAAATGATGTGCATTATTGCTCAGTTCACATTCTTATATACGGTTGGGATAATCTTTCCTTCCAGTGATATTATGCTGCCTCTCACTTCTGATGCACGTGAGAAAAAGTTGTCAGTGGCATGGAAAGAAGTTGTGCCAGTACGGCTGCGAGAATTAAAGCCAGGAAACATGTGTAGGTGCACTGACTGCCATGGAATGACCTAAAATGTTAAACTGGCGTTGAACTCAAATACAATCAAATGGCACGAAACCCCCAAAAAATCTGGCCCATTAAGGAAACACCCCAGGGCTTTTTTTTAGGGGGGAGTGGGTCTTTTTCTTTACATTTACATTTGTCTTCTTTGTTGGTGATTTGCCAGTAATTACTTTACTTAATTAAGACATCAATTATTTTCTAACTTAATGAGATTATGAAAATTTGAAATAGTTCTCGATCTACCCCCTATGATTTGTAAGTATTTGATCAGTAGATATACTTCCATCAAAGTAGCAGCAACTTGTAGCGCTGCTCGCCTTTAGGCTTCGCCTATTATATATTATGCATACTAGATATCAATTCTTACATAAGTTTGGCCCAACACATGTATTTCGAGGAAAAAAATACAGGGATAGCTTGGCGAAACCTGGTTTCGCCACAAAGATTGTTCGTCCGAATTTATTCGTCCAAACTAATCTTGACATACTGTAGAAAATTAAGACGATGGACTATGTAAGTATCGAAGAAAGGAATCTGAAATCATGTAATGTTATGTTAAACTTAGTAATTCCATTCAGAAAAGCTTAACAAATTCACCATCACCTGTTAGATAGATGGTTAAGTTTTAAAAAATGATAAATATCAGCCTATATATCGCCAAGAAACGATTTTCTGAAAATAGGTATACACTGATCACAGAGACAACTACAGATGTGCCAGGCAATTCAAATTTCAAAGAGTTTTAGGTCTAATAGATAAGTCAGCTTGTGAGGTAGTTATTACTTTGCTAAATTTATCATATTTACAAGACATAAGGGATCATTTTCTTCTAGTAGAAGTGATTTTTACTGTCCTGGAATCTAACAGTATGGTTATCAAGTTTTTTGAAAAGTTAGAAAACAAAGTGAAATACAAGAAAATAAAGTAGTTTCGTCTTAGCATTAAACAGAAATAAATCTATATATTTTTTTCTTTTTTTTCTCTGATTTTTCACCTTTAAATTTAAGGAAATATCTACATGATTGATTTGTAGTTTTACTGACCAAAAAGTTTTCCATGTTTAATTGATATTGCGCTGTAAGTTTCAAATGGGTCAAAAACAGGCGCTGAAGAGATAATGATGACAAATTATGGCTGTAAAATACCATGCAATCAGAAAAAAAGGACGGTGAATGGTGATTAGTGTTTAACGCCGTTTTCAACAGTATTTCAGTTATATCGCGACGGCCAGTGCACCTATCCATGCTTTCCTGGAGTTTCTTTTACCAGTACTCCGCAGAATATTCTTTCTAAGCCACTGGCTGCTTTCCCACAAGACCATCGTCGAAGCAACGATCAGCGGTGAGAAAGGAATGAATCCTGTCGCAATGACCATCATCAATCCTCGGAAAGAAATTTTGCCGATCCGGAAATCGAACCAGTGACCCCCTGTTCTTGAGTCTTGTACGCTACCGACTGTGCTACCGGAGCTCGGCTGAAAAAGAGGACAGGTCGTTTCCCTTGAATGCAATTTTTTTTTAATTCAACCCTTCAAACGACAAATCTTAGACTCTTCCAAATTAAAAACATCCTCAGACAGCAAACGGAATGGATACATATGACTAAAATTCTCTGATAGGGTAGAAAACATAGTCGGAAAAAGAGAAAGTGCTGCTTAGCAACAATGTTTTCAAAATGCTTCTTCCTTAAGGTCGATAACACTTGGGAATATTTGGTAAAGAATTAAGTTATCTCAAATTATCTATACCAAATAAACTGAGAATGATCTCTAAGCTTTGCGAGACGACGCCATGATTGGTCATTACGTCTCGAGGGGCGAAATCTCGCAATGTCTCGTATTAAGTGAGATTTTCTGGGACGATTCCGTACAAGTGGAATCGTAGATAATTTCTTAAAGAACTTCCCATTATAGCCAGCACTTGACGGTTTTCGCAAATTACCCTTTCTCGATTAACGGATCAGTTTCAGACCTCTGTTCATGTAATGAGCTACTCTTTTTGCCTTGTAAATAATGATTAATTTTCCCTCTTTACAGAAACGCAAAGCGCTTTTTTTATCCGAGGCTTGATTACTCTTTTAAAGTTCCGGGCACGCAATTTTGTCTTTGTTTTCTAGGAGAAATTAAAGTTTTTACAATGCACATTTCTCTCCCTCAAGGTTTGAATTGAAAACTGAACGGAGTTTAATCTTTACCTAACAGTCCCATGCTTTCATGTATTTACAGTTTGAAGCCTTATGGAGAACATTGTGGGAAAAGGAGAAATCGCTTGTTTTCTTGGAGAAATTAAGCTTTTACAATGCATATTTTTCTCCCCTCTCGAGGTTTGAATTGGGAATGAAACGAAGTTGAACATTTACCAAATAGCTTTTATAAATCTACGCTCTGAGGCCTTATGA
The DNA here is from genome assembly GCA_946811185.2 of Hippopus hippopus. Classification (NCBI taxonomy): domain Eukaryota; kingdom Metazoa; phylum Mollusca; class Bivalvia; order Cardiida; family Cardiidae; genus Hippopus; species Hippopus hippopus. The sequence continues at coordinate 3,881,002 of OX328108.1, read as the reverse complement.
AAAACAATGTGGGAAAAGGAGAAATTGCTTGTTTTCTTGGAGAAATTAAGTTTAGATTAAGTTTTTACAATGCGTATACTTAACTCCCTTCAAGGTTTAAATTGAAAACTGAACAGGGTTTAACCTTTACCAAATATTTTTAATGTTTCTACGTTCTGAAGCCTTATGGAAAACATTGTGGGAAAAGGCGAAGAAATTGCTTGTTTTCTTAGAAAAATTAAGTTTTTACAATGCATATTTCTCTCCCTCAAGGTGTGAATTGAAAACTGAACGGAATTCAACCCTTACCAAATAGTTCCACACTTTCCTGTTTTACCACTTTGAACCCTTCTGGAAAACATTGTGGGAAAAGGAGAAATTGCTTGTAACAAGCAATTTCTCCTTTTCCCATAGTGTTTTACATCCTATCTAAGAACTTTAGCTATTCTGATTTTAATTTGATGTTTGTAGATGCTTCCAATTCGGAACAGTCTAAAATTTGTTTCTTTGTAAAGGTCGACCCTCATATGCCAAATGACTGGAACTGGTGTTTCAGTAACTGGAAAAATTACGATTGAGGCAATTTTAAACTCAAAAATCTTACAAAATAACCAAGTGTAGATCGTAGGAGTAAACATTCAATTTAGTCATGGGTTCTGCGTGGCTTGGTTGCAAAGGTCTACGGCCGTAAAGTCCCGAGTTCGATTCCCGGTAGCGGCTGTCAACTTAGGGACTGTTCATTGGCCCACACACTCGACGCAAGTATAGGTGTAGTTCCAAGGAAGTAGAATCGGGAGAGATTAGTGTAAGTTGTAAAGGACTTGTTTCTAAACCCATGTAAAATAAACCCTTAAGTTGCTAAGCGCGACTCACTGACCTTTTGCGGAGTGTAGATCAAGATTTTTCGTGGAAGTGTCCTTGGGCAAGACACTTCAGATTCCTATCCTTTTACTGGTAATCACATGATCTATATTAATTTCGTGGGGGTGTCCTTGGGCAAGACACTTCAGAGCCTTGCCGTACTACTGGTGCATCGCAGGATATACTTAAATAAGTCAGCCGTCGTCGTGATATGACTGAAATAGTTTTGAAAGCGGTGTAAAATGCAATTTAATAAATGTGTTCAGTCTGATCTTGATCTTCACTGAACAAATATGATATAACAAATATACGAGCCATGCTCCGGCAAAAGGGGTCTTAATGCATCTCAATAATCTATGGTACCAAGCAAGCTATCACATACTTTTGAATCCATAATAGCCACTTTTTTTTTAACAACTGACTTTACCACGAGGTACACTGGTCCGTGGACATACAGAAAATTGAGCAATAGCGAAAGGTTTCAGCCTAGGTCAGCCTGCGCGGACTGCGCAGGCTGATCTGGTTCGATACATTTCGCAGAGCATAGCTCATACTGTTTAACACAGATCAAAGCAAGCAAAAGGACTATAATAGCAATGAAAACAAGAATGAATGAATCTAAGTTATCTGGAATAATCCACAAGACATTTTGAAATACTGTTTGAAGTAATGTTTTGGATAGTAAGTCAAATTAGAAATATAGCGATGCAATGTAAAAGTAGTTAAGTCAGTTATTCTATAAATTAAATTTTAATTCTTATTGCAATATGTTTGCTTTGATCTATGTGAAACTGTATTTTTGTTATATCAGGTTTGTATAATTGACAATGTATGAATGTATGTATGATGATTAATGTCGTTTTCAACACTTTTTCAGTTATATCGCGGCGGCCAGTGCACCTATCCATGCTTTCCTGGAGTCTCTTCTACCAGTACTCCGCACAATTTTCTTTCCAAGCCACTGGCTGCGTTTCCACATAACCATCGTCGAAACAATAGTCAGAGGTGACAGAGGAATGAATCCTGTCGCAATGACTATCATCAATTCTCGGAAAGACATAGGCCGAGCCAGGGATCGAACCACGACCCCCTGTTCTCAAGTCTTGCACGCTACCGACTATCGTGGCCAAGCTAATTGACGATGTACAAGTCATAAATAAACATATGTTTCCGCTCTGTTCTGTTCTGATCTTCAGTGAACACAAAATGTCCACACGGTTGTGTTCAGGATTACAAGGGACAATTTCCTTGTTTAATGTAATCATCGATTTCGTTTGAAAATTTCCAAGCGAATCAAATAAATTACTTTGTGAAAAAAGTGATAAGGAGTTTAGAATAAATTGAATGAAATTAACGAACAAAATGCACAGAGATTCATCTTAGAAACGAGAATTTTTTTTAAAAGCCCTTACAGCGATTGAACCTAAAGTTGTTTAACCCTTTACCAAACGACAAAATTTTAGCCTTGTCCAAATTGAAAGCATTCGCAGACGACAATTTCAATGTAACTCATGTGGTGCAATTTTTCTTTGATAGGGTAAAAAACATTGCGGGACAAGGAGAAAACGCTGGTTACCAACATTTTGTTCTTTTCCAACAACGTTTTCAAAAGGCTTCTTTCCCAGAGTCGTTAAAAGTAGGCATTATGTGGTAAAGGGTTCATTTGGTACAAATGAATGAAGTTCTTTGACTGAATAGAAAACATTGTGGGAAAAGGAGAAAATGCTGGTTACCAGCATTTTCTCCTTTTCCCACAATGTTTTCAAAAGGTCTCTTATTCATGGTCATGAAAACACGGTATTGCGTGGTAAAGGATTTAAAAGCGGACAGCGTAGTCAAGATCAGCGGATCAGACTTCTTAGAATGTGCAATCTGATCATAAATCTACACTGTTTGCTTCTTTATCACATACTGTTGCAAAAGTAATCGAGAAAAAACAACATGTTAGCTCTAGTTCTTGACTTTATACCAAATAACGATTTTTTAGAATTGATTCATTGAGTCAAAAAGGGGGTCTAATGTATCCCCGTGATGCATGATACCAAGCAACTCATCGCATGATTATGGATCCATAAAGTCCATTTTGTGTAACAAATGGCTAAATCATGCGGTAAACTGGTGTTGGACATACAGAAAATTTATCACTAGCTAAAAAATAAGCGACCTAGGTCACCCTGTGCAGTCTGTGCAGGGTGACCTGGGTCGGTATTTTTCGCAGATGCATTAAGCCCCCTTTTCACAGAGCATGGTTCAGATCCATTCAAATTGAAAGCATCTGCAGTCGACGAATTTTATGTGGTTAATATGACAGGATTTTCTTTTAAAAGGATATAAAACAATATGGGAAAAGGAATAAAACGATGGTTACAAGCATTTTCGTTCTTTTCCACAATGTTTTAAAAAGCCTCCTACATATAGGTCGCTAAAATACATCAGCATTTTCCCTGTTTCCTACAATGTTTTAAAACCTTTCTACGTAGAGGTCGCTAAACACAGCATTTTCCCTGTTTCCCACAATGTTTTAAAAGCCTTCTGCGAAGGGGTTGTTTATACGCATAGCAATTTTCCTGTTTTCCACCATATTTCAAGAAGCCCATTCTACCTAGAAGCATATTCCTTAATTCAGCGCTGTAAGGGCTGACTCCACTTTTTACCTAAAAGCAATTTAGGTCCTTCATTTCTTCTTATCCTGTTGATTAAAATAAACCAGCCGAACTCACAGTTGCTTAGGACCCATTAAATGATCTTAACCATTTACCAAACGACAAAATTTGGACTTTTCTAAACTCAAAGCAATTGCAGACGACAAAATAAAAGTGGCTCAAATCGTGAAAAATGTTTTTGAAAGAGCAGAACACATTGTTGGACATAGATAAAAATGCTGGTTTCCAGCAGTTTCTCCTTTTCTCACATTGATTTCAAAATCCGTCACTCTTAGGGTCGATAAAATTCGGGATTGTATGGTGAAATGTAAAATAGATATGTAGGTATATATAATGAGTATCGGAGACGGCCAATTCCGTCATTTAAGCCCCTATTAATTTGTCGTCTGCAAATGTTATCAATTTGGACAAGTTTAGAATTTTATCATCTGGAGATTCTTTCACTAGTGCTTCTCACAACATGCTTTCCAAGCCACTGGCTGCTTTCCCACATAGCCATAATCGAAACATAGTCCATGGTCCACGGTGAGAGAGGAATTAATCTTGTCGTTATCACTATCATCAATTCTCGGAAAGAAATTGGCCGAGCCCGGAATCGAACCAGCACCCCCAGTTCTCAAGTCATGCACGCTACCGACTGAGCTACCGGAATCATTATTTAATCCTTTACCCTTTCTAACGACACAAGGAAGAATCCTTTTGAAAACGTTGTGGGAAAAGAAAAAAACGCTGGTTAAAGGCGTTGTTTCCTTTCCCCACATTGTTTTCTATTATTTCACAAAATTCATATTTGAACTACACCTAACAATAAATGGCAAGCAACACGCGAAAAGCGGCCTTCGGACATTTGCGTAAAGTGTCGTCTCGGGTTAGCCTGCGCAGTCTGCGCAGGCTAATCCGAGACGGCACTTTACGACTACATCAGATTTTGTCCTACAGTAAAGTCGCGCAAAACAGAAAATTAAATAAAAACGGAAAGTGTCGTCTCGAATTAACCCGTGCGGACTGCGCAGGCTGATCTGGGACAACACATTACGCAAATGTCCGCGTGCCCTTTTTCGCGTGTTGCAGGCCATCATATCGTTTGCAAATGCTTTCAATTTGGAAGACCCTGAAATTTTGTCGTCAGGTAAAGAGTTCATTGCGATGGGGTCAGTGTCCTGTCGTACGTGAAAAACAAAACAGAACTATCCTACCATCTAGGTTCAATGTTTTGATGTAGATGTATATCTAAAAGTTTTCGCCAAACAAATATATTCTAGAAATGACTCCATTTCCCCGTTATCCAGCTAAATAACCAACATGAAACTTTCAAACCGATAGTAAAAACCCAAATTTTGCTATTTCAGAGGTATCTTTTGGCAGAAAGATATCTCTTATCGGACAGTGTAGATCCAAGATCAGACTGCACGTTCTGTGCAGTCTGATCTTGATCTACACTGTCCGCAAAAGGTCAGTAAGTCGTGCTTAGCAACCTATGGGTTAAATGTTACGGGATTCCATTTACACATATTAAGATGGGATAGTTTATCATTAAATCTAATCAATGTCCAATTACCATGCACATTACCGGAAGTAATGGGGGGATAAAATGGCCGCCTTCTCACATAAGCGAATGACCTTCGACTGCCAAATAAACATGATTCGACTTAATGACGACATAAATACCATAACGTCGAAGGTCAAAGAATTCTTTTACTCTTTACCAAACGACAAAATTTTAGACTCGACCAAAGTGAAAGTATTTGCAGACGGCAATTCAAATGTGGCTGAAATGATCAGATAAGTCTTTGATAGAGTAGAAAGTATTGTGGGAAAATTGAGAAAACGCAGGTTATCAACATTTTCTCCCTTTCAAACCGTGATTGTTCTCAAAAGGCCTCAAGCTCACGCAACACGGGATTGTTTGGTTCGTTGTTTTGTTTGTAAGGTATTTAGTACCGTTTACAACAGTATTTCAGTCATACATCCATACTTTTCCGGAGTTTCTTTTACAAGCGCTTTGCACAATTTTCTTCACAAGCCAATAGCTGCTTTCCTGCATAATCATCGTCGAAACAAGAATCAGTGGTGAGAAAAGATTGAATCCTGTCGCAATGACCATCATTAATCCTCGGAAAAAAATTAGCCGAGCTGGGGATTCGAACCAACGAACTCCTGTCTCAAGTCCTTTATGCTAGCGACTGCGTTATCGGGGCTCGGCACAAGGTAAAAATTGTTTAGTAAACATTTTAAGTTCAATGAAAAAACCCATGCGCAATCTTTGGGTTTCAGATAATGAAAGAGAACGCAAGTTTAAATATTATGATCAATTTGAAAGCAGCGCGCACAGACTATCCAACAAAATATTGAATCATTGACTCTTTCAGTATCGGTTCAACTTTTTCATTGCCAAATGCATAAACTCGACCTCATTCGACGGTTGGAAATACAATCCAATGAAACTCAGAAAAATATTCTTATCACACAACCACCCCTTTTCATAGTACAGCTTAGCCATTTCGAAAAAATTGTGATATTGTTTACGTGATAAAAAGAATCTGCTTTGAGTTGACTTTTAAGATAAAGCCAGTGGCTCGGTCTAAATTTTTTTTTTATCAAAACTCATTTTTCTCTAATGCCAACTCATATCAGATCCTATAGGAGAAATGATTTGTGAGCCTTGTATTGAAAGAGTAAGGATGTTCCTTTTCAACCCTCGTACTATTCCCTGAGTATTTAAGGCTGTGTACCCGAAGACTGGTGTTATTTGGTCATTTATGTCGAAGAGATAGCACTCTAAAAAAAAAAAACAAGGCAAGTGACATTTGCAAAATAGACAAAATCGTTGAAAGAGCAGTGATTCGATATTTGCATGCAAAAGGTCCATACTGATATGGTAGCAACGCTAGTGAGTGGTGTCCCTTCATTGTGCTACTGTGAAAAGATGGGTGACGGCACTTCAAGGTGGCAGGCAGAGCCTTCCGGATGACGCCCGACCTGGAAGTCCTGTCACTGTTGCCACTCCAGAAATGGTCAATAGCCCGTGATATTGTTACGGCTGACAGGCAAGTTACAGAGAGATGTATAGCCAGTACAGCTGAGATTTAGCAGCAAAGAGTACATTCAACTCTTAAGGAAGATCTTGCAAAGAGAACTCTCTCTGGCTGGTGGGTATCGAAACTTACCTGCAAAAGGGACAAACAATCAAATGGCACAGATTATGCATCACTTCTTAGACAGTTCAGAAAAAGTATAAAACTCAAGATCCGCCGAAATCTCAGTAAAGGCACATGTAAGTTGTTCCACCAGGACGATGTTTCTGTTCACAAATCTGTTATTGCCATAGCTGCAATTAACGATCGTGGCCTTAAATTGATTAAGCATTCGCCTATTTCGCCAGACTTCGCTCTATCAGACTTACATCTATTTAAAACATTGAAAAGGGTAATTTCCGGACCAATTTTCGGTCAGATGATGACGTCATAATGCAGGGGAGAGTTTCTGAGCGGTCAATAAAGATCTTCTTAAAAGTGGCATTGAGGCCCTTAAACATCGCTGGCAAAAGTGTATAGATACTGAAGGGAATTATGTTGCAAGATGTCCGCCAAAAGTCAATCCCTTACATATGAGATTCAAAACTTATTTACCAGCCCTCGTATCTTATACGTAAGCTGGTCTAAGCAAGCAGACAGCATACATCCAAGATCAGACTGCGCATTCTGTAATTGTTGTAAAGACCAGTAAGTCATTGGCATCACTTTATTTGGGTTTGGTGATCCTTGTAGCTCAGTTGGTTACTTACAGGACTAATTCTATTCCAAGTTAGGCCATTTTTTTTTCAGAGGATGAATGGTACTTGTAGTCATTGCATAGTTAGGTGTAGGTACACAGGCCGCCGCGATTTAATTAAACCAATCTTCTAATCTTGATACGACTGGAATATATACCAAACAAACAAACAAACAAAAAGCATATTTGATTCGGCGTTAATTCTTAACAAACAAACGAAAAAAAGAAACATTTTTGGGCTAGGAAAAAGGAGCAGTTTCTCATGTCGGTTTACGAGTCCACAGGCCCCAACTTATTTATGTTTTACAATGTCAGAGATCCTAGTGTAACAGTAATGAGATGCACTGATGAAAGAATGCCAGAAAAGTATGGGTAGGTGCACGAGCATCCGCGATATAAACGAAATAATCTGGAAACGGTATTAAATACCAAACAAATAAAGAAACTTAATTTAGCTGCAAAAAAAGTAAAGTGCTATTCATTTCGAAAGACGAAACTATTGGCCAAAACTTACTTGGGTTATACGATATCAGCGATCTTCGCGCAATATTATCCCTTGTCCGGCTAAGTAAAAGAAATGAACCTTTCAAGCCGATAGAAAAAAACATTTTTTTTTTTTAATTTCAAACGTAAATTTGGAGGAAAAATTTCTTCTTATCGGACAGAGTAGATCCAAGATCAGACTGCACGTTCTGTGCAGTCTGATCTTGATCTACGATGTCCGCAAAAGTTCAGTAAGTCGCGCTTAGCAGCCTGAGACTAAATGCGAAAACAGTGGAGTAAAGGGGACGCCTACGCGACTTTCTCCTCAGTTCACAACTTTAGCAACCGGGATTTGATTGACGTGTTTTGGGCCGTGTATGGACCTCTATTTGTCTAGATTTTTTTACTATAACTTTTTACCAAACATTATCGAGTTTTATCGACCCCATAAAGGAAGGTTGAAAACATTGTTGGAAAAGGAGAGAATGCCATTAGCCATGCTAGGATTCACAACTAAGGAAACCGGAAGGTGATTGACATTTCTTGGGCCATGTACGGACCTCTATTAGTCTAGAATTTTGCATAACTCTTTATCAAAATTTATAAAGTTTTATCGAATCCAAAGAAAGAAGGCTTTTCAAAAACATTGATTAAAAAGAGAGAACAAGTAGGTAACCAGCATTTTCTTCTTTATCCACCATGTTTTTAACTCTTTTAGATAGACGACAACGATAAATGCCATTTATCTCAACGTCATTAAAAACTCGGGATTGTATGGAAAAGGGTTATCTCGAAGCTTCATTTTTTTTCCAATTTTATCTGCCAAAAAAGATATGAGCCATGCTTTGGCAAAAGGGGGCTTAATGCATCTCCGTGATACATGATACCTGGCAAGTCATCAAATAATTACGGACCCATTATTGCCACTTTCTTAAACAACCGACTTAATTGTGAGGCAGAGTGGTCCGTGGACATACAGAAAATTGACCAATAAGGAAAAGTTTCGTCCCAGGTCAGCCTGCGCGGTCTGCGCAGGCTGACAAGGGCCGATACTTTTCACAGATGCATTAAGCTCCCTTTTCACAGTATATGGCTCATATAGGACAGTGTAGATCCAACATCAAACTCCAAGTTCTAAGCAACCTGATCTTGAACCTATACTGTCTGCAAACTCACCTGAAATACTCAACATTATTCTGCAGATACACTCTTTTACCACGACAAAATTGTAGGCCTCTTTAAATCGAAAGCATTCGCAGACGAAGAGTTCAACATTGCTAAAGAATGGTTTTGTTCTTTGAAAGGGGTAGAAAACATTGTGGGAAAAGGAGAAATGCTGGGAACCAGCATTTCTCCTTTTCCCAAAAATGTTTTCAAAACCTTCCTCGCTAAAACTCATTAAAACATGGAATTGTTTTGGAAAGGATTCAAAATAAATGCCCAGGAATGTGACGTTGAAACTTGAGTTTGATCGACGTTTTTATATGCTCTCTAGGTATCTCGTATTTGATGTAAAAAGACGACAGCAGTATCTGAAAAAAAAAATCCTTGCAGTTGACGAGTGCTTCTGACTCATTTCTTTTTGAAATGTTTATGACTAAGTTGTGCAGGCTTAGTGCCCCCCCCCCCCCCCAAAAAAAAAAGAAATGCGTTTATTCATTTTTCGGCGCAGCTGAATGTGCTGGCTTTTGGCCTTCTTTTTTGTATTGATAACGAATAAATGAAAAGAAATTTGTGATTGGTCAAAATATAGACATGTTTCTTTTAAGGGCCCCTGCCTATTTGCAGACAAATTTACGCCATCTATCTTTTTCAAAGATATTTCTTGCCTCTGATGTTTAATAGGTCGTTTTAAACATTATATTAGCGAAGGCCAACGCACCTATCCATGCTTTCCTGGAGTTCCTTTTTCCGGACCTTGGCTGCCACATTATTCTTCCCAAGCAACTTGGTGCTTTCCAATTGTCGAAAGAATGTTTAGAGGTGAGAGGGAGTGAATCCTGTAACAATGGTTATCAATAATCTTCAGGAGAAAATTGGCAGAGCCGGGGATTCGAACCAGTGATTCTAAGCCCTGCACGATAACGACTCACCTCTCGGGCTTGGGCAAAAGCGTTGTTGTAATTCTACAATCATTTTTATTTCACAGTCGTGCCTGTATTTTGATGTTTTTCAATAGCGGAAGGTTTTACAGAATCAAGTCCGCAAACAAACCAAAACCATAGAGAGATATATATCTTTGTAAATTATTCATGGCATGTTATAAGCTCGTTCTCTAAAGGTGACGCTTCTATCCTTTACTAAAACGACAAAAATCCTAGACTTGTCCATAATGAAAGTATTTGCAAACGACAGACCAAATGTGGTCAAAACGATTAGAGTTGTTTCTGAAAGTGTAGAAAACATTGTGGGAAAAGGAGAAAATGCTGGTTACCAGCATTTTCTCCTTTTCCCACAATGTTTTCAAAAGCTTTCTTCTTCAAGGCTCTTAAAACTCGGGAGTTTTTGGTACAGGATTAATACTTTTCCTTACACGCTATTTCACGGATATAACTTACTTTTGCAAGCAATTTACAAAAAAGATATTTTCGAAATTAAGGAAAAGTTTCTAATGATATGGAGAATGCATTGTGAGAAAAGGAGTACACTCTTTTTACAAGTATGTGCTCCTTTCCCCACGATGTTTTAAGATCAGCGTGTACTTTGTCGGACTTGTATGAGTTATGGGTAAAGCGGAAATATAGGTCACGACTTCCGGGGTGAATGGCTTTCTGGGAGAGTTATATTTAGCAAAAACCACAGCGATTTGTTTTCGCGTTTAAAAAGGTGAAACAGATTTATTTGGTCTGCAAAAAAGGTACCAAGTTTTAAGGTTTTTCACTTTGTTAAAATGTCTCGAAATATTGAACACTGTTAAGGCGGGATCAGATTGTATGTTCTGTGCAGTCTGATCTTGATACAGCATAGCCTATTCACAAAAATAACTAAATTGCTTGCGGTATTTAGAGGACTAATATATGGTAAAACCTATTAGCGCCATTGGCAAAAACAAAGGCTTTTGAAAACTTCATAGATCAAGATCAGACTGCACAGAACATGCAGTCTGATCTTTGTTCTATAACGTCTGCTTGTTTTGTCTAGCCGATAAGGTAATTCTCTTTATGAGTTTCAGTAACTCGTATTTTCAGCCGTCGCAAGAGGTCAAGTTTGTATATTTAGCACCAAATAATTAATAGAAATTTACAAACAGTTTGGTGCTTGGAGAAAACCAAGGACGGTCTGCTGTAATTGTTAATATACTCCTCACAAAAAAATTAAGCAACAATGAATTACCGCTACACCAAAATTTTATCATTACACATATAGACAATTTCATTGTATAAATGTAATGAGTATCGAGTTAAAAACCAGTCCAAGCAATTCTGTACTTCTATCAGATAATGTTTCTCACCTTCAGGCTTTTGAAGTAAGGCACTGTCTAAATCCACATGCAAAAAAGTGGTATGCTACCCAGATGTTTTAACGACGTTTCGTCGGGTTGTCAGTGCGCAACATTTTTGTGCATGTCTCTTCGCTTCTCTGTTTTCTAGCGCGTAACTTTGTCTGATTGTAGTACTATTATTGGACTACTGATTTTTGCTGCAAGACGTGGAGAAAGTAGTGGTAGATACATTTTTTTTAAAAGATCAGTTTATGAAGGTGTAAATCATTCCTAAACAGCAAAAACGGAACATGTACATTTGTCGGACATTACTTATCCGGATAGTAAGTTTAGTGTGGTAAAAAGAGAAAATTACAAGTATTTTCTCCTTTTCAACGTTTTCTAATCCTCTTTCCTGGGTATTGATAGAAATCAGGATCGTTTGATTCATTTTGCTATAAGGTTCGTAAGTAATCTATGCCTTTGAGTAATTCTGGACAGTTCTACTTGTATTGTTCTTCCATTCTCCCATCTATTAAAATATACCACATGTATTTGGTATTAACCCTTTCCTAAATGAATTAAATTGGAACTTCAAAATTGAAAGAAGCTGAAGACGACAAATTAAACGAGGTTTAAATGAGATTAAAAGAACCGTTTGTGAAGAAAAGGTTGTGGGGAAAGGAACAATTGCTTGTAATGAACAATTACCCCTTTTACCAATATGTTTTCCAAAGCCGTCCCATACCAATGTTAAATCGAGACTATATCAAGGAAAGGGTTGACAGAGTACAATCTTTATTGTGAAAAAAACATGATTTAGTGCTAGAAATAATACATCTTACTAAGTAATTCGAAATCTTGGGTGTTTTGTGTCACTTTCTTTGTTCCAAGGGAGGTAACTGAGTTCGAATATTGGGAAAAGTAGCCTGGCAACCTATCTTTTTTTTTTGCATTTTTTGATAAAGGATATAATCATGTATATTTCTGAGAAAAATGAGAAAAATCTTTGCGCTAGATTTTTTTGAGGGTCAAATAATGTCCTGATTTTCTGTGATAAAATAAGCAATTTTGTGGGCTAAGGGTTTTATTGAAACATAGATAGCGTATCATTAATTTGAAATATCTGTTAATTTCTCATCAAAGTCAGAGGATCCATGGTTTCACTATGAATTTAAAACACAGAGAACATGATTTGACTGAAATTACAGATTTTAATCTCAAAATTCTGGCGTATGCTGCAATAATTGGGTTTTTGTGTAATTTGAAAAAAGGGTTATGTTCTTCGTGGGCTCAGAACTTTTTGGTTCATCAGACAACGTCTGATTATCTCTTCGCATTTTGAAAGAACATACTTTGAAGTGTTTCTGTGTCAAATTTCACGAAATTCTCTGCGCTAGAAATAACTCGCTGACACGCCTTTAAAATCTTTAAAATTCGGTCAATCTGAAATCGGGACCCAGTCAGTACACGGTATGGCCACCATTAGCATGAATACAAGCTTGGACTCTTTTGGGCATTGACCAGATCAAGCCGTCCAGCTGTTGTTGTGGAATATCCTGCCATTCCTGACTCAAAAGTTGCTTAAGGTGTTGGAGGTTCAGAGGCCTCACATTTCCATCATTGACACGCCTACCGAGAATGTCCCACGCAAGCTCAATCGGATTGAGATCTAGAGATCTTGCTGGCCACTCAAATTGCCCAGAAGAGGTCAAGCTTGTATTCTTGCTATTGGTGGCCATATCGTGTACTGACTGTTGCAGATTGAACGAATTTTAGAGATTTTAAAACATCTGGGTAGTTTACTACTTTTTTGCATGTAGATTTAGACAGTGCCTTACTTCAAAAGTCTGTAAGTGAGAAAGATTATATGATAGAAGTACGGAATTGCTTGGACTGGTTTGTAACTCAATTCTAATTACATGTATTTAATGAAGTTGTCTATATGTGTAATAATAAAATTCTGGTGCAGCGATAATTTATTGTTGCTTAACTTTTTGTGAGGAGTATATGACAATTTTTGGTCAAGGTAGAATGATTCAAAAATCGCCATCTTCGACCTGCCACTGTATATCGCTGCATCAACCTCTCGCTCGTCACAACACGGCTGATTTCGTAAGTAAATCTAACATTGTCTGTATCAAGCAGGTTTCCAGTTTGAATTATTGTTAGTCACATGATCTTAAACATTGCGTCACCATCTAACCTCGTCAGTATTAGGCAGTTTTCTAATTTGAATTACTACCAGTCACATGATCTTAAAAATGGCGTCACCATCTAACCTCGCCCGTATCTTGTTCGATCAGGCAGGTTTCCAGTTTGAATTATTGTCAGTCACATGATCGTAAACATGGCCACGCCCACAAAAATTTATCAAGGACAACAACAACCACAGTGAAGCCATTCACATTAAAACTGAGGGATTTGATCATCAGAATACCCAATGTTTGCCGAATGATAAACCTTTGTCGCAGAAAAGAACCTGCGAATATGCATTGATATCGTATCCTCGCTAAGCTAACTTGCGGATATTTATGATCCAGGACCGTACAGAGATCTCAGCTTTTAAAGAGACGACAAAATTTCATAAATTGAAGGATATGCAGAAGACAAAATGAATACCGTTTAAATGATGGGATTTGTCTATAAAAGGTTTGGAAAAAGTGGCTGGAAAAAAGGAGAAAATGTTGGTTATCAGCTTTTTGTTCCTTTTCCGCATTTTATTAAAAAAAAAAAAAAGCTAGTTTCTCTGGGATAGTAGAAACCTCGTAAAGGGTTCCAATATTCAATACATAAAATACAAATTTCTAGCCATAAGAAAAAAAAAAACGGAAATATTACCCTTAGGTTGCTAAGCGCAACTCACTGACCTTTAGCGGACATCGTGTATCAAGATCAGACTGCACATAAGGTCAGTCTGATCTTGGATCTAAACTGGCTGATAAGGAGGTATTTCCCCAAAAATACAAAATAGCATTTTTTTTTTTCAATTGGCTTAAAATTTTCATTTCACTTACTTAAAAGAATAAGGGTTAAAAATATGGCCGATCGTAAGCCGCTCAGTTATTATAGGACCAAGGAAGTCCACACGCAAAAAAAAATAATAATTATAACTAGAGATAAATTATCTCCTGCAATTGTCAAAACAGGAAAAAAACTCCTACTTTTTGTCCAAAACAAGGATTTTAACCTTTAGACCGCAGAATAAACCCAATAGGCATTTTAAGTCCAGAAATAATATCCAAATAATTGCAATATCAGGGTTGCTTTTGTCTACACTGTCTAAGGAAAGCAGACAGTGTAGTTCAAAGATCAGACTGCACGTTTTGTGCAGTCTGATCTTGATCTACACTGGCTGCAAAGGAAACTATAGTTGTGAAAGGCTCTTTAAGGGCTGAAGATTTATTTGATGGTAGCTTACGTTTACAGAATTCCCCCACAATCTCGACTTTTAACAAGTCTGAACTCAGAGGACTTTTGAAACACTGTGAGAAAAGGAGAAAATGGTGATAACCACCATTTTCTCCTATTTCCCACAATGTTTTCTACCTTTTCCGTCCTTTGAGCCAATTTTTGTTTGTCGTCTGCAAATGCTTTCAATTTAGACAACTCTGAAATCTTGTTCTTTGGTAAAGAGTTTACCTTTAACCTTACAGAACAATGAAGAACACTTGTGTCCATGGTTGTGAGGTAGAGCGTCGGTCTCGTAACCATAAGGTCCCGTATCCGATACCCGGGAGCGGGTGTCAATTTTGGGATTTTTCATCGTCCTACACATTCGGCGCGAGAACTTGATTAGTAGAAGTTGTAAGAATTTGTTCCTCAATCGATGTAAAACAAATATGTTGAAACTGAACTAAATTAAGGACTTTTGCAGACGGTGAAATTCAAGATAAGTCAGCACAGAACAAGTCCGATCTTGGGTATATACTGCGCAATATTTTTTCCTATGAATATGACATAAAGGGAGCTTCTTTGGCAGTAGAACTGTACATATAGCTGTCTGAATAGGCAATTTTTTGGGCGGTCGAAGAGTAATGAGTTTTGGAAGATTTTTCAAGGATACATGTATACCAAAACGGAAACCACGTGATTAAGAAAAAGAACCGTATACATGTACAGAAGAAAAATGTTAAAATGTGATGATTGGTTTTCAATCCCTAAAAAACGATTCCAATGTTTTACGACGTCGCAGACTTACTCGTATTTAAAGATCAGGTCCATTTACAGATTTAATGCATTTACAGTACAAACTTTAATCCATTTATAGTACATACTAGATCCAATTACAGACCTGATCCACTCAATGCGTTCATTACACATTTGATCCATTTACAGACCTGATCTATTTTTAGAATTTATCCATTTATAGTACAGACTTGATCCTATAATCAGACCAGGTCCATTTACAGATTCAATGCATCTATAGTAAAGACCTGATTCATTAAGAGACCTGATCCATTTACAGATTTAAACCATTTATAGTACAGACATGATCCATCAACAAATTCAATCCATTTATGATACAGACTTGATCCATTTACAGACTTAACCCATTTATAGTACAGACATGATCGATTTATAGATTTGAATCACTTATAGCACAGACTGTTACCATTTGCAGATTTAAACCATTCTTAGAAGAGACTAGATTCATTTACAGATTTAACCCATGTACTCGTATAGTTTAAACTTGATCTTCTTACAGATTAACCCCATTTATAATACAGATTTGATCTGTTTACCGATCTGATTCATTTATAGTACGGACATGATCCATCAACAGATTTGATGCATTTATAGATAAAATACATTTATAGAACTGATCCATTTACAGACCTGTTCTATTTATAGAAAAGACTTGATCTATTTACAGATTTAATGCATTTATAGTACAGACTTAATCCATTCACAATGGACTTGACCCATTTACAGACCTGATCTATTTATAATACAGAATTAACTTACTTCTAATACAGACTAGATCCATTTACAGATTTAAACCACTTATAATACAGACACGATCCACCTACAGATTCAAGTCACTTATTGACTTGACCCATTTACGGATTTAACTCATTAAAAGTACAGACTTGATCCATTTACAGACTTAAACCCAATTATAGTACAACCTTGATCTCATGCACATATTAGATGTGCACACAAGGTGAAGCACCGACTTGTAATTATGTGAGGGGCCGTAAGATTATCTCCCAAAAATCGTTATTATTTACACTGTGCTCATGTCTGTAGTTCTTTAACTCTTTACTACAAAATCCCATGTTTTAAAGTCCCTGAGAAAGAAGGCTTTCGATACACCGTGAGAAAAAGAAGAAAATACTGGTAACCAGCATTTTCTCCTTTTACCACAACGTTTTCTACTCTTGAAAAATATTCAGTCATTTGAGAAATATTTAATTTATCGTCTGCAAATGCTTCGGATTTTTCCGAGTCTACAATTTGGTTTTATGGTATGGGGTTACTTCTTTTGACGCCAAATACCAAACTAACTTCTTTCGACGTCTGCAAAAAAGCAATCCATTGAAACTCTTGAGAAAATTTTATCTAACAGGCATGACTAAACAAACGGACGGTAATGATCTAAGATCAAACTGCACGTTCTGTGCAGTCTGATCTTGATCTTTGCCGTCCGCAAAAATCCCTGTTTTCGCCTCTGGCGCTGGTTGCAAATGTTAATTGAACATTAGCACTGTATTGATTTCTGCCTGTACTCTTACGGCGTTTAAGAAGAGATATTTCTTTTTGCTCGGCCGCAGGAAAACCCAAACATAGCAATTTAGAATGATGTTTTCGCTTGGAAATCACACAGAACTTTAAAATGGTATAAGTCCTCGACCAGGCTGTATTCACAATGAAGGCTGATCTTGATCTACACTGTCCATATATGTAACTAAATTTTCCTGAGTAATGAAAGGATTGACCCTTACGCTTCTAGGCGCGACTCACTGACCTTTTTGCGGACAGCGTAGATCAAGATCAGACTGCACAGAACGTGCAGTCTGATCTTGGATCTACACTGTCCGATAAGGATACATTTTTCCTCTGAAAATACCTTTAAAATATGAAAATTTGGCTTTTTACTATCGGCTTGAAAGTTTCATTTCACTTTTTTAGTATGATAAGAGTTAAGACAGCAGCAATGTCTGAGTGAGATTAGAAAGAGAGAAAGTTTGAAATCGTTTACACGGTATTGTTGTCTCTAATTATAACTTTTCAGGATACTTCTTTTGTATCCGGAATGTTAATGGTACTACTCCCACAAGCAGCTTTTTTTTTTTCGGCGTAGCTGATTGTGGTGGCTTTTGACATACTTTTTGGTACTGATAAAGTGTATAAATAGAAATTTGTGATTGGTCAAATATGTAGACATGTTTATTCTAAGGGCCCCTTAGATAGTAATCTGTGATTGGTCAAGAGTAAGGACATGCTTATTCTGCGGGCCCTGCAGGCCTATTTGCGGGCAAATTTATGACAGAAAAATATTATCATTGCTACCTCTAACCGTTACCCCAGGGCGCTCATTTTCATAGAAGACTATTTTAGGCTCATCCTCCGTTCGTGCTTCGTCAGTGCCGGTACTGCCACGTACTTACGAAATCTTTCATTTCTACGTCAAAAATTGATCGCGTCCTTACTGCATTATTTTGGATATGTTTAAAATTCACCCGTGTCAGCCATGACCATAAAGATCGCACCATGTCCTTAATCCCCGGTCACACGAGACCAAGGTCCCAGTACATCAATATAAAAGCGGTCCTACGCAGTGCGACCGTGTACGGCGTAGAATAAACGCAATAAAAACCGTTCGGGACGTTATGCAATTTTGATGGTCTTAAGCCCCAATCACTCCAAACTAGATCTTAGAACGTTTTACCCCGTCTTCACAAAACCGTAAAACGGGTTGAGGTCGGGGTAGAACGTATTATTTTGACCTTAGAATGCCTAGCTAACGAGGGTGTGTTTTGAATATGTTCAAAAACCGTAGCGAGGACGTGACCGAATCAGGACGCAGTTGGAATTTAACGCGGACGTGGGAACATTGGCATTGACGTTGTACCAACCGGGGATGAATCTTTATATAGTCTTCCCTGACAAAGTACAAATCTGATATGGACGGAGAGAACTGCACTGTTCTTAAAAAAAAATTGAAAAACGAATGAGAAAATAGAACGTTTAGACACGTCACGGAGGACTCAGTGAGACCGTTGTTAATACGCAGTTCGTGCGTGGTTCAGTCTGAAACGTCTTGCAAAGTAATACAAAAGCAAAGGACATGATGCGTGCTTGATCAAGAGCGCTACATTTTTAACTTAGCTGGGAGTTGCTCGACCCAAAGACATCCTAGCAGGGGCGTAGTAAAGACACAAAACTGACTTCAAAACTGTGTTTTCCCAGCATTTCATCGCGTTCTCCGTGTGTTTGTCAAACTTCCAGAACGCAGTAGGTTTTGTTGTACTTAGTCTGAGGTTGACAGGGGTATCATCGGTTTCTGCTGCGTTTGTTCTACGTCAGACAAGTGCGTACAGCGTCGGACCGGTTTTACGAGGGTCACCCAATAAAGAATGGGACTTTTTGAAGAGCACACTCATTTTACATGGTCGACTTATAGAAACTGGTACATTCATGGTACGTCCTATTAGCCATCTGCACGTAACGTCAGGTGCGCGAACAATGACATCAT
The DNA here is from genome assembly GCA_946811185.2 of Hippopus hippopus. Classification (NCBI taxonomy): domain Eukaryota; kingdom Metazoa; phylum Mollusca; class Bivalvia; order Cardiida; family Cardiidae; genus Hippopus; species Hippopus hippopus. Next base: position 3,862,122 of record OX328108.1, on the reverse strand, counting down.
ATATCGTGACGTGTTGTCGCGCGAGGATATTCGGAGCGCAATGGCCACGTTCACTGCCGTTGAACAACGAACGTACATAAAAATCGAGTACTTCAGAGGTACTAAAAGTGTTGAAATACTGAATACCCTGCAAAGTGTTTGCGGGAAAGATGCTCTACCGAAAAGTACAGTGTACCGATGGATTGACGAATTTAAAAAATGGAGGACTGATGTTGAAAGCAAGCATAGCCCGGCTAGGCCGGTTGAGGTAACCACGCCAGAAAATATTGAAAAAGTACAGGAACTTTTGAAAACTGACAGAAGATTGACATGCGAGGAAATAGCCAGGGAAGTTGGTGTAAGCCGTGGTTCAGCTTATACAATTTTGACAACTAATTTAAACATGACGCATCGCCGCGCGTTGGGTACCTCACTGTCTATCTGACGACCAAAAGTCCGAGCGCATGGACATCGCCACAAGTCTGTTAAATAGATATAAAAAGGAAGGTAATAATTTCCTAAATAGGATAGTTGCAATAGACGAGACATGGATTCGCAGTTATGAGCCAGAACTAAAGCGGCAGTCATCTGAGTGGCACACACCTGCCTCGCCAAGACCGATAAAGTTCAGGAGAAAACAAGGAAATTTAAAAATGATCATGATTTTCGCATATGATTCTGTTGGTGTTTTAGCTTCAGAGCGTATACCGTTAGGCAAAACAGTGAATAAAGAAGTGTACAGAGACTTTTTGATGAAAATATTACGGCCAGCTATCAGAAAGAAACGCAGAACACTTTTAAATGCAAAGCCGTTGATCTTACATGACAACGCTTCTTGCCACAAATCTGACAGGGTGACATCATTGCTGGCGTCGTACGAGTGGGACGTACTGCAGCACCCGGCCTATTCTCCAGATATGAGTCCCCCAGACTTTGACCGTTTCCCTAAACTCAAAGAACCTCTTCGGGGACTTCGCTTCGAAGATCTAGACGACCTGGAATCCGAGGTGTCCAGGCAAATTCACCTGCGTAACTACAGTTGCCTAGCAACGGGGGTTAGCGACCTTCCAAAACGATGGGAGTCTGTGATAGAGAAGCAGGGATGTTATATTGAAGGATTATAGAAAGGTTAGTCATCATACTATTTTACGTTTGCTTCTATCAAAAAAGGCCCATTCTTTATTGGATGACCCTCGTACAATGACCTAAAGCAAACACGGTCTATGTTAAAGCCCTAGAATGACTGGGGTTTTCAACATGATCAAATTCGGACGCGGAACTAGACTTAAATAAGGACGTGGCAGCAACGGCACTAATAAAGCACCAATGGAACATGAACTAAATGTGGTCTTCTTGGACGAAGTACAAACCTAGTATGGACCTGAAAAAATGCATTTTCTCAAGAAAACTTGCAGAACAAATGTAAACGTAGAGCGCGTGGACTCGGATTTCTTAAGATCAGGAACGGTGCAGTGAAAACGTGGTAATCGCACAAAGAGCGCATGGTGTACTCTGAAAGGTCTTAGAAATAACGTCAGAAAAAGCTCTAAGACGTGGCGTAGTGTATGCTTGGTGAAGCGCGCAACAAAACTTAGCGTGGACATGTCAACTGGACGCAGTGACATCCTCTCAGGGGCGTAGTAAAGACGTCGAACTACTTGAAAAATATGCTTTTTTCTGCATTCCACCCCATTCTCTATGCCTATTTTAAGTTTTATAAGGGCAGTGCGGTCTTTGTGGACAATGTCTGAGTATGACATGATGGGGACCTGAGAAATCTAGATACTAGTAGTTTTTGAGATTGAATTTCCCAACCTAATCAGGCATGGCTGACCTACCGTTTGAAATGACAATATTTTTGGAGCATGGTTACGATAGCTCTGGAAACAGTAGAATAATTTTTAAACGGTAATAAGTACTTTGATAATCCTATCGACTGAACCTGCTCAGAAATGAGACAAAGATAAAGAAAGTTATACTCTTACACCTAAATAAAAAGGCCAGTGACCTGACAAACATTGTGTTGACATTTCATTGGTCACCAGCCTTTTACTTCTTTTCCTTTTGTGTTTTTAACCTTTTCAAAGACAATCTACACCTTCTGAGTCTGTCAGAAATGAGTTGACGATAAACAAGCTTACGCACACTACACCTCACTTAAGGCCATTGACCTAACAAACACAACGTTGACATTTCCTCGTCTCATTCCAATTCGATTTTCCGGCATTCTAAGACAGTAAAATAACTATGGCTTCCACGTTAAAAAAAGATGCCTTCATTTTACGATATGCAATTTCAAGTTATTTGATATTTGCGTGCTCATTTTTGTTTTGCGACTTCATGGGGACGACTGTCGTAAAAATGGCAATTAAAATGCAAATGATGCACTAGATTATCGCATCTTGATCTAATTTCATTTGAACACGTGCGAGGGATCACAGGATGTTCTTAGTTTTAATTAGTGTATTTCGTCAACAAGTTCACACACCCTCTCGTTAAAGACCACATGACCGATTTGGATTAAACTTTAAAGCCCCTGTAAAGTCCAAATATAGGTAATTGTCACCGTTTAAAACTCGAAAATATATCGGATTACCCATCACAACACACATATATAAGATCGGAGAGAACTCGAACGTGTCAGTTACTGCATTGGTTGCCGTGAAATACGGGTGCGAAAATGCATGGAGAAGCCTGTCGGTTTCAGGGACGCCATTGATCGAGACAACCTTCGTTATCGTTCTTGTATATTCGAACTAGGCCTTCGAGAACGTCACGTGATACCATTGCATCTCATTAGTGCTACACAGGACTACTGTTTACGCTTCCAATAGTATGTCATCGGAGAGTAAGATTGCTCATTCTGAACCTGTTTTCTTATTTAGATGTAGTAAACTCTTCCTGTATTGATGATAAATGAATAAGCGATTATCAGCCTGTGTCGTCGTTTTGTTTACAATGTCGATAAACTTACGTTTTTCAAGCCTAGAATGGGGACTAAACAATCAAGTGAATGAAGGGTTTGTTTCGACGCCTTGAATGATCACGTGGTGTTTACGTCACTATCACGTCACTGCGGAGATTTACGACGAAAAATCGGCTAATCGTCGGCGATCATCGATGTAAACAAACAGATAATGCGGCATGGTAGGAACTGTTCTAGTTTCAAAATTCTTTTTTCTGCCATTGACTGGAACTATTACAAACTGCACCTTTACATATCGTGCAAGTCATAATAATCGCCATATTTTTACATGGTAAAAACGAAATTTACTTTTATTTTATAAACAGGCCTTTTTACATTTAGACTTTACTGAGACTTTAACCAATGACTCGTGAATGGAAACAATTCCAAATTATAAAAATCTATTGATTGACTGAATGGTCTTTTGCTGGTCACTCCCCACGAAAAGAAAAATCCTAGTACTTCTAGTGACGCTGGAACCAGGAGCCTCAAGGTAACGAGTCCAACAATTTACTATTGAACAACGCAACACCCCTAGAATTAATAGAAGGTTTCCACTCAGTTGCATGGGTAGGTGACCATGATGCGCTCAAGGTAGAAAATGAAGTCTTTGACATCTCAAAGATCTCCTCAGAAATTACATGGTCAATTATTTTGAATTATAAATGCAGCGATGAATATTCAAAAATACATGTATTGAGTAAATGCAACGACTTCTTCAAAACCGTGCCGGTATACACCAATCAGTCTTAATTGTGTAGCCGAGTGCTCTTTTTATCAATTTAGTGGTGTGATACCATTTATTCCTTTCTTACGATTAAAATCCTTGTCATTAGTTTAGACTCTTTCGAACCTTTCATCATATTCACATGCCTCCTGTACAGTACAAGTTTGGAGGACGAGCAAGACAGTCGTCCTTGTCTTTGAAGAAGAAATTATTTTTCTTTTTTCAATTACTGAAGTTTATATAATTGTTCATACGTGTAGGTGAAAACTTCCATAGGCTAGGTTTTAGTTGCAATACGCTGACTCTGTATTTATACTCTTTTCGGCTGTGTTATTGGGATTGTATTCAGTTTTCGCGCGACGTTTGAAATGGCGGCATAAATTACTAACTAAAGTTTTGTCATGGTTTCACTGAACGTGTTTGCAAGTTTCTTAATTTATTGCACCTTTATTACAGCTTAAAGACGATCGCTACAGTTTCACCATTTTTTCAAAACATTTAGAATTTTATGAAACTTTGTTTGGTGATAGTTTATTATCTGATCTAAAAAACAGGAGATAAATAGAGGGGGTCACCAGCTTTGGGAAACATCTATGAGTATTTCTTTCAATACACCCTGCCTTGAGGCAGTTCAGGATGAAATTTCACCTTTGAAAACTAAGTGTGTGTGTGTGTGTGTGTGTGTGTGTGTGTGTGTGTGTTTTTTTTTTTTTTTTAAATGAAAACAATTATAAGCAAAGTTTATGTCATTCTATTGGTGAAACATCAAATTTAATGAAAAAAATAATTTAGAGTATACTGAGTATCAATATTTAAAATAAAAACCCTTAACTTATGGCTAAAACGCCTTTATTTTGGGAAAAAAAACAAAAAAACCAAAGAGTATCTTTTAACGTTATTTTTTTAAATGTTCTAACATTCAGAATTTTCTTATTTTTTCTATAAATAATATTCAGGTACTAAACTAAAAGAATCAGGCTTAAAACAAGTAGGTCACAAGCCTTTTTTTTTTTTTTTTTTTAAAGAAAATACATTTTAAGTTTGTGGGTGGGTCACTAACTAATGAGTGAATGTAGGGTTTGTCAAAGACATTATATGAAGTAAATTATCTCAATTTTTTCAATAATACAACAATATTTATAAGAATCAAGTTTGTTGGTCATAATAAACCAATTCATTGCATATAAATGTAATACTGATGTTAGCATTTAACCCATTTCCAAACGACTAATTTTAGACTCTTCGAAAATTGACGCGTTTGCAGACGCTAAACCAAAACCTGGTATTCATATATCGCAGTTCTTTTTGGGTCAGAAATCATTGTGCGAAAAAGAGAAATCAATAGTTAGGAGCGATTTCTCCCTTTGACATCAATGTTTTCTAATGTTGTCTGCTGCAGACTCATCAAGCTAAGGGATAACCTGGTAAAGGAGAGTTGTGTACAGCCCCTCGTTTTCTGCAAGTCTTTATCAAGTGATATAATTTTGGACTAGACCAAACTGAAAGCATCTGCATGTGAAAGGATGTTTTAGCTCGATGATACGTCTGCCGGACAGAGCGGTAGTAGTAGCATCTGTGTCCATATTTCCGTTGTTAGGTGACGTAGTTAGACGATTCACTTTGACTTTCAGTCCGATCTTTTGAAAGCGTAATTTTGGATTCTTGCCTCGCATATAATTTTTTGGCTTGATTCAAATATTTTTTTATTCATTTTGCTGACATGAAACGACCCGTTTTAGTTCTTGGTTTATCCATTTTGCAGACATTGACAACTGTGGCAAGATCAGTAGTGTTAGTTGCTCACCGTTTTTCAAGTAAAAGGTGAGCGTGATAGTTACACGAAGCGTGAAAATGGAAACTGTCGCGAACGTCGTTAACAACATCTAACAGCTACCAGTTTTCACAGAGTGTGTGTGGCGAGATTGGCAGGCCATGTAGTGTGCGCTGTAGCAATTCCACAAATTGGTGAGTTTAAACGTGTATTTGTGTACAATATGTTCTACATGTATGTGTACATTGTTTGTAAGATTTGTTATTACATGCTATTACATGCATTTCTGTTTACAACCAGTACTTTCACACAAAGCTAGAACTTGAAGTCGTAGTAGTTATAGCCTGTGTAAGTTTGTGAAAGTCACTTGCACCAGTATTTCATTTATATTTCTTCATGTAAAAGTATTTGTATTTAAATTTGTATCTGTGATTTCTTTCTCAAAAGCCTAGTTTTTATGGTTTTAAACTTGTACTTATAATGTTTTGTACTATTGTATTGCAGTTACATGTGCTCTAGTATATGGTTCTAGCAGAAGTAAAGAGATATTACAAACTTTTGGTACTGTTTTCTCCTTGCATCTCGTGCCCTACCAGTATTTTTGTAACCAGTACCATTTTAGTTCTTTGAAACTGGTAGAGCAGGCAACAATTGTATTATAGTCTTCTTATTATTTTAGAAAATAACTCAAATTTCTGATTGGCCAAACCATTTGGTTATGCCAGTCAAATGCTGCTCACCTCCGAATTAGATGTGTATAAGAATGAGACTAAGACTGTCATACAGCATACTTGGTGAGTGCGGGCCCAGTGCCAGTGCTAGTTCAGTTTTAAACTTAACATTTACAAATGAACAGTGCTATACACTGGATTGGCTTATTAAGAAAATACGTTACTTGGTGTTACAAGCATCGAATTTGCAGGATGGCAAGTACCTGGCATATATATGTAATTTAAAATGAAATCAAGGACCACATGAAAGGGTTGTGCAAATGATGACCATACATGAACTCTGACAATTGTCTAGATATACCTCTATTTTTCCTTCCATGTCCAATGGCTTTTTAAGAGGAAAACTTCAAAGTCTTTCGTGTCTTTAACCACGAGGCCTGGAGCTTTGATATTTTGTATGTACCAATTTGTTGTGGTCAATCATTAAAGATACATATACATCCCTACAGCTTGGAAAAAAAAAAAACTGTTAAAACTTAAAACCATGTAGAATGGCTTAGCTGTGTAGGCCTAAATATAGATAATTACTAATATACGGTGTAATGGAAAGAGAAACACAAAGGATTTGTTCTCATTTAAAACCGAAAACGTTAACAGCGATTGCTTTGGAGGCCTCCAAAAACATGAAATGCATTTTCTATCCGTCATAATCTTTGCAACCTTGCAGCCGTCAGGGGCAATATTTGGCATGAAGATACAAGAATGATTATAGTTTCATGAAATATAGATGAAATGGGTTAAGAACTGGCTCAAAACTGGCTGAAAACGAGTGTTCAAAAATCGTTCTTATTTACAATCTTAGTTTTTGGTATTTTGATAGACCAAGTTAACATATAATCCTTCATAATTGAACTCTTTTTATTGCTATCATCCTGTTTAAATATTTTTTAGCTAAATAAATCTGCTTTTATCATCATTTAATACAGACATGCACGCTAAATGACCAAAGCTGTTGGCGCACCACAAAATAACATTCATTCATTCATTCATTCATTCATTCATTCAATCATTAATTTGTCCATTGATTCGTTCATTCATTCATTTTGGTATTTTGTATGGAGCGATTTGTAGTGGTCCATTATTAAAGTTGTTCAGATTATATTGCTGAAGTCAAATTTGGAGCAATTGTTCAGTGTACAGTGTAGATCGGAAACCACGTTGAACTACGTTTGCAACGTGACGCTGATCTATACTGGCTGCCCATATACGGTTGCCCATATCAGCGATATCAACAAGAAGGCTGTTGCCAACGGTTGCCCATATCAGTGACGCCCACAAGAAGGCTGTATACAAAGGATAGTACAAGATGCACGACTAAACCCATCCGAAGTTACGCCTGGTTCTTTGACGTGCTTTTTGTTGACGTCGCTGATATGAGCAGCCGTTGGCAACAGCCTTCTTGTTGACGTTGCTGATATGAGCAATCGTTGGCAACAGCCTTCTTGCTGATGTCGCTGATATGGGCAACCGTTGGCAACAGCCTTCTTGCTGATGTCGCTGATATGGGCAACCGTTGGCAACAACCTTCTTGTTTACGTCGCTGATATGGGTAACCGTTGACAAATAAACGGTATAAAAATGATATAGGAAAATTAACACTAGCCAGGAACCTTTAATTTCAATGCTTACTGAACTTCATTTTCAAACTAAAGATTCCTGGTAATGAACTGAAGAACCGACAACATACAGCTCTTTATATCGTGGATTGAAATCACGTGCGATGGTAGGCGTTTGGAACCGTCTAAATGTCCTAGATTATCTAAAAGTCCTCGATTTCAAGACATCATTAATTTGGATTGCATGACCTTTCAGAGTTAGATCATCAGTGGACCGAACAAATTCTTTTTAAACCTTGGGCTGCTCAGCGTGACTCAAGGCGCTTTTGAGGCCAGCGTAGATTTAGATCAGGCTGCACAGAACGTATTGTCTGATCTTGGATTTACACCGTCCCCTAAGGAGAAATTTTATAAAACCCTTGAAATTACAGTACTTGAGATTTTTATTTTTATAATCGGCTTAAAGGTTTCATTTAACTTATTTAGTAGGTTAAGGGTTGACATTATTGTGAAAACGAGGCTTACAAATGGTTAAGTAAACCGATCCTGACACCATTAAATTATCTGTAATCAATCAGGTGTAATAAAATTGAGCCATGCTCTGGCAAAACGGGTTTTAATGCATCTCCATGATGCATTATACTAAGCAAGACATCGCACAATTATGGATCCATAAGATTTATTTTGTCTAACAACCGGCTGAATCCAGAGGTAAAATCTTCCTTAGACATGCAGAAAATCCACGAATAGCAAAAAATTTCGACCCATGTCAGCCTGCGCGGACTGTGCAGGCTGACATGAATCGATACTTTTTGCAGATGCATTAAGCTGCCCTTTCACAGGGCATGGCTCAAATCTATTTAACCCAGTCCGAATTTTGGACTCTTCGAAATTGAAAGCATTACCAGACAAAACCTTTGAATTTGAAATGAATGTGGTGGAGTTCCATGTAAGGATAGCAAAAACTTACCTTGTGCGAAAAGGAGAAATCGTATGCTACAAACAGATTCTCCTTTTCCCTCGGGGTTTTCAAAATTCTCTCTCCGTATACAAGTAAAAGTTCTTAACCTTTTACTTTTAACAATCAAGACATTAAACGCCCATGGGGAACACCGCCTTTCAAAACAATGTGGAAAAAGGGAGAAATTGCCGGAAACCAGCATTCTTTTTCTTTTCCCACCATATTTTCTACCCTATCAAAGACAAATGCCATTACCTGTGCCACATTTGTCGTCTGCAAATGCTTTTCTAACGGACTAGTCTTATACTTTGTAGTTTTGTATAGATTTCAACCTTACAAGGGGCGTAACAATGGGTTTAGAATCATTACACACCCCCAATCGAGAGAGCTGTTACTAATGTTATTACCCAGCAAATCATGTGATTTAATTTTTCATAAGCGCGGGAAAATTTGTGATCACATGATTCAGGGAATTGTAAATAATCAGACGCAATTCGCCATCTTTACTGATAACATCGTGATGCAATTTTCATCAGGGCTGTGAAGTTTTTCGGCCTTACAACTCGCAGCGACATTGATGCTCAGCATCGATATTTTCTTCTTTTGATTTTGGTCCCATATCTCCTGAACATCCCTGTACGATTTTTTCAACCCTTAGGCTGCTCAGCGCGACTGACCTTTTGCGGACAGTGTAGATCAAGATCAGACTGCACAAAACGTGCAGTCTGATCTTTGATCTACACTGTCCGATAAAGAGATAGTCTATTTTTCTACAAAAAATAAGTTTGACGTAGCATTATTGGGGTTTTTACTGTCGGCTTGAAAATTTCATTGACGTTATTTAGCAGGATAAGGGTTAATATTTACGCACATGTCCGCCCGGTTGAGACCGAGTGCATAGCGGCGGTTTCGCATACCATTCTCAAAAGTCAAGGACACAACAGTTTGGGTTAACAGGTCAAGGAGGGGAGACATCTGTTTATACCGGAAACAAAGATCTACTTTCATTTCATGCTTTTCGGTAGTTTATCGGGAAATAATGCTGGATTATGGTTTAATAATTTCACCGTTTCGACCAGTGCTTTTACCGATTTGATAAACTCGCTGGTATGGAACTACTTTTACTTTTAAGTTTCCCCTACAGGATCAAGACGTTCGTGCCAATCAAATAGAACAGATTTCCGGACACAAGAATATTACCTGTATAAACAATTACAGCAGGATAATCAAAGACCAAGCCAAGGAAATTTCGTCAATAATGTCAAATAATAAAACACCGACTCGCATGCATCTTGAAGTTTAGCCTCCAGGAAAACAAGGCAAATCGACGCCGTTTGAACCCGTCCCTGTTAGCCTTGGCTTTCCCCATATTTTATCTCCCTATTCTCATTTTTATGGTCCAGTTATCTTAAATTCTAACAGTACTATATCTGAAACCCAGACCCTGTCACAAATCCCAACTGTAAATGTGGATAGCTACGGCACGATCAGACACCAGCTCAGTGTGCTAGTCCCGAGAGCTCCCCTGTTCTTTGCCCTTTCAAACTCATCAGGTCTATTTCAGAAAGTGGTTGAATTGAGTCCATGTAATCCAAAAAAAGAATCCAACCTTTTCTAAATGTTTATCAATTCTGTTAAATTCAAGTTTGTTAAACAGAGTTGATGATAAGTTGTGTCACTTCGACTGTAAATAAATGGCGGACACTAATGACACTAACGCGAAAGAATATACTTGGCAGTCGGAAGATGTGTGGAATAAAGATTAAAAAATAAATCTTAATCTGAAAATGGATATTTGTCCTCTTTCACTAATAATTCACTAAACGTGATTTTCTCTAAAATAGATTAAAACACAATATTGTCATAATGCTGGGCTATGCTATTTTCTTTGTGAACTGGTAAATACATTTTCAGTGTAATGCGGTCTTTCGTGGGGGTCGGGGGTACGCCACCGGGAATTATCTGAAACAACTGCACTTGATTTTGATTAAAGTCCCAACCAAAAAAAAGGGGGTTAGGAGCATGAAATAAATAAAATATTTGTTTTCTTCGATGGAAGATTGAAATTTATTGCATCTCGTGAGCATCATTTGAACGGCTGCGCCACTCTTGAAAATATTACCGATGAAGTTCACTCGATGAAATAAATTTCGATCTTTCACCAAAGAAATAAAAAAAACAAATATCCTCTTTGTGTTTATTTTTCTGTAGAATAAAGACGAATCTATTCCTTTTGAAGTGAGAAATTCAAAACCTTTAAAATCTAATCAAATTCAATAATTTCCATGCTGTTATTTCTGAAGAGATGCAATAAAAGCATTAATGCAAATCTCATCTGTTTTAAATACAAGCTATTTCTGACACCACTGTTCTTTTATCTCTTATCCTGCTAAATAAGTGAACCGAAACTTTCAAGACAATGGTTAACACAAAAATTTTGCTATTTTAAAGGTATTTAATCGTGAAAAATATCTCCTTATCGGGCTGTGTAGATCAACGATCAGACTGCACGTCATGTGCAATTAAAATTTTCTGTGGTAAACTATTTTTGTGTATAATTTCATACTGTTTTTGTTATTATGTACATTTTTGATATGGCTTGCAACACGCGAAAAGGGGCATTCGGACATTTGCGTAAAGTGTCGTCTCGGATCAGCCTGCGCAGTTCGCGCAGGCTAATCCGAGACGGCGCTTTACGACTACATTAGATTTTGTGCTACAGTAAACTTGCGCAAAACAGAAAATTACATAAAAACGGAAAGTGTTGTTTCGGATTAGCCTGCGTGGACTGCGCAGACTTATCCCGAAACGACACTTTACGCAAATGTCCGAATGCCCCTTTTCGCGTGTTGCAGGCCATGTTATATTAACATTTTGTCAGTATATTTCTGGGCCGATGGCCTTTACTTACAATATCGATTTAACTATGGTAGAATTGGTCCTTGAAGCTCTGGATTGTTTGGTAAAGGGTTAATCAACAGTCAGTCGAACCTGTGTTTGCTATCTTAGAAATGAAGGCCTAAATTTTTAGTTTCTGTAACGCAAATACGGGCGAGTCAAACATTTTCTTGGTAAACTATTTTTTGTGTCTAATTTCATATTGTTTTTGTTATTATGTACATGTTTAATATTACACTAACATTTTGTCAATATGTTTCTCGGCCGGTGGCCTTTATGTACGCCAGAATGGATCTGTTCCCGGTAAAATTGGTTATCAAATACGGATTGGACAAGGGTTAATCAAGACCGAAAATTCAATCACCTAATGCAACTCGTTTTTTCAACCGCATCACACCCCATTCTAGTGACAGATTTTTAATATCACACATAACCAGTGGATTATCCCCTATTTATGCACTTTCTTATAACATGTTTTTGTCCCATATTGCGTTACAACCTGTCAAAAACTCAGCACCAAACGAAAACAGTCTCTCTTTACTCTACCAAACGACAACATTTTAGATTCATCCAAATTGTCAGCATTTGCCGACGACAAATCAAATATGGCTTAACCCTGTACAACATAATCCTGAGTAAAAACGACCCCGAGAAAGAAGGCTTTTGGGAAAAAAAAAATGTGAAAAAAGGAGACAATGCCGGTAAGTAAAGCGCAAGCTGAGTTGAGTCGAAACTTTTTGAACAAACTATCGGGCAATTTTTTGCGTATCAAAGGACCAGTCTACCCCATGATTCAGTAGCTTGTAAGACAAAATGGATTTTATGGATCCCTAATTATGTGATCACTTCCCTAGTATCATACATCACAGAGATGCATTAAACCCCTTTCATCAGAGTGTGGCTGATATATATGATCCATGCTCTGGCAAAAGGGGGCTTAATACATCTCCGTGATCCATTATACCATGCACGTCATCACATTAGGAATCATAGAATCCACTTAGTCTAATGAATAACTGAATCTGGAGGAAGAGTGGTCCTTTGACATACAGAAAATTGACTGATAGCGAAAAGTTTCGGCCCAGGTCAGCCTGCGCGGACTGCGAAGGCTGACCTGGGTCGATACTTTTCGCAGATGCATGAAGCCCCCTTTTCACAGAGTATGGCTCATATATTTGGCACTGAAAAGTTTTAATGCGGAATTAATTCCTACCCACATTGAGACTAAACAGTCTATGTAATCAAGTTAGGAGAGTTTCTATGCTTTTCATTACCGATATACACGCAAAAAGATACTGCAGTGATAAAAAAAAAGCCTTGTACCACTGACGGGTTTTTTTCCCTCCCTCGCAGTAAAAAGCCATTGAAAATATTCTTAAAAAGAAAAAGAGACTTTGCATGAAAAAAAAAAAACTCGTGATCATTTCCTTCAACTTTTGTCCTTAGTCAAGGCACTTCAGAGCCCTAGCCTAGTATTGGTGAAACCCTGGAAATACATAAATATGCTAACTGTCGCCGTGATGTAACTGAAATAATGTTGAAAGCGGCGTAAAACACCATTAAATCAATCAATCGATCCTTCAGCTTTATGTGTTTTTTTTTTTTCATTTTATCTAACACATTAAGTCTTTTGTGACCATGTGAATAAATTTGATTCTTATCGACCGGCTAATGATAAACTAAAATTAGACAGATTTTTCTCTTACAGGCTTGACCAACAAAATGGACGGTGTAGAATACCGGTCGCAAATTTTCCGTTTCTCACATTTATATTGAGCCATGCTCTGGGGAAATGAAGCCCTGTGATGCATTATACCAAGCAAGTCATCACATAATCATGGATCCATAAATTTCATTTTGTCCAACAACCAGCTGAATTCTGTAGACTTGTCCTTGGACATGCAGAAAATTTTTAAAAAAAATAAATCGACGCAAACTGACTTACCGGTAGTTCGATACTCTTTTTGGCGTAGCTGAATGTGCAGGCTTTTGACCTACTTTTTGGTACTGATAAAGAATGAATAATTAGAAATTTGTGAATGGTCCAAAATGTAGACATGTTTATTCTAAAGGTTCCTGTGGTAAAAAATGTAGACATGTGTGTTCTAAGGGCCCCTGTCTGATTGCTGGCAAATTTATGATAAGCCCCCTTTTCACAGAGCAAAACATTATTTGTAGCAAATTATGAAGGTATCTATATTTTTTTGTAGTTTGGTACATAAGGTAGTACGATCCTAATAGAAAACAGCTATTTCCACTATAATATTATCCTACAAAATTTGCTATGATTAAAATGAGTATTATTGTACTACTTTAACCGAGCCACATTTTCCATTTTTTCTTTCTTAGAATTATCATTTATAAATCTAAAACCACTATATTCTCATTACGAAGGGAGATAATAATTACCTCCCTTTTCAGAAACTAACAAAAGTATCAACAAATAATTTCAAGACAGACATCAAAGGAATTTCTGGTTGGTTAGAAATGTGCAAAAATATTATATCAGTATAAATACTTATTTATCAACTAATAAGAAATTTTATTCCATGTTGCACTAGAAGCGTTAGGATGGTAATACCTTAATTTTGCGTATTTCAAGCGCTTACTTTTAAGAAATAATGTCATCAACGGTTTGTGTGGTCTTTCAAAAATAATCATTATTACTGCATGTTTCAAGTCATGCACTCGGCGCAATGGTAGACGGAATGGTTGATTGCATCATGCACTAAAATAGAGGATCGTCCTAAAAACTGACAAAGTTCATGATTATTGGAATTGTCGGACTAAAAGTGTATCCTTTGGTGTTGGGTGCACATGTAAATCCTGCCCCATAACGTCCCAAAATAACTGTTGTACTAAATCATAATATCGTGGATATATTGTCAAGCATCTACCACAATGCCTTTTGGTAACATTTATGCAAAATGAGGAGATGCTCTGAAAGAGCACTTTTCTTGTTTGCCAAAATGTATTTTTTTTTTTACCATTCGCTATACTAAAATTCTTGTTGTACATGTTCTTTGTCTTTGATGGATTGATTGATTGAATTGGGGTTTAAGGCCGTTTTAACAGCTTAGGTCATATCACGGCGGCCAGCGCACCTACGCATGTGTTTCGTGGCTTTCTAACACCAGTACTGACGCAACTTTCTTTCCAAGTCACTGACTACTTTTGTCACATGCATCAGAGGTGAGAGGAGAAAACTCGCCGGAACGAAAGTTTTCCTACACCAGTTATCGAACCTCAACTACCGGTTCACGAGTCAGATACACTAACCACCAAGCTACCCGGGCGGGCTCTTTGTCTTTGAAAAGGTAAAAGAAAAAAAATATTTTTGAAAAAGGAGAAAATGCTGGTTACCAGCGTTTTCTCCTTTTCCAATAATGTTTTCCAAACCGTTATACAACAGGGTCGATAAAACTCGGGACTCCGTGATAAAGGATATATGTCAATCTAGTTTCGAGTTACTTAAAAACATTACCACGTGTTTTTCTTGGTGTGATTTATCCAGGGACAAGTATCACTTGGTAGATTAGACGCGAATTATACGAATAAATCGGATTAGACCAAATTCGCGACACTTTCTCTTTCTTCAACTTTTTTGTAACCCAAAGAAATATCTACGACACGTTGCAATCTGATCTTGATCCAGGCCGTCTAGGGGTCATGGTTACAAAACCTGAGTCCACATTAAGCTGAGCTCGTGCTCAACTTCATATTTCATGAATGCTTCATACAGTGAGAAAATTTGATTGATGTATTTATCACATAAAACCTCCTCCGGCAGTGTATTTAAGCCCATGACTTATTTTTGATAATACACTAGTTTATTATCGTTCTTTGGGTCCCGGTTTTGACTTTCATGGTTTATTACAACCAAGAAATGCAGCGAAAGATGTTTAAAATCAACATAATTACGTAAATAGGTGGACTTACCCCCTCTAGAACCTGTTTCATTCTACTTTCGGTGTAAATGTCAAAGAGCTATCTACTTGTGTATGTTTGAAACCGAACTACAACTGTAACTGGACCCGTAAGCGGTATATAGGCGATGTCTACAGGTGATGATGCAGGATATTTTTTGTCCGTCATTCGTTTTATGTGATTAATAGAATCTCACATTCGTGTTTATGTATTATCATCTTTATCAAACTCGCCAAGGCTCTCGTCATACAATTTGAGTCAACTCGTTTGATAAAAATGGTAATACATCAGCACTCATGTAAGATCCTTTATATCAATATAGGGAGACGAAGGATCGAAATGCTCTACAGGTTAAGAATTTACTTTATAAGTTGGGTCAAATTTTCTTTATATAACTTTGAAATATCATACTCGACTGTGTTGAGCACGATAAGTTTTTTATATAAGCACAGAGCCATAGAAAAAAATGTTTACTTGTGCTGTTCTTCGAACGGCAAGCCCGCCACGGCAGCTCAGTGGTTACTGGTTAGCGTATCGGATTCGTGAACTGGTGGTTATGACCTCGATACCTTTCTTTCTGGCGATTTTTCGCCTTTCACCTCTGATGCATGTGAGAAAGTAGTCAGTGACTTGGAGAGAAAGTTGTATCAGTACTGGTGTGAGAAAGCCACGAACACATGCGTAGCTGCACTGACCGCTGTGATATGACCTAAGCTCTTAAAACGGCGTTAAACTCCAATTCAACCACTTTCAACGGCAATGTGAACTGTATACACCGTCATTACACTCATCTTTGTTTATTTATAGCGGCTCTGGCGACAAAATAAACTCTCTACGGAGTCTTATCCTGTAGATCGTCTGTAAATACCGTTTCTACAACTGTATTGAACATTGGCTCCGTCCTGTATAATATCGTCACAAACAAGTTTAGTGAGTGTTAACTGTCAACGTGCAATTACTTTGACATCCCCCCCGGGGGATTTCGCGTTGATCTACTCGATCCATTTAGATCTAAAGAAATACTTGCGCCATGCTCTTGCAAAAGGGGGCTTAATGCATCCCCATAGTATAGTATAGTACAGTATAGTATAGTATATACGGAATATTATGCTGTAGTGACTTTCTTGGTGCTTGTATTTACTTCGAGCACCGTGAGAAAATTTGGTATCGCGCGAGACCGAAGGTCGAGCGAGATGCCAAAATTTTCTTACGCAGCGAGAAGTAAATACAAGCACCAGGAAAGTCAATACAGTATTATATTCCTTGTACAATGTACCCACACCTTTTCAACGACAAAATATTGCAAATTATTGACATTTTATTCGAAAACGGTGAGCAAAATAAAACAAATAATGGTGTAGTAGCCAGTAACTTCGTTTTTATGATTGGCGGATGAATTATACAGCGTAACATTTTGAGCAATGAACTTGCAAATGAATACATAAGTATACCACGCGTGAGTTGCGTCATTATGACGTCATCATACCATATTTGGAACCGTATTTCAGTGTGTAGATACGAATATTTTTCCTGTCCTGTGTGATATTTTATCCGCGTGCGACGCATGTATTTTCTCCGGAAAACTTTCAGGTATATAGTATAGTATAGTATAGTATAGTATAGTATGGTTTGGTATGGTATGGTATGGTATGGTATGATATAGTATGGTATGGTGTTTTATGGCGCATCGACATCTAGGGTCATTTAGGGCAGGAAAAGAAGTAATGTAAGGAAACAATAATATCTAAGAATGTGAGTCATGAGTATATGATGAAAGATGTGTCCCCGTGATACATCGTACCTAGCAAGTCATCACGTAATTACAAATCCATAAAATACATTTTAGTCCAACAACTTACTAATTAATGAGGTAGACTAGTCCTTTGACATGCGGAAAATTGACTGATAGCAAAAAGTTTTGGACAAGGTCAGCCTGCGCGGACTGCGCAGGCTGTCCTGGGTCGATACTTTTTGCAGATGCATTAAGCCCCCTTTTCACAGAGCATGACTTACTTCTTTTAGGAACTAGAAGAACAAAAATAGGTTTAGCCCATAATACTTTCCAAAGTAAACAAGGTAAAGATAAGTCAATTACACAAATTCCATTTTAGGAAAACGAATAAACAAAACATTTCAAACGCGGCAGACTGCTATCAATTTCTTGACACATATCTTTCGTATCACAACATCTCTGTTTTCTCTACCAAAGAATATAAGACAAAATCAATCTGTTTCGTCTGACATGTGTTGAGTATAGGACCGTTAAAAGGATCAAAAATAAAAAAAAAAGTCATTTTATCACATAACCTCCCTTGTTTTCAGTGTAATATACCCATTACGAATTTTCTTATCTTATACACGTTTGATTCCACAAGTGTATGACGTCATTTTTGATGTCATTTTATACATATTTCATAGAAGTGAATGGTTTTTATGGATGTTACTAAGAATGCACCTATAGATGGTTTTGCATAATTATTCTGATGTATAATTTGTGAAATATCGCTACGTGATAAAAAGAATCTTACATTCGTGGGTGTATGAGATAAAATTTTATTAAACTCGTAAAGGAAAATTGTTTTTAAGCTCGCCAAAGGTCGCTTAATAACATTTTCTCTAGACTCGTTTGATAGAATTTTATCTCGAACACCAACTAATGTCAGATCCTATATATTTTTCTTTGCTTATTGATGGTATTTTTTTACATTTTCTATATACGTCTTTAGGACAAAAACTAAGTTATGTTAATTTGAATAAAATAGATCATTACCGAAACAGCAAAATTATTGCAATAAAGATCACCACCAGTGGTCAACGACCTAAAGGACAATTTTCTTTATTATACTGCAAAGAAATTTCTCGCGATCGGATTGGATGATTTGCCCCGAACATATATTCCTGTACAGTGTTAAAAGCACTTTCCTTTTCGGGAGCCCCGTATACAGAACTACACTTTCAACACAACACCCAAAGTGGCGGCGTCGATCGATACAAGCCGCCAAAAAGACAAACATACTGAGTACCCTGCACCATATTATTACTAGTTCCATTGATGGTTGTCATTAAAGCGGAAAGAATGGATTATTTTTGAAAATAATGAATATAGTAACATTATTATTGTTTGTTGTCATTCTAAAACAAATACACGGGGTTAAAACGAGCCATCGCCTCGTCGGTCAGGCAAGCAAACTGTGACGTTTCGAAACTCATACATTGTAACGGTAAATGGATTACAAAAAATCATGAAAATGCATAGTTACTTACCTGAATATTTTTAAATCCATGTTTACATAAAAATACGTCGAATGTTTATCGCAGCACTTGACATCATCAAATTCAGGAAACTAAACAGCACAATTTACCAAGGTTTCAGTGACGTCAGTTCTCAGTGACGTCACGTTTCATTGAAATTGGTCACTTAGAAGGGAAATTCTGTTTCGTCAGCGTACTCAATTCGTGAAACCATAAAACAGGAAAATTTCGCTGAATACACGTTGGAATGGTGAAACTGCACAGTATAATAAATTCGTTGTAATGTCAGGTGGCAATCGGCTCGGGGCGACATGATTCGCCACAGCCGTGAACAAGTTTCCAAGTCCCCAGACACCTGACCGTTCGACTAATACTGTTGAATGTTATGGGAGATACACAGACAAAAAATAGTATACAAAGAAAATAAAGTCTCAGACTGTTAATACGTGTTAATTTACCTGAAGGCGTAAAGACTGATGTTCATGTCATAAATGATATAACTCGGAGGAAATCCTCCTATCAAGAAAGCATATAATAATGTCGTTATAGTTGACAGCGAGACGCTTTACGGCTGTTGAATACACCGGAAAAGGCTATAAAAACAGACAAAACTAATGCAGGAGAAATTAGCTATATATGGTCAGGTGACGTCAAGAATTCTTACATTACTTTTCTTTTTAGCTTTGTCATTGACATTAAAGGAATTTGAAACCCTATTCTTTTTTACGTTTTAGAAATACTTTAGAAAGACTGCCTTTAATTCTTGATAATTTTCTTACTCTGAAAGTAACGCAATTTCTGATTGGCTAAACCATTAGGTTTAGCCAATCAGAAATTGTGTTACTTTTGAAATCTAGAATTAGACTTAATCAGAATTAATAATGCGATTTAGATTGGTCGGTGAATATAAGCCCAACTTGTTTTATGTCTCAATCAATCTTTTTCCAGACGACACAGTTTTAGCCTTGTCGATAATGAAAGTATTGCTTACTTCATTTAACCTGACCCAGGTCAATATTATTTACATAAATCAAAATTCTATTTTTACCTTCGGCATCGCACGGAGCTGTCTTCGGCATATATCCCAAATGGTCACGGAGATATTTTGTAGGGTATGCGCGAATTGAAATTGCTTACCTGTACCTTCCCGTGTTTATAACCTCCTGCATAATAGTCAGAAGTCTATTTATATGCTGATATACTTATATATTCAGCATAAAGGTCAGGATCAGGTTTAACGAAGTAGGCAGTATTTACATGGGACAACTTAGACATAGCTCAAATGATGAAGTTGCCCTTGAAAGGATAAAAATAAACGTTAAGGGAAAATGAGAAAAAAAATCTTGGAACCAACATTCCTTTCCTTTTCACATGTTTGTTTTAGACTTATCAAAGTATTTACATGGGACAAATACAGCGTAGCTCAAATGATGGAGTTGCCTTTGAAAGGATAAAAATAAACATGAAAAAATGAGAAAAATCTTGGAACCAGCATTTCTTTCACACGTTTGTTTCGAACTTATCAAAAGTATTTAAATGGGGCAATTTGAGTGTAGCTCAAATGATAGAGTTGCCTTTGAAAATATAAAAATAAACATCATGGAATAAGGAGAAGAATACTTGGTGCCAGCGTTTTCTCTTTTTTCTCTCGTTGTTTGTGATTTTAAGCCATCTTTCTAATTGCCGTAAAAACACAGAATTATTTGATAAGGGGTTAACGAAAGCTTTCAAAATAATTGGATAAAGAGATTTTATCGTATCTGTATATGCCTATTTAACCTAGCTCTCAAGAAATTCCCTCTCTGTTATTTTTCGAAGAAAATCGTTTCTCGCACCATCAATCAAAATAAAGGCTCGTAAAATTAATTGTGTTTTCCGACTACTTTCATAGTTAATTTTGTTTAACCTTTACCAAAAAATCCCCGAGTTTTAACTTCTTCCAGGAAGAAAGGCTCGTGAAAAGATTGTGGGAAAAGGAGAAAATGCTGGTTACCAGCATTTCCTCTTTTTCCAACAATGTTTCCTGTCTGATCATCCATCTACATTGTTCAGTATTCTTTGTTTTAGAAATACTGGTACCAAATTTACATTCATATCCTAATAATTCGGCCTTTACTAGTGACTTAAATTATCTACATGATTTGCACGTTTTTTTTTTGGGGGGGGGGGAAGGGGGGTTGACCATTTACCTTACACTCCACTGAGAAAAAGGCCTTTACAGATAGTACAGGCAAAAGGAGAAAATGCTGGTAACCTGCACTTTCTCCTTTTCCAACAACGTTTTCAATTCTTCCGAATGTTGACAATTGAGCCACATTTATTTTGTCATCTTCAAATGCTTCCAAAATGCACAGTCTACAATGTTGTTTTGTGGTAAAGAGGTAAATAATTACTTTAACGTTGGGGAAGTGCAGAGTTTTTCCTATAATAAACAGAAATCGTACTTACATAAATCATATACATGGTCACTTTACACATCCCACTGCCAAACACCCATGACGGCAAGGCGTACAGAGTGGCTGTAAATGGCACAACGATAACAACAAAGGCCAAGTCCGAAATAGCGAGATTGATCACGAAGTAGTTCGTGGCATTCCGGTCGCCGTTCCGAACTAACGTGAAAATCACTAAAGCGTTACCAAATGCACCAATTACGGTCAATATACCCCAGATTAGGGGAACCAGTATGGCATATATCTGATGGTCAAAAGCTTCCTCCGATAAGTCCGGGCTGGTGTTATTATCCGTAGCGTTATTTGGCGGAAACACCGTCAGGTTACTTAAGTTCCGTCGTAGATCAACATCCGCCATTTTGATTTTACAAGAAAATTTCACATTTCCCCTCCATGTTGATATGAAAGCTAATGAGCTATAAATTCAGCAGTAGCTATTAAAACGTTTTAAGTCCATATTGCACGTTGTATCAGTGCCGAGCAAAGCAACTTTTTGGTATCTTGATGTTTTCCAGCATTTTTTAATGATGTATTCAATATCTTTTTTGATGTGGTGGAAACTATTCGTCTTTATTATCTGAAAATATAGAACTATAAACTTTAACATATAGCTCTTTACCACTTAATTCCATGTTTTGACGACCGTAGAAAATTAGGATTTTGAAAACGTTTTCTCCTTTTTCCCCCGCAATGTTTTCTACATATCAAAGACTAATTTCATCATTTGTGATATTTTGTCGTCTGCAAAAGCCTTCAATTTGGACAAGCCTTAAATTTCGTCTTCGGTTAAAAAATAAAGTTGTATCAAGTAAATCATTCTGAGATTTTTTTTGTTATGATTCTCTGAATCAACGTTTTCCTAATTTGCACACAACCCCATCTTTGAACGATCTTCAAAAAAAAGAGAAATAAATAAATAAATAGAATAAAAAAAGAAGAAACTTTTAAAAACATTGTGGGAAAAGGAGAACATTCTAGTAACCAGCATTTTCTCCTTTTCCCACAATGTTTTCTACCTTATCAGGACAACTTCCACAAATTGAACCATATTTCATTTGTCGTCTGCAAATGTTTTCAGTTTGGACAAATCTAAAATTGTCATGTGGTTAATGGTTTATTCGTGTACATTTGTACAAGACTACAGATGTATCTTGTGAAGAATGTATATCACTATGTCCATCTGATCTTGCCATGCGCTCTCCTCTTTTCTTATAAGGTTTCCCAACATATTACCAAACACCCCCCCCCCCCATTAAAAGACAGCTGCCTTACAAAAAAATCTATTTTTCTTAAAAAATAGAAAAGTCTACAAAAATTCGGCGAGTTATCAGTTGAAATGTTTACTTCAGATTAAATTTCTGTATCTGTTTTTCATGAACAATAACTGCAGGTTTTTTGTACAACGAATTTAGACAAAAAATACATAAATATTTTTACCGATACTGCCCGCAACATATTTAAGATTTCAGATTTACTTTTAATTCCTTGAATCTACCTTTCGATTCGTTAGCAAGTTTTACCTCAAGTACCAGTATATTTTGGCATGTAATATCAAAGAACCGCACATGTTAATCACAGTATCATTCCAGGCAAAAGTTTTAATTGTGTACCTTTGGACACAGAGCAGGAAAAGCTTTATGACCAAAAACACGAGCTTACTTAAATAGTATTTACTGAATCAGACTCAAAATCCGGTCTATGACGTATTCCATGGCAACGGTTCAAGCAATGACTTGTTAGTCAATGGCTTTCATTGACTTTTAGCAGCCTTGGTACGACACAAGCCAAATATTGAACAAGCTTAAGGTACTTTTACTAGCAAAACCCACGCAATAAGATTGTTGTTGTTTTGTTTCCTTGTTCAACCAGAGGATCATGCCGTACATAACATGTTTGGCATGTCAAAAAAGAAATAATCTAAACGTGTGATGCCTCTGTGAGGTAAACATGTAAGTACTTTAATTTCTTTGATATACTCTGGCATTAAACCCCCCCCCCCCCACACACACACACTACTTTTGGCATCAGACAGCAAAACCACTTTTGAAAAACATATTGACCAAAGGAGAAATTGCGCGTCATTAGGGTTTTGGTGTTTAACGCCGTTTTCCACATCATATCAGTTATACCACGGCGGCCAGCGCCCCCATCCGTGCCTTCCTGGGATTGCTTTCAACAATACTTCGTACAATATTCTTCCACAGCAACTTACTGCTTTCCCACATAAACATCATCGAATCAAGAATCAGTGGTGAGGGAGAGGAATAAATCTTCACTATCATCAATCCTCGGAAAAAAAAAAATGTCCGAGCCAGGGATACAAACCTGCGACCCCTTTGTTTCATGACCTTTATGTAACCGAGTGATCCACCGGGCTTTGCACCTGTGTTTGTAACTGTCATGTCATGATATATTTCTGTTTTATATAAATGAGCCATGTTGTATAAAAAGGGGATCTACAATATCTCCGTGATGCATTATACACAGCAAGGCATTGCACGATTATTGGTTCATAAAATTCATTTTGTGTAATAACCGACTGAACCATACTGTAAAATAGTCCTTTGACATAAAGAAAATTTAAAGATACCAAAAAGTTTCGGCTCAAGTCAGCCTGCGCGGACTGCGCAGGCTGACATGAGTCGATACTTTTTTGCAGATGCATTAAGCCCCCTTTATCACAAAGCATAGATCAAAATATATCTGCCCTTTGATCGCAAAGGGGAGATATATTCGTACTAAGTTGGTAGCGGTCCCCTCTTCTGCAGTTGATACCTGCAATTGTTCTTGGACCTTGCTCGCCAGAAATATTCACTATCATTTGTTTATCATAGTTCAACGCCTTATGTAGAAAGGTCAGCCAATATCTGGCTTATGAGACATTAACATCCCGACTGTAAGCCCTCTTTTGCCGAGCCCCGGTAGCTCAGTCGGTAGCATACAGGACTTGAGAACAGGAGGCCGATGGTTCGATCTCCGGCCTGGTCACTCTCTTTCCGAGGATTGATGGTAGTCATTGCGACAGGACTCATTCCTCTCTCACAGCTGGCCATTGCATCGGCAATATTTATGTGAAAAAGCAACCAAAGGCTTAGGAAGAATATCGTGCGGAGTACTGGAAAAAGAATTTCCAGGAAAGCATGGATAGGTGCACTGGCCGCCGCGATAATGTTGAAAACGGCGTTAAACACCCTACAATCAACCAAACCTTTTGACCCTTCACCTACGAATCTCGTTTTTTTAACGACCCTGCGAAAGGAGGCCTTTGAAAACATAGTCGGAAAAGGAGAAAAATTCTTTATTTCCCACTATGTTTACTATCCTCTCGGAGATAAATCTCACCAGTTAGAGCACATTTAATTAGTCATCTGCATTTTATTATTTTTTCTTTAATTTTGACCTGTCCAATATTTTATTGTTTGGTAGAGAGTGTAACCAAGATACAAGGGCTGCGTTTCACTCAACTGCATAAATTTACGCAAATAATTGGGATTGTATATATACATGTGTATTGCCTACTTCATTTCACCTGATCCTGACCTTTAAGCTGAATATATTAGTAGGCATATAAATAAAACTCCGATTATTACCTGTACACGGGAATGTACAGGTAAGCAATTTAATTCGCGCACATGGTACGAAATGATTCCGTGACCATTCGGGATACATGCCGAATGAGGCCCCGTGCGATGCCGAGGGTAAAAATAGAATTTATGTAAATGATGTTGACCTGGGTCAGGTTAAATAAAGTAGGCAATATACGTTCTTTGCTTTGCCCAAATGTATGAGCTGGCGTAAAGCTATGCAGAATTTACCCAAATCGTGAAGTTATGCAGTTCAGTGAAACTTTTTGCAGACTTGATGCTTGCTTGCCTAAACTGCTTACGCAAATTTCGTGCATTTTAGTGAAAAGCGGTCAAGGTAGATATGCATGGCCGTAATTTAACAAGCGGGCGCCTCACCAATCGGCCATTTCAGAAGGAATGCCACTCGTCACAACTCGGCCGATTCAGCACCTACATCTAACCTCGTCCGTATCAAGGGGGGTTCCATTTTTAAATAGTGCATGTCACATGATCTTAAACATGGCGGCGCTTTGTAAATCGATTAGCAACGGCAACAGAAAAACAACCTATCGATGAAAAATGCCGACGTAATTGATAGACCGAGTTAGAAAATGTATGTGCAAATTATTTGTCATCGGAAATGTATTTGGAAAGATTCCCCCGGGAAATTGTGACTAGTGATTGCTTTCTAAGTTTTCAGATTTCAGAACGGTGAGTGTAGGTGCATATCAATCTACGTGATACAGGCGAGGGACTTTATCAACGGATCACCCGAGGTTTACCGAATGAAGGAATGCGTGCTCTTACCGAAACTCAAATAATCGACCTCCCTTTCCGTATGGGGGATGTTTAATTAAAGCACTTGACATCGAGCACGTGATCTTGATGCATTGAAAAAGCATATATACCAAAGTAATATAAAGATGTATGCAGCGCTCTGGGAAATTTGACTGGTGTTTAATACATGATCTTAGTGCATTATACTAAGTAAGTCGTCCCGTAATTGGATCCTTTCTGTCTAAAACCTGAGGTTGAATTATCCTTGGACACGCAGAAAAAATTACCAGTGGCAAAAGATATCGACCCTTGTGGATACTATTTTTCCTGAGCTGTCTGCGCAGGCTGACATGGGTCGATACTTTTTACAGATGCATCAGACCACTTTTTTTAAAAGGAATATGACGCATGTATGACCTATGGTCTAACAAACAGGAGGTAAATGCATCTCTATGATGTAAAAACCCCAGCAAGTCGTCACATCATTCTTAATCCATAAAATCCATTTTGCCAAAACACTGAATGAATAATGGTCCTTGGACATACAGAAAATTTACCAAAAGCAAAATGTTTTGCTCCAGGTCGATTTTTTTCGCAGATGCATTACTTATACCACCTCTTAATAGAGCATGACACGTGTACATATATTATCGGACATCAACATAACTGTATGCTCAATGAACAGTCAGGATGGCTTTTTGCACCATTTTCTCAGAAAAATTCTCTGTCACCTTTGCACGAAGACCTTAGGATACGGCACCCTAATGGGATTCGTGTAAAGTAGCTTTTCATTGTACGGATTCGGCTAAGACTCGGGTCATCTCAGATCATGTGGGGAACCAGCATCTATCGGCCGATCGATTACCGATTACCCGAGTCTTAGCCGAATCTGTACGTTTTTCGGCGATGAAAGGCGATGTTACAGGAATCTGCATTAGGGTGCTCTATCCTTAATACTTCACGGACAACCTTGTGCTTTATGGCTCTAAAACAGGGTTTTTCGTGTGATAGCGGAAATATAGTGGTTTTTGAACGTGTTAGTTTAAAGCCAATCCTTGTTGGCAAGTACAGATTTTCAAAAATTTAAAAGAAAGGATGATTAAAGAAGCAAGATCGAAATCTAATTGTTTGCCGCTTCAGCAATGTAATGGTTCCGCCCACTGATGAACACGCCATCACGAAGAACAGGATTATGCTTTTATTTAAAACAAATAACATATCCATTACTCAATTAACATTTACGAAAAATGCATTTGGCACTTTTAAGATCATATTTGCTCTCGTGGATATTCTTGTAATCTCAAACACGCAAGTCTTTGGAGAGTGCTTTAAATCTATCTCTCACTCCCGAGTTTTAACGAACCGGAGAAAGAAGCCTTTTGAAAACATTCTTGGAAAAAGGAGAAAATGCTGGTAACCAGCATTTTCTCCTTTTCCCACAATGTTTTCTACCTTTCCCGAACAGAAATTCAGTTTTTAAGTCACAATTATCTTGTTGTCTGCAAATGCTTTCATTTTGGACAAGTCTAAAGTTAAATCTTTGCCAGACGACAGAATTTTACACTGATGTCATTTGAAAGCAGAGAAGATAGGACAGAGATATCTTTAACGAAACATTGGTGGCCAGAATCTTGTTGTAAAGGCGAATAGAGTAGAGTTCGAATAGATGGAGCGAAAATTAATGAGATTATTATGCTTATATGCGAAACATCTGATATGTGAATAAATCGTTTACACCGATACCATTGACTTATTTCTTGGTACCCTTCCGTGTGCGATTATTTGTGGGCACTAATACCGCCACCCACCTCACTTCTTTGCCCTTCAACCTGTTTTTTGTGGTTTGTTCAGTCATATTCGTGAATAGATAATCTCTTGGGCTGCGTTTCAATACACTGTCTAGATTTGCGCAAACTATTTGGGCTTGTATATACACACATACGATTCCTGCTTTACCCAAAGGTATATGTATGAGCCGGCGTAAAGTTATGTAAAGTTGTACTTACTCATATCGTAAAGTTATGCACTTTAGTTTAACTCGTTTCAGATTTGAGGCTTGCTTACCTAAACTATCTGCGCAAATTTGTTGTGTACGGTTTGTTTCTTAACACTTATATACATGTACATTCAACCAATTTCTTGGCCAGTCCTGTTCGTCTTAAGAAGTACTTTTGAAACCAGACAAAACTCTTCCAAAAAACCATTAAGTAAATGGTTTGGCTATAAAAGTGTCGCAATCTAACACGTCAACTGAAAATTGATGGAAACAAGAGCCAAGAAATGTCTTTTTAGAGACAGAGACTGCGTAAGAGGTACTGCAATTTGATGATTATTGAAACATTTTTGTTGTTCAATGTGGAAAGAAATAATGAAAAGTAATGGAGCCGTGTTTTGTGGCGAAAAAAAGAAACATAAAGTACGCAAAATAATAAGATCGACCTCGCAACTTTTAACATGCTTTTAAAATCCATTTTCCTGCCAGCGACTACTTCTAGAGGACCGTACTGTCAATCGTCACAACTCGATCGATTCCGCACCTACATGTAACCTCGGCCGTATAAAGGAGGTTTCCATTTTGAACTGCTATCACATGATTTTAAAAATGGCGGCGTCCATGTTAGTCGCTTAGCAACGACATTAACAACCACAGTGAAATTATTCACATCTTTTGATCTGTTGATGAAATTTCCCTACGTAATTGACAAACCACGCTAAAAACTGAATGCACAAACTGTTTGTCAACGGAATTATTCTCTGAAAGATATCGATAGAAAAATGTGACTCATTTTTTTCTTTTTTAAGAGGAGCCTTCCAATTTTAAAAACGGTAAAACGGTGTACTTCTGGCGAAGAAATGTACCGTGCAGGTGCATATCAAGCTACATGATACAGCCAAGGGACTTGATCACCGGTTCATCCGATGTTTGCCGAATGACCGAACTGTAACAGATGTACATTATCTCCCGCTAGATGGCATTCTACAAATACACATCTATCTAATTCGGACATTCTGGATACAGAACCGGACTACTTTTCAAAACGACAACCGTTACTTTGAATTTCAAAATCAAATAAACGTTTACTCAATAAAACGCTACCTGGTGCGATTCATTCAGCTATGATCAGCTAGCATGTAACCTATGCACCGGCCATTTATTAAAACAGCCCCTACAGGCTTGGGTAATAGCTTTGGTATAAGCCCTACTTTTCCCTAGTATATGGGATCGGTGATGCGTCATAGCAGACAGGTCGAATCTTCGAAGAATGTAACATGCGCAGACAACGACAGATGTAATTACGGAATCGGTCGAGTTGTGACGAGTAGGACACTCATCACAACTCGACCGATTCCGTAACTACATCGGTTACAGTACGGTCCTCTAGAAGTAATACTACAGGAAACAGGATCCAAAACAAACATATCTGTACGATCAACTTTTATATAGTGTGAAAATGCCAGATAGCTTGATGCCAATAACTTATTTGGGAATGATGTACACTGTAACCACGGCAACCTACACACATAGTCTGTATCCCATACTATATACATATTGTTAATTTATCTATGTTTACACAGCTGAGCTGTACTACACACGTTCAATATTTAACAGCATTTTTTCTCTCTAGCTGTAGAGACATATCTTTAATTTTAAAGGTATCTGTAAGTGGTGTCCGTGGTTGTGGGGCGGAGCGTCGGCCTCGTAACCATAAGGTTTCGAGTTCGATACCCGGGGCGGCGGGTGTCAACTTTGGGATTTTTCATTAGCCCACACATTCGGCTCGAGTACTGGTGTAGATCCCAGGAAGCAGAATCGAGAGAGATTAGTATAAGTTTTAAGAACTTTTTTCTCAATCGATGTAAAATAAATAATGTTTTAACTAAACTAAACTAACTTAAAAGGCTTAAACAAACAAATGAGCAATGCTCTGGCAAAAGGGGGCTTAATGCATCTCCGTTTTTCATCAGACAAAACAAGACATAACCTAATTATAATTCCATAAAATCCATTTTGTCAAACATCAGACGGTATCATGATATGGAATGGTAATTTGACATGCAGAAAAATTAAAGACAGCGAAAAGTTTCGGCCCTTGTCAGCCTGCGCGGACTGCACAGGCTGACATGGGTCGATACTTTTCGCAAATGCATTAAGCCCCCTTTTCACAGAGCAGTTTAATTGTTTCCTACAATAACATATTCTTGAAAGTCACATGTCAGTTGCATTCACAGCCACAGCTGAATATATATAGTGCCTTTTTTCGGCTTCATGTGTACGAACATAGTTGTGGATTTTCTGTATCTTGTCCAAGGAATCTTTGCATGATGAACTGCGTCATTTGTGAATGTTCAGTCGATCTTAGGTTTTTCTGACCAAATTTTAACGCTTTAACTAATGAGCCATTGGTGATTCAAGGACAGACACTTGTGTTTTCATTCCACTCTGCGCTAATGAAGGTTCCTTTTTTTGTTGTTGTTGTTTCTTAAACACTTTCAAGAGGACAAAATCTTTGACCCGTTAAAAAGTAAAATATTTTGAGAAGACTTTTAATGAATTGTCATTGCAAAAGTAGAAAATATAGTGGGAAAAGGAGATAATTTCATTACACTCTGCTGTAATGAAGGTTCCCCTTTTTGTTTCTTTACCCTTTTCAAGATGACAAAAATTCTTTACTTTTCTATTAGTAATACATTTGGAGAAGACTTTAAATGAGATTTGTCATTGGAAAATCCGAAAACATAGAGGGAAGAGGAGTAAATGCTGGTTACCAGCATTTCTTCTTTTCCCACAGTGTTCTTCTTTTCCCACAGTGTTATCAAAAATTTCGTACTTCAGGGAGACGTGCGTTGAAGACTAAAGGGAAAACAATTCTTGACTTGTCCGAATTGAAAGCATTTGAGACGACCCCCAGCTGTGGCTAAAAGGATAAGATATGGCATAGGAAAAAAAACATTGAGGGAAACAGAGAAAATGCTTGTGACCAGCATTTACTCATTTTCAAACAGTGTTTTCAAAATCTCCGTTGTTTAGGGTTATTAAAACACGGGGTTGTTCTGTAAAGGGTAAAAATACGGCGGCAAAAACAGTAATGACGGCTGAAAAGTCGGCATTTCATTTCCTCGAGACATAAAACTCTGGACAATAAAAACGGGACAGATAATAAAACGGAATCCTTTCACGGCTAATTGCCTTTTAAACAGACAAAAAAAAAAAGCCCAAAGTTTCCCTCCTTCACCCTTTCGGCGCCATACGCGAAAACCAGGGTTCTTGCGGACGGCATAGATCAAGATCAGACTGCACAGAACGTGCAGTCTGATCTTGGATCTATACCTTCCGCTTGTGCAGTCAAGTGAAGTATACCTTTAGCCGTCGAAAATGGTCAAGTTTACTGTATACGTGGATATATAAGCGTGTTAAAAAAAATTGCGAATAGCCGATTACAGACATTTTGCGTACGGAAGTCATTGCGAATTCAAGACACTCGTTGTTTGTTGGTATACTTGTAGTAAAATACGCGAACAGGAAAGTTTGCGAATTTTTCAAATTCGCGAAATCGCAAAAATTTCAACATCGCAAAAATTTCGACTCATTCAGTACAAATTTGGCGCTGAAAGTGTTAATCCTTCACAACACAATCGCGACTTTTTTTCAGAGAAGAACAGGGAAGTTGGTTGGTTGGTTGGTCGGTTGATTGGTTGATTGATTGACTGATTGACTGACTGGTTGATTAATTGATTGTATGGTGTTTAACTCCGTTTTCGATATTATTTCAGTTATATCGCGGCGGCCAGTGCACCTATCCATGCTTTCCCGGAGTTTCTTTTACCGGTACTCCGCACGATGTTCTTTCCAAGCCACTGGCTGCTTTTCACATAAGAATCGACGAAACAAAAATCAGCCACAAGAGAGGAATGAATCCTGTCGCAATGACTATCAATCCTAGGAAAGAAATTGGAATTGGCCGAGAGGAGGATCGAACCAGCGACCACCTGTTCTGAAGTTCTGTACCCTACCAACTGAGCTACCGGGGCTCGGCGAAGGCTTTTGAAAACATCGTTGGAAAAGGAGAAAAAGCCTCTAACCAACACCTTTTCCTTGTACCACAATATTTTCTACCTTCTCAAAGACAAATTCTATCATCAAGGCCACATTTAACTCTCCATTTTTGCAAGTCTAGAATTTTGTCATCTGGTAAAAAGGTTGAAACACTTGGCATCAACTAGATTTCCTTTTGGAAGTTTTTGACAAAATCTTCAGAAATACTGGTATTGTATTTTCATTCATTTTTTTCAAATATGACTAACTCTTCAGCACACAAGAAAATTTGAGACAAGTCCAAATTGAAAGCAGTTGCAGACGACAATTTAAATGTGGCCGAAATGTAGATATCTGTTTTTGATAGGGTAGAAAACATTGTGGGAAAAGGAGAAAATGCTGTTTATCAGCATTTTCTCCTTTCCCACTATGTTTTCAAAAGGCTATGTCCTCAAGGGTTGTTAAAGTTTGGGACTGTGTGACAAAGGGTTAAAGATACATCATAACAGGTAGAGAGAAAAAATGCTGCTGAAACATGAAAGTGTGCATAATGGCTCAGCTATGTAAACATAGATAAAATACCTCTATATATGGTGTAAGGCGTATAAAAACTCAAGGGATTTGTCCTCATTTAACACCAGAAACGACAGCAGCCATTTGCTCTGAAGGCCTCCAAAATATGAAATACGTTTTCTATCCGTCGTAATCTGTGAAATCTTGCAGCCGTTAGGGGCAGCATTTGCCATGAAGGTACAAAAATGATTATGGCTTCGTAAAATAAGGATAAAATGGGTTAAAACTGACTGAAAACTTCTTGAAAGCGAGTATAGGTGTATCTTTAAAACTAAAACGAAAATAAAAAAGAGAGAGACAGAGAGAGAGAGAGAGAGAGAGAAATGAGCTATGTTCTGTGAAAAGGGGGTTTCATGTATCTGCAAAAAGAATCGACATAAGTCAGCTAGCGCATCTCCTAAGCTTTTTGCTTTTGGTAAGTTTCCTGTGTGTCCAAGGACCGTTCTTCTTCAGGATCCATCCGGCTGTAAGACAAATGGATCTTGTGAATCCATGATTATGTGATGGCATGCATGGTATAATGTATCTCAGATATGCATTAAACTCCAAATGTAATTTTAAATGTAGAAAACACTAGGAATTACCAGGGTGTGTTTTCTTTCTGTAAAAAATTCCTAACCCGTTTGATACAGGGAAGTCGTTATTGTGTTAAAAGGGATGGAGTATAGTACATTTTGAACGCGGAAGAAGAACAGTCGCCCGTAACATAATTCTTGATCCGTAAAATCATTTTTGCCCAATAACCAACTGAATCATGCGGTTGACTGCTCCTTGGATATGCAGAAAATGGCCCTAGGCAAAAAGTTTCGACTGCGCAGGCTGACCTGGATCGATACTTATTAATGATGCATTAAGCCACTTTTCACTGATAATGGCTTACTTGCCACAGAAGGCAGTAGTATGCTGGCATGCAACAGAAATCACAATATGTATGGAGAAGAAACACGAAATATCTTTAGAAAGTTATACACGACGTAAGAGGTACTGGAATATGAATACTGAAACACTTTAGTGGCTCATCATGAAGCGATAAAATGAACAGTAACCTCACCAGCAACGGCCTCTTTTTCCTCACTGTTTTGCACATTTTTGAACGGTTTAATGATCAATTAGATACATGTATAATTTCTCAAATCATATGTTAACCCTTAGGCTGCTAAGCACGACTCACTGACGTTTTAGCGGACAGTGTAGATCAAGATCAGACTGCACAGAACGTGCAGTCTGATCTTTGATCTACACTGTCCGATACAGAGGTATTTTGCCTAAAATATATATTTGAAATAGCAACATTTGGGGTTTTATTATCGGCTTGAAAGTTTCATTTCAGTTATTGAGCAGGATAAGGGTTAATCTAAAACATCAATGGAAAAGGAGCAGTTTTCTGCTAATACTATGAATCTGAAAACATATGTAGATAAACAGTGATGGCTTATAGAGTAACGCTTAAAACACATTAGCGGTGGCAACACTTATAAATTGTTGTCATAAATTTGCCCGCAAGTAGTCCTGCTTGGACCCGCACAATAAACATATCCACATAATTGACCAATCACTGATTACTTTTTATTCATTCAGGCATATCAGTTGCAACATATTAGCCGTTGGAACGCCTATAATTTATATTGTTGTCACAAATTTGCCCCCAAATGTCCTGCAGGCACCCGCAGAATAAACATGTCCATATTATTGACCAATCACAGATTACTTTTTATTCATTCAGGCATATCAATTGAAACATATAAGCGGTAGCAATGCTTGTATTTTGTTGGCATAAATTTGCCCGAAAAAGACCTGCAGAGACCCGCAGAATAAACATATCCTCATCATTGACCAATCGCAGATTACTTTTTATTTATTCGGGCGTATCAGTTGAAACATATTAGCCGTGGCAATGCTTACATATTGCTGCCATGAATTTATCCGCAAAAGGGCTGTAGATGGACCCGCAGAATAAACATATCCACATTATTGACCAATCACAGATTAGTTTTTCTTCATTCGGGCATATCAGTTGAAACATATTAGCTGTGGGAAGACTTGTATTTTGTTGTCATAAATTTGCCCGCAAGTAGTCCTGCAGGGACCCGCAGAATAAACATATCCACATTATTGACCAGTCACAGATTACTCTTTATTCATTCGGGCATATCAGATCAGTTAAAACTTATTAGCGGTGGCAGTTCTTGTATATTGTTGTCACAAATTTGCCTGCAAAAAGGCCTACAGGTGGGTACGCATGATTAACATATCCATTGACCAATCGCAGGTTACTTTTTATTTATCCGGGCATATCAATACCAAGAGGTAAGTCAAATACCAGCGTAGTCACCTACGACGAAAAAAAAAAAGCGACTACGTAAGCAAATAATAGAATTGACGTGGGAAGTTTTGTCGATCTTAATATAAGCCTATAAGGCAAAAAACCCGCTAATCTCGGATCTACGATAACACATATTAGCTTCCGTTCGCCTTGCCGAAGTGATCCAATTAATTCCAAATGTAGCGCAAAAGAAGATTTTTTACTTAGGCCCGTTACTGCGTCGCATCGATGTTTCCATTTTTCCAGTGCTTGGCGAAGATTTAACCCGGATTAAGTTGTCGTTTGGAAGAATGGCGCGCGAGCTGCGAATCAGCTGGATATTGCAAGTTGATCTAGGTTTCTCTCGTTAATTTGATATAAACTGTAAAAAAATCGTAATCGAAAAATCTCAGGTTTGCTCCGCCTCCTTTCTATCAAATTCTTGAACAATAAAATACAGAAAAATCCTGTCTCAACAGCCACCTGTATAAAGGAGGCAAATTGTATCAACCGTTAACCTTCTAAATAACTAAAATGAAAATTTCAAACCGAAAATGATAATCCAAATTTTGCTTTTTCCAGTTATACCGCTATATTTATATAAATATTTTGGGGGAGGGGGGTAAAATATCTCCTTATCGGACAGTGTAGATCAAAGATCAGACTACACGTTCTGTGCAGTCTGATCTTGATCTACACTGTCCGCAAAATGTCCTTAAGTCGCGCTTGGCAGCCTAAGGGTTAAAAAATGCATGTGAGCGTCACTCTGGCAAAAAAGGGGTTTAATGCATGTCTGTAATGTATAATACTAAGCAAGTCATCCACAAGTATGATTCCATAAAATTCATTCGGTCTAATAATCCACTTAATCATGAGGTAGACTGGTCCTTTGACACACAGAAAATTTACTAAAAGCGAACAGTTTAGATACTTTCATTTTTTTCCCCAGCGTGCAGTGAACAACTTTGCAAAACATTGTCGCGAAAGGAGATATTGGTCACAACAACACATGTCTGTTCTTGTAACACTGTTTTCACAAAATATTGGTGTATCAAACCTAAATTAGTATCAGTTATCTGTATTATTCAGGTGTGTGCCGAGGTTGAGTGGCGCAGTCAGTAGCGTGTAGGACTTGAGACAAGGGAGTCGCTAGTTCGAATCCCAAACTCGAGAAATTTCTTTCCGGTGATTGATGATGGCCATTGCGACAGAATTCATTCCTCTCTCACTGCTAATCATTGTTTCGACGATGGTTATGCGAGAAAGCGGTCACCGACTTGGAAAGAATTTTCAAGCTGTAAAGTACAGGTAAACAGAAACTCTAGGAAAAACATTGACAGGTGCAATAACCGCCGTAATATAACTGAAAAAATGTTGAAAACGGCCTTACACAACATACGATCAATCAAAGAAGTGTGTCACAAATTTGTTTGAATAGCCCTCCATATGGCATTTTTATAGGTGACTGGCGATTTCTAGGGATAGAAGAGACGACAGAAAACTCACAAGTTTCGAGGTAAACTGTATGAGTTTTATCTTATCTAACCCTCTAACGTACTAGTACAATCCCACCTTTTTAACGACCCGAAGAGATAAAGCTTTTTAAAACATTGTGGGAAAAAGGAGAAAATGCTGGTAACCAGCATTTTCTCCTTTTTCCCCACAAGGTTTTCTACCCATTCAAAGACAAATCACATGAATGGAATAACGTTGAATTTGTCACACGCAGATTCTAACAATTTAGTCGAGTCTAACACTTTGTACTTTGGCAAAGAGTTGAAAAGTAAATTAAACTCTTTACCACACGACAAAAGTGTAGACTTGTCCAAATTTAAAGCATATGCAGACGACAAATCATAGATGACTCAAATTGTAAAACTTGCCTTTAAATCGAGTAGAAAAAATTGTGGGAAAGGTAACCAGCATTTTCTCCTTTTCCCATGATGTTTTCAAATGTCTTTTTCCTTGCAATAGTTAAAACTCGGGATTATGTAGTAAAGGGTTCGGGCATTTTTGTGTATTCAAATCTTATTCTTGAGCATATTTTGTCCGACCAATTTATTTCACACTAAGGGGTCCTGCGTGGCTCAGCGGTAAAGTGTAGGACTCGTGACCTGGAGGCCCCGGTTTCGAGCCTCACTGGATCCACTGGATCTTTCGTGGGAGTGTCCTTGGGCAAGACACTTCAGAGCCCTAGCCTAGTACTGGTGAAACCCTGGAAATACATGAATATGTGAACTGTCACCGTGATATGACTGAAATAATGTTGAAAGCCGCATAAAACACCAATCAACTAAGCAAATCAGAGCCCTAGCCTAGCACCGGTGAACCCTAGGAAATACATGAATATGTGAACTGTCACCGTAATATGACAGAAATAATGTTGAAAGTGGCGTAAAACACCATTCATTTTTTAACACAATTATGAACATGCCTCCGCTATAATTTTTTTCCTCGTAGAAAGTACACATTTTCTCTCAAGAGTCGTAAAAACTATACCGCAGACTTCCATTCCATTTCTTCAGAAGACAGGTTTTCTTTTGGGATATGGAAGAAATAAAATCTGGAACCTGATTTATCACCAATTACAGAAACAAGAAATATGCTTAACACGAGCGTATCTGTCAATTTTGACAGTTTTCTGGAATTTTCGTTCGAAGACTTACAGATTCTTTCAAATGCGTTTTTCATTAACACGATGAATGAAATAATGGGGAAAAAAGACGAAGGAAAGGCTGACGAAGAATTACGGAGGGAAGGACGGAAAGAATGAAGGAACGATAGAACGAAGAAATGAATGAAGATATAAATATGGTGGAAAAAAAAAGACTAATGAAAGACTGACGAAGAATGACGGAGAAAAAGACGGAAGGAATGAAGGAAGGATTGATTGATTGATGTTTAACGCCATATTCAACATTATTTCATTTTTATCGCGGTGGCCAGCGCATCTATCCATGCTTTCCTGGAGTTTCTTTAACCAGTACTCCGCACAATATTCTTTCCAAGCAACTGGCTTCTGTCCCACATAACCATCGTCGAAACAATGGTCAGCGGTGAGAGAGGAATGAATCTTGTTGCAATGACTATCACTATCGGGGATCGAACCAGCGACCTCCTGTTCTCAGGTCATGTACGCTACCGACTGAGCTACCTGGACTCGGCAGGAAAGGATGGAAGGAATGAAGAAGGGACAGAACAAGCAAACAAATGAATAAAGAAAAATGGAAGAAAAACCAAATTTTCACGCTTTTCTATCTCTTAACCATTTGCCAAACAATCCTTAGTTTTAACGACCATTAGTAGAAAGGCTTTTGAACACATTGTGGGAAAAGGAGAAAATGCTGGTAACAGCATTTTATACTTTTCCCACGATGTTTTCTATCCTTCCACTGGTAAATCCAACAACTTGAACGACATCTTTTTTCCGTCTTCAAATTCCTTGGAATTGGACGAGTCAAAAATTTTATCGTTTAGTAAAGAATTAACTATGTTCTATACAATTCCTAGTTTTTGCAAGCATGAGTAAAAAAGCTTTTGAACACATTGTGGGATAAACAGAAAATACCGTTACTAGTATTTCTCCTTTTCCCACAATGTTTTCAAAGGCATTTTGACTTATGGTCGTTAAACTTGGAATCGTTTGATAAATCTTAACAGATAGAAAGAGCTTTTGAATACATTGTGGGAGAAGGAGAAAATGTAGTTACCAGCATTTGCTCCTTTTCCAACAATGTTTCCAAAACCTTACCTGCTCGTAGTCGTTAGAACACGGTATTGTGTAGTAAACGGTTAAACATTCATTGGGAGAGAGTGGTGTGGGGCTGGAGTGTCGACAACAAAGGTTCCAGGGGCAAGAGAAATATTTGGAACTACAGTCAATAGCCATAAATGGCCTGCAACACGCGAAAAGGGGCATTCGGACATTTGCGTAAAGTGTCGTCTCGGATCAGCCTGCGCAGTCCGCGCAGGCTAATCCGAGACGGCACTTTACGACTACATTAGATTTTGTCCTACAGTAGACTTGCGTGAAACAGAAAATTACATAACAACGGAAAGTGTCGTTTCGGATTAGCCTGCGCGGACCGCGTAACGTGTCGTCTCGGATCAGCCTGTGCAGTCCGCGCAGGCTAATCCCAGACGGCACTTTACGACTTCATTAGATTTTGTGCTACAGTGGACTTGCACAATACAGAATATTACATAGAAACGGAAAGTGTCGTTTCGGATTAGTCTGTGCGGAATGCGCAGGCTGATCCGAGACGACACTTTACGCAAATGTCCGAATGTCCCTTTCCACGTGTTGCAGGCCAAATAGAGCCATG
The DNA here is from genome assembly GCA_946811185.2 of Hippopus hippopus. Lineage (NCBI taxonomy): Eukaryota > Metazoa > Mollusca > Bivalvia > Cardiida > Cardiidae > Hippopus > Hippopus hippopus. Next base: position 3,823,325 of record OX328108.1, on the reverse strand, counting down.
CTTTGGCAAAAAGGAGTTTAATGCGTCTATGTGATGCATTATACCAAGCAAGTCATCGCATAACTTTGGATCCATAAAAATCTGCCATGATAAACAACAAGCTGAATCATGAGGCAGAATGGTCCTTTGACATGCATAAAATTTCACCAAAAGCAAAAGTTTTAAGCAAGGTCAAGCTACGTGGACTACATTAAACTCCCTGTAAAAACAGCAAGGCTCATATTGAAATTTTGCCGTGTACGAGCATAGGCCTCTGAAACTCCATTAGTCTATTCAGAGATAACGAACATTTCATTATCAGACACCGTTACTATGAATAGCACATTGGCGATTCCCTCTTTATCGTATATAGTAAGACAAGGTGTGCAACGAAATCGAAGAAAATTTGACCCCCGTCCCCTTTAGAGATCATATTTAAACAAAAACGGATAAATGAACCTAGTTACCGGTGCAGATGGGTTCATTAATGATTTTTCTTCTGTACCCTGACTCTCGAAAGTTCCAAACGGCTCTTGCCTACAAGCAATAGCTCTCATCTAAAAAGATTTCAAAAGCTTTCACATTTTCCGGACCGCCATGCGCTGGCGCCACACGATTTATAATCCTGCAGCGAATAATAATTAATTTTCTTGTCGCAAACATAGATCGAACATTTTTTTGTTGGTGAATTGATGAAATTATTAAATTAATATTTCGTCTGATGTAATTTATCTTTTCATCTAATCCAGTATCACGATTTTCATCTTCTATTTCGCATATTTTCAAACGCGTTTTTACAGTTCATTGGTCACAAAATTTGGCGAGTCTTTTAATAGCAAATTCACGTGAGTTGTAATTCGCTGCGTCACAATGAATTGTGTGACGTCAGCGCATAGCGATCCGGAAAATTTTTTGAGATGACAGCTATTGCTTGATAGCAAGAGCCGTTTGGAACTTTCGAGGGTCAGGGTATAGAAAGAAAAGCATTTGTGAACCCATCTGCATCGATAATTAGATTTACTCGTATTTTTCCATTTTCTTTTAATATTATTTCTGAAAGGGGACGGGAGTCAATGTTTTTTTTTGGGGTTTTTTTTTTTTCGATTTCGTTGCACATCTTGTCTTACTGTATATACGATATAGAGGGAGTCGCCAATGTGCTATTTATTGTTTGTTTGAGTGGTGTTTTACGCCGCTTTCAACATTATTTCAGTCATATCACGGCGACAGCTCACATATTCATGTTTTCCTGGGTTTAACCAGTACTAGGCTGGGGCTCTGATGTGTCTTACCCAAGGACACTCCTGTGAAAAACCCAGTGGAGCCAGTGAGGCTCGAACCCGGGGCCTCCAGGTCACGAGTCCTAAACCTAACCACTGAGCCACACAGGACCCCTATGTGCTATTTATAGAAACGGTGTTAATGAAAATTTGAGTATATTCCATGATATACAGCCGATGCACCAATGTGCTATAAGTGTTCGACGTTCGAGCAAGTAAAATTTTAGTGTTCCGTGATAGACCAATAGAGCTTCAAAGGCCTGTGGTACGAGTAACAGATGTTATTCAAAACAATGATTAATGCTATAAAAATATTTTAACATCGGAAATCAGATGTGACTTCATTATATACGATTCCACACTATCGATGGGCTTCAGCAAACCTCGGGTGATCCGTTGATCAAGTCCCTCGGCTGTATCACTTAGCCTGATATGCACCTACACGGTACATTTCTTCGCCGGAAATACGCCATTATACCGTTCTTAAAATTGTAAGGCTCCATATAAAAAAGAAAACAAGAGTCACAATTTTCAATCGACATCTTTCTAAGTAAATTTTTGTTGACTGAGTTTGTACATTCAGTTGTTAATGTGGTTTATCAGTTTCATTGGAAGTTTTCACCGACAGATTGAAAGATGTGAATAACTTCACCTTGGTTGATGTCGTTGCTAATCGTCTTTCATGGGCGCAGCCATGGTTAAGATCATGTGATTGGCAGTTCAAAATGAAACGCGATATACGGACGAGGTTAGATGTAGTTACGGAATCGGCCTAGTTATGCCGAGTGTATCGATGGATGTTATACCGCAAGTGCTTAAGTATGAGACTTGCTAGCGGCTTGCCAACTAAGATAAAGAGAAAACCTATTTATAGTCCTTCAGATGGGATATTAAACACGCCTCCGCTGTTATCACTTTGCTTTATACTGAGCACGTTAAAGAACCTGACGTAACTTCGGATGGGTTCCGTCCTGTATCTTGGCCTATCCCCCATAATATAAGTTCTACCCTCCTTCTGAGAGCGTCGCGAAAATGGACAACCGGTAGCAACGATGTATAAACGAATATCAATAAAAAAAAAAAGATCCATTTTTCTATCCTGACAAATCAAAGGATTTCCATAACAACCTTTAGTATCCAATTCAACACCTGGATGAACTATATTTTACGATCCATTTTTAGACTATAAATGCGCGGAATAAAGCCAAACGTTATTAGCCAATAATGATTTTCGAATAAATTTGGCGAAATACCATCAGCCAAACAAACCATGTTTTACGATCATTCACTACTAGTATTTTTCTATCATAATAGCTCCTTACCAAACGACAATATTTTGAACTCAACCAAATTGAAAGCATTTGCAGACGACGAATTAAATGCAGCTCAAACGACGATTTCTATTTGTGAATAGATGTGAATAACGTAGAAAACATTGTGGAGAAAAAGGAGAAAATGCTGGTTACCAGCATTTTCTCCTTTTCCCACAATATTTTCAAAGCTTTCTTTCTGAGGATCGTTAAAAGTCGAGATTGTATAGTAAAGAATTAAATGTGCAAAGCTTGATTATGACAAATAAACTTTCAAACTTGTTTTCGAAGACAGTCGCTCAAGATCAACCCACAAAAACCTGCAAGCCGATCGTGTTCTACTCCCTTCTAAGCACGAAGAAAAAAAAAACAGTTTGACAAATCAACCATCACAAGACACACGATAAGTACCGGTGCCATCAAGGCAAGCAAACAATCATGGGGCGCCATTGTCAGGAAGTATTGGACCCTAAAATATCCCATCTACATTCTATCAGTGTAGATTGATGTTTTACGCTGGATTTGAACTAAATAGGTCGGCTGACAGATCCATTTTGATCCTTCCGCTAAACGTTAACCCCCAGTCTGCTAAGCGCAACTCAAGGACCGTTTGCGGACAGTGTAGATCAAGATCAGACTGCACAGAACGTGCAGTCTGATCTTGGATCTACACTGCCCGATTAGTGAAATATTTTTGCCCAAGAAGATATTTTTGAAATTGCCATATTTGGTCTTTTTCCTATTAGCTTGAAAAATTCATTTCACTTATTTTGCAGATTAAGGTTAAAATACGATACCATCTTGATCCCCTGCTAAACCAATACCAATACCATTACCAATATCTTTATTCAAGTATTTAGGCCTCTGGTCCATATACAATTAAATAACATACATTTGTTGTACAATGAGTGTATCGTAAGTAAACTAACTGCTTGGTCCCTTTTTATTCTTTGAATTCTCTTTATATGAGCCATTCTCTGTGAAAAGGACGCTTAATGCATCTTGCAAAAAAGTATCGACCCAGGCTGACCTCAATCTAAACTCTTTCTTAAAGGTCAAATTTCTTGGCCCCGTTTCACAAAAAACTTAAGAATCTTATTTTGCTCGAATCCGCCAACGGACTCCGGTTTTTAACTAGAGTCCGTTATTTGAAACGCACTTATACGTAATAAAGTCAAGTAACACTCAAGTTTTAATTGACTCTCTATTTCAGACCCCTCTCAGCAAAATAATGGACTTAAATCAGTTAACTGAGTTAAGTCTGTTTATTTTGCTGAGTTGAGTCTGAAACTGTGTCAACTTGGGATTTGAAAACATTCCTGAAGTCTGTTAATGTTAGTGAAATGCGTCTCTGATGATGAACTCAACTTCTGTCGAAAATAAGTCGTTTGGGTATTTTAGCAAAGTAAGAGACTTAAGTTTTTCGTGAAACCTGGCACTGCATGTCAAAAAAATCAGTCTACCTCATGATTTGTCATGAGTCCGTTGTTAAACAAAATGGATTAAATATGGATACATAATAATATGATGACGTGCTTATTATAATGCTTTAAAAAGATACATTAAACCCCCTTTTCTCGAGCATGACTCATATATGGCCTGCAACACACGAAAAGGGACCTTCGGACATTTGTGTAAAGTGTCAACACGGATCAGCCTGCCCAGTCCGCGCAGGCTAATCCGAGACGACACTATCCGTTCTTATGCAATTTTCTCTTTCGCGCAAGTCTACTGTAGTACAAAATCGAATGAAGTCGTAAAGTGTCTTTTCGGATCAGTCTGCGTGGACTGCGCAGGCTGATCCGCAACGATATTTTACGCAAATGTCCGAATGCACCTTTTCGCGTGTTGCAGGCCAATTATAGAAGAACGCGTGTTAGGAATGAATATTTGGTCAACAGGAATGTTCAAAAGTTTTGAAATTGTGTTCCATTTTCTTTTATTTTCTTCCCTATAGATATTTTTTTTTTTTTAATTTACTAATAGTATCGAAGGTACTGGGAATAAGATACTCATCTAAAAGTGAAAATGTTTTAGGAGATAGATTCTCTTGCCATATGCATACTTTAATAATTTCGCTTTATATGTTTTATAGGTTACAAATGATATCACAGCATTATCTAATGAAGCCATTCCCACGTTTTAACTTAATGTAATGGTCAAAGACAAAGGCTTTATACACTTCTATATTTAATATTCATATTTTATGTCCAATATTTCGATCTCGTAGATTACAATAATGTCCCAAAAGCATGTTTTCAAATATTGGGCAACATTTTCTGCATTCGTTTGAACAAATCCCCCGATATTTAGAATTTAAACATTCTAGAGGGAACGTAGCCATTACCAAACCTTCAAATGTTTTGATTGATTGATTGATTGATCGCAAATATTTTGATACGTAGTAAAATAATTTGATGGGAATTCGTCATGCAGCTTTGCAAACCTGGATGAACTATTGAAAGCCGCCATAACTAACCACTGGAAATGACTGCGATCCAAGCTTACCCCTGTCCCTCGGTCGTACAAAAAAACATGGAGCTTCACTTCTATTTTTCGGCGTAGCTACATGTGCTGTCTTTCCACCTACTGTTTTGTACTAATAAAAAATGAATAAATAGAAATTTGCGATTGGTCAATTATGTAGACAGGTTTATTCTAAGGGATTCTGCCTATTTGCTGGCAAAGTTACGCCGTCTATCTTTTTTAAAGATATTTCTTGTTTGCCAATATTCTACCATGTCCTCTTCTACATAGATGCCGATATAATATTCTATAATTTAAGGAAAGGGCAATCGACTGGCAATGTCTATCAAAAAAAAAGGTTTTTTTTTTTTTCTGTTTACTGTTGTCCAGACCATATTCCTGAAAGCACATGTCACTACAATAGTTGCGTCTGCGGCCAGTGTAGATCAAGATCACACAACACAATACGTGCAGTCACTGATCTTTGACTTACACGGTCCGCTTTGCTGTAGTATTCTGGATAATATCGACTTTGACTTTGCTTTTATCATAAAATTTCTCCTACTGGAATGTCTGTCGAGTTCATTTAGCTGTCTAGAGGATGATTCTTGGAGCATTGCCTACATATAATTGCGCCACGCTCTGTAAAAAAAGGTGTCAATGCATTTGCAAAAGGTTTCGACACAGGTCAGCCTGCGCAGTCCGCGCAGGCTGACCTGTGTCGAAACTTTTTGCTTTTGGTATATTTTCTGCATGTCAAAGGACCATTCTACCTCAGCATTTGTTGATGGACAAAATGGATTTTATGGATCCAAAATAATTATGTGATGGTTTGTTTGGTATAATGCATCATGGATATGCATTTAAATTCCTTTTGCCAGAGCATGGCTTAAATAGAAATTTTCAAAGGGTCCTTTTTTATCATTATAATAATAATAGGCTTGCAACACGCGAAAAGGGGCATTCGAACATTTGCGTAAAGTGTCGTCTCGGATCAGCCTGCGCATTCCGCACAGACTAATCCAAAACGACACTTTCCGTTTCTATGTAATATTCTGTATTGTGCAAGTCCACTGTAGCACAAAATCTAATGAAGTCGTAAAGTGCCGTCTGGGATTAGCCTGCACGGACTGCACAGGCTGATCCGAGACGACACGTTACGCAAATGTCCGAATGTCCCTTTTCGCGTGTTGCAAGTCATATATCAAAAAGCCGGAATAACACAAAAGTATTCAAGTCTTGTTTTATCAAACACCTCACACAAAATCTGACAATGAGTTCTAAACAGATTTCAAACTGATCAAACGTGAATTCTGATCTTAACTTTCAGTTCCACTATTCGCTAAGCACTTGAATGCACGTTTCGTACTGAAGGATAAAAAGGTTTTTTATTAACGTTAATTTACATACCGAAGTGCTCGCGAGACAGACAGGAAGTTTCGTTCGAAACAAGTTATATCAATATGGTCTCCGTAATATAGTTGTTCTCAGACATGACCATTTGAGACATGCTCTGTGAAAAGGGGGTTTAATGCATCTGCAAAAAGTATCGACCCATGTCAGCCTGCGCAATCCGCGCAGGCTGACATGAGTCGAAACTTTTTGCATTTTTAAAATTTTCTGCGTGTCAAAGGACCACTCTACGGAGATACCAACTGCAAAACGATCGTTCGTGTTTTGTTTTTTGTTTTTTTTTTATGCCGAGACTGCAGCTTTTGGATATATGAGCCATGCTCTGTGAAAAAGGGGCTTATTACATCTGCAACAAGTATCGATCAGGTCAGCCTGCGAAGTCCGCGCAGGCTGACATGGGTCGAAACCTTTTGCTATTGGTAAATTTTCTCCGTGTCAAAGGACCATTCTACTATATTAGGATCCATTAGTATGTGATGATTTACTAGGTATAACATATCGCGGAAATGCATTAAACCACCATTTGCCAGAACATGGCTCATTTATATTGCCGTCTAAATGACGCGTTCATGAAGGCCATCTTTTTGGCCGAGGCCACTGCCTCAGTTGCCAAGAGACTGTTTTGTGACAAAAGAACATGGTCGTGGTTTCGATCAGCGGCTTTAAATATCGTACCGAAGGTCATAAAGCAGTATTGGTAGAGGTTTACATTTTACAAATTTATTCTGCTAGAGTTCTGGAAAAGTTCAGAACATACCGTTTCATTCTTAGCAACAAAATATTGATTTCGGATATAGTTTTATCAATAAATTGGGCACTACGAATCCAACCTATGAAAGATATAACATGAATCAGCACAGCACGTCCGGACAGACAGACGGACGAATAATACAGAGTAAATCTCTCAATAAACAAGCCATCAAAGCGGTTAGTTATTTTGTGGACTTATTTGAAAACTGTGAAAAAAAATATTATTTTTTATATCTGTCTGTATAGGTTTCATAACTATATTCAAAATTCACTGCTGGTTCAAAACAATGATACTTTTGAAACACTGTGGCAAAAGGAGAAAATGCAGACAACGCTATCAAAGACAGGGCCCCTATTTACCAACCATTCTTAAGAAAGTTCGGTTCGTAGTCTTATTCTGCAGTTTTTTTGTTTTTTTTTTTTAATTTAAAAGTAACGCAACTTCTGATTGGCTAAACCATTTGGTTTAGCCAATCAGAAGTTGTGTTACTTTCAAAGTTAGAAAGTCTTAGAGAATAAGACAAAGAACGTTCTTTAGAATGGTTTGTGAATAACGACCCGGATTTCATCGTTAGAGCCACAATCAGTTTTTCGACTGAGAATGTTTTAGTTTAAACATTTATTTTAAATCAATTGAGAAAGAAGTTCTTACAACATTTACTAATCTCTCTCGATTCTGCTTCCTGGAAACTACACCATGCGCTGAGTGTGTGGGCCAATGAAAAGTCCCAAAGTTGACACCCAATCTAGGAAATCGAACTCGGGACATAACGGTCACGAGGCCGACGCTCTACCTCACAACCACGATGTTTTCGATATGGTCGAACCTAAAATTTTCCCGTCTGGTACAGGACTAACTATAAGCAAGCGGAAGACATCTTAGGAATGCATGTGTGGACATCGTAGATAAGATTTAGATCAGATTAGTATGTGCAGAACGTGTTGTCTGATCTGACTTCTCCTCTGCCCGACATTCTGGAGACATCTTCTCCACCTTTTGCAATAATTTAGTCTCTCCAATAACCGAGAGAAAAAAAAATGCTTCCAGTCTTAGGACTAATAATTTTGTTTTCGTCTGCTGTCCAAATGCAAAGACGGAATAACACGTAATAAAATTACTTTTCATAAATATCCAGTTTTATGGCTATTTGTTGGTTTTATGATTTCAAGAATTTGTCTGTAGAACAATGAGATATGTTTACGTCTGCAAAAACATTCTCTTTACAATCGTCTAGCTTATATGGAATTTGTCCTTGGTTTCTTTCTTGGTTTTGTCGGATTATCATTATTTCTCGAATAAGGTCTGAGCAGATAGATAGAGGATTTTTTTTTTTGTAGTTGAAAGATCGAACTTTATTTCATGGAGTGAACATCATCGGTAGTACTTTACCAATGATGTTCACTCGATGAAATAAATTTCGATCTTTCATTTATTTCATGATTCTAACCCCTGTGTGTTGGGACTTTCGTCAAAATTCACTACATTTGTTTTCGGTATTTCCCCGTGGCGTACCCCCATCCACATAGGAACGCATTACAATATTACGTAAAGCGCGAGGAATGTAGGGTAAATGCGCGTAAATTACTTCATATTTCCCTCTGGTTGAAAGGCACACGCTGTTTACCTAGGTTACTAGTGCGCAGGAACTACTGTTTCCACCTTCAATTGAAGAGTTAGAGAGGATGAAATTGGTATTTTTCACTGGTCATAACCAAGAAATATCAAACCATAATCCACCATTATTTCTCGATAAACTACCGAAAAGCATGAAATAAAAGGGGGGTATATTGCCTGGAAGATTAAAGATATAGAGGATATTTGTTTTTTTCGGTGAAAGATCGAAATTTATTTCATCTCGTGAACACCATCGGTAATATTTTCACGAGTGGCGCAACCATCGGTAATATTTTCACGAGTGGCGCAGCCACGAGTGAAAATATTACCGATGGCGTTCACGAGATGAAATAAATTTCGATCTTTCACCGAAAAAAACAAATATTCTATTTATTTCATGCTTTTAACCCTTTCTGGGAGGAGCTTTATCAAAATCCAGTACCGTTCTTTTCCGTTATTCCCCGTGGCGTACCCCTCCCGCATAGCAACGCATTACAATATTACGTCAAGCGCGAGAAATGTAAGGTAAATGACGTCATATTTCCATCTGGTTGTGAGGCACGCGCAATTTACCTAGGCAACAAGAACATGAAAATCGGTATTTTCACTGGTCGTACCCGTGTAATATCGAAAAATATTTTCACTGCTATTTCTCGATATCCTACCGGAAAGCATGAAATAAACATCTATACTCGTTTTCAGGCAGCAAGTTTTTCACCCATTTCATCCTTATTTTATGAAACTATGATCATTCTTGTATCTTCATGCCATATGTATCCTCTAATGGCGGCAAGATTGCACAGATTACGACTGCTAGGAAATGTATTTCATATTTTGGAGGCCTTTTAAAGGAATCGCTGTTGTCATTTCCGGTTTTATCTATTTCTATCCCTTACATCATACGTATTGGAAATTTATCTATGTTTACACAGCTGAGCCATTCAACTCCCTTCAAGTTTTAACAGCATTTTTCTCTCAAGCTGTAACGATGTATCTTTAACCCTTAACCAAACAATCCCAGTTTAAACGACCCTGAGATAAAGGCCTTTCGAAAACATTGTGGAAAAAGTAGAAAATGCTGGTAACTCGCATTTTCTACTTTTCCCACAATGTTTTCTACCCTATCAAAGACATTCCTTTTTATTTGTACCACATTCAGACTTGTTGTCTGCAGATGCTTTCAATTTGGAAGAGTCTCAATTTTGTCGTTAGGGAAAAGGTTATGCCTTTACCAAGCAGTTCCTTGTTTTAAGATCGTATGGGAGTAAGCTTTCGAAAAAGTTGTGAAAAAGGAAAAGATGCTGATAAACTGCGTCTTCTCCTTTTTTCACAGCGTTTTCTTCCCTCGTCCATATTGAAAGTATCTGCAATCGACCGGCCAGTTCTGACTTAAATGAGGTCATTTGTCTTTGAAAGACAAGACAGCATTATGGAAAAGGAGAAAAAAGCTGGTTACGATCATTTACTCTTTTTTCCGTAAGGTTTTTAAAAGACTTTGGGAAAAGGAGAAAATGCTGATTACCAGCATTTTCTCCTTTTCCCACAGCGTTTTCAAAGGTCCTATTTCAAAGGGTCGTTAAAATGTGGGATTGCGTGGTAAAGGGTTTACTCTCTACCAGACAACAAATTTTAGACTTGGAAAGCATTTACAGAATACATTTTAAAGTGTGGCTGAAAAGATTAGATTTACAAGAAAAGGAGTAAAAAAGATAATTATCAGCGTTTTTACCACGATGTTTTTAAGCACCGTCTTCCTCTACGTCGTGAAAAGAAGGGATTGTTAGAAAAAGGATTAAAAAGTCAGATATTTAAAAACCTTGCAAGTATGTTATATTAAAACAAGACCGATCTTTTGAAGTTCCCTATTTTCAGCCAAATATAACCAATTTCGTCGATATTTTATCAAACTATGGTCATTTTTGTGCCTTCTTGACAAATATTATTCCTGGCGGTTGCGGTCGGTCAGTCGGTCGGTCTGTCGGTCGGTCACTCACTCACTCATTCACTCAATCAATCAATCAATCAAACAATCACCGATCAATCAATCAATCAATCAAAAGCCAGCTTAAATACATCAATGTCGAAACACTATGCATTACCTGCACCTGCAGGTCTATTACAAACTTATGTTTACAAGTGTTAGAAGAAAATGAAGGGTATTGCCACACTAAAGCCCTCCGTCCCATTTACACTTGGCTTCATTTGCATATGATTTGCATACGTTCATCTAAATAAGAGCGAAACTTGGAGCTACTGGGATTTATAACCAGTGATAAGAATCTTTGAGAAACAGCGAAATTTCTCAGAATCCACTGAAATAACCATTTATCCCGCCTCAACCAACTGCCGCATATGATGTGCTTTGGAAACGAGCCATGCTCGATGTTGAGGTTTAATGCATCTGCAAAAAGTATCGACCCAGGTCAGCCTGCGCAATCCGCGCAGGCTGACCTGGATCGAAACATTTTGCTGATGGTCCATTTTCTGCATGTCAAAGGACCATTCTACCTTACGATACAGTTTGTTGTTAAATTAAAAAAAAAAAAAAAAAATGAATTTATGGATCCATAACTATGCGACGACTTGCTTGTTATAACTCATCATTTAGATGCATTTAACCCCTTTTCGTAAGAGCGTCACTCAAATATAGGAACAAGAGATGTTCGTTTAACTGTCTGTTTGTATAGTATCAAACGCCGTTTTCAACAATGTTACAGTTATATCGCGGCGTCCAGTTCACCTATCCATGCTCTCCTAGGCTGTTTTTACCAATACTTTGCACGATGCTCTTCCCTAGCCACTGGCTGCTTTTCCACATAACCATCGTCGAAACAATGACCAACAGTGAGAGAGCAATGAATCCCATCACAATGACTATCATCAATCCTCGGAAAGAAATTCGCCAAGCTTGGGATTCGAACCAGTGACCCGATAATTTCAAGTCCTGTACGCTGTCGGGCTGGGCATGGATATTTTCAGAAATACCAATGGAATATGTAAAAGCACCAGGAAAAATAGGACAGACTATCCTTTCTATTCAACATGGAAAAAAATTAAGAAAGAGTAGCAGTCGTTTGTTACAAGTGATAAATGCCCATTTACCTACAAAACGTTTTCAAAAGCTATCTTTCTTACATGCATATGGTAAATTAATGTTTCAAAGGGTAACGCATAAAGAAATGTTAGAAACGGAGCAACCATGACCCCCTCACGTGTGGGACATAAGCCCATTAGACTTTTTCGTCATAACCCTGGCGTGCAGATCGATGAAACAATCTTAATGAAGATACCGATTATTCTACGACATCAAAATGGAGGTCATTTTGAAAATTTGAGGTAAATCAATGTATGTTTTGAAAGGCGCTAGCCGCCATTATTGTTCGAAGTTACATTACATATCATGCTGCAAAGAAATTTCTCACTACCTGGTTGGATAATATGCTCCGAATATATTTTACTGTACACTGGCAGCTCCCAGGGACCAGCACAGTTTCCCTGTTGGTAGCCCGGTAGACACTTATACGTTTCAACGCAAAATCCAAGATGGCGGCATTGGATATAATCTACAGTGTACATTAGCAGACGATTCAAAGTCATTCGCACACAAGACAAATACACCTTAACATTAACACTTGTTTTCCTTGATGGTTGTCATTTCAGCGGAAAGAATGAATTGTTTTTGAAAATAAATAAAAATGGTTAATTGTGTCATCGTTTGCTGTCATTCTATAACATATACACGGGATTAAAACGAGCTATCCCCTCGTGAAATATCAAAGGTCATGTATTGTCCATGACCTTATAAAAGATAATAATAATAATAATAAACTAATGGTGGTTTGAAGCAAATAATGGTCGTTCACTTTTGCCAACAAATCATAAAATGAATAGCTATATTACTATTTACATAACTTGAAGTTGATTAAACGAAATTACGTTAGTGACTGTATGCACTGACCTGCATGTTTTACACAGTACTCAGTGACGTAAGTTTTCAGTATCGTTAATTTCAATGTGTTGAGGCACTCAAAAGGAAATCGGATTTCGTAAGCTCACTCGATTTGTGAGACCACAAAACAGAGAATTTTTATTTGAATACACGTTGGAATGGTTAAACTTTGCACCGGTCAGGTGGCAGGGCACTTGGAAACTTGTTCGGGCTGTTTGGCGACATGATTCCCCACAGCTGTGTACAACTTTCCAAAAGCCCGTCCACCTGACCGGACAATTAATACTGTGCATGCTATAAAACTGTCTTCTTAAAGTTATTAAATGGCATAAATGTTATTATGTTATCTACCTTTATAAACAATATACCTTAAGCGTATTTGAAAGTGTTACATATATTATAATATATAAAACATCCAGTACTTAAAGTAGCCAAACACTTTATTAACAGCAACAGAAATTATATCTATGTACAACTAGTAATAATGCCCGCAGAATAAGTAGGTCCATATTTTTACCAATGACCGTTTACTTTTTATTCATTCGAATATCCCAAGACTTAAGGTCTACGGCCCCTAACTCTCATATTAAAAGACGGAAGCTGCGAGATTTGCCGAATAGCCTCACGAAAACGTTGATGTTACACGATATTTACCGATGAGTTAGTGAGTCTACGGCCCCTAACTCTCATATTAAACGACGAAAGCTTCCGAGATGGGCTGAATAGCCTTTACAAAAAACGTCGATGTTACACGATATTTATTGATGAGTTAGGGGCCGTAATCCTTAAGTGAAAAGCAAGTGTCTTCATCTACGCCGAAAAAGTTAAAAAATGAAATATACTCAAGGGATAAAGAAACGCAGGGTGAAATTATTTGCAATAATCTTGCGAACGCATTGTTCAAAAATAATGACAATCGGTCAAGCAACTCTCTAGGTTACAGTTCACGTGGTCCTGTATCGAATGTTGCATTTAAAGGCCCAGTAAAGCCAAAATATCAAAGCAGCTGTCATAATACATTTAGAGTTAAATCATACCATGTAAAAGTATGAAAAATATTGTGGAGATGACAGCCTGTTATCGTGTGGTCGGGCTATATCTTAGTCGCTGGCAGAAAAGAGAATTTTAAAAGCAGGCAAAAAAGTAAACAAAAGACACAGCTACCTGGCAGGTTTTAACCTAGTTTTGAAATTTATTTCTCTGTCAGCAACTAACACTTGGACCGACCGTACAATGACAGATTGTCATCTTCACAATAATTTCAAGTGGTATGATATAAATTCAAATGCATTTAAACACCCGCTTTGTTTACTTACTGGTTTTATTGTTACTTCAATGTGGTATTGGTTGACGATGTCTTCCGGGGAAAGCACGAAACCGTAAAATCTTGTGCACAGCAGTGTTGTGATATTGAGATACACTGCTCGTCATACTATTAGGTAGTCCTCATAGAGACACACCATTTTCTTATATTTTGATTAATTTCTGAGCATTAAATAATGGCACAGCTGACGGAAGTTCTGAGGGGTCAGGTCATTGTGATGCATGATTATACAAGGTCGAAGGCAAATACTGGTTGCCAGACATTTTGGAGACCATGTTTGCACTATAGAACTGGGCGGGTTGCTGACAAAGATAGGTCTGGGTGTACGCGCGTGACGTCACATTGTCAGGACAGGTATTTCGTCTCGCGCATTTACGCAATCGGAACCTCACTGCCACTGAATCTGCCCTTTATACCATTGGTACTCATAAACGTCTTATCTATGCAAAAACTGTAAGGAAACGATTGTGGGAAGTTGGTCTGCAGGCACGTCGTCCGTACGTAGGTCTGCCCCTTACCGCTGCTCATCGCCAGCGTCGTGTGGCTTGGGTGGCGGCACATGCCCCTAGAATATTCCAACTGAGGCAGTGGAGGCGGGTCTTGTTTACCGATAAGTCTCGGTCTACCCTGTGTCGAGCAGACGGTCGACGTCGTGTATACCGACGTCGTGGAGAACGTTTTGTCGACTACTGCGTAGTAGAGAGAGATAGGTTTGGGGATGGATCGGTTATGGTGTGGGGAGGAATCTCACATGGAGTTAAACTGTGATAGCGGGTAATTTTATGCTGCTAGGTATAGATTTGAGATCCTCCGACCCCATGTTGTGGGGCCAGCTGGGTAGACAGGTTCGACGACGCCAGCCTCCCCCTGTTACTCCGGCCCAAATGAGAGCAGCCCTATTGGAAGAATGGGCCAACATCCCAGTGAGGACGATAAACTCACTCATGAACTCCATGCCTAGGAAAATCAGGGCTGTGGAGAGAGTGGATGGGGGACATACCCGGCTGACTAACCAGTTCCCACAATCAGTCAATTTCGATTTCAGATTATAGAGTTCTCTTTTAATTCCCTTCAATTACTCCTAAATCACTTACCAGATACAAATCGTTGATTTTTCAGTTTGTTCTGTATGGATTAATCTTCATTCTTACATAAAAATATTGAACATTATTCTCGACGTCTTAACTAGAATCATTTCAAAGTTTACCCTGCGTTTCTTTATCCCTTGAGTATAGATAACCAAAAGAATGTCTTCAAATTACCATAGAAGATATACTTATCCAGAAAATCTGAGATTCAATTTACCAGGAAAACGCTTTTTAATCAAAATTGACGACATGCAATCTTATTATATGCATTTGCATCGCTGCAATTCTCTTCAGTTATATCTTGTGCATTTCTGTATTTGAGCCATGCTCTGTAAAAAGGGGACTTAATGCATATTCAAAAAGTATCGACCCATGTCAGCCTGCGCAGTCCGCGCAGGCTGACATGGGTCGATACTTTTTGCCTGTTGTAAATGATCTGTATGTCCAAGAATCATTCTATCTCATGATTCAGTCAGTTGTTGCACAAAAATGGATTTTATAGTAGATCTATAATCATGCGATGAACTTGCATCACGGAGATTCGTTAAGCCCCCTTTTGACAGAGCAT
The DNA here is from genome assembly GCA_946811185.2 of Hippopus hippopus. Classification (NCBI taxonomy): domain Eukaryota; kingdom Metazoa; phylum Mollusca; class Bivalvia; order Cardiida; family Cardiidae; genus Hippopus; species Hippopus hippopus. The sequence continues at coordinate 3,807,583 of OX328108.1, read as the reverse complement.
GACTCTTTTATATCCCTTTTCCTTTTTTTTTTTGCAAAATTCAAGGGTTACTGATACAGTTTGCCAAATTCAAGGGTTACTGATACAGTTGCCATTTTGATGACCGTTCTAATCTGAAATTCATACACTAACAATCTGATTGGCTGAAACAGAGCGCCTTGATTGGCTGGCACAAAGCGTCTAAGCAAATCAGATCGTGAAATTTTGGAACTTGGAATTGACTGATCAATTGATAGGTGGTTCATACCGCTTTTAACATGATTTCAGTCATATCACGGCGACAGCTTACATATTTGTACATGTATGTCCATGGTTTCACCAATATTAGGCTAGGGCTTTACAATGTCTTGCCCAAGAACACTTCAAAGAAAGGGCCTGTGCTCCAAGTCAGGCTCTAAACAGGGACCTCCAGGTTACCATTCTTTCACTTTACTACTGAGCTTAGCAGGACCCCTGAATTTATAATAACATTGGCTACTTTTCCACAAAACCATAATCGAAACAAGGATCAGCGGTGAGAGAGGAATAAGTCCTGTCGCAATGACTATTATCAATCTTCGGAAAGAAACTGGACGAGTTTGGGTTTCGAACCAGCGATTCTCTGGGTTCAAATACTGTACGCTATCGACTGTGCTATCGGGCTCCGGGCCACACTCCTGAATTAGATTCTGTAAGGGCCAATTCGGATTAAATAAAGGAAGATAAACATATATACATGCATTACATTATACGCTGAGCAAAAACGAAACCAAAAATAAAAAAAATACCTGAAACAACAACACATTTTTAAGTACATACACATATATCTCTATAAATTCACGGAAGGCCATTAGCTTTTACACTTTGTTCTCCACACCTGATGAATTATTTATGTCCCGTTAAAAAACGAGTTTTAAGCTAAATACCCGGGACATAATATGAGTTCTTATATTATGGCTTTTGTCGAAAAAGTTTCCATTTCCGTCCAAGCCTTTTCTCGGATTATACGTCTAAACTTCTTCATGGTTGAAACTTTTTTTTTTCTTTTTAGATTTTACACATTATAAAATTTAACCCTTATCCTGCTAAATAAGTCAGATGAAACTTTTTAAACCGATAGTAAAAACCCGAATAATACTGTTTCAAACTTATTTTTTAAAGAAAAACATCTCCCTATCGGACTGTGTAGATCCAAGATCAGACTGCTCGTTCTGTGCAGTCTGATCTTGATCTACATTGTCCGCAAAAGGTCAGTGAGTCGCGATTAGCAGCCTTATGGTTAAATGAAAACGCAACATCTCTCTCTCTCTCTCTCTCTCTCTCTCTCTCTCCCCCTCTCCTCTCCTCTCCTCTCCTCTCCCTCTCTCTCTCTCTCTCTCTCTCATTCGATTCGGCCAATTTTGTAATTTACTTATTTTTCTAACATCAACGTTTTTCATTGAACTGTGGCAAAACTGTAGGGGTACAATATGATACAAAACTGCGTTTACGGACGAACGGAAAGACATACAACCTGATTTCAGTACACCCCCCCCTCCCCCCCCCCCACACACACACATACACACCGAACTGCAAACCTGACACAGCTCAAAAAGCACTCATAGTAGCTTAAGACTCAACCCTTTACCACACAATCCCGTATGTTAACGACGCTAAGAAAGAAAAGGAGAAAAATTTTAAAAAATCATAGCCGGGAGCAGGTGTCAACTTTGCGACTGATCATTGGTCCATACATTCGGCACAAGTACTGATGTAGTTCCCACGAAGCAGAATCGAGAGAGATTAGTAGGCATATAAGTTTCAAGAACTTGTTTCTCAATCAATGTAAGATAAATATGTTTTAAACTAAATAAAAATAGAAAAAGAATGTGGGAAAAGGAGAAAATGCTGGTAACCAGCATTTTCTCCTTTTCTCACAATGTTTTCTACCCTTTCAGAGACAAACTCCATAGTTTAAGGCATACTGAATTAGTTGTTTTCGGCTGATATCACGCGTTTGTAGATGAGTTTAATTTCGAGCAGGGAACGGGATTTTATACAGAAATACGAAATATGACACAGATGTAAATCTGCAATAATTGGATTGATTGATTGTTTGGTGTTTAACGCCGTTTTCAACATTATTTCGGTTATATCGCGGCGGCCAGTGCACCTATCCATGCTTTCCTGGAGTCTCTTTTTATCAGTACTCCGCACAATTTTCTTTCCAAGCCACTGGCTGCTTTCCCACATAATCATTGTCATAACAATGGCCAGCGGTTGGAGAGGAATGAATCCTGTCGCAATGACTATCATCAATCCTCGGAAACAAATTGGCCGAGCCAGGGATCGAACCCACGACCCCCTGTTCTCAAGTCCTGCACGCTACCGACTGAGCTACCGGGGCTCGGCGGCAATAATTGGAATAGATTCCGCCCGCATCGACTGAAAGAGTGTCACAGTTTTCTTTGGATACCAGCAGATTCATCCTGTGCGACGTTTTCAAACATCTTCATTGATTACTTGTATGGTGTTTAACGCCGTTTTCAAAATTATTTCAGTCATGTTGCGGCGGTCAGTGCACCTATCCATGCATTACTGGAGTTTCTTTTAACAGTACTCCGCACAATATTCTTCCAAGCTGCTTTCCCACATAACCATCGTCGAAACAATGATCAGCGGTGTGAGAGGAATGAATCCTGTCTCAATGACTATCATCAATCCTCGGAAAGAAATGAGCTAAGCCGGGGATCGAACCAGCGCCCCCCTTGTTCTTCAGCTTGTACGCTACCGACTGCGCTACCGGGGCTCGGCTTCAAGCATCTTTAATATCTTCTTCTAAAAACACGTGATAAAAGCGGAAGTTAAAAATAGACGATTGTTTGTCTGGCTGTAAGATTAAAAGATTATTTTACTGGGTAAACAGAAAAGAAAAACTTGTTATTTTCACGAATATGTTCACAAATTAAATAATATCTTTAATCTACATCGAAACAAACATTTTTGGCATTTTTAGCTTGCTTAAAACTGAAAGAAAACAAAATTGGGAAATAATCAAACATTTTTCTTTATGTTTTTGCCCCGGGAAATATCGCGTTCAGGGCAACAGTTCAAATTCATGACATCATCAATATTTCGGACAAAACAACAAAACAATTTTGTTTGTATTGGAGTTTAAAGCCGTCTTAACCCTTAACCTATAAATAAGTGAAATTAAAAATGTCCAACCAATGGTAATAAACCCAAATTACTATTTCAAAGGTATTTTGGGGGAAAATTTCTCCTTATCGGACAGTTAGATCCAAGATCAGACTGTACGTTCTGTGCGGTCTGATCTTGATCTACACTGTCCGCAAAAGGTCATCGAGTGGCGCTTAGCAGCCTGAGGGGTAAAAGCTTAGGTCATATCACGGCGGTCAATGCACCTAAACATGAGTTTCCAAGCTCTCTCACTACAGTACTGAAACAACTTCCATTCCAAGCCAATGACTACATTTCTCACATGCATCAGAGATGAGGGGCAAAAAATCGCCGGAAAGAAAGTTTGCCTCAACAGGGTATCGAACTCGCACCTACCAGTTCACGAGTCAGAAACAGTAGCCACTGAGCTAAGCAGCAAAAAAATACTACATCTAATTCTCTTTACCATTTTCTTCCTGATGTCTTGTTATGCCATTTGTTTGTTTTTTTTTTAATACTCATTTCTTGAAATGACCCATTAGATTTGAAATATGTATGTGTATGGTACGAAATGCATGTGTATGCATAAGTATTGAATAAAATCTTGAATCTTGAATCTATTGTTCCGTTCACAGACACAAAACTGCACAAGCAGCGAAGTGAATGCAGTAAAATTATTATATTTTTGTACCGATATTTCCTTTTATCCATAGAAAAGCAAGTTATAAGAAGGATTAACCTTTGCGTGACGTTGGTTCCTGACTTACTTGGCGGACTAAAAGCAAAGCCTGTCGGTGTCAAGACAAACTAAGTGACGTGACCCGGCACGCTTACACCCTGTACCACACAATCCCGATCCTGAGAAAGAAAGCTTTTGAAAAAATTGTGGGAAAAGAAGAAAATGCTGGTAACCAGCATTTTCTTCTTTTCCCACAATGTTTTCTAACCCTTCCTAAAACAATTTTTGATTTTGAATCTTTTTTTTTTTTTTCCGTTTACAAATACTTTGAATTTGGACTAGTCTAAAATGTTGTCGTTTGGTGAAGAGTTAAACCCTCAACGAGGAAAACCTTTGTTTTTTTTTTAACTTTTAGACAGAGGACCTTTGAAAATATTGTGGCGGAAGAGAAATGCTCATAATCAGCATCCTCCCCTTTCCCCTCATTGTTGTTCACTGTTGTTGGCGAATCTAAGTGTTTGACCCATATTTCATTTCGTGTCCGCAATGCTTTTAATAAATATGAACAAGTCTAAAGTTTTTTCTCGTCTGGTATATAATTTAAAAGCAATCTATACAAGAAACAGCTTTAAATGGATTTTTCAGTTAATCAGTCCCCTTGCAAAACAGCTGCCATAAACAATAAACCAGCTTAAACCCTTTATCACACAATGCCGACTTTTAACGACCCTGGGAAAGAAGCCTTTTGAAAACATTGGAGCGAAAAGGAGAAAATGCTGGTAACCAGCATTTTCTCCTTTTCCCACAATGTTTTTTACCCTATTAAATAAAATTTGCACCATTTGGGCCCTATTGAAATTGCCGTCTGCAAATGCTTTCAATTTGGACAAGGCTTAAATTTTGTCGTCTGGTAAAGGGTTGACCCTTTGGCTGGTAAAAAGGCGATTCAATGTACTATTGCCGACAGTGTAGTCAAGATCAGATTACACAGTACAGAAGGAGAGATTTTTTCCGTCGCAACGAACGTTAAACTTGGATTGATTGATTGACTGATTGATTGATTTGTGTTTTTACGCCGCTTTCAACATTACTTCAGTCGTATCACGGCGACAGCTCATATGTTCATGTTTCCTGGGTTTTACCAGTACCAGGCTTGAGCTCTCAGGTATCTTGCCCAAGGACACTCCCACAAAAGAGCCCAGTGGATCCGGTGTGGCTCGAACCCGTGATCTCCAGCTTAAGAGTCCCACACTTTTACACTGTACCCCGCCGGACCCCCACTTAAGTTTCAATAGATAAAGCCATGCTCTGGCAAAAAGGGGCTTAGTGCATCTCCTTGATCCACGATACGAGCAGGTCATTAGGCTACATAATTATGGATTCGTAAAATCCATTTTCTCTAACAACTGACAGAATCATGAAGTAGACTGGTCGTTTGACACGCAGAAAATTAACCAAAAAGCAAAAGGTTTCGGCCCAGACTGCGCAGGTTGTCCTTGGTCGATACATTTTGCAGATGCATTAAGCTCCCTTTTCACAGAGCAAGGCTCATACGGATTTTTACCATAATCTGGAAATTGTTAATTTATCGAGCTGTTTCAGTTTTTTTTTTTACTTTTGAGCTTTATTTTACACATCAATTTGTATGAGGTGTTGTGGCCATTCCCTGTCATACCTTACAACTCGGAGTTTTAGGTTTATACTGTCCGGAAAGAAGTCAATACAATGGTACTGACATACACAAATTTGTCTTCAAGCCTATCAAAAAACTGATAACCGCCTACGCTTGAAAGTAGTTCTTCAGTTTTATACATAGTGTACATGTACATGTATTTCTTAATCTCCAAAGTGATATTACTTTCTTCATTTAACCTGATCCTGACCTTTATGCTGAATATATTAGTAGGCATGGAAAGAGAACTCCGACTACTGTTCGGGAAGTTATGTATACGCGTACGGAATGCCGTTAGGGCCATCGCCTATGAATTTGTTGATTTTAAACGCGAGTATCACCTTCGTACTATCCCGTTATCGTCATCGTACTATCGTATTATCACCATCGCACTATCACGTTATCGTCATCGTACTATCACGTTATCGTCATCATACTATCGCGTTATCGTCATCGTACTATCGCGTTATCATCATCGTACTATCGACTTCCGGTGCGCATGCGAATGCTCACACATGTAAGATCTTCAGGACATACCAAAAGACTAGATCTATAAAGTAAAAGAAAACAAACAGTGAATACCTCATAAAGTTTTTTTTAAAAGTTATTCATTGCCTAAATAATCAAAATTTATAATGTTTATGCCTACCTTTGTTATCCGACTCTGAATCCATCTTGTCGCATGGAGGAGAAATTTCTCTATGACCATGCGCACCGGAAGGCGATAGTACGATGACGATAACGCGATAGTCCGATAGTGATAATACGATAGTACGATGATGATAACGCAATGGTACGATGGTGATACTCGCGTTTAAAATCAACAAATTAATAGGCGATGGCCCTAACGGTATTCCGTATACACGGGAAGGTACAGGTAAGCAATTTAATTCATGCATTCCGTACGAAATATTTCCGTGGTCATTCGGGACATATGCTGAAGGCACCCTCGTGCGATGCCGAGGATAAAAATAGAATATCAGTTAATGTAAATGATGTTGACCTGGGTCAGGTTAAATGAAGTAGGTAATAATGATAAAGATTTTTTTTTTATATTTTCTTCCGATCCCTCACTTTCGTTCTGGAGATCAAATTACAAATTAACGTAGTTGTCACTGAATTAAAAGCTGCTCTGTGCTAGATTGTCGATTTTATTGTGCGAAGACCTACTGCCAATATGTCTGAAAACTACTGTCATTATATAAGTTTAAATCGAAAATAGTTGTAGTAGTAGTAGTAGTAGTAGTGGTAGTAGAAACGTGTATCAACGTCTTTCTTAAAATTTGGTAAAATCAATCATATGTCGGAAACTTTCAATTTTAGATAAGACATAACTTTTGTGTGTACTGTCTCTGGCGTATGTATGTTGATTTGGTAACGTACGCCAAAAATTCAAAAATTGATAATCCCACCTACAATCAATTTTTAATTTTGGCATTGCATCAACATGTATATAAGTGTTTTTTTTATTCATTTTTACGCTAAGAATACAGCTTTATTGCCAATTTCCTTGGTCAGAGTAAGGTTTATACCTAATGAATAATTAACTTTTATTGTGATCTTATCGGAAGCCTACCTGTAATCATTCGGTTTGGAATAAAATTACGGGATTCATTTTGTGCTTTACATAATCTACCAAAATGCATTACAATATCTGGTTAACTCTTGGTCTGCTATGTGCGACCCATTGATCTTTTGGGGATAGTGTAGATCAAGATCAGAATTCACAGAACGTGCAGTCTGATCTTTGATCTACACTGTCCGATAAGGAGATATCTTTTTCACCAAAAAGTAATTTTGAAATAGCATTATTCGAGGTTTTATCGTCGGATCGAAAGTTTCGTTTAACTTATTTAGCAGGAAAAGGGTTAATCTTCTTCCAAATGACACATTTCGAAACATCTGCAGATGACAAATTCAGAAATGTTACAAATGAGCTTGAATTTCATGATAAGATAGAATAAATTGTGGGTAAGGGAGAAAATGCTGGTTACCAGTATTTTCTTCATTTCCCACAATGTTTTCGAAAGCTTTTCTGTCCAGGGTCGTTCAAATTCAGGATTATGTTGTAAAGGGCTAAAACGCAAACTCGCATCTTTCGTGTTAACGGACGGGTTATTTTCAATGTTGCAATAATACACTGCTCAAAGAAATTAAAGGAATAAACAAATATCGAAATTTAAATCTTTCATTTTGTTAAGCGCCCAGTCTTTTTACTCAAAACCATCAATTTACATTCTTACCAGACAAAAATGGCTAAATACTTTTCTAGTTTGTTTGACTTTAAATACTTATAAGCCATGTTAAGAAGAAAATCAAGAAATCTGTTTTCCTTGTTCTTGTTAAACAAGTAATATTTTTCCAACCTTTTGTTGATATTTTTGCAAAATCACATGGAACAAGAAAACGAGAATAAAAAATGACAGCTTCGGTTCTCTTAAAAGCCTGTGTGGCATATCAAAAAGATGGCTTTTACAGGCATAGCCCATACATCTTTTGTGCAAACCAAATCGTTTTGTTTGCTCTGAGGTTTCATAGTGTTAAGACTAAATAAACGTACGAGCAGATAATTATTTGCATTGTCCTGTACTGAAAGAACTATCATGTGATCTAATTAGATGACATGTATTTCTTTAATTTTTTTTTCTTTGATAATAATTATATAATTAACAGTATCTCTAACACTTTGGACATACAGACATCATCTTAAACAAAAAGGACTGCCATACTTCAAAATAAAACTACAGCGAAATCTTCTCCTGATCCAGATGTCAGATGACATCGAATCTTGGCAACGATAATCAGCATAGGGGAATGCATTTTCCGAATTAAGTAAACAGACCCAAACCAGGTTAACATAGTATAAAACCCATTCGTTTCGTCACAGGAAAAAATCTAATTTAACTTTTACACCAGTAAACCGCCATATTGATTAATCTGCGCATGGCGGAAGTATACGAGTAATGGGAGAAATATATCTGTTCCAGGTTCCATTACTAAATGTGGCATTTACGTTTTCTATTCCTGCATATTTCTCCCTCTGGGACTCATTTTTATAGTTTTAAGAAATAAATCTTTTCCAACTATACGAAACATCTTAAACACATTACCATACAATCCCTTGTTTTAACGATCCTGAGGTTGCAGACTTTTGAAAATATTGTGGAAAAAAAAGAGAAAACGCTGGTAACCAGCATTTTCTCCTTTTTTCCACATTTTTTTCTACCCCCCTCCAAGACAAATTCCAACATTTGAGCCAAATTTAGATTGTCGTTTGCAAATGCTTTCAACCTGTACAAGTCTAAAATCTTGTCGTCTGGTAAAGAGTCAAGACGGTATTTAAGATATACAAATTTCAGTATTCACCGCTACTTATACGTAATATCCTGTTAAAAAATAGTCCCCATTGAGTCAAGTTGAATGTATATCTTCTTTACAGTTGGGTAACCACAGATTTGTTTCATATGGTTTGAACAATGAGACTTTTTTTTTATTTTCTTTACGACGTTGTTTCTATTAAAATTTGATGATAAAAATTTTCTTCTGAATAGTAGTAAAAGAGAAGCAGACTAAAATCAGAGCAAGCTTGTTTTTGTATTTATTTGTTTTAATCAAATAACCTCCCTTGTTTTCAGTGCAATATACCCATTATGAACTTTCTTATCTAACACGTGTTTAAGAAAGACATAGTTTGACGTCATACGTGACGTCTTTTTATACATGTACTTTTTTTTCAGATAAATGAGTAGTTTTTTTTGTAATTACCATGTGTCCTAGTATGGTTTTCCTTAATGATACTCGCGAGTTTCACTATGTGATTAAAAGAATCTGACATTCGTTGGCTTTTGAGGTAATTTTTTTTTTTATTAAATTCGTCTACAAAAATGTTATTGAGCACTCTATAGCCTCACTTAATCACATTTTTCTAAACTCTTTTAATGAAATTTTATTCCAATTGCCAACTTAGGTACATGTATGTTAGCCGTTCTCTGTGAAAAGGGGGCTTAATGCATCTCCGTGATGCATTAAATGCATCTCCGTGATGCATTATACCAATCAAGCCATCATTATAATTATGGATCAATAATAGCAACTTTTTTCACTAACCGACTTAATCATGAGGTAGACTGGTTCTTGGACATACAGAAAATAGACTAGTAGCGAGAAGCTCTGGTCCAGGTCAGCTGCGTGGACTGTGCAGGCTGACTTGGTCGATGTTTTTCGTAGATGCATTAAGCCCTTTTTTTCTAGAGCATGGCCAATAAGTGTGTTAAAATAAGATTAATATTCTTCATTAGAAGTCCAATAGAAATAATCATTTGTTACAAAACTCTTTGATTTTAAATCCCATCTAAATCAAAGCAAATTAAATTAGATCTAGAAGCTTATGGAATATCAATTATCACTCTAAATGTTTCTTAACAGAAACGTTAAATATCAGAATATTGGATTCTGAAAAATATACTTGCAAGAATATCACACGAAATCAATTCATAGGTTAGATTTCACGAAATCTATTTACAGGTTAGATGAAAAATTAGACTGCACTTTCTGTAAAATCGGATCTCGATCTATACTGTCTGGAAACGAGAAACAATAAGCATTATGATAGTATTGCATAGCAATACCAAGTGCCCTACCGGCCGTATATATCGCTGGCAGGTATAGCTTGTGAAACTCTGTGGAGGAGAAAGAAAGTATTTGACCCGCTTTCAGACCCGCTTTCAGAATTATAAGCATCGTGTCTGTCTTTGTATGCAATGCTTTAATGAAAGCTAGATATATAAACATTTTTCCTTGTCAGTGTAAGTTAATTGAAGAAGTTTTACTAAGACCAGATGTGTTTGTGAAACACAAATGCCCCCGTAAAAGCAAATTTTCAAGGCCCGTAATTTCGTCAAAAATCAGTGGACTAGAACGAAACTCGAACTTGATCATATATGGGTGTGCATGCAATGGTGGTAATTTCACATACCAAAACAGCTCAATATCTGCCAGCGTTTAGAAAAAACGTCGGGGTAACTGTTTTTCGGTTAAATTTTCTAAGTCCAAGGCCCGTAATTTCGTCAAAAATCAGTGAACTAGAACGAAACTCAAACTTGATCTGTAACTCATGATAGTTGACTTACACACCAAAAATCAGCTCAATATCTGCCAGCGTTTAGAAAAAAAGTCCGGAAAACAGATTTGTCGGAGGACTGACGGACAGACAGACAGACAGACGGACGGACGGAGTGCAAACCTAAAGTCCCCTTCGGCTTCGCCGGTAGGGGACTAATAAGCACTGCCAGGCAGAATATTGGTTTATCTTTAAGTTCACCAGTTTATCAACATTTAACAATGAGCGTCTAAGGGTCATCAGGTTCTCTCAAGTCCCTTTAATCATTTACCAAACGACACAATTTTAGACCTGTCTAAATTGGAAGCATTTGCAGACGACAAATCAAATGTGACAAAAAGCTGAATTTTTTATTTGGAAGTGTGGAAATATTGTCAGAAAAGGAGAAAATTGTGGCTAACATCATTTTACCTCTTTCTACAATGTTTTTAAAAGCTTTTTGGGGTTGTGTGGTAAAGGCTTAAAACTTTACAGAAATATCCAGTGTTTCAAGACCATGAGAAAAAAACGGCTTTTTGAAAACAGTGTGAGAAAAGGAGAAAATGCTGATAACCAGCATTTTTCCCTTTTCCCAGAATATTTTCTACCCTATCAGAGAAGAATCAAAACATTTAAACAACATTTGATATGTCGTCTACAAATGCTTTAAATATGAAATAACCTAAAGTATTGTCGTCTGGTAAAGAAATAAATCTAGAACGTTTTATTGAACCTGTCTAAAAGATATAGATCTAGAACGTTTTATTTAACCGGTCTAAAGGAAATAGATCTAGAACGTTTTATTCAATCGGTCTAAAAGATATAGATCAAGAACGTTTTATTTAACCGGTCTAAAGGAAATAGATCTAGAACGTTTTATTCAATCGGTCTAAAAGATATAGATCAAGAACGTTTTATTTCACCGGTCTAAAGGAAATAGATCTAGAACGTTTTATTTAACCCTTATGCTGCTAAACAAGTCAAATGAAACTTTCAAGCCGATAGCAAAAACCCAAATAATGCTATTACAAACTTATTTTCGGAGGAAAATATTCTCCTTATCGGACAGTGTAGATCCAAGATCAGACTGCACGATCTTTATCTACACTGTCTGCAAAAGGTCAGTGAGTCGCGCTCAGCAGCCTAAGGGTTAACCGGTCTAAAGGAAATAGGTCTAGAACGTATTATTTAACCCCTAGGTCTAGAACGTATTATTTAACCCCTCTAAAGGAAATAGGTCTAGAACGTTTTATTGAACCGATCTAAAAGAAATAGATCTAGAACGTTTTATGGAACCGGTCTAAAGGAAATAGATCTAGAACGCTTTATTCCACCAGTCTAAAGGAAATAGATCTAGAACGTTTTATTTAACCGGTCTAAAGGAAAAAGATCTAGAACGTTTTATTCATCTGTCTAAAAGAAATAGATCTAGAACGTTTTATTGAACCGGTTTAAAGGAAATAGATCTGGAACGTTTTATTGAACCGGTATATAGGAAATAGATCTAGAACGTTTTATTGAACCGGTCTAAACTACATTCTTCTGCTCAAGAATTTACCATCATAGTAACGCAATTTTGACTGGCCAAGTCAAAATTTGATGTTGAAATCTATCAAATGACAAACTTTGGACTTGTCCAAATTGAATGCAATTGCAGACGACAAAATCAGTGTGGCTCAAATGATGATTTTTGTCTTTGATATGTTAGAAAACATTAAAAGGAAAAGGAGAAAATGCTGGTAACCAGGATTTTGTCCTTTTCCCACAATGTTTTCAAAAAGGCCTCTTGCTCAGGATTATTAAAACGCAGGATTGTATGGGTAAAGAACTAAATCGGTTAAATATCATGTTACTTTCTATATTTAGAAACATAGAACAGAGACAATAAAACCATGAAAGAAATTATACATCACAGTTGTCGAATAACACGAAGAGAATACATATTACTCTGCGGGAAAGAAATTATAAATCATCGGTTAATTTATTGTTCTGTCAATTTGACGCGTTTCTTTGTATAGTTTTTTCTGTTATTTACTAGAAAAAGTTCTGTAGAACAAAGCTTTACCAGTATAGTTGTCTTTTCGCTTGGTTTCACCCTTTTTTCAAGCAATGCCGTCTTTTAACGAGGTTCAAATACACCCTACGGTAAAAGCCTGTCGAAAACATTTCAGAAAAAGGAGAAAATGCTGGTCATCAACATTTTCTCATTTTCCTTCAATGTTTTCTATTCTTTCAATGGCAAATCCCACCGTTAGAACCACATTTAAAATGTCGTCTGCAAATGCTTTCAATTTGGACAAGTAAAAAAGTTTGTCGTTTGGTTGTGTTCACCTTCTACCGCCAAAATAAGATGTCACTAAAATTATTATTATTATTACTATTATTATTATTATCATTATTATTATTATCATTTTGTTCAATTATTATTATACTCACTTTGATAGGGATCATTTTGATATTTCAATACGGGTATATATTGCAACAATGCAGTTTTGCATTAATAACATCCATTTCCACAAGTGGCTTATATCATCAGGGTGGCAGTGCAACATATTGAAAAACCATTCCTGATATATACCACACATATATATCTGCTGAATCTAATATGGTGATCCCTGGCAAATTTTGAGTATATTATTATTATTATTATTATTATGTCTTTGAAGGAATAGAAAACGTTGGTAAAGCGTCGCTATCTTCTTCTCCTGTTCCAACAATGTTTTCAAATCTCATCTGACTCAATGTTGTTAAAACTTGGGATTTTTCGGTAAATGGCAAATACAGTTTTGTACTTTTCTTACGTACATGCATGTATTGAATCTAATTCGTCTCGATTCGTTTTGATTAAACATTTTATAAAGATGTTTTAACCCCTAGGCTGGTAAGGGCGACTCAATGACCTTTTAGCGTACAGTATTGATTAAGATCAGACTGCACAGAACGTGCAGTCTGATCTTGGATCTACACTGTCCGGTAAGGAGATATATTTTCCCAAAAAGTACCTTTGAAAGCGCAAAATTTGGGGTTTCAATACTATTTTAAAAGTTTCATTTCACTTATTTAGCTTAAACGGGATCTATTCAGATTCTTAGTATCTCCTCGAACTTGTATAATGATTTATCACTGAATTAGGCAAAGCGATAGCTATAAAATGCAATAAAATTTTAAACTGAACATTGTATTTCTCGGTGTTTAACAGGAACTTTTAATTTACGGCATAACAACTAAAAAGCTCCCTTTTAAATCGGGTATTGCAAATTTGCTTCTGTGAAAGTACTTCATGAAAACATTTCTGATTAATATTTTCAGTTATTTCATGCTTTTCGGTAGTTTATCGAGAAATAATGGTGGATTATGGACTGATTTTTAACTAACTCTACAGTTGAAAGCGGAAACAGTAGTTCCCGCGAACTAATTACCTAGGTAATGGATGGACTATGGTCTAATTTTTAATGGTTACAATCGGTGAAAAATACCAATTTCATATTTTCTAACTCTACAGTTGAAAGCGGAAACAGTTGTTCCCGCGCACTAGTTACCTAGGTAAGCAACGCGTGCCATTATACCAGAGGGAAATATGACGTAATTTATGCACATTTACCCTACATTTCTCGCGCTTTACGTAATATTGTAATTATTGTAATGCGTTCTTATGTGGAGGGGGTACGCCACGGGGAATTACCGAAAACAACTGTACTGGATTTTGATTAAGGTCCCAACAGAAAAGCTGCTAGAAGCATGAAATTAATAGATTTTTTTTTGTTGAAAGATCTAAATTTTTGTCATCGAGTGAAAATCATCAGTAATATTTTCACGACTGTCGCAGCCACGATTGAAAATATATTACCGGTGATGTTCACGAGATGAAATAAATTTCGATCTGTCATCAAAACAAGAGGGCCATTATGGCCCTGTATCGCTCCACTGGCTAATACGTAAAATCCCTACATGCCAAACATTACAATACTTGGCCAATTGGTTTTGAACATAAGACCCCTGAGACAGTACTAAAATTGTTAGCCCTAGTTCATATGGTGAGTAACAAGAAGATTTCTAAAGATTTCACTATATAAGCCCATGTAAAACTTCTGACCCCTCGGGATGAATCAAATTGCACCCTAGGGCTATAATTTACGCACTCTTGGTGAAGGCCCTCTAGATATAGCTACATGCGAAATTTGGTAGCCCTACGCTTTATGAATAAGTACAGGGAGATTTCTTAAGTTTTCTCTATATAAGCCCATGTAAAACTTGTGATCCCTGGGACAGGGCCAATTTTGACCCCAGGGCTATAATTTGGGCACTCTTGGTATCGTCAAAGTTGGATGGGTAGTTTCAGAGAAGAAATTGTTTAAAATAAAAGTTAACGCACGGACGGACGGACGCACGACGGACAACGGGCCATGACATAAGCCCGCTAGCCTTCGGCCAGTGGAGCTAAAAACCATATATCTTCTATATATACAATACGTCGCTAAGGCTCAATCCCTTCATAGTAATCCTATTTTTTATTTTGGGTTGCTGTGAATTACTGTAAATTTTTATTAAGTCATGTAAAGGTTGATTATTGTGTCTGCAAAAGGCATCAACCCATGTCAGCCTGCGTAGTCCACGCAGGCTGACATCGATCCGAATATACTTTGCTTTTTGAAAACTTCTGCATGCCAGAGGACCATTCTATCATTCTTTTAATGAATTTCGTTGTTGTATTATATGGATATGAGAACATAATCAACCAGTCCACGTAGTTTTGACACACCCTTTCACAACATGATTCAATCGATTTTCGGACATATAGGATCTGACATGAGTTGACATTTGAGATAAAATTTTATTAAATGAGTCTAGGAAACATGTTATAGAGCGAGCCTTTTGCGGAGGAAAGCTCCAATGGTTTAGCCAATATTAGAACTTGTGTTACTTTCTTTATTTAGAACCAGTCTAAGAGTTCCATTTAGAATGGTTGGTGAACCGGGGCCCTGAAGTTTTGTCTATCCTGAAATTGTTTAACAGGTATGTTTTCAAATTTGACAAGCGTAACATTGAAAACATAGGTTGGTGTCCGTGGTTGTGAGGTAGAGTATCGGCCTCGTAACCATTAGGTCCCGAATTCGATACCCGGGAGCGGGTGTCAACTTTGGGATTGTTAATTGGCACACACATTCGGCGCGAGTACTGGAGTAGTTCCCAGGAAGCGGAATCGAGAGAGATTGTATAAGTTGCAAGACCTTGTTTCTCAATCGATGCAGAATATATAAACCATGCTCTGGGACCTATTGTATTTGCAAAAAGTATCGACCCAGGTCAGCCTGCGCAGTCTGTGCAGGCTGACCTGGGTCGAAACTCTTTGCTACAGGTCAATTTTCTGCATGTCAAATGATCAATCTACCTCCAGATTCAATCGATTGTTAGACTTAATAGATGTTATGGATCTGATCCATCATTATGTGATGACTTACTTGGTATAATGCATCACAGAGATGTGTTAAGCCCCCTTTTGCAAGAGCATGGCCCAAATATGTTTAAACGAAACTAACCTAACATTTAACCATATCCTTCTAAATAAATTAAATGAAACTTTCAAGCCGATAGTAAAAATCCGGTTGATGATATATCAATTTCATATTTTGGAGAAAAGTATCTCCTTATCGGAAAGTGCAGATCCAAGATCAGACTGCACGTTCTGTGCAGTCTGATCTTGATCTACACTTTCCGTAATGGGTAAGTGAGTCGCGCTCAGCAGCCAAGAGGGTCAAAAGGAGATTTTTTTTTTTTCTTTTTTAAATGGGACGTCCGATACCACTTTCGAACGGTTGATAGATATTAGAAGACTATCTTCCTCTATAGGAATCTCCCAACAAGAAAAAAGGTGCCAAAGAAATTATTCATCTTAAAAATATCATTCTAAATGTGATACGTTTGCGTGTATCGACTTGGACGGTGAACCGTTTGAAAGGCACGAATCGTAAAAAATGACTGTATCATGTCAGTATTTAAGCCATAATGCTAATGCACCATTATAACTTAACGAGAACATAACGCACATCGAACCATTCAATATTCTAAACTGTCACGAAATATTGCAATAACAGAGGCAGGTCATTGTATTCCATTAGGCAAACATACCATTTAAAAACGACATGTCAATTTTATGTTATCTGTTCTGCATTACCGGTGCATTATCTCTATGGAAACCCATATTTTTTTTCCACGAGAAATGAAAATATTGTGTGTAATCTCGATCTATCTTAATTTATGCATTGCACTTTTGTCCCTTTCGTCTGTAATCTTATTTTTTACCGATGTCTTTGTCTTATCTATCTATCTATCTATCTATCTATCTATCTACAGAGGTGAGAGGCGAAAAATCGCTGGTAAAAAAGTTTGCAGGAACCGGGTATCAAACCTACAACCACCAGGTCACGAGCCAGATGCACTTACCACTAAGCTACCCGAGCATGAACTCGATCTCTGACGAAGGATCAAAAACTAATCCACTAGAAGCCAAGAAAGATTCTTATTCTAGAGGCTTGACGAAATAAGCGGACGGTGTAGATCAAGATCAGACTGCACGTTCTGTGCAGTCTGATCTTGATCTAGGCCGCCCGCAAAAGCACCTTGAGTATGGTGCTGAAAAGGAATTGTTTTGTTGCATCATTGTACTTTTTTCTGGTCATTTGCAGAATTTGATACTCCGAAATAAGTCCAAAATATGATTTTTTTTTTTTCCGAATTGTTGAAGGATAATATGGAAATCAAACTTGCATTAAATATACATCTTTACACTCAGTTAAAAACAATCATTCTGATAGTATTGCATAGCAATACCGAGTCCCCTACCGGCCGTATATATCGCCGGCAGGTATAGTTTGTGAAACTCTGTGGAGGAGAAAGAAAGTATTTGACCCCCTTTCAGAATTATAAGCATCGTGTCTGTCTTTGTATGCAATGCTTTAATGAAAGCCAGATATATAAGCATTTTCCTTGTTAAAGTAAGTTCATTGAAGAAGTTTTACTAAGACAAGATGTGTTTGTGAAACACACATGCCCCCCTAAAAGCAAATTTTCAGAAATATAACCTTTACCTTGTGAGATGACCTTGACTTTATCATCAGCAGGTGTGTACCAATGAGAGGTACCAGCTTACCATGTATAAGTGTTATAACTTAAGTACTTTGAATATACAGAGAAATGACTATGAAAAGTTTTGAGGATAAGTTTTCATGATAAGGGTTAAAATTTTTTACCTTGATCTTGGACATATAACCCACAGAAGATCGGTATCAATGACAGGGACCTACATGCCAAACATGAGCATTGTAAAAAAAAAGTCGGGAAAACTGTTTTTTCGGTGAAATTTTCTAAGTCCAAGGCCCGTAATTTCGTCAAAAATCAGTGGACCGGAACGAAACTCGAACTTAATCTGTAACTCTTGGTGGTTGACTTGCATACCAAAAAATCAGCTCAATATCTACCAGCGTTTAGAAAAAAAGTCCAGAAAACTGTTTTTTCGGTAAAATTTCTAAGTCCAAGGCCCGCAATTTCGTCAAAAATCAGTGGACCGGAACGAAACTCAAACTTGATCTTTAACTCATGGTGGTTGACTTGCACACCAAAAATCAGCTCAATATCTACCAGCGTTTAGAAAAAAAAGTCCGGAAAACTGTTTTTTCGGTTTTCGGTGAAGCCGTCGGGGACAACATTTGGCATAAAGATGCATGAATGATTATAGTTTCATAAAGTAAAGCTGAAATTGGTTAAAAAACTGACTGAAAACGAGTAAAGATGTATTTTCACCAGGATAGATGTGTATAGTTACTAAATGACTAAGTTATTATAATTAAGTACTTAGCCGCGTTTTACCGACCTTACCCAAGGAGGGAGGCTTTTACGAACATATGGAAACGAAGAAAAATGCTGGTTAGCATTACTTTTTTTTTTTTTTGACCTTTCAAAGGCAAATCCCATCATTTGAGCAAAATTGTTTTTTTAACCCGCTGATAAGATGCACAATAATTAGGTAAATCATAATCTGCGTCGAAGGAATAGCGACGTTTTTTTTTTGATCTTGCGGCAGGAATCTTTTCAACACAGTATCGGAATTTTTTCAACCATCCTAAGACAAATCGCACACTATTCGAACCTCATTTAAATAGTCAAAATACATGGACATGTATGTTTGCTTGAGTCTAACCTTGCATCGTTTTTTTCAGAGTTAGATCTATTCGATTGTATTTCAACGTTGGCTAGCAGCTCCTTTACAATTATTTATACCATTCTTAAAAAGAACACAAGATTGTATTAACGTCTAAAATTGTTGCATGGACCAGGGGCCTAAAACAACAAATATTGATTGATGGACTGATGGATTGATGGATTGATTGATGGATTGATTGATTGATTGATTGATTGATTGACATGATACGAACATACCCCCTCTCATATAACATACATGTGTACGTCTAGTATATATCAAGATCAGACTGCACAGAAGCTTGTCTTTATACCATTTACCAAAAATCCCTGGTTGATCAGGCGACCCCGAGGAAATAGCGTTTTGAAAACCTTGTGGAAAAATGAGAAATTACTGATAACCAGCATTTTCTCCTTTTCTAACAATATTTCCGACCTTCTATGAGATACAAGTCTCATCAATGCATTTGCTTATACTTTCAATGTCGACAGGTCTAGTGCCGTGTGGTGATTTATTGACTGTTCGATTGTATGAGTTTTAACACCGTCAACGTTATTTCTGTATATCGCAGCAGCCAGTGCACCTATCCATGCTTTCCTGGAGTTTCTTTTGACCAGTACATCGCATAAATTTTATTTCAAATGGCTGCTTACCCACATAGCCATAGCCGAAACAATGATCAGCGGTGAGAGTGGAATGAATCCTGTCACAGTGACTGTCATCAATCCTCAGGAAAAAATGGCTATGCTTGGGATCGAACCAGCGATCCACTGTTCTCAAGTCCTGTACGCTACCTATTACGCTACCGGGACTCGGTCGTATGATAAAGAGTTAAATCTTCTATTTAGAATCTGCTGATGAACAGTGGGAGGGGGGTTTCCTTAAAATCGCAATATCTTAGCAGATTTTTTACAGACTTGATAAATCAATTCCACTTATTTTGCGCTGAAGAGGTTAATAAAGGAACACATTTGATTCGGGGGACAAATTTCCTGACATTGGGTACGGATATAATAGAAATTTCCGGCGGGGTCTGTGAATTTCTCAAATATTTAGTTTTGCCATTATATTGCACAGTCTGCGTTTGACAAGTATTAACCCTTTATCCTACTATAAATAACTCGAAGCTTTCAATCCGATAGCAAGAGACGTACATGGATTAATAGTTTCCAGCGGTTTCGCAATCTTCAGCGCAAGTTTACCCTTTACCCAGTCGATAAACGTCAGAAATATCCAAATTGAAAGTATTAGCAGACGACAAAATAAGTGAGGCTCAAACGATGAAATTTGCCTTTGAAAGACTAGAAAATATTATAGAAAAAGGAGAAAATGCTGGTTACCAGCATTTTCTCCTTTTCCCATGATATTTTCAAAAGCCTTCTTACCCCAGAGTCGTTAAGAAAACTCGGGACTGATTTGGGAAAGATTTGAAAAAAAAAAGCTTTGCGCGAAATCCCCTTTCGTGCAAACTGACTTTCGCTTTAATTGAAGGGCATTAGCGTATCTTTTGATCTAGTCTAATAAAAAGAGAATCAGAAACATTTGATTTTTTCTATTACTGCTGATTAAATCGTTCCAAGTGACCTACATAACAGACAAAATTAAATATTAAACACCCGGTTGGGAGTTAATTCCTTTAGTTAACTGATGTAGTGTTTTTTTGGTTAAACATTAGGCAGCAAGTCAGAGTTACTGGGAAAAGTAGAGAGAAATTGATTGACCGTTTTTCTGAAAACAACCCCGTGTTTTCATGACCCTTTGAATTATTTGAATGAATCAATGAATGAATGAATGAATGGTATTTAACGCCGTTTTCAACATTATTTCAGAAATATCGCGGCGACCAGTGCACCTATCCATGCTTTCCTGGTGTTTCTGTTACCAGTACTCTGCACAATATTTTTTCCAAGCCACTGGCTGCTTTCCCACATAATCATCGTCGAAACAATGGTCAGCGGAGAGAGAGAAATGAATCCTGTCGTTATGACTATCATCAATCCTCGGAAAGAAAATGGCCGAGCCGGGTATCGAACCAGCTACCTCCTGTTCTCAAGTCCTGTACACTACCGACTGAGCTACCGGGGCTCCGCATGATTGAATCAATCAATCAATCAATCAATCAGTCAATCAATTTTATGGCCCGTATGCACGCCGGGGGTAGCTCAGTGGTTAGCGTATCTGACTCGTGACCTAGTGGTTGCAGCTTCGATATCCGGTTGAGGTAAACTTTCTTTCCGGCGATTTTTCGCCTCTCGTCTCTGATGCACGTGAGAAAAGTAGTCAGTGGCTTGGAAAGAAAAGAGTGTCAGTACTGGTGTGAGAAAGCCAGGAAACACATGCGTAGGTGCACTGACCGTAGTGATATAACCTTTCATATAAGCTTTTTAAAACGGTGTTAATCTCACTGGCTGCCGTGATATGACCGAAGCTGTTAAAACGGCGTTAAACTCCAATTTAATCAATCAATCAATATTTGGCTGCCAAACAGTTGATTGATTGATTGATTGATTGGTATTTTAGGCCGCTTTCAACATTATTTCAGCCATATCACGGCGACAGCTCACATACTCATTTTATTTCCTGGATTTCACCAGCACTAGGTCGGGGCCCCGAGGTGTCTTGCCCAATGACACTCCAACGAAAAATCAAGTGCTACCAGTGATGCTCAAACCCAGGGCTTCAAGGTCACGAGTCCCACACTTTACCACTGAGCCAGACAGGACCCCCGTTATTACCATACTGTATGTTTTACATACTCGGACGCGGAACAAATAAAGATCATTGAATTAAATTGAATCGAATAAAACAAAATATATGGTTATAAAAAGGAAGATCAAAAGAAGTTAGATAATGGATTCAATTAGCAAGTTCCTCAAAGGATCTATCATAATACCCTATTTACATTTTAACAGATTTTTATGATATTCGGATTAATCAATTTGGGGTTAAATGTAAACAGACTGGCTTAACACGTAACCTGGTAAATAAGTTAACATTTAGGCTGCTAAGTGCGACTCACTGACCTTTTGCGTACAGCGTAGATCAAGATCAGACTGCACAGAACATGCAGTCTGATCTTAGATCTTCACTGTCCGATAAGGAGATACTTTCCCCCAAAATGACTTTCAAATAGTAGAATTTTGGCCTCTTACTATCAGCTTGAAAGTTCAATTTCACCTATTTAGCAGGCTAAGAGTTAAACGAAAACTTTCAAGCATAAAATCCCCGATATCGTTATTTAAAAGTTATTTTTGGCCGAAAAAAATCTCCTTTACGGACAGTGTAGATCCAAATTCAGACTGCACGTTCTGTGCAGTCTGATCTTAAATCTACACTGTCCGCAAAAGGTACTTGAGTCGCGATTAGCGGTCTAGCGATTGAAGTATACCCGTTTGTCAGGTATATCTATTAATTTCTTACTGAGAGGGAAAAATACATGTACATAGACTAGTTCTCTACAAATTAAGGTCCTACATCTCAAGCCACTTTCCAAGGCTTTGTGTTTTGATTGGGGCTTTTCGGACTTTTAAAATCTTATCCAATTTCAAGAATGTTTTATCACTAATTTCAGTACAAGAATAACTGGCAAACTTTCAAGGAATAAGAAAGACAAGTGTAAGTAAAATATATATATGAGCCATGCACTAGGGAAAAGTGGTATAATGCATCTGCTAAAGAGTATCGACCTATGTCAGCAAGCGTAGTTCGATGCTTTTTGCCATTTCTAAATTTCTGCTATTCATTTAGGAATATTCTACCACATGAATCAATCAGCTGTTGGACAAAATGGATTTTATGGATCTATAATTATGCGATGATTTGTTTGGTAAAATCCATCATAGAGATGCATTAACCCCCATTTTCCAGAGTGCTACTCAGTTATATTTGAATGGTATTTCGTCAATGGGATACAAAGCTTTTGAAGTTATTTTTCAGATTTTGTGCAAGAGTTTCGCAAAGTATTGTGGGAATATCATACATTCAATTGCACTCGTTGTTAATGTGGAGCCGTATTCAAATAAGTACGATGACGTCATTTCTGACGTTATTAACTCTTACTCTGCTAAGCGCGACTGAAATACATTTTTGCGGACAGTGTAGATCAAGATCAGACTGCACGAAACGTGCAGTCCGATCTTGGATCAACACTGTCCGATAAGAAGATATTTTCAAAAAAAAAAATACTTTCGAAATCGCCAAATTATGGGTTTTTACTAACGGCTTGGAAGTTTCATTTCACTTATTCACCAGGTTAAGGGTTAAGTAGACGGAGTTTTCTATTGCGAAACGAAACAGTCCAGTTTTTCCTTCTTGGTTGAAGAGAAAAATACATTTTATAGTAATCATCAATTATAAGAAAATTGATTCACAAGAAAAAGCATCTGAATAGGTAAGCTACTTTGAGGTGTTAGTTCGTCTCGACTGGAAGATAATTATTTGGGATGCATAATATACAGTTGAATCTCTCTCTCTCTCTCTCTCTCTCTCTCTCTCTCTCTCTCTCTCTCTCTCGACGTATATCAGGCCAAACATTAGTTATGTTCCATTAAACAACGTTTCATTAGCATCTATAAAACATAAATAATCTAGTGCCCAGCAAGTTCCGCGACGGAAGCGGAAGTTTAGACATATTCATTCATTATTTGCTTTGTTCGATATGACCCATGCTTTGTGAAGAAGATTTTCATCTGCAAAAAAGTGTCGACTTGGGTCAGTCTGAGCAGGCTGACCTGGGCCAATACGTTTTGCTGGTAGTCAGTTTTCTGCATGACTAAGGACCAGTTTACATCATGATTCAGCCGGTTGTTCGACAAAGTCGATTTTATAGATCAAGAATTATGCGATGACTTGCTTGGTAAAATGCATCACGGAGAATCAGTAAGCCACCTTTTCCCAGAGCACGGTTCATATGTATTTTACGTTAACTCCTACCAGGTTCGAATATTTTGACTGCAGAAAACGACCCTGCAGAAAATATCATAAAAAACATTGTGGAAAAGGAGAAAATGCTTTAAACCAACATTATCTCCTTTTCCCCCCATTGTTTTCTATCCTATCAATGTTAAGTTAATGCTTTACCTAACAATCTCGAGTTTTAACGACCATGTAAAAGAAGCCTTTCGAAAACATTATGGAAAAAGGAGAAAATG
Organism: Hippopus hippopus; assembly: GCA_946811185.2. Lineage (NCBI taxonomy): Eukaryota > Metazoa > Mollusca > Bivalvia > Cardiida > Cardiidae > Hippopus > Hippopus hippopus. The sequence continues at coordinate 3,783,652 of OX328108.1, read as the reverse complement.
CTGGTAACCAGCATTTTCTTCTTTTCACACAATGTTTTCTACCCTATCCAAGACATATTCCATCATTTGAGCCACATTTAAATTGTCGTCTGCAAACGCTCTCAATTTAGACAAGTCACTACAATTTTGAAGCGCGGTAAAGAGCTAAGACAAAACATTGATTTGAGCCATCGTTTGCAAATGCTTTCGATTTGGACCAGTCTAAACTTTTGTCGTCCGGTGAAGAATTAATTACGTTTCACAGCATTGTATGAATTTTGGGCAGGCTATTATTTCTTTTTTTGTTTGTTTAATTTTAGGTTTAATTGCCATCAAAGCTAAAACGAAGGAATTTGGGAGAAATAACATTAATCACCCGTTGATATAAACAAGAGCTGCGAATGCGGGTGCCATCGCTCTGCTTCAAGTGCTTGATTTTCGACGAAAATTCTAAGTCGAAAAAGGGGCATAACTTTGTCAAAGATACTTTGATAATTACATGTTGTATAGGTTCCCCTTTTGATAGTTAACAACTAGTCCAAGTTTGAAGTAAATATCTTCAGTAATGACAGATATTACAAAATGTCAAAATTTTGCACAACGACACAGACAACGACAATGACGACGACGACGCCTGGGCTATGACAATAACTCTTTGTTTTCTCCAAAAACAGCCGAGCTAAAATTAGATTCTCGGTATGTATAACATGAGCACTGCATGCGAGTGCCAACACTCGGCTGCATTTGCTTTTAGTGAAAATTTTAAGTCAAAAAGGGGGATAAGTATGTCAAAAACATCTAGATGGTTATCTGCCCCTGTTGTATGGGTTCCACTTTTGAAAGTTAACAACTAGGCCAAGCCTTGAAGTAAATATCTTCCGTAATGACAGAGATATTATAAAATGTCAAAGCTTTTGCACGACGAAATCAATAAAGAATACGTTGTATAACTCACTTCAAAATCATGGATTAAATAGTTCAAAAAGGTCAGGTAAAATGGACCACATTAAATTCTTTCCATCAAACCCAACATCCTAAAATGCCGTGTCAGAGATAAATATTTCATTTTTAATGTTCTTAGCGGTACTGGACCCTATTTCCGAAACATATGGTTCCATTAGAGTAATAGTTCGTTAGCATTACATTTGCATTTATTTACAATCTTCGGTGAAACCTGACCATTTACACGAGTATATATGTCCATCAAACACCGTTGAACAGTCTTAAAACAAAGATGGCGCTTGTATTACTTTACTAAATTGGTAAAGTAACGGGTAAAAGATCTAACTGCTGATTGGGTGTAATCAAGATGACGTTAGCAGAACCTTTGAGTTTCCGCTTCAATCCTTTACCAGACTACAAAATTTTAGACTTCACCAAATTAAAAGCATTTGCAGACGACAAATTAAACGTTGCTTAAAATATTATTTCGGTCTTTAACATGGTAGAAAACATTGTGGAAAAAGGAGAAAATGCTGATTACCAGCATTTTCTCCTTTTACCACAATGTTTTCAAAAAGCCTAATTCTTCAGTGCCGTTAAAACATATGATCGTTTGATAAAAGGGCCAAACAGCCATATCATGCGATACAAAAAACAATTCTTTAAAACTAAAAGCTTATGGACCCGAGTTTCGTTTTGTAAATGGCACCATTAAAACGGTGTTTCATTATCACTACGTAGAGATTTGTCTTTCGTTGTGAAACCTGGCCATTTGGGAAAAAACACTATCTATCAAAGCCCTGTAAGTAGTCCGAGAGATCTTGGACAACGCGAGGTCGTGTTCACCCTTAAAAGCGGTAACTCTTTACCAGACGACAAACAAATTGAATCTATACTACCTGATTGTTTAGTCAAGCCTATAAAAAAAGCTTTCTGAGTTAAAATCGTACAGATTCGGCTAAGACTCGGGTAATCCGTAATCGATGCGGGAAAGCAGCGTGTATGGGCCGATCGATTACGGATTACCCGAGTCTTAGCCGAATCCGTACATTTTTTCGGCGATGAAAGGTGATGTTACACCAATCCCACTAGAGTGCCCTATCCTTAGGTGGCCTGCATTTTCAGCTATCGAGAGAGGTCAAGTTTATATGGTGCTGAAAGTGTTTACCCAGTACCAAACAATCCCAGATTTTAACGACACTGATAGAGAAGACTTTTGAAAACATTGTGTGAAAAGGAGAAAATGCTGGTAACCAGCATTTTCTCCTTTTCCCACTCTGTTTTCTACCATTCCAGAGAAAAATCTCAACATCTTAGCATTCGGTCGGGTAGCTCAGTCGTTAGCGTATCTGACTCAAGACTGTATGGTTGCGGGTTTGATATCCAGTTGAGGCAAACTTTCATTTCGAAGATTTTTCGCCTCTCACCTCTGATGCATCTGAGAAAAGTAGTCACTGACTGGGAAAGAAAGTTGTGTACTGGTGTGAGAAAGCCATGAAACACATGCTAATTTGCACTGGCCGCCATGATATGACCTAAGCTGTTAAAACGGCGTTAAACTCCAATACAATCAATAAATCAATCAATGAAAATGTTTTCGACCCTGATATAGAAGACTTATAAAAATTTGTGTGAAAAGAAGAAAATGCTGGTAACAGCATTTTCTTCATTTCCAACACTGTTTTCTACCCTGCTTTCTCCTCTTGGGAAAATCTAAACATCTAAGCAACGTTTTATTTGTCGTCTGCAATTGCCTTGATTTTTAACAAGTCCGAAATGTTGACGTCTGGTGAAGAGTTAAATGATCGCGCTGTTTTGATATCTTTTTTTAAAGGTTGGTATTCAAATCAAATAAATCTCCCATTTCTCCGTCTACTGGGACGAACAACTAGACTGATCAAACTATTACGTGTCGTCTAACGACCGAAATGTCACACTTCCAAGGGTCTGCTGTAATAATTGGGACGTTCATTACGCTAGATACGGTTTATTATGGTCCTTGGAGGCGTAGCCTCTATGATAATAGCGTTATCAATAGAATGGCATTTATGCTATTTACACTTAATTCTTTGGCTGCGTTGTGCGGATGAAATCGCTTTTGCAAACAGTGTAGATTTAAGATCAGACTGCACAGAACGTACAGTCTGATCTTGATCAACACTGTCCGATACGTGTCGTCTAACGACCGAAATGTCACACTTCCAAGGGTCTACTATTACAGCTGGGACATTCATTAGGATAGATACGGTTTATTATGGTCCTCAGAGGCGTAGGTTATATGATAACATAGCGTTATCAATAGAATGGCTTTTATACTATTTACAGTTAACACTTTGGCTTCGTAGTGCGGATAAATTCGCTTTTACGGACAGTGTAGATCCGAGATCGGACTGCACAGAACGTGCTGTATGATCTTGCTTCTACACTGTCCGAAACGGTGTAATTTTCTGTGCGGTAAATATACTTGAAATTGCAGTATTTTTGGGTTTCATTACCGCCTGGAAGTTTTTATCTAATTTAAGTGGCATTTTAGAACATTTAACCCTTTGGCTGCGAAGTGCTGATAAATTCGCTTTAACGGACAGTGTAGATTCAAGATCAGACTGCACAGAACGTGCAGTCTGATCTTGTTTCTACACTGTCCGAAACGGTGTAATTTTCTGTGTAGGAAATATATTTGAAATTGCAGTATTTTTGGGTTTCATTACTGCCTGGAAGTTTTTATCTATGGTATTTTAGAACTCTTCACTGCTTTTTAAAGTCAAACTATCTATTTATTTAGACGCATAAAAAGTTCTTAACTAATTATCTACTTCTTTCTTTTTTTCTACATTCTCCCCTTCCTTCATCTTTCTATCGTTTTTTCTTCCGTCTTTTTTTAACGTTAATTTGTGACAGTCCCGTGCATAAATCAAGGTTATGGGACTATTTTGAGCAGTTGATCACGTGCATAGCTTGTACAGACGGTGTAGATCCAAGATCAGACAGCACGTCTTGTACTTCTCTTTGTAAATGTATAGTCGAAAACCCTCTTCACAAGCTGTTGATTATTTTCCAGACGCCCCAAAATGTGAATTTATCTTGATGATACAAGTATGAGAGTGCTCGTATATTAGATCATTTCACTGGGAAATCCACGAATTAAACCTTTATACTGGTAAGTGTCTCGAATTAAAGTACTGAACCGGTAAATGTCACGAGTTAAACCATTGTACTGGTGAAAATCACGAATTAAACCATTGTACTGGTGAAAATCACGAATTAAACCATTTTACCGGTAATTGATACGAATTAAACCATTATACTGGTACACGAATTAAACCATTGTACTGGTAAATGTCATGAATTAAACCATTTTATTGGTAAACGTCACATTCTCCACCTCACATATTTGACAGTTATATGGTAACGGTCACGTATTAAGCCATATTACTGGTAATATTCACGTATTAAGTCATATTACTGGTAAATGTCACGTAATAGATCATATTACTGGGTAAATGTCATATATTAGATCATATTTCAGGTAAATGTCAGATATTATATCATTATACTGGCAAATGTCACGTAATAGGTCGTATTACTGGTAAATATCACATATAAAAACCATTATAGTGGTAAATGTCATCCTTTTGACCATTATACTGGTACGTGTCACATATTCGACTAAATTACCGGTAAATGTTACATATTCGATCATTATACTGGTAAATGTAACATATTCGACCCTTCTACTGGTAAATGTCACATGTTCTACCCTTCTACTGGTAAATATTACATGTTCTTCTCTACCGGTAAATGTCACATATTCGACTATTCTACTGGTAAATGTCACATATTCGACTATTCTACTGGTAAATAACACATATTCGACCCTTCTACTGGTAAATGTCACATATTCGACCCTTCTACTGGTAAATGTCCATATTCCACCCTTCTACCGGTAAATGTCACATATTCCACTATTCTACTGGTAAATGTCACACATTCGACAATTCTACTGATAAATGCACATATTCGACCCTTTTACCGGTAAATATCACATATTCGACTATTCTACTGGTAAATAACACATATTCGACCCTTCTACTGGTAAATGTCACATATTCGACCCTTCTACTGGTAAATGTCACATATTAGACCCTTCTACTGGTAAATGTCACATATTCGACTATTCTACTGGTAAATGTCACATATTCGACTATTATACTGGTAAATGTCACATATTCGACCCTTCTACTGGTAAATGTCACATATTCGACTATTCTACTGTCACATATTGAGTGTTACGTTTCGAGATTCATATTGGAAAATACAAATGTCACATATCGAACCAATATACTGGTAAATGTCAGTACGGGTAAAAGAAACTTTAGGTTCATTTCTATTAGAAATAAACTCGAAGGAAGAAACATTTTAAAAAACTAGTGAGAAAAAGAAAAAATGCTGGTATCCAGCATTTCATCCTTTTCCCAGGATGTTTTGTATTTTTTCGAAAGACAATTCTTTTTTGTTTGGAGATTTTAAATTTTTGTCTGAAATGCTTTCAGTCTGAACAAATCAAAAATTTTCTCGTCTGCAAAGAGTTAACGCTTCCACTTAACTCTTAACCAGATGACACAAGGTCCAAACTGAAAATATTTGCAGACGACAAATCGAATGCAGCTCAAATGCTATTAGTTCTGAACAGATAGAACAATATTGTGGAAAAAGTACAAAATGCTGGTTTCCAGCATTTACTCCTTCTACAAAGTTTTCTAAAGCGCCTCTTTCTCTGGGTCGTTAAAACACGAGATTGTTTCGTAAAAGGTTAATCGGATACTTTAAGTACTTTTATCTATTTTCCTACCATAAATAAACCTCTTACGCTTCAAAAGCTTTATGCCTAGGAATCGATAGTTTCCAGTATTTTCTACTTTTTCTACAATGTTCTCTAAAGGCCCCTTTCTCAGGGTCGTTAAAAAACGAGATTATATGGTAAAAGGTTTATCGGATACTTTCAGTACTTTTATGTATTTTCCTACCATAAATGAACCTCTTCCGCTTCAAAGGCTTTTTACCAAGGAATCACTGGAAGGCAATCTGCGAAATTATTGGTCTACACAGGGCTTAAAAAGTTACTCGGTGTAATTACTTCTTTTTTTCGTCCCTTTGCCTCACAAAATCCGATATATGCTTTACCTTCTTCTTCTTTGTTATATGAATCCCACCACTAAACTGGAGTATAACTCTCACTCGATAAACCTTTCATTATCAGTTTATATTAATGTTTTTGTTTTGGATAACAGGTTCAAAATGACGAGATGATTTATAAACTCAATTCGATAATATTAATATTATCTCATCATGGTTTGTGGTTAAACCAGCATTCAAAAAACCAAAAAATAATGAAAATGTTTAAATGAAAAGTTTATCGAGTTAAAGTTATACCACTTTTGAGTGTTTGTTTTTATTTTCCTATTTTCCTTTTTTAATTATCTCATTTTTGAGATGTTTCTGTACAGTGTTAGTAATTAAGTGAATAACTTTCAAACTTTGGTTTGACATATGTGTACACGTGCTTGTTATCACCTGTACACATATCGGACAGGCGCAGATTGAAGTAGAGAGAAAGAGTCGGATACAAAGAAATCCGGATACCGGACCCTAGTTCTGTTTTTCGAATAGATTCATTTGGTTCTTTTACATGCTCAGTGTAAAGCACCGATACAAGCGAGGCTACATCTGGGTTTCTAACCAGTTCAACTCTTGTTTGGTGGGAAACACATGATGCCTCTGATAAGCATCCTGCCAGATCGGGATTCGAACTCCGGACCTTCGGATTGGAAGTCCAATGTGTTAACCACTTGGCCACCGCTTCAGCCATTCGGCCGCTACGTATAAATCCGTCAATAAAAAAAAAAACTCAAATTAATTTTTTGACTTTGTTATGTGTATCAGAATATCTCACAAAAATATAAAGAGTGTGAAAATAAAATCAGAGTGCACATTCTGTACAGTATGATCTGGAGTAATACTGTCTGCCAAAGCAACTTGAATCGGTATAAAAGATCAGATGCTCGGCATAAGGTGCTTAATTCTTTACCATACAATCCGGATTTTCTAACGATCCTGTAACAGATGGGTTTTGAAAACATCGTGGGAAAAGGAGAAAATGCTGGTAACCAGCATTTTCTCCTTTTCCCACAATGTTTTCTACCCTTTCAGTGAAAAATGGCATCATTTTAACAACATTTAATTTGTCGTCTGCAAATGCATTCAATATGGACACATCAGAAAAATTGTCGTCTGCTAAAGGGTTAAGAAGGAGCAATCCCGACAGTCTTTGCGTGTAAGTTGTCAGGGATTCTTTATTGGCCTTACAGACGCTTTATTTTTTCCTGGTTTTTGTTACTTTGATTTTCATTGGTTCGTGCTGTAATGACGTATACTTTTTAACCCTTATGCTGCTAAATAAGTGAAATCAATTTTTTCCAGCCGAAAGTAAAAACCCAAATTTTGCCATTTCAAAGATATTTTGGGGGAAAATATCTCCATATCGGACAGTGCAGATCCAAGATCAGACTGCACCTTCTGTGCAGTCTGATCTTGATCTGCTCTGTACGCAAAAGGTCAGTGAGTAGCGCTTAGAAGCCTAAGGGTTAGCTCTTTCAGCGCTAAATATACAGTCAATGTCCATAAATATTTCAGTTTTTCCGTATTTCCATCGACTTACATATACTCTAATGTTTACTTATTAATGAAATTTCATCGTGAGTTAAAATGAAGCGAAAATGAATTTCACATCAATGTTTGTATTTTCAAACATGATACGATGAAATTTGATAAAAACGCAGAGCTTTTTTAAAGTAAATAAAAAATTTGGAAAAACAATATGTTTTTAGTTTAACGTCGATGGCGACGTGGCCATAATTCAACGGAGTTATAACATCACTAGGTTTTAGAAAGTTACTACTTTGATGTCAGGTAAAGTATAATAGTATAGTTTACATGTAGCTCCAGTAACCTCGCTTACCACCACTTAAGTTTTTTTTTTTAAATGCATGATCAGAAGCAGCGTTATTAATTTTTTTTTACTCTTACTTCTTTTCTTACTCTTAACATACTAAAAGTTGGGAAAACGTACCTAACCTTATATAACGTCAATAGCGACGTCGCTAAAATTCAACGGAATCATAACATCACTGCATGTTTTGGAGAACTACTACTTTGAAGTTAGATAAACAATAATAGCATGTTGGTATAAATAGCTTCAGGAACCTCGCTTTCGACCGGTAAAGTTTTTCTTGTAACTGCATGATCAGAAGCAGCGTAGTTAATTTCCTTGCATGCTTACAACTGAATGTAAGTCAATGGAAGATCGGACTTAGATGAAAAAACTTTTGAAGGTCCACAGCAAAAAGACGAAAACGTGGAACATACCCCGCACCTTTGTGCATTTGAGACATGATCTGGCAAAAGGGGGTTTTATACATATCCGTGATGCAAATCATCACATAATTATGGATCCATAAAATCTGTTTTCTCTTGACAATCGACTGGATCTGGAAGTAGAATGGTCCTTTAATATGCACAAATTTGACCGTAGCAAAAAGTTTCGACTAATGTCAGCCTGCGCGGACTGCGCAGGCTGACACGGATCGAATTTTTTTGTAGATGTATTAAGCCCCCTTTTGACAGAGCCTGACTCATATATTTTTGTCCATACCTCAGGCCATCCTAGCAGGCAAATACAAGAATACTAATAGTTTTACAGATATTTTTTCACAACCTGCCCAAAAACGATATTTGATTTTCACGAAACTTTAAACATACATCCTTACAGCTAGAGAGAAAAAAAAAAACGCATTTAAAACTTGAAAGTGCGTATAATAGCTTAGCTGTGTAAACACACACAAATTATCAATATATATAGTGTAAGGGATAGAAAAACACATGGAATTTTTCCTCATTTAAAACCGGAAACGACAACAGGGATTGCCTGGAAGGCCTCCAAAACGTGATATGCACTTTCTATCCGTCGTAATCTATGCACTCTTGCAGCCATTAGAGACAATATTTGGCATGAAGATACAAGAATGATTATATTTTCATAATATAAGGATGAAATGGGTTAAGAAATGACTGAAAACTGCCCGAAATACGAGTTAAGTTGTATCTTTAAAGTGCAATAAAATATGTATGAAGGTAATTATAGTGGCTATCTTTGCTTTGTCTGGATTCAATAAGAACACCAATGACATTTGCAGCGATGTCAATTTGGTAAACGTCCATTAACGCTTTATCACATGGTAAAAGTTTAGACCTGTCTAAATTGAAAACATTTTCAGACGACAAATAAATGTTGCTCAAATGGTGGAAGTGGTTACCAGCATTTTCTCCTTTTCCCACAATGTTTTTAAAAAGCCTTGTTCTTTAGAGCCAATCAAGACATGGGTTGTGGTAATGGTTTGAAATGTCAGGTGCACTTTAAGTAAAGTTGTCTGCACTTTGTCTTCTAAGGACAGATTCATGCGTTTTAGCAGGTAAGATAGATCGATATTAGACTGCACGAAAACATGCAGTTTGATCCTCTGTGCACAGTCTCTCTTATTGTGAGATATATTCTGATCAGCACCGCAGAGCCCCTGTAGCTTAGTCGGTAGCGTACAGGACTTGGTAAGTGGGGGTCGCTGATTCGATTCCCGGCTCGACCAATTTCTTTCCGAGGACTGATGATAGTTATTGCGACAGGATTCATTCTTCTCTCACCACTGACCATTGTTTCGACGATATTTATGTGGGAAAGCAAATAGTGGCTTGGAAAGAATATTGTGCGGAGTGCTTGTAAAAGAAACTCCAGGAAAGCATGGCTAGGTGCACTGGTCGCCGCCATATACATGTAACTGAAATAATGTTGAAAACGGCGTTAAACAACATACAATCAGTCAATCTGATTAGAACAGCCTTGCTATACTTCTGGGTTGTTTTCCGGCTTGAAAATTCCGATTTCATTACTTCGGCCTTTAATTCGCTATCAGACGACACAATTTTATACTTATCTAAATTCATACCATTTGCAGACGACAAACCGAATGTTTCTCAAATGGCGACTATTACGATCACTTTCTTGATTACGCAAAATGAGTTCAGATTGCACAAATCACTATCGATGACTTCTGACCCGAAATTTTGACCAGAGCTCGTACCGCATTATAGAAAGTTCCAAAGGTTGGTCCCGCTTACCACAGGATTCAAACTTCCAGTGGAAGATTGATTGATTAATTGTATGGTGTTTAACACCATTTTCAACATTACTTTAGTCACATCACAGCAGTCAGTACACCTATTCATGCTTTCCTGGAGTTTCTTTTACCAGTACTCTGTACAATATTCTTTCCAAACCACTGTCTGCTTTCCCACATAACCATCGTCGAAACAATGATCAGCGGTGAGAGAGGAATGAATCCTGTCGCAATGACTATCATCAATCCTCGGAAAGAAATTGGCCGAGCCGGGAATCGAACCAGCGACTCTCTGTTCTCAAGTCCTGTGCGCTACCGACTGAGCTACCGGGGCTGAGCTCTCCAGTGCAAGACAATGGTCTAGCGGAACAGGCATACTGAAACACAGAAACGGCGATAAAATACTGACTCAAATGAAAAATGTACTTTTCTTTGACAAACGAAAAAAGACTCAAACAAAATTAAACTCGTGGAAAAAAACAAAAACAAAATACAATCACTCCGCTCAAATATAATTAAACTCGGAGTCAAAATTGCATAATCACATCCTTCTTCCCCATAAACCCAACATGACAAACAAACTTAAATCTTTACCTTTGATCACCATTCATAATCATCTATACTGAAAGCTTATACATATGACAAATAAAATGTGAATCAAATGACGTGTTTTGCATTGAAAGTGTAGAAAACACTGTTGGAAAAGGGAGAAAATGCAGGTCACCAGCAATTTCTCTTTTTTTCTTTGAAGCCTGCTTTAAAAGAGTGGTTAAAAATCAGGATAGTTTGGTAAAAGGTTACACTTCAAGATACTTCCAGTGCTCCTATCAAAAGTATAGGGTTAATTCATCTTTTTGAGGTCGTTAACATTCGCAGAGGTCTGAAAAATTCTTTAACGCCCGATTGCAAAGCACGAGGGTGTTAAACCATTTTGAGGGCTCTGCGAATGTTAACGACCGAAAAAAACTAGAAATATATGCTATTATAACATAAAATAAATGTTTTTAGAAACAATTCGCGTAAAGCAAATAGGCAAACTTGAAATGTACTGGACCTACACCAGTCAAAACCGGAAGTCGGCAAAGAATTTTTTGTTACGAGCAGTGAAGGGCCATTAGTCCTGTCCACCGTTTTCATCTCTCGGCGTAAATTAACTTCTGATAATATTATGTGGACCTTTGTGGGATTAACTTCCACACGTTTGGATCGATTACAACTAGGATAAATAAGTGGATATGAATTTCTGTAACTGAAAGACATAAAAGGGATATATCAAGCGAAGGAATTTCCGATCACTTTAAAGAAGTGGGTGGGATATAGCTGGTGTAGAGTACATGTCACGAGTGATTTTTTGTTCAGATTTCGACTAGACTGAGATTCTGCGCTAGTTTTCGATTGTGGTGTACTGAAATCATCAAAGACAAGCCATAAAAAGGATTTAATATGGTACAAGATCCTACAGCTTTGTCGGTCGAAGTCTGTGGATGTTATGACACGAACAAACGCTCAGTGTACATTGTTTACAAGGTAGGCCCGGATCGAGGACATTGAAAGTACAAAAGCCGGGTGTTAACGGCGCACGAATTTACTGATTAATAAACTTTTTTCCCGTTAACACTCGGTTTTTACCCTTTAATACATGCTTATAATGGCTCGGAAACGCACGTTTTATGCGGTAATACAGGTTAAGGTCAGATTGTACGTAACATCCATGTACATATATCATGTTTGTAAGATAATCCTTGTAATACTGCTTTAAATTTGAACTGTTTAGATCTTTCCTAACAGGAAATTTTACTTATATATCGGCCCAAGGCATACATCAATTCTTTACCAAACAGCAAAATGTTGGACTAAACCAAATTCAAAGCATTTGTAGAGGACAAATTACATCTAGCTCAAATGATTATTTCTGTCTTCGATAGGATAGAAAACATTGTGGGAAAAGGAGAAAATGCTGGTTACCAGCATTGTCTCCTTTTCACACAAAGTTTTCAAAAAGACTTCCAACTCAGGGTTTTTAAAACACTAGATTGTGTTTTAAAAGGTTAACCATCTGAGTAGAGTTTTTTCCCCGGCGACATTTTACGAAGAGTTTCGATTGCATTATGAGATGATGCCTGTATTTGGATGGGATTTTAAATTGCGTCATAAAGCAGATTTCGAGCAATCCAATGGTGCTTAATGTTTGCCTAATTGAAGCAAATTTGTGACACTTGCCACCCTCAAACTCACTCCCTCTGTACTTTTGTCAGTTTTTTTGGTACTTTGTGTTTCTTCTCTGGGATTTAATGTGGAAAATCTAGATCTATTTCTGAAAAAAGAAGGTCGTCTTTCGATGAAGTAACTCAAACTTTTAGAATGCAATGAGTATGTCTGTGTGCTTTTGTGGAGCTTGGCCGGGTAGCTCAGAGCCCGGCCGGGTAGCTCAGAGCCCGGCCGGGTAACTCAGTGGTTAGCGTATCTGACTCGTGATCTGCAAGTTGCGGGTTCGATACCCGATTGCGGCGAACTTTCTTTCTGGCGATTTTTTGCCTCTCACCTATGACGCATGTGAGAAAAGTAATCAGCGGCCCTGGAAAAGTTGTGTTAGTACTGGTGTGAAAAAGCCAGGAAACACATGGGTGCGTCACTGACCGCCACGATACGACCCAAGCTGTTAAAATGGCGTTAAACTCCAATACAAACCAAACTAAGCTTTTGTGGATATGGATATTTCAAATGCACGAAACATGTGAAGTGTGATTCTGTATTCAAATTATCAGATATAATCTAGAAACTTCTATTAGAATTGAAATTTTCATTTGGGTAAAACATTTATGTCTTCATGTGCTTGTATTGCGATTATACGTTATGTTTAATGACTGAATGAAGAAACATATCAGCTGGCGAACCAATTTGTCAGATATAATCTAGAAATAATTCTCCAAAATTTCCATTAAAATTGAAATTTTCATTTAAGCAAAACATTAATATCTTTATGTGCTTGTATAACGCTATACGGCATGTTAAATGAGTGAATAAAGCAACGTATTTGCTGGCAAACCACCAATAACAAAGAAAGTTAAGTGTAAGAAAAGTAAAAAAGATGCCGTATTCCGTAAATGAGATACGTAGGCTTTCTTTTCCTAGATTTCGCACAAGAATTTCAGGAGTATCTCGTGTTCAACTATACACTTTGATTCTATTGGATAGTACTCTATGGGTAGGATTACGTCACATTTGGAATCAACGGACCGTTTTGTTGTTTTTTTTTTTAACGTTAAAGGTTTGGTCACACCGAGCTAACGGACGAGTAACGGATAAAAAATCATTTTATCCGTTCGTGTCCGTTCGTATCTGTTTTATGTCCGTTTCTTATCCGGTGAATCTGCTACTTGTCCGGCGACGTCCGATGATGTCCGTTCCGTCCGGTGGGAAGTTTTGAGAATGTCCAAAAATTTCACTGGACAAAACGGACAGAGACATGCAAATGACAGACTTTCGATGCATCTGACTATTGATACCCTCGGCATGTCACGTTCGGTACATTTCCGTTCATCGTACGGTGGAAGAACGTTTTATCCGGTTCTCATGCATTGCACTTCCGTTTTATCCGGTACAAGTCTGTTAGTCGTACGGTGATATCCGTTAATAGACCGTTTATTATCCGTACATATCCGGTAAACGTGCGTCTTTTCCGTAACATATGCGGTACTCGTGCGGTCATTGTGTGGCTTCTTCGCTCCATACACCGATCGCGTGAGCCTCGAGCGGCAGAGGAGATGAATTTTGTCACCGGATAACCAAATTCTGCATGTTTTTGTCCGTTTTCCCTCCGTTACATATCCGTTAGCCGGTCTGACCAAGCCTTAAAACTGCACCTTTTTTAAGTAAGTCTATCAGTCAAGTTTCTTTCACTTGCAAAGAGGATTATTTGTCATGGTACTTATCAATGTTTTAAACGAAATTTAAATTCATGACAAAAAAAAAAATCTAATTAGGTTCACGAGGTGGCAAAACAAGGGGTCCTATGTGCTTTGATTTCTAAATGAACGAAACTGAACTTTGTTCTTACCATAGGCCACTGAAGTCCATTGATCTATCACAAAAAAAAAACAAAAATTTTCATTGCTCGATATTGGACACCGTTACTAAAAATAGCACACTGGCGCATCCTTTCCCTTAACGATATATGTATGAGACACCCTATTTGAAAAGGGGGCTTAATACATCTGCAAAAAGTATCGACCCAGGTCAGCCTGCACAGTCCACTTTGTTTCTAACAATCGACTGGATCTGGAGGTGGTACAGTCCTCTGCCATACCGAAGACTGACAAATGGCAAAAAGTTTAAATCCATGTAAGCCTGTGCGGACTGCGCAGGCTGACATGGGTCGTTACTTTTTGCAAATCCATTGAGCCCCCTTTTCACAGAGCCTGGCTCAAATAATCTTGCACAGTAGTATCCGTGAATTGTGGGAAAATAAGTGGTAGGAACTATAAAAACACATGTACCATAATTTTCGCAACATCACGGCGCGGGGTCATTAATCTTTATTAGGATACAATCGTCTTTTTCCCCTTTGTGATCCAGAATTGGGATAATATTTCTAAATATTGATAGTATGGGTTTCTTGCCTGTACAAAATCGCTCTGTGGGGAATACTATAGAGAATTTAATACTTTGCCAAACGACAAAATCTTAGACTTGACCAAAACTGAAACCATTTACAGACGACAAATTAAAATAGCCCAAAAACTGATTTCTGTCTTTAAAACACTCGAAAACATTGTACGGAAAAGAAGAAAATGCTGTTTACCAGCATTTTCTTCTTTTCCCTGCAATTTTTTTCAACGATGTTTTCAGAGGGTTTTTTTTTTCACCCAAAGATCGTTATTTAAAACAAGATATTATTCCGTAAAAGGTTGCAGCGATGAAAAATAACACTCTTATGTGTAATCACAGACAACTATTTCACAATAAAATCACAAAACGTTGTTTATTTTGTACGAGATTTTGGCACTTTTTCTTTTTTTTCAACATTATCTTGGTTAAGTTGCTATGATGTTTCTTTGACATTTGAGTCGTGTTCTGTAAAAAAGGGGGTTTTATGCATCTGCAAACAGTATCGACCAAGGTCAGTCTGCGCAATTCGCGCAGGCTGACCTGGGTCGAAACTTCTTGCTATTGAACAATTTTCGACATGTCAAAGGAACATTTTACGTCAAAATTCATTCGGTCGTTTTACCAAAATGGATTTTATGGATCCATGATTATTTAATGGCTTGCTTAGTATGATGCATCAAGGAGAAGCATTAAAAACTCCTTTTGCCAGAGTGTTGCTCATACATGTAAACCATGTTTCCGAGATCCTTCCCAGCGATAAATATGTGGACCAAGATCAGACTGCGTAGAGATATTGAACGAAAAGAAGATAAATATCGTTTAAGCTGATGGTCGGACCATTTCGTTAATAAACTGTTCACACTTACTATGCAGTATGGCCTAAAAGTTAAACTGTCTGAAGATTTTAGACGTATCGCAAGCAAAAGGGACTTAAACTCGAAACTCCTTCAATTTTTGACATGTCCAGCCCGGCCGGGTAGCTCAGTGGATGGCGTATCTGACTTGTGATCTGGTGGTTGCGGGTTCGATACCCGGTTGGGACAATTCCCCCCCCCCCCCCTGCGATTTTTCGTCTCTAGCCTCTGATGTATATTGTAAAAGAAGTCAGTTGCTTGGAAAGAAAGTTGTGTCAGTACTGGTGTGAGAAAACCAGGAAACACATTCGCAGATGCACTGACCACCATGATCTGACCCAAGCTGTTAAAAGAGCGTTAAACTCCAATACAAACAAATAAAATGAATGTAGCTCAAATAATGATTTCTGTCTTCGATAGGGTAGAAAACATTGTGGGAAAAGGAGAAAATACTGGTTACCAGCATTTTCTCCTTTTTTCACAATGTTTTCAAAAGCCCTCTCTCTCAGGATAGTTAAAGACACGGTATTGTGTGCCATGATAAAGGGTGATTAAACCATTTATTGTATTTATTTGTCACTCTAACAATAAAACAATAGTTCTGAAACAACCATACAATACCCATGAGGGTTTTAAAAAACGCTTACATCCAAAAATAGTTTTACGATTATACGAACCGCTTGCATATTCAAAATGCATTTTAGTCTAATTTAAGATTTAGAAAATAATGCAATATCCCATTGGCGAAACCATTTGGTTTAGCCAATCAGATATTGCGTAACTTTCTTAATCTAGAAAACCAAGCCCACGGTTGATTAATTAATTCAATACTGCCGTTTTAGTCATACCAAGGCGACAGCTCACCGCACTTATCTATGTATGCCCTTGATTTCATCTGTACTAGGCTAGAGCTTTGCAGTACCTTGCCCAAGGACACTTCACAAAAAAAACCCTAGCCCTTCGAGAGAGGCTTGAATACATTGCTTCCGGATACCAAACCCTCGATCATTAACCCAGCGGCGTTTTGAGTTCGAAGCCCCATATGACTAAAGTCATTTCGTGAACTGAAAAAAAGTAATTCATTTCTCTCGGGCCGCTGAGAATTGCTTTGAGTCTACATGGAAAAATAGTAAGCTTCTCTGCAATGAAGCCTTTGTTTGTTTGAATGGTGTTTAAGGTCGTTTTCAACGTTATTTTAGTTATATCGTGACGGCCAGTGCACCTTTCCATGCTTTCCTGGAATTTCTTTACCAGTATTTCGCACAATATTCTTCCAAAGCCACTGACTGCTTTCTCAAATAACTATCAGCGAAAAAATGATCAGCAGTGTGAAAGAAAAAAAATGAATTCTGTCACAATGACAATCATCAATTCTAGGAAAGAAATTTGTCGAGCTGGAGATTCGAACCAGCCACCCCCTAGTTTCAAGTCATGTACACTACAGACTGCGCTTCGGGGCTCAGCTGTGTTTGATGATGATGATGATGATGATGAAAACTTTAAGGAAATAGACTAGTAGGATTTCTGACTGCTCTCATTCTATTTTTCGCCAAATGTGGTCATTTTTGAAAAGATCCGCCAGATTAACCTCGTATTCGATTTATTCCATGTTCGATTAATTAATCAAGATTATTCTATACCTTTGGGAAATCCATGTTTTTACACAGGCTATTTATGCTAGTCAAAATCCATTCCGCTCTCACCGCTAACCATTGTTTGGACGATGGTTATGTGGGAAAGCAGCAAGTGTCTTGGAAAGACTATTGTGAGGAGTACTGGTAAAAGAGCTCCAAGAAGCATGGATATGTGCACTGGCCACTGCGATATAACTCAAATAATGTTGAAAACAGCGTTAAAATCCATACAATCAATCAATCAGTTAAAAGCAGAGCAGTCTTTATTCAAACTTACTTACAAGAAAATTTTAAGAAGACAATGAAAGATTATCAATGAGGTGTCACAGGCGCACAGTTATAAATTTACCACCCCGACAAAAACACATGCGCAGTATGTATGCGTGTGAATATGTGATATCATCCATTAACCAAATAAACCATCCACTGTGAAAAGGGGCATCAATGCATCTACTAAAAGTATCAACTCATATCAGCTGTGTAGCCCGCGCGGCTAAATTTATTCATAGCAAAAAGTTTCGACTCAGGTCAGCCTGCGCGGACTGCGCAGGCTGACCCGAGTCGATACTTTTTGCAGATGCATTCAACCCCCTTTTCACAGAGCATGACTAATAAAGAAAACTACCATTTGCTTTGAGTACAAATATTTCATTTCAATAGACAACATGGTTACAATTATAGAACTTGATAACTTGTTAACCAGCTAGACCGCCAAAGAAACCCATTGGGCATTTTCATTGCAGAAAAAAAAGATCCTATTAAGAGCAATTTAAAGATTGCCCTTGTATAGACGGTCAGAGTAGATCAAAGATCAGACTGCACGGTTTGTGCAGTCTGATCTTGATGTATACTGACCGCAAAAGTAACAACAGCAGTGAAAGCCACTTTGGGTGTAAAAAAAATGTAGTTATACATTAACTTTTTTTTTTCTTCAGTTTTTTTCCGTTATTAGACAAAGAAAATGAAGGATAACAGCTAAATTAGTAAGACTGCCTGAGCAATGTCGGACAAATTAAATATAAGATGAGACTGCATGAAACGTGTAGCCTGATACTGGTTGTAAATTGTCCGCAAAGCCGCGAAAAGTTATCGTCAACATAATAATAATAATGGTTTATCAACTGTCACGAGAGAAACTTTGCTCAGTATGGAGTTTATTTTCTTCCGTAAACATAGAACAGTATTTTCTTCCCATAGGGTATTGTTGACATAACTTTCGCAAAAAAAAATAAAGTTCGAAATATTATCTTAAACCTTAATGATTATTTTCTGAAAGAAAATTCAAGTAAATATTTGTCAAACGTTAATTCTTACTGTATCTGACTCTTCACCAATTGGCAGAGATTTTATACTCGCCCAAATTCAAAGCGAAATTCAAATGTAGCTACAACGGTCATACTGTTTCTGAAGGCCAGCTGATAATCAGCGTTTTCTCCTTTTCCCCCATGATGTTTTCAAAAGCCCTCTTTGGCAGGGTCGCTAAAACACGGGAATGTTTGGTAAAAAGTTGAATTTTCGATGGGGCATAAATTGCTCTTTTGATATAAATTAATTTTTGTTACCAAAATAAAAAATGAAAAACGCTAAAGAATCGTATAACTTTCATTAAACGTTTAAAACAATCGATACCGAAAGAATAAAATAAAACTTATTAAGTTTTTACCAAACAATAAGTTTAGGCCTGTACAAATTGGAAGCTTTTGTAGACGACAAATTGAATAGCTTTCAAATGATGGGATTTGTAGGCCTACTCAATTACTTTTAAAACGTTGTATGAAAAGGGAGCAATTGCTTGATATCAGAATTTTCTCCTTTTCCCACAATATCTTTAAAAGCCTACTTCTTCAAGGTTGTTAAAACTCGGGATTGTTTGGTAAAGGGTTAAACATTGTCTCAGTCTAAGTTTTTTTTCTTCATTTTTTTAAAACTTTTTCAGCGTCAAATATATGAGCCATGCTCTGTGAAAAGGGGTTTTAATGCATCTGCGAAAAGTATCGACCCAGATCAGCCTGTGCAGTCCGCACAGGCTGACCTGGGCCGAAACTTTTCGCTATTGGTCAATTTTCTGTAGGTCAAAGGACCAGTCTACATCTTGATTATGTCAGTTGTTTAAAAAAAGTGGCTATTATGGATCCGTAATTATATGATGACTTGCCTGACATCATGTATCACGGAGATGCATTAAGCCCCCTTTTGCCCGAGCATGGCTCAATTATAAATTCGTTTCGACGGTTGAAAATACAATCCACTGAAACTAAGAGTTTTTTTTTTTCCTTATATGCTTGACTAAACAATCGAACGCTATAGATCAACGGTAAGACTGCACGTTATGTACTGATCTTGATATATGCCTTCCGCCAAAGCCCTAATTTTCACCTGTGAGCTTTAAAGGGTTAACCAAGCAAACAGAAATAAAAGCTGTATGTTATATTTTCTGTCTTATTATCCTCTAAATAATCGTTAGCTTTCCCCTTTTTTTAAGTCTTATGTTGAAAAAAATATTCTACAATATAGATCTATTTATTCATAATAAATATTTAATCCTTAACCTGCTAAAATAAGTGAAATGAAGTTTTTGAGCCTATAGTAAAAACCCTTTTTTTTTTTTTCATTTCAAAGGTATTTTTTGGGGAAAAAATATCTCATTATCGGACAGTGAAGATTAAGATCAGACTGCACAGAACGTGAAGTCTGATCTTAATCTTCACTGTCCGCAAATGGTCTTTAAATCGCGCTTAGCAGCCTAAGATTTTAAATCTATGTTACTTTTCCTCATAAATTAAACATTTATAAAGAACTAAAGACAAGCTAACTGCAGTAAGGAGAATTAAACTGCATGCATATCAAAGCAATTTAATGCATAAAATATCTCACCTTCGATTATCGGAAAAGCAGTATCCTTATTGAATCATTTCGTAATATTATACGAGAGAGAGCGAGAGATCTTCGCCACACATACAAAAAGCCTGCGCGTGTACAGTTACCAGAGTGATACCGGGTTATACGATTCCAATAGCTTTAACAGTATTGGTGGACTGACGAAGTGATAAGACCGCATTGCCAGCTATTTATAAAATGTTTTGCCTCTCAAATCAATGCCTTGCTGTGTTCGATGATCCTAATAAACAATACAGAGAAAAAACGGCTTTAATTCACACCTTTCTATATAAGCCGTGCTCTGTGAATAGGGGGTTTAAAGGTAGATATTTAGATTTTCATCATCTCACAAAAAATTAAAAATTGATTCAGAATTGAATTACGTAGGGCGGTGACTAACAAATTATCAGTATAGAAGAAATACAGAAGTAAGAAATAAAAACATATTTCATTGGTATTTCCTAAACGGGCTTCGCAGCTTCTCACTGTAGGCTATTTTTAGATCTTGCGCCAACCTCGGTTTCGCTAAGACTTGTGGGAATGTCACATGATCAATAATACACGTCACTTACGAAGATTCGTATGATGACGTCATATCTGATGTAATAAAAATAGACGGAGTAACCGATTGCAAACGAATATCCCTTTATATTACACCTTTTTTTTTTCCACTTAATGTAACCATACAGTTTGTACGATTGCAAAGAAAAATATATTCAGTTCTATTTCTCGGTTTTTAATAAGAAATTTTAATTAACGACATAAAAACTAGTCAGCCCCCCTTTGAAGCGTCTGCAAAAATATCGACCCAGATCAGATTGCACAGTCACCGCAGGCTGACCTGGGTCGATACTTTTTATTGGTCAATTTTTCTGCATATCAAAGGACTAGTTTACCTCATGATTCAATCGATTGTTAAAGAAAACGTATTTCATGGATGCATAATTATGGGATGACTCGCTAGGCATCATGCATCACGGTGATGTATTCAGCCTTTTTTTTTTTTTTGCCAAAGCACGGCTAAAATACATTATATGTATCTGTCCCAAGCAAAACATATCCACATTTGCAAATCAAAGCTTCACTCTTTTGCAAACGACAGATTTTGAACATGGCCAAATTCGAAACATTATCCCGACAAAAATGATTCAAACAAACATCGGGTTATCTGACACTGGATCGAATTGCCCCTGCCTGTATACCCAGTTTTTGATAATCGGATAACGTCGAGATGCAACCGGGGTGTCACCCACGCACAATCTTCGTAATTTACCGGACAAAACCGGCAAGCAACGACACAACACCGAGAGTCAACCGTTATGTACATCGTTCCAAACAGGAGCTGAACATTGGTAGTTAGTGGTCGAACACCACCCGAGTAATTACCCTGAGTAAAGCAAGGGGCAGTATTGTGTGTATCAGAATCCTTCACCATCTAGTTTGTTGCCGACGGTGTGCCACGTTGTCTGCGCATGTCATATTCTTCGGAAATTCGACCTGTCTGCTATGAAGCATCACTATCCTGTACAGGATAAATATTAATACTCGATACGTAAACTAACACTCGCCGCTAATAAAGTAGCAATGGAGAAAATGGCTATAAACAATACTTCTGTGGAAAAATCTAGACCATTTTTCGCTCCAAATTTCTTAAAAATCTAATTTTTTTCAAACGGAAAAAAAATATATATATATAGTTTTTAGAAATATCATTCTTTTACTGCTCATCTTTGAATACACTTTCTAAATAAAGATTTTAGGGAAACCAGGATTTGTGCAGGGTTTTCCGACAGACTTATCGACATGAAATGTCTGGGCTTATACCGAGGCCTGTAAGGCCTGCGTTTATAAATGACTGGTGCATAGGTTACATGCTAGCTGACCATAGCTGAATGAATCGTACCAGGTAGCGTTTTATTGAGTAAATGTTTATTTTAAAATTAGAAGTAACCGTTGTCGTTTTAAAATGCAGTCCGGTTCTGTACCCAGAATGCCCAAATCAGATAGTACTTGAAAAATGCCACCTAGAGGAAGATAATGCGGTGTGCCGATGATTGACGGCCTCGTCCTGTCTTACCAAGAAAGTGTGTAGGTGAAAACATGCCGGTCACCACATCGCGTTTCCTCCTTGTTAAGAGACAGTCCTGCCACGCAGTGTACCCAGATCGTTAAGTAGTTGCTCCTGAGTACCCCGAGTTAGCCTGGGTCCAGGCGGTAATAATCTTTTAACCGCTCCTGATCACGGTCTTTCACGGTCCATACAAATCTGGGGCAGAACGGTTTATCGCTTCCGTAATTATTAATTATTTTTTGACAAAGTAATGTCCGAATATTTATAAAAGGGGAAAAAAATTATCGGACTGGAACCCAGGGTGACTCTGAAACGGATATCTGGTTACCCTGTTACCATACTATCTCATGTTTAAACGCCACTGAAGAAAAAAGGCTTTTTGAAAACAGTATTTGAAAAGGAGAAAATGCTGGTTTTCAAATGCTGGTTACCAGCATTTTCTCCTTCAGTTTCCACCTCGTTTTCTAGAATTTCAAAGACAAAACATCTTTCAACCGTTTACCACACAATCCCTGGTTTTAACGACCCTGAGGAAGAAGTCTTTTGAAAACATTGTGCGAAAAGAAGAAAATGCTGGCAACCAGCGTTTTCTTCTTGTCCCATAATGTGTATTATACTTTCAAGTACAATTCCCACCATTTGAATCAATACTAATTTTTCATCTGCAAATGCTTTCAATTTGGATGAGTCTAAAATTTTGTGGTTTGGTAAAGAGTTAAACCACATTTATTTTGTCGTCTGCAAATGCTTTGAACTTGGTCACATCTAAGATTTGGCCATGTGGTTTTGATAGTATGGTGTTTAACGCTGTTTTCAACATATTTCGGTTATATCGCGGCGGCCAGTGCACCTTTCCATGCTTTCCTGGAGTTTCTTTCACCAGTACTCCTCACAATATTCTTTCCAAGCCACTGGCTGCTTTCCAAAATAACCATCATCGAAACAATAGTCAGCGGTGAGAGAGAATTGAATCCTGTCGCAATGATTATCGTCTGTCCTCGGAAAGAAATTGGCCGAGCCGGGGATCGAACCAGCAACCCCATGTTCTCAAGTCCTGTACGTTACCGACTGAGTTACAGATTTTAAAGATTACGACCCCTAACTCATCGGAAAATACCGTGTAACATCGACGTTTTCGTAAAGGCTATTCGGCCAACCTCGACAGCTTCCGTCCTTTAATGTGAGAGTTAGGGGCCGTAGACTCACTAACTCATCGGTAAATATCGTGTAACATCGACGTTTTCGTTAAGGCTACTCGGTCAATCTCGGCAGCTTCCATCTTTTAATGTGAGAGTTAGGGGTCGTAGACCTTAATTTAAGCGTAAACCCCGGACTGGCATTTCGTTATACAGTAACATTATTACGCTTTCTGCACATGGCCAAAGTTTGGTCTAATTATTGCATTAGTATGGATAGGTCGTGATGTTCTACAAGATATTTGGAGACGAAGGCGGGTTCGTTTCCTATGTCTGTTGCTAAATTTGTGAATATCTCAGAACGAGGCTGGGGTCATTGTATAACAAATAGGTTTTCTTTTTTCATGTGACTGGTTTTTTTCCTCTTTTGTTTTGCACATTTTTATTAACCCCTAGGCTGCTAAGCGTGACTCACTGACTTTTTGCGGACAGTGTAGATCAAGATCAGACTGCACGTTCTGTGCAGTCTGATCTTGATCTGCACTGTCCGATAAGGAGTTATTTTTCTCCAAAAAGTAATTTGGAAATAGCATCGTCGATACACCGAAAAGTACGTGTAAATTGTAACTATTGTGAGAATTAGTATCGTCACACGGCAAAGTGAGGTTACAACCGATAGGGGATAATAATTCTTATGTTCTTGTAATAGATTTCAAAAAAATAATCTCAACCATGTTCACGACGCGGCTTAAAGGATTTGGGAAGACGGTTTTATCCTGTCAGATGTTACCGTTTGTTTGTTTGTTTGTTTGTTTGTTTGTTTGTAAAGTTGTTTGTTCGTAAAGTGGTTTGTTTACTTGCTTGCTTGTTTGTTTATTAGGTGTTTACGCCGTTTTCAACGACTTTTTTCAGTATATCGCCGTGACAAAATTTGGTTGGTGTTTTACGCCGCTTTCAACATTATTTCAGTCATATCACGGCGACAGCTAACATAATCATTTATTTGCTGGGTTTCACAAGTACTAGGCTGGGGCTCTGATGTGTCTTGCAAAAGCACACTCCAACGAAAAATCCAGCGGATCAGGTGGGACTCGAACCCGGGGCCTCCATATTACGAGTCCCACACTTTACCACAAGACCTGTCGCCGTGGCAAAAAAAAAAGGCATCGCTTCACTTTATCTAACTTTTAGTAAAAGCCACTGGACATATACTTTAGAAAAATAAACATAAACAAAATATAACACTTATGAATTATATAGCATGTATTAAAATATCTCTCGGTAACTTCCGCCAAACGCTCGCCTATTTTCGTAAACGTTCGTTTATTTTCGTACACAAATTATATCCGTGTCGTAACTCATTTAGATCAATCAAACTTGGATATAATTCCCTTCTTTTCGTTGTGTTAGTGCGAAAGTGGGGTGATTTTTATCTCTTCCTGGGCAATTCACCCCCGTATCCCCCATCTGAGAGTTAGTAATTGATTAACCGGGAAAAATAGACCCGAGATTTTTGTCAGACAATTGGCTTGAAAACTATGCCGTTTTCCCTTAAGAAATAACACAAAATTAGCAATTTCTTCTGTTCACGATTTCACGTGTGTTTTTCGCCCTTTTTTAACTCTACAAGGACTTATCTAGGTTAACTCCCTTTACCAAACGACAAAGTTTTAGAATTGTCCAATTTGAAAGCATTAGCAGACGACAAAATAAATGTGACTCAAAAATTGAAATTTCCTTAGGAAAGGGTAGAAAACATTATCGGATAAGGAGAAAATAAATGCTGGTTACCAGCATTTTCTCCTTTTCCCACAATGTTTTTAAAAGGCCTTTTTCTAAGGGTCGTTAAAAGTCGGGATTGTGTAGTAAAGGATAACCTTGTAACGGGCACTTTTACCGTAACTTTCTACCAAATGACAGTCTTAGACTTGTCCAAATTGCAATCTGATCTTGGATCTACACTGTCCGATAAGGAGATATATTTCCCCCCTCCAAAAAAAACTAACTTTGAAATTGCAATATTTGTTGTTGTTTTTTTTTACTATTAGCTTGAAATTTTCATTTAACCTATTTCGCACCTTGACCCTTTACCGCACAATGCCAACTTTTAACGACCCTGACAAAGAAGCCTTTTGAAAACATTGTGGGAAAAGGAGAAAATGCTGGTAACCAGCATTTTCTCCTTTTCCCACATTGTTTTCTACTCTATCAAAGAAAATCTGCACCATTTGAGCCACATTTAACTTGTTGTCTGCAAATGCTTTCAATTTGGACATGACAAATTTTGTCGTCTGGTAAAGTGTTAAGGTTCATGACTACACCGATAAGAATCATCAAAATTGAGCTGAAAGAAGACTGAATCTGTCCTATTATCTTAACTATCTACGTGACGATAAAAAAAATCTGAACTTCTCCGAATCGAAAGTACTATACAAATAACGAATTGGATATTGGGAAAATGATGGAAGAAAATATTGTGAGAAAAGGAGGATATGGTGCTTACCACTTTCCACTTTTCTCATCCATGTTCTCAACAAATTTCTTCACCTATTTACCACGTGGTCGTTGAGTAAAAGCTTAATTCAACAGGATAAAGGTTGGTACTTTTAACTCCTTACATACGAGTGAGCCATGCTCTGGCAAAAGGGAATTTTTACCTTGAGATACAGCCTATTTTAGACAAAATGTACAATGCATTACGAAGATACATTATGCCCCCTTTTCACAGAACACGACTTATGTACGAGTATATACCATTACATTACAATAATTTGCAAAACAATCTGGACAACATATGCAGTGCAGCGCTAGAAATTTTTGTGACATATCTAGAGTTTTCGATCACGTTTGGCACAGGGGCTAATCTGCAAACTTGGGCAAAATAATGTCAATGGTTAATTTCTGAATTTGGATAAGCAATTATCCTAAAAATAGAAACATAAATTGTCATAAACTTATATTCTTCCCTGGTAAAATTAATTTCCAAGCGGAGTCCCTCAAGGCAGTATCTTGGGGCCGGTTCCTTTTTAAAACCTTTATCAAACCATCCCTGGTTTTAAAGACCCTCAGGAAGAGGCCTATGGAAAACATTGTGGGAAAAGGAGAAAATGCTGGTAACCAGCATTTTCTCCTTTTCTCACAATGTTTTCCCCCTTGCATAGACAATGATCATTCTTAGAGCCACATATAAATTGTCGTCTACAAATATTTGAGGGGATCCAGTTTTTATTTCGTTTAGTATAAGGTTAAGTATATGTAAATGATATTTTAGAAACTCTTCTTGGCCTAACTTAACTAAATGAGGATGACACTTCACTGTACCATTCATAATATTTTGAAGACTACATTTAACTCTTTACCTCACAAACAACAAGAATTTAGACTTGTCCAAACTGAATGCTTTATGCAGACAAAAATAGAATGTGGATGAACTAATAATATCTTTCTTCAAAGGAGTAGAAAAGGAATAGAAAACAATGTGGGCAAAGGAGAAAATGCTGTCACCAGCATTTTCTCCTTTTCCCACAATGTTTTTAAAACCTTCTTCCTCGTGGTCGTTAAAACGCGGAATTGTATGGTAAAGGATAAGGGATGATATATCTCGATCTTGTCCTTATTTGTAAGTGGGCCATGTAGTGTTCAGTTATTGATAACCCAGACAGAATAAGATGCTTCTTACAATTAGAATTATCGTTTTCCATAATTATCTTCCTTTTCAAAAAACACCGATGACCTTCATATAAAGTCATACTCCTTATGGAAAACTTCAGATTCAAATGGCCACCGGGAAGTTTCCTATTGAAAATATTTCTCACTCTAACTTCAGGGCACTGGACATAATGAGAGAGGAAAGCTTGTTTGAGAAGAAATTAAGTCTTTGCGTCTTACGTGAGACCACTTTTAAAGTATTCCTCTGAAGTATGGGGCTTGTGTGTTATGTATCTATCTCGATCACCCAAATTGATACAGAACAAAACGTTTTCGGTGTCACGTGGTCATTTGTTTGGATAGCTGCTTATTTTTCATCGAAGTTAAAATAAACCTCACTGACATAGTCTTATGTTATTTCCGTATAGATGAGTGAACACTGAAATGTTTGTCAAAAGGACAATTTTTCGCCGTTATATAAAGTTAGACTTTAGCCCATGCACGTGTTTCACTGCGACGTTGTGCAGGGTGCAAAAGAATTAAAACTGTTAACTCATACACTCTGCGGCGTAAACAGCTTTTCGTATTTCTCACGCTCTACAAAATTCAAACGTTCACCGCTGTATAGAGATATCAGGTTAACAGAAAGGACTTTTTATGCTTAGCATTGAAACTGTTAGGCTTTGGAATGTAAGCCGATCATTACAAAATGAATTTTGAGCCGAAGGTACAAACAGTGGCTGAACAAAACGCCGTCGATCCTTTCTTACTCATCAAGATAAAAACGAGAAATATCTTTTGAAAATAAGAAACGGCGTCAGAGATACTGAGGTATGAGTATCTATGCTCTTTAGTGGTTCAATTTGAAGAAACATAAAGGAAAGTAACCGTGACAGCACTGCTCGAAAATAGGCCTGCAGGAGTCCGCAGAATAAACATGTCCATGTATTTTACCACTCGCAGATTACTACTTACTCATGCTAATATAAAAATTATGGTGGCATATATCTGCCACGAGATACGAGATAGCTATCATGATAATTTTAGAAAACTATCGCGATAACTTAAAGTTGCCTGGAAATTTTATCGAGATAGTGAAAAGTTTCCTGAAAAAAAAAATATCACGATAAACTTCATATTTTAACTCAAAATTTTTCAATCGTGCACGAAGCTGACATTCGAGATAAAATTATCGTGATAGTTCTAACCGTTTCTCGATATCTATAAATAGAAAATTCACTATTTGGATGAGCTCGGCAGTTTTTGACTTCACAAGATTGCAGGAAGTATTCGAATTATTAACAGTTATAGCTTAATTGGTAAATTTTAACAAGACTCGAAACGAACAGAAGTCAGTAAAATCACAAAGACGACTCGAAATGCCTCGTACGAACACATTTAAAACTGTTCAGGACAAAGGAAAATTCATAAGGTTGTAGATGAAGATGTTCCGAAACCGTATCTAACTATAGATACCGTGAATGTCAGTTGTTGGCACGAAAGCAAAAAAAATCATGATAACAGTTAGAATTATCGCAATATTTTCATCGTGAAAATTTTTTTATCTAGATAATATTTTCAGGAAACTTTGTTTTATCACGATAGTTCTCTTAAATTATCGCACTAGCTATCTCATATCTCGCGGCAGAAATATGCCAACATAAAAAATACCAAAAAGTAGGTCAAACGTATGGTGGCAATTTCTGTCACGAGATACGAGTTAGCTATCGTGATAATTTTAGAAAACTATCGCGATAACTTAAAGTTTCCTGGAAATTTTATCGAGATAGTGAAAAGTTTCCTGAAAAACATATCACGATAAACTTAATGTTTTAACTCACGAAGCTGACATTCAGATAAAATTATCGTGATAGTTCTATCTGTTTCTCGATATCTATAAATAGAAAATTCACCATTTTGATGAGCTCGGTAGTTTTTGACTTCACAAAATTGCAGTAAGTAAAAATTCGAATCATTAACAATTGAAGCTTAATTGGTAAATTATGACAATACTCGAAATGAACATAAGTCTGTAAAATTACAAAGACCACTCGAAATGCCTCCTAGGAACAACTTTAAAACCTGTCAGGGAAAAGGAGAATGCATAAGGTTGTAGACGAAGATGTTCCCGGCGAAACCGTATCTAATTATAGATACCGTGAATGTCAGTTATGGACACGAAAACAAAAAAAATCATGATAACAGAATTATCGCGATATTTTTATCGAGAAAATTTTTGTTATCTAGAATATATTTTCAGGAAACTGTTTTATCACGATAGCTCTCTTAAATTATCGCAATAGCTATCTCGTATCTCGAGGCAGAAATATGCCACCATATAAACGAGACTACAAAGCGTGTTTTTTTCGGCGTAGCCGAATGCGCTTACGTTTGTATTGTGGCATATTTCTGCCATGTCTCAAAATATCGGGCAGTGTGGAACAAAGATCAGACAGCACTATGCGATCTGATCTTGATCTAGGCTGTCCGCTGAAGATATGTAGTTCTGTTTCAGTAAGGAAAGAGTTAAATAAATTGCTCTTTACTTTTTCACCCACGTTTTTGTTTTTCTATCGAAATAATGATCACAAGTAGCCATAAAACAGTCTGCATACAGAAAAAACATGAAAGACATCTTTGTCGTAAATTTAGAATTAACCCTTTTTTTTCCTCTTGACTGAGCCGCGAGAATTTATAACTTTTTACTCTTTCAATGGTGTTTTACACTGTTTTCAACATCGTTTCCGTTATATCGCGGCAGCAAGTGCACCAAACCATGCTTTCCTTGGGTTTCTTTGACCAGTACCTCGTACAATGTTCTTTCCAAACTGCTGCCTACTTTCCAATATAATCATCGTTAAAACAGCGGTCATTGAGGAAAAAATCTTGTCGGGATGACTATAACTAATCCTCGGAAAGAAATTGATTGAGCTCGGGATTTGAACAGCGGCCCCTGCTTCCAAGTCCTGTATGTAACCAACCGAGCCATCGGGCTCAACAGAGAGTCTTTGACAAAGTTGGAACATTGAATGGGACAGAACATGAAAGTTAGTAAAACAGCGGTTTACCCCTTTACAAGGCAATCCTGTGTTTTAAAAACCTTGAGGTAAAAAGCTTTTGAAAACGTGGAAAAAGGAGAAAATGCAGGTAACCTGCATTTTTTCCTTTTCTTACAATGTTTTCTATCCTTTCAATTTCATTAACAGTCAAATTAAAAGGCATTTAAAGTAAACAAGTCTGAAATTTTGTCGTTTTTGTCAGCAAAATAATGTACTTAAGTCTGTTCACTAAGTTAATTCCGTTTATTTTGTGAAGTTGAGCCTGAAACGTTGAGTCAACCGAGGATTTGAGAACGTTACCAAAGTCTGTTAATGTTCATGAAAGACGTCTCGTGGTTGATTGTATGGTGTTTGAGGCCGTTTTCAACATCATTTCAGTTATATCGCGGCGGCCAGTGCTCCTATCCATGCTTTCGTGGATTTTCTTTTACAAGCACTCTGCACAGTATTCTTTCCAAGCCAATGGCTGCTTTCCAGCATAACCATCGTCGAAATGCGTCTCTGATAACGAACTCAACTTAAGTCGAAAAATGAGTCTATTAGCGGATTTTGGTAAAATAAGAGACTTAAGGTTTTTTTTTTTCGTGAAACCGGGCCCAGCTTTATAAAATGTGCAAAACTTTTATGACGTTTTGTACGACGGAAAATAAATGGAAACATATTAACATGTCTGCAAACCTGAAGAAAGTCTTAATATTTTTTTCTAGAGCCTAACTATATAACACTTTTGTACAGTCTGTTGACTTTTGTCCTAACATCTTTACCGCACGATAAAAATGTAGACTTGTCAAAATTCAAAGCATTTGCAGACGACATTTGAAAAGCCGATACTTTTGCAGATACACTCTAACCCTGAAACTCCACCCCCCCTCCCAACTTTTCACAGAGTATGACTCATATATACTGACCCAAACTTCCAACGTAAAATGTTTTATGAATATAATTCCAATGGCGGGATATGAAAAACAAAAAGAAGTATTTTCTAATAATTAACGAGGCATTCTGGTACTCATTTAAAATTTTATCGATTTGTTTATTGACTGTGTTTGTTGCCGCTTTCAACATTATTTCAGTCAACATTATTTCAGTCATATCACGGCGACTGCTCGCGTATTCATGTAAATCCTGGTTTCCCCCAGTACTAGACTGGGGCTCTGAGGTGTCTTGCTCAAGGACACTTCCTAGAAAAGTCCAGTAAATCCATTGAGGCTTGAACCTGGGGCCTCCAGGTTACCAGTCCTACACTATTGCTGAACCATGCAGAACCCCCATTTGTATTAAGACATAATGGATAAAACTGACTGTAATGCTAGGTCATTCTCCTTCTAGGACAATCGCCTTTACCCAATAGTACCGTGCAAAGGTGTCGTCGAGGCGCCTTGATCCTTAACCAAACAAATCTGTGTTTTAACGACCCTGAGAAAGAAGAACGTTGAAAACATTGTGGGAAAAGGAAAAAATGCTGGTTTTAACAGCATTTTCTCCTTTTCCTAGAACGTTTCAACCTTTTCAAAACAAGATCCAGTGTTTGAAGCACATTTAATTTGTAGTCTGCAAAGACTTTCAATTTCGACAAGTCTAAAATTTTGTCAAAGTATACCGACGTAAAAAGAAACGTCCAACTTTTGATATTTGTTAATAATCTTTCGACAGATATTTTTACAATTCTCAAATTACCAATTATTCTTGAAGTCTATAGCCGCATGGACAGAATGAGGATTTGGCGTAGCCTATACGACAAGTACGTTCGCGTTATATGACGTCAATATAACTGCAACTAAGTTGAGAAAGATTCATGCTTTGTCAAAAGGGGGCTTAATGCATTTGCGAAAAGTATCGGCCCAGGTCAGCCTGCGCAGTCCGCGCAGGGTCGAAACTTTTAGCTTTTGATATATTTTCTGCTTGTCCAAGGACCATTCTACCTCATGATTCAATCGGTTGTTCGACGAAATGGATTGTATGGATCCAGCATTACTAGTATTTGATGACTTGCTGGGCATAATGCATCACAGAGATGCATTAAACCAACATTTGTCAGAGCATGTCTCAAATATTGACTCCCTCCCCCCCCCACAAAAAAAATACAAAATGAACGATGTACAGGGTGTTTCATATATATTCCGCTTTCAAATATGTATAAGGTATATTGTTTATAAGGTAATAAATAAAACCGATATTATTTATTAAGTTTGCGGAAAAAAGTTTTATGACATGCACAGTATGTTAGGTGACATTGAACAAAAAGGCGGCTAGCGCCTTAAAAAACATACATCGTTTTTTATCAAATGTTAAAAACGATGTTCATTTTGACGTCGCAGGACATTTGGCCTCATCATGAAGCTTCCTTTTGTTGATCCGGGTTATGATCAGGCTCTGTCTGTTAGCTCATGCATGTATGCTCAATCTTTCTGCTATATCTACATTTCCTCTTTTTCCCACAATATTTTTTATGATAAAAAAAAAAAAAAAAAAAAAAAAAACAAGAGGACCATGATGGTCCTATATCGCTCACCTGAGTACTAAGCAGTAAAGGTCTACAATGAAGATAAATACCAAATATCGAGGTTCAAGGCCAAATGATAATGAAACAAGAGCAGCAAATTGTCGCAAGATATGCCAGTCCCACCGCCATTGTCAAGGAGGTATAATAATCGCAAAGGGCAGGTAATGCAACAAACATGTTTACCAAGTCTCAAGTCAATTTGACTTGAGACTTCAAAGTTCCGTTCCGGACAAGCAAGAAATACTGTAAAAATGAAGATCAAAGTGGAATTACTCAAATCCGCGCTAGGTAGAGTTATTGTTCTTGCGCACTGTACTCCGTAATATTGCAACAAACATGCATACCAAGTTTGAAGTCGTTATATTCCGGACAAGCACTAAATGCTGTAAAAATGAGATCAAAGGGAAATAACTCAAAGACAGCACGAGGTAGAGTTACAATTCTTGTGCACTGCACTTTCAAATATTGCAACAAATAAGCATACCTCATTTCAAGTCATTCCTACTTAAGATGACAAAGTTTTGCTCCGGACAAGCAAGAAATGCTATAAAAATGAAGGTCAAAGGGGGAATAACTCAAAATTCGTGCTAGGAAGAGTTATGGTTCTTGTGCACTGCACTCCATAATAAAAATGACGATCAAAGGGAAATAACTCATAGACAGTACGAGGTAGAGTTATGGTTCTTTCACACTGCACTCCATATTATTGCAACAAACACAAATGCCAAGTTTCAAGTCAATCGGACTGGAGATGACAAAGTTATG
Organism: Hippopus hippopus; assembly: GCA_946811185.2. Taxonomy (NCBI): domain Eukaryota; kingdom Metazoa; phylum Mollusca; class Bivalvia; order Cardiida; family Cardiidae; genus Hippopus; species Hippopus hippopus. The sequence continues at coordinate 3,750,352 of OX328108.1, read as the reverse complement.
CTCCGGACAAAGAATTTATTCTAAAGAACTTTCTAATTCAAGAGCAAATAACTCCAGTCGTTCTGGTCCGATTAGACCCATAATCAAACTCATCCGAGATCTTATGGTCATATATATTTTGACCAAGTTTGATGCTGATTGGTTTAAATTTGTAGATGCTAGAGTGTAAACAAAGTCAAATATAGCAATTTTTCTAATTCAAGGGCAAATAACTCCAGTTGTTCTGGTCCGATTACACCCATAATCGAACTCATCCGAGATCTTATGGTCATATATATTTTGAACAAGTTTCGTGCTGATTGGTTAAAAATTGTAGATGCTAGAGTGTAAACAAAGTCAAATATAGCAATTTTTCTAATTCAAGGGCAAATAACTCCAGTTGTTCTGGTCCAATTACACCCATAATCGAACTCATCCGAGATCTTATGGTTATATATATTTTGACCAAGTTTGATGCTGATTGGTTAAAATTTGTAGATGCTAGAGTGTAAACAAAGTCAAATATAGCAATTTTTCTAATTCAAGGGCAAATAACTCCAGTTGTTCTGGTCTGATTACACCCATAATCGAACTCATCCGAGATCTTATGGTCATATATATTTTGACCAAGTTTGATGCTGATTGGTTAAAATTTGTAGATGCTAGAGTGTAAACAAAGTCAAATATAGCAATTTTTCTAATTCAAGGGCAAATAACTCCAGTTGTTCTGGTCCAATTACACCCATAATCGAACTCATCCGAGATCTTATGGTCATATATATTTTGACCAAGTTTGATGCGGATTGGTTAAAAATTATAGATGCTAGAGTGTAAACAAAGTCAAATATAGCAATTTTTCTAATTCAAGGGCAAATAACTCCAGTTGTTCTGGTCCAATTACACCCATAATCGAACTCATCCGAGATCTTATGATCATATATATTTTGACCAAGTTTCGTGCTGATTGGTTAAAATTTGTAGATGCTAGAGTGTAAACAAAGTCAAATATAGCAATTTTTCTAATTCAAGGGCAAATAACTCCAGTTGTTCTGGTCCAATTACACCCATAATCGAACTCATCCGAGATCTTATGGTCATATATATTTTGACCAAGTATGATGCGGATTGGTTAAAAATTATAGATGCTAGAGTGTAAACAAAGTCAAATATAGCAATTTTTCTAATTCAAGGGCAAATAACTCCAGTTGTTCTGGTCCGATTACACCCATAATCGAATTCATCCGAGATCTTATGGTCATATATATTTTGACCAAGTTTGGTGCTGATCGGTTAATATTTGTAGATGCTAGAGTGTAAACAAAGAAATGTGAACGGACAGACGGACGGACGATGGACGGACGGACGGACGGACGGACGCAGACGGACGGTGAGTGATCACAATAGCTCATCCTGAGCACTTCGTGCTCAGGTGAGCTAAAAAAAAACAAGAGGGCCATGATGGCCCTGAAGTCGCTCACCTGAGCCTTTTGACCAAAGATGATCCATTTTAAATCTCTTTCGGGATATTATGACAAACATTCTAACAAGCTTTCATAATTATTGGACTGAAAATTTGGCCTCTAGCTTGTACACAAGCTTTTTCTAGTCTCATCCAAGATGTCATCAAGACAAACATTTTGACCAAGTTTCATGAGAACTGGACTGAAAATATGGCCTCTAGAGTATCCACAAGGTTTTTCTAAGATTTGACCTGGTGACCTAGTTTTACAACCGACCTGACCCATTTTCAACCTCCTTCGAGATAACACCAAGACAAACAGTCTGAGTATTGCACTGAAAATGTTGCCTTTAGAGCGTACACAAAGTTTTTCAAATATTTGACAAAGTGACCCAGTTATTGACCCGACATGACCCATTTTTAAACTGGTCCGGGATATCATTAAGACAAACATTCCGACCAACTTTCAAGAGTATTGGACTGAAAATGTGGCCTCTAGAGCGTACATAAGGTTATTTTTAAATTTGACCTAGTGACCTCTATTTTCACCGGACGTGACCCATTATTAAACTCGTCTGAGATATCATCAAGACAAACATTCTGACAAACTTTCAAGAGTATTGAACTGAAAATGTGGCCTCTAGAGCGTACACAAGGTAAAAGTTGACGACGAACGACGCACACCGCACGACACACGACGGACGCCGGACACAGCACGATCACAAAAGCTCACCATGAGCACTTTGTGCTCAGTTGAGCTTAAAAACCAAATCTAATCATTTGTGCCACATCTAGTTTGTCGTCTTCAAAATGCTATCAATTTTGACAAGTCTAAAAATGTGTCGTTTGGTAGAGACTTAAATTAAGATACATCCTTACAGCAAAAGAGAAATAAACGCTGTTTAAACTTGAAAGTGTATACATGGCTAAGCTATGTAAATATAGATACATTTATTAAGTTACCAATATAGATCTATATGGTGTAAGGGGTAGAAATTCACAAGTGATTTATCCTCATCTAAAACCGGAAAAGACTACAGCTATTGCCTTGAAGGCCTCCAAACCATGAAATGCATTTTCTATCTGTGGTAATCTGTGCAATCTTGCAGCCATCAGGGCCAACATTTGGCATAAAGATACATGAATTATTATAGCGCCATATAATTAGGACGAAATGGGTTAAAAACCTCCTGAAAACTGCCTGAAAACGAGCACAGATGTATCTTTAAGAAACTTTTCAGTATCTCTGTATATAATGACAGAACCTCTCCCGAAGTAGATCTAAGTCCAATTACGATAAATTTTTCGAACTGCCATTTCTGACATTTTTTTCCCTATCATGATCACGTCTTTAAAGTTAATTTTCGAGAGAAAAAAAATCAGGGGTGAATCTTCTTGAAAATCGGGCCATATATTCCCTGGAAATCTGTACTACCTCTTCACCAGACGTCAGAAATCCGGACTTTTTCCAAATTCAAAGCGTTGGCAGACGATAATATGGGTCAAGAGGGGGAATGGTATATAATTGTCTTTGAAAGATTCGAAAATATTGTGGGAAAAGGAGAAAATGCTGGTTACCAGCATTTTCTACTTATCCCACAATGTTTTCAAAAGCTTCCTTTCTCGGTGGTCGGGAAAACTCGGGATCATATTGTAAAGGGTTGTTAGTAATTGACAGTCAAGATGAACTGCCGACATGAACCCCAAAGCATCTTTTTTGCATGTCAAACGAACATTTTTTTGAAGAATTTCCCGGGAAAATGAGGTATGTAATTCAAGTTATTTTTAGCACATGAAACATCTTTTTTCCCATCATGCTGAGTACGACTGTCGTTGTTTAACTTCTAACCAGACAAGAAAATTTAAAGATACGTCTCCTACAACTGGAGAAGAAACGTTGTTAAAGTTTTAAAGTATGAAGAATGAACTTAGATGTCTAATTATAGATAAATTACCAATATATATGGTGTAAGGGATAGAAAAACTCAAGGGATCTGTCCTAGTTTGAAACCGGAAACGACAACAGCGATTGCTTTGAAGGCCTCCAAAACATGAAATGTATTTTCTATCCGTCGTAATCTATTGTATCTTGCAGCCATCAGGGACAACATTTGGCATATAGGTACAAGAATGAGTATGATTTCATGAAATAATTGATTGATGCGAATACTTGGTTTCACCAGAACTAGGCTAGGGCTCTAAAGTGTCTTGCCCTAGTACACTGAAACCCAGTGCTTTCAATGAGGCTCAAACCACTGAGCCACGCAGAACCCTGTGAAATGACATACACTGTAACTCCGTCATGGCGTTATGGCACAAAATAGTAAAAAGCCAAAAAGTGTTGTTTTTTTTCTTATGAAAAATATCGCTTTTCTGTGCAGTCTGATCTTGATCTACACTGTCCGCAAAAGGTCCGTGAGTCGTGCTTAGCAGTCTAATACCTTCCTTAGAAAGCTATTTACACTGTTTGAATTGGCCAAAACTTTATTTGCGTAATGAATCACATATAATATAGATGGATTGTATACTTTTGAATTTATTGCATTTTTGTTGTGCATCAATTTCCTATATGCGTCTGACTTCATGTTCAATCATCCTGAAAATAAAGTTCCTTGCTCAAGAATACATTAACAGCACCAAGTTAAATTGTCTGCGCATGTCAAATACTACTGACATTTGAATAGTGCTGGTCTGCCAGTCTAGCCTACTGACTCGAAACCGACTTTATTACTGATACCTTTTGTAAAATAATAAATGAGTCATGCTATGTGAAAAAAAAAAGATTCGCGCAGGCTGACTTGGGTCGAAATTATTTGCAGATGTATGAATTTTCTGCATGTCGAAAGGCATTGTTCCTCATAAAGTAGTCCCTCATGAAGTAGTCGGTTTTGAGACAAAAATATATGGACCACGCTCTGGCAAAAGGGGGCTTAATGCATCTCCGTGATGCATTGTACCGAGCAGGTCATCACCTACTTATGGGTCCATAAAACACGTTTTGTCAAACAACCGACTAAATCATGAGGTAGAAAAATCTTTTGACATGCAGAAAATTTAAAGATAGCGAAAAGTTTCAGTCCATATCAGTCTGCACGGACTGCGCAGGCTTACATGGATCGATACGTTTCGCAAATGTATTAAGACCCCTGTTCTCAAAGCAATTATATATGGCTCAATTATATATAATACGATGACTTGATCAAATCCTTACAACAAAAGATATATGAGCATTAGCAATATGATACGGCTTACAACACGCAAAAAGGGGCATTCGGACATTTGCGTAAAGTGTCGTCTCGGATCAGCCTGCGCAGTCCGCGCAGGCTAATCCGAGACGGCACTTTACGACTACATTAGATTTTGTGATACATTAGACTTGCGCAAAACACGAAATTACATAAAAAAAGTGTCGATTTGGATTAGCCTGCGCGGACTGCACAGGCTGATCAGAGACGACACTTTACGCAAATGTCCGAATTGTTGCAGGCCAATTATATTAATTACGTGACGACGAAGGATTTGTTTTGTACAGTAGAGGAAGAATGGATAAGCAAACTAATAATTTTGTCTTTTCACGAGACACCATTTAGAATTTTAATCTTTACTCTGCATCCCAAACAATATTAAGAGATCGACTATAGACATAACATGCTTTTGAGAAAATCCATATGACACTCTTTAGCATTGACATTGTCAGCAACCGATTTGTTGCGTACATCTTTCGTAATTTAAACAAGGGACATAGATACCGTTACACGTGAATTTGGATAAATTACTTTAAATCGTGAAAAAGGCAGCAAACAGACATGTGAATAGGCGTAGACGTTAACAATTTTAAGAAAATCATAAATTGGAATGTTTAACGGAAACGCGAAAACGCAACTTTAACATAAACAATGTACTAAAGTACAAGTATTCTTGAGGCTCAGCAAACTTTGGGTAACATACTTCATCGACGATAGCGATTTCTTCTGTTTATACAGAAAAGCCAAGTACAATGTCACAGAGGGTGGCATTATATAATTCTGAGAACGTCGCTTTCGGCAAACGGGATTAAATGCACATGATTTTTGTAAAGCATTATACCATGCAAGTAGTCGCATCAGATGGATTCACGTTGCTTAAAAGCAGGCTGAATCGTGAGTAAGAGTGGTCCTTTGACACACAAGAAATTAACCGATAGCAGACACTTTCGACCTAGGTCACCCTGCTCGGACTGCGTTCGATCTTTTTTGTAGATGCATTGAACTGCTCTTCCCAGGAACAAGATTCATATATAATTTGGAATACATGTATTTGTAAATAAGTATTTCGGAGTGCAATTAATTGTTTAACAGTTTATGAGCTTAACTCAAATGCATTTTTATACTTGCCCTAGCTTTTTTTTTTACCCGTCTTTAAAAACATAATGTAAGCTTCTGGAAAAGTCGCCGGATTTTTTTTTTACAAACTAGAGTTAAAAATCACTCAATCAGCAAACAGATTTGGGGATTTACTTTTTAATCACGGAAATAAATTTTCTCGGCGGTAAATCGTCCCTGCACTTCCGCTTGAGCACCATTACGATAACAGACTAAAACCCGGACAGGAAAAAAAGGAATCGTCTTCTCTGTCGATCACTTTGTACTTATACGGTAATCACATATTGGATGTAACGATTTTTTGTCCTTAATATTCCAAACCATGACATAATCATCTCGTTTTTCTGTCATCATTTCCCATTTTCTGTGGGACAATTGAATTTTATCGATATAACACCGATTCACCTTATTGAAAAAGATTCTATAAAGGATATTGTTCCAAGCTCATTTCCTTTACGCCAAAGAAATATCATATTCGCCATTATCGTCTTTATCCTTGCCGCCACTGGGGGTCGCTTTATATTTTTATGTCGACAGACCCGGTTATTGTTAATACCACTTTAAGTAATCTTCATCGTAAAAGAAGATAGGTTGTTATGCAACAGCGTCTATTATTCTAAATAAAACGTTTTAATCGTTGAACTCTTCAACGAGCGACACAGTTTTGGACCAGACCAAATTTAAAAGCATTTGCAGACGACAAATTAAATAAGGCTCAAGTGATGATTATTGTCTTTGATAGGGTAGAAAACATTGTGGGGAAAGGAGGAAATGCTGGTTACCAGCATTTTCTCCTTTTCCCACAATGTTTTCAAAAAGTTTTCTTAGCTAAGGGTCGTTAAAACTCTGGTTTGTGTGGTAAAGGGTTAAGTAATTTTCATCGTAAAAGAAGAAAACTTGTTATGCAACACCCTTGATTATTTCATATACATGTAAACCGTTTTAATCGTTTAAAACCGCTTTTTGCATTACTCATAAGGAATAATTTGTTTCTTTGTAATTTTGTTTCTTTGAATACTGTATAACGGTGCTCAAACTTTTTACATGAACCCTTCCTAAGCAACGAGAAGCAAATACAAGCACCAGGAAAGTTACTACAACGTAATAATCCAAATATTACAGAACACAACATGATATTGCATATGTACGAATATCTTCAGCTAACATTTGAAATTATCAACGTTTACAGCAGCTTACGCCACCAGATTTTTTTTTTTTTTAACAAAAAATACATTCTGTTAATCATAGCTTACACGTATTAACGAACAAGGTCATGATGGTCCTGTATTGCGATTGCTGTCATACACATAATAGGCATCGACAGAGACATAAGCCATAAGAAATCTGAATGGCAATAAAACTGAGAGAAAAAAGACTGGCCCAATAAAAGTCATATCATTTAAATGAAAAAAAAAGATTGCATCAGTGAATACAAGCAGGTCTAATCAAACATAATTCATACCTCTGACGAAGAGTATTTAACAAGAAGATTTCCAAACAAGTTAGCAGCAGAAAAAAAAAATATTTTATGGCATGAATGTCAAAGATGAACGTCAGAGTTTTGGGGAAAAGTAGAATGATGCAAACCTCACTTCATGTTAAATATACAACTCAAGTAAGCATAACAATGAATTTCAAAATAAATTCTTATCACTAAAACCTGAACAATTTCTATCCCAAATCCTTGAATACACGAAACTATTTATGTTACAGTGCAGTTTGATAATCATGGGAGATAGATGGTAACAAACTACGATGCATTTGTAATGAGTAAAACAAAAACTGTTTCCCTTAGTCGTTATATAAGCTTAAGTATAGCTTGTTATAAACTATAGATTAAGCCAAGCTATCAGCAACAGTGGTCTTTGTCGGATCAAAATCACAGATCAAGAAATCTGAAAGAGGTTCCCAAAAGGACTATTTACGCCAATTTGTTACAGAATTCAAACCTGTAATTTTGGAGAAGAAGATTCTCAGAGATTTTTCTAATCCTTATCCAGCTAAATAAATGAAATGAAATTTTTAACCCCCTAGTAAAAACCCAAATATTGCTATTTATATGGTATTTGTTGGGGAAAAATATGTCCTTATCGGACAGTGTAGATCTGTGCAGTCTGATTTTGATCTACACTGTCCACAAAAGGTCAGTGAGTCTTGCTTAGCAGCCTACGGGTTATATACTTTCACTAAAGATCATAGTAACCGGAGTTCTGAAGGCGACCAATTCCTTGGTTGAAAAGTACCATTGTAGGAGCACTTCTGTGAAGTTTGGTCAAAATGGAATAAGTTGTTTAAACAGGAGCACCTTATGCGGGTGCTAACACTCAGCTGCAATTGTCCGTTATTATGAAATGTCAAAGATTATGAAAATTCAAAGATGAAAAAGGGCATAACGTTGTCAAAAATATTTTGATGGTTAGCTGCCCATTCTGTTGCTAAGTATGAAGTAAAATAATGAAAAGTAACCTCACGATCAATTGCCTCTTTTTCCTCACTGTTTTTCGTCTTGTTCAAAAGTAGTATTGGGTTGTTATTGGGTAACACTTATAATGAAAATATCAAATTTCCAAATAGTACAAGAAAAGAATCCATCTCTACTACATTAGATTGCCATTGTATGAATCAAGGCCCCAGGGTATGGATTAGCGGTAGCAACTCTTGTTAATAGTGGTTTATGTGCGAGCAAATATGCCAGCAGGGACCCGTTAAATAAGCATGTGCACATTTTGGACCAATCACAAATTACCATCTATTCATTCTTTATCAGTACCAAAAAGTAGGTCACAGGCCAGCGCATTCAGCTACGCCGAAAAAGGTGATTAATTCTGAATTATTGCATAAAATGTGCCTTTTCGGGCCGTTATAAGCATGTATTAACGGGTAAAAAGCGGGCGTTAACGGGAGAAAACGTGTATTAATCAGTAAATTTACACGCCGTTAACGCCCGGCTTTGTACTATCAATATCCTCGATTCGGGCCTACCTTGTAAACAACGTTTGTTCTTGTCAGATTTTCCCTAGACTCCGACCATCAAACTGTAGGAACTTGAACCATATTAGATCCTTTTCATGGCTTGTCTTTGATGATATTAGTACACCACAAACAAAATTTTGCACAGGACCTCAGTTTAATCGAGATCTGAACAAAAAATCACTCGTGAAATGTACTCTAAACCAGCTACATCCCACCCACTTTTTAACGTGATCGGTAATTCCCTTGCTTATGTAGATCGATCCCTCTGACGTCTTTCAGTTACAGAAATTGATATCCACTCATTCATCCTAGTTGTAATCGTCCAAACATGAGCAAGTTTATCCCACATAAGTCCACTTTGTATTAAAAATCATTAGAACTGAATTTACACCGAAAGAATCAAAACTGGCATACAGGACTAACGGCCCTTCACTGCTCGTAACCAAAACTTTTTTCGCCGACTTCCGGTTTTGCCCATTTAGGTACAGTACATCTGAAGTATGCTTATTTGCATTTCTATGGAAACAGTTTTGCTATCTTTGCAAATTATTGCTAAAATACCTTTACTTTATGCAATAATAGCATTAATTCACGTTTTTTTTTCGGTCGTTAACATTCGCAGAGGCCCTCAAAATACTTTAGCACCCTCGTGCTTCGCACTCGGGCGTTAAAGCATTTTTCAGGCCTCTGCGAATGTTAACGACCTCAAAAACGTGAATTAACCCTATATTAAAGTCTACGCACGCACATACGCACACAACCACGTACGCACGACGGACATAGGGCCATGGCATAAGCTCGCTTCCCAGTGGAGCTAAAAATGGTTCGAGACTTCATTTTCGCTTACAAATTCACCATAGACTTCAATTTCTCTTAAAAGGACAAATACACACCATTATTTGGTCATTTGTATTCATACAGACGATGAGAATACATGTACTTTTTCTTGGCAAAGAAGTACATTGGTCAAAGCTTTTGATTGCTTGAACAATCAACCATAGCTGCTGCAACTATATTTTCCCTCAAAAGCATATCTGTCTTAGCATATACCATGAAACAAGCGTTATGTTTAAATAAATGCATGTCTGAAAAAGAAAATTTACAGTGTGCAGAGGAAATGAAACACCGGCAAGGAGGGGAAAAAAAAGAGGGTCGTACATTGATTGAGAAATTATCAAGGGTACTTATACGGGAAACAGCGCGAGATAACGTGTCAAGTAAACTCTTTACCAGACGACAATCTTTCAGACGCGTCCATTTTGATAGCATTTGCAGACGACAAATTAAACGTAGCCCAAATGCTGGATTTTGTCTTTGAAAGGGTAGAAAACATTGTGGGAAAAGGAGAAAATGCTGGTTACCAGCATTTTCTCCTTTTCCCGCGATGTTTTCAAGGGTTTTATTTCACATGGCCGTTATAACACGTGACTGGGCGAAGAGTGGAACCAGAGCGCGCGGAAAGAAGTAATCAGATTACGATATCCCCAACTTGTTGAGTTGACCATAATTTCCAATATTGGTCTGTACTTTTATTCTCCTTTCCATATTGTTATTTTGAATCTCTATATCAAGTCTACATCATTTACCACCACCACCACCATCATCACCATCAACACCAACAATATCAACAATGTCGGAGTTTAAATCTCATACCGCCAAGTCGGCTCGGACTAACCAGCAAAGCCTGGGTTTAATTCCGTTTGGTCAACCGAGACCCCTTCCTCTACCAGATTTTGACCCATTTTTTTTTTTTTTTTTAATTAAATATTTTGTAAGGAAAATTAACAGGACTTGACTTGATTGTTAACCTTTCGTTGGGTTTAAAAAAGAATTACCAAAAAGAAAAAAAAAAAAAAATGGTCAGACTCGAACCCATGACCTTCAGAAGCGCAGTCGGCGACTATACCCACTAAGCTGAGAAAAATCCGGAAGACTGTCTTGTTAAAAATGTTGTGCAAGATCGCCTACACCGTTACTAACGGAATAGTTTTACACCAAAAATATAGAAAATTCGGTAATTCATCGTGTTTTTCCATTTACGATTTAATTTTGTAGCCATATCTGCACCCATTTGAGATAAATGCAGTCTTTGTTGAGATTTTTAAAAAGAAAAAATGCTTGCAAAAGGAAATCGAGTTTAAAGTTATTTTAAGTTGTCTGTCAAAATAAGTACGAAAGCGACTGACAGCTTCAAACGCCGAGCAAGGACTTACCTTGCACCAGCTGTGGTGTATGTTTTCTAACCAGGTGTGTCTTTGGCGAATTCTTCCGCGTCGGTATCAGTACCATGTGAATAGATATCCGAAGTTGCCATAATCACAACTGAATCGTCTACAGCGTGTCGTCTGGCCGCCGAATGACCAGCCGCACACGCGCGCTCTATTCATACTGCAAAGCGAGGCGCACGTGCGCAACCATGATACGTTCGACTGAGTTCTACTAAGTTACAGTGCACAGGTAACTTAACATACTCGTAAACATAATTAGACATTATCTATAAAAAGGGGGATTTAATGCATCTGCAAAAAGTTTTGACCCAGGTCTGCCGGCGCGAATTGCGCAGGCTGACCTGGGTGGAAAGCTTTTGCTTTTGGTGAATTTTCTGCATGTTCGAGGACCATTCTTACTGATTTTTTTCAGTAGGATTTTAGAGAAAATAGATTTTATGGATTCGTAGTCATATGATGGTTTGCTTGGTACAATGCATTACGGAGATGCATTAAGCCGCATTTTTCCAGAGCATGGCTCACATTTAATATCCGCATCGCACAACGCGGAGAGTGATCAAACCCCATGATATTTGACCCTGGAATAAAAAAATTTTTTTTTCTGAAACAGGAGCTTTATCTTCCGATAGCAAAAGAGCTTATCCCCTTATGATAGCAAAGAGACACTGAATTTTATTCATCGTATATCTCTAAAATACTTCATTTTGGTATCGTTCATGCAGAACAGTAACTCCAACAAAACAGCACACAACACCTTGTATGAGTTGCTTCCCTTCCTCGTCATTACAATGAAGTCACTGAAATCGTCAGTCACTTTAATTATAGTCTCTGCCCGGCTGTGTGGCTCAGTGGTTAGCGTATCTGAATCGTGACCTGTACATGTACACTTGTATGAGGAAGAACAAACTGACAAGTACATGTATTTATCTTTTTTTTGAAGTTTCAAGAGAATTTTTTAATATTTTAAACAGAGATAAATCGGAAAGATTTCTAGTGACCAATTTTGAAATAAGTTTTCATTGTCTCAATAGCTAAGTACACATATCAGTGAACTATAAAATATTTTATGCGAAATGCAAGTATTTTAAACTCTTTACAAAACAAGAAATTTGAGACTCTTCCAAATTGTAAGCATTTGAAGATGACTAATGTGACACAGAAACTAAAATTTGCTTTCGGAAGGACATAAAACATTGTTGGAAAAGGAGAAAATACTGGTTACCAGCATTTTTTTACTTTTACCACAATGTTTTGATAAGGCGTCTTTCCCAGGGTCATGAAAACCTTGAAATGTCCGGTAAAGGGTTAAACTGAATGAGTGTAGATAAAACAAAAAAACTCAGAAAAGTATCTAATTAAATGCTATCATGTTTTTGATTTTATGTGGTTAGTAAAATATTTTGAATTGCTTTTCAATAGCATTACCTTTTGGCTATCACTTCATCAGGCTTGGAGTGACATACAACGTCCTGTTGATCAATTATACCTGTAAGAAATAGTGGCATGCTATGAGTGAATCACAGCAAATAACTTGTGCTGGGATGACATAGGTTTAGGTGAACAACAAGTTTTTTATTTCATGCTTTCTGGTAGGTTATCGAGAAATATCTGTGAAATATTTTTCCATATTTCATGGTTACGACCAGTGAAAATACCGTTTTTCATATTCTAACTCTTCAACTAAAGGCGGAAACAGTTGTTCCCGTGAACTAGTTACCTAGGTAAAATGCGTGTACCTCACAACCTGATGGAAATATGAGGTAATTTACCTTACATTTCTCGCGCTTGACATAATATTGTATTGCGTTGCTTTGTGGAGGGGGTACGCCACGGGGAATAACCGAAAAGAACCGTACTGGATTTTGATTAAGCTGATTAAGACCGCCACCCCAAAGGATTAAAAGCATGAAATAAATAGAATACAGGGTGTCCCAAAATATATGTCCCAGTAATGATGAAAAATTTTGTGACTTTAAGAAAAGAAATTTGCAGAGTCCTGTATACCATTTTAAAGCTGACAATCTAAATTTTTATGTAGAGTACAAAAAGACGTTATAAATCATCACGGTAACGTTGTATGACGCCATTAACGACGTCATATGATACGTTGTTTATTCAACAATGGCTGAAGATGTTGAATTTGTTAGACTCTTCAATGAGCTTGTAAATTAGCCTACTTGAATGAAAAGGCACTTAAGAAAGCATTATAGGAGTAAAACAGTGCAGTCCAGAAAACAAATATGATCTTTAGTTTACAAATTTCATATGTTTTGAACAGTTTCAGACAGATAGAATGAAAATGAAGGACGTCCCAAGACAGCCCGGTCTGATGAAAATGTTGCTAACGTCACCTCTTATCACTACATTGATATTTTAAAAAAAAATTTGTGCCTGAACTTTTAAGAAGATGTTTCTCATTAAGTGATTGTTGGTTTTAACAAGACTGAGCAGCACCCCATACAAGTAGAGCTGCTATTAACTTTCTGACCCTTACTTGTGGAAGGAGGCTGATTTCATTGAAGACTAAAGTAGAATGACTACCTCATTCGCCCAATCCAAACCCGTAGGATTTTTTTCTTTGGGGACTTATCAAAGACAAGATGTATGATTATAAACCAGCATATTTAACTGAACTCAGAACTGCTATATTTGTAGGATAATACGGAAGATTACATAGGGCAACTGCCAAAACGTCATCAACAACTTTTGACGTCATGTCAGACTTGTACAGCAGAAAATGAGTGGACATGTAGAGCATGTCTTATGAGGAAATGAAGGCAACCTAGTCCCTCAATAGTACTACAAAGAAATATCTGTTTATATTGAATATTTACTAGCAAAATTGGGCTTTGAAAATGGGACATATATTCTGGGACACCCTGTATTTATTTTTTTCGGTGAAAGATCGAAATTTATTTCATCTCATGAACATCATCCATAATATTTTCATTTGTTGCTGTGCCACTCCTGAAAATATTACTGATAATGTTCACTCAATGAAATAAATATCCATCTTTCACCGTAAAAAAAACAAATATCCTGTATGTATTTTCCTTGTCCTCTGTATTTATAATATGTCATGTTGTCTAATTTTGCTGATAATTAACATTTTGTTCTATGATTAAAATTTTGTTCTATTGTGGTCAAAAGCATATTTTGTGTTCATTTGCTGAATGTGTAAATGAAATGGAAAAAAAATGTTGAAAAAGACTCCTGTAGTTCATAGTTCTTTTTTACAAAACATATCATCTACCTAATCAACTCTAAATCCAGCTCACACGTGTTACTTTGCACATTATTAAATGTGTTTTAAAAAAGATATATTTGAAAGCATTTTCAATGCATGAGATCATTCTGTATTATCTCTATTGTTATTGATTTCATTTGTTTTTTAGATAAGCAGTAATTCACTTGACAAGCTTTGTTGATAAAAAAACTTACTATTGTTGCATCGAAATGTGTCTATTCCATCAAAGACCCCAGTTGCCACATCCCTAATAACATCAAGCATCTGGAAAGGAAAACAGCATTTCTGTTAAGAAATTTTTAGATTTCTGTACAGTTAATAGGTATTTTTCATATTTCTTGAAATACATCATGCATTGATACTGCTGTTTGCATTCTTTGGAAACATTAATTAAATGTACATTAACCCATTACCACACAATCCCTACTTTTGACGACCCTGAGAAAGAAGCCTTTTGAAAACATTGTTGGAAAAGGAGAAAATGCTGGTAACCAGCATTTTCTCCTTTTCCCACAATGTTTTCTACCCTTCACAAAACAAATTTCAGATTTTGAGTCACTTTTATTTTATCGTCTGCAAATGCTTTCGATTTGGACAAACCTAAAATTTTGTCGTTTGGTTATGAGTTAAGTAGATGGTCATCAGCAATTTTTAATAATTATTCCTACTAGAACTAGGCACTGGTCATCTCAACATATCATTATGAAACTGAAACATTTGACAGATTTTGATGAAATATCAAATTGATCTTTAAATCATCACCAATGCAGAACTTTTTTTGCAAATAATATTTCAGAATACAAGTAATTTGGAGAAGTGAACAAGCAGACAGTTTCTTACTACATAAACTGATAGGCTATTCCCTCCCAGCAGTACTTGATTTTATATTCTACTTTCTTCCAAATTGAAAATTCCCATGTTCACTTTTGAAAACAGTTCTTAAAAACATTTTGCTCCTCTCAAAATTGAAAAATTTCCATAACTCTTTACCAAATGACAAATTTTAGACTCTACCAAGCTGAAAGCATTTTCAGATGACACAATAAATGCAGCTCAAATGATGATTTTTGTCTTTTATAGAGCATAAAACATTGTGGGAAAAGGAGAAAATACTAGTTACCAGCATTTTCTCCTTTTCCCACAATGTTTTCAAAAGTCATCTTCTTCAGGGTCGTTAAAACTCAGGATTGTGTGGTAAAGTGTTAAGGCAGGCCCATGCTTAATGAACAATGATACTAAACTAGTTGGAGCATGATAGTATATTTAGATCTATTTCAGAAAAATGAAAATCTGTAAATTTAACCCTTTACAGACTACCAGATTTTATACTGGTCCTAAATAAAAGCAGATGCAGATGTGAAATTGAATACAACTCTTCATTTTGCTTTGAACTTTGAAAAGGTATAAAACATTGTGGTAAAAGGAGAAAATTTTAGTTACTAGCATTTTCTCCTTTTCCCACATTGTTAACAGAAGCTGTCTATCTCTGGATTGATTTTAGACAGGATTGTTTCGAAAAGGCTTAAAGTGGGTGCATGTGATTCCGAACGACGTCTTATTCCGAACAAGTTCCTATTTAGATCTATGACCTTAGTTCTTTTGCACTAAGTACAGATATGACATCACATGTAAAATGTCACTATATTACTCTTTCCATTTTTACCATTTTGGAGCCGATACCTTGATTATATCTCTCATAACTTCAAGTTTGTTTTGCTACCCGCAATCAGGTGAGTAAAATTGTGACATTCGCTAATCTAATGGCATTGTTACTTAAGGTTACCTCGCACCACAAGAGCGCTAGAAATCTGTTTTTGTATTGTTTTGTTAACGGTGAAACTATTATTTACCAGTATCAATAGACATTTTAAATCATTACATGTGGTTGATATAGATATTTGAGTGTTTGGTTTTCAAACCTTATTTTCCCACACTGGTTTTAATTACGAACTATGTAAATATTGTTAGGTTCAATCACTGAAGGTGTGATTATCATGGAAAAATTCGTTCACTGATATAAGCTTGTTTCATTTGAATGTTTCATGCTATAAGAATAAATCCATTGTTATGTTGACATCTTGAGCATTGCTGTAAAAAAATGTTGAGAACATTGTGACAAAAGGAGATATTGCTCATCATAAGCATTAACTCCTTTTGGCCACAAAAGTTTCAAAACTTTTCAGTGACGTAAACTAGGCAACAAGATGTCAAGAGATTTTTTTCCCCTTCCGTTCCATTCTGTTCCGTGATTTAGTAGTGACCCATAGATATTAGACTGGGATCCCATCAGCATATAATGCCATTAGGTGTAGCACCACTGCGAGATTGCTTCCGGGTCGTAGTAATCAAAAGTAGTCCTATGTGAAATTTTGCAGTAGCACTTTTGTTGCACTGTTTCATGGAGCCGAGATGGCTTGGAGGTATATAATTTAGATTTGCTTGAAATTTGGGCAATGGGGGACCACTAAGATGTGTTTTTATTGTGCACTGAAAGGACTACTTTGTATCAATGGAGGAACAAAAACTTGGGGTCATGGCGGTGAATAGGTGTTCCTGAGAGGATAAAATTTAGGGTGCCTGTGCTGGTTGGAAATTAGCGAAAAACGCAATCGGTTGACATGTTGATTTTTTTGCAGGCCTATGGTGGTACTTTTCAGAGTAACGAAAGGACAAGCCATAATTTTGCCGTCAAGCAATATGTGAAGCTTCAAATATGGTTAATTTTGCTCTATTTTTAATTAGGCAAAAACCACAGGAGTGACACTATTATCGATATCTTCCAGGACCCCAGTCAATATAGATATCTGTCCAGAGTTGTCGTTATTGGCATACACAAGTGTGTTCGCAAGTAACCACAACTTCTGGTATAAACTGCTTTTAACACGTTTGAAATGGTATTTTTTAAAAATCGCCGACGTGTTCGGATTTACAACCATATGTGTTCGGATTCATAACCAGCGTTCGTAATGTCAACCCTTCGGTTACACTGTAGAAATGCCCATAACTCGATATCGGTGCACTATACTGCGTTAGTTATCAGTCACAATTGTGAGGAATACACAACAGATGATACAAATGACGTCACCAGTTCAGTAGGTGGTTTTATTTACGAACGGCAAATTATCATGCTTAGGTGTTCGGTAATAGGTGCACTCTCTCTACTAAAAAAGCTAATTTATATGCTTTGTATTGAAGGAAAGAAGTCTCAAACTGTCTGACAGTAAAAATCAATAATAATTTAAGAAAACCTTGTAAATTTATTCATCATGAATTCCTAGGTGGGTTAGGAAGGAGAGAGAGAGAGAGAGAGAGAGAGAGAGAGGGGGCGAGAGAGAGAGAGAGAGAGAGACTGGCTGGTAATTTTTCAACTTTTGCAACACATCCTTTTACATGTAAATTAATTTTAGTCATATCATAGAGACAGCTCTCCGATCCACACTTCCTGGCTTTCAACAACACTTGGCTATGGCTTTGAAAAACATAGAAACCTTAAAAGAGGGAGAAAGAAATCTGTGATTACTTACTTGCTCTTCCCAAGTTTCTAATCTTGGGGCTAGTCCACCACCTGTCACACGAGACAGCCTCCTTCTCTCTCTTTCTCTTTTCTTTAAACCACTTTTTATATCAGACACTTTTTTCTTAACTTGTGTCACCGTCCTGAGGCACTGGCTCTGTGCATTAACTCTAATGAGAGATGGAATAATGGTCAGATTATAGGGATTTGGATATTTACAGTAGATGATAGATTTAGTTCAAAACATTAAAAAATGACCGACTTAAATGGTGTTGAACTGTCCTTCTAGATACTTGTATCTCCCTGTTTTCATTGAATTTTGACATTAAATCACTTAAAGTATCCCTCCTATTCACCTTTACAAGACGCTGAAGTTGTCTATGTGTCTCTGTCTACACAAATTTTGGTCGACCACCTCGCCTCTTGTTCTCAACTGAACCAGTGTTTAAATATTTCTTTACAATATTTGAAACAGTCATGTAAGGTACACTTAACAGTTTACTTGTATCACTATGCTTGTGACCATTCTCATATAAATCCACAGCCAATTTTTTTTTTAACTCCAATGATAATTCTCGACCTTTCCTACCCATTGTGTTTTCAATAACAGAAACAAAAAAAGCCAAAAAAAAATGTGATGTCATCAATTACATCATCAATGATGATGTCACTGACCTGATGACATCACAATGACCCCAGATAAACGGAGCTATCAAAGGGAGACAAGGCCATATATACAGTACTCTCATGAATTTTGTCAATCAGAGATGGTGGCCCTTTTCACCAATACTTTTTGCATGTGTCTGTACCTCTTCACTATTTCATTCCAAGCCAACTCCTTGTCTCGGGAAGTCAAAGAGTTGGTAACCCAGCCCTCAAGAATGGAATGGCGTTCCAAATATGATGCACGGAGCTCTGCTGTTTCAGCTTTGGTCCAGTTCTCTTTCCTTCGCCTTGCTCCGTCCATCTCCGTATGCAGCAGACGATGGATGTGCTGACATAAAGCGCGAGATATCCCGTCATTTTTTTTTTTTCCTCCGTTTGAAGAGTGCAAAGTGCGCGCGGTCTTTACGTACCTCCGATTAAGGGTCCCTAGAAAGACCGAAAACCACCTAATGACCGAAAAACGCCGGAAAACGCAGGAAAACACCGGCAAACACCCAAAATTTGCAGAGGGTTTAGAGAGTATACAAGTGATAGAGTCACTACACATGATTCAAGTTAAAATGGATCCAAGTTTTCGGCATAAGGTGTTTTTCGGCGTAAGTCGGCAGCGCTCCAGAGCATGTCAAAAGGATTTGAATAGTTCTATTTATAACCCATCATTACCTAATTAAGGGATAATTAATTTACTATGAAAACCAAGGTGATGGATGGATGGATGGATGCAAGCTGAGTGAACGATTTCATGCTATTACAAATTATCAATATGGCCAACATTATTTTACTGTTCCGTGAATTGAATTCTTTTCAAAAAAATTGAATCAGGATTTACATGTAATTAGGATACTATAAGATAACTACTACTTAACACTTCGACCTTTACAAATATATTTTAAATTTAAGAACTTCTAACAATAATCCGTAAACCCAATCCAATCAACGACACTTTGCCGTTCCCAGTCATTTTCGAAAAATTCAGGTGTTTTTCGGCAGTTCAGTGGAACCGGAATAAAGCTTTTTTTTTTTTCTGAGATACAGTCACTAGAACTAGATGTTTCATCAATGGATGGTGTTTTTCGGCATATAAAAGTGGTTTTCGGCGAAACGAATGCTAGGGCATATGAGGTATCATCAATGGTGTTTTCCGGCATATTTAGGTGGTTTCAGGAGAGTAAAGGGTAACATTCTACCACCGTACCCTTAATGAATATACACTGTATAACTCTAACCAAACAACACCCATCCACCCATTTGATATGCTGTTATTTTTCTGAAGTTTTTGTGCTTTGTGACGGTTTTTGGGACATAAAATTGGAGAAGGATGAGGTAGCTACAATGCTTTTTTTCAGGGAGTAAAGGTTAAAAACTTCCTTCCCCCAATACTCCTAGTTCACGTATGAACCCATCCTTCGACCCCCACCCCCATTTTTTGTGTTTTCCGGTGTTTTCCGGCGTTTTTTGGCGTTTTCCGGCGTTTTTCGGTTATTTAGGTGGTTTTCGGTCTTTCTAGGGACCGCCGATTAAAGTTACTAAAAAAGAAAATTACGTGCGCTTATTCTCAAACTTACGAAATTTTAGAAAAACGGACTTACGCATTTCGTAAATCTGAACGTAAGCGTAAAGTTACGCAAATTCTTACGTACAAACTTACGAATTGTTAGTAAAACGGTACCCTGGTGGTTACGAGCTCGATACCCGGTTGAGAGAAACTTTCTTTCCATCAAATTTTCGCCTCTCACCTCTGATGGATGTGAGAAAAGTAGTCAATGACTTAGAAGGAAAGTTGTGTCAGTACTGGTATGAGAAAGCCAAGAAACATGCAGAGGCGCACTGTCCACCGTAATATGACCTAACCTGTTAAAACGGCATCCAACTCCAAACAAACAAAATGATAGTCTGTAGTTTATTATACTATAATGTGACAAAATGAAACCTATTTTCCTAATGCATGCAGTTTGAAATTTCCATATGAATTCTGCTCTGGCAAAGGGGGGCTTAATGCATCTCCGTGATACATGATACCGGGCACATAATCACATAATCATGGATCCATAATACCCACTTTTTAATAAACCACTTAATCATGAGGTAGACTGGTCCTTAGCCTGCGGGGACTGCGCAGGCTGACCTGGGTTGATACTTTTCGCAGATGCATTAAACTCGCTTTTCACAGAGCATGGCTCAAAAGCAGAACCTATTTTTTTTTTTTTTTTTTCATCCAAAGACCAAACATGTAATTAAATATTTTGTTAAAGGATCATTTGATGAAGTAATATACTAGTACACATATACGTTAACTCATACCACATAACCCCGAGAACCATGAGAACAAGGCTTTTACAGACATTGTAGGAAAAGGAGAAAATGCTGGTAATCAGTCAATCTAAGAATACAAATTACCAATACATATGGTTTCTATCAACATTTTATTTCTGATAACACACATATATATATATATATGTAAAACATACACAAATTTATACGAATATGTATTTGACAATGGTCATATAACTGTTGACAATAACTATGGAAATAATAACATTAACAATAACTATATGTATACAAAACAATAACACAGATTTTAGAGCAAGCTTGGAGTATACTGAAAGAATTATTTTGAATAAATAGTATGTATATGTTTATAACATTTGTAATTTTTAAACAATCGAAGAGATGAAAAGAAAACAAAAGAACATTGTATGTCGTAAACAATACAATCACAGATCAGTATTTTGAAATGATGAAATTGTGGCTGCTCAACTCTTTACCAAACGACAAAATTTTGGAATTGTTCATACCGAAAGTACTATCAGATGACAAATGCTAAGTCATATGATGAGACTTGAGATGACAAATGTAACTTAAATGAGACTTGAGCTAAAAAATGTAACTCATCGGATGAAACTTGTCCTTGTACGGGTGAAAAAACCTTGTGGGAAAAGGATAAAATGCTGGTTACCACAAGGTTAAAATCAGCTTTGTCATGGTCGTTAAAACTTGGTATTGTAATGTAAAGGGTTAACCCTTTACCAAGCAGTAAAATGTTGGACTTGACCAAATTCAAAAAATTTGCAGACAACAAATAAAATATAGTTCAAATGACGATCTCAGTCTTTGATGGGGTAAAAAACATTGTGGGGAAAAAGGAGAAAATGCTGGTTACCAGCATTTTCTCCTTTTCCCACCATGTTTTCATAAGGCTTTTCCTCGGTGTCGTTAAAAATCGCGATTGTATGGTACAGTTGAACTGTATTGGCTACAACCTGAGCCATTAAAACAGCCCTCTAGAAAAATATAAAACAATTTGTACTTTGTTACACAAGCAAATGATATGCGAGTCATGCTTTGTGAAATAGGACGTTCAAGGCATCTCTATTATGCATTATACCAAGTGAGTCATTATGTAATAATGGACCCACAGATCAATTTTGTGTAACAACTGACTGAATCATGAATTTAAACTGGTCCTTTGATATGCAGAAAATTGACCAATGGCAAAATGTTTTGACCCCGATCAGCCTGCAAAAACTTTGCAGGCGCTGACCTGGGTCAATTCTTTATGCGCATGAATTAAAGACCCCTTTTTAGAGCATGGCTCATATATTATTTTTACTTCGGGACAATTTTGGTTATTTATCACAATAGTATTTAGCCCAGACCATAAAGATTAATTTTTGCAAACCTACCAAAATTCAATACAAATGACAGATTAAAGAAATGATTCAAAGGCTCAAATATGTCCTCTCTGGATAATTTTGATAACACTGAGGGAACAAGAACAATTGTTACAAGCCATTACTTCTTTACCCACGGTGCTTTCAAAACCTGTCTACACCTGGAATGTTAGATCTTCTATATGAGTCATGCTCTCTGAAAAGGGGTTTTAATGCATATGCAAAAAGTATCGACCCATGTCAGCCTGCACACAGTGCGTAGTCTGTGCAGGTTGACATGGGCCAAATTTTGCTATCTTTACATTTTCTGAATGTCAAAGGACAATTCTACCACATGACTCAGTTGCTTTTCAGACAAAATGGATTTCAGGGATCCATAATTATCAGTATGAGATTACTTGCTTGGTGTAATGGATCACAAAGATGCATAAACCCCTTTTCCCAGAGCTTGGCTCACGAATATGGTAATAGGTTGAATTCAAAGATTAATTCCAATTTAATAAAAAAAAACAATTTTGAACCCGAAGAATATTTTCACAGGTGATTCCATACAAGTAGGGCATACACAAGGTTCTGTAACGTATTCCTACTTATAACACTTACACATGGTTATAGGAATAATAAATACATACAGAAAGTAATAAATAGTGTAACATACAGATTTTACCTTTATGCTGCTACAGACCATTTGCAGCCAGTGAAGATCAAGATCAGACTGCACAGAATGTGCAGTCTGATCTTGGATCTATACTGTGTGATTAGGAGATATTTGTCCCCCATATTGTTACATGTATTTGTCTCAGAAAAGCTAAGAAACATGTGAATAAAGGAAAAATGCTGGTAACCAGCATTTTCTCCTCTTCCCACAATGTTTTTCAAAGCCTTCATTTTCTGGAAAGAGTAAATCAAAGAAGCTTTTTCTAGAAATATAAAGGAATCAGGTACAACCCTTTGGCATGTTTGAAAATTTATTTCCATCCGATAAATTACAGAAAAAAGAACATCTTTATGAATTGTTGATCATCAATATAAAACAACCCTTTATGACACAATCCCGAGTTTTAACGATCCTGGGAAATAAGGCTTATGAAAACAATGTGGGAAAATGAGAAAATGCTGGTAAGCAGCATTTCCTCCTTTTTCCACAATGTTTTCTAACCTTTCAGAACAAACCCAATCATTTAGGGCACATATAAACTGTCTGCAAAATTTAATGTTTTCACTTTGGGCTAGTCTAAAAATTTTCTTGTGAGGCAAAGAGTTAAGCATAAACATACAAAAAAAAAATTAAGAAGCATTGTAGCATCAGAGAAATTGTAATTTAGAATTCGAGTGATGATTCATGTTGAAATACTTTTAGACTTTGATGGTAAAATAAGCATGATATTGAAAGTTGAAAAAAAAAAAGGATACAGAATTGTATAGGGACAAAGGTGTAAATAAATAATAGTTTGATCATCTTTAGGCTATATAACTTTGATTATGAAATAAATGACATTTGTTACCTAGAACAAAATGTCATGTATTACTTTGAAAGAAAAAGAAGTATAAATATAGAACAAAAATAACGTTTTCCATTGAATGAAAAAATAACGAAACTGAAAGAAAAAATAAAACATGTAAAATAAATCAAAATATAGAGTCGAAATTTTGTAACAATCAATCCTATTCAGCAGAGATGACTTTTATTTCTGTTATAAATGGATTTTCCTACTTTGGCAATGTATTGACAAGTAACATGTTTACTCTATCATTTCGAAGGGGGGGAGGGGGGGGCAATACCTGTAAATTAAATTGTCACCCTTGCGAGATAAAGACTAAAACCAAATAACAGATTGGTTCTTTCTCCTTTCACCTGTATTCCTTTCTTTTTATCCTTCGTTCCCTTGGGGATGTTGCGATAGGTATAATGATGATTTATGATATATATGTAAGATCCCCATAGATTTAAAATCAAATTTTGTTCTTAATCATCAGGAACTACGTATACATTGATTTTTAACACAATCTGACTTAATTTACTTGAAATGTTATCTCAAGAATGTAGCTGTTCAGTAAAGGAAAATCAGGGATAAAAACCACGTAAACCCCTTATCAGGATCAATGTAGAACTGGAGAAGAATCAAGGGAAATAACTGAAGAATTGCCCTAATACATGTATCATAACTTGTTGAGGATGTCACAAAGAAAGTGATAACAGCCCAATTAACCCTTTACCACACGACAAAATTTCGGATTCACAAAAGCACTAACTCTTCACCAGATAATAAAATCTTAGACTAGTCCAAAGTGACAGCATTTGCAGATGGCAAATTATATGTAGTCAGAATAATGGTAATTGTCTGTGAAAGTGAAGTAGATCTTTTGGGAAAAGGAGAAAATGCTGGAATATCAGCATTTTCTCCTCTTCCCACAAAGTTTTTTTTAGAAGGATATTTCCTCTGGTTAAAACTTTGAGTTTTGTAGTGAAGAGTTAAGCCATAAGAAATCTGTATTGCAATAAAATTCCATATATAAAATAGACCAAGCTTTGAAAAAAGTTCTGTATTTTTCAAACCTCAAGGTGATGTCAGTTAATACAAGAAGGTCTAGTCAAATATATATTTATACCAAATAATAATACACTCTGACACAAAATATTTAACAAAAAAAACTTAGTAGAACAGAAAGAATTATTCTACTGCATGACTGGCACAGTTTTGGGGGAAAAAATGCAGTATGATATCAACCTGACTTAAACATTCAAACTGAGCATAACAATAGACTTAATATCAGTATCAATATCAACATCATGTCTGAAAATTAACCTTTTTTTTTTATCACAAAAACTTTAATATACATATATAATACCAACCATATTCCAATGTAATATGATAACCAGAAGAGATACATGGAAACAAACAATCTGTAATGAGTAAACAATATTTATGTCCCTTGTTAATATAAGCTTACATATACTTTGTTATGAACTATATGCCTGCAATGAGTAAACAAGATTTATCTCCCTTGATCATTTTAACGTTACATATAGTTTGTTATGAACTATATTCAGGCAAAGTGCACAACATCCTATTCTTTGCCAAACCAAATGTTGCCATTCTATTAAAGGTGCTTTAAAAGAAGTTAAAAACGAACAATGAGAAATAAGCTATATCATTTTTCTTTCTCCCTTCAACATAAACATTTCAGCACCAGATAAAAACCCTGCCATGCAAACACACATGCAATTTGATAAATACTGTTGATATTTATGATTGATTGAATGGTGTTTTATGCTGCTTTCAACATTATTTTAGTCATATCATGGCGACAGCTCACATATTAATGTATTTCCTGGGTTTCACCAGGACTAGGCTGGGACTCTGAAGTGTCTTGCCCAAGGACACTCTCATGAAAAACCCAGTGGATCCAGTGTGGCTCGAACTGGGGGCCTCCAAGTCACGAGTCCTACATTTTACCACTGAACCACACAGGACCCAATTGATAAATATGAACGATTCCTCATTTTTTAACCCAAGAAAGCTGTTTGACAAAGCTCACCTGTTAACCCCTTACCACACAATCCAGAGTTTTAACAACCCTGATACAGAAGGCGTTTGAAAACATTGTGGGAAAAGGAGAAAATGCTGGTAACCAGCATTTTCTCCTTTTCCTACAATGTTTTCTATCCTATCACAGACAAATCTCAAAATGTGAGCCACATTTGATTTGTTGTCCGCAAGTGCTTTCAATGCAGACTTATCTAGAATTTCTTCATGTGGCAAAGTGTTAATACATATATACAGTAATCTCATAATTACACATCGGTGAAAATACATTTTGGCTCTATAATCAGTGTGTAATAAATACATCAAAATAAAACAAAATAGAAAAATTTGTCCATTTGATCTTACAAAAAACCCTTGCCATTACTTGAATGCTGTTCAAAATGTCTGAGACGAACTATTCAACAACTAAGCAAATTCAGCCATGAAATGCTATCACAATCTAAATGCATTAATTTATGGAAAACAAGAGCAAGGTATGCGGGTGCCACCGCTCAGCTGCGGTTGCTAATGTTTTGGTAAACTCTAAGTTACATAAGGGGCATAACTGTGTAAAAAAACTTGATGGTTACATGCCGTTTTTGTGTAGGTCCCCCTTTTGAAAGTTAAGAACTTGTCCAAGTCTGAAGCAAACTTCTTCAGTATTAAAAGAGATACTATAAAATGTCAAAGTCTTCGCACATATGACACAGACGATGTCAGGACTACGACAATACCTTGAGGTTTTCTTTGAAAACATCCAAGCTAATAACAAACAATAAATGAAAAAGAATTAGTTGGTAAAACTGACAAAGTAAGGCTTCATTTATTTCTGTACTGAGGCAGACACTTTTTTCATGGTTGCACACTATTTTCTATCAAATATAGACTATTGCAGAACCGGTATTCTAATTTTTCAATGGACAACAACCTTATAAGGAAAAATATCTGCAACCACAAACAAAATGAACTTGGAAAAAAAGAAAAAGCTAATGATCACAATTTTTTGCTTTTCCCATGAAATTTTCTAAAGGTCTGTTCATCGTGATTGCAAGTACACAGGGGTCTTCAAATTTAATTGAGCCCTGCCCTTTCAGAAGGGGACTTAATGCATCTCCGTGATACATGATCACCAGCAAGTCACCACGTGATTACAGATCCATGACATCCAGTTTGTCAAACAACAAACTGAATTCTGAGGTAGACTGGTCCTTTGACATGCAGAAAATTGACCAATAGCAAAAACTTTCGGCCCAGTTCAGCCTGCACAGACTGTGCAGGCTGACCTCGGTCAATAATTTTTTCAGATTCATTAAAGACCCTTTTCATAGAGCATGGCTCATACTTGTGTCCCTTTTTCTTGTTTTTGACTCAAAAATATCTAGCACTGCCAAGTACCAACCCTGCCCAGTCAAAATAAGTCAAACTTCCAAAAAATTCAAGACAATGAAAGCTTACATCACAGAAAAATTTCTCTTCAGATTATACATCACCAAATAACTTATTATGTCAGGTAGAGCTGTAAAACTTAATGCATGATATAAATGCATAAAACCGGGTACTTAAAAAATAACAGTGCAATAATTCGTCAGATGATACTATGTAAGACCTGAGCACGAAATGCTGACTCCAACGCTCCGATGCAGTTCCTTTTCAGTGAAAATTCCAGATTGAAAATGGGGAATAAATGAGTCAAAAATATTTGAGCCATGCTCTTTGAAAAGGGGGCTTAATGCATCTGTGAAAAGTATCGACTTTTCGCTATTGGTCGATTTTCTGCATGTACAAGGACCGGTCTACCTCGTGATTAAGTCAGTAATTAAAAGAAGTGGCTATTGTGGATCCATAATTATTTGATGGCTTGCTTGATACCATGGACCTTCGAGATGCATTAAGCCCCCTTTTGCCAGAGCATGGCTCATTTAGAGAATTACCTTCCTTTCAAGTATTGGTTCCCATTTATTTAGGGTAAACAGCTAGCCTCAGTTTGAGTAATAGCATCATCTCCCACTTATTTCGAGTAAACAGCTAGCCTCAGTTTGAGTAATAGCATCATCTCCCACTTATTTCAAGTAAACAGCTAGCCTCAGTTTGAGTAATAGCATCATTTCCCACTTATTCCGAGTAAACTGCTAGCCTCAGTTTGAATTATGACATAATAGCAGACAATTTAACTCTTTACCAAACGACAAAATTTTAGACTTGTCCGAATTGAAAGCTTTTCCAGTCGACAAATTATATGCGACTCAAATGATGGAATTTGTCTACCTCGTGATTAAGTCAGTAATTAAAAGAAGTGGCTATTGTGGATCCATAATTATTTGATGGCTTGCTTGATACCATGGACCTTCGAGATGCATTAAGCCCCCTTTTGCGAGAGCATGGCTCATTTAGAGAATTACCTTCCTTTCAAGTATTGGTTCCCATTTATTTAGGGTAAACAGCTAGCCTCAGTTTGAGTAATAGCATCATCTCCCACTTATTTCGAGTAAACAGCTAGCCTCAGTTTGAGTAATAGCATCATCTCCCACTTATTTCAAGTAAACAGCTAGCCTCAGTTTGAGTAATAGCATCATCTCCCATTTATTTCGAGTAAACAGCTAGCCTCAGTTTGAATTATGACATAATAGCAGACAATTTAACTCTTTACCAAATGACAAAATTTTAGACTTGTCTGAATTGAAAGCTTTTCCAGTCGACAAATTATATGTGACTCAAATGATGAAATTTGTCCTTGACAGGGTAGCAAACATTGAGGGAAAAGGAGAAAAGGCTGGTTACCAGCATTTTCTCCTTTTTCCACAATTTTTTCAAAAGCTTTCTGCTCCAGGGTCATTGAAAGTCTGGGCTGAGTGGTAAAGAGTTAAAAGTTTTTGCAATAAAATAACGTGGACGACAACAGGGCTAAAGTAATACCTTGATCTTTTTTTCAAAAACATCTAATTCAAAAATTTCATATTATGACAATATACATGGACAATAAACATTATCTAAGTTTTCATACACAAATACACATGTAAACAATGTGGCAAAAAGAGAAAAAGATTGCATTTCCTCCTTTTCTCACAATAATTTGTACTCCGAAATGACAAATTTCAAGTTTTGAGTAACATTTCATTTGTTGTCTGCAAATGTTTTTAGTTCAGCCAAGGGTAAAAGTTTGTCATACGGTAAAAAAGGAACGCTTTGCCATAAATTGAAATTTTAGAATTGTCTACATTAAAATTATAAGTAGACGACAAGCTAAATGTGGCTAAAATGATGGTATTTTACATCGAAAAGAAAACATAGTGGGAAATGGAGAAAATGCTGGTAACCAGAATTTTCTGTCTGTTACCCACAAAGTTTTCAAAAGACTTCTTCCTTACAGTTGTTAAATTAGGACTGTTTGGTAGGCAAGCTATATAATGATAATTACAATAATGCAGAGAGAAAATTTGTTTTAATCTTTCACCACATGACAAAATTGTGTTCTCCACCAAACTGAAAGCATTTGCAGATGACAACATAAACATAAACATATCTCAAATGATGCCTTCTGTCCAAGCCTTCTGCCTTGGACAGAGTAAAAAACATCGTGGGAAATGCAGAAAATGATGGTTACCAGCATTTTCTCCTTTTCCCACAATGTTTTCAAAAGCCTTCTTTGTCAAGGTTGTTAAAACATAACTGTGTGGTAAGGGATTAAATCATACTGAGGGTCATGTTGAGCTTAACTGCAGTTTCATCAGAGATAAAGGTTTAATGGTAAAGTTGACTGACTGCTTGTCTTTTCCTCCAACAATTAACAAGTATGGCCTTTCTTGAGGACTCTGAAATGTTAGAAAAAACACAAAGGGTTATGATGCCTACATAATCTAGTGAAAAAGGTATACTAAACTGCATTTTAAAGCATACACATTTCCTGTGTTACAACTTTCGCACGCAGAAACAACGAAGCAGGATCCCAAATCCTTTTTTCTGTTTTCACTGGACACAGCTTCAACTTGGAATTCAGTGAGTTGGAAAATACTATAACAACAAAAATACTGTTTCATTTAAACCTATTTATCTACAATGATTGTGAAACAAGTTCTTTAAACTTACATTAACCCCTGTTGATGATTACTTTGTGCAAAACTCAACCAGTAATGATTGTTTGTTTTACACTGCTTTCAATATTATTTCAGTTATATCACAGCAACAACATGGACCAGTTCTAGCATTGTGATGTGGGTAGTTGCAAAGGTTACCCCCTTATATCTCTTGATTCCAAACTGAAACCTTTGCTGTGAGAGGCAGTCGCTTTACCTCTGCACCACAGTTGCCAAAAGCCTTCCATTATTCTATCCTTTCAAAAATAAATCCTTTTTTTTGATTCACATTTCATTTGTCATCTTCAAATGCTGTCAACTTGGACATGTCTTCAATTTTGTTTTTTGGTAATAGTAATATTAGTAGCTTTATTTGGTTAAAATGGTACAGACTTCAACATGTGTAGGTGCTTAAAATCTTTATTCTCATATAATGTCCTTGCTGAATTAAGGTGCAATCATACCAGCAAATCAACCCTTTACCAGACAACAAAATTTGAGACACCAAGTTATGAAGCATTTGCAGATAACTAATTAATTATGGCTCAAGCGATGAGATTTGTGTTTACAAGTGTAGAAAACACTGTGGGAAAAGGAGAAAATGCTGATTACCAGCATTTTCTCCTTTTCACACAATGTTTTCAAAAGGCTTCTTTCCCAGGGCTCTTAAAACTTGGTATTGTGTATTTAGCAGCAAGAAAAAAGACTCCAAACAGCATTCTTTACCTGTTTTTGTAATGCTGGTTTTTTCTGCACATACACTGGCCGATTTTCTGCTGGCTGAAAACTTGTCTCTAGTTCCTGAGATGTTTTATCACTTTCAGTCCCCAGCTTTGGAACATAACCATCAGTTTGTGCAGTCCCAACTGCGGACTTCCGAGTATCACCATAAATATCACTATGAATACATGTATTAATACTACTTGAATTAAACGCTGGACTAGTAACACATATATTTTGTTTGGGATTATTTTCACTGTGGTTCGTAGTGCCACTGCACACAAATTCCTGTAATTCTATAGTTTCTCCACTATCTGTATCCCTGTTTGTCCTTTGTATAGAAATAAAATTACTGGCTGGCAAGGGAACCTGAATATTATATGGAAAACAGTCCTGATATTCCAAATCTTCCAGAATCAAATCTGGATCCAGTCTGTGTTTTTTGACAATGGAATTATTTTTGGCACACTCTGAACAGATCTTTCTTTTCTCTGTACTACCTGATTCAAAATAAGGAGATTTATCATTCTCCTGCAAATAGTTTAACACCATTTTCTCCTTATTCAGCCCTTTCATTACTCGACTTTCTTCAATCAGTTTTTCCGTGCTGTCGGAAATTCCTGGGTTATCAAGCCCACTTCTCACAGTATCTTTATCCAACATATACACATCATTGTAGTTAATATCCGTTTCTGAAGGGACTAGCGGTAAAATATCTTTACTATTTTCCGATGGGGAAGGATGGAGATACAAAACATCTTCCACGTTACTCACAGATCGTCTATATGGCTTCATCATCCTGTTCTTACATATACTACAACTATCAACATTTTTCTCTTTCTCATGTTTTTCGATTTCAATCACAGAGTTTGTTCGTTCAAAAATGAGAACATTCTGATTGTCTTGATTATGAGGCTCAGAATTTATGCGATATCCTGGACTGGATTTTGGACGTTTGATGTTTTCTTTGGTTTTATTTTGTAAATATGGTGTTGACCTAGCTTTGACTGTGACCTCGATCTGGGCAGCTGGGTTCACCATCACACATGTATGTAGTGATTTACTGGGCGGATCTGGACCCATGAAAATAACCCGAGTCCATTTCTGAGTCACTGAAAGAGTACAAATGAAAAACATATAAATATTTTACTAAAACTACACCATAAAATTCTGCCATCAAGTTTCTTCTACTTGAAAAGTATTTGGTGGAAACCTTGACCCTTAACCCTTTACCACACAATCCCGACTTTTAACGACCCTAAGAAAGAAGCCTTTTGAAAACATTGTTGGAAAAGGAGAAAATGCTGGTAACCAGCATTTTCTCCTTTTCCAACAATGTTTTCTACCCTTCCCAAAACAAATTTCAAATTTTCAGTAACTTTTATTTTGTCGTCTGCAAATGCTTTCAATTTGGACCAGTCTAAAATTAAAATTTTGTCATTTGGTAAAGAGTTAACCCTTTACCAAACACTCCCTGGTTTTTACGACCCAAAGGAAGAAACCTTCTGAAAACATTGTGGGAAAAGGAGAAAATGCTGGTAACCAGCATTTTCTCCTTTTCCCACAATGTTTTCTACTCTTCTAAAGTCAAGTTTCAATTTTTGAGTCACGTTTACTTTGTCGTCTGCAAATGCTTTCAATTTGGACCAGTCTAAAATTTTGTCGTTTGGTAAAGAGTTAACCCTTTACCAAACAATCCCTGGTTTTTACGACCCAGAGGAAGAAGCCTTCTGAAAACATTGTGGGAAAAGGAGAAAATGCTGGTAAACAGCATTTTCTCCTTTTCTCACAATGTTTTCTACTCTTCTAAAGTCAAGTTTCAATTTTTGAGACACGTTTATTTTGTCGTCTGCAAATGCTTTCAATTTGGACCAGTCTAAAATTTTGTTGTTTGGTAAAGAGTTAAGCCGCTAAATAAGTGAAATGGACCTTCCAAGCCAATAGTAAAAAACCAAAATTTTTGCTATATCAAAGTTACATTTGGGAGGAAAACATCTTATCAGACAGTGTAGATCCAAGATCAGACTGCACGTTCTGTGCAGTTTGATCTTGATCTACACTTTCTGCAAAAGGTATGTAAATCATGTTTAACAGCCTAAGGGCTAAAGTTGGGGATCAGTTTGTACTTTATATTTCAATATTGCCAATACAAGTTATTTTAACCCTATAACAAACAATCCCGAGATTTAACAACCCTAACAAAGAAGGCTTTTGAAAACATCATGTAAAAACAGCAATTTCTCCTTTTTCCAAAATGTTTTCTACCTTTTTATAGGCAAATCCTGTCAATTCAATAGGATTTAATATGTCATCTGCAAATGCTTTCAATTTGGAAAAGTCTCAAATTTTGCCGTTTCATGAAGAATTAAGATCAATTTTGACCGGATAAGTGATAACTGCTCTTAAAACATGTGCAATAAGATATCTTTCATCTTGCTTGTTAACTTTTTTGAGATTTAAACTTAAAACATGTGATAGAAAATGGCCTACTGAACTAAGTGCAGCGAGTTAACTCTTATCGCACAATGAAATTGAAGACTTGTCCATATTTATCTGCGAAAGTGTAGAAAAATGCCCTGTTTACCAATGTCTTCTCTTTATCCCACAATCTTCCCAAAATTGTTTTCAAAAGCCTTCTATGTCAGGGTTTTACAAAGACAAGACTATTTTATTCGCAAAGGAGTACTTTTTTCTCTTGATATGAAAACAGTATTGAAACAAAGAAAGAAAGAGAAAAGCACAATTCGAAAATTTGAGACATCAAAACTTACAGAAATTAAAAGACCACACTTGATTGACAGGTTCCCTGTTTGTTTCACCTCCATAAATAACCATCTGTGAACCAATCTGATAAAAAACAAGAGAAAAGAATGAAGCTGTTTATTCTCCAAAGGAACCAAAATAAGATAGGTAAGTAATTCATGTGAGACTTCTGCTTGTCCTCTGAAAATCTATTAAATGATTAATCAGCAAACTTCATCATTTTCTTTTGGCCTCTGAACAAAGTAAGTCTTCAACACATTTAATTTTACCTTATTTGCCTAAACAGAAGACTTAAACTTAATCTAAGATCTGACATAAGAAGCAAACGATTTTCAAAATTGGACCACAGATTAATTTGACCTTATTATAGGGTCCTGCATGGTTCATTGGTGGAGAGTAGCACTCATAACATGGAGGTCCTGGGCTTGATCCTCACTTGAAGCACTGGGTTTTTTTATGGGAGTGTCCTTGTACAACACATTGCAGAGCCCTAGCACAGCGCTGGTGAAATCCAGGACATAGATAACTATGTGAGCTGTGGCTATGACATGGCTGAAATAATGTTGAAAGTAGAGTAAAACACAATTTAAGCATTTTCTCCTTTTCCAACAATGTTCCCCACGGCTGTTTTACTTAAGGTTATTAAAACAAGTGACTGTTTGCTACAGGGTTAAACAGTTATACTAAAATAAAAACAGCTTTGTTTCATTCCTTTAAACAATGACTAAAATGTCTTACCACAGCTGCTGAGTGACCTGTAAGTGGAGGTGGTCCTACTTTACTCTTGATTCTTTCCCATCTCTCTGAAACTGATCAAATTCAACTCATTAGCAACTCATTAACTCCAGCAAAGACTTTTCTCAGTCTTGCAGATGACAGCTTTTGAAATCCTGGTGGGTGCCAACACTGGGCTGCGGTTGCTCGATTTTCGCTAATATTTTATGTCAAAAAAAGGGCATGTGTCAAAAATATTGATTTTCACTGAATATTCTATGCCAAAAAAAGGGCAGAACTGTGTTAAAAATGTTTTGATGGTTACCTGCCCCTGTTGTATGGGTTCCCCTTTCGCTTGTTAACAACAAGTCAAAGTTTGAAGTAAATATCTTCAGTAATGACTGAGATACTATAAAATATCAAAGTTTTTTCTGGGCGATTTCTAAGTTGAAAAAGGGGCATAACTGTTGCAAAATATTTTCATGGTTACTTGCCCTTGTTGTTTGAGTTCCCCTTTTAATAGTTAACAACTTGTCTTAGTTTGAAATAAATATCTTCAGTAATGACAGACCCATTATAAGATGTCAAAATTTTTGTGCAACAACACAGTCGAAGGTGCAGATGACGATGATGCCAAGGCTATTACATATACCTTGACATTTCCTTTGAAAACAGCTGAGCTAAAAATGCATGTATCAAGCAATACTTTTATCTGTATATTTTCAGATCATCTTAAATAGCATGTTAACCCTTTCCCAAACGACAAATTTTAGTTTCTCCCAAATTATGAACAGGTAACAAATCTGAAAGTGATACAAATGAACTGAATTTCTTTGAAAAGGAAGGAAAGATTGTGGGAAAAAGGAGAAAATGCTGGTTACCAGCACCTTCTCCTTTTTCCACAATGTATTGAAACGGTCTCTTCCTAAGGATCTTGAAACCATAGGATTGTTTGGTAAAGGGTTGACTCTTTTCCACTCCACCAATATATGTAGAATTGTCTGAATATAAAAAAATGAATTTGGCTCAAATGATCAAATCTATCTTTTATGTGGTAGAAAACACTGTGGAAAAAAGAGAAAATGCTGGTTACCAGCATTTTCTCCTTTTCCCACAATGTTTTCAAAAGACTTCTCTGTCAGAGTCATTAAAACTCAGGACTGTTTGGTAAAGGGTCAAATGAATTTCAGAATTAATACATACCAAAGCTGTAACACCAGAGATCTTGTTTTGGCACCAGATTATTCATGCCTCCATAGAGCCACATACACTGCTTATGAACAACAGCAGTGTGCCCGTACCGACGTCCTGGACGATTGTTTGAGCGTTGTTGAGGTACCAACATCTCCCATTCTTCATCTTCTGTTGGCAAAAAAAGTCAAAATCTACTGTAGATACATGTATGTGAGCCATGCTATGTGAAAAGGGGGCTTAATGCATCTGCAAAAAGTACTGACCGAAGTCAGCCTCCAGTCTGCTCAGGCTGACGTGGGTTAATACTTTAAGCTACTGATAAATTTTCTACATGTCAAAGGACCTGTCTATCACATGATTCAGGCTGTAGTTGGGAAATTGGATTTTTTGGATCCGTAATTATGTGATGGTGTGGTTGGTACAATGTATCACAGAGATGCATTAAACCCCCTTTTGCCACAGCATGGCTCCTATCAATGTAATGGCTACTATTTGAACAATCTTTGTTTAACCCTTTACCATACAATCCTGAGTTTGTCAAGATCCTGATAAAAAAGGTTTTTGAAAACATTGTGGGAAAAGGAGAAAATGCTGGTAACCAGCATTTTCTCCTTTTCCCACAATATTTTCTACCCTTCCAAATACAAGTTTCAAATCTAAAGTTACCTTTCATTTGTTGTCAGTAAGTGATTTTAATTTGGACATTTCTAATATTTTTTCCTTTGGTATAGAGTTAGATTCAAGCATTAATTTTACATCAATTGTGAAACAATTTTTTACAGCTTATATCCGTCACTCTTGATGATTGTTTTCTAACCAAAACCATAATCAGTGCTCTGTCTGTGACGTGAATGGTACAAAAGGTTGACCCCAACCATCATGGGATTTGAAACAGGAACCTTCAATGTGACAGGCCCACCCTCTACCCCTACATCCTTGTCTCCCACCAGCAATCTTGATAAAGGTCCACTAGATGAAACTATATGTAAATTTATAACCCTACGCCTTATGGTTACCAGCATTTTCTCCTTTTCCCATAATGTTTTCAAAGGATTTTTTTCTTAGGGTCGTTAAAAGTCGAGCTTGTGTGGTAAAGAGTTAACCAGGATCTAACCCTCTGTGCCAGACAACACTATGCACTACTCCACATGGCCCATCCTCTTTGCAATAACATAGTACTCACAACACCTACCGACGTCGTATTTCCAGAATTCAGAGCTTGATCCTTTCACGTCCACATAACCTCCATACACATACATGGAATCTCTGTAAATTACCGCAGAGTGGTAACGTCTGATGCATGGACGTTCAGAGCCTACATCTAAGCATGCCTTTCTAACATATCCTAAATCTGTAAATATAGAGTAGTCATTTTTATGTTTTAACCCTTTATCACAAAATCCGTATTTTCAAGGCCTTGAGGAAGTTGCCTTTTGAAAAAATTGTGGGAAAATATGAAAATGCTGGTAACCAGCAATTTCTCCTTCTCCCACCATGTTTTCTACCATGTTAAAATATGTTGACTGTAGATGCTTTCAATATTGAAGGGTCTAAAATTTGTTGTTGGGAAAGAGTTAATTTTTCTATGGAGTTTTTCTGTTTTTATTATCCGTAACCTAAAAATCCCGAGTTTTAAGAAATTTGAGGCAGAGAGGCTTTAAAAATATTGTGGGAAATGAAGAAATTCCTTGAAACAAGGAATTTCTCTTTTCTTTGCAATGTTTTCAGCTCTATCACAGATTTTAGAGAAGTTGGTAGCATACAGAACTTGAGAAGAGATGGGTCCCTAGTTTAAATCCCCAGCTCTTTCCAAGGATTGATGATCATCATTGCCACAGGACTCATTCCTGTCTCACTGCTGATCACTGTTTTGAAGATAGTTATGTGAAAAAGCAGCCACTGGACTGCAAAAAATATTGTGCATAATTATATCAAAAGAAACTCTAGGAAAACATGAATAGGTGCCCTGCGCTGTAACTTAAATAATGTTGAAAACAGGGCA
This sequence comes from Hippopus hippopus, assembly GCA_946811185.2. Taxonomy (NCBI): domain Eukaryota; kingdom Metazoa; phylum Mollusca; class Bivalvia; order Cardiida; family Cardiidae; genus Hippopus; species Hippopus hippopus. The sequence goes on along the minus strand of OX328108.1, from coordinate 3,713,264 downwards.
TTAAACACCATACAGTCATTTAATCAATCAATTAAACAGTTCTCTTTTTCATCTTTGCATAACGTGATACAAATCACTGTACACTGTCCTTTCAAGGCGGCTGGAAGGGGGCTGGGAGGGGGCTGGAACATAGGTTCTGTAATACCAGTAAGTTTAAAAAGAACTGGTTTGAACCTAAAATTACCTGGATTTATAATCCATAGTGAGGATTCAGTAAGAGCATCTCCAAATTCGCCACCAAACAGTAACAGCAATTTCTGAAATAATAAAAATCAACAAAGAGAATAAAATCATGTCAGTATTACATTGGTATACATGTCTCCCTCAAGGTTTATTTCATTGGTTGCTTTTTTGTTTAGTTGTTTACTACATCTTAACCCTTTACCACACAATCCCGAGTTTCAACGACCCTGAGGAAAAGGCCTTTTGAAAACATTGTTGGAAAAGGAGAAAATGCTGGTAACCAGCATTTTCTCCTTTTCCAACAATGTTTTCTACTCTATCAAAGACAAATTCTGTCATTTGAACTACATGTACATTTAAATTGTCGTCTGCAAACACTTTCAATTTAGACCAGTCTAATTTTTTTGTCGTGTGGTAAAGAGTTAAACCCTTCATTACAAAATCATAAGTATCAACAAACGTGAGGTAGAAGGCTTTTGAAAACATTGTGGGTAAAGAAGAAAATGCTGGTAAACAGCATTTTCTCCTTTTCCCACAATGTTTTCTACCCTTACATAGACATGTTAAGAAATTGTAAGCCAGTTTTAATTTGTCATCTTGTCCAAATTTAACTCATTCACAGACTGCAAATAAATATGACTCTATAGATGAGATTTTCTTTTTAAAGTACAGAAAACGTTGTGGGAAAATTATGCTGGTTACCAGCATTTTTTCGTTTCCAAAAATGTCTTCCCCAAAAGCCTTCTTCTTCAAGGTTGTTAAAACTTTGGATTGTACAGTAAAGATTAATGTAACTAGCTGTTAATTAGGCCTTACAAAAAAATGTCTGTGTTGAGGGTTTCCATCCGAGATGTTATAGGTAAGGTATATAGGGATGTTTTTTCCCCCCAGAAACTTTTTACATGGACCATGTACCAAATTACACCAGACATTTTTTTCTTTTCAATTGTAGTGTAAAAAGTTAGGGTCAGCAGCATTTTCTGGGAAGGGTCAAGAAACCCTATACACAGGTATGTTTTAGAAAGGCTAATAGCTTTTATTGATAAGTCTTTTTGTTCCAGAGTTTGTTTTTTTTTTAAAGGAATTTGACACCGTTAAATTTTGGACATCATGTTTGTTAGAAAAACAAACAAGAGCAGGCCTGGCATGAGGGTACCAAGTTGCTGATTGATTTTTAGTGAAAATTCTAGGTTGAAAAAGGGGCAATATTTTGATGGTTACCTGCCATTGTTTTATGGGTTCCATTTTTCATAGTTTACATTGATTGAGAAACAGGTTTTTACAACTTAAACTAATCTCTCTCAATTCATCCCAAAGTTGACAACCATTCCTGGGTCTCAAACCCGGGACTTAAAGGTTATGAGACCGATGCTCTACCTCACAACCACAGACACCACACAACAAGTAGTTAACAACTAGTCGGAGTTTGAGATATATATCTTCAGTAATGACAGAGAAATTGTATATCAAAGTTTTTGCATGATGACGCAAATGATAACGCAGATGCACACAATGACAGGGCTATTACATTACCTATAACAGCGTAACTTAAAATGCAGAAATTCATGTGAGAGTATTTTGTGCAAGTTTTCCATCTTTAGAACTCAAAAAATAAAAGACACTAAGGAAATTTTCAGGCAACAAACAAAACAGGAAATTGCAATTTTAAAGCTACTTTGGATAGAATATCTAAGTAAACAAAGAAGTTCAAATAATTTTGTTTGTTCATGAAGAAAATACATATTAATAGGAAATGTTACAATATTTACTTTACTCTATTTTATAAACACTTACAAGTCATTTAACCAATATCATACACATTTTCTCTTAACCCTTTACTACACAAACCCAACTTTTAACGACCCCAAGGAACAAGGCTTTCGAAAACATTGTGGGAAAAGAAGAAAATGCTGGTAACCAGCATTTTCTTCTTTTCCCACAATGTTTTCTACCCTTTGAGAGACAGATTTAATGTTTTGAGTAACAAATTTCAATTTGGACCAGGCTAAAATTTTGTTATGTGGTAAACAGTTAAGAGTTTCTCCTTATCCGGATGGCCCATGAAGACTTCTTTCAGGTCTACTCCAGGAGTAAAACAATGTAGTAAATGGAAAATGTCCTCACCAGTTCTCAAAGTGTATTTTTAGCCATTTACAAAACAATCCCAAGCTTAGCAATCCTGAGAAAGAGGCCATTTGAAAACATCATAGGGAAAGAAGAAAATGCTGGCAACCAGCTCTCTCTCCTTTTCCCACAGTGTTTTCCACCGTGTTTCAAACAAATTCTGTCATTTGAATCATATTTATCTTCTGCCAACAGGATTGCTTTCAATTTGGAAAAGTCTAAAATTTTGTGGTTTTGAAAGAGTTAAAGAGTTTCTTCTTATTTGCTTAACCCTTTACCACACAACAAAATTTTGGCCCTGACCAAACTGAAAGCATTTGTAGTCAACAATTTAAATGTAGCTCAGATGATGATTTCTGTCTATGATAGGGTAGAAAACATTGTGGGAAAAGGAGAAAATGCTGGTTACCAGCATTTTCTCCTTTTCCCACCATGTTTTCAAAAGCCTTCAGTACAAGAGTCGTGAAAACCAGGGATTGTTTGGTAAAGGGTTAAAAAGACTTCTGTCAGATCCACCCAAATAGTTAAGCAGTGAAAATATTGTATAAAGTGCAAAAACTGCTCACAATTTGCCACAATTTGTACTTAATATTGCTTTCTTCAAAGTCTTATTTGTAAAAGTTTGATCTTGTCTACAAAAACCTACACATAAATCCTTGGAAACCAACCCCCCAAACCCTAAAAAACTAAAATAGAATTAGATATTTTCAGTCTTTGACCTATGACAAACAATCCCAGAGTTTTAACAACTCAGAAAGAGAAGACTTATGAAAACATTGAGGGGAAAAGGAGAAAATGCTGGTAACCAGCATTTTCTCCTTTTCCCACAATGTTTTCTACCTTTCAAAGGCAAATTTCATCATTTCAGCCATATTTAATTTGTTGTCTGCCAATGGTTTCTACATGAACAAGACTGAATTTTGTTCTTTGTTAGAGTTAAAAACAGATCATATATTGCCATCTACAGGCTGAATTAACGCCCCCCCCCACCTTTAAAATAAAACTCTTTACCACAAAATCTTGACTTTTAACAACCCTAAAGAAGATTAAAAACGGAAATCATTATATGAGCTGCTTTATTTTTCATCTGCAAATACTTTCCATTTAGTCTAGTCTAAAATTTTGTCGTTCGGTATAGAGTTAACATAGCAGTCAGGGCAGTGCAGTCTGATTTTGATCCTCACTGTTGACAAAAGCATCCTTTGTTAACCCATTATGGTACCACACAATCCCAAGTTTAAACGACTCTGAGGAAGCTGCCTTCTGAAAACATTGTAAAACTCCGGTTTGCGCCGTTAAGAGTTAAACAGCTATTGTTATTACAACAGTATGTCAAAACAGATTTCAAAATGGAGATGATATTGGCTTTAGGGGAAAAAAAGGGCTTTAATAGGATTTTGAACTGATCCTATAATTATACAATTTGAGCCCTTAATACTTAATTTTAACGCTCTACCAAAAAATCCTGTGTTTCAGCAACTCTGAGAAAGAAAGCCTCTTGAAAACATTGTGGAAAAAAGAGAAAATGCTGGTAACCAGCATTTTCTCCTTTTACCACAATGTTTTCTACCCTATTCATAGACAAATGCCATTATTTGAGACACATGTATTTTGCTGCCTGTAAATGCTTTCATAATGTACGGTGTGGCCATTCAGCACGGACTTTGTTTCTTTCAAATTTATTTCAGAATAAAAATTAACCCTTTAGCACACAATCTCGAGTTTCAACAACCCTAAGTAAGAAGGTTTTTGAAACCATTGTGGTAAACAGCAATTTGTCCTTTTCTTACAATGTTTTCTACCCCATCAATGACAGAAATCACCTTTTGATTTACACTTAATTTGTTATCTGCAGCAGCTATCAATTTGGTCAAGTCTAAAATTTTGTCATGTGATAAAGAGTTAAGTGCATTTTCTCACTGATTCTAAAAACATATCCTATTTCTACAGACAATTATCACCTCTCAGGCTCTCTGTTCAATCCCACTTCTTTTCCCACAATGTTTTCAAAAGGCTTCTTCTGAAGAGTTGTTAAAATGTGGGATTGTGTGGTAAAGTGTTAAACAGTAAACCACAAAGTTGAATTTCAAAAGCAATCCATCAAAATAATTGAACACATATGAAATTTCATACATTTCATATCTGAGATAATATACTGGTATGCTATAGAGTTGATGGTGACAAAACATCACAAAAGCAACGATTCTTTCACAAGAGCCAGGGTTTTGTTAGTTTTTGAAAAGCAGCAATGGCAGGGGGAAGGGGGGATTTGGTTGTTTCACAGCATTAAGATAAATAGCTTCTGAAAACATTGTTGGAAAAGGGGGAAATCTTGATAAACAAATCCAATCATTAGAGCAATGTTTAATTTTTCGTCTGCAATACTTCCAAATTGGACAAACCTGCAATTTTGTTGTTTAGTAAAGAGCAAAGAAACTAAGTTGAATTATTTATGAGTATCAACCCTTCCACTGAACCCTTTACAAAACAATCCAGAGATTTTATGACTCTAAGGGAGAAGGCTTTTGAAAACATTGTAAGAAAAGAAGAAAATGCTGGTAACCAACATTTTCTCCTTTTCCTACAATGTTTTCTACCCTTTCGAAGACAACTAACTTGTCATCTGCAAATGCTTTCAAATTGAACAAGTCTAAAATTTTATAATTTGGCAAAGAGGTAACCAATCAAGGCTATTTACATGTACTTTTGATGAAATAAAAGCTTTACTTTACAATCCCAATTCTGACAACCCTTTGGGAGAAAGCTTTGAGAAACATTGTAGGAAAGGAGAAAATTGTGAAAACTGGCATTTTCTCCTTCTCCAACACTGTTTTCTACCCTTTTCGAAACAAATTTTAATTCTTGACTCACATTTATTTTGTCATCTACAAATGTTTTCAGTTTGGACAGGTCTAATATTTTGTCATTTGGTAAAGAGTTAACACAAAATGTTAATTCATCTTTACCACATGGTCTTCTTTAGGAGAAGCATAAATCAATTAAAAGCATGTAGATAACTCTTTACTACACGATAAAATTTTGCACTTATTCAACTCAAATTGCAGAGAAATTGCAGACGACAACATGAAATTTCCATGTTTGTGTCACAATTATTTTGATGTCTACAAAGCTTCCAATTTGAGAAAATTCTAACTTATTCTTTTTTTGGTAAAGTATTTATACACCTTATTGTGTAATCTTGGGTAATCTTGTGTTATAAAAATGAGAGATTTGATACGGATAGCTTGTAGAATGCAAAATCAACCCTGTGACTACTGGTAGCCCATAGCCTCATGTCACTACTGCTCTAACTCTTTACAAATCAAATCCATACAACCCTGAGTTTAGAGGCATTCGGAAACATTGTGGGAAAAGGAGAAAATGCTGATGAACAGCGTTTTCTCCTTTTCCCACAATATTTTCCACTCTATCAAAGAGGCTAATTTGTAACCAACTTGAAATTGTCGTCTGCAGATGCTCTCATTTGGGCAGGAAAAAAGCCTGTTGTTTGGTCAAGGGATAATGAAGATTACACTTCAAAATTACACCTTAGCTCTTTACCAAACTGGAAAATTTTAGATGTGTCCAACTTCAAAGCATTTACAAACCATAAAATAAATGTGACTCATAAATTGAAATTTGAGTCTGGAAGGGAGGAAAACATTGTGGGAAAAGGAGAAAATGCTGGTAACCACATCTTTATGGATCAATAATAAAACCATTTTGTCTAACAGCCGACAAATCAAGAGGTAGAATGTTCCTTTGACACACAGAAAATAGATCAAAAGCAGAAAGTTTCAATCCATGTTAGCCTGAGCCAACTGTGCAGGTTGACATGAACATTATTCCTTGCAGATGCATTAGATCCCCTTTTCACATAGCACAGCTCATTTACAAATGCATGCCTTTTTTGGCCACAATCCTTGATAAAATACCTAAACTCCTTACATGAAGACAAAATTTTAGATCTGTCCAAATTGAAAGCATATGCATATGAGTGACAAATTAAGTATTACCCAAGTAATTTTGTTAATGTTAAAAGGGTACAAAACATTGTGGGCAAAGGAGAAAATACTGGTTACTAGCATTTTCTCCTTTTCAGCAAGTTTGTAAAAGGGTTCTTTTTTGGGGGTTGTAAAAAATGCAGTACTAATTGATAAAGGATTAACTCTTTACCAAATGGCAAAATATAAGTCTAGTTTGAATTGAAAGCATTTTACTGATGACAAAATAAATGTGACTGAAAAATCTTAATTTCTCTTTGGAAGGGCAGAAAACATTGTGGGAAAAGGAGAAAATGCTGGTTACCAGCATTTTCTCCTTTTCCCACAATGTTTTCAAGAGGTTTCTTTTTCAGGGTCGTTAAAAGTCAAATTGTGTTGTAAAGGGTTTAAGCATGCATGTACTTCACATATCAGATGATATATGCATAGCACATACTGAGTGATCTACATCTACAATAACTGACAATAGGTCAAAATATTATCCTAAATATATTATTTGTGCATGTTTGTAAAGTGTTTTACAGTTAAACAGTTTTCAACAATATTCCAGTGATATCGTAGCAGACAGTGCATCTATCAATACTTTCCTAGAGTGTCTTTTAATAGTTCTTTACACAATATTCTTCCCAAGCCACTAGCTGCTTTCTCACAAAACCAGCATCAAAACACTGTTCAGCAGTGAGAAAAAAAATGTATCATGTCACAATGATTATCATCAATCAGCTGAAAGAATTTAGAGCTTGTCGAAATGGGGATTTCAGGGTCCAAAAAATTCTAAAAAAGGCACTCGTCCTGCAGGACAAGTGCCTTCAAAAAAACCCTTGCCCTGATTTGATCCTCACTCGTCCGACAGGAAAAACCCTTCTTATTTAGGACTGACTTTTTTTTTTCAGATGAAATGGAAACGCTCATTATATTGTCTCCCGTAGCAACGAACCTTACATACCAGGTTCCAATAACCGGTACCATTTATTCGGTCAAGTAATAGAAATTAATAAACCTAAAATGACAAGGTTTTTTGAACTGGTTTCGGGAAAGTGTTTGCGTTAGTATCATTTGTCGCTCATATTCAATAACCCAAAGCCTATTAAAACATTTTTATTTGCAATGAAAGATACCGAGTTATATCATTGTAAAATGGGTGGAAAACTTTCTCAAAGATAGGCTACAAAAAGTCGTTGTTAATGGGGAAGAATCATCAGTACGGTCAGTCACGAGTGGCATCCCTCAAGGCAGTGTACTGGGACCAATCCTATTTGTAATTTACATCAATGATATGCCAGAATGTGTCAGCTCAACTACGTACCTGTTCGCAGATGACACCAAGATTTATAGAGAAATAGTCGCAGAACAAGATCAACAGGATATGCAGAAGGACTTGGATAGTCTACAAAAATGGTCAGATACATGGCTACTGAAATTCCATCCAAACAAATACAAAATTATGACCATAAGTAACAAAAAACTCAGCACCAAGAGGGAAAGCCAGTATCACTTATATGACGACAATGGCAACAGAGTTGAGCTACAAAGATCAATAGCAGAAAAAGATATAGCGGTAATGGTAGATGAAAAACTGAACTTAAGTTGCCATATCCAACAACAGGCTAACAAGGCCAACAACATTATGGGACTTATCCGACGAACATTCACCTTCCTTGATGAACAAAACTTTAAATACCTGTTTCAAGCGCTAGTTAGACCCCACCTTGAATATGCCCAATCACCCCACAACAAAGGAGAAATTGATAAACTAGAAGGTGTACAAAGACGAGCTACAAAACAAATTCCTTCAATTAGGAACCTCGACTACGAAGATCGTCTCAAACGATTAAAACTGCCGACCCTGAAATATAGATGAATAAGGGGGGATATGACTGAAGTGTTTAAAATATTATCTGGAATTTATGACAAGGAGGTATCAGAGAATTTATTCAATATAAACAGCAAAGGATTAACAAGAGGGCACAGTAAAAAATTAAACAAAAGCTCCTGCAATTAAAATCTTAGAAAATACATGTATTCATTCAGCCAAAGAGTAATTGATATATGGAACAGCCTCCTAGAAGATATAATATCATGCACTAAAGTTAAAGATTTTGAAGTAAAATTAGACAGACACTGGAGTGATCAGGAAGCAAAGTATAATTTCAAAGCTGAGATTAACCTAAAAGTAAAAACCGGAAGTCACAAAAAAATGAAAGTAAACTACAGAAATAATGAAGAGGTGGATACAGTGGCACAACAGCCAGCGTCCACTTAAGATCCTAAGGTATCCTAAGGTAAGGTATCATTAGGCTGCCTTGAAACCGGTCTATATTTGGTGCGGGGACCAGCACGTTTTATATCCTGTTTCAACATGTGAATTCCTGAATACCCTTAATTTGCTTATTCAATAATGGAATAGCCGTTTTTTTTTTTTGTAAGTTACATGTAACTTGAAAACTTTTTTGTTTACTGCCTTCTATTTACCACTCGCCCTGCCGGACGACCACGACTGATAATTCACTCGTCCTCATCCATTTCTTACTCGTAAATACGAGCGGACGAGTGGATTCTTTGGACCCTGGATTTGAAATAGCAACGCCGTTCGTTTCAAGCTTTAAGTGCTACTGACTGAGCTATTGGCTTAACCAAATCACTATGACTTAACTCTTTTCCAAATAATTCCATTTGTTCACAACCATGGGGAAGAAGGTTTTCCAAACCATTGTGGGAAAAGGAAAAATACAAATAACAAGCATAATCTTTTTTACAACAATATTCGCTTCCTTTTCCAAAACGATTTCCATCACTGGACCAACATTTAATTTGTTGTCTGCAAATGCTTTCAATTTGGACAGGTCTAAAATGGTCATTTGGCAAAAAGTTAACCCTTTACCACACAATCCAGAGTTTTACAGACCCGAAGAAAGAAGGATTTTGAAAACATTGTGGGTAAAGGAGAAAATGCATTTTCTCCTTTCCTCACAATGTTTTCTAACCTATCAAAGACAAATCCAATCTGGTGAGTCACATTGAATTTCTCATCTACAAATGTTTGGAATTTCATCAAATCTAAAAACTTGTTGTCTTGTAAAGAGTTATCTGTATACCTAACAGTAATATTTTAAACTGATCCAAATTGAAAACGTTAGTTGACAGTAACAAAAATATGGCTAAAATGACAGGATTTTTGTCATCATTAGTAGAGTAGAAAACATTGTGGGAAAAGAAGAAAATGCTGGTAACAAGCATTTTCTCCTTTTTATGACAATAATCTCAGAAGCCTTCTTCCACTGGGTCATTAAAACTGGGGATTGTGTGGTGAGGGGTTACCTCTTTACAAGAAGGTGAAATTTCAGACTGTTCCAAACTGAAAGCATCTCCAGACCACAAATTGAATATATCTATCATATGGTAAGATTTGTCTTTGATAGGTTAGAAAAGTATGTGGAAAAAGGAACCAGCATTTTCTCCTTCTCGGACAATGTTTTTCTTCCTTCTTCCTTCACCCATTACCACACAATCCCGAGTTTTAACAACCCTGTAAGAGAAGGCTTTTGAAAACATGGTGGGAAAAGGAGAAAATGCTGGTAACCAGCATTTTCTCCTTTTTCCACAATGTTTTCTACCCGATCAAAACAAAAAATCATCACTTCAGTTACATTTAATTTGTTGTCTGCAAATCCTTTCAATTTGGTCCAGTCTAAAATTTTGTCGTTTGGTAAAGAGTGAAGGTCATTGAAACTGAGGGTCCATACGACAAAATTTTTAAATGGTCCAAATTGAAAGCACTTGCAGACGACAAAATAAACGTAACTCAAAAATTGAAATTTGTTTCCAGCAGGGTAGAAAACATTGTGGGAAAAAACATTGTGAGAAAATGCTGGTTACCAGCATTTTCTCCTTTTCCCACAATGTTTTCAAAAGGCTTCTATCTCAGGGTCGTAAAAACCAGAGATTGTTTGGTAAAGGGTTAACCAACCATTCTTAATTTCATTTCTAGTTTAGTTCTAGATTAACCTTGTACCAAACGACAAAATTTTAGACTTGTCCAAACTGAGAGCATATCCAGACAACAAAATAAATGTGACTCAAAAATTGAAACTTGACTTTAGAAGAGTAGAAAACATTGTGGGAAAAGGAGAAAATGCTGGTTACCAGCATTTTCTCCTTTTCCCACAAGGTTTTCAGAAGGCTTCTTCCCCTGGGTCATAAAAATCAGGGATTGTTTGGGAAAGGGTTAAGAAACTAATGCTAAATCTGATTAACTAAACCAAATGGTTTAGCCAATAAGGTGTTGCATTACTTTCAAATTTATAAAGCTCTTTATGCAGCAAACAGTTCATTACGATAACTTACCTTAAATGACACCAAAGTGTGACCTTGAAGATGTGGTGGTAAATCACCTCTGTAATTCAGTTTTTCCCAGGTTTGGTTTCCTGTATGTAAAAAGGTATGTGTATATGAGTCTTGTGATGGCAGAAAGGGAGTTTAACTTGTTACTGCACAGTCCCAAGTTTTAACGACCCTGGGGAAATAGCCAGCTGAAAACCTTGTGGTAAAGGGAGAAAATTCTGGTAGCCAATGACAAAAGATGGTGGAAAAAGCAGAAAATGCATATTCTTTTCCCACAATGCTTTCAAAGGCTTCTTCCTCAGAGGTCGTTAAAACTCAAGATTGCGTGGTAAAGTAATAATTCATTACTCAATGAGAAAAATACAAGGAAGGCTTTGTTTATCAAATGTAGGAAAGAAAATAGACCTCCATTCCAAGCAACAATTTTTTGGACTTGTCTATATTAAAAGAATTGACTGTTGACATTAAGGTCTATGACCCCTAACACTTCTAGTGCAACATAACAATTTACACTGAAATAATACTTTTGCACATTTTTAACCGACCTGGAATTCCATAGATGTCTATCTTGAAATTATTCGTTGATACTTTTGTTAGTTGCCTAAAAAGGAGGTAATAATTTTCTCCCTTTGTAATGGGAATACAGTGGTTTTAGATTTATAAATGATAATTCTAAGAAGGAAAAAACGGAAAAAGTGGCTCGGTTAAAGTAGTAAAATAATACTCATTTTTAATCATAGCAAATTTTGTAGGATAAAATTATAGTGGAAATAGCTGTTTTCCTCCAGAGGTCGTAGACCTTAAAGGGTTAAATAAATTACCAGAATTGTATCATACTTCAGTATTTGCATAAGCTCCTTTGCCAGGAATTTAAAAACACAGGATCAGTTGGTAAAGGGGAAAATAGCTACAGATACAAACCTAAACTAAATCTCCAGAAATCTTTCAAAGTTATGTTTCCATCTTTTCCCGACAATAAATAAATCCAATTCTCATGCTGGCATGCTGCATGGTGCGCTCTGGACTGAGGAAAAGCTGTTTTAGTACAGTATTTCACTGCACTACAAGATCCTGTAATTCCAATCTCAAATCCTATGCTTTGCATGCTTATTTGCTTTCACTTTAAGTAATTTTATCTCTACCGTCATACTGCAAGCATTTTCCTGAAATGAAAAATTTTTGTCTGCATTAACAAAACATCTTAACATTACTTATGTTTTCTTTAGGTAGTTTGATGGAACAGTGGTTTTGGTAACAGGCAAGTTTGCTAAAATTGCTTTTATAGTAAATTAATAAGAGGTTTCAGTAACAAATTAATTATCAAATGTTATTTGCACCATAACATTTTTCACCTCCAAAACCTAACTTTGGCTTTTTCATCGTTTAACTCTTTTATTTCTGGATATTAGACCTAATTATTCGTAAATCTGGTTCTACCTTTTTGGGACTGGGTTTTATTCCTGAGAAACAAACCAAAGCTGGGTATTGGGTATGAAAATTGTCACGGTGCATTTATAACATAATAACATTGTTAATAAGTTTTCTATATAAGTCCAATTTATAAGTTTTCTATACAAGTCCAATTCATCCAACTTGTCATGTACAGATACACCGGTCACCCAGTTTTCAGTACCTTTTGGCACCTGAACTGACTTCCGGAACATGTGCTGTCAATTTAAGCCATGTTCAATGCATGTGGATCAGTGGTTGTTTGCATTGAAAAAATACATAAAATGTGCATTTATCATTGTTTTATATGAAGATTAATCATAAGCTATAGATCCAGGGTCTGTATTCACCAACCTTGACTGAAAAACATTCTAAGTAAATCAAGGGGAAAAAAGTGTGCCCCGACGTGGGACTCAAACCCACGACCCCCAGAACACTAATACCACTACCCCCGATTCGGGGACTAGCTCCGATGTTATTTTTGCGATTCTTTCTCTGCTAGCCCCCGCAGCAGCCGCTCTTATGACCCATCCGGAGTGGAAAAATTAAAATACCAGCATCGTTTCAAATGGCAGTATGCGTCGATCTTTTCTTTGTCAGTGAACAATAAGGTCCTGAATCGATAGACTAATGATTAATCTCTACAAAAACACTGAAATAATTAAAAAATGGCATTGTTACCTCCTTGTAATTCCGTTATTTCGGAATGTAAATATCCACTGACCTACTTCCTAGGAAGTCGAAACTAGGCTTGACATTTTCTGCACACGTTTCGGAAGTCACTTCCAGTACAGTAAAGTTGTTTTTTTTTCACAATTTATCAGCTTCTGTGTTATCAGCTTGGGTATTGAAAGGAAAACTAAATGTACTGGATGCATTTCGTTTACGAGGGGTTGTATTTATCACTTTAATTGCAGATCACACAATATCATTTTTTAAAATCAAATTGACCACGCATGCGCAGTTCACTGAATTCATAATGAGTGTTTGTTTACAAATTAGCCAGATGTGTTTATGTCAAATAAATGTTAAATTACAAAGGGATGAATGAAAACCTTGCACTAAACTTGGTGTCAACATGAAGTTAAATCATTTATCTATCGATTCATGTCCATTTTCATAGCTGACAAGCAGATTAAAGACACATTAAGCCGACTGAAAAATGACCGTTAAGATTTTGAGATTTCCAGGTGGTATTAAAGAAGGGTTGCTCTGAAGGGTTGCAGAGACCCAATCACAAAAATAAAATCGGAGCAACCCTTCAGACTGAAGGTATAGTACCACAGCTCTACCAACAGAGCTAGGAGGGCGTCTGGTCGTGAGTCTTTGCCCTCTTGATTTTCTGAGAGTCCGCAACTCCCCCTCTGGTCCCAACGGACCACCAGTGCCACTAACCCACGCTCATCAATTGAGCTGTTAAAAACATTCTTAAGTAAATCAAGGGAGAAAAATCAACTACAACAATTCCAGGTCTTATACTGATTACCTGATAATAAAACGATACAGCATCTTCTAGACGGATGAAAATTGAATACAATGTAGAATGATAAAACAGTTACAAGTTTACTTACTTAGTCTTGTATATTCACCTTTTCTTTTATAATGGAATGCGGTTTTTCGCAATTTTCAAATTTTATCAATGAGTTATTGCGAAATATCTGACATAAAAGGGGGTCATAAAACGCTAAAAATGGACCAAATGTAATTCCATGTAGTAAATGAACATGTAGTTCATATCATCATTACGTTTTAACTGCAACGGAATCTTATTTTAGAAAAGTGCTTTTTAATTTAATTTAAACTAGTCCTAACAACCGTTAAGAATTCGGTGCATGGAAATACCGGAGTGGACCGGAACGGACCGGAATGGACACCGGAACGGACCCAAATGGACAGTGGAATGGACCGGAACGGACCGGAATGGACAGTGGAATGGACAGGAATGGACCGGAATGGACACCGGAACGGACCCGAATGGACAGTGGAATGGACCGGAATGGACCGGAATGGACAGTGGAATGGACAGGAATGGACCGGAAGATACGATGAAAAGTCTTGCATTACATCCTTTATTTGATATTCGAATAGAAAAAAGCTTGAACATATTCATTTAAGCATAACGAGGAACCTGCACGCCGGAGGCTATACGGAAATGGCTTTCAACTTGAAGGAAAGAATATCGGGTAAGACAATAACCTTGCGAGTAAAATCTAGTAAAGAAGATTAGGTAAGCTTGAACGGACCTTTACAGGGCATGAAAAGTTGGACATAACGACTTTAAAAACAAAAAAGAACTTGGGGACAGACCTAGACTTTCATATCTTTTTTTTTTAAGAACATGGAATATCAGACGTGGGAATCCTCATGCTCTTAAGTGAAAAATATCTGATTTTGGAGAATTAAAAAACCGGAACGGTCCTGTAAAGACTCTAAAACGGGAACCCGTGAACGTAAAAAGAGAAGAAGTCGGAAAATGACCAATATCTTATCAGTAACATAAAATACCTTAAGTCTGAAACGTCAGATTGAACATGAACTGAATTGAAAATATGTGATATTTGATTATAGAAGGACCAGAATGGAGCCTAACAGACCCTTAATGGCGTACCTGTGAACTTAAAAAAACAGTGAGGAAACTAGGAAATGGCCAACATTGCACAATATGAGTATGGAAAACCCGGAACGGATGGTAACGGTACCTGAAAAGCCTTCACAGGAACTGAAAAACACATTTGGAAATCGGGAAAGGAACAAAACTGTTGTAGAAATATGAAATCTGCGACGTAGGAAACATTAAAATGAACATGAACCGAATTGAAAAGATCCAGTATGGACTAGTGAAATACTGGAACGGACTCGAATCGACCTTTGACAGCGTTCATAGGAACAAAAACCTATATGAAAAAATGGGGAAAAGACCAAAAACCTTATCAGAAATATGAAATATCGGACGTAGGAATGAACATGAATTGAAAACATCCGATGTTGGAGTACGGAAATACCGGAACGGACATTAACCGACCTTTAAAAGTCTTCATAAGGAGTAAAAGCTTCATGTGAAAATCGGGAAAGGACCAAAATCTCATCAGAAATATGAAATGTCGGACGAAGGAATCCGTAAATGAACATAAACAGAATTGAAAAGAGCCGATGTTGGAGTACGGAAATACCGGAACGGACATTACCCGACCTTGAAAAGTCTTAATAAAGAGTAAAACGTTCATGTGAAAATTGGGAAAGGACCAAAATCTCATCAGAAATATGAAATGACAGACAAAGGAGTCATTAAATGAATATGAACAGAATTGAAAGCATACGATTTCGGAGTATGGAAATACCGGAACGGACCTGAACGGCCCTTAAAAGTCTTAATAAGGAGTAAAAGCTTCATGTGAAAATAGGGAAAGGACCAAAATCTCATCAGAAATATGAAATGACGCACAAAGGGGTCATTAAATGAATATGAACAGAATTGAAAGCATACGATGTTGGAGTATGGAAATACCAGAACGGACCTGAACGGCCCTTAAAAGTCTTAATAAGGAGTAGAAGTTTCATGTGAAAATTGGGAAAGGACCAAAATCTCATCAGAACTATGAAATGACGGACAAAGGGGTCATTAAATGAATATGAACAGAATTGAAAGCATACGATGTTGGAGTATGGAAATACCGGAACGGACCTGAACCGACCCTTAAGAGTCTTTATAAGGAGTAAAAGCTTCATGTGAAAATAGGGAAAGGACCAAAATTTCATCAGAAATATGAAATGACGGACAAAGGAGTCATTAAATGAATATGAACAGAATTGAAAGCATACGATGTTGGAGTATGGAAATACCGGAACGGACCTGAACCGGCCCTTAAAAGTCTTAATAAGGAGTAAAAGCTTCATGTGAAAATAGGGAAAGGACCAAAATCTCATCAGAAATATGAAATGTTGGTCAAATGAACCATTAAAATGAATATGAACCGAATTGAAAAGATCCAATGTTGGAGTATGGAAATACCGGAACGGACCTGAACCAAGCCTTAAAAGCCTTCCCAAGAACTAAAAGGTTCATGTGAAAGTCGGGAAATGGCCAAAATGTCATCAGAAATATGAAATGTCGGACAAAAGAATGATTAAATGAACATGAATTCAATTGAAAAGTTCCGAAGTTGGAGTATGGAAATACCGGAACGGACCTGAACCGACCTTTAAAAACCTTTACAAGGACTAAGAGCTTCATGGGAAAATTGGGAAAGGACTAAAATCTCATCAGAAATATGAAATCTTGGCCTAAGGAAAGATTAAAATGAACATGAACCGAATTGAAAAGATCCTATGTTGGAGTATGGAAATACCGGAACGGACCTGAACTGACGCTTTAAAGCCTTCCCAAGGACTAAAAGCTTCATATGAAAATCAGGAAAGGACCAAATCTCAAGGTTGAGGGCTAAAAGGTTCATGTGAAAGTCAGGAAAGGGCCAAAATTTCATCAGAAATATGAAATGTCGGACAAAAGAATCATTAAATGAACATGAAGTCAATTGAAAAGTTCCGAAGTTGGAGTATGGAAATACCGGAACGGACCTGAACCGACCTTTAAAAACCTTTACAAGGACTAAGAGCTTCATGGGAAAATCGGGAAAGGACTAAAATCTCATCAGAAACATGAAATCTTGGCCTAAGGAACGATTAAGATGAACATGAACCGAATTGAAAAGATCCCCAATATTGGAGTATGGAAATACCGGAACGGACCTGAACTGACGCTTTAAAGTCTTCCCAAGGACTAAAAGCTTCTTATGAAAATCGGGAAAGGGCCAGTCAAAAAATGATAATAAACCCGAGTTGCTACTGACTCCTTTACAGAAGCCAATCAGAAAGAAATAAAGATAACCGTGACTGTCTTAAGGTAGTGATCCGTAATAGAAAACAGCTATTTGCAACATAAAATTATCCAACAAAATTTGCTATTATTTAGAATGAGTATTATTGTACTACTTTCACCGAGCCACTTTTTCGTTTTTGTCCTTCTTAGAATTGTCATTCATGAATCTGAAACCACTATATTTTCATTATAAATGGAAATAATAATTACCTCCCTTTTCTGAAAACAGACAAAAATATCAACAAATAATTTCAAGATAGACATCAAAGGAATATCTAGTCGGTTTAAATTGTGCAAAAGTATTGTATTTGTATAAATACGTATTTATCATCTATCAAAAAAAAAAAAGTATTCCATGCTGCACTGCAAGTGTTATGGGTCTACTACCTTAAAGTCAATAATTGGTTTTAACTATTGTCCTGCTAAATAAATACTGCAGTCTTTTTGTTGCTATTATTTTACCCGTTTATTCATCGTTCCAGATTTGTTGGCATGAATTTACAATTCATTAGCAAACAGTGGAGATAAAGATAAGACGACACGGCTATGCGGTCTTATTATCTTCAATTACCGGACAATGATATCAATGTGATAAATGGGTCGACCTTGAAGTGAACATTTGGATTATACTTCAATTTCCTTCGTTATGTTTTCATATTTAGACGTTATTACTCGGCTGATGAGGGCCAGAGAGTGATATCGGCCAGCCACCTTGATATCTGCCCCGATGGCTTTAGCCCGAGGACAGATTTCGAGGTGGAGGGCCGACATCACTCTCCGGCCCTCACCAGCCCTGTAATAACGTCTTTATTACATTCATGGACCTATTGCTCGATTTCTTGGCTTTATAGCATGTTTAATACTTTAAACAACAACAACAACAAAAAAGAAATCTTGTCGTAATTCGACAAAACTATTTACCGCGGGTAAACGTCACGTTCGTGACGTCATTCATCATCACTATCGTAGAGCTGCATTATGTGCAGTATAGGACGCTTTAAATAAGCAGTTCTTATGTTTGTTCATTGTTAAAAAGATGTTGCCATTGCCATTGTTGTTTCTCCATCTAAGTATTCAATTTAGCGCGATACGGATCAAAACTAGGAAACAGGATAAATAGAATAGATGGTTGTTGCTTCGAATTATGAAACTTAAAAGTCGAGCTCGGTTCTCCCGTTCTCAACGGATCCATACAAATCGTAGAACTACTAACCTATAGATACTAGATCTACACATTGCCTGATAAATTTCCCAATCCAAGGCAACAACAATCTATTCTCCATTTATCACATCTTTTTTTAGTTTAACGATTCATCGTTGACTGTGGTTCTGAATATTTGTCCGCTACTGATTCGCTACCAGTGGCGGCCAAGTACCAGTGGCGGCCATTTCTATGATATCGCGTTTGTGCGTACACAAAAATGGTAATTACGCTGAGTCATGTACACGGCTGATGAGGGCCGGAGAGTGATATCAGCACGCCACCTCGAAATCCGCCCTCGCCCCCCCCCTTTTTTTTTTGCTGATGAGGGCCGAAGAGTGATATCGGCCCTCAACCTTGAGATTTTGGTCCTTTCCCGATTTTCATATGAAGCTTTTAGTCCTTGGGAAGACTTTAAAGCGTCAGTTTAGGTCCGTTCCGGTATTTCTATACTCCAACATAGGATCTTTTCAATTCGGTTCATGTTCATTTTAATCGTTCCTTAGGCCAAGAGTTCATATTTCTGTTGAGATTTTGGTCCTTTCCCGATTTTCATATGAAGCTTTTAGTCCTTGGGAAGGTTTTTAAAGGTCGGTTCAGGTCCGTTCCGGTATTTCCATACTCCAACTTCGGAACTTTTCAATTGACTTCATGTTCATTTAATGATTCTTTTGTCCGACATTTCATATTTCTGATGAAATTTTGGCCCTTTCCCAACTTTAACATGAACCTTTTAGCCCTCAACCTTGAGATTTGGTCCTTTCCCGATTTTCATATGAAGCTTTTAGTCCTTGGGAAGGCTTTAAAGCGTCAGTTCAGGTCCGTTCCGGTATTTCCATACTCCAACATAGGATCTTTTCAATTCGGTTCATGTTCATTTTAATCGTTCCTTAGGCCAGGATTTCATATTTCTGACGAGATTTTAGTCCTTTCCCGATTTTCCCATGAAGCTCTTGGTCCTTGTAAAGGTTTTTAAAGGTCGGTTCAGGTCCGTTCCGGTATTTCCATACTCCAACTTCGGAACTTTTCAATTGAATTCATGTTCATTTAATCATTCTTTTGTCCGACATTTCATATTTCTGATGACCTTTTGGCCATTTCCCGACTTTCACATGAACCTTTTAGTTCTTGGGAAGGCTTTTAAGGCTTGGTTCAGGTCCGTTCCGGTATTTCCATACTCCAACATTGGATCTTTTCAATTCGGTTCATATTCATTTTAATGGTTCATTTGACCAACATTTCATATTTCTGATGAGATTTTGGTCTTTTCCCTATTTTCACATGAAGCTTTTACTCCTTATTAACACTTTTAAGGGCCGTTCAGGTCCGTTCCGGTATTTCCATACTCCAACATCGTATGCTTTCAATTCTGTTCATATTCATTTAATGACCCCTTTGTCCGTCATTTCATATTTCTGATGAGATTTTGGTCCTTTCCCAATTTTCACATGAAGCTTTTACTCCTTATAAAGACTTTTAAGGGTCGGGTAATGTCCGTTCCGGTATTTCCATACTCCAACATCGGCTCTTTTAAATTCTGTTCATGTTCATTTACGGATTCCTTCGTCCGAAATTTCATATTTCTGATGAGAATTTGGTCCTTTCCCGATTTTCACATGAAGCTTTTACTCCTTATGAAGACTTTTAAAGGTCGGTACAGGTCCGTTCCGGTATTTCCGTACTCCAACATCGGCTCTTTTAAATTTTGTTTATGTTCATTTACGGATTCCTTCGTCTGACATTTCATATTTCTGATGAGAATTTGGTCCTTTCCCGATTTTCACATGAAGCTTTTACTCCTTATAAAGACTTTTAAAGGTCGGTACAGGTCCGTTCCAGTATTTCCGTACTCCAACATTGGCTCTTTTAAATTCTGTTTATGTTCATTTACGGATTCCTTCGTCCGACATTTCATATTTCTGATGAGATTTAGGTCCTTTCCCAAATTTCACATTAAGCTTTTACTCCTTATAAAGATTTTTAAGGGTCGGTTCAGGTCCGTTCCGGTATTTCCATACGCCAACATCGGATATTTTCAATTCTGTTCGTATTCATTTAATTAATCCCTCATCCGACATTTCATATGTCTGATGAGATTTTGGCCCTTTACCGCTTTTCACATGAAACACGTAGTCCTTGGGAAAGTTTTTAAGAGTCGGTTCAGGTCCGTTCCGGTATTTCCATACCCCAACATCGTATGTTTTCTATTTGGTTCATATTCATTTAATGATTCCTTCGTCTGAGATCGTTTTATTTTGGATGAGATTTCGGTCCTTTCCCGATTTTCACATTAAGCTTTTTGTCCTTGGGAAAGCTTTTAATGGTCGGTTCAGGTCCGTTCCGGTATTTCCATACTCCGACATGGGATGTTTTCAATTCGGTTCATATTCATTTAATGATTCCTTCGTCCGACATTTCATATTTCTGATGAGATTTTAGTTCTTTCTCGATATTCACATGAAGCTTGGATGCCTTGTGAAGGCTTTTAAAGGTCGGTACAGGTCCGATCCGGTATTTCCATACTCCAACATCGGCTCTTTTCAATTCTGTTTATGTTCATTTACGGATTCCTTCGTCCGACATTTTATATTTCTGATAAGATTTTGGTCCTTTCCCTATATTCACATGAAGCTTTTAGTCCTTCGGGAGGCTTTCTAAGGTCGATTAATGTCCGTTCTGGTATTTCCATACTCAAACATTGAATCTTTTCAATTCTGTTTATGTTCATTTACGGATTCCTTTGTCCGTCATTTCATATTTCTGATGAGATTTTGGTCCTTAACCATTTTTCACATGAAGCTTTCAGCCTTTGGGAAGGTTTTTAAGGGTCGGTTCAGGTCCGTTCCGGTATTTCCATACTCCAACATCGTATTCTTCAATTCTGTTCATATTCATTTAATCACCCCTTTGTCCGTCATTTCATATTTCTGATGAGATTTTGGTCCTTTCTCGATTTTCACATGAAGCTTTCAGCCTTTGGGAAGGTTCTTTAAGGGCCGGTTCAGGTCCGTTCCGGTATTTCCATACTCCAATATCGTATGTTTTCAATTCGGTTCATATTCATTTAATGATTCCTTTGTGCGTCATTTTATATTTCTGATGAGATTTTGGTCCTTTCTCGATATTTACACGAAGCTTTTATGCCTTGTGAAGGCTTTTAAAGGTCGGTACAGGTCCGTTCTGGTATTTCCGTACTCCAACATCGGCTCTTTTCAATTCTGTTTATGTTCATTTACGGATTCTTTCGTCCAACATTTTATATTTCTGATGAGATTTTGGTCCTTTCCCGATTTTCACATGAAGCTTTTACTCCTTATGAAGACTTTTAAAGGTCGGTTAATGTCCGTTCCGGTATTTCCATACTCCAACATCGGATGTTTTCAATTCAATTCATGTTCATTCCTACGTCCGATATTTCATATTTCTGATAAGGTTTTTGGTCTTTTCCCCATTTTTTCATATAGGTTTTTGTTCCTATGAATGCTGTCAAAGGTCGATTCGAGTCCGTTCCAGTATTTCACTAGTCCATACCGGATCTTTCCAATTCGGTTCATGTTCATTTTAATGTTTCCTACGTCGCAGATTTCATATTTCTACAACAGTTTTGTTCCTTTCCCGATTTCCAAATGTGTTTTTCAGTTCCTGTGAAGGCTTTTCAGGTACCGTTACCATCCGTTCCGGGTTTTCCATACTCATATTGTGCAATGTTGGCCATTTCCCAGTTTCCTCACTGTTTTTTTAAGTTCACAGGTACGCCATTAAGGGTCTGTTAGGCTCCGTTCTGGTCCTTCTATAATCAAATATCACATATTTTCAATTCAGTTCATGTTCAATCTGACGTTTCAGACTTAAGGTATTTTATGTTACTGATAAGATATTGGTCATTTTCCGACTTCTTCTCTTTTTACGTTCACTGGTTCCCGTTTTAGAGTCTTTACAGGACCGTTCCGGTTTTTTAATTCTCCAAAATCAGATATTTTTCACTTAAGAGCATGAGGATTCCCACGTCTGATATTCCATGTTCTTAAAAAAAAAGATATGAAAGTCTAGGTCTGTCCCCAAGTTCTTTTTTGTTTTTAAAGTCGTTATGTCCAACTTTTCATGCCCTGTAAAGGTCCGTTATAGCTTACCTAATCTTCTTTACTAGATTTTACTCGCAAGGTTATTGTCTTACCCGAAATTCTTTCCTTCAAGTTGAAAGCCATTTCCGTATAGCCTCCGGCGTGCAGGTTCCTCGTTATGCTTAAATGAATATGTTCAAGCTTTTTTCTATTCGAATATCAAATAAAGGATGTAATGCAAGACTTTTCATCGTATCTTTCGGTCCATTCCTGTCCATTCCACTGTCCATTCCGGTCCGTTCCGGTCCATTCCACTGTCCATTCGGGTCCGTTCCGGTGTCCATTCCGGTCCATTCCTGTCCATTCCACTGTCCATTCCGGTCCGTTCCGGTCCATTCCACTGTCCATTCGGGTCCGTTCCGGTGTCCATTCCGGTCCGTTCCGGTCCATTCCGGTCCGTTCCGGTCCATTCCGGTATTTCCATGCACCCTTAAGAATTGCTCGTTTGTTTACCTCGACAGAGAAGGTGGGGCCTAAAATCTTAAGTCAGACTACAACTTTTTATTAAAACACAAATTTAACAAGAAAAAGATGTGTGGTACCGGGAGACAAGATTAAAGTAAATCATACATGAAATTTCATCTTTATCTAATATCTTTCTTTTAATCTTTCATAAACATTGGTGAAATCAGGTAATTATGAAGATCCAAAGCGCCAGTGTACATTAGATTTGTTGTAATCTGCTATTTAACTTCGGAAACTAAAGAGTACACATAATCAGCGTAATCATACCCAACAATTTCGATACTTTTAAACAAAATAGAAGAATTTCGCTACTGAGATTTTTAAGCTCCCATGAATGAAGGCAGAAAGGCCTACGTCATACTTTGATTTTCATTTATCTGTTTATGTTTTTGTCTACCAATCTTTTTACGTCCATATTGTGTACTCAATTTTTCACCCAGTTTTCTCTCTAACGCTTTAAGTCTGGCAAGAGGATGGCGGGGGATGGCTTCAGCATATGCTGTTCAATATATTTGAGCCATGCTCTGTGAAAAGGGGGCTTAATGCATGATTTCAGTTATACCACGGCTGCCAGTGCACCTATCCATGCTTTCTTGGAGTTTATTTTAACCAGTACGTTGCGAAATATTCTTCCCGAACCACTGGCTGCTTTCCTACATAGCCATCGTCCAAACAATGATCAGCGATGAGAGAGGAATAAATCCTGTCCCACTAATTACCATCAATCCTCAGCCGAACTGGGGATTCAAACCAGCGACCCCTTGGTCTCAAGTCCTGCAGGCTACCGGCTGCGCTACCGAGGCTAGCTTTGCACAGAAAAATGTATTTATCTAAATTGAAAGCACTTGCAGACGAAATTTTGATACGGCTCGAAATTTTTCTCAAGAAAGGTACAAAAAAATCACGGTGGGAGATAAAATGCTGTTTATCAGCATTTTCTCCTTTTCTCACAATGTTTTCAAAAGCTTTCTTCTTCAGGGTCGTTAAAAGCCGGGATTGTTTAGTATAGAGTTACCTCTTTACCAAACGACAAAATGCTGAACAATACCATATTGAAAGCATTTGCAGACGACTGAATTACATGTACATGTTTCTCAAATGATGATTTCTGTATTTGATAAGGTAAAAAACATTGTTGGGAAAAGGAGAAAATGCATTTTCTCCTGTTCCCTACTTTTTTTTTTTTTTTTCCCAACACTTTCTTATTCAGGATCATGAAAACATGGGGACTCGCCCGGGTAGTCTGTGGTTAACGTATCTGACTGGTGACCTGGAGGTTACGAGTTCGATACCCGTTTGAGGCAAACCGTCCTTCCAGCGATTTTTGCCTCTCATCTCTGATGATGCATGTGAGAAAAGTAGTCAGTGACTAGGAAAGAAAGTTGCGTCAGTGGTGGTGTAAAAAAAAGCCAGGAAACTCATGCATATGTGCACTGACCGCCGTGATGTGACCCAATTAAGCTGTTAAAAGGGCGCTAAACTCCAATACAAATAAACAGATAAATAAATGAATGAAATAAATGAATAAATAACACTCGGAATTGTTTAGTAAAGAGTTAAACTGAGTTATCTTTGGGGTCAGGTGACGAATACTCACACTTCACCAAACAAACCCGTATTTCAACGACCATGAGAAAGAAGGCTTTTTCAAAGCATTGTGTAAAAAGGAGAACATACCGATAACCGTTATTTTCTAATTTTCCCACAATGTTTCCTAATCAGATAAAGAAGTTTCAAACATTCGAGTAACATTTAACATGTCGTCTGCTATTGCTTCCTAAATGGACATGTCAGCCTTTTTATAATATGTCTTCTGATAAAGATTTTACCCTTTACGGCACGATGCCGACTTTTAACGAGCCTGGGAAAGAAGCCTTTTGAAAACATTATGGGAAAAGGAGAAAATGCTGATAACCAGCGTTTTCTCCTTTTCCCACAATGTTTTCTGTCCCATCAAAGAAAAATTGCAGCATTTGAGCCACATTGAAATTGTCGTCTGCAAACGCTTTCAATTTGGACAAGGCGAAATTTTTGTCGTCTGGTAAAGGGTTAACCAAGTATTCACTGGTGCAAAATGAACTGTAAACCAAAATTTGAACTTTTGCCGCAATTTAGAAGGGTAGAAGACATTGCGGGACAAGGAGAAAATGCTGATTACCAACATTTTCTCCTTTTTCAACAATGTTTTTAAAGTCTTCTTCTTCTTTAGGGACGTGAAAACTCGGGATCGTTTGGCAAAGAGTAGTATGTTGTACATGTAGTTAGGTACATGTATATGAGTTATGCTCTGTGAAAATGGGGCTTAATGCATCTGCGAAAAATATCGACCCATGTCAGCCTGCGCAGTTCGCGCAGGCTGACCTGGGCCGAAACTTTTCGCTATTGGTCAATTTTTTATATGTCAAAGGACAGGTCTTCCTTATAATTAAGCCGTTAGTTTCAAAATGTTGCTATTATGGATCCATAATTATGTGATGGTTTTGCTTGGTACCGGAGATGCATTAAGCCCCCTTTTGCCGGAGTATGGTTCATATGTGTATCGTTGTTAAAAGTTGACGTGTTGTTTATCTATGTAGTAGATAATGCTATATATGGGTACAGCGTCAGCCCCTCGAACTACGTTTCGATACCGTATGTATAACAACCATTCTTATGGTTGTATGGTGTTTAACGCCGTTTTCAACATTATTTCATTTATATCGCGGCGGGCAGTGCACTTATCCATGCTTTCCGGGAGTCTCTTTAACCAGTATACTCCACATAATTTTTCTTCCAAACCACTGACTGCTTTCCCACATAACCATCGTCGAAACAATGGTCAGCGGTGGGAGAGGAATGAATCCTGTCGCAATGACTATCATCAGTCCTCAGAAAGAAATTTGCCGAGCCGGGGATCGAACCCACGATCCCTGTTCTCAAGTCCTGCACATTACCGAATGAGCTACCGGGGCTCGGCAAACCATTCTTAAGAAAATTCCAAGTCTTATTCTCCACGATTTTCTTAATTTGAAAGTAACACAATTTCTGATTGGCTAAATCAAATGGTATTTACAAACTTTTTTTAACCCTTAGGCTGATAAGCGCGAATTCGGAACTTTTTGCGGACAGTGTAGATCAAGATCAGACTGCACAGAACGTGCAGTCTGATCTTGGATCTACACTATTCGATAAGGAAACGTCTTTTCTCCCCCAAACATACCTTTGAAATAACAAAAATTTGGTTTTTACTGTCATCTTGAAAATTTCATTTCATCTATTTAGCAGAATAAGGGTTAGGAACGTTTTGTTGTTGTTGTTGTTCTTGTTGTTATTGTTGTTGTAGTATATAAAACACTTAACCCTTATCCATCCGTTCGCGACTATGGATGACTTTTGCTAAGAGTGTACAGCAAGATCAGCCTGCACATACGTGCAGTCTGATCTTGTTCTACACCCTCCGCTGCTTAATCGGTAGTTTGGGTCATATAACCCAGCCCAATACCCGTACATTGAGCAAAATATTTTGTGATATAGTCAACAATTTTTTATTCGGCAGGTCCACGGCCCCTAACTCTCATATTACAAGACTGAAGCTCCGAGATTGGCCGAATAGCCTTTACGATAACGTCGATGTTACACGATATTTACCGATGAGTGAGTGAGTCTACGCTTATATTAAAAGACGGAAGTTGCCGAGATTGGCCGAATAACCTTTACGAAAACGTCGATGTTTACCGATGAGCTAGGGGCCGTAGTAAAGTGATCTAAAAGTACCAAATGAATCGTATGCTGTAACAAAAAAAAAACAGCATGGAAAAGACAACGAGACTATTCCTATGTCGATTTCAATGATTTTCATGGGGAACCCGGAAAAAAGTGACGTGAACAAAATTTAATAAAATTAATCTATGTACATTGTAATATGTGTAACTTTTACTGATTACAGATATATGTGAACGGCGTTCTTGCAAAGGGGGGTTTAATACATCTCCGTGATCTATTATACCAGACTAGTCACTACATAGTTATAGATCCATAATATCTATTTTATCCAACAATCGACTGAATCCTGATGTCGAATGGTCTTTTGACTCAAAGAAAATTGATCCAATGGCAAAAATGTTTGGACCCAGACTGCGCAAGCTGACCTGACCTAATTCGGTACTTTTTGCAGATGCTTTATACCCCTTTTCACAGAGCATTTCAAAAACAAATCCTTTCGTTTTAGCCACATTTGAATTGTCGTCTGCAAATGCTTTCAATATGGCAAAGTCTAAAATTGTGTCGTCTTGAAAAGAGTTAAGCACAACGAGATCTAAGCTGACAAATTACTGATTTTAGTTCACCTATTCATTTATTTCCGTATCAGTCCAAACCTTTGTGAATGCAGTCAACGGAAGATAATTTGTTACTTGTGGCCATTTAAATGGTTGATTTTATCTCGTGAATTACTGATAAACTGATGAACCTATCTCGTGACGTCCTTGTATGTATATGTGTACGTACGGGGTGTAATTCGGATAAATTAATCCGTGAATATACTTTTAAACTGTGGTTTTTGTGTTGTTTTGAATAGTTTTGTATGTATTTCGTAATGTAACACATTTCATGTTAATTTCGGTGATCAGTGTTCAAACCTTATGTTTTTTTGTTTTGTTTGTTTGTTTGTTTGTTTGTTTGTTTGTTTCTCTAAACTCTTTACCAAAAAGAACAGTTTGACATATCCAAAACCAAAGCATTTTTAGACGACCAAATGAATGTGGCTGAACTGATGGAATTTGTCTTTCCAAAGGTTCGAAAACATTGTGGGAAAAGGAGAAAATGCTGGTTACCCGCATTTCTCCTTTTCCACCCATGTTTTCGAAAGTCTTCTGCCCAAAGGTCGTCAAAACAGGGGGATGTTTGGTAAAGGGTTAATCTACAACTACATTTATGGCCAATGCATGGAATGGGGTATTCATGTATCGCGGAAAGGTCCAAACAGCTTGACGTTACTTTACCTGATTCAATCTCATTGTCGAAACATCCTGTGTTTTAACGATCCCAATTAAGATGGCTTTTGAAAGCTTTGTGGAAAAGGAAGAAAATGCCTAAAACTATATATATATATATTTTTTTTTTTCCTCACAACGTTTACATATCTTTAAGAAAAACAAACCCAAACCATTTGAGACAAATTTAATTTGTCGTTTGCAAGTGCTCTCAATTTGGACTTTTTGATATCAAAGACTGTTTTCATAGTCGTCTACCGCGATATTTTTTAGGAGGTGATGAGTTAAACAAACAAAAGAAACATTTACAACTGGTAAAACATTTATGAAGAGATTGAAATATCAGTGTTGCTAAGCTCAATAATAGTAAACATTTTGGAGAAATCATCCCCAAAACTGTCATTTCTGACCAAAAATTATCCAGTGTTGATAGAAAAGATTTCAACGACTGTTGTCGAAAAAAAATGAAGATTTCAAGAGCAACTAGTGTTACATACAAACTTCGTGACTGGTTCTTACCTTTGCTGCTAATGGGATTGGTTACTGTTCCGATGGCTACCAGTAAATCGTGTAACCAGGTGGACCAGTGTAAATGTACGTTCGATGACGGTAGCGGAACGGTAGATTTGTCACCGATTGGACGACAAGACGGAACTCCACTGTAAGTAAATGGCTCTAACCGTATACGAAATGATCTAGAATTTTAACGACCCTTATGAAGAAGGCTTTTGAAAACATTGTGGAAAAAGGAGAAAATGCTGGTAACTAGCATTTTCTCCTTTCTCTACAATGTTTTCTTGTCTTTTAAAGACTAAAAAAAAAAAAGAAAAATATGACTGCTTGCTCAAATAGGTTGAAGTAGCCCTTCCAGGATCAGATAAAGGAATAAATAAATTTACTAAAACTCTTAAACTGTCGCAGGCTGAGGAATGGTCTCACTGGCTGACTTGTCACTAAACCAGGAAAACGTTTCAAGAGCCATAACTTGCTAATGATGTATATGTAAGGTCTTCATCATGAAAATGGGAGAAAACGTGAAATCCAAATTATCTCCTTTGTAACCAAACTGCAAACTGTGCCCTTTTTTTATTATTTCCTTTATTCATATCTTTGGTTTACCAAGAGATGTTGCGATTATTATAATTTGACTAATGATGTATATGTAAGGTCTTCATAACATTTGCAAATCGAATTTCACAAAATATTACCAAAATGTAGCAAGTAGATCAAATTTGTAGTTTTATAAATTACGAAGGAGTCATTCAAACCTGAACATACCTTTATAGTGTAAAAGATATCAAGAATGAAAACCAAGTAATACCTTATTCAGGACCTAGTAAGTAGTTGAAAGCCATCAAGGGAAGTAACTGTCTTTTGTCTCCTATTGCGAGTGCATCATATTGTAAAACTAGAGCAAAAGATGGCAACTTTTAAGATACATTTTTCGTGCCAGCTACTGTGACTTTGATAGGCTGCACTGTTACAGATAGAAATAAAAATTCATAAAAAAATCAAAGTATGAATTCAATTTGCCTGCATTTTGACCACTGCATCGTGTCCTTTTGGCTAGTTTGCCTTATGGTAAACTATCAACATTGTGAGTGCAAGGAAAGATAATTTGTTAATAAATTCATGTCGGCAAAACTTCCAGAGTAATTTTGTAAACCATTTTTCTCACTTTGTCCTCTCATTTCAGAATCAACAACGAATTCGCTGGAGATAATTATGCCTACTCGTTCAATCCTTGTTACCCTTTCACCCTGGGTACATGTGTCAACGCAGCGGTAAATATAATAGCCATGCTCTTGGTATGAGGGTTTAATACATTTCCATGATGCATCATACCAAGCAAATCCTTACATTATATGGCTCCATTTCGTCTAAAGAACGACTGAATCATGAGGTAGAACATTCCTTTGACATGCAGAAAATTTACTGATAGCTAAAGTTTTCAACCCAGGTCAGTCTGTGCGGACTGCGTAGGCTGACCTGATTGGATACTTTTTGCGGATGCATTAAACCCACTTTTCATAGCATGACTCATTTATGATAATTTCATTACCTTGCGGTTAATTCGCATTTCTTTTGCATTTTTTTGAAACTGGAGTTAAGCACTTCGAGGATTTTTTCTTTTTACATAGTTCAGTTAACTTTGTCGCTCAATCTTTCAGATGAATTTATAAAAATATTTCATGTACCGTATCGGGTTATTGTACTTTAAATTATAAAGTTTGCATGTCAAATCAACATTTTATTCAATTAAAAAATGAAATATGCTACCATCTTTAAATAATAAGTAATTATTTTCAAGGCTCCGTTCACCACGAATATTTATAAGGCCTTATTTTTTAAGCAGCAAAATGAAAACAACGAGGAAAAAGAGGCTTATTTTGGAGCGGTTACTTTTTATAATTTCTCCTCATATTGTGCCAAAAAGAAGTATCAATATTCATTTTCCAGTAGATCTACCTCTTACTCCGTCTAATTTTTTTTTTTTTTTTTTTTTTTTTTTAATCCTTTATCACACAACCACGACTGTTAACGACCCTGAGAAGAATGCATCTGGAGACTTTGTGACAAAAGGAGAAAATTGTGGTAACCAATCATAAGTGATAAATAGAAATCGTCATTTGAGATGTACTTAATTTTTCGTCTACAAATGTTTTCGACTTGGTTAAAGCCAAAATTTGTTGTTTGGTTAGAAGTTAAAGATAGTGTGTAAGTCGAAATGTTTGGAAATTTTCGCGATTTCGCGAATTTAAAATTTTGCAAACTTTTCTGTTCGCGTATTTTACAACCAATATACCAACAAACAACGAGTGTCTTGAATTCGCAATCATTTCCTTACACAAAATGTTCGTAATCGGTAATTGTCAAATTTCTTGACACACGTATATGTCCATGTATATAGTATTTATTGTTTTAAACAGGCCTGCCAATATAACGCCACAAATGTGGTTTATTACAGTTTTGGAAATTCGTCAAAAATGACTTTCTCCTACAACTTATTTGCTGGCAAATTTTATCGTCACCTTCTATCAGTACTTTCAGTGCTTTTTTTTTTACAGGCCTGCCAGGTATGACGAGCCACGAATGTGGTTTATTACAATATTCGAGATTCAGCAAAAGTTACTTTCTCCTAAAACTTATTTGCTGGCAAATTTCTTCCGCCACTTAAAACTTATTTGTTGACAAATTTCTACCGTCAACCTCTATCAGTACTGTCGGTGCTTTGATTTGTTATCATTATTATTATTATTATTATTATTATTGTTATTATTATTATTAACGGAACGCGATAACCGTGGCCCTTGTTTACAATAATTCAGATCATTCTATCTTCGTATACGGGAAGAACAGGTAAATTATCCGATAATTTTAGTTAAAATGTACATTGAAAAGGCTTAAAACTTTTACAAGCTATTATTTCTACTAAGCGAGCAGTGGTGTAATGGATAAAATCTCTGCCTCTCAAACCGGCTATCCCGGTTCGAGCCGTAAGGCCCACCTTTTTAGGACAAAAGTTATATACTTTTTCGGTTTTCTCCTTTCTTTTCTTTTCCTTGTTTGATTGTCTTTTGTGTTTCTTTTTATTTTCTTCTTCTTTTTTTTTAGACGTGTATATCTTTTTGTCATTGATATTGTTTTGTTATTATTACATTTTATTCTAATTCCTTTTATTCTTCTTGTTTTAAAGCATATTTCTATATGACTGACACAACAATAAAATGATACGTGCGCAAATCTCATCCCATGCACTGGCGGCATCGGTACTCGCTTTATTTTCACTGGCCGTATCGGTACCCTGAGGCTCTTAACATTCAGTATCTGTTGCTTCTTCGTCGCTGACAGCAATTATTCACTGCTCACAGGCTTCTTGAACTACAAAGTCGGCTTTAAAAGAATGTTTATTCTTCTAAGACCACACGTCTGCAGTAACTTTTCCAATCAGATTGTTGTAGTTCTCAAGCCGTTCCGTTCCACTGGTGCTTCAAATTAAATCCTTGTCCAGACAAGCTTCTGAGATGCTTAGGTTCCCAACTATAGGGAGACATGTCTCTCCCGTCAAAGCCATGAAACAGGAAGAAAACTAGTATCCAGAAATCTGTGGCTTTAGTCATCTTAGAAGTCTAAAACAATAAGCTATTTCTGGCATCAATTCCTCTACAAGAGATGTCTTGGTTCGTTTTTCCCAAATTTCACAAGGATGAATAAGCAATTTCGTGTGATGTCAATTAAATATGAATGAGACTACTAATTACAAGCATAAATATTCACTATCATATCATAAAAAAATAATGTAACCATTGACTTGGCAAAAAACAATTGCTTGATTTAAAAAAAAAAAAATTCCAGTGACTCGAACTCGATCCGCATGGGTGGTAGCAGAGTCGCTATGACCACTGCACCACAGCTCTATTTGCACATTTGAGTTAAAATTTACCTATACGTAACAGCTTTGTCCCTGGTATTCCCTATTTGAATGTTTTGAACTGATCCAGTGTTTGTAAACAAAGGCCACAATTATCGCGTTTTGTTAGTATCTCTTTTATTTATTTATTTATTTTTTAAACAGTATAACGATACAAATGTGGCTTATTACAATCCATCAAATATGACTTTATCATAAAAATCATTTACTGGCAAACTTCTACCTTTACCTCATAACTCCAGACAGAGGGAGTGATTTTAGATTCAAAATTGAAAATATTTATTATTCTCTGCAAAACCCTACGTTATTTGGCACTCATTAGAATCGTCTCGTCACGACAATTCTAATGAGTACCCACAACATAGAGTTTGGAAGAGAAATAATGGATTTAGAAAACCATCACTCCCTCTTTTCAGGATCTCTGGTCACCTTCTATCAGTCCTGTCATTGCTTTGATTTTTTATATTTATAATTTTACAGGCCTGCCAGTATGACGCTACAAATGTTGTTTATTACAATATTGGAGATTCCTCAAAGGTAACTTTCTCCTATGACGGTCTAAATGTGATCGGTACCTACGTAGCAGACGACGGAGCCAGGTCAGTTAGCATCAATTTGGTTTTTGGAAGGCGAGAGCCTTTATATGTCGCCGCTCGGCAGTATGCTGCAAATGCCTCTGAACAGCATTATCCAAACGCCTTTCAAATAGTTCGATACTTCTCGAGTTCATAAGAACAAAATACTGTCGAGACCATTGTAAATTTATTCAAAACAACAAGAAGAAACTTCAAAATTTCTAGAAGGAATTGAATCGAATTCTTAAAAAACATGGTTTTTGACAAATGCAAATTACTTTGGATCAGTTGATTGTTACGATGGTGTTGCTGCAGCAACAAATAAACTGTAGTTGTAATAAGCCAATCGAAACCTACTGAAATGACGTCATTCTGACCTACTTCCACTCCACAATGCATTAACAACTAACCAGTATGTAAATTTACGACCCCTGAACTAACTAATCGGATAGCTTTTTTGAATGACAAAATTTTCTCTTTAAAGAAATTTCTTTTTCTTCTATCAAAGTTGTGCTTGACATTATGATTAATGACTAGGTTATTGTTACGCGTCAGCGTGGCCCAGTTTTGATTCCGGAGACCTGTGAAAAGAAAAAGGTAATTCAAATGAAATCACAATATGTGTCATTTCAAAGTAGTTCCGGCCAGCATAATGTACCGATGTAAAGCAGGGGATAGCCTGGGTTCCAATTCTGATCGTTTCTTTCCTTATGTACGGGTATGATCGGACTTTACCATGTCAAAAATGACAATAACATGATCTGTAACCATTTTATCACGCAAAAAGTTTTAACTTTCTTTTGATCGTCACGGTGCTTAACGTTCAGCAGTTATTCATAAATATTTAACCCTTTACCACTCAATGCCGACTTGCAACGACTCTGAAAAAGCAAGCTTTTAAAAACATCGAGGGAAGAGGGGAAATTGCTGGTAACCGGCATTTTTTTCCTTTTGCCACAATGTTTCTACCCTATCAAGAACAAATTTCGTCCCTCATTTGGGCCACCCTGAGTTTGTCGTCTGCAAATGCTTTCAATTTCAACTTAGTCTGAAATTTCGTCGTCAGGTAAAGGCTAAACGCTTATCGTAATGAACTGTTATCACACTTACCTCCATCATTATTAAAACTGAAATCTTTATGTAATATAATCCATTTATTTTCCTCGTAAAAATTTCCTTCAACTTCACTTTTTTTCAAAACCGAATGACACAATGATAAAATTATCTTGACACAGAGAATCCTATACTGTCCTAGAATGCATCGGACGTGTTCATGTTTTTCTAAGAACACAGACCAAGGGCCTATATCTGTGTAACTCTACACGATATATTATTGTCGAATAAAGGAATAAGGTGTATCTCAATTGACGGGTAGGCAATCATTTTGCTTTCATGTTTGCCGACAAGCTGAACATACATTCCGGTTAGGCGGCATTAATGAAACATAAGTGTTAATGTCAATGAACCCTGAGACCGCTTAGAACGTATGTCTCTTTTGCAGACAAGGAAGATGATTCTATAGTCTGCACACAATATGTAATCTTATGTCTGATCTACAGTGTGAGCTACCTTGTAATAATCCGACCAAAACAGCCCTGGGTGGAGTTGCAATAATTAAGCATTTTTCCCGAAATGGAAAATGCCAATTTCATCAATCCAGCGCTCTAAGGGTTGACCGAGTCATAGATTACAAGAATCGTATAAACAAAGAACATCCTCGGACGTCCCTCATAGGACCTAAAAAGTCAACCGTCAAATGATGTTGGTTATCCTTAATAGGATGGTAAACATTGTGCGAAAGGGAGAAAATGTTCGTTGCCAGTATTTTCTCACGTTCCTGCAAGATTTCAAAATATCCTTCCTTTTTGTAAAAGCCCCATTCTTTGAGGTCATTAAAACTCAGCACATGTATTGTAATCTGAAAGTTAAATCTCTGTTTTTGAACATTGAAAGGCGTTTGTTTTGAAACTTTTTTTCAATCTTGATAAACATATATTTCAAATAAAATGGTAAACAATTAAAAAAAAAAAAACCTTTTAACTGAAAGACAAAATTATGACAACCTCAAGGGAAACAAAACTTCTTCGAAATACTTTTGGAAAAGGAGAAAATGCTAGTAACCAGTATTTTCTCCCTTTACCACTTTGTTTTGTGCTTTTTCCGAGCCAAACGGCACATTTTCAGCTGCTCTTAAACTGTCATCTGCTAACGGCTTAAACGTAGACGGCCCTAATTTTTTGTTATTTTCTAAAGGGTTTTGTAAAGGGTTACTTAGATGGAAAACATTGTCGGAAAGTCAAAAAAGAAAATGTTGATTACCACTATTTGCTACTTTTCCTACAATGCTTTCAAAAGTCTCTTCTTCAACATTGTTAAAAGTCAGTATTGTGATCTAAAAGGCTGAATCTGAATTTCTATACTCTAAAAGGCACCTTTCTAGAAACTCTTTGCTCTCTCAATAAAATTGTCTTTGGAATAAAATGGTAAAGACTTTCAAAAAATAAATCATCTCATAACAAAGTTACAGTTTTAGACCTATCAAAATCGAATGCATTTTCAAGCAAAAAGTATTCTTTAATCCTTTACCATACCCTATCAAGTACTGTTTTAACAACCCTGAGAAAGCGGCCATTTAAAAACTTTATTTTGAAAGAGAGAAATTTTCTTAACTCTTTACATGAAGAGAAAAATTCAGACTTCCCAAAATTGAATGCATTTTCAAGCAGCAACTTAGATCTGGCTCCATTGATGGAACCTGTCTGAAATAGGATGGAAGACAACTTAGGAAAAGGAGAAAATGTCAGTTAACACCAAATTCCCCTTTTCACACCAAAAAATTTCACAAACTCATTATTGGGGTAATAGAGGGGTAGATCAAAGTTTCTATACAACGAAAAAACATATACCGGTAACGGTACATATACCGGTAACGGTAAATCGAAACTCTTTGCTATCAAATAAAATGGCAAAGAGTTTCAGGACAGTCCTTTCGTTTTAATTTTTTTCAACAGAATTATTTTCACGAGCCTTCTTCCCCAAGTTTGTTAAAAACTCAGGATAGTCAACTGGTCTCCATTGCACATGAACATTGCACAACCCTATACACTTTACTGTATCAGGAGAAGCGATTAAACTACAGGAAAATGTATCGCAATATTTTCTAAACTCGCCTTCCAACTGTACTTTCACTACTTTGATTCTCCAGGGTGTTAGTTTAGCTCTTTACCACACTGGTCAGTTACAATCAATTTGGTTTTCCCAGGTTTTAGATAAAATCTTTACCATACGGCAAATTTCCAGTCTTGACCAAGCTGAAAAAAAAACTTGTTGATGAAAAATTTAAACAAATGTGACTCAAGTTATTGAACTAGGTTTTTTTTTTTTTTTTTTTGAAAAAACAGAAAACGTGGTGGGAAAATGCTGGTTAACGCAATTTCTTCTTTGCCCACAGTGTTTTACAAACACGTTTTTCGTCAGGGTCGTTAAAACTGGGGATTGTTTTTTTCTTTTAAAGTACTAGTACCAAACACGTTTTAGTTTGCTTTTCGATGCCGACTA
Organism: Hippopus hippopus; assembly: GCA_946811185.2. NCBI lineage: Eukaryota > Metazoa > Mollusca > Bivalvia > Cardiida > Cardiidae > Hippopus > Hippopus hippopus. Next base: position 3,676,965 of record OX328108.1, on the reverse strand, counting down.
AATAACTTCGATTTAATTTACGAGGCCTGTAGGTAAAGAATATTTGTCATAGTTTGGCCCATAGTAGCAGACGATGTAGATCAAAGATCGAACTCTGCGTTCTGTGCAGTCTGATCTTGATCTATACCGTCTGCAAAAGTTATCAAGGCCGCCATCAGCTGTGAAAAAAGTAACACTTCTTTGAATTTTATTTTTTCCAGGACGTCCGTAGTGACCTTTGTATGTGACCCTAACGTAGATCCACCCAGCTACACTGTTGATGGCGAAACGTCGACAGCGCAATACGTAAAGAATCTCTTTTATGTCTCTTGAGACAGGCCCCAGCCTGCTATTATGACCTTTTTGAACCGGAAGTTCCGGTTGAATTACCGTCAATATTTAAATGTATGCAACTAAAAGTAAACCGTTCGTGGAATTATCTTAACCTTGTTAGTGACGAGAGAGAAAATTAATGTTGTATAAAATTAATCTTCTCGTAAATCTACCATAACTTGCATTACCTAGTGTCTTTCACGTGTCATTGCCATTGTAAATCAATTAAAATCTCGGGTCATTTGTAAGACCGCAATCTTCGCGATTTTAACGTTCTTTTTCTATGGAAAAAATCCTGTTTTATCGGACGGTGAATATTCAAGGTCAGGCAGCATGTTCTGTACAGTATGGTCTTGATTTACAATATCCGGGAAAGGAAATGAATTGTGCTGAACAACCTTAGAGTTATAAAATATATGACTAAGGTCTATCAGTACTTGAATTCAAGCTTTCTATCTGACGAATTTGCGAACCAAGCAATAAAAGTTTGCCATTATATGAGTCTAGATAACATTCATAAAAAATTAAGGGATACAGATATACTTCCCAGAAATTGCGAGCCAAAGGCTTTTGTTTTCACTGAACCATTTCATTCTTTTCTAAAACCAGTTTTCTTGCGGTCATTGCACTGGGAAACTTTTCCCAGATCAAATGTAAGTTATAGACACTTCAAAGAAGCATTAATCAATTAATACCAACAGCTGTATTAATTTGCACTGATTTAATAATAACATTTACAGAGTTTTACAGTGACATCTAAAGCCGCATGCGCATCTGGTTCCGGTCCAGTTGGCCCCACAGATGGCCCCTCCACAAGCGTGACGGTGTCAGCAACTATCAGTGTAGGAAGTGTGTTGACAATAATGTAATTATATCTGTTTCTTTTCTTTTTTAAAGCACTCTCCACCATTTATAGATAGAATTAACGATCCGTGACCAGCTGTATAACTAAACCTCTACCACGCAATCTCTCCAGTTTTGACCAACCCGCATAGCTCAATTAGTAGAGCGTAGGACTGGTGAACGTGATGTGTCGGGTCACTTTAGGGTGTGGGTTCTATTCTCACGGCTGGCCATCTAAATATACTAATAGTCCTTCGGATGAGATGTTAAACCGAGGTCCCGTGGGACTGTGCTATACACGTTAAAGAACCAGGCGTAACTTAGGATGGGTTTCGTCCTCTATATGCACTATCCCCCGTAACAATACCATCGGCCTTCAGGGGGGGCGTCGCCTATATGGGCAACCGGTAGCGATGATATTACAAACGCAAATTCAATCAATTCAATCTCGAGTTTCAACGATCTTTAGGATGAAGGGTTCTGAAAACATTCTTGGAAAAGGGGGAATGCTGGTAACCATTCAGTTCTCAGAAGGTAGAGCCGAGGATTCGAACCAGCGACCCCCTGTTAACACGTCCTGCATGCTACCGATCTAAATTCTAAGACCACCTGTATGGATCTGACCGCCTGATTTTCTAGTTTAAACATATTTTATTTCCATTTTTGGTACAAAATCATATTTATAACGTACAAACACAGAAATATTGGCCACAAGTTCTAACAACTTAGGTTCGGCCATTCCCTTATGGTTTCTTACACAGGCTAATGCTTTCTAAGTAGTGCGTATATACAGTCATGCATCCAAAAAATTCGTTTTAAGGTATAGAAGGTATTGATATTCCGTTCATGAGACACTTCTTACGAAATGGCGTCTAATGAAAAGTGTAGACTTTCAGATGGCTGATTTTCTAACCCTGTATTTAAAAAAAAACAACAGACTTTTAGATAGGTTCAAAATGAAAGCATTTACAGATGAAATTTAACTTTTGCTCAAATGGTGAAATTTGTCTGCGATAGGAGAGACAACAACGTGGGATAAGTAAAAATAGCTGCTTACCAACATTTTCGCTTTTTACAACAATGGGATGAAAGCCTCTGTATCAAATTTTAATATGTCATTTCAGATTTTTCTCCGTGATTATAGTCTATCTAGTGGCCGGTATAATATTTAACAAATTTGCTCGACACAATTCTGGGAGAGAACTCGTGCCAAACGTCACGTTTTGGACGGCAGTTCCAGGTCTTATCAAGGTATGTTGGACCCTAACTCTTTCGACACCTAAATCTTTCGATACCTAACGCTTTCGACACCGTGTTCTGTGAAAAGAGGGCTTATTACATTTGCAAAAAGCATCGACTCAGGTCAGCCTGCGCAATCCGCGCAGGCTGACCTGAGTCGAAACTTTTTGCTATTGGTCAACTTTTTGCGTGCCAAAGGACAAGTTTACCTCATTATTCAGTTGGTTGTCGGATACAATACAAGTAAATTTTATGGATCAATAGTGCAATATGCGATGACTTGCTTGGCATGCTGTAATACATAGATGCATTAAACCGCATTTTGCTACATGGCTCACATACATGTACATGGAAACTCGACCTCTTTTGAATGCTAGAAATACAATCCAATTTAACCCAGATAATGTGCAGCCTGATCTTGGATCTATGTCGTCCGCAAGAACAGTTGTTTTAGCTAGTTAAGCTGAAAACTAATTCATATTCATTATCTCCCGCTAGATGGCATTCTACAAATACACATCTATTTAATTTGGGCATTCTGGGTACAGAACCGGACTACTTTTCAAACAAACAACTGTAACTTTGAATTTCAAAATTAAATAAAAGTTTACCCAATAAAACGCTACCTGGCGCGATTCATTCAGCTATGATAGCTAGCATGTAACCTATGCACCGGCCATTTATTAAAACAGCCCCTACAGGCTTGGGTTATAGCTTCGACAAGAACGGTATAAGCCCTCCTTTTCCCAAGTATTCGGGGATGGGTGATGCGTCATAGACAGGTCGAATCTTCGAAGAATATGACATGCTCAGACAACGAATTCATGTTACCATCAGTCGGGTTGAGTAACCCCCCTTGGTGCACACTTCTACACATTTGGAAAGAAGATAAACATGTGTCACGAGACAACGCGAGATTACCGGGGCATCCTTGGTTATGTGAAAGGGTAGTAAACCGTTAAGCAAACCAAAGACGAGAATAACCAGTGAGAAACTAAAGTGGAACATACCAGTTAGGTACTGTTCTGTGCACATTTCAGTGAAATGTATCTCCGTTAATGTTGATATTTACACTGAAAAGTAATTCATGTTTAACACCATGTTTGTTCGTTTACACATTGTCATGATAATAAGTTCAATTTTAGGTGCCTTTAAATCCAAGAGTCCAGTTTATATCAATAGGACTTATTATCGGACGTAGGTGGGCAATAGGTGTTACATAATCTTTAATTTCTAATAGCGAGGCCGTCGGAGAGGTTACGGCCGGTCAGGTAAATCACCAGCCAATTTTTTGGCCGACTATGGTATAGGCCACCGCACTATTTAAATATACAACAAGAACATATAATACCATATAAATTCAACAAGCAAGGATTGACAAAAAATGCATCAGAATTGTCTGTAGATGTTTTAAAGTTTCTTGCTTAGGAAAATTTCCCATAAACCGGTGACACCATTGTGACAGTTTCCCCTGCAACTCCTGGCTTTGGCTCTCTGTCCGATACGGCGAGATTTGAACAGAAAAAAAATCCCTGTGAAATTATTTGTTTACTTTATCCAGGAGTTTGGAATATAAGATGTTGAGCTTGACACTTAAAGGATAAATATAAAATGTCAACCCTGACGATTAACACTCTTTCTCTCTCTGCGTTAACATTTGAAAGTTATCAGAATCTTTATTGGCTTATATTTATCATCTTGCATGGTACTTAAGTGCTCTCTCTCTCTCTCTCTCTCTCTCTCTCTCTCTCTCTCTCTTTTAATTTTTGTTTACTTATCTATATTTCAGGAGGGCTTCTTTTTTACAATAAGTTTGTGCGGCAGAAGGAGCGGTTATACTAAATATTAAAGAAGACAGAGAGGGGAAAAAGAAAAAAACACCACAAATTATCAACAAAACGTATTTACAACCACAGCAATTAGACATTGTACTTTGAACAAAAACTGTTATGTTATTGTTAGACAATTGTATTTTGAACAGATACTAATACTACGTTATTGTTAGACACTGTATTTTGAACAGATACTAATACTACGTTATTGTCAGACATTGCATTTTGAACAAATACTAATACTGCGTTATTTGTATTTTGAACAAATTTTGTTCCGTTAAGTTTTATGATCATTGTGTTCGTATAAGCGTTACATATTTTAACTGCCTTTAGTGTTTCTGTAGTTAATTCAAGATCAGACTACCAGGCTCCATATTCATCAACCATTCTTAAGAATATTCTCGGTCTTATTCTCCAGAATTTTCTATATTTGAAAGTAACATAACTTCTAATTGGCTAAACCATTTAGTTTAGCCAGTCAGAAGTTGTGCTACTTTTAAATCAAGCGAATATAAGAAATACCTAGAAAATACCAGATATAAAGACTATGAATATTCTTAAGATTGGTCGGTTAATACGGACTCGAGACTAACAGTATGGTCTATATTCTACATTCTCTGATATTCATCCTTCAACTAGTACTATTTCGGTCAACTGCCAACAACTTCAAATCTTTGGCAGAAAGTGCAAATCGAGATCAGACTGCACACTAGGACGGGTCTGATCTTGGTTTCTTTCGATCCGTCCGACTATATTTCCCAAAAGAAAAAAAACCTTGAAATCATACTATTTTTGTCGTACCATTGAACTTGTCGACTTCATTTAGATTACATTTCAAAACTTCATAAACTCTATACAGCTCAAAAATATGCTTTTCCAGTGAAAATATGGCACAAGTAAGGTAGATGAAACACTGAATAACTGGATTTGACCATTCTTTTTCAATCTTGCATAGACCAACAAAGTTTTATCTTTACCAAAGTCACTTATTCCACATTTGCTAGTCTATCAGTACTTTCAGTACTTTGTATCCAGTAGGATAAATACATGTATAAATGAATTTTGATGGTCATTAGCTTCCGCAAAATGCGCTCTCTCTCTGACCAACATCGTGAGTAAAGGTGCATATGCATATGCACATAGCCTATAATCGTTCCTGTGATTGAAATAAACATGTATCTATGAGCCATGCTCTGTGGGAAGGGGATTTAATGCATCTGCAAAAAGTACCGACCCAGGTCAGCCTGCACATTCCGCGCAGGCTGACCCTTGGTCGAAACTTGTAATTTTCCGCATGCTCCTGGACCATTCTATCTGATGATTCAGTCGTTTAGGCAAAGTGGACTTTATGGATCCATAATTTTGTGATGACTTGCTTGATACAATGCAACACGGAGATACATTAAACCCCCTTTTACCAGAGCGTGGCTGATATGTAAATATAAATGAGCCGTGCTCTGTGAAAAGGGGACTTAATGCATCTGCGAAAAGTATCGACCCAGGTCAGCCTGCGCAGTCCGCAGTTTTCGCTACTTGTCAATTTTAAGTTTGTCAAAGGACCAGTCTACCTCCTGATTAAATCGATTATTTGAAAAAGTGGCTCTTATGGATCCATAATTATGTGATGACTTGGACTGGTATCATGTATCACGGAGATGCATTAAGCCTCCTTTTGCCAGAGCACGGCTCAAATCTATTTGGCAAATGGTTTGCTCCTTATTTTCAGCGCACGAGTTTGCAAGTTTCCTTGTTATGCATGCCTACACATATTCAATATGAACTGGCCTTTAATGCCTGAAAACACCTGGATGTTTTTAAGAATATTCTTAAGAATATTCTTGGTCTTATTCTCCAGAATTTTCTAAATTTGAAAGTAACACAACTTCTGATTGGCTAAACCATTTGGTTTAGCCAATTAGAAGTTATGTTACTTTCAAATTTAGAAAACTTAGAGAATTAGACTGAGAAAGATCTTAAGAATGGTTGGTGAACACGGACTATGGAAACCGGGTTACTTAAGACAGAAAAGAGCCTTGCTCTGAAAGAAGGGGGTTTAAAGCTTCTCCATGACGCATTAAACTATGCAAGCAATCACATAATTAGGGATCAACAAAATTCATCATTTCCAACAGCCGACCTGGGTCGATGTTTTTAGCAGATGCATTGGACCCCCTTTTCACAGAGCATGGCTCGTAAGCATGACAAGTTATCCCACCGTGTAAATGACTTCCGATCATTTTTCAGCATTTTTCACACATTTATAAATTGTGATGGAAAAGGTCGTCAATTTCATCATATTCTATGGAAAGTAATCTTCGAGCTAATACATAGGAGGGAAAATACGGATAAATATTGAGCGAGTTATTCTGGAGATCAATACAGTTTTTTTGTTTCCACCTTGCAATGGAAATTTTATAACTGCAGTGAATATATTGAATGAATCTGATTGGTCAATAAAATCAGCTTGAAATAACGGCTTGATTCCAAATATAGATTTTACCAATCGGATTCGGATTCTTCCAAGACGGCTTTTGCAGTCTGATCTTGATCTATGCCGTCCGAAAAGCCCTTTCTTTCGCCCTACACAGTGACAGGGTTTGAAAAAATCATGTACTCGTAGTTTTCGTTATACACAAACACATAAAACGTTCAGCTTCAAAAATTTAGCCGTCTGCTTGTGTCGTAAACAATTGGACCAACCATGTGTTAGAATGAATCAAGAAGTAAATCCGGATTAAGATTACAGATTAACTCTTTTATTCCTGAACCAAACATAAAACATGATTCAGACGATTTCAAATGAATCTATTGTGACTTCTGTTGAATACACAACAATCAGGCAAAACGTATATAAAATAATAGTGGCAAAAGGGGGGGTTTCTGCAACAACGTTTTTAATGAAAAAGAAAAAAAAGTGGTCTTCGTGGTTATCTTTTATCCCGTTCAGTACCATAATCATGTCCAATCCAGGGCTTTCACATGCGATGGAGATCAAGATCAGACTGCACAGAACGTGTGATTTTGGATCTATACTGCCCGCTTGTTTTAGTCAGGCCTTTAAGATATAAATCTCTCTAAGTTTCTCTTGATTGTATTTTCAGCTGCATATAGAGGTCAAGTTTAAAATTGAGCAATGCTCTGTGAAAACGGGATTTAATGCATTTGCAAAAAGTATCCACCCAGGTCAGACTGCGCAGTCTGCGCAGGCTGACCTGGGTGGATACTTTTTGCTAAAGCTCAATTATTCGCATGTCAAAGGACCAGTCTATTACATGATCCAGTCGGTTGTTAGAAAAAATGGATTTAAGAATCTATGATTATACGATAACATGCTTGTTATAATGCATTTCGGAGATGAATTTAACCTCCTTTTGCCACAGTGCGGCGCATAACTTAAGCGCTACAAGAGTAAATGTATTAAACCTCACTGAAATAATCTATGATACTTATATTAGTACTAAACCACTCTACGACAAATGGAATTTTTTATTCCTAAATGAAACCGAAGGAATTTAATTTAGTTGAAGAATTAAAAAAGAAATACAGAATATGGATAGGTTTTTGTCTTTCTTGTTTATGTCAATCCTGTTGATCTGTCTTGTGCAAGAAGGTGAGGTTTATCAGACCATGTATTTTGGGGTTTTTTTTTGTCTGAATTGTTTTCTTCCTTCCTTTGTTACATGTCAACGTCTGTCTGTCTGTCTGTCTGTCTGCCTGCCTGCCTGCCCACTCTGTCCTTTCGTTCACCCGCCCATCGCTCGCCCGTCTGTTTGTCTGCCCCCTCCCTCCGTCCGTCTGCATACCTGTCTGTCTGTCTGTCTGTCTGTCTGTAGTGTAAACATTATGACTTGTAAAGGATTAAGAAAAAAGTATGGGCAAATTTTGGTCATAGACCAGTCTGCTAATTCTTTGCAGTCTGGTGTCTATAATTGTGCGCTATCCGATCTTGATCTACGCCGTCTGTTTAAGCTAGAGGTCTTTCTATCGCCAATACCAGTTAGATTTTTCTGCCTAATACTGTTTTGACAATAAATCAGTAGAATAGGCTAAAACATTACATTACAAGGTCTCTTTTGAATGGAATATCACTTAACCCTATGGCTGCTAAGTACGACTTAAGTACATGTAGGCTACCTTGTGCGGAAAGTGTAGATCCGAAGATCTGACTGCACAGAACCAGCAGTGTGACCTTGAATCCATCTACACTGTCCGATAAGAAATAATTCTTCCCTAATAGATACCTTTTGATAGCAAAATTTGGGTTTGTACTATTGCCTTGAACGTTTTATTTCACTTATTTAGCCGAGCTTGTGGGTTAGGATCTCGGACAGCGTAAATTCAAGTTAAGCTGAGATTGCGAATCACTTACAGTCTGACCTATACTTTCTCAAAATCAATGTGCATATTACCGTGAATCTACACTGTTTGACAGCTTGAGAAATAGTATGGTTAAAAACCATTTACATCGATAACATAAAGGACGCGCAATTTAATAAAAGATGACTTCATCTCTGACAAAGTGCGAGAACGCTGACATCACTTCCCACTTGTAAAACAATATTGTTGAAGTTATAACGTTAACGTAATAACGTAAATCTAAGAATGTTCTGGTTGGATAAAGTGTTTCAAAAACTCTTGAAAAAGACAATATCCGACATATTGAACAATACAAGTTGACTTTTATGATGTAAACCGGATTCAATTCTGTTCCTCCAGGCTATCAAAGCGATGAGACGGATGACTGCGTTGACCTTGGATTGTTTGGCATCACGTGCGAAGAACTGGAAAAGCAATACGTCAAAGAACATGGGAAGTCTTTGTGCATTGTGAATCCCGACTTAGCTACACGATGTTGCAAGTTCTGTATGGATAAAAAGTCGGAGAAAGATGAATTGTGAACGAAGGTGCTTATACTTTTGACCTGAAAACGAAAATTTAGATAAGTCAAAATTGAAAGCATTTGGAGGCGGCAAGAAAAATTTGGCCGACAGCAAGTGAAATATGGCTGAAATAATGGGGTTAGTCTTTGAAAGGATAGAAAACTTTACCAGCATTTTCTCCTTTTTTATCAAAGTTTTTTAATAGCCTTTTTCCTCTAGTGCTTCAAAGGACTGGATTACTTAGTGAAGAATTAAGAACCCTTTTAGTGTTTGATAAATAAATTGGACATGAGCCAATAACTGACAATAAACAGAGACAGTATTTATAGGACATTTTCTTTTTCAATTCTGCCTATTTCATCTAATGATAAGGAATCATAACACAGTTAACCTGCATTAAGCAAGCAGCTAGGGACACTCCAAATTATGCTTGGTCGAAGGCCCATTAACGGCTAAAAAGTAGATCATTCGAGAGTCAAAACGGAGGCAAATTTAATTCATACCATGTATCGTATTGATATTTTATGGGTCTAACAATGTGTTGCCGCACAGTCTGTCAAAATTACAGTTGCTGGCAGAAAAAAAAAAAAAAAAAAATTTGGAACTAGAATTAGAGTTGCCAATTTTTACTCTGGTTTAAAGGTTCATTCCTCTGCCTGCGACTAAAACTTTAACAGAGTGTAATATAACACATTGTAAGACCCATGATAATATTCATACTTTCAAATAGTATGAATTAAATTTACTTGCATTTTAACTCCCGAATCGTTTACTTTTGGCCGCTAGTGGGCCTTTAAGACAGGTGTTTGCTTGGCAGAAGTATATTTCAACATATTTGGCTTCTCTGGAGTTCAGAATATGTTTGCTTAATACAGCAGGCCTATGCTTGCTCAATAAAGGTGGCCACTAGTGTTCGTACTTCTGTACATGTGTCTAACTTTTTTCATAATTGTAAATGGTTTCATATACATTAAAACATACTCGTCAGTAACTGCCAGTGCAGTAATTCGGGCCCTCATGGACCTCTTGTTTTTGGTCTTTTCATTAGTTACAAGGGTTAAACCATAAAGCAAAGGATAAATACAACAGACAACTTGTAGAAATTAACTGTTGTCAACATAATGGAATTTGTCTATGTAAAGGTTTAATCTTTGTTGGTAAAGGAGAAAAAATGCTGGTCACCAGCATTTTCTCCTTTTCCATAATGTTTTAGAAAATCTTTCATTTTCTATTTTCAAAAATTTCGAGTTTGGTAAGGGTAAGGTTGAACCATATTATAAAGGGTAATTGTGCCGGACATTACATTCAAGTTGTTAATGCTCTCTCTAATTGCTTTGAACAACGCTTATATTGACTTACTAGATCTGTGGAATTGACAGCTCCCGCGTGAAGTTTATCTATAACTGCTAAGAAATCAGAAAATACAAAAAAAAAGTTTTAATGGTCTTTTGAAACGTCGGACTGCGCAAATTTCGCAGTCTGGTCTTTGATCTAAACTGTTCGCTTTAATAGAAAAACAATGTAGACAACAGCAACCATGAAATTGCAATTTTTCGGGTCTTACCCGTCTAGACTGAAAATGTTGAATTTATTCGGTTCATTAATTCTTTAACCTACTGAATAAATGAAATGAAACATAGCCAACTTTCGCGGACATGTAAAAATCGATATTAGCCCATTTTACCTGTATTTTTTACATAGAATTATGAAGGGCCTTGGTAGATAAACGGTTATAACTTCATCAATTTTCAGAATTGAAAATTATCTCAAGTGAAGTAAGAAAATTCAATTTATTCTCTTTCAAATGAACTAAGTTTTATCGTAAATGAAACTTTTGGTCCTTTTTTAACTTTAAAATTATAGGTATGGTTTATATAGAATAAAGAGGAAAAATACTTTTTCCGAAGATAAAAACTGACATATTTGTTGAATTTCCTCTCTTCTTGTTGAAAAGTCAAAATTATCTCAAGTAAGGTCATAAAGCTTATTCATTGCTCTTTAAATTGGTATAAGTTTGAGTCATTTAAAAAAAATAAACTTTTGGTCCTTTTTACAGTTTTTTAATGCCCCTATCCTATTTTTTTCTTTTTCCGTAATCACTCGGATTGTGCCGGATTTCGCCGATGATGGCCGAGTCTAACTGTAAGATAAGCCGCCCGGGTATCTTTGCTGTGTTACGTAATGTTATATTGACAAACGGACCCCCTGCTATGTTTATGATTAACATGTATCCACATGATTATGAACTCGAATTTTTACCCGGGTTGTTTGATCATGACAGAACCCCTAAGATTTTTTATTATGTATCTTACAGATCTAATAAAAGACTAGAATTTGATTTTTATGAGATTATTCCCATGGATTTACAATCACTAAGATTAAGATTTGAAATTAGAAAATGTACGTTTGCTATTTTTTCCATTCTTCAGCCATTTTTTCCATTCTTAGATATTAATGCCGTATCAAAAGTATTTTTCCGGCGACAGTTTATAAATTCATGTTTCCTTGCCATTTTCAAACAGGTCCTTGACCTGTCACATCATATAGAAGGCTTTTGAAAACATTGAAGAAAAGGTTTAAATGCTGTTTAGTAACACATAGCCAACTTTCACTGACATGCTTTATCAGCAGTCTCGCATATCAACAAATCGATGAAAATAACCGATATTATACGTAAAGGTTCGGGATTTTCCGGAGTTTGGCAAACATAAACCGTGTATAATCTATTCATAATCGATAGTCCGCAGCTGTAAAAGATAAGAATAACGTAACATTACGTAACAGGATAACAGTAGCCCTGCTTCAAATTTACAATCCTTGCCTAGACCGACTTTTTGTTTTCGGGTTTCCACCTTAACTCTTTGTCTGCTAAAAGCCATTGTAGCCCCTGTAGATCAGTATCAGACAGCACAGAATGTGCACCCTCATCAGACTACACATAATCTTAGACTTACACCATCAGATACTACGAGATTTTTCTTTGGAAAGAACATTGCTGTATTTGGGCTTTGTTTGACGGTTCATACTTCATTCATTCTTCGGTTTAAGGGTTGAGTTTTGATGCTCTTAGATTAAAGTTCTGATCCTGTATGTTCGGCCGTTTGTGTGACTAAGTGCACTTTTAGCTGACAATATAGACCAGTAATAAACTTCACAAAAAGCAGTCTAATCTTGAAACCTAATTCGTCCAAATTCAATTTTGCTGACAGTGTAGATTAATAACAGGCTGCACAAAACAAGCAGACTGATCTTGGATCTGATCGACTCTATACATCGATTTTTTTCTTAAATTCTTGATACCGAAATATCACCAGGTTGCTGAATTCAGCAGAAAATTCGAAGCTTTTGGAGTACCGGTTTAATCCTTTACCATACACTCCCGAGTTTTAACGTTCTATGCAGTTTGATTTTGATCTAAACTGTCCGCAAAAGATCCCTGAGTCGCGTTTAACAGCCTACAGGTTAGAACATTTCATAGTTCAACCAACGGCAGATGTCGGTTGAGATAGCGAGGAGGGATCGGCATCACACTGAACGGACGTACTCTCTGGTAGGCCTATTGATCTTCTCCGATACCTGGTAGTGTTTAACAGCCTTGAATTCATCTATTTACAGCTTTTACCAAACAATCTTCCTAGTTTTGAACGAACGAACAAACGAACGAACGAACAAACGAAAGAAAGAAAGAAAGAAAGAAAGAAAGTGTCGGATACAAAGTGGCAATAACTGAAAGTTGTGAACGACTAAAAGGCAAAAACGAAAGAAGACGGTATTAAAGCAGAAGGGTTTTTTTCCTGATCCCTGGCCTGTCTGACTGGAAACCGCCTGCACTTTTCAATATTAAGGAATTCTTTACAGCCGAAAAAAAAAAAGTTTCCTTTCATATGAAGCCATAGATGTTTACTCTTTACTAAACGATTCAAATTTAGTCTCTTTTAGATGGAATTCATATATTGATATAATTTTTACCTTTAAATGACCATGTTTCCAACTTGATCTGTAAGACCAGGGATCGTATATAACATATACGATCCCTGGTAAGACCTGATTGCCAGTGACTTGCATGAGGGAGTGCATTCACAAACCGTTCTAAATACTGCTGTATTGAAACACTAGCTGTACCATCTTGCAAATAAAGGGCATCGTATAATGACGAAGTAAAGGGATGAAAAGAGAGCGAAATCGTTTATAAATAAAAGATTTTTTCTCCCAAACAATATTATATAGAAAATATCAAGAAAAATTTGTTTGTCAGCCTACGGAGAAACAAGCCCTCTCAATTGTCCTATCGGTCAATGGTGAGCACAATTGTAAACTTTAGAGTGGATAAATTCCTATGTGACCTGAAACACGCGGAGAGGGGGCATTCGAACATTTGCGTAAAGTGTCGTCTCGTATCAGCCTGCGCAGTCCGCGCAGACTAATCCGAAACGACACTTTCCGCTTTTATGTAATTTTCTTTTTTTGCGCGTCTACTGAAGAACAAATTCTAATGTACCTGTAGTCGTAAAGTGCCCTCTCGGATTAGCCTGCGTGGACTGATCCGAGACAACAGTTTACGCAAATGTCCGAATGCCCCTTTTCGTGTGATGCTGGCCATTTATGTACAAACAAAAGTAAATCAAAATACTGAAAGTACTGACAGACTAGCGCATTTGAAATAAGTGGCTATAGTAAAGATAAAACTTGGTTTGTTTATACAAGATTGAAGAAAAATTGTAAAATTCCAGTTCCGCCGGCTCATTCCGGTTATTAATTTCAATCCGGATCCATTTCAATTCATTGATTTTACCCAACGCACTTGAGTACTTAGTTGGCAAAATAAGAAAAAAATATGAAAACTTTGTTTATTAACTTTCAGTTGATAACAAGTTATTTTGTTGAAATGATATCCCCTGCCAAAAAAGACTTTTTTCAATAGAAACATACCAGACGTATCGCGTGTTGCATATACACGTGGCCTTTTTGTTATTGGTCCATAACAAAATTTTACATTAAGACCCTTTTTTTCATAACATGGCATTTCAGTAAATGAAAACAAATAATGGTTGTTTGTGGCTTATGATAAACAATACAGATATGAAAGTTCATAATTTTTTTCCTAGTTAAAGAGATATTGGTTCATAAAGGAAATATACATCAAGTACCCTTTTTCCATGACACAGCATCAAATGAAAAAAATAATAATTTCAGTGGTATATCATCAGGAACACATGTACAAAGTTTCATCAATTTTCAAAAAGGATTTTAGTTTTAGAAGATATATGCCCGGACGGACGAACGGACAGGTGGATAGTGTAGATTAAGATCAGACTGCACAGACTGCAGTCTGATCTTGGATTCACACTGTCCAATAAGGGAATATTTTTTTCTCCAAAATATAACTTTGAAATAGCAATATTCAGGTTTTTACCATCAGCTTGAGTGTTTCATTTTTTCTTTTTAGCAGATTAAGGGTTAAACTGGATTATAATAGTTAATCAATAGTACAAGATATAGTTGTGTGGTAAACTGTTTAACGAAAAATTTTCACTCATCCAAAATCAAAGCTGTTCCAGACTATATAGGTAAATGTGGCTCAATTGATGAAACCTGATTCTAAAAGGGCAGAAAGCAATGTGGGAAAAGGAGGAAATACTGGTTGCCAGCATTTTCTCCTTTTCCCGCAATGTTTTCACAGAGCATCCTTCCCAATTTTGTTAAAACTTGTGATTGCGTGGTAAAGTGTGAATATAGTTGGTCGGTTGTATTGGTTGTATTGGGGTTTAACGCCACTTTAACAGCTAAGGTCATATCATGGCGGTCGGTGACGCACATGTGTTTCCTGGCTTTCTCACACCAGTACTAACACAACTTTCTTTCCAAAGCCACCGACTACTTTTCTCACATGCTTCAGCAGAGGTGAGAGGCGAAAATACGCGGGAAAGAAAGTTCGCCTCAACCGGGTATCGAACTCACAACCACCAGGTGAATATACAAGACGTAAAATAGCAGTTTAACACACCAGGTTCACCTACACAATGATCTGTTCGGGTTAATGATGAAAGAAACAGAAATTCGTCAATATTGGAAAACAGATTTCACTTCCGTGTTGTTTCAGTACCGTAATGGTGACGATGAAGATTTTCCAAGGGCGATAATCGTGTAAAGACTATTTTCTGGAATGGTCTATAATGAATGACTGAAGGAATGACAAGGGTTCCCTGGTCAGTGAGCGTTAATGTTGCTGGGATTTGCTACAACCTACCTAGCTGTATCTATTTTTAGATTCATTGATAATGTTACTGTGTTGTAGGAATACATGTATGTGTATGAGCCTGATTTGCATAGGTCACTTAATTTACATATAAGCAAACATCTTGTACCTTATCAATGCCATATTGTTCAGTCTATTACTTTTTAAGTAGACATGTTCAAATCGTGATGATAGAAATTTTGTGGTTTTTGTCAAAATTGTCATATATAACAGAATTAAGCTTGCTAATAGAAAGAATTATTTTTCTGTGAGGCAGTATTTGGCAACTGTGGGTTTTTTTTGTTTACACTGCATCTGAGTCAATCTGGATGCCTATAGACTAGCTTCGCTAGTCTAAAAAAGAAATTAATCCAGAAATCCAAAGACATGTTATTGGTACAATTCCAAGTTCATCTATAAATAAGTGACGTGTTGGTTACCCGAGAGCTCCGAATAAACCTTGAGAAAAGACAATGCCAGTCTAGAAATAAGGCCTAAATAATTGCAAGTTTAAGGTTGCTCTTGGCCAGTTTAACTCAACAAAACGGACAGTGTAGATCAAAGATCAGAATGCCTTTTTTCAGTCTGATATCAATCTTTAGTGGCCGCATTTAGGCGGCTTTAGTTGTGAAGGCGATTGAGGGTCAATAAAGGCTTATGTTCCCGTCTGTTCTGGTTGGTTTTTAGGCTGACCCCGATCACGTGATTAATCAACCGCGCACGAGATTGCTCAGTGAGTAGTCAACGTTTGAGTGGGCAGTAAGGTGTTTCGCAGAGAGACCCAGACAATTTGATCCGGAAAAAATGAAGTAAGTGTCTTGTTTATTTGAAATTTGTAGATATTTTTAATGAATAATCAAAGTATGTGTAAATCTAGATCTAGCATGGTACACATGGTTGCAAATTGCGCCTTATTTTCTCGCAAGTTATCGCCGGCGTCTTAAGTAGTGCTGATCCAAGGTAGAAAATTTTGTGGAAATGGCAGCAAATTCTAGTTGCAGCGTTCTTTTTTTTCAAAATGTTTTTGAAAGCCCTCTTTGTCAGAATAATTCAAGTATGGGAATGTTTGGAGGAATTTTCTCTAGCCTATTTTCAACAGTGAATTAAAAATTTTAGGGTAGAAAAATTCCAATTACAGTATACTGAGGCAAGACAAAGAGTATCTTTAAAATGATGAACTCTTTACCAAAGGACGAAATTTTAGTCTTGACCAAATTGAAATCATTTGCAGACAACAACAACAAAAATATAGCTCAAAAGATGACTGCTGTCTTTGACAGGGTAGAAAACATTGTGGGAAAAGAAGAAAATGCTGGTAACCAGCATTTCCTCCTTTTCCCATAATGTTTTCAAATGACTTCTTCCTGAGGGTCATTAAAACTCGGGATTGTGTGGTAAAAGGATAACATAATTAATATTGGTGTATTTATTACCCTTTAGTTTGTATTGGAGTTTAACGCCATTTTAACAGCTAAGGTCATATCATAGCGGTCAGTAATGCACCCATGTGTTTCCTGGCGTTCCCACACCAGTACTGACACAAAGCCACTGACTACTTTTCTCACATGCATCAGAGGTGAGGGGCGAAAATTAGCTGGAAAGAAAGTTTGTCGCAACCAGGTATCATACCTGCAACCTCCAGGTCACGAGTTAGATAGGCTAACCACTGAGCAACCCCGCCAGGCTTTATTACCCTTCACCAGAAGACAACATTACTTACCAGTCCAAATTGCAAGCCTTTCAAGATGAAAAATTTAATGTGACTCAAATGATGAAACTTGTTTTTGAAGGACTAGAAAACATGGTTAAAGAGAAAATGCTGGTTATCAGCATTTTCTCCTTTTCCGTCAATGTTTTCAAACATCTTTTCCTCAGGGTCATTAAAACTGAATACGGGATAAAGGGTTAAAAATATACACGTACAAAGAAATGGAAATTTTTTACGTTGTTTGTTAATGACTATACAAAACTTGGATTTTATTTTTTTTTTTTTTTTTTTTTCTTTGTAGATTTACAATATGACCAGATTTGGACTTTGTTGAGGTAAGAATCACTTTACATGAGGTAATTAAAAGTCAATTTGAGCACATATAAAATTATAAAAAATCTGTCCATGTAATGATGGATAACTTATCAACAATTTCTAAAATTCTGGAATACAATATTTATGATTTGAGACATTGAGGTATGACTTTGATATACATGTACTTCTACCTGCCTAAAAATCAGAATTTAAATATAACCTGGTAGTTCTAAACTGACTGTCCGCCATGGTGTCAAGCGTATAAGACAATATGGTTGCCATATACTGTTGAAGGGTAGCAAACTTCGAAAGTTTGAAAAAAAAATGAGATGCACTCAAACTGTGCCATTTCACTAAGATGCCACACTCTACTTTCAAATTACAACATCCTGCCTTAATTTATGAGGCCATCCCCAGGAGTCAGCCACTAATAAATGAAAAAGAAAACAGTATCATGAATGTTAATCTTACTCTGTCGACAGACCTACATATTTTGTGTTTGTCTCTGTGTGTGTGTGTGTGTGTGTGTGTGTGCCGGTGTCTTTTTTTTTTAAATAATTTCAATTATACCAGATAAATCAATACAGATTAATACTTAACCAAAAAACCCCAAATGGCCAACAGATATTGTCTTGCTAAACCTTAAGATTGCCATGTTGATGAAACATACATTATCAGTCTCTAAGACAAACCATCTTAAAGCAGTTCCAGATATATTCTGACCCTCATGACATCAGTTTATGCATATTCTTACATTGTCTCTTATATCCTGTAACACCCTTAATGGTTCTAATACTAAGTAGATCTACTTCTTGTGAAAACTTGATGATGCTCCTTGACCACCCCCTTCTTGCTACAACCCAACCACCAAAAAAACTCACTGCATATAAATGTCAATATGACTAGCATTATTTGCAAAGATTCTTCAATAAAATAGGAAATTAACTATCAATCATCTGACACTATCATAGATAAGTCACATTACATTGATCATGTAGACTGGTAGATCAGTCAACAGTTATTTATAGGTCTCACTATATTGCATATTGAAGCTCTAAAGTGGTTGTCTTTGTACTAAATATATATGTTTTTACACGTGATTGTCTAAGAATTCATCTAAAAGTAGGGTATTGTGGATGGGACAACCACAATAATTAAGCAGTTACTACATCACACACATTACTGCATCATTTATGATTTTACGTAGATTATTGAGGCTAAACTTTGTTGATTTTTATGAATCACAAATACTTAATTGTCACTTTATGTAGAAATGATTAGATCTAGACCAATTACAGTCAGGTATACTCATGAATATGATTTAGATTTTCTGCAAGAAACAGATCAGTAAAGGACATGTTTCTTAACCCAAGTGACAGTATGGACCAACTGCTGGTGAACAAGTGGCCTTCTATTGACTAAAAAACATCTATTTTATTAATTATGAATTACATAATTATTGTCCTCAAAATAATAGTGACTAAGCACCAAATTTCATTCAATGTTTAACAGCTACATAAAAATAATAAGGAAGTAATGTGTCAAGAATTTGCATGAAAGCATTTGTATTGGGCATGACTCCTTAAATTATAGTTCTGACTCTTATTATTATTTTGCTCAAATGACTCTTAAAGTTTTGGCTAATACAATGTTCATCAATGGCTTTTGAATTACCGAGTAGAGCAGAATAGACTCTTGTGGAAGAACTGTGTCCAAGTTTTTAAAGTTTTAAGTTTGTGGCCAATGTATTCAAAGTATTTCATTAGTTGACAGGTAACAGAAGACATAAAAGTTTACAACAGATGAATCTTTTAAATCAGCACCATGTTTATGAAATTGATAGGTTTGATACATTTTGAGGTATCCTAACATGATGTGTGTCTGTAAGACACACATTAAGTTAAAAACATGTTTGAGAGTTAGTAAACCAAAGGGATTTGTAATAGCCACCAAGGTATTGTCAGCATACCTTATTATATGTTGAGGATTTTAACTCCTAAAAATGAAAGTGCATGTAATTTCTTACTACTCTTAGTTTGTTTTTCTGATCTATTATTATATGCCTTGTTTAACCCTTTACCAAATGATCCTGCTTCATTGTAATCCTAAAGAAATATTGAGACTTTTAAAAACATTGTGAGAAAAAGAGGAACAACATTTTTTTCTTTATTCACAGTGTTTTGCTACCTACAAAGATAATTTGCAGCATTTGAGCCACATATAATATGTCATCTGCAATGTTTCCAAGTGGACAAATCCAATTTATCATTTGGTAAAGATCTTTTTCTGCAGGGTTCATTTTAGTTTTTGTCTGAGGTGGGCTCTTGGCTCCTAAATCATTTTTGCATGGGCCAGGCTAATTGAGGTAAAATACTTTTAAGGAAACTGACCAAAACATGGAAAGACAGTTTCAATCAAAATTAAAGATTTGTAAATATGAGCGAATAAGAATAAAAATCATACTTTCAATGTTGACCAAATACTGCAAAAATTTAATTTTAGAGAAACTGGAGATCAACAGGCAAGTAATTGTTACTGCACCTGATTACCCTTTTTGTGGCCCACCCAGCCAACCATTAACTTCTTGTTGCATTGATTTTATACCATCTTTTTTTTGTACAGAAACTTGTTCTGAAATGAACACTGCATTTCTTTTTACCCAAGTCCCAAGCAATTCCTGTGTTGCTAAGGATCTTAGAAATATTAATTCTTTATCTCATACAATTTTTGATGTAGAGGATCTTAGATCCAGAAGTAAACAAGAAATAATTCATTAGCTCACACAGTTTTTGATGTTAAGGATCTTAAATCCAACTTTGATAAGACTGATCATAAAAAAAAAAGTAGAATTTGAATGATAGCTTGGTAAGTAAGTAAAATCTGTTCATGTAAATTCTGAAAATGGCTTGTATTAAGTATACTTATCTTTTTTTGAAAAAATAAGTAACAAATTAGAATACATGAAACAAAATTAGTTTTATACTTCATTGCTCAGAAAGGTTGTCCTTGCTCAATTGATGATTACCTTGGACTGGTTAGAATCCAGGAAACACAGCAGAGAGATACATGTAGTCAGGACAGAGTTGATTACTGGGTGGCATCCAGGAAAAATTTGTCTTTTGACCAAGATTTTTTTATCATAAACAACCAAAAATATAGAGATAAACTGTCACCAATGACGGATCAAGGCAAGTCAGAAAGGTTTGTCAGTCTATTCAGGGGCAGCAAGATTTTTTAATCATGAACAAACAAAAATATAGAGATAAACTGTCACCAATGATAGATCAAGGCAAGTCAGAAAGGTTTGTCGGTCTATTCAGGGGCAGCAGCTGTGTTTCATTTGCAAAGTTAACCTTATCTGAGCCCTTTTATCAAAAGCAAAGTACATGTCACTGAAAAACAATTTTATCAGTTAAAAAAAGACCATTTTCACAAGTTATGTGAATGCATTTATCTTACCTTTAGACTGACGAAGACAATATATAGATTTTTGGCCTTCCATATTTAATATTAGACTTAACTCTGTACCAAACAACAAAATTGCAGACTTTTCAAAATTAAAAACCTTTGCAGACACCATCACTATTACAGTACAAAAGATAAGACCTGCCCTTGAAAGAGTGGAAAACATTGAGGGAAAAGGAGAAAATTCTGGTTACTAGCATTTTCGTCTTTTCCCACACTGTTTGCAAAAGCCTTCCTTTTGGGCTTTAAAACTTATGATTGTTTGGTACTGGGTTTAAAAGACCACACAGTTTTTGTGTGTGTGTGTCAATGTATATAAGGTTCATGTAATTTGGAATGAAAAGGATCTTAACCTGTCAAGTGCCTCTCACAACTTTAGATTTTTTCAGGCTAGTGCAAATCAGGATCAGACTGTATAATGTAGCCTGCTGTTAGATCTGCTCTACCTAATGAGTAAAGTTCAGCATTAAAATGACATTTTTTCTGGCATCTGTTCCATGTCTACATAGTTTGTTTGGCACTTGAAGGGTATATAAAATAGATATGTAGAGCTTAATGGTACTGTACATTTATCTTTATACATGTATTTATATTAGATCTACATTAATGTACTTATATTTATTTTTTCTTTTGAAATTTTCCTTGATCAAATTATCTTATTATCATTGTCCTAAATTTTTCATTTATGTATTCATTCATTCATTCATTCATTCATTCATTCATTCATTTCCTTTCTTTCACATTTGATTTAACCCTTTACCACACAATGCCAACTTTTAACGACCCTCAGGAAGAAGCCTTATGAAAACATAGAGGAAAAAGGAGAAAATGCTGTTAACCAGCATTTTCTCCTTTTCCCACATTTTTTTCTACCCTATCAAACAAAAATCACATCATTTGAGCAATATTGAAATCGTCTGCCACAAAAGCTTTCAATTTGGAATGATACAATTTTTTGTTGTGTGGTGAAGGCTTAAAAAAGCAAAGCTTTTCTATTCCTCAGTATAGTACATGTAGGTTTCAATTTTATGTGATCTGACTGTCTATAAATGCATCTCTTGCTGACCTTTGTAATAAAGAGGGTATTTTTATTTATCATTATTAGGTTAGGTTGTATTGTGTATTTAACCCTTTACCACATAATCCTGAGTTTTAACAACCCTGAAGAATTTTGAAACCATTGTGGACAAAGGAGAAAATGCTGATAATCAGCATTTTTTCCTTTGTCCACAAGGTTTTCTAGCCTTATAGGGAAAAGTTCAGTGTTTGAGTCACATTTGATTTCTCGTCTGCCACTGCTTTCAATTTTGACAAGTCTAAGATTTTGTCGTTTGGTAAAGAGTTAATATATTGAGAAGTAAAGTCATGCTTTCTATGTGAATGTAATCTCTGTTGGTTTAAAAACATTTCAAAGATGTTTTCTATAAAAAGATTTTGGATCAAACCGGTGAATCAATATCAAATAGATATTGGGGACAATCAAAGACTTGGTGCTTTTAAAAATTCATTGGCTGGTCTATATATAAATGCACTGACATTGTCTGATTTCAATGTAGTAACACATACAGATCAGCTGTTGGAATACCTTGAATACCAAAACTAGCCACACCATGAAAACCTTATAACAAACTTTTCTATGTAATGTATTAAATTATACTTTATGCTACAGCTATTGCAACTTATGCATGCAAATTTTTACTATTTCATTTTAGTGGCTTTTCTTACAAAGTATTTGCATAAAGGTTATTTAAGAAAGTGAATAGACAACAGCAATACATTACATTTATGATGTTTGAAATACTATTTTTTTCTGTTAAATCATAACAGTAAAGGAAAACATCTACTTTGAATTTGCAGTGGTTCAGATCATAAATGCTAGGCTGGTTTCAAACACTTTACCAGCCAAGAAATTTACCATCCAAGTCCAAGTTCATATAGACCTAATTGTTAAAGAAACTTGTCATATACTACATTTCCAGTCATGTTTCAAAGTGTCATTTGGAAAACAAAGACATCACAATTTTTAAAGGTTGCTAGATTATTTCAAAGTTCAAATGCAAAAATGAGGATAATGATGTTTTGTCTTGGTTTCAACAATTTTGGCAAGCCTAGGAACACTTGTTAATCGTTGGAACATTTCTTAATAACTAATGAACTTCTAGCTTAGATGATCCCAGTACACTACACATTTAATGTGTCAACAATATTTGCATACCTGTAAAAGCATAATTCAAGCACACTTCAATAAATATCTTGTAAATAACATATTTGCAACTTTCAGTATCAACTATGTAATGGGTAAATCATGGGTAGTTATTTCCATTCATCCTATGGAGATTTGTGGGATTGATTGAATGGAGTATTGGTCATAGTGGATCATGAACACTGATAATTTATCTGGATACTTCACTGAAAACAGATTTTTAAAATAGCAAAAACACACAAAGCGAAACAGATCTGTCTCAGCTGTAAGTATGTAAGTAATCAGTGTCCCATCCCCTATGTGTCTGAGGTAATGGTTTTCCACACCAAATAGGGACATTTACACAAATGAACCAAAACAAAGGATAGGAATACAGGAAAATATAGGAATATTATAATTATCATAAAACAAAAACACTGAACCACAAAAAAAAAAAAAAAAATAGGAATATCTAAATACAGAAAAGAATAAACACCCACAAAACTAAACTAGAAAAAAAAATATATATATTATTATAAATGACCAAAAAAAAAATAATAATAATAATAATGCAAAACATCTTATTAAAAAAAGCTTGTGAAAAATGAAAAACTTGAAAAGGAATGAAATAAAATAACATGAGAAGTAAAAAAATAAATAAAAATTAAAGAAACATGACAAGAAAGCAATAAAAATAATTAGAAAAAAATAAGTTACAAAGAAAAAAAAAAGAAAATAAAAACAAGAATAAAATGGTAACAGGGAAAAAAAATTATACAAGAATATATGAATAAAAGAAAACAACATTGGGGATAAAAAAGGTATAGAAATACAAGAACTGCTGCTTTAAATTCTAACACAAAAAATGGAGTTACAATACAAAAAAATGACATTGCCAAGTTCAAACAAACAGTTAGCTTTATACAAAAGCAACAACTTAATTTTTACTCACAAATGCAAAAAAAAAGGTGTAATCTTTAGTACCGTAGATTAATATTGAACCGTTACCGGATAATCCTGAGTTTCAAAGGCCCTGAGGATCAAGGCTTAAATTGAAAACACTGCCATCAGCATTTTCTCTATTTGCCAACATATTTTATGAGCTTGTTAAAGACTAATACAACCATATGAGCCACATATTAATATATAGTCTACAAATGCTTTCGATTTGGACAAAATGAAATGGTCATTTGGAAAAAGGTAGGAATATGATTTTACTCACCATTACCATTACAGTAAACCGTAATGTTCATTTTCTATTTATACAAGTTGTTTTTCTGTAGGTTAAACAATTAATCACATCTGTGCAGTGTACTTGAATTATTTATAGGCAAAGTTGTACATGTAGTATTGAAAAAATCATTATTGTTTTTTTTTCTTTAGAGGTTTTCAATGGGAATATGTTTGTTTCTGATACCCCTGTCCCTGGCAAAAGTATTGCAGAAAGTATCAGAAGCAAGCATTATCCATAATCCTTTTTTTTTTTTTAAGTAATGACAGGAATTTGCATACATGAACAATTTTCAGCTTGAACTAAAACATACACATTTGTAAAATGTGAAGGAAACATCAGGAGAGGTTACCTTAGATACAAACTTAAAAACCAAAGAATATTTAAATTGTTGATCAACAGTCATGAAATAGGATACAGATAATAAACCTAAAATGTTCAGTACTTTCTTATTGAGGAATCTTTGATTGAAAAATAGAAATATTGACAGATAAGAAACAGAGTTTACTCTATGTTTCAAGAAAACAAAAAGGAATAAATATAAAGTTACAGTACAAAAGTGTGATTAACAAGTTAGATATGCATACAGATTTCAACAGCAGCAGGTCACAAGCACATGCGAGCAATAAAGTCTTTTGAATAGTAAGTTTAAGATTGATTCCTTTGCAAGAGCAAAGAAATCAAGATTACATGTGTATATTCATATTAAGATGAAATTAAATTGAAAAACAAACAAACAAAAAAAGAAACAAATAAGGGTGTGGTTTATTAACTCTTTATAATATACAATTCTGTGTTTTAATTACTGTTAGAAATAAGACTTTTGAAAACACTGAGGAAAAAGGAAAAAATGCTGGTTACCAGCATTTTATCCTTTTTCCACAATGTTTTCTTCCCATTCAAAGACAAACTTTCTTATTTGAGTGCCATTTACTTTGTCATCTGCAATTGCTTTCAATTTGGACCATTCTAAAAATCTTAAAACCTGTTATCAGAAAGAAAAATTGATTAAGTGAATACTAAAAACTACCTCAAGCTTGAAGATAAAAATGAGTAAAGCTGCATTAACAGTACAAAAATAAAATGTTCACACTGAGAATGCATACAGTCAGCTTTCTACAGCAGCAGGTCATTTCTCACTTACAAACACAGGTTTGAGCAAGAAAAATTGAATTGTTAGTCACATAAGTTAAGATTTACTTACAATAGAAATACAGTTTAACCAAAAATAGTCATATTGATTTAAAACAATCTAAAGTGTATAAATCAGAAAAGAAACAAAAAAAGCAAAATAAAGTTACAGGAAACAACTTTTCCTACAACTAGCCCACCCCCATCCCCACCCCCATAGAAAAAAGGAACCAGAGGTTGGTTTTTTTTTGTTTTCAATTTAAGATCCCACGGCTTTGAAGTGGTAATACATGTACTTGAAAAAGATGACAGACACTTTGCCTAAGGCCATAATGAGAAAAATCTACAAGTAGCAGTGTATTTACATGGTAAGTTAAAAGCTATACAGGTAGATTAAGATCAGGCTAAATAGACTATGCATTGTAATCTTAAACATAAACTGTTTTTTTTTTTTTCACAGATATTCTTTCCAAAACAACAATTTGGAAAGAAAAATAGTCTAAATTGTCCTATAACTCTTTACCAACCGACAAAATTTTAAGTCATTGCAAATTGAAAGCATTTGCAAACGACAAAATCAGTATGACTGAAAAATTAAAACATGTCCTGAGAAAGGTAGAAAACGTTGTGGGAAAAGGAGAAAATGCTGGTTACCAGCATTTTCTCCTTTTCCCACAATGTTTTCAAAAGGCTTCTTTTTCGGGGTTGTTAAAGCTCGGGATGGTGTGGTGAAGGGTTAACCCCACCAACAAACAATCCTGTGTTTTAAAGACCCTGGGAAAAAACCTTTGAAAACATTGTGGGAAAAGAAAAAAATGCTAGTTACCAACATTATTTCCTTTTCCTGCTGTGTTTTTTATCTTATCACAGACAAATTCCATCATTTGAATGATATTAGTCATCTGGAAATTCTTCCACTCTGGACCAGTCGGGGTCCTGCGTGGCTCGGTGGTAAAGTGGTGTGGGACTCGTTACCTGGAGGCCCTGGGTTCGAGCAGCACTAGATCCACTGGGCCTTACGTGGGAGTGTCCTTGGGAAAGACACTTTAGAGCTCTAGCCTAGTACTGGTGAAATCCACGAAACACATGAATATGTGAACTGTTGCTCTGATATGACTGAAATAATGTTGAAAGAGGCATAAAACACCATTCAATAACAGTCAAATTCTGTTGTTTTGTATTCTAGCCTTTCCCCAACAATCCCGTGTTTTCATGACCTTGATAAAGACCCCTTCTGAAAACATTGTGGAAAAGGTAGGAAATGCTGGTAACCAGCATTTTCTCCTTTTCCCACAATGTTTTAATTCTACCTTATAAAATACAGATTCCATCAATTCAACCACACATAAATTGTTGTCTTCAAAAACTTACAATTTGGACAAGTCTACGTTTTGCTTGTGTGGTAAAGAGATAAATGAAACAAGCAAAGATTTGAAAAAACAGAAAAGTAAAAAATAACAACACAAAGTAACTTTATAAACTGCCTCACAACAATTCCCCACTCCCATCTCCCTAACCCTCCTCCAAAATAAAATACAGAGGTTTTTTCTTTTTTTTTTTTAGGGTTTTCAATTCAAGATTGTTTCAAAGTGGCATTGCTTGGAAAAGATGGCAGACACTTTGTCAGCAGCAGTTATCAGAACAATCTACAACTCAGCAGCGCATCTATATGGGAAGTTGAACACAGATCAGGTATTTAACCCTTTACCACACAATCCCAAGTTTTAACAACCCTATGGAATAAGGCTTTTGAAAACATTATGGGAAAAGGAGAAAATGCTGGTAACCAGCATTTCTCCTTTTCCCATAATGTTTTCTACCCTTTTAAAGACCAGGGTTCATCATTTGGTCCATATTTCTCTGGTCATTTTTAAATGCTTTTAATTTGGACTAGTCTAGAATTTTATTGTGTGGTAAAGGGTTAACCCTTGCTTTACCAACAGCAAAACTTTTGGATGTGACCAAATTGAAACCATCTACAGACAACAAAATAAATGTGACTCAAAATTTGAAATTTGTGTTGGGTAGGGTAGAAAACATTATGGGAAAAGAAGAAAATGCTGGTTACCAGCATTTTCTCATTTTCCCACAATGTTTTCTAAAGGTCTCTATCAGGGTTGTTGAAGGTGGCCCTTCAGATTTTGGGATGAAAATTTTACAAAAATACAAAAAAATCATCATTATACTCCCAAAGCCTTTTAATTTTCATTCATAAAACCCCAGTAGTCGAAAACCATCCGACAACAAGAGAAATTAGAGATTTACTATGGCCCAGGTCGACACCGACGAGAAACACGTTCTATTTTTACATGAGCAACTCGCTCATTCACATACCGGAAATACACAGACAAAGCTTCAAACATAGCATCCGAAGAAGACATTATGGAAAATAATTACATGTTTGTTATGTTATGGAATTTAAGCGTCATTAGTCACGTGCCAGTCACTTGACATTCCCACAATGCTTTTTTGATTTCTGGCGCGAAATCTAAAAATACCTTAAGAGGCTACGTAGCCTTTTAAGGGAACACCATCAAAAAAAATGTTTTTTGTAATTTTATGATTCTTAATTATTGATGATTTGTATTGTTTTTTCATATAAATTTCAGTGATATATATATTTTTTAATTTGGTGAGATGTGAAAAATCTAAATACCCACTTTTAAAGGTTGGGATTGTGTGGTATGATCAGACTGAACAAAATACGCAACCTGATCTGAGATCTACATTACGACTATCTGTACAGATATTCTCTCAACATGACATGAAATTGTAATACATGTATCTTGACAGTCTTTTAAGTCACTACCAAATGAAATTTTTAGACTTGTACTAATTGAAAGTATATGTAGACAACAAATTTAAGGTCTACGGCCTCTAACTCATTGGTAAACTTTGACATTTTTGTAAAGGCTATTTGGCCAATATTGGCAGCTTCCGCCTTTTAACATGAGAGTTAGGGGCTGTAGAGTTACTTACTCATCGGTAAATATTGTGTAACATTGAGGTTTTCATAAGGGCTATTCGGCCAATCTTGGTAGCTTCCATCTTTTAATATGTGAGTTAGGGGCTGTAGATGGTAAATATGGCTCAAAAGATGGATTTGCCTTTGAAGAGATAAAAAACATGTTTTTAAAACTTAAGAATGTGTGGTAAAAGTTTAAACTAATGGAAAATATCCACTTACCGATAGTTTATTTAGCAACCTGCTGAGTAAATTTGCAGCAGGAATCTTTGAGAATACTCTTGTAAAATAGGCATTTTCAATATTCATTTTAAGGACTACAACCCCCTAATTCATCAGTAAACATCGTGTAACATCTATGTTGATGTTAAGGCTATTCAGCCAATCTTGGAAGCTTCCATCTTTTAATATGAGAGTTAGGGGCAGTAGACTCACTAACACATCGGTAAATATCGTGTAACATCGACATTTTCGTACAGGCTATTCGGCCAGTCTCGGAGGCTTCCGTCTTTTAATATGAGAGGTAGTGGCCATAGACCTTAATTTGAATATGCCAATATGTGGAAAAATGAGGAATATGCCTTATGCCACAGTATTTTCTAATGTACATGTATTCTTCAGCATTACTCAAATGTATTTAACTCTTCCTAATGGCAAATTTTTAGACTTGCCATTTGCAGATGACAAATGTATCTCTTTGTATGAAATTGTCCTTAAAAGGGTAAAAAAACCTCGTTGGAAGAGGGGAAAATGCTAGTATCCAGCATTTTCTCCATTTACCAAAATGTTTTTAAAAGCCGTCTTACTCAAGGACTTTAATCCTTAGGCTGCTAAGCACGACTCACTGACCTTTTGCAGACAGTGTGGATCAGGATAAGACTGCACAGAATTTCCGGTCTGAACTTGGATCTACACTGTCCGAGAAGGATTTATTATTTCCCCAAATAAAACTTTGAACTAGCAATATTTGGGTTTGTTCTATCAAAATGAAAATTTCATACCTGTTTTTTAGCAGGGTTAAAACTTGGGCGTGTGGTAAAGGATTAAAGACCTAGATGCCAATGCCTTGCTGAATCGCCATTCATTCATTCATTCATTGTGGTACATGCCGAGCCCCAGTAGTTCAGTCAGTAGCATGCAGGACTTGAGAACAGGGGGGTCATGGGTTCAATCCCTGGCTCGGCCAATTTCTTTCAGAGGATTGATGATAGTCATTGCGACAGGATTCATTCCTCTCACTGTTGACCATTGTCCTGATGATCGTTATGTGGGAAAGCAGCCAGTGGCTTGGAAAGACTATTGTGCGGAGAAAACATTGATCGGTGCGATATAACCAAAATGATGTTGAAAACAGCATGAAACACTATACAATCAATCAATGATTGTGGTACATGTACATGTCTTTTACGTAGGTGTTGATTTTATGCTAAAATTATGTATATGTAGAATGATAAATTTTGTTTAAAGTTTACTATTATTCCTTTGAAATCTGTTGCAGGGAGGGAATGAACTCGCCTATATGGAAATTTTGGGGTGATTGTGGACTCGAGGTAGGTCAAAGTTGTCAGTCAGTTTTTAGCTGTACTATTGTTAAAATTTTCTAAATTCACATGTATTTGGCTCAACAAAACTTTTATTAGTAGAGCTTAGAAGGTTTTAGTGTATTTTTTGTTTCATCATTTTGTGCATAAAATCCCTGTCTGCAATGCACTTCATCTTATCGGTATGGGCACAATAGGAGGAACACTTGGT
Organism: Hippopus hippopus; assembly: GCA_946811185.2. Lineage (NCBI taxonomy): Eukaryota > Metazoa > Mollusca > Bivalvia > Cardiida > Cardiidae > Hippopus > Hippopus hippopus. The sequence goes on along the minus strand of OX328108.1, from coordinate 3,646,875 downwards.
GCAAGACATTCATACTTCCTGCTTGTACAAAGTTTTGCTAGGTTTGAGTTTCCATATAGCATCTTTATATTTTCAAGTGTCTTTCTTTCTGAATATTTATGACAGACTATAGGTTAAGTCTTAAACACACAATCCAAACTTTCAAAAACCCTACGGCAAAAAAGGCTTTTGAAAACATGGTGGTGAAAGAAGAAAATGCTGGTAACCATACCATAGTCAAAAACCGTTATTTGACGCACATTTTATTTGTTGTCTTCAAGTTTGGATAAGTCTAAAATTTTTGTTGTTTGGCAATTAGTTAAAGCAATAAGGAAATGACACTATAGAAGTTCATAAACAATGAAAAAGCAAATTTAATGTTTGGAAGGATTTGTTTCTAAAGCCTTTATTTTCAAACTAAGCACTAAAAGTTCTTTTGATGACTGAGAATGCTTTACCTTAGTGTAAAGTTAATATAAACAAGTGAGGCTCGGAATTGTCGTCTGCAGGTTCCTTCAGTTTCAGACTGTGTCAAAATAGTATGTCAAAGACAATTGTCAAATCACTCACGACCTAGGGCTGCACATAAGATTGAACCACATAACCTTATCTGGATCTCTGAATAGTTAATGTATTTGATTAACTTTTATCCTGCAAATTGTCATCATAGCGAACAGTGAAATCCAAAATTAGTCTACACATCAGTACACTCGAATCTTGATCTGCACTGTTCGCAAAGTCACAAATTTCGATATAGTACACTTTTATTTGCATTAGAAAAAAAAAAAAACTTCAAATAGAGAAAATAGACTGTTTTAGACTTAGTTAGCAAGATAAGATGAAACAAGATGATTGATGAAAATTCTAAGGATAGAGGGAGGATGGCCACGACCTCCCCTATCCAATATACGTGGCTAATAAAGTTTAAAAAAAAAAAAACAAGTGAGGCTCAGTTAACTGATGGTAGGAATTTCCATTATATACATTGTGACCAGGGACAGGGGTTAAAACAAGAAATGGAAGTTTCAACTATCAGGTTGCTGACAAAACTTCAATTGTAAAGAGGTAGAAAATATTCATTAATTATCCAGTAAAAAGTTCTTAAATATAAGCTTTAACTCAAGAAGACCTACAGACTGCAAAATCTAGCTGCTGACAATATCTTCCTTAAACTATATGTAAACTGTTAGGTTAAATAGGCATTATGGCATAATGTAACAAATTTAATGAAAATTGGATTGAAGCTCCTGGAAAACCTACTTTTAGCGTAATGGTTAAAAATAAATCAGAGTATTAGACTAAAAGTTCATAAACAAAACATCTTACATTGGGTTCGTATAGGCAAGTGAGGGTCGGCAGACTGACAGTTGGAATTTCCATTACAGGTACATATGCATTGTGGCCAGGGACAGGGATTTTATAAAACAAATGGAAGTTTCAACTATCAGGTTGCTGTCAAAAACATTTTCAAATTATATGTAACTACATCAAATATACATAAAGTATGAAAGTGTAAAGTTCATTTCAAGGTCAGACATAACAAAGCATCAAAAAAGAGATCACTTATACAACTTCTGTACATAAATTTCACTTCGAAAACAAGAAATTTCTGAGCTATCAGGTTGTTCAAAATAACATTTATTTTTTTTTTGTAAATAGGTCAAATGCACATCATGGAATCAAAAAAAAAATCTTTCCTGTAGTTGAATGAGGATGCTGGCAAATAATCTTCTATATTTTTAAACGGCATTTTCTCTTTCTTCCCCACAATATTTTCTTTTGAGAAGGTTTTTAAAGAAAACGGTCATCATACATGCTTCATTTAATTTGTTGTCTGCAGGTGCTTTCATTATGGAAGAGTCTGAGACTAAACATTTAACCCATTTCCTCATAATCCGGACGTTTAACAACCCTCACAAAGAAGGCTTTCGAAAACATAGGAGGATAAATAGAAAATGCTGGTAACAAGCATTTTTTCCTTTTCCCACTATGCATTCTACCCTTTCAAAAACAAATTCTGCCATAATAGCTGCATTTGAGTTGCTGTCTGCAAATGCTTTGAATTTGGACAAGCAAAATTTTGGTCGTTTGGTAAAGTACTACTTAAGGTCTTTATCAGCAAATCAAGCTTTGTACACTTGAAGCCATTGCTGTGAATGTCTTGCATCTCTGTTCTTATACATCTGGATTGTTGGCTCTTCATGCTGTGTTGTATCAAAATGAATGAAAAAACAAATACCAGAAAACCTCTTCATAACAAACTAAAATTTTGTAAATTCAAAATTATTTTTGTTTGTATATTTTTCATGCTTATTTCATACTTTAGAGGAGCTTTTGTGGACAGTGCTATTCCCACATTGATAACCTAGGTACCGGCCTGCAAAAGTGTACCTGATATGGCCAATGTACAGAGAGGATATAGGGCCTTATGCCTTTTCTGTTGCAAAGTATTTGCAGGTAAAGATAGTACTGTCATGGAGTGTGTTGGGTACCCTGGTGCAGAGATCATCTATAGAGATTATAGGATCGCTGCCTAGTCTCATTAAAACCTCAACCCAACTAATTTACTTTACATATTTGTGCCCGTCTCTCATGTAAGACTGTCAGGCCAAGGCATGTCCGAAAACATTGTAATATAACCCCATAGTGACATCAACATGGCCATTTACATGCTGACACCCACATTGTATGGAGCAAGGAAGAAAATGGCCATCGACATGCCTAGAGAAAAAGCTCCTCCCTATATTGGCCACACCGCGCTAGGTGGACAGTCTTGTCTGATGTCTGGAGTGTATAAAATAAATATTATATATTGTGTCAGCATATTAGGTAATGGTTTCTACTTATTCCCATACAGGGTTTTTGGTTTTGGTCTTTGAGAAAAAAGGACACAGCAGAGAGTAGAATGGTCATTACAAAGCTGACACCAAAATGAGCATTTGTTTTGAAAAAAAAAATGACCATGAACATGCCTGTAATATATTCGCTAAAATATTAGCCACACTGTGCTATGCGAACGGTCTTGTCTGGTTGAATGGTTGTAATACAGAATGCAATATTACGTCAGCTTAAAGGGAAAGGAATTAAATAAATTTTACATTAATGAAGTTATTTCTTATCATCAAAACATAATTCTTTTAGAGCTACAGGCTAAATCAAATGACCACTTTGGCCTACTTGGGGATGTGGATGTAGTTCCTTACCTCTGTTTTTGTTTAATTTTAGGTAAAGTACAGATTAAGAGCAAAACAGACAGACCATGGAAGGCAAAACTGAGATGATATTTGAAAGTTGAACCATTTGGTGATATACAATATACAAGTGTAAAAGATACAGTCCCAGCGATTACCACAACATTCTTCACATCCCTACTGTAGACAGATTAACTCTTTACTAAATACCAAAAGAGTAGGCTTGTCCAGATTGAAAGTGTTTGTAGACGACATATTAAAAATCTGTCGCTCAAATGCAGTGTGATGTGGTTTTCTAACTGCGTCACACCCCATTTGAGTGACAGATCTTAAATATCAAACACAACCAGTTGGTCATCCTCTGTGTACCTTGAATTCATTCAAGTTATTTGAAAATATGTTGGCTATGGTGACACATGTACAGCACTAGGGTATACAAGCAAATGCTGTATCTGAAATTAGCCAGTATGGTTATGGGTTAAGATATTTTACAAATTGATACCACATTATGAAAAATGAAGTACATGTTATCTTTAAACGTTAAACAGAATAACATCTTACAATATATGAAAGACAGAGATTTTTATAATAAAATATAGAATTTTTAAATTTAGGACATAAATATAAAACACGCTGGATGACTCCGCAATGAGGATTGCCTCGTTGCTAAGTCTACTAGCACTTACAATCATATAATAGATATATTCCACATTTTTCTGCTTTAATTTTTAATTCTTGTTCGTGAAGTATTACTCTGCTCAAAAAAATTAAAGGATCACATGTCCTCAACTTCGATCGCAAGATAATTTTTTCAGTCCAGGACAATGCAAATAATTTTCTGCTCATAAGTTCATTCAGTCTTAACACTGTAAAATCTCAGAGCAGACAAAACAGTTTGGTTTGCACAAAAGATGTATGGGCTATTCTTATCAAAGCCGTTTTTTTGATATGTCACACAGGCTTTTAAGAGAATCGGAGGTGTCATTATTTCATCTCGTCCTCTTCTTTCATTAGACTTGACAAGAATATGAACAAAAGATTGGAAAAATATGAGCTGTTTAACAAAATAACAAGGAAAACAAATTTCTTGATTTTCTTCTTAACGTGGCTTATCAGCATTTAAAATGAGACAAACAAGAAAACTATTTAGCCATTTTGTCTAGTAAGAATGTAAGCTGATGGTTTTCAGAACACAAAGACCGAGTGTTTAGCAGAGTGAAAGACTTGAATTTTAGCATTTGTGTGATCCTTTAATACTTTTGAGCAGTTGTTTAACTTTTAAATTACCACTTAGTTCTTACAACTATTGATAATACGTTACCTTTCAAGCACGCTAAATGACAATAGATGTCGATGCGCCATTAAACACCGTTTGACCCTTTACAGCATAATGCAGACTTTTAATGACCATGAGAAGAAAGCCTTTTGAAAACATTGTGGGAAAAGGAGAAAAGGCTGTTAACCATGTCTTCTCAAAGAAAAATCAAAACATTTGAGCTACACTGAAATTGTCGTCTGCAAATGCTTTCAAATTGGACACCTGGCTAAAATTTTGTCGTCTAGTAAAGGGTTAAAAAAAAAAATAGAAATGAAGTACATTTACATGTAGTTTGTTTTTGAATTAACCCATTACCAAAAACCCAAATTTTAGATTTGTCCAATTGGTAAACATTTTCAGAAGACAAATGTGGTTTTGAAAGTATGAAAAACATTATAAGAAAAGGAGTAAATTATGTTTACCTGCATTTTCTCTTTTCCTAGAATGTTTTGAGAAGTCCTCTACCTGAAGTTCAATAAATCTTGCAATTGTTTGTTACAGGGGTTTGAACCAAAGTTGATTTTCCTACACTGAACATTGCACCAAACATGGCTAAAATGGGGGGGGGGAAGAGAAAAGGAAAGAGAAGGGTAAAAATAAATGAGTAAATGAAAGTACATGTAGCATTTTCTTCTTTTCTTCTTTTCCTACAATGTTTTCAAGAGTCCACCAACTCAGGGTCATAAAAACATGTTTAACTCTAACTGCCAATGTCGCCTTGGATAAGTTTTGCGGATGGCGTAGATCAAGATCAGACTGCACAAAATGTGCAGACTGATTTTTGATCTACACATGTTCATCTTTTACTAGAGTCAGCTCCAAACGCAACGTAAATTTATTTAAAGCCTTCGAAAAAAGTGGAATGTATTTGAGCCATGCTCTGGGAATAGGGGGCGTAATGCATTTGAGAAAAGTATCAACCCATGTCAGCCTGCACAGTCCGTGCAGGCTGACATGGGCCGAAACTTTACGCTATCTTTAAATTTTCTGCATGTCAAAGGATAATTCTACCTCATGATTCAGTCGGTTGTTTCAAAAAATGGATTTTATAGATCCATAATTATGTTATGACTTTTTTGGTATAATGGATGCCAGAGATGCATTAAGCCCCCTTTTGCCAGAGCATGGCTCATTTAATTGGTAGTGAGAGAGTTAACCCTTCGCTTGCTAAATAACTGAAATAAAACTTTTAAGCTGATAGTAAAAACACAAATTTTGCTATTTCAAAGGTATTTTTTTTTTAAAGAAAATATATCCTTACCGGACATTGTAGATCAAAGATCAGACTGCACATTCTGTGCAGTCTGATCTTGATCTACATTGTCCGCAAAAGGCCAATAAGTCGTGCACAGCAGCCAAAGCGTTAATAGATAAAGGATTCAGTTGTAAGGGGATGTAGTGGAGCGAAATGAAGCATATCAGCCAATCAAAACGCAGTATAGCGCATAGATGATCTTTGTGTTTGATCCATTTTCCATCATTATTTCAGTCTTATCATAGCCATCAACCCACTAATCCGTGCACTCCTGGAGTTTCTATAACCAGTATTTGGCACAATATTCCTCCCAAGCTACTGTCTGCCATTTCTCGTAACCACCGTTTAAACAACGTTGAAACTAGTGGTAAGAGTGGCATACATCGTGTAGCAATGACTATTATCAATCTTCTGAAAGTAATTGGCCGAGCTGGGGACTGGAATCGGCCACCTCCAGTGTCAAGCCCTGTACGCCACGGCCTGAGGTATTGGGCTCTAGCTACTTACAAACTCAGTTGGAAAAAAAAGTTTAGCCATGAGAAATAAATGGCTAATCTCAATACTCTAAAAAGAGTTTCACACAACCACACCGTCCCTAGATTTAATGATCCTGAGGTAGAAGGCTTTTCAAGGTTGTGTTGACCACACCAAAGTAGCGAAGATCAGACTGCGTAGTGTTACCTTGATCGGCACTATCTGTATTAGCAATTATAGCTGAACCTAGTGTTTTAGCCATTAACCAATCAATTCCGAATTTTTACAACCCCCGAGCCAGAAGGCTTTTGAAAACATTTTAGGAAAAGGAGAAAATGCTGGTAACCAGCATTTTAACCGAGAATGTTTTTGACCCTTTTAAAGACAAATCCACTGATTTTCTTCTTTTCTCTCAATGTTTTAACTCTTTAAAAGAAAAATTCCTTCGTTTGAGTCATGTTTCATTTTTTTTTAAATGAGTTCAAATAGAACAAATCTGAAAATTTGTCTTTTGGTAAAGATTTAAATAACAACTTTAACCTATTGCTGTACAAATACGGTTAATTGTTTAAGCCTTGGTCACACCGAGCTAACGGACGAGTAACGGATAAAAAATCATTTCATCCGTTCGTGTCCGTTCGTATCCGTTTTATGTCCGTTTCTTATCCGGTGAATCCGCTACTTGTCCGGCGATGTCCGTTCCGTCCGGTGGGAAGTTTTGAGCATGTTCAAAACTTTCCAATGGACAAAACGGACAGAGACATGCAAATGATAGACTTTGGATGCATCTGACAATTTATACCCTCGGCATGTCACGTGACCGGTACGTTCCTCGTACGTTGGTGTTCGGTACATTTCCGTTCATCGTACGTTTTGTCCGGTTCTCATGCGTTGCACTTCCATTTTATCCGGTACAAGTCCATTACTCGTACGGTGATATCCGTTAATAGACCGTTTATTATCCTATACATATCCGTTAAACGTGCGTTTTTTTCCGTTACATGTGCGGTACTCGTGCGGTCATTGTGTGGCTTCCTCGCTCCACACACCGATCGCGTGAGCCTCGAGCGGCAGAGGATGTTGTGTTTGTAGTTTTATAATATAATACTATATGTACATCAGTAAATGTATGCCTTACCAGCTTTAGCCACGCCTCTTAGCTAGAGTATCTTATTACTATATATACTCTCTCTTGTATGCTGATCTTTGTTAGTATTAAATATTCTGTTTAGCTTAATAGTTGTTGTTTCCATGAATACCCACATATATAACAAATTGGCGACGAGTTTATGGATTCTATGAGAAATTAATTACGTGACTTTGGACTGTGATACTTTGTGATCTGAACATTATGGCTTTGTTAGGAGCTATTAATCCATTTGACATAGATAAAGACAACTGGACAGTATACCAAGTAAGGCTTGAACAATACCTCGCAGTCAATAATATCAGAAATGAGAAGAAAGTATCTGCTTTGTTAACTCTGTTAGGTGATAAAACGTACGCGCTAGTGAGGAATTTAACATCTCCAGAAAGACCGGCAGAGAAGTCTTTTGATGAACTGTGTACAATATTGAGTCAGCATTTGTCTCCAAAGCCATTACTTATTGCAGAAAGGTTCAGGTTCCACAAAAGAAACCAGTTACAGAGTGAGTCCATCAGTGATTTTATAGCAACATTACGCAAAATGTCCGAACATTGTGAATTCGGAGGGTACTTAGAGGACGCATTGAGGGACAGGTTTGTTTGCGGATTAAAGGACACAAACATCCAAAAGAAACTGCTATCCACTAAAGAACTAACCCTGATAAAAGCTATAGAAATTGCAACCGCTATGGAAACTGCTATTAAAGATGCTGCAGAGTTAAGTAATAATACCAATTTGGGTACCGTCGAAAAAGTTTCTAAAAAAAAGAAACAAGAAAAATCACAGAAGAAATTTCAACAGGATCAACAGAATTCAAACCAATCAAACTGTGACCACTGTGGGAAAAATAACCACAAATCGCAGAAGTGCAGATTGAAGAATGCCGTTTGTTACAAATGCAATAAAAAAGGACATATTGCTTCGATATGTAAAGCTGTTAACTGCATGGAAGAAAGCAGCAGCAATGACATTTTTTCTGTGCATTCTTTGAATACGAGTAAATCCAAAATCACTGTGACAATGGACATATGGGGAAAACCAATAGTCATGGAAGTTGACACTGGGTCTTCTGTAAGTCTTATGAGTTACAGAGATTTTGTACGACATTTTGGGAAGATAAAGCTAGAAACCCCGAAATCCGTGCTGAAGACATATTCAAATGAAACGATTGAGCAGGTTGGAGTAAAAACAGTTCACGTGAAATACAAAGGTCAAGAGAAAAATCTTTGTTTACATGTTGTCAAAGGAAATGGGTCGACATTGTTGGGACGTGACTGGTTATCGGAAATCCAACTTGACTGGAATAACATTCTGTACGTCAAAACTGTAAGTACAAATGAAAAACTCAAGAATATTCTGTTGAAATATGGATCAATTTTTTGTGACGGAATTGGCAAAGTGAAGGGTATCAAGGCTTCACTTACATTAAAGAAAGAGGCTAAACCCAAATTTCTGAAGGCAAGACCAGTACCATATGCTCTCAAGCCAAAAATAGAGCAAGAATTAGAAAACCTTGAAAAGCAAGGAATAATTTCGAAGGTTAACACAAGTGACTGGGCAACACCGATCGTACCCGTCGTAAAACCAAATGGACAAATCCGAATTTGTGGAGATTTCAAGGTAACAGTAAACCAGGCTCTGGAAGTGGACAAATATCCATTACCACGGGTGGAAGATGTCTTCGCCAATCTATCGCCAGGTCAAAAATTTACAAAACTAGATTTACGGCAAGCATACCTACATTTGGAAATGGACGAAGCAAGTAAAAAAGTGCTCACTATTAATACACATAAGGGATTGTATTGTATGGATAGACTTGTGTATGGTGTATCGTCAGCGCCAGCAATTTGGCAAAGAACTATTGAACAAATATTACAAGGAATTAATGGTGTTCAATGCATTCTTGACGAAATGGTAATCACAGGTGAGACCGACGACAAACATTTAAAAAACTTAGAAATGGTTTTGTCAAGACTAGCTCAGTATAATTTGAAACTGAATAGAGATAAATGTTCTTTTTTCCAAGACCGTATAACTTACTGTGGTCATGAAATTGATAAGCATGGGTTATGGAAAAGCAAAGAAAAAGTTGATGCTGTACTTAATAGCCCGAGACCGCACAATGTCACAACTCTTCGTGCATATCTAGGTCTTCTGAACTATTATCATAGATTTTTGAACAACCTTTCAACTGTTGTCAAACCTTTAAATGAGCTTCTTGAGAAAAATAAGAAATTTGAATGGTCAAAAAAGTGTGAAACAGCATTTCAAAAGTCAAAAATGTTAATTACATCTGAACCAGTACTGACTCATTACAACCCCAAGCTGCCAGTTAAGCTAGCAACTGATGCAAGTCCGTATGGTGTGTCTGCTATTTTGTCACATGTCATGCAAAATGGTGTAGAAAAACCAATCGCTTATGCTTCAAGGTCATTGACTCAAACGGAGCAACGATATGCTCAAATAGACCGTGAGTCACTTGCAATTTACTGGGGAGTAAAGAAATTTTACCCATATCTATACGGTAGAAAGTTTACCCTTGTAACAGACTGCCAGCCTCTGTTATCAATCTTCAATCCAAATAAAAGCATTCCAGCTACGACAGCTGCGCGTGTCCAAAGGTACGCATTATTTTTGTCAGGTTTTCAATACGATATTGAATATAAAAGCACAAAACAGCATGGAAATGCTGATGGGTTATCAAGATTGCCTCTACAGTCTCAAAGACAAAAACAGGATGATGATGATGATGATGATGTTTTTTATACATGAATTTTGTCACCGGATAACCAAATTCTGCATATTTTTGTCCGTCCCCCCCCCCCCCCCCCCGCCGTTACATATCCGTTAGCCGGTCTGACCAAGCCTTTAGGATAAAATATGGAAACGAGTGCAATAACTTTTACAAGTTACCTTCTTTCCAAAAAAATATTTTTTACACCACTCAGTTTCTGCTACAAAGAGTATTAACAGTAAAAAGAATGACAGTACTAGATCCAATATATTAAAATTGACATAGACTATGAATATTGTGGAAAAAGGGAGTGAAACAAACGAATATTCCTTTGCAAATGACTTAAAAAGTTAGCTTCTGCATAATTATCATTTACGTATACACTCATGAAAACCCCAGAGAAACAGCCTCTTCTAAAATTGCTCTGTGGGAAAAGGTAATACTTAACCTTGTACCACACAGTCCCGAGATTTAACGATCCTGTAGTAGAAAGCTTTTGAAAACAACTTATAAAAAGTTATTGCATCTACTCCTTTTCTCGCACTGATTTTGATCCTTTTAGAGACATATTTCACCGTTTGAGTCACCTTTTATTTGTCTTAAAAAAAAACAACTAAATTTAGACAAGTCTAAAATTTTGTCATTTGGTGAAGAATTAAAATACAAATTTAACCTATTGTTGTACAAAATACGACTTCTAAAGGCCATGCAGTTGATCTCTTAACTTTTTCAAACAACTCTTTTTTTTTTTAAATCAATCAAACAGTTTCTTGCATCTTCCAAATGTTCCCCTTATAACAACTTTCATATATTCATTGTTCATTGGTAAGAATTAGTCTAAACAGTGAGGGGCTAATTGTTGATTCTTCCATATTTAAAACGACGCAACCTGCAAAAAGCACAACCGCGAAAAGGTTGTACCCATCTTTATGTATCAAAATATAGTTCAATGCATGGATAGAACTATTAATAGTAGTAGACATTGTGAGAAAAGGCGACATCGCTCATTAAGCAAAAGCACTACCGAATAGAAATCGGCGCCACACGGTCTATGGAATATTCGGAACAAAACATTTTCTCCTTTTTGTTCGATGAAAACCAACTTTAAATGGATGCTTTCTTATATGCTGAATCTGTAACTTTTCGTGTGCATAAAACAATGTACATTTACTCTGACGGTTCTGAGCAGTATTCAAAATTAATATATGTACTATAAATCGGTTTTATTTCTCCTTCTCCTCCACTTTTTTTTTTATTTCTTAATCGTACGAAGTGGAAATTATACAAATCAAAACAATTAAACCACACACACAAAATACACTTTGTAAATTCTGACTTAATTACCCCATCTAGATATAACCTTTGGCTTTTTACTAAACGACTAAATTCTAAGTTTTATCTTTTCAAGTCGAAAGCATTTGCAGATGACAAATGAGGCACATAATGAAACTTGCTTTTGAAAGGGTAGAAAACATTGTAGGAAAATGAGAACTTGTCGATCACAAAGATTTTCACCTTTCCGTGTGTTTTCAAAAGCCTTCTTTCTCAGGGTCGTAAAACCATGGAATTATTTGCTAAGGTACTAGTATTTAACTGCATATAGCACGTTTTCCCGTCAAAAGTTGAACTCGTTACCAAATGACGAAATTTTGGACTCGATCAAGTTAAAAGCATTTGCAGACAACAAATTAAATGCAACTCAAATTATAATGCCTGTCTTTGAAACTGGAGAAAATGCTGGTTACCAGAATTTTCTCCCTTTCCCACAAAGTTTTCAAAGGCTTTTCTTTCAGGTCCGTTAGACTCGAAAGTGTATGATGAATTTAGTGTTAAACCGGAATACCAAAATGCCGAATTTTTTGCTGGATGCAGCAACCTGTTGATATAGTAATGTCAAGGATTTTTAAAAATCGACGCACAGAATCGATCAGGTCCAAGATCAGACTATTTGTTTTGTGCAGCTTGTTATAAATCTACACTGTCAACAAAAGTGCATTTGGACGAATTAGAATTCAAGATGAGACTACTTTTTTTGCAGTTTATTAATTGTTGGTCTACATTGCCAGCAAAAAGTGCAATTAGACGCACAGAGCAGTTTAAGGGCCGAACAGCAGGGATCAGTAATGTTTCAGAGAATCCAAACTTGACCCTTAAACAGAGGAATGAATTCATTTACAAACTGACAAAGCTTAAATACAACAATTTCAACGGTCTTTTCCAAAGAAAAATCTTGCTGTATCTGATGACCAATGTAAATCAAATTTTCTGAGCACTCTGATATGGGTGCACTTTCTTTGCAGCCATATATTGATCTTCAAGGAGACAAAGGGTTTAGGTTGAAATCCGAAAAAAAAAAAAAACCGCCAGGGCAGATATACAGTCTAGGCAAGGATCGTAAATTTGATGCAGGCTACTGTTACGTAGTGTTACGCTTCTCTTATCTTTTATAGCTGCGGGATATCAAATATGGATTACTAGTATGTACGCGGTTTAAGTTCGCCAAACTCCGGAAAATCCCGAACCTTTACGTATGATATCGATTATTCTCATCGATTTCTTGGTATGCGAGACTGCTGATAAGGCATGTCCGTGAAAGTTGGCTATGCTTTCAAGCAGATGGTAAAACCTCAAATCTTCCTATTTCAAAGGTATTTTTAGAGCAAAGATATCTCTTTATCGGACAGTGTAGATCCAAGATCAGACTGCACGTTCTGTGCAGTCTGATCTTGATCTACGCTTTTCACAAACGGTCAGTGAATCGCGCTTAGCAACCTAAGAGTTAAGTGTAGATCAACATTAGATCTATTTGATACATGCTCTGCGAAAAGTATCGACCAGGTCAGCCTGCGCAGTCCGCGCAGGCTGACTTGGGCCGAAACTTTTCGCTATTGGTCAATTTTCTGTATGTCCAAGGACCTGTCTACCTCATGATGAAGTCGGTTGTTAAAAATAAGCGGATATTATTGATCCATTAGTATGTGATGGCTTGTTTGGCACCATGGATTTCGGAGATGCATTATTGATTGTATGGTGTTTAACGCCGTTTCCAACATTATTTAAGTTATATGGCGGCGGCCAGTGCACCTATCCATGCTTTCCTGGGGTCTCTTTTACCAGTACTCCGCACAATTTTCTTTCCAAGCCACTGGCTGCTTTCCCACATAATCATAGTCGAGCGAGACAATGGTCAGCGGTGGGAGGAGATGCATTAAGCCCCCTTTTGTCGGGGCATGGCTCGTTTGTTTGTTATGCATTATCCTACCTTTTAGAGTCCATTCTCGCCACTGTACATTACTTTGCTTTTATTTGCATAGGAAAGAGGTCTTTTGAGCAACACAGGCGACTATACTATCAAAGACCAAGGATGTGTCACAGAAATGGACTTGAAACTTAGGCAACTAGAATAAAGAAAAAACAAGAGGGCCGTGATGCCCTGTATCGCTCCGCTAGCTAATAAGTACAAACCATACATGCCAAACATTGCAATTCTAGGCCAAGGGGTTTCGAACATGAAGACTTAAAAAGTTTTCAATACAAAAGCCCAAAACTTGCAAGAGGTTTTTCAAAATTTACTCTATATACAGCCTCTGTAAAACATGCGACGCCTGGGATAGGGCTAATTTCGATTCCAGGGCTACATTTAGAACAAGTTTAAAAGTGATCCAAATTTGTTAGCCCTAGGATTTATGGTTAGGAGCAAGAATATTTTTAGAATTTTCACTCCATAGGCCTAAAGACATGTTAGATTTATGACCCATTTTACACCTGGGCTTTTAATTTGAATAGTTTCGAAAGAGGCCTGTTATATGATAACACACATAAAATTTTACAGCTGTATCTCAAGGTCAGGAACAGGAAGATCTGTAAAGTTTTCACTATATGGCCTGCAACACGCGAAAAGGGGCATTCGGACATTTGCGTAAAGTGTCGTCTCGGATCAGCCTGCGCAGTCCGCGCAGGCTAATCCGAGACGGCACTTCACTACTACAATAGATTTTGTTCTTCCGTAGACTTGCGCAAAACAGAAAATTACATAAAAACGGAAAGTTTCGTTTCGGATTAGCCTGCGCGGACTGCGCAGGCTTATCCTAGACGACACTTTACGCAAATATCCGAATGCCCCTTTTCGCGTGTTGCAATCCATATTATAAGCCTAGGTAAAAGTTGTGACTTCTGGGGCGGGCCAATTTTGACCCTAAGGCTTGAATCTGAACAACCTTAGTACAGGTTCATTTGATAAATACACATAAAAAATTTGATAGTCCTAAGTTTCATGGTTAGGGATGACAAGATTGTTAAAGTTTTCACTATATAAGCCAATATAAAACTTACATAACCGACAGGGTAGGAATAATTTAAGCACCAGTGTTGCCAGGGCGAAAAAAACAGTCGATGGTTTCCAGCTAACCCTCTCACACTGGAACTAATTATTCCCGCCTACTTGCCGCTGCAACTGTGTCTAAAGACCTCCACGCCACACACATCTATCCAGGTCCAAATCCCATTTTTTCCTAGGAAGTACCTAAATCCGCTGCAGAATATTCAAAACCTGTGTTATTCTACCCAACCGAACGTTCCTTACTAATTCGCAGTATCTTGGCTGATCTTACGCAATAAGGGCGTCGCTTTCTTACAGTTTTTTAACAAAATGGAACGCTGGGCTGGACGTGTTGCCTTAGTAACTGGGGCTTCAGCTGGTATTGGATGTGCGATCGCACGTGCACTTGTCTGTCAGGGAATGAGGGTCGTTGGTTGTGCAAGAAATACACAGAAAATACAAGTAAGTTTTTCAGCAATAGTAGATACACCGGAAAAGACCGGTTAAAATTAAGATACCGGAACACGCCGATTCTTGAAATAGAAATGTGTCGCAGATTTGGAAAAACAGATGTAGAGTCTACTACTGTTATAATGTGATATTAGCATGAACCCTTTCCCACACAATCCCAGGTTTAAACAATCCATAGAAAGTAAGACGGAAAGCTTTTGAAAGCATTGTGGAAAGATGAGAAAATGCTGGTAATCAGCATTTTTCCTATTTCCTCAATGTTTATCCAATCTTTCAAAAACAAATTTTCATTTTTCAATCATATCCATGTTATTGTTTGCAAATGCTTTCAATGTGACCTACTTTATTTATAATTGGCTTGCAACACGCAAAAAGGGGCATTTGGACATTTCCATAAAGTGTCATCTCAGATCAGCCTGCGCAGTCCACGCAGGCTGATCTGAGATGGTACATTACAACTTCATTAGATTTTGTCCCATAGTAGACTCGCTCAAAACAGAAAATTACATAAAAGTGGAAATGTCGTTTCCGATTAGTCAGGGCAGAGTGCACAGGCTGATCTGAGACCAGACTTTATGCATATGTCTGAATGCCCCTTTTCGCATGTTGCAGGCCATATAGTATTACGTTTATTTCACCATGCTTCTGTGTTTATAGAGCCAAATTCATGTGTCATGTTGGAATATTTATGCAACTGACTTTGTGATCAACCTGGCAGGAATTACTGTATTGGACAACAATAAGTAAGACATAGTGAGTGGTTACTCTTTTAACCCTTTACCACACGACAAATTTTAGACTTGTCCGAATTGAAAGCATTTGCAGATGACAGTTTCAATGTGGCTCTAATGAAATGATTTTTCTTTGATAGGGTAGAAAACATTGTGGGAAAAGGAGAAAATATTGGTATACAGCATTTTCTACTTTTCCCACAATGTTTTCAAAAGCCTTCTCCATCAGGGGTGTTAAAAGTCGTCATTGTGTGGTAAAGGGTTAAAGAAGTTGCTCAAATGGTTGGATTTGTATGAAAGAGTACCCATAGATACATGTAATAGTCTCAATAATGAGACGTGATGGTGATTTCATTTCTGGACATTTATTGTACACAGTACCGTCTCAAATTTTCCGGTAGCAAAGATAGAGTGCTACACTGACTCTCTGTTTCGTCAGTTTAATCAGTATTGCAGCAAAATTGAATTAAGTATTAGTAACAAACATGACCAAAGACAAATTATTAAACCTTTTATTACCTGAAGAGCTTGTAGAAGTTGTTTATAACATGCAAATCTCGGAAAAATCACTGACGGGATTTTTTGTGTTTGGCAGCCATTTTGTCTGTATTCGTGAACGTAAACAGCTAGAGCAACAGATAAAATGCATGGTTTTCTCCAATGTTCAGCATAAAAATTGAAAATATTTGTATTTCAAACGAAGGGTTATTAAAATTTAATACGCTAGCAACATGCATGTTTAAATCCTACTGTTGTCCTCTATTTGCGAAATTATGAGAGTTCAAACTTGCTCACAAAATTTGTGCGGAGCTTTCAACTGATTTTGTCTTGATCTTCTCTGTACCCAGAGGCAACCAGTCAAAAAGTAACATCGCCTTTAGGGACAGTTATCTGTATTACGGTATTACGTTATCCGAGTAACCTCGTAAAGGCCTAGGGTTCGAGTCTCACTGGAAGCACTTGTTTTTTCTAGTTTAACCCTTTACCACACAATCCCGGCTTTTAATGACCTTTAGAAAGAAGACTTTTGAAAAAATTGTGGTAAAAGGAGAAAATGCTGGTAACCAGCATTTTCTCCTTTTTCCACAATGTTTTCTACACTATCAAGGACAACTTTCACAATTAGAGTCACATTTGATGTGTTGCCTGCAAATGCTTTGGAAATGGGCAGGTCTAAAATTTTGTTGTGTGGTAAAGTGTTAAATAATATTTATTTCACAGCGATTGAGAAAAAAGTTCTTACAACTAATAAATACTAATCTCTCTCGATTCTGCTTCCTGGAAACTATACCAGTACTTGCGCTGAAAGTGTGTGCCAGTGAACAGTCCCAATGTTGACACCCACTCCCGGGTATCAAACTTGGGATCTTACAGTTACGAGTCCTACACTCTACCTCACAACCATGGACACCACTTGGTATTTGTTGGCAAGACACTTCAGAGCCCTAGCCTAGTACTGATAAAACTCAGGACATACATGAATTTTTTGTTGGATATTATATAGAGTTCAAAAGAGTACATAGTCTCTCCAGAAGCAGCTTGTATGGTTTACATTCTCTCACTTTCAGGAATTAGCCCAGAGTTTAGGCAAAGAGAAAGGTTCCCTGTTTCCAATTACCTGTGATGTGTCAAAAGAAGACCAGGTCCTGTCTATGTTTGAACAGGTATGATGCTTTTGTGGCCTGGGTAGTGCAGTCTTATCTTTGATCTTCACTGACCACTTTGCTCAGACATACTAATTTGAAACTGAAATTATTTCAATCTTTCTTCTAGAATGAAGGTATCTGCTAAGACTATTTGGGCCTCCAAGGCTTAATGATGGCTATTTAGTTTCTTATAACTTTACTGAAATTCAAAAACAAAAAAATACTAACAATCTCTGACTTTTGAAAACATTGTGGAAAAAGGAGAAAATGCTGGTAACCAGCTTTTTCTCTTTTTCCCACAATGTTTTCTAACCTATCAAGGACAGAAATAATCAATTAATTAAGCTACATTGAGTTTGTCATCAGCAAATGCTTTCAGTATGCTTGAACTCTGATTTTGTCATTTGGTAACGAGTTAATAATTTATACAGGCCCCTTTAACCCTACACCAATCGACATAATTTTGGACTTGTCCAAGTTGAAAGCTTTTGCAGATGACAAATTAAATGTTGCTAAAGTCATGATTTATGTCTTTGATAGGTTAGAAAATGTTAGGAGGAAAGGAGAAAATGCTGGTTACCAAATGACAAAATCATGGACTTGTCCAAATTGAAAGCATTTGCAGACTACAAATTAAAGTGACAAGAAAGGCCAAATGTAAGCAAAGCGGGTGTTTAGATGCATTTATGTCATACCATTTAAAAGTATGGAAATTATTGTGAAGATGACAATCTGTCATTGTACAGTGAGTCCAAGTGTTAGTTGCTGACAGAAAATTAATTTCAAAACTAGGTTAAAACCGCCAAGGTAGCTGTGTCTTTTGTTTACTTTTTGCCTGATTTTGAAATTCTATTTTCTGCCAGCGACTAATATTATGGCCCGGCCACATGATAACAGACTGTCTTCTCCACAATATTTTCCATACTTTTAAATGATATGATTTAAATTTAAATGTATTATGATACCTGCTTTGATATTTTGGCCTTTACTGGGCCTTTAAACATTGTTAAAATCATCATTTATGTCTCTGATAGGTTAGAAAACACTGGGGGAAAAGAAGAAAATGCTGGTTACCAGCATTTTCTGTTTTTCTCACAATGTTTTCGAAAGTTCTCTTCTTTAGTGTTGTTGAAACTCGGGATTGTGTGGTTAAGAGTTAACACTTAGAGTGTCAAGTACACCCAACATACAATTTCCGTTTAGAAATAGGAGGATAATAAGTGTACATTTATTACTTTGTCTGCAAATCTTTTCAATTTGGACCAGTCTAAAATGTTGTCGTTTGATAAAGAGTTAACAAACTTCAATTGAATGAATGAAAATTGATTGTTTTCATAGTTTCCCTATTTACGTGTAATTTTTATAAAAAAGAAATGTTGTTTGAAATAACTGTTTCTTTGTTTTTCCCTGGGCTATGTGCATATGCATGAACATGCACATGTGCCCGAGACCATCTTGCATGACCGACCTGTTTTAAGCAAGCACCTGTCTTAACTCTTTACCAAATGTCAAAATTATAGACTGGTCCAAATTGAAAGCATTTGCAAACAACAAAATAAATGTGACTGAAAAATTGAAATTTGGTTTGGGAAGGGTAGAAAACATTGTGGTAAAAGAAGAAAATGCTGGTTACCAGCATTTTCTTCTTTTCCCACAATGTTTTCAAAAGCCTTCTTTCTCAGCGTCGTTAAAAGTCGGGATTGTGTGGTAAAGAGTTAAGCAAGCGATTTTGGAAGGGCCCTTGACCGCTTGCTTAAGACAGGTTTGACCGTAGTTCGAAGGCTGAGTTTTTCCTGTGTATCTCACTTAAGTGGACAGTGTAGACTGCACATTTTTATGCAGCCTGATCTTGATCTAGACTGGCAGCAAAGACTAATACATTTGTGAAAAGCGCTCTATTTATTACCTTTTCACAAGAAAACCAAATTTTAGACTTGTAGATTTTGGAAGCCATTCAAGCTGACCAATTAAATTTGGTGCAAATTATGAAATTTAACAGTGCAGGTGTAGAACAAAAATTTTAATGTAGTTGGTAGCATTTTCTCCTTTTCCCACATTGTTTTCAAAATCTATGAAGGTCACTACAACCCAAGATTATGTGGTAAAGGGTCTTTGGGTCAAGCCACAGATATTTTATGCTTTAATAATTAATATAATGGCATTGTTGTTAATTCTGTGCACCAGTAGGTAAGTAGGTGAGGAAATTTCCATTCCGAAAATTAACCTGAAATCATTATGATATTTTGTCATAAATATCCATGTTGCGTGTGTTCTTTAGAAATTTCCTGGTGAGATATTTTTTAATGAGTACCAAAGTATAGATTTTATGGACAATTTACAGTGACAGCTATATGATAACAGCTTTTAAACATTTACCAAACAACTAAGTTTTGGAATTGTCCAAATTGAAAGCATTGCAGGCTACAAATTAAATGTAGCTCAGAAGGGAAAAGATGTCTGAGAAAGTGTAGAAAACATTGTGGGAAATTGAGAAAATGCTTCTTACCAGAATTTTCTCCTTTTCCCTCAATATTTTCAAAAGCCTTCACCCTTAGAGTTGATAAAACTTGGGATTATGTAGTGCAGGGTTAAACCCTTGGGCAAAGGCAGAACTTCACATTGTATAGAGTAATATACGTGTATTAACCCTTTCCCAAATAACAAATTTTAGACTCTTTAATATTCAAAATACCTGCAGACGACAAATTCAAAACTGGTACAAATAAGCTTAAGCTCTCTGATAGTGTAGAAAACATTGTTGGAAAAGGAGAAAATGCTGGTTACCAGCATTTTCTCCTTTTCCCACAATGTTTTCAAAAGCCTTCTTTCTCAGGGTCGTGAAAACCAGGGATTGTTTGGTAAAGGGTTAAATCAAGTTGTTCAACTGTATTCCATATGTATATGACTCTCCTTATCACTTGACAATATTTTTCAGACATTTCTAAATTGGAATTGAACAAGTTAGGATTTTATCCTCTTCTACAGTAATGTATCTTCAATCTGATATATAGAATGGAACAAGAGGATTGATGGTAAGCGAGTAATTAAGGTGAAAACTGTGGAGGTTGTCAAGAAATTTTTCTTCTCACCACTGTGAGATGGAAACTGTAATACCACAGTTAATACACAGAACAAATCTGATTGGTTAATTGTTTACCATACAAAAAAATTCTGGACTGAAACAAATTGAAAGCATTTGCAGACGACAAATTGGATCTAGCTGAAATGGTGATTTCTTTCTTTGATACTATAGGGTCGTAAAAAACCCGGATTGTGTGGTAAAAGGTTAATGAAATTTGAATATAGCTGTGAAATAATGGCATGATACTAAAGCAAAGGTTGACAAATAAAATTGGTCCAAAAATGGTACTTTGAACGAATCTGATAATTTGTCAAAACTTTTTTTTAACTGTGGTATTAAAGTTTCCTTTTCAAGATTGGAGGAGAAAATACTTGTCCACTTCCAGAGTTTTGACTTTTATTCCCATTACTACCTTATGGGTATCTTATTCAATCTGTTCTAAGTACCCGATTGAAGATGAATTGTTGCAGAACACAATAAATAAAAGGTCTATTTCCATTCGACTTGAGAAATATATGAAAAATACTGGCAAGTGACTCTTGGTGGTGTTCAGCAGGTTATATAGTTAGTTTAGATTAATTTATTTTAGATCAGTTGAGAAACAAGTTCTTGCAACCTATACTAATCTCTCTTGATTCTGCTTCCTGGAAACTACACCAGTACTAGTGCCGAATCAGTTAGCCAGTGAATAGGCCAAAAGTTGACAGCGGCTCCCTGGTATTCAACTGGAGATCTTATGGTTATGAAAGCCCATGCTCTACCTCACAACCACTGGCACCACACTGAATGCTACAGTTGGACACCTTGTCTTATATATACTGAGGGAAAAAAGTTTAGCAACACGCGATACTTTTAGGAATTGAGCAACAATAGGGGGTTTACGGAGGAAAAAACCTGCCACCAGTCAATTATTTACTCTTTAACTGACTAGGGGATGTGATATCCAATCAAACCAATTTGAAAATGAGGTTACTCGAAGACGTAAATTGACGTCAGTAGCAGAAGGAAATGTCACAGCCAGTATTGTGTGTGACTTCCCCTGTGGGTAATGACAGCAGTGCACTTACGCCTCATGCTAACGTTGATGGTTCTTACAATGTGCAAAGGGATTCTTTCCCACTCTCTGCATAAATTCCGTTCGAGGTCTTGGACGTTATTGACGTCATGATGTTTTCGTACTTGCCGTCCCAGGTGATCCCACAGATGCTCAATAGGTGAGCGATCAGGGGATTTGGCAGGCCATGCAAGTGTACGAACACCGTGTCGCTGTAAAAACAACCGAGTTTGGCGTGCGGTATGAGGGCGGGCATTGTGCTGTTGCAGCATACGTGCATGACCATTGCGTAAAAAACGGGATAAGCACAGGATGAAGAATTTCGTTGCAGTATCAGTCAGCTGTTAGGTTTCCTGCAATGATGATAATGTCTGTCTTTGCTCTGTGACTTATCCAGCCCCATATCATGACTCTACCTCTGCCATAACAATCATGTTCAATGACGTTTTCAGCAAGGAATCTTTCACCCCATCACCGCCACACTTTGGCTCGTCCATCGCCAAAGTCAACATTAAAGCGAGACTCATCGGTGAAAACAACTTCATTCCATTGGTTTCTAGTCCATCTCCGATGAGCTTTAGCCCATTGAAACCTTGCTTGACGATGACGTAACGTAAGTGGAACGCCAACATATGGTCGATAGGCTCTCAAACCTGCAGACCTCAGACAATTACGTACTGTTTGAGATGAAATTCTTGTACCAGTCGCATTTCGAACATGACTAGCGATTTTGCTACTGGACCAAAAGCGGTTATGTCTTGATAAAGTGATAATGTAATTGTCTGCACCTGGCGAAGTCCTCCTTGGCCTCCCCGAACGTGGCCTGTCTGCAACATGTCCGGTTTGCTGGTGTCTTGCCTGAAGACGGCTTATTGTGCTTCTGTGAACACCGAAATGCCGTGCAACGTTACTTGCACTTATACCACCTATCAACATACCGATTGCCATCTGACGTTGATCTAACATCATACCAGGTGGGCACCCCATAACAATTTTCAAATATTTTTTAAGCATTTTCTTTTAATTCGATAAACGATCAGTCTATCCACATGTAGCAGTTTGAAACATGTACAGACATTAGGCTTGTGCACGCGCAGAGCGTGATTTTTGTAAATCGACCCAATATCACGGATAGACAGACAATAGCACATGAAAATGCTATGGGCTAACCTCAGTCGACATGCATACTATGGGTATAAGGTTTGGATTTTAACAATTGCTTTTTTGTAAAGTAGTCTTAGTTTGAAGTTTGTTGCTAAACTTTTTTCCGTCAGTATATTAGGTTATAGAGGGTATGGCCTGTCAAAAATCAAGCACCTGTGCCTTTGGGTCAAGCCATAGATTATTTTGAAATTTGAGTAATTAATGTGATGGCATTGTTGTTAATTCTCTGCACCAGTAGATAACTAGGTGGAAGGATCCTTTTTATGAACACTATCCTAAAAATATTTTTACATGTATTATTATTTATTCATGTTTTATCATGAAAACCAATGGTGTGTGTCCTCCACAGAAATGTTGTAACCTTTTACCACACAATCCCATACTTTTACAACCCTGATGTAAAAGGCTTTGGAAAACATTGAGCGATAAGGAGAAAATGCTAGTAGCCAGCATTTTCTCCTTTTTCTGCAGCATTTTCTACAGTGTTTTCTACCCTTTGATAGACTATTATACCATTAGTTGAGCCTCATTTGTCGTGTGCAAATGCTCTGAGTTTGGACAAGCATTAGTTTTGCTTATCTTGTAAATTAACCCTTTCCCAAACGATCCCGGGTTTTCATGACCCTGAGAAAGTAGCCTTTTAAAATGCTGGTAACCAGCATTCTCCTTTTCCCACAATGTTTTCTACCCTTCCCAAAACAAATGTCAGTTTTTGAGTCACATTTGTTTTGTCATCTGCAAATGCTTTCAATTTGGAAGAGTCTGAAATTATGTTGTTGTGTATAGAGTTAAGAGTTTGCCATTTCCCATAGACAAATTTTACACTGCTAAATTGGAAGCATCTGCAGACAACCAATCAGAAATCAGTACAATTACACAGAAGCTCTTTGACAGGAAAGAAAACATTGTAGGAAAAGTAGAAAATGCAGTCAGCATTTTCTGCTTTTTCCACAATGATTTCAAAAGGCCTATAACCCAGGATTGTTTAAGTGAGGATTTTATGGTAAAGAATTAATGAGATTATTTTAATGAATGAGTTATTACTAAGTCTTATGATTGCCATTCTGGTAGTTATCTCTCTTTAAGCACTCTTGTTTCTATATGGTAAGAAAATGAAGAAGTCTCGCAACACAGCACCATACTATCAGAATCTACACTGGTCTGTAAAGGAGCCAAATTGTTAATTAACCCACAATGGGAAAACAAATCGAGAATTGAAAGCCCGCATTTAATATACATATTAGACACTACTGTAATAGTGGAAATTATGCAATTTGGAAATTTTTGTGATTTTGCGAATTTTAAAAAATTCACAAACTTTTCTGTTTGTGTGTTTTTATCACAAGTTTAGCTACATATACATGTACCTACAAATAATGAGCGTTTTAAATTTGCAAACATTTCTGTACCCATAATATCCATAATCGGTAATCCCCAATTTATTCAATATGCATATATATCCATGTATACAGTACATAGCACATGAAATGTGTCTCCATTAGTACAGATGGGTGAATCTGTTTGTACTTCATACATGATGCCATGGATTTTTGTTAAGCATGGTTCCGGTAGTAGACCTAAACCCACCGTTGACTGGAAGCCTCGGCCTCTGAAACTCCATTGGTTTATCAAGGGATAACGAAATTTTCATTATTGGACACTGTTACTATAAAAAGCACATTGGGGATTCCCTCTGATGCATATATAGTAAGACTTACTATATACGATACAGAGGGAGTCGCCAATGTGCTATTTATAGAAACGGTGTCAATGAAAATTTAGAATATGTATTCCGTGCTATACAGGCAATGCACCAATGTGCTATAAGTGTTCGATGATCAATCAAGAACAATTTTAGTGTTCTGTGATAGACCAATATAGCTTAAAAGGCCTGTGCTTGAAGAGTTCCCCTAATTGGACTAAGAATATGGTTCTAGTTTTTAAGCCTTCGGTCAAGCCCATAGTTATTTTGTATTTGAATAATTGATGGACATGTAATGACCAGTTGCTGTTGTTCATTCTCTGCATCAGTAGATATCTAGGTTTGGAATTCTTAAAGATACACCCTTACAGCTAGAGAGAAAATGTCACGTTAAAACTTGCAAGTGTGTATAGTAGCTCAGTTGTGAAAACACATTGTTTAATGTTATATATGGTATAACAGAAAGAAAAACACAAGGGATTTGTCCTCATTTAACACTGGAAAACGACAACAGCAGTTGCGTTGATGGCCTCCAAAACATGAAACACATTTTCTATCCGTGGTAATCTCTGTAATCTTGCAGCCATCAGGGGCAATATTTTGCATGAAACTACAAGAATGATTATAGTTTCATAAAATAAGGATGAAATGGGTTAAAAACTGCCTGAAAACTGCATGAAAATGAGTAGAGATATAGCTTTAATCTGAAAATGACTCTAAGATAATCATTTTTCATGGAAACCCATGTTCTGTATGCCCTAAAATGCCTTGACCTTCAAAGGGCCTTTCACAACTATTGTTGCCTTTGCGGCCAGTATAGATCAAGATCAGGCTGCAAAAAAGGTGCTGCCTTATCTTTGATCTATACTGTCCGCTTTGCTGACCCTTGAAATGGTGATTATTCAGTTAATTTTTTTGTAGATTGAATGTGTAAGTTGGATTTATTCATTGATCCAAGGATTAATGAGATGGTTTTAATAAGTACTTACAACATAGGTTATAGACACAATTTTTAAGTATTTTGAGGATTCAAATAAATAACATAACATTCATGTATTGTCATTTTCCACTAAAACCCATGTTTTGTATGTTTTGAAGAAATGTTTAAATGAGATAATTTTTATCTTTAGTGCTAAATGCATGTAACTAGAATTGGCATTCTCACCAAGGACCAAAGATACACATACACATACTGCAATTTGAAAGCTTTTTTAACAAAAATATTTGTCAAAGAAACAGACAGTGTAGATCCAAGTTCATACCTCATGTTTGGTGCAGTCTCAGAGCTCCAGATAGTGGGAGTGATTTTGATTTCAAAATTGATAATATTTATTGTTCTCCACTAAACCCTATGTTATGGGTACTCATTAGAATCGTCTCATTGAGACGATTCTAATGAGTATCCATAACATAGAGTTTGGAAGAGAAATAATGGATTTAGAATACCATCACTCCCTCTTATCTGGAGCTCTGAGTCTTATTATCATATCACATTGAACATTCATTCTGATCTTGGATCTACAAATTGTTACGAACAAAGTCCGTAACAAGCAAACAAATGAACAAATGCATAGCAGAAATGCAGGGACCGGGCAGAGTCAAACCTAGAAGGCCTGGACGAAAGGCCAACTCCATAACCACTGAGCTAAAGAGAATTCTCCCTAATGCAGGTGTTAGGTATTGTATTTAAACCGGGATGATGGCAAGCATGAAGGAATGGTCTCCCGTAACACACCCCCTCTTAAAGTCATCATTTATTGATGACTCAAAGCCTTATTAGGCGGAAAGTCCATTTTTTTTTGACAACAAATGGGATTAATGGCTCAATGGCCAATCCAGGACCAGCCCCATCTTACGAACAAAGTCCGTTACAAGGAAACAAATGGACAAATGCATAGCAGAAATACAGAGACCGGGCAGGATTCAAACCTAGAACACCTGTACGATAGGCCAACACCATAACCACTGAGCTAAAGAGAATTCTCTCCAACGCAGTTGTTAGGTATTGTATTTAAACTGGGATGATGCTATGCATGAAGGAATGGTCTACCGTAACAAAATGCAAATGCTTTCAGTACAGTCTAAGGTTTTGCTGTCTTGTAAAGGTGTAAGATTTTTTGAGGGGTTAGGGAAAGCAAAGGAATTGCGTCCCCTTCAAATTACAGCAAGATATGGCCCCTGATGTCCATTTCCCCCATACTGCAACTCTGCCTGTATTACAAAGGATGGTGGTGCTTGGATGTACCTATAAATATGTACAATGTAAAGAAAAGAAATAAAACACTGAGAATGGAAAAGCAGTACAAATCAAATGTCATTCCAACTGTATACCATGTGACTCTATATTTGTTTTGATTATGAGCGTTTCGTTTTTTAGGTGTTATCTCGTCAAATTTTTCTGTCATCATTTCTGAATTCACTGTCGTGTTTTTTCTGTCATTAAAATCTCCTTCTGCTGTTGTTTCATATGTCTCTTTTTCTGTCTTCGTTATGGATGATTCGTCAGCCACTCTGGCTTTTGGAACCAGAAGAAACTGAAACCTTAGATACCACATTATGGTGTTGATTCGGTGTGGAACGTCTCCATCATGGTCGTAGATTGTTAGAGCCATGATACACAAAAACATTATGATACAGCTGTATATCATAAGTACCATGATGTAGCAATAGATATATCCAATAGGTTCCGAGCTTTGCGGAACAACGTCATTCACTATGTTCATGTACACAACAAAAGATAAAAATGCAGTGATAGAAACGGATGTCCTCTCCCCAGACTTTGCCGGAATGAAGAAAGCCAGGCTGTTTATTAAGCCAAGGAATGTTAAAGGCACAATAATGTAGATGACATAAAATGTACTCTTACGTACTAATTGAAGTGTAACAGAAAAACAAGGTGACGGAATATTGGGACAACTAGTCAGTGTGCCTGATTCAAGTTTCCACTGACTGTTTTCCTTATAGAATGTTCGTTGAACTCTGGGTATGTTTGTTTGAAATATTAAGTCTGTTGAATAAACATCCCATGTTAGTATTCGCATTCCACAACTTTGTACATCAAAGGGAAAAAAGGCCACATTCACAGAACAAGAGACTTTGAGAACGTTCCCCGCAACCCAAAAAACAGATCCGTTACTAAACACTCGAGGCTGTATAGAAGAATTACCAATGTCCGCAACAGATTCGGAGGCCTCAAGTATGAACAATTTTGGACGCCATATATCTTCAGGGGCAACAGCTATTGATGTTATATTGTCGTAATTTGAGGGATCCCAGGAAATCCGTTCTTCTGTCCATCCTTGACGAAATGATAGCGTGACAGACAGTTTTCCATCAAGCTCGTCGAAGTTGTTGATGCTGATGATAAATGCTTCAACGCTGACCTCTACTTGACCTGTACTGTTGATGACTGGTAATGTTCTCGCACTGTAATTACTGAATATGTCAGAGTACAGGTTGTCTCTAGCTGTAAGCTGGCCACTATGACAAAGCTGGCTTGTGATTGCTAGTAGGAACAATAAACACACTGCTGATATAGCCATTTTGTTCCTTTGTCATCTGTAAAATTATGAAATGAAAAGTCTTACGAGTGCTGAACTGAGGTACAAATTTGAACCATGCAATGTGAAAAGGTTGCTTAACCCTTTACCAATCAATTGCAGGCTTTCACCACCCTTGTAAAGAAGACCTTTGAAAACTTTGTGGGAAAAGGAGAAAATGCTGGTAACCAGCATTTACTCATTTTTCTACTATGTTTTCTACCATATCAGAGGAATTAAATTCATTTTTAATGAATTGTAATTTATTGTCTGCAGATTATTCAAATTTGAAAGATCTAAAATTTGTTGTTTGGGAAAGGATTAATGAATCTGCAAAAAGTATTGACCCATCTCCGCCTTTGTGGAATGTGCAGGCTGACCTGGATCGAATTTTTTTTATTCTGGTTAAATCTTTACAAAACGACGCAAATGTAGACTTGTCCAAACTGAAAGCATTTCCATTGACAACTTAAACATGACTCATATAATGGAATTTGTATTTGATAAGTTAGAAAACATTGTGGGAAAAGGAGAAAATGCTGGTTACCAGCATTTTCTCCTTTTCCCACAATGTTTTCAAAAGGTGTTCTTCATCAGAGTCGTTAAAAGTCGGGATTGTATGGTAAAGGGTTAATAATGATTCGATATTAGTTGTTTTCATCAATATTGGCAAGTGGGAGACTCAGATGAAAAAAAAAAATTCATAGCTCAATGAAAAAAAAAATCATGCAGTGTCGGAACTACTTTTACTGACAAACTAATGTAATTAAACATGTATACAAGATTTCATAATGTTTTTCTTTCTAGTTTTGTATTGAGTCCCAAGTTCAAATGCTAGTTAAGTTTATTTTTTCTGAATATCATAACCACAAGGTTGTTTGTTCCTTAGTAGGAACATTCCATAATTTTATCTGCATTCAATTTGTCATCTGAAAATACTTGCAATTTAGTCAAGTCTAAAACTTTTCTGTCTGGTAAAGGGTGAATACATCTGTAAATATGTATATGCTTTTAATTCTTACCTTTCATCTATGAAATAAATAATCTTTTAAAGATGTACCCTTACAGCCAAAGAGTAAACAAACGCTGTTTAAACTTTACAATATGTAGAATCTAGATAGCCGTGTAAACGTAGATAAAAGTTCGATATAAGGTGTATGGGATAAAGAAACGCCAGGGATTTGTCTTTGATTTAAACTGGATACTGTGATTGTTATGTCTATGGCTAGCCGCAATAGAATGAAATGCATTTTCTATCTGCCGTAATCTGTGCAACCTTGCAACCATCAGGGGCAATATTTGGCACGAAGGTACAAGAATGATTATAAGGATAAAGATGAAATTGGTTACAAAACTGGATGAAAAAGAGTAAATATGCATCTTAAATTATACAGGATAAACTTAAATTGAATAATATATAACTAGATGAATAAGTCTTGCTCTGGCAAAAGGGGTTTTTATATATTTCTGTGATGCATTATACTAAGCAAGTCATCACATAATTACAAATCCATAAAATCTGTTTTGTCCAACAACCAGCTGAACGACAATATTGGGGTAGAATTGTCCTTAGAGATGCTGAAAATTTACCGAAAACAAAAGTTTCAACACAGGTCAGTGGATTTTTCAGGCTGACCTTTGTTTATACTGTGTACGTGGATATACAATCATGTATACATGTGTCAATAAAATTGCAAATTACCGATTATGTACATTTTGTATTTGGAAATCTTTGTGAATTCAAGACACTCGTTATTGGTGAGTACTTGTTGTTAAATCTGCCAACAGAAAAGTTTCCAATTTTTCAAATTTGCAAAATCACACAAATCTCCGTGTCACTAAAATTTCGACTTGTATTACTTTTTGCAGATGCATTAAACCTCCATTTCACAGAGCATGGCTCAATTTTTAATTTTTTTTTGTTTAAATTTCTTACCAGTTCAACTGAGAAACAAAATCCTTTCAATTACACGGAATAAATCTGTGTCGATCTAATGTCCTGTTACTGTTTAAATGTTGGAAAGCGGTGTAAAACACCATTCAATCAACCAATCAAAACTCACCCATTGCTGTTTCTAATGTGTTTGTGATTTGGACAGATCTGTTTTTTAAACCCACTCTGTGGTCAACTTTTTAACCCCATTGGAAAGCTGGAACATTGATTTTTGCTCCATTAATCCTTTGCCACACAATCCCAAGTTGTAACAAACCAGAGAAAGAAGGCCTTTGAAAACATTGTGGGAAAAAGAGAAAATGCTGGTAATCAGCATTTTCTCCTTTTTCCACAGTGTTTTCTACCCTTCCCAAAACGGATTTCAATTTTTCAATCACATTTATTTTGTCGTCTGCAAATGCTTTCATTTTGGACAAACTCAAAATGTTGTCGTTTGGTAAAGCGTTAATTTATTATCTTTATATGAATGGTTCTCTGATCAATTTTTACCGAACTGTAACATCCCTCATGATTTACTCTTTAATCCTTTACCACACAACAAGGGTGTTGTGCCAGTTACACACAATGTGCACTTGCGTATAAAGAAATCTCGCAACCAGAGTTTTAAATCATATTCATAGGTGTATTAATTTTTTCTCTGGATCTGCATGCCTTTTCAAAATAAATAGATGGCGTACCTCTTTACCACACAATCCAGACTTTTAATGACTCTGAGAAAAAAAGCCTTTAGAAAACATTGTGGGAAATGGAGAAAATGTTGGTAAACAGCATTTTCTCCTGTTCCCAGAATGTTTTCTACCCATCCCAAATCAGATTTTAATTTTTGAGTCGATTTTGTCATCTGCAAATGCTTTCCATTTGGATTTGTGTGAAATTTTGTCTTTGGTAAAGAGTTAAATTGATACTCTGATGACTAGGAAATTGCTCTGTGCTTTACAATAAATGACAATGTTTTAGATCCCCCTCCCACCCCCGTCGGCACTTAGTGCCTCACTTTGCATATATATATTGTAATTCTGGCTATGCCTATGCACAATTCTGACTTTTCATGACCCCATGAAAAAAAGCTTTTGAAAACATTGTGGGTAAGGAAAAAAATTCTGGTGACCAGAATTTTTTTCCTTTTCCCACATTGTTTTCTACCCTTTCAAAAACAAATTTTAATTTTTGAGTCACATTTATTTTGTCATCTGCAAATGCTTTAAGATTGGACATGTCCAAAATTTGTTGTTTGGTAAAGAGTAAACACTACGGTATACCAAATGACTGTGTTAAATTTTGAAAGGAGAACCAATACCAGAAATGCAGGTAGCTTCAAAATGAGCCATGCTCTGGCTATTACGATTTTATGTATCTCTGTAAGTGATCATATAATTTTGGATCCATAAATTCTTTTTTGTCTAACAACTGTCTGAACCACAAGGTAAACTTTTACTTGGACATGCATGAAAATTGCTAATTGCAAAAAGTTTCGACACAGTTTAGCCTGCTTGGGCTTGGCTGACCTGGGTCAGTACTTTTTGCAGATGGTTTAAACCTCCTCGTCACAGAGCATAGCTTAAGTATAATTGACCTACATCTCAGCAGTGTCACCAGCATACAGTGCTCTTATACTGTCTGATCTAGATCATCATTACCAGAGAATTAGCAGAAGTTTTTATCTTAGTGTGCCAAGAGCTTATT
Source organism: Hippopus hippopus (assembly GCA_946811185.2). NCBI lineage: Eukaryota > Metazoa > Mollusca > Bivalvia > Cardiida > Cardiidae > Hippopus > Hippopus hippopus. Next base: position 3,615,433 of record OX328108.1, on the reverse strand, counting down.
ATCACAATAGATCTCATTCTGAAAAGAGTTCAGTATAATTAAACCATTGAGAAGTATTATTCTAAATTTCAATACATGCTCTCTATCGCAATGATATATTCTATCATAGTCAATTAATCCTTTACCACACAGTCCCAAGTTTTTTAATGACCCCAAATGAAAAGGACTTTTTAAAATATCGTGGGAAAAGAAGAAAATGCTGATAACCAGCATTTTCTCCTTTTCCCAGAATGTTTTCTACCCTTCCAAAGACAAATCCAATCGTTTTAATCACATTTAATTTGTCTTCTGCCAATGCTTTGAATTTGGACCAGCCTACATTTTGTGTCATGAGGTAAATAGTTAACTCTTTACCAGATGACAAAAATGTAGACTTGTCCAAATTGAAAGCATTTGCAGACGACAATTTAAACGTGGCTCAAGTGATGGTATTTGGATTTGAAAGGGTAGAAAGCATTGTGAGAAAAGGAGAAAATGCTGGGTACCGGCACTTTCTCCTTTGCCTACAATGTTTTCAATAGGCTCTTTTCTTAGGGTCGTTAAAACTCGAGATTGTGTGGTAAAGAGTTGATGGGCTGTTCCTTTTTATTTATTATCAATACATTACCACGACATGCAAACATTTGCTTTCGTCTGTCAGCAGATCAATTTTGAACGCAGTGCAACAAAAAGAGAAAAGGAGCTATTGCTCATAGCAGACAATTTCACCTTTTGAATAAACTCTTTACCAAACTGCAAAATTCTCCATTTGCAGATGTCAAATTGAATGTGACTCAAAATTTGAAGTTTGCGTTTGGAAGGGTAGAAAACATTGTGGGAAAAGGAGAAAATGCTGGGTACCAGCATTTTCTCATTTTTCCGTAATGTTTTCAAAAGCTTTCTTCTTCATGGTCGTTAAAAGTCAGGATTGTGTGGTAAAGGGTTAATACATGTTAATTCAACATGCGTTTATGAATCAATTCTAATTCCTACTTGTTATTAGTATTATTAGCTTGCAATGTTTGCCACATGTTTGATATGCCTTTTCAAGAGTTACAGTTAACTCTTCAACAGACGGCAAAATTTTGGACTGGACCAAATTCAAAGCATTTGCAGACAACAAATTAAATGTTTTGTAAATTATTGTGTTTGTTCTTGAAAAGGTAGAAAACCATGTGGAAAACCATCTGGTTACCAGCATTTTCTCCTTTTCCCATAATGTTTTCAAAAGTCCTCTGTCCAAAGGGTGATTAAAATTTGGGATTGTGTGTTAAAGGGTCAACCCTTTACCAGACAGTCCTGAGTTCTAATGACCCCTGAGAAAAATATGGTATTGAAAACATTGTGGGAAAAGAAGAAAATGTTGGTAAACAGCATTTTCTCCTTTTTTTCAATATGTTTTATTGCGCTCCAAAGACAAATTCATTTGTTTCAACTACATTCAAATTGTCGTCTGCCGATGCTTGCTAGCAATATGGAAGAGTCTAAAATTTTGCCATGTGATTAATAGTTCAAAGCTTTTATTATTATGTTTTGAGTTTTTATGTGAAATCCATAATGGATGCATTGTAATAAAAAAATGACCTTTTTTCAGTATACCAAACTAAATTGATTATTTTTATGTGTTTTTTTTCTATTAACCTGTTACCACACAAACACAATCTTGGGTCTTTAATCTTTCAACGACTGTGATAGAAAAGCTTCTGATAATTTTGTGGAACAAAGAGAAAATGCTGTTAATGAGCATTTTTTTCCTTTTCCCACAATGTCTTCTATCTTCCCAAAGCATACTTTAGTTTTTGAGTCAAATATATATTGTCCTCTGCAAATGCTTTCAATTTGGACAAGGCTAAAATTTTGTCATTTGGTAAAAAGTTAGACCTTTACTACACAATTCCAAGTTTTAACTACCCTGAGAGAGAGAGAGAGAGAGAGAGAGAGAGAGGACTTTTGAACCCGTTGTGAGAAAAGGAGAAAAAGCTGGTAACCAGGTTTTCTCTATTTTCCACAACGTCTTCTGCCCTATTTGAAAAAAATATCACATCATTTAGCCACATTTTATTTGTCATCTGTAAATGTTTTAAATTTGGATAAGTCTAAAATTTTGTGATGAAAAAGCTTTATCTCATGAAAAAAAAGGTACACTTGTTTACTTAAAAGCACTTGCAGAGACAATTTAAATGTGGCCCAACTGATAGAATTTCTGTTTGATAGGGTAGAAAACATTGTGGGAAAAGGAGAAAATGCTGGTAACCAGCATTTTCTCCTTTTCCCACAATGTTTTCTTAAGGCTTTTTTTTCTCAGGGTAGTTAAAATTTGGGATTGTAGTTAAGAGTAAATGATGTTTATTGATTGGAGAATGATGGGAGCTTGTGTGCCTTTTTAGTTTACTTTTTACCGAGCAATCCCTGGTTTTTATGACCCGGTGGAAGAAGTCTTCTGAAAACATTGTGGGAAAAATAGAAAATGCTGGTAATCAGCATTTTCTCCTTTCCCACAATGTTTTCCACCCTTTTAAAGTCAAGTTTCAACTTTTGAGTCACGTTTGTCGGCTGCAAATGCTTTCAATTTGGACAAGCCTAAAATTTTGTATTTTGGTAGAGTTAATGATCAAATTGTATGGGCCATGCTCTGTGAAAAAGAGGCTTAATGCATCAGCAAAAAGTATCAACCAAAGTCAGCTGGCTCAGTCCACACAGGCTGACCTGGGTGGAAACTTTTTGTTAAATTTTCTGCATATCCAAGGACCAGTCCACCTTATGATTCAGTCAGTTGTTAGATAAAATGGATTTTATGGATACATAGTACTGTGATGACTTGCTTTGTATCATGGATTATGGAGATGCATTAAGCCCCCTTTTTGCCAGATCATCGCTTATATTTACCTGTGAAAGATTTCCAATGTTTACTCAGTTTTGGTAAATATCGCTTCATTGTCTCTTTACCAAACGACAAAATTTAGGACTTGTCCAAATTGAAAGCATGTGCAGACAACAAATTTAATGTGGCTTAAAAAATGGGATTTGTCCTTCAAAGGGTAGAGAAAAATGTTAGAATAGTTAGAAAAGGAGAAAATGCTGGTTACAAGCATTATCTTCTTTTCCCAAAATGTTTCCGAATTTTTTTTTTTTTCTCCGGTATTGTTGAAACTTGGGATCATGTGGTAAAGGATTAATACAATAACTGTACATATTTCCGGCTTTTAACCCTTTACCATACGATCCCGACTTTTAATAACCCTGAGAAAGAAAGTAATGTTTTCTTCCCCTTTCACAGACAAATTCCATCATTTCAGCCACATTTAATTTGTCATCTGTAAATGCTTTCAGTCTGGACTAGTTAAAATTTTGTCCTTTGGTAAAGAGTTCAGTGACTTCTGTTTCGTAAGAGAGCATCCAGTGATCTCAGTAAAATGGTGTGTGTGTGTGTGAGGTGGTGCCCTGGCTGTTGCTGAATCAGAAACTATTGTACTTAGTTTGATTAAAAGTCCACTAGCTGCCAAATGTAAACTTTTCAGGAGCCAAATTGCAGACAATTTAATTCATACCATTAAAAGGATGGATATTATTATATGAGTCTGATAATGGGTTACAGTGGATTGTTTCAAAGTTGCAGTTGCTGGCAGAAAAATGTATTGTAAAACTAGAAGAAAACTTGCCAACTATTGTTCTCATTTTACATTTTCAAGTACATGTATACATCTTTCTTCCAGTGACTTGAACATTGACAGATCCCACTGTAACACATTATCAGACTCATGATAACATCCATTCTTTTAAATGATATGGGTTAAAATTGGTTGCATTTTGACTCCTGAGTTATTTTCTTTTTGGCAGCTATTGTGCCTTTAAAAAACTCAGACAGTTATCCAGTGTGACTAGCAAGCCATTGCAGAGGTCTTCTGGCACAGTAGTTCAGGCACTGAATTTGTATGGTGGCATATTTCTGCCACGAGATACGAGATAGGTATTGCGATAATTTAAGAGAACTATCATGATAAAACAAAGTTTCCTGGAAATATTATCTAGATAATAAAAATTTTCACGATAAAAATATCATGATAATTCTAACTGTTATCATGATTTTTTTTGCTTTCATGCCCATAACTGACATTCACGGTATCTATAATTAGATACGGTTTTGGAACATCTTCGTCTACAACGTTATGAATTTGCCTTTTCCCTGAATGGTTTAAAAGTTGTTCGTAGGAGGCGTTTCAAGTCGTCTTTGTGATTTTACAGATTTCTGTTTATTTCGGGTCTTGTCAAAATTTACCAGTTAAGCTTCAAGTGATAATTGGAATTTCTGCTTACTGCAATCTTGTGAAGTAAAAAACTACTGAGCTCCTCCAAATGATGAATTTTCTATTTATAGATATCGAAAAACAGATACAACTATTACGATAATTTTATATCGAATGTCAGCTTTGTGCACCATTGAGAAATTTTGATATCGAAAAACGGATAGAACTATTACGATAATTTTATCTCGAATGTCAGCTTTGTGCACCATTGAGAAATTTTGAGTTAAAATATTAAGTTTATCGTGATATTTTTTTCAGGAAACTTTTCACTATCTCAATAAAATTTTCAGGAAACTTGAAGTTATCGCGATAATTTTCTAAAATTATCATGATAGCTATCTCGTATCTCATGGCAGTAATATGCCACCATAAATTTGTACTCAGTTTATTTTTGTCCAGGCCTGGATTGCAAAACAGGTCATGTGGGAGTGTCCATGGGCAATACAATGCAGAGCCAAAAAGCCTTGGTCTTTTGAAGCTTTGGAAAGAGATAACTTCAGTCATCAGAGATCTAGCAATTTTGTTTAAATTTCAGATTAAATCTAGCCATTTAGTTTCAATTTTGGATTAAATCTAGCCATTTAGTTTCAATTTTTGATCAAATCTAGCTATTTTGTGTAAATTTCAGATCAAATAAGCCATCTTCTTTCAATTTCAGATCAAATCTAGCCAACCTTAGATCAAAATATAGCCATTTAGTTTCAATTTCAGATCAAAAATAGCCATTCCCCCCCTCCAGATCAAATATTGCCACTTTATCTAAATTTTAGATCAAATCTAGCCACTTTGTTTCAATTTCAAATTAAATCTAGCCATTTTGTTTCAATTCAAGAATAAATCTAGCCATTTTGTTTCAATTTCAGATCAAATCTAGCCATGGTGGAGTGGATGTCTGTATCAATAATGCAGGACTTAGCCATGATGCTCCATTGCTGTCTGGGAAAACAGAATTATGGCGAAATATGCTTGAGGTATGGTCTTGTTTTAACTGTTAAAGCCTATTTCAAAACTACAGTTGCCTTTGTGGCCAGTGTAGATCAAGATCCGATTGCATAAAATGTGCAGTCTGATCTTTGATCTACACTGTCCTCTTTCCAGAAACACTGCAAATGAAAGCAACTTTGAAATTGAACTTAATTGCGTTTTATTTCTAGGCTGAAAACGCCTATTGCATTTTTTTCGGTGCTGTAATGTTTATATCTTTCTTTCCCTTTTTAAATCTTTCAGGGCCAAATACATAAACGTAGACCTTTTTTGATGCCTTGAAATGCAACCCACTGAATTGAAAAATTTTTACCTTATACTGTCATTATAATTATTTTCATTGATACAAACAACAAATATTCTTTGTGCTTAACTCGAGCTTACAATATTTTATTTAATACAGTGCTTCCCTGTGATATCACCTTCACAGAATATATTTCTGAATTTAATCTCTTATTTATTTCATGCTTTCCGGTAGGTTATCGAGAAATATCGGTGAAATATTTTTCGATATTTCATTGTTACAACCAGTGAAAATACAAGTTTTTATATTTTAACTCTTCAATTGAAGGCAGAAACAATTGTTCCCCCACACTAGTTACCTAGGTAAAATGCGCATGCCTCACAACCAGATGGAAATATGACGTAATTTACCTTACATTTCTCGCGCTTGATGTAATACTGTAATGCGTTGCTATGCGGAGGGGGTACGCCAGGGGGAATAACCGAAAAGAACTGCACTGGATTTTGATTAAGTTCCCCCCCAGAAAGGGTTAAAAGCATGAAATAAATAGAATATTTGTTTTTTTTTTTTGGTGAAAGATCGAAATTTATTTCATCGAGTGAACATCATCACTTGTGAAAATATTACTGATGATGTTCACTCGATGAAATAACTTTTGATCTTTCACCGTAAAAATCAAATATGCTCCATGTCATCATTGAAAACTATCTTTCTATCCATTTTTGTTACCATAGATACATGTATGTACAGCGATGTCTTCCATGGCTTGTATACCATGTTTCTTCTGATTAGTCAAAACCTTGGCTTTACAATATTATACTGTCAGTGCTTTGATTTTTGACATGTCTGTTTCAGCATGGATGAGTGATATAGGTAATCTTTTTCTGTCAGTCTGTAAATCATTGTCGTCCATAGAAAAGGCAGGGCTCTTATTGTATCCCATGTTGCTAAGTTCTTTACCAAATAACAAAATCATAGACTTATCCAAATTGGAAGCATTTATAAACAACATATCAAATATGGCACAGTCATACAATAGAATTTGTCCTTGAAAGGATAGAAAGCATCGTGGGAAAAGGAGAAAATACTGGTTACCAGCATTTTCTCCTTTTCCCGCAATGCTTTCAAAAGCCTTCCTCCCTGGGTTTGTTAAATCTTGGGATTGTTTGATAAAGGGGTAACCCTCCAATATTGCTATGTTAGAATGAATGGTAGACATTATTAGTTGTACGGTCAGGTGGCAGGGGACTTGGAAACTTGTTCACGGCTGTGATGAATCATGTTGCCCCGAGCCAAAGGCGAGGTGGCGACATGATTCGCCACAGCTGTGAACAAGTTTCCAAGTCCCCTGCCACCTGACCGTACAACGAATTTATTATACTGCAAAGTTTTACCATTCCAACGTGTGTTAAGCGAAATTTACCTGTTTTTTTGGTTTCAAAAATTGAGTATGCTGACGAAGTAGAATGTCCCTTCTGAGTGCCCCGATTCAATGAAAACTGATGTCACTGGGAAGTAACGTCACTGAAACCTTGGAAAAACGTGCAGTTTGGTGCATGATCTTGATGTTAATCTTGATCGACGCCACCATTTTGGATGGTGTGTTGAAAGTGTGGTCATGTATACGGGGATCCCGAAAGGGAAACTGCTTTTATGTTGGTTTTGCCAGTGTACAGGATTTATATGTTCGGGGCATATTATCCAATCAGATCAAGAGAAATTTCTTTGCAGTATAATAATTTGTCTTTCTTTTTCATACCACTGGACATCAAGCAGTTTGATTTCAGTTTTTTTTCTAATTTTGTGTCAATATTGTATCAGTTTAACTCTTTACCACACAAACCTGAGTTTTAAAGACCCTGAGGAAGAAGCCTTTTGAAAACATTGTAGGAAAAGGAGAAAATGCTGGTAACCAGCATTTTCTCCTTTTTCCACAATGTTTTCTACCCCATCAAAGACAGAAGTGATCTTTTGAGCTACACTTAATTTGTCGTCTGGAAATGCTTTCAATTTCGTCTAGTCGAAAATTTTTTTTGTGGTAAAGAGTTAAGTGCTATTTTTAGGTCAATATTCTCGGGCTGAGTATCTGTACCCGGGAAGCTGTTAAATCTATGAAAGAGAGAAATATTGACGATGGTCATGTGATCAATATTAACAGGTAAACGATGGCTCTTTTAGTAATCTATACCCTGAACACTTAAACTCTTTACCAAACGACAAAGTTGTAGCCTATTCCAAACTGAAAGGATTTGCAGACGGCAAAATAAATGTGACACAAAGATTGAAATTTGTTTTTGGAAGAGTAGAAAACAAGGGGTAAAAAAAGGGGGAGAAAATGATGGTTACCAGCATTTTCTTCCTTTCCCATAGTGTTTTCAAAAGCCTTTCATGTCAGGGTCATTAAAACTCAGGATCGTGTGATAAAGAGCAAACAGACGACAATGTTTTAGACTCGTCCAAATTGAAAGCATTTGCAGACGATAAATTCAAATGTGGCCCAAATGATGGGATTTGTCCTTGGAAGGATAGAAAACATGGTGGGAAAGGGAGAAAATGCAGGTTACCAGCATTTTCTCCTTTTCCATAATGTTTTCAAAAGCCTTCCAAGTCAGGGTCATTAAAGCGTTTGCAGACGATGATTTTAAATGAGGCTCAAATGATGGGATTTGTCCTTGAAAGGGTAGAAAAAATGGTGGGAAAAGGAGAAATGCTGTTACAAGTACAGATCAAGAAGATGCATCTGATCTTGATCTGACTACTTTGCTTAGACGTTTTAGACAATAGCAACCATGAAACTGCCATTATTTGGGTCTTGTTTATAGGCTGAAAATGTTGTGGGTATTTTCTGCAGTCATTGGGTTTCATAGCTTTGATGATATTGTGAGATTAGATGCATACAAATGCAGACAAAATTATAAGATATGGCTCAAAAAATCAGAATTATTATTAAAAGGATAGAAAACAGTGCACAATGCCTTTAAAAGCTTTCCTCCCCAAGCCTTTGTCGAAGCTTTTGCAGATGACATTATAAGATGTGCATTAAACAATCAGATTTGTCATTGATAGAGTAGAAAGCACTGTGGGAAAAGGAGAGAATGCTGATTACCACCATTTTCTTGTTTTTCCCACAATATTTTCAAAGGCTTTCCTCCCCAGTCCCTTTCAAGCTGGGAACTGTGTTGTAAAAGATTAACTTTTTACCAGACAACAAAATTTTACTCTGGTCCAAATTGAAAGCATTTGCAGATAACATTATACGATGTGGCTAAAACAATAAGATTTATCATTTAAAGGATAGAAAGCATTGTAGGAAAAGGAGAAAATCCTGGTTACTCGCATTTTCCCCTTTTTCCACTAAATTTTCAAGAGATTTCCTCCCTAAGGCCTATTCAGTCTGGATTATGTGCTAAAAAGTTAACATTTTAGCAGAAAATAGAATTGTACTCTGGTCCAAATTGAAAGCAGTTGCAGGCAATATTATACGATATGACTCAAAATAATCAGATTTGCCCTTGAAAGGATAGAAAAAATGGAAAAGGGAGAAAATGCTTGTTACCAGCATTTTCTCCTTTTCCCACAATGTTTTCTAAAGCCCAAAATCAGTATGCTGTGGAGGGAGTGAAATATGAGTGTATGTATGTTTTCAGCGTTGTAGGACACAGACAATATGCAAACAACCCAAGCGGACATTTCTACAGCGCTACAAAATTCGCGGTTAATGCCCTTACAGAGGGTTTGAAGAATGAATTAACTGGAACACATATTAGGGTGACTGTGAGTCGTATTTCTATGTTTTCTATTTTGTTCAGTAGGAAACCTTGTTACTAGTGTTCCTTTTGTGTGTGTGTGTTTTGGGGGAGGGGGGATTTTGGAGTGGGAGGGTCTCTTAGGTTGATTGCTTTAGGTACATTTTGATTTATCCGTGTTTTTTACAGACTTGTGGATTGCTGTTGAGTTACAGTGATGAGCTATCACACATTTAAATGTTGAGTTGTACAAATCCAGAGGATTGCAGACAACAAATCAAATTTGAAAGGATTTACGGTTCCTTACCACATGACAAAATCTAAGACTTTTCCAAATTGAAAGTATTTGCAGACGACATTTCAATTTCAGCTAAAATGATGGAATTTGTCAATGATGAGGAAGAAAACATTGCGGGAAAAGGAGAAAATGCTGGTTACCAGCATTTTCTCCTTTTCCCACAATGTTTTCAAAAACCTTTTACTTCCAGGTCATTGAAACACATAGAATTGGGGTAAAGGTTAGGATTACATAGCTTTCAGTATAACCATATTTTTTCCTTTCAGAGTATCAGTCCAGGTCTGGTAGAGACAGAATTTGCTTACAGAATGTTTGAGGATAACAAGGAAAGAGCTGACCAGACTTACAATAGGATTGAGGTAATTTGAATAATGGAACATATTGATTTTTTATCACATAACCTCCCTTGTTAGCTCGGCTTATGTCATGGCCCTGTGTCCGTCGTGCATCCGTCTGTCCATCCCGGCGTGCATTAACTTTTATTTCAAACATCTTCTCTGAAACTACCCATCCAAATTTGATGAAAATTCACAGAAATGATCCTACCATGGTCCTCTTCAGAATTTCTTGAAAAAATCTGATTTCTTCAAAAACTCACGTTGCCATGGCAACAAAACTGAAAAATATTGAAAATCTTCTTGTCTGAAACCATAGGGCCCAGGGCTACCAAATTTTGCATGTAGCATTATCTAATGGACCTCTAACAAATTTCTTCATATTACAGCCCTGGGGTCAAAATTGGTCCTGCACCAGGGATCAGAAGTTTAACATGGGCTTATATAGTGACTTCAAATTGAAATAGTGATCAAGGGAAATAACTCCTGTTATAAGATGTAAAGTTTGTTACTATTTACCTCCCTTGATTATCAAACTTCAGTTATACGTCATTGGAGTTTGATATTCCAGTTTTTTGGATAAAAAAGTTCTGTTTTCAGTGAGAGTGATTCATTTTGATGCTACTGGTTATGCTTACATGAGTGGAATGTTTTTTCAGAACTTTTCAGAATCTTTCATGCCAATGAATAATCCTGCCTGTATTCACTGACATTATCTTTACATTTTAAAAGATATGACTTTTTTGTTTGGAAGGGGGGCAGTAGCTTAAATGACTATTTCTGTCTGTAATAGGGTAGGAAACATTGTGGAAAAAGGAGAAAAAACTAGCTGACAACATGTCATTTTCCCATAATGTTTTGGAAAGCCTTCTCTCTCGGGGTCATTAACATTTCATTTCGTGTGGTAAAGGGTTAAAAAGCCAGTGGAGCGATACAGGGCCGTCATGGCCCTCTTGTTTTTAGTGTAATTTAGCCATTACAAATTTTCTTATCTTGTACTTGTTTGATATTATATTTGTGTGACGTCATTTAGTACGTAATTCAGAGAAGTGGGTGGGTTTTATTACATGAAAATTGCCGTGTGTGCATTGATAGTTTTACATGTTCTAAACTATTATTTGTAAAATACCATTGTATGATAAACAGAATCTGACATTTGTTGGCTTTTGAGGTAAAATTTTATGAAACATGTTTCCAAAAAAAATGTTAACAAGCTCGCCAAAGGCTCGTTTTATATAATGTTTCTAGACTGGTTAAATAAAATTTTATCTCAAATGCCAACTTGTATCAGATTCTATATATACAAATGTGGCTTTTTGCCCATGTAGAATGGAAAGATTTGAAAATCTTGTGAAAAAAGTTTTTGAACAAGCACATAGCTCCTTTATCCACAATGCTCTACATATTGTCCAAATAATGCTCTACATGTTGTTGAAATAATGCTCTACATAACTTTGAAATAATGCTGCACATATCATTTAACCCTTTACCACACAATCCAGAGTTTTAATGACCCTGAGGAAGAAGCCATTGGAATATTGTGGGAAAAGGAGAAAATGCTGGTAACCAGCATTTTCTCCTTTCCCACAATGTTTTCTACCATATCAAAAACAATTTCCATCATTTGAGCTTCATTTAAATTGTCATCTACAAATACTTTTAATTTGGACAAGTCTATATTTTTTGATGCGGTAAAGAGTTAACTCTACCAAACGTCATAATTTTAGACTAGTCCAAATTGGAATACATTTGCAGACGACATAATTAAAGTGACTAAAAAAATTGAAATTTGTTTTCGGAAGGGTAGAAACATTGTGGGAAAAGGAGAAAATGCTGGTTACCAGCATTTTCTCCTTTTCCCACAATGTTTTCAGAAGGCTTCTTTTTCATTGAAATGTTTCTAATTGTCATGATAACTTTAAAATGTATGAGCCATACTCTGGCAAAAGAGGTCTTAATGCATCTTCATAATGCATTGTACCTGGCAAGATATCACATGATCATGGAACCATAAAATCCATTTTGTCTAACGACCGACTGAATTATAGATTGGTCCCTTGAAATGCAGAAAATTGACCGATAGCAAAAGATTTTGACCCAGGTCAGCCCATGTGGACTGCGTAGGCTGACATGGGTCGATACTATTTGCATTTGCATTAAGCCCCCTTTTCGCAGAGCATGACACATATACCCTGTTTGTTGATAAACCCATTAAACACTATATAAATGAAATGGATAATATTAGTTAGGAAATAAGACCTAAACAAAGTTTCTTTAAGAATCTTATTACCAGAATTTCTTACAAAATGATTACAGTCTACAGATGTTGAAGGGATACAGTAGGTATTGGGAGCAGATAATAGAATTTGAATTCTAATTTTTTTTTTTTTTTCTTTCAGAATCTAAAGCCAGAGGATATAGCAGAAGGAGTTGTATATGCCTTAAGTGTCCCAAATCATGTTCGGGTTAGTCTTTCTTTCTGTTCTTTTTTATCCCCTGCCAAATATATAGTTTTTCTGTCTGTCTGTCCATCCATCCGTCTGCCCATCTGTCCATATAGATAGATGTCTTCTAAAATCCTCGATAAAAATTGATGAAACTTCATACATGTGTTTCTTATGATAGTCTGCCAATATCTTTTTTTGTTTTTAGCTCACCTGAGCATGAAGTGCTAAGGTGAGGTATTGTGATCGGTTGTTGTCCGGCGTCCATCTGTCCTTCTGTCCACAATTCCTTTAAACATCTCCTCCTAAACCACTGGGCCAATCTTGATGAAACTTGGCAGGGATGTTCCTTGGGTGAAGCTCTACCAAAGTTGTTCAAAAGATTGAATTCCACCCATAACTCTGGTTGCCATGGCAACAGAAAGGAAAAAAATAGCAAAATCTTTGAAAATCTTCTTCTCTGAAACTAGAAGGCGTAGAGCTTTCATATTTGGTATGTAGCATCTCTAGTGGACCTCTACCAAGTTTGTTCATATGATGCCCCTGGGGTCAAAACTGGCCCCGCCCCGGGGGTCACAAGTTTGAACATAGGAACAAAGAAGGAAAACTTTAAAATTCTTCTTCTCTAAAACTGGAAGGCGTGGACCTTTGATATTTGGCATCTAGCATCTCCTAGTGGACCTCTACTAAGTTTGTTCATACGATGCTCCTGGGGTCAAAACTGGCCCCGCCCCGGGGGTCACAAGTTCTAACATAGGAACAAAGAAGGAAAACTTTAAAATTCTTCTTCTCTGAAACTGGAAGGTGTAGAGCTTAGATATTTGGTATGTAGCATCTCCTAGTGGACCTCTACCAAGTTTGTTCAAATGATGCCGCTGGGGTCAAAACTGGCCCTGCCCCGGGGGTCACAAGTTTGAACACAGGAACAAAGAAGGAAAACTTTAAAATTCTTCTTTTCTAAAACTGGATGGCATAGAGCTTAGTTATTTGATATGTAGTGAACCAGTTCTAAGTTTGTTAGCCCACCTGAGCACAACGTGTTCAGTCAGTTCTAAATTGGGTCAACTGGGATCATAAACTAGGTCACTAGGTCAAATTAAAGTAATTCTTTGTGGGCACTCTAGAGGCCACATTTATTGCTCAAATGACCTGAAATTTGGTCAGAATGTTTGTCTTGATAAAATCTCGGATGAGTTTGGATTTGGGTCATCTGGGGTCATAAACTAGGTCACTAGGTCAAATTAAAGTAATACCTTGTGGGCACTCTAGAGGCCACATTTGTTGCTCAGTTGACTTGAAAATTGGTCAGAATGTTTGACTTGATAAAAAATCGGATGAGTTTGAAATTGGGTCACCTGGGGTCATAAACTAGGTCACTTGGTCAAATTAAAGTAATACCTTGTGGGCACTCTAGAGGCCACATTTGTTGCTCAATTGACTTGAAAATTGGTTAAAATGTTTTTCTTGATAAAATCTCACATGAGTCGAAATTTGGGTCATGTGGGGTCTTAAATTAGGTCACTAGGTCAAATTAAAGAAATACCTTGTGGGCACTCTAGAGGCCACATTTATTGTTCAATTGATTTGAAAATTGGTTAAAATATTTGTCTTGATGAAATCTAGGATGAGTTGAAAATTGGGTCACCTGGGGTCATAATCTAGGTCACTAGGTCAAATTAAAGGAATACCCTTAGGGCACTCTAGAGGCTACATTTCTTGCTCAATTGACTTGAAAATTATTCAGAATGTTTGTCTTGATAAACTTTCAGGTAAGTTCTAAATTGGGTCAACTGGGGTCATAAACTAGGTCACTAGGTCAAATTAAAGAAATACCTTTAGTGCACTCTAGAGGCCACATTTTTTGCTCAATTGACTTGAAAATTGGTCAGAATGTTTGTCTTGATAAAATCTCACATGAGTCTGAATTTGGGTCAACTGGGATCATAAACTAGGTCACTAGGTCAAATTAAAGTAATACCTTGTGGGCACTCTAGAGGCCACATTTGTTGCTCAATTGACTAGGAAATTGGTCAGAATGTTTGTCTTGATGAAATATTGGTTGAGTTTGAAATTGGGTCACCTGGGGTCATAAACTAGGTCTCTTGGTCAAATTTAAGAAATACCTTGTGAGCATTCTAGAGGCCACATTTATTGCTCAATTAACTTGAAAACTGTTCAGAATGTTTGTCTTGATAAATTTTTTGATGAGTTTTAAATTGGATCACATGGGGTGATAAATTAGGTCACTAGGTCAACTTATGGAAATTCCTTGTGGACATTCTAGAGGCCACATTTTAAGCTCAATTGACCTGACAATTGGTCAGAAATTGAATTATGCACGTGGAGTGAATTTCGCCTATTGACTCAGGTGAGCGATCCAGGGCCATCATGGCCCTCTTGTTTTGTTTTATTTACTGCCGTGTCATGACAAAAGGGGGCTTGATGTGTATTTCCATTACGGACCAATATCTCTAACTACTGGACAAAGTTTTATGAATCTTCATAGAACTTTGGCCTTGTATGTTAACTCTTTAACTGACGACACAAATAGACTTGTCAGAATTGAATCATTTGTAGATGACAATTTTGATATTGCTGAAATGGCAAGATTTATCTGTGATAGGGTAGAAAACTTTGTGGTAAAAGGTTGGAAAATGCTGGTTAATAGCATTTTCTCCTTTTCACACATTGTTTTCCAAAAGCCTCTTTTCACATTTGGATTGTTTGGTAAAGGGTTCATTATTTTTTTGTTACAGGTGAGTGAACTGACCATCAGGACAACTGAACCATAAACATGGCGGAAGGAAGTTTTCAACCAAACCATGCCTCATAGCATCACGACGATCCATTCTTTTTTGATTCATGATTGTTGAAGAATCACTGTAATTGTTATATGGCCTGCAACATGCGAAAAGAGGCTTTTGGACATTTGCGTAAAGTGTCGTTTCAGATCAGCCTGTGCAATCCGCGCAGGCTAACCCGAGACGGCACTTTCCATTTTTATGTAATTTTCTGCTTTGCACAAGTCTACTGTAGCACAAAATCTAATGTAGTTGTAAAGTGCCATCTCGGATTAGCCTGCGCAGTCTGCGCAGGCTGATCCGAGATGACACTTTACACAAATGTCCAAATGCCCCTTTTCGCGTGATGCAAGCCATATGATAGATCTTGTGGACCTTCAGAGTCTGTATGCAACAACCATTCTAGAGAACATTTTTTGTCTTATTCTCCAGAATTCTCTAAAATAGAAAGTAACACAACTTCTGATTGGCTAAACCATTTGGTTGACTCTTTACCAAATGACAAAATTTTAGACTAGTCCAAATTGAAAGCAGTTGCAGATGACAAAATAAATGTGATGGAAAGATTGAAATTCATTTAGGGAAGGGTAGAAAACATTGTGGGAAAAGGAGAAAATGCTGGTTACCAGCATTTTCTTTTTTTCCCTTAATGTTTTCAGAGGGCTTTTTTCTCAGGGTCGTTAAAAGTTTGTGTGGTAAAGGGTTAAGCCAGTTGAAAGTTGTGTTACTTTCTGATTTAGAAAATCTTGGTAAATAAGACTAAGAACCTTTTTAAGAATTGTTGGTGAATACGGGCAAAGAGGACTGTTACAAAATAAACATGGAGCTAGCAGCTTTGGCCAGGATATGTAACAAGCATCAGAGTGTAGATACATTGCAGTCTGATCTTGCAAAAGCAATCAGGGTCAGGTCTGGTGCTGTAACTCCTAACCAGACAAAATTTTAGACTTGTCCAAATTTAAAGCATTTGCAGACAAGGAACTAAATATGGCTATAACAACAGAATTTCTTATTGAAACAGTAGAAAACATTGCAGGAGAAAATTGTAGACTCAACCAAATTGAAAGCATTTGCAGACAACAAAGGAAATGTGGCTCAAAATTAGGTTACATGTCTTTGAATAGGTAAAAAACATTTACAGTGGGCATATTCCTTTTGCTGTTCTGAACACTCGGAACATGTTCTAGGTGAATGGAGTATTTCGGAACACTGTGCTATGTTCTTCAGAACATGTTTTGACTGTTCTAATTCAATCGATGTGCAGCGCACCTGCTGAACGGTTGCTAGGTGATACAAGATGGCTGAAAGACGGACAATTCTTCATGGTGAAATTTGCAATTGTCTTTTTTACAATATGAATGCCATAAATAGGAGCATTATAGACTCGTTTCTACTCCGTCTCCGCAGCTAATCATATCCTCCACTAGCACAGCTAAGACAGTAGGTCTTGCAACAGCCATCATGGCAATGTACATTCGTTTTGGTATTGGTTAGAACAATGTTCCAAAAATGCTCCATTCAGAACTTAATTCCAGCACATTGTATGTGTTCTGAAATATTCCATTCGCACATTCCAGAAGAGCATTCCAGAAGAGCATTCCAGAACACAGAACATCGTGCCAGAACAGGTGAATGGAATACGCCCAATGCCATTATTTTGGAATGTATTGATTACCATGAAGGTTTGGATAGCAATTCTATAATTATGTGATGGCTTGATTTGTATAATGAATCATGGAGATACATTAAACCCTCTTTTGCCAGCGCTTGGTTCAAATGTATGTTTTAAGACAGTTTTCTACAATATTTCAATTAAGGTAAGGCCAGTGCACCTATCCGTGCGTTTTCTGGAGTTTCTTTTACCTGTACATTGCACTTTGTTCCCCCCAAGCCACTGGCTGCTTTCTCGCATTACAATTGTTAAGACAATGATCAGCGATGAGAGAGGAATGAATCCTATTGCAATGTCTATCATCAGTCCATGGAAAGAAATTGGCCAAACTGGGGGCATGAACCAGCAACCCCATGTCTCAAGTCCTGTATGTAACCGACTGTGCTACAGGGCTTGACTTTTGATCAGGTATATTTTTAGCTCCACTGGCTCCACTAGTGAGCCTCTATCAAGTTTCTTCAAATTATAGCCCTGGGGTCAAATTTGACCCCGCCCCGGGGGTCACAAGTTTTACATGGGCTTATATAGGGAAAACTAGAAATCTCCCTGTACCTAGCCATAGGGCCTAGGGCTACCAAATTTGGCATGTGGCTTTATCTAGTGGGCCTCTACCAAGAGTGCCCAAATTATAGCCCTTGGGTCAAATTTGACCCCACCCCGGGGGTCACAAGTTTTACATGGGCTTATTTAGGGAAAACTTTAGAACTCTCCCTGTACCTAGCCATAAGACCTAGGGCTATCAGATTTTGCATGTGGCTTTATCTAGTGGGCCTCTACCAAGAGTGCCCAAATTATAGCCCTGGGGTCAAAATTGGCCCTGCCCCTTGGGTCACAAGTTTTACATGGACTTATATAGAGAAAACCTAAGAAATCTTCCTGTACTTATTCATAAAGCATAGGGCTACTAAATTTTGCATGTAGCTATTATTTGAGGGCCTTCATCAAGAGAAAATTATAGCCTAGGGTGGAATTTGATTCATCCAGAGGGGTCAGAAGTTTTACATGGGCTTATATAGTGAAATCTTTAGAAATCTTCTTGTTACTCACCATATGAACTAGGGCTACCAATTTTAGTCCTGTCTCAGGGGTCTTATGTTCGAAACCAATTGGCCAAGTATTGTAATGTTTGGCATGTAGGGATTTTACGTATTAGCCAGTGGAGCGATACAGGGCCATCATGGCCCTCTTGTTTACATTGCCTAGATACTTTTATTTTATTTATGCACTGCCATTATTTTAACAAACCATGAAGCATTTTTTTAAATAGGCACATTTTTACAAAGCCTACATTCATGTTTATTTTCTATAGTGTTATTAACTGGAACTTATCATATGAAAATTTTTATATGATTCATCATAACTAATTTCTCACACATCAAAATGTACTGGCCAGTGACTGTCAGTAGAGTGATTCATATTTATGGACCCCTTGCTTTTGACAGTGCAGTTCATTTAAGAAAAGTCTTCTTCCTGTTGTGGTTTATCATTCAATAAACCACATTGTGAGTTATGAGGCACAATAAATGAACCGCTCGGGGGGGCTATGGCCCTCATGGTTCATAACTCACAAGCATGGTTTATTGAACGATAAACCATGATAGAAAGAAGATTATTTTAATTTTAACATGACCAATTCTCGTCAAAGGAGAGGCGGATAAATTCCCTAGAACATACTATGGCTGTTCCATTTACTAACCAAACAAAGCCCCACTGGCCAGTTGGTAAATATAAAAAAAAAATATCAAAATTTCAATAACGCACAGCTTTACTATTTTTATGTTCTCTTTCAAACGAACAAGAAGAATGAATGTATCGTCAAGTTTTAGAGTTGCAGTCTCTTCATATGCTGTGAATATTATCCCACCTACTCCAAATCCCATTTCCAATGCAACAGTGGTCAATTTTGATGTTAATCTTCAAACCAAAAAGATACTTGATTTAAACATGTTTACTGGCAACTTTTCAACTAGTTCCATCATTGTCAATTTTTATCAAAAACAGTAAACATCGGTAAATGGGAGTTTTTCTCTGAGTAGCAGACAACTTGTTTATGTCAAGTGACTTTTATTATAAAATATCCAAGAGCAGATTAGGAACAGCTGGCACGGGCGATTTACTTTAGTTTGACGTCAATTTTACACACTTCCATTGCACTGTGTTTATAGAGCATAATTCAAGTGTCATGTTAGAATTGAATATTGATTACAGAAATATAGTTGTTAAATGGAGTTATTAAATGTTATTGGCTATTAACTATGTACATGATTACCAATTTTAAATCCTTGTACCCACTTTTTACAGTAAATTTTATTGGAATATACATGTACATGTATTGATCATTAAAATGGAATTATCAAATCTTTCAAGATTTTTTTTTTTTTTATTTCATTAGGTTTCTTTGTACAAAGCTTGAAGATATATCCTTTATTTTTTACAATGTCCTATAATTATAGGTATGTACTGAATACAAAAACATAATTAACCCGAGTTTTAATGACCCTGAGGAAAAAGCCTTTTGAAAACATTGTAGGAAAAGGAGAAAATGCTGGAAACCAGCATTTTCTCCTTTTCACACAATGTTTTATACCTTATCAAAGACAGAAATCATAAATAAAGCCATATTTAATTTGTCATCTGCAAACACTTTCGATTTGGACCAGTCCAAAATTTTGTTGTTTGGTGAAAAGTAAAGTAACTCAGGAATCTCTCATTAGGAACATTTTTCTATTAAAAAAAACAAACAAACATGAATTACTGATATTTTTTTTAATGTTTCATGTATTTAATTTACAGTTTCACTGTTCACCATATATTCTCTATTTTTAGCTCTTATGTCTTTACTTAACGGCAAAATTTCAGACTTGTCCAAATTGAAAGGTTTGCAGACAACAATTTCATAGTGGCTCAAAGGGCGCAATTTTTCTTTGATAGAGAAGAAAACTTTGAGGGAAAAAGGAGAAAATGCTGGTTACCAGCATTTTCTCCTTTTCCCACAATGTTTTCAACAGGCTTCTTTCCCAGGGTCATTAAAAGTCGGCATTGTGTGGTAAAGGGTTAACTACATTACAAAGTTTTAGACTTGTGAAAATTGGAATCATTTCCAGAGGACAACTTAAACATGGCTGAAATATTTGGACACATCTTTTGAAGGGCAGAAAACATTCTGAGAAAAGGGAAAAATATTGGCTTTCAAAGCCTTCTTCATCAAAGTTGTTAAAGCTTGGGATTGTGCAGTAAAGGCCTTAATCTATTTATAAGACTTCTCTTGGAACAAAGAGTAGATGCACTTTGTTATGTATAAGTTAAACATATTACATGCTTTTTGCTCAAAACCCATAGAAAAGATTTGAAACCTTGCATTTTAGCTTGGCTTTCTTTTAGACGCCTTCTTCCTCAGGGTCGTTTAACTCCTTACCAAACGACAAAATTTTAGACTGTTCCAAATTGAAAGCCTTAGCAGACGACAAAATTAAAGTGACTCAAAAATTGAAATTTGTTTTGGGAAGGGTAGAAAACATTGTGGGAAAAGGAGAAAATGCTGGTTACCAGCAATTTCTCCTTTTCCCACAATGTTTTCAAAAGGCTTTTTTCACAGAGTCGTGAAAACCAGGGATTGTTTGGTAAAGGGTTAACCCTTTACCACACAATACTGAGTTTTAACGACCCTGAGAAAGAAAACTTTTGAAACATTATGGAAAAAGGAGAAAATGCTGGTAACCGGCATTTTCTTCTTTTCCCACAGTGTTTTCTTATCTTTTACAGACAAATCCCATTACTTGTGCCACATTTACTATGTCCTTTAAAAATGCTTCAAATTTGGATCTGTCTTAAATGTCGTCATGTGGTAAAGAGTTAAACTTGGGACTTTTTAGTAAAGGGTTAAAGGGTGGAACACATCTTGGAAAAAGAAGCAAATGCTTGTAAATACTGTTTTCTCCTTTTCCCCACAATGTTTTCAAAGGATATTTTTCTCAAGGTTGTTAAAACTTGGTACAGCTTGGTAATGGGTTGAATGGAATATGCGTTTTTGAAATTGCCATTGCTTTTTATTAGCTCCACTGGCCGAAGGCCAGCAGGCTTATGTCATGGCCCGGTGTCCTTTGTGTGTCCGTCCGTGCGTCTGTCCGTCTGTCCGTGCATGCGTTAACATTTATTTCAAATATCTTTCTTCTCTGAAACTACCCATCCAGTTCTGATGAAACTTCACAGAAATGATCCTGCCATGGTCCTCTGCAGAATTTGTTGAAAGAATTTGATTCCTTCAGAAACTCTGGTTGCCATGGCAACAAAACTGAAAAATATTGAAAATCTTCGTCTAAAACCATAAGGCACGGAAAACTTGATAATTCTTCTGGTACCTAGCCATAGGGTCTAGGGTACCAAATTTGGCATGTAGCTTTATCAAGTGGGCATCTACCAAGAGTGCCCAAATTGTAGCCCTGGGGTCAAATTTGGCCCTGCCCCGGGGGTCACAAGTTTTATATGAGCTTATATAGGGAGAACTTTAAAAATCTTCTGAATCTCGTACCTAGGCATAAGGCCTAGGGCTACCAAATTTGGCATGTAGCTTTATCTAGTGAGTGTCTACCAAAGGTGCCCAAATTATAGCCCTGGGGTCAAGTTTGGCCCTGCCCCGGGGTCACAAGTTTTTCATGGGCATACATATAGGGAAAATCTACTCGTCATTAGGCCTAGGGCTACCAGATTTTGCATGTAGCTTTATCAAGTAGACAAATTATAGCCTTGGGGTCAAGTTTGGCCCCAGCCC
Organism: Hippopus hippopus; assembly: GCA_946811185.2. NCBI lineage: Eukaryota > Metazoa > Mollusca > Bivalvia > Cardiida > Cardiidae > Hippopus > Hippopus hippopus. The sequence continues at coordinate 3,593,858 of OX328108.1, read as the reverse complement.
AGGGGTCACAAGTTTTACATGGGCTTTTATAGTGAAAACTTTATAAATCATCTTGTTACTAACCATATGACCTAGGGCTACTAAATTTAGTCCTGTCTCAAGGGCCTCATGTTTTACAGGGCTTTTTATTGAGGAAACTTTGAAAATCTTCTTGTTTATAACCACAAATTCTAGACCTATATTATTTGGTATGGGGCTTTATCTTGTGGACCTCCACCAGGATTCAAGTTATTATTGCTTTGTGGTCAAAAATGGCTTTGCCCTGGACTCATAACTTTCTTATAGGATTTTACAGAGAACATTTTGTATGTCTTATAGTTTGAAACCAATTGGCCAAGTATTGTAATGTTTGGCTTGTAGTGTTTTCACTTATTAGCCAGTGGAGCGATACAGGGCCATCTTGGCCCTCTTGTTTTTATTGCTTGATTGTATACATAAAGGTTGAATCTAAGCATAGCACAATAAATAGATACAATATTTAGCATTATAAATGGCTTCTGCCTGATAATTATCATTATTTTGTCCTCTCTGTATGAGTAAGATTGATATTATTTCAGTTATATCACGGCAGCCAGTGCACTTATCCATGCTTTCCTGGGGTGTCTCTCACTAGCACTTTGCACTGCTTTACCATCATATCCATCGTCAAAACAGTGATCAGCAGTGAGAGAGGAATAAATCCTGTCACAATGGCTACCATCAATCCTTGGAAAGAAATTGGCAGAGGTGAGGATTTAACCCTTTACCAAACAATCCCTGGTTTTTACGACCCTGAGATAGAAGCCTTTTGAAAACATTGTGGGAAAAGGAGAAAATGCTGGTAACCAGCATTTTCTCCTTTTCCCACAATGTTTGCTACCCTGCTTGAGACAAATTTCAATTTTTGAGTTACGTTTATTTTGTTGTCTGCAAGTGCTTTCAGTTTGGACCAGTCTAAAATTTATCATTTGGGAAAGGGTTAAACCAGCTACCTCCTGTTCCTAAGTCCTGTATGCTCCCATCTGCACTACTGGGGCTCAGCCAAGACCATGGGAAGGAAACAAGGCCAGGCCCATATCTGTGAACACTGACAATGGATAAATGATGGTGAATGGATTTGTTTCTGAGGTGAAGATGTCTTACCAAGCAGTATGTACAGTTCTAGCGAGAAATAGAATTTATTTCATCAGCTTGTGGTTAATATGGGGAAATATTTGCTGAAAAAGGGAAAGGTATGCGAAAATAACGAGTGCGGTAAGGCACAAGTTATTTTCGCTGACCTTTCCCTTTTGAGGCAAATATTTCCCCATATTAACCACAAGCTGATGAAATAAATTATATATTTTATTTCCTCTGATTATTTTGTCAACGAATGCCACTTTTAAAACTTAAAAACTTAAAAAACTTAAAAAAATAGTTCCAGATTTTCAGCAGGAGGAAAATATTCACTGTGACGGGGAAATAATTCCCCCCAGCTTAAATTACAACATTTCTTTACCCATAACATTTCTAAAAATAGACAAATGCAATATAATATACAGAATTTTCTCAGGCTATTATTTTGGCCTCAATAAACTTTACCAAACAAACAAAACTTTAAATTTGTTCAGATTGAAAGCATTTGCAGATGACAAAATAAATGTGACTCATTAATTGAAATTTACCCTTGTAAGATCAGAAAATATTGTTGGAAAAGGAGAAAATGCTGATTATCAGCATTTTCTCCTTTTCCCACAATGTTTTCAAAGACATTCCACAGGATTATTAAAATTTGGGATTATGTGGTGAAGGGTTAATTCAAAGTCAACAACATAAAAATGACAAATTATAGTCTTGGTAGATTATCTGTCGAACACCAAAATGGCTGTCTTACTCAGTATAAGAGTGCAACTCCAAAGCTGCCATGGCAAGATTGTGTTACATCTACATGGTAGCTGAAACTGGTAGATCCAAGATCAGATTGCATGATCTTGATCTATGTAATGTTTGTTAAAGGTATTTTGATCTTCATCTGCAGTGTCGTAACTATTTACCAAATGATAAAATTTGTGGCTGGACCGAATTGAAAGCATAATTATGCAGACCATAAATTAAATGTGGCTCAAATGGTGATTTCTGTATTTTAAAAGGTACGAAATACTCTATTGTGGGAAAAGGAGAAAATGCTGGTAACCAGCATTTTCTCCTCTCTCCACAATATTTTCTGGATTGTATGATAAAGGGTTAAACAAGAGCTCTGCAAAACAGTGTGTTATACTCATGTGGTGCAATCTACTCCCGAAAAAAGCTATGAAGAGAAAGGCACCTTTGACCTACTGTGACCTTGACCTTGAAGGCTGGCATCTAAAAAGTCTACTCTGCAGGCTGTCTCATCAAGGGTTTAAGAGGTATGGATTGTACTAGATTTACAATGTAATTGCAATATACTCCCAAAAAAAGCTATATAGAGAAAGCTACCTTTGACCCCCTACTGTGACCTTGAAGGCATCTAAAACCTGCTCTGCAGGCTGTCTCATCAAAGGTTTAAGAGGTATTGAGTGTACAAGATTAAATTGCAATATACTCCCAAAAAAAGCTATATAAAGAGAAAGTTATCTTTAGACCCTTACTGTGACTGTGACCTTGAAGGCTTGCATCTAAAACCTCTGCTCTGCAGGCTCTCTCATCAAGGGTTTAAGAAGTATGGAGTGTACCAGATTTAATTGAATGTGACCTTTGACCTCCTACCATGACCTTGACCTTTGGGCCTAATGTCTGAAACCTCCGCTCTGAACATCATCTCACTAATCCCTTTCCATACATTACTGTGAAGAAACTACCTTGAAGGAAATGGCTTCTAGAAACATTATGGGAAAAGAAAAAAATTGCTGGTATTCAGCAATTTCTCCTTTTCCCACATTGTTTTCTACCCTTTCAAAGACCAGTCAAATTAGTTGAGCCAAGTTTAATATGTTGTCTGCATTTTTGACAATTTGGACATTATATTTAAAATTTGTTGTCGGGTAAAAACTTTAAAAGGTGCACATCTTGTGTGTAATATTTTCAATATCAGCCAATGGTTTCAAAGAATATAGACAAGACATAATTGCTATGGAAGGAAAGACAGACATATTGAAGAATGGTCGGATGGGCAGAATACAAGGGTATTTATAATATGTCCCTTGGAGTGTATAAGAACAACCTCAGTTGTGCCAAGCACGTCCTAGAATTTTAATAAAAATCAAAATTCTACTGTGGCTAAATTGTAAACGATTAAATGGTCTAAGAGAGAAAACTCGTGTATATTTTCGTCCTTATTTATATCAGAGTCGTCTCCCTTGTGAGAAAGGGACAGCATAAAACCACAGACGAACAAAAATTACGATAAACATTTCACAAGTCTGCAAAGACATTTATTTATTAAAAGATTTACTGTTCGTGATGATATAATAAATTTTCACGATAGAAACATAAACTCACACAGTGCTGAAGATTTAATTAGATCAGCCAGCAGACTGAGAAGTTTAAAAAAATGTTGTAACCAGCATAAAATATGTTGGAACCAGGCAGTTGTCTCCCTTGTATTTAATCGCATTTGTCAACAGTAAGCACAACAACCGCCAAAATTTAAAATAAAAAATAACGGTTCTGTCATCAAGGGGAGATTTCATACAGAATATGAAATTAAACAAGGGTAACAGGCTTAAAACATTTAATCAACATATGAATAAATACGATTGTTCAACCTGCACGTCGAAATAACCTATGTTTAATAAGGTCAGCATAAGTTATTGACAAACATCGAGAAAGTTGCTAACTTGTCTTTAAAAACCTATAGTCTAAGTATTATCAAAAGTTCAATAAAAGAGTTTCGTTCGGTAGAAATGGATAATATCTAATGTCCCATCAGGTGAAATTTAAAATGGCTGTTACTTATCTTTTGTGTGTGTGTGACAGCGATGCATTCGTCATCCGAAAGTCGCCAGAAACTGATTCAATCATTCGATAGATCTCAATGAGTGTTTTTCGCGACATTTGAAATCGTTGGAAAAATTGCCTGACAGTTAACAAATATGACTTTAATTCACTCTTTTTTTGAAAGTTTCGTTTTATTTCATCAATCGGTTTATCATGGCGGAGAGCTGGACGGGTTTGGGGGGGTGGGGGGGGTAGTAATAAGGGAGATCACTCTGTAAACTTGAACTTAAGAAATGTGCGAGTTCTTTCCCTTAGACCATACAATTAAAAGAAAATCCCATTGCTACCGGACAACCCCTTTTCAAATAAAAAAAGACATTTTCATACACTCAAGTCATACTATTTACAGAAAAAATAAAAACCCTAAATAGCACCAAAACTCACCACTCAGGTACTTTGTTATTTATTGAAACCAGACACAACCAATATCCCTCTCCAACATTATATATGAGCTATGCTCTGGCAAAGGAGGCTTAATGCAGCTGTTATGCATTATACCAAGCAAGTCATCACATATAGCTATGCATCCATAAAATCTATTTTCTCTAACAACTGTCTAAATCATGAGGTACAATGGTCCTTTGACATGCAGAAAATTGACCGATAACAAAAAGTTTCGGCCCAGGTCAGCCTGGTAGATACGTTTTGCAAATGCTTAAGCCCCCTTATTACAGAGCATGGCTCATATGTATTGTAGCAGTCAACCTGTCTTTGCATACAACAAACCAAATACGGCTTAAATGGTGGAATTAGTCATCAAACGAGTAGAAAACAAAGGGAGAAAGGGAGGAAATGGTGATTTAATATCAGCATTTTCTCCATTTCTCACAATGTTTTCGAAAGCCTTTTTCCTCAAGGATGTTAAAACTCAGAATTGACATCATTGAAAGGGAAGATGATAAAATCTACCAGTTATGGCCCTCATATTTTGCCAGCACTGGTTTCTGTTTTTTATCACTTCAACGTACAATTGTATTGGATTGATAATTCAAAAACAGATATAAAGTTTGTCTATTAGTTGGATTTAGAATTAAGTCCACCACTTATGGTAAAGTGCTTGTCTTTGTTACCTTTTCAAAATATTAATCTGTTGATTCAAATTTGGTAACTTGTAACCAGCATTTCTCCTTTTCCACAATGTTTTCTACCCTTCCAAAATACAAAACTTCAGTTTAGGAATCCGAGGCACATTTTTTTTTTTTGTCTGCAACTGCTTGGAACCAACCTGTACATGTCTAAAATTCTGTCTTTTATTGACGGAACACTTACCTGTTTAAGGGGTCTTGGTTTTAATTATATGTAGACAAACAACCTCAGGTTGGGACCGAGTTGAAACTGTATGAAAGCAGGGGAAACCTGTAAAAATTATAAAATTCATGTGCTTATGCTACGCACAATCACTAGATAAATTGAGATGCTGATAAAAAAAAAAAAGGTATAAAGTTGCGGAATCTGAAAGCGTTAACTTTGAAAAAGTCTCGAACAGTTTTGCACTTTTAAGAAAGTGGCGAAACCACTGATAGCGAAGTTTCGAGGTAGCGAATCCCGCTACCGTTTGGATTCCTCGGTGTTGTACCATATCGTTCAGTTCGATATTCTTAAATTTTTTTTATGATTCAGGCATCACTGAGTTTAAATGTCATGTCTTGATATTTGCGTAGTAAAGTACATTTGTAGAAATCATTCGACATGTTCCATGTGAGTGACGTACGCTGAAACCTTCCACCTTCGCAGCTGAACAAGAAGAGAGGCGAAGAGCGCGCAAAAAATCAAAGTACTGAAAATACTTTTTAAAAAAAAACCCTGCAAGTGAACAACTTTCACTGAAGAGTACAGTTAACTTGGTATCCCGCGAGTTCAGGGGAAAGAAGTTTTTGTAAATTTTTTATTTAATGCATTTACTCTTAATCAACCAACAAGATTTAAGTCCAGATTGAAAGCATTTGCAGACAACAAAAATGGTATTGCCAAATCTCAATTATCGTGCAATGAAATGTCTTCCATACAGGTATTAAAACCAGTGATTTTTTGCCGAATGTTTTGGTTACAGTGTCTGAACAGGTCACGTGACTTACATGACAATGCAAAATTTACACTTATGAGCAAAAATGCTGCAGAAATAGGAAAATGTTTTCAAGCGATCACTTTTGACTTTTTTTTCTATCAAAAATGTAATTAATGAATGAATAAGGGTATTCTGCAGAATCAAGGGTTTTTATTTCTACAGTTAGAATAAGTGAATGTCGTTAAATGTTACGCTACAAATAATTGATTTTGCAGCTTTTTTGCTGACTAGTGTAATCAAACTTTGATTGCATGCACGATAATATAAGAAGTAGTCCAAAATTTTACAAAGGTCAACATGGCAACATTTCTCGAAAAATACTGTTGATATGAACAAATTCCATTCAAAGATAAAACAAGGTCTGTCCAATTTATAAAATATATGACATCATGTAAAAAGCTGGATTCTGAAATACACAGAACTCCAGTCTCTTTACATGCACGATAATTGAGGTGAAGAGGATATACTCAAAACTTGAAATTTTATTTTGGAAAGCTATAGTAGAAAACATTATGGAAAAAAGGAGGAAATGCTGATACTTATCATTTTCTCCTTTGTCTGTACTGTTTTCAAGTCTTTTTCTCTGTGGTAGAACAGGGGTTGCTAATTTGAATCCCCAGCTCCGCAAATTACTTTGAGGATTGATGATAGTCTTTGCAACAGGATTCATTCCCCTCTTACCGCTAATCAGTGTATTGTCGGTAGTTATGTTCGAAAGCTGCCATTGAGTTGGAAAGATTATTGTGTAAAGTACTCGTAAAAGAAATGCCAGGAAAGCATGAATAAGTGCACTGGTCGCCTTGAAAGTGACATTAAACACCTTACAATCAATTGATCTTATTAGGGTTGTTAAAACAGGATTGTTTGGTAAAGATTAGAGTAAGAAATCAGTGGATTTAAAAAAGTAAAGTAAAATTTGTATGCATGATTACAAAATAGGAATGCTCTTGGAAAAGTGGGCTTGATGCATCTCTGTGATGCATCATACCAAGCAAGATGTCATAGAACAAGTTACCCATGAAATCCATTATGTCTAACAACCAACTGTATCATAAGGTAGGCTAGTCCTTTGACATACAGAAAAATTACCAATAGCCTGACCTGGGGTGATACTTTTCGCAGATGCATTACGCCCTTTTTTTGGCAGATGCATTCAGCCACTCTTTCACAAAGCATCGCTCATTTATCAATGCAGGTAGGATAGTAAGGGAAGAGCAAAGGAAATCAAGATGGGTGAAAGTCGGAGGGACAGGATAAAAACTCTTGTTCTGGATGTGACAAACGAACAAGAAAGTGCTATCAAGAATCTATTTCTAGAAAGAGGATGGAAGTTTACAGAGAGAGGTATGATTTTATGATTTTTTTGCCCCAAAAGTTTCTATATTGATTTAACTCACAACAAAAAAACAGACTTGTCTAAATTGATCAGAATCATTTGCAGACAATAATTTGACCATGTTCTGGCCAAAGAGGGCTTAATGCATCTCTGTGATGCATTATACCAAGTAAGTCATTACATAATTTTGGAACTATAAAATCCATTTTCGTCTATAACCGACTGCATCGTGAAGTAGATTTGGCTTGATATGGAGAAAATTTACAAATAAAAAGTTTTGTCTCATGTCAACCTGAGCACACTGTGCAGGCTGACATGGGTCGATACTTTTTGCAAGTTCTTTAAGCCCCCTTTTCACAGAGCATGGCTCATTTGAATGAGGCTTGAATGATGAAATTTGTCTTTGATAGGTTAGAAAAGACTGTTGTACATTTTGATAGACCTATTTAGCTTCTTTTGCCAGTGGTAGAACATTACTTCTTCATACAGATAATGAAGCCACCCAGGTAGCTCAGTGGTTAGTGTATCACTCATAACATGGTGCTTGTGAGTTCGATACCGGGTTGAGGCAAACTTTCTTTTGGGTGATTAGTCACCTCTCACCTCTGATGCTTGTGAGAAAAGTAGTCAGTGACTTGGAAAGAAGGTTGTGTCAGTACAATGTACTGGTTTGAGAAAGCCAGGAAACACAGGGGTAGGTGCACTGACTGCTCTGATAAAACAGCATTAAACTCCAATCAATCAATCATACGGATATTGTATAAATGTTGACTCTTATTTTCCAGTAGCTCAGTCGGTAGCGTACAGGACTTGAGAACAGGGGGTCATTGGTTTGATATCACGGCTCGGCCAATTTCTTTCTGAGTATTGATGATAGTCTGTAAGTCATTGTGACAGGATTCATTTCTCTCTCGCATCTGACCATTTTTCATCATAAACACCATAATTATAATCAATGAACTTATTTTGCAGACAAAAAAGAGGTTGAGACAGAAGTTGAACAAAGAGATGAGTTTAGTGACACAGCCAGTGAAAAAAGTGATTGCTTATTTGATGAGAGTGACATTAGTAAGTTAGTCAAATTGGAAAGCTTTTACTGAGCTTTTCATAGTTCGATAATTGTAATAGTTGAACCCTGTCCCACACAATCCTGACTTTTTAATGACCCTGAAGAAAAGGGCTTTTGAAAACACTGTGGGAAAAGGAGAAAATGCTGGTAACCAGCATTTCTCCTCTTCCCACAATATTTTCTACCATTTTAAAGATAAAGCTCTTCATTTGATCAACATTTCTTTCGTGGTCTGCAAATGGTTTCAACTTGGACTAGTCTAAAATTTTGTCATTTGGTAAAGGATTAACCCTTTCCCACATGACAAATTTTAAACTCGTCCAAATTCAAAGCATCTGCAGATGACAAATTTAAAAAAAAGGGCAGCGTAAGTTCTCTAATAGGGTTGAAAACATTGTGGGAAAAGGAGAAAATGCCACTTACTGGCATTTTCTCCATTTCCCACGATGTTTTTAAAGGCTCTCCCTGACAGGCTTGTTAAAACTTGAGATTGTTTGGTAAAGAGTTAATATCAGTCCTGACAATGAAAGTTTTTGAAAACATTGTGGGAAAAGGAGAAATTGCTTTCAAAAAAAAAATACTATCACTTGAGCGACATTTACACTGTCATCTGCAAATGATTCAATCTTCACTTGTCTAAAATCTTGTCTTTTGGTATGAAATTAAACCTTTACCAAGCAATTCCCTGTTTTGATAACCCTGAGAAAAAAATGGCTTTTGAAAACATTATGGGAAAAGGAGAAAATGCTGGTAACCAGCATTTTCTCCTTTTCCCACAATGTTTTCTATCCTGTCAATGAATTTCATTTCATTGGTACGACTTCTGAATATGTTGTCTGCAGATTTTTTCGTTTCTTTCACTTTAAGCCTCTAGAATTTGTTATCTGGCCAGGTAGCTCAGTGGTTAGCCTATCTGACTCTCGACCTGGTGGTTTCGGGTTCGATACCCAGTTGCAGCAAACTTTCTTTGCGGTGATTTTTTGCCTCTCACCTCAGATGAATTTGAGAAAATTAGTCAGTGGCTTGGAAAGAAAGTTGTGTCAGTACTGGTGTGGGAAAGCCAGGAAACACATGTGTAGGTGCACTGACCACCATGAGAAAACGATGTTAAACTCAAATTCAATCAATCAATCATACGGATAATGTATAAATGTTGACTCTTATTTTCCGGTAGCTCAGTCAGTAGCGTAGAGACAGGGGGGTTGCTGGTTTGATTGCTGGCTCAGCCAGTTTGTAGAAAAGCCAGGAAACACATGCACAGGTGCACTGACTTCTGTGATATGATTAAAATGGTGTTAAACTCCAAAAAATAAGCTAGAATTTGTTGTTTGAGAAAGGGTTTAACCTAAGATACATGTTTTTTCTCTGATTCAGAGCATGAGTCAGGGGGTGAAGAGAGGGTTAATCAACGTGCTGTTAACAATACAGATAACTTAACAAACAATGCAAGACAGGCTTCTGAGAAAACGGCAGCCACAGTTGATGAATGGGACTCGGACGATACAGATGAACTGGAAAATTTTGACAAGTTTAATTTTGAAGACTTTGATAAACCTTGTTCAAAAACTGACAAAGTTGATAAAGTGTTAGTGGAATCGAACAACAGGATCTCTGAAGATGGTGATATATGGAAAAGCCCAGATGATGGCATAAAGGTACAATGAAGATTTAATCCGTTACCGTATGACAAAATTTTAGACTGGTCCAAATCGAAAGCATTTGCAGACAACAATTTCACTGTGGCTCAAATGATGGAATTTGTTTTTGATAGGGAAAAAAACATTGAGGGAAAAGGAGAAAATGCTGGTTACCAGCATTTTCTCCTTTGCCCACAATGTTTTCAAAAGCTGTCGTTCCCAGGGTCGTTAAAAGTCCGCATTGTGCGGTAATGTGTTAAGCCATTTTTAACCCAAGCTAAGGATCATTGAAAAATAAAAAGTGTGTTAGAGGATGAAGGTGCAATTGGGGTTTGAACCCAAAAGCTTGGTGTTTGAGTTCTTGGCATGGAAATAGGAGTAAAAAAATGTTAAGCCATGCTCTGTGAAAAGGGGGTTTAATGCAGCTGCAAAAAGTATTCACCCAGGTCAGGGTGTGCAGTTTGTGCAGACTGACTTGTGTCAAAACTTTGCTTTTGGTCAATGTTTTGGACCATTCTACGTCAGGATTCTGCTGGTTCTTCCACAAAATGGCTTTCATGGGATGGCTTTGCTTGCTTTAATTGATCTATAAGATACCTTAAACCCCCCTTTTTCCAGAGCATGGTTCAGTTATTTTGGGATGTAATGCTGAAACAAACCAACCCTCAAAAAGCCTTATTTCTTTCTAAGTGGAATTCACTTTACTACAGCAAAAACAGCTTTTTTTTAGGATCTGTAAATCTAAATGTCTGTTTACATTTAATAGGTATATTTGTGTCATGAAGTCTTTCCACAGTCCTGCTGTCATTATTTGTACCTTTTTACAAATACTAACGAGACACTGTATATGTGAAAGACAAAATTCTCAGATATATGGGTTATAGTGTTGAAAAGTTATCTCCTGAATTTTTATAAACCTGTGGAAGAAGCCTTTTGAAAACATGATGGGAAAAGGAAAAAATGCTGGTGACCCGTATTTTCTTTTTTTCCCGCAAATATTTCTACCCTATCACAGACAAAGTCCATCATTTGAGAAACATTTGATTGTCATCGGCAAATACTTTCAATTTGGAAAAGTCTACATTTTCTGTTGTGTGGTAAAGAATTAAAGTTTTAAGGATACAAAACTTAACAAGCTAAAATGTAATAAAAACAAAGTAATATCACCCTTAAGAAATAACATCTATTCACAGCATACGAGGGCAAAAAGTTTGTGGAATTTCTTCACAACTTTTTTATTCAGTCTGATTGTTTTCAGAGTTTCACTTGCATAATCATGGTTTTATATCAATTCCCAAGAAAAAAATTACTTGTCTTATTTTATTTTAGATATATCTGTTTCTGTCATAAAGAGCATAAGGTCTGCTACCCCGGAGCATGTCATGCTTTTAAAAATGACTATATTTCAAAATTGTCTGATTCATATCTCCTGAAATATGATCAATGTAATGAATGGCGCCGTTTGAAGCACTGTGCAAAATTTCTGACCTCACTTTTGAAAAACATTGTAAAGACAATAGTTTTGTTTTTCTGAGACTTATCAAAAAAAAAAAAACAAGGCAGAAAAGATGGTTTCGGAAGTGACAGAAACTTGCCCAGCAATAAAATTCTGTGTAAACTTGGGGCACAGTCAGTCTGAAATGTTTAACTTAATAAAGGAAGCTTGGGTAAACCTACTATTGAAAAAGTCTGCAGTGTTTGAGTGGCTTGAGTGTTTTAAAAAAGGATGAAAGAGTATTGAAGATGACCCAAGGAGTGGATGCATGAAAGATAATTAGTAACACTGTAGCTAAATGACTTTAACGCCACGGCATGCTCCGGGTAGCCATTATGATCGTTGTTGAAAGAGTCATAGCAACTATATTTTGAGATCAATTTGTCCGAAAATTTCCATTTTTATCCATTATGAATGGATCTTAAACATATGAAAATTTAAGTGTAGTTAATAACAGCAGTAGTTCTGTTTTAATGAACAAATTCCATAACTTTTTGCGTAACCCTCGAATATTCAAAACTGTGCGAGATGATGGCATAAAGGTACAATGAAGATTTATCGATCTTACTGTTGAAAAACTATTTCCTTGTAAATTTAAACTTTTTTCTCTTGTTTTACAAAATGCATGAAAGGCTTGAACATGCATTTTCTCTATCACAGTAGTAGTAGAAAGGGGTATTAAGCCTTTACGACACGCTCCCAAGTTTTAAATTTAAACATTTAATTTTATATATTTACATGTATTATATAAAGTACAACAATAACGATATGAAAAGGGTTGGAACAAAAGCATAAAAGCTTATAAAGTTACGCTCTCTAGAACAGTCACATCGTGTATCAATTACATTTAATCAAATCAAAATCAAATAAAGTTCAGAATTTCAAACTGATAGTGAAAACATCCCAAGTTTTAATGACCCTGAAAGAGGGATCTTTGAAAACGTTGTGGGTAAAGGAGAAAATGCTGGTAACCAGCATTTTCTCTTTTTCCCACAATGTTTTCTATCCTATTGGATAACTCAAGCATGTTTATTATACTGCAAAGAAATTTCTTGCGATCTGATTGGATAATATGCCCTGTACATACAGTCATGTACACTGGCAAAATCCATGTAAAAGCAGTTTCCCTTGAGGGAGCCCCGTATACTATTACATGACTACACTTTCAACACAACATCCAAAATGGCGGCGTCCACTAATACGAGCCGCCCACAAGTCAAACATTCTAGATGAGTAGCCTGCACCATATTGTTTCTAGTTTCCCTTGATAGTTGTCATTAAAGCGGAAAGAATGGGTTATTTTTGAAAATAAATGAATATAATTACATATAATTATTAATATTTGTTGTTATAATTAACAAATACACGGGGTTAAAACAAACTATCCCTTCGTCAGGTAAGCAAATTGTGAAGTGTCAAAACTCATTCATGGTAACGTTAAAATGATAACCTAATGATCGTTTGAGGTACCTAATAGTTGTTTACTTTTTGACAACAAATCATTAAAATGCATGGTTACTTACCTTGAAGTTGTTTAAATCCATGTTTAAGTGAAAATATGACGAATGTCTATCACAGTGACATCATCAATTTCATCCACCAAACTGCAGGTTTTAGCAAGGTTTCAGTGACGTCAGTTCTCATAGACGTCAGTTTTCACTGAATTTGGGCACTCAGAAGGGAAATTCTGTGTCATCAGCGTACTCAATTTGTGAAAACATAAAACAGGGAAATTTCACTGAATACATTTTCAAATGGTAAAACTTTGCAGTATAATAAATTCGTTGTACAGTCAGGTGGCAGGGGACTTGAAAACTTGTTCACGCCTGTGGCAAAACATGTCGAACCTTTGGCTCGAGGCGACCTGTTTTGCCACAGGCGTGAACAAGTTTCCAAGTCCCCTGCCCACCTGACCATACAACTAATATTGTATCACTTTTGAATACGTTGTCTGCAGATGTTCTGAATTAGGACAAGTCCAATATTTGTCGTCTGGGAAATGGGTAAGGCCACCTTTTTTTATAGTTGTAATTTTTTTACGATTTCAGAAAGAGTGTCAACCAACAGAATATGACCTTGATGAAAGAGATGCAGAAGTATGTCTAAATGATGGTTTTGAAGAGGATGATTTTGATGCTGATGATCTAGTGGTGAGTCACAGGTTTTAACTCTTTACCAAACAATCCCGAGGTTTAACGACACTGATAGAGAAGGCTTTTGAAAACATAGTGGGAAAAGGAGAAAATGCTGGTAATCAGCATTTTCTCCTTTTTCTCCACAGTGTTTTCTAGTCTTCAAAGGAGGAATTTCAGATTTTTTAGTTACATTTTATTTTTCGTTTGTAGACACTTTCGATCTGGACCAGCTAAAATTTTGTCATTTTGGTAAAGGGTTGGCCTGTTCAGTATGTCTACTTGCGTATTGTGGTTAAGAGTTGTTCTGTTGGTGAATCCTGGCTGAACCAAAGTTCTTTCAGAGGTGATTGTCATTGTAAATATAAGATCTTACCCGAGTGTTAAAGAATAAAATGTATGAAGTTATGTATAAAAATGATAATACATAAATATCTTAGAAAACAAATAACAGACAAATAAGTCCTCAGCTGTAGCCTACATACCATTTATATATTGTCTCCTTTTCTCACAATGATTTCTAACCTTTCAGTCATTTAAGCCACAGTTAATTTCTTTGTCTGCCAATGCTTTCAATTTGTACTAGTCTAATATTAATATTTTTGTTGACACTTAACCACCAAGTTTTCTAACCTTTCAAATCTAATAATTTGAGCCACATTAAATTTTTCTTCTGCCAATGCTTGCAATTAAGGCCAGTCTTATTTTGATATTGTCATGTAGTAAAGAGGTAACCCTCTACCACACAATCCCAAGTTTTAACCACACTAAGAAAGATTGCTTGTGGGAAAAGGAGAAAATGCTGGCAAACAGCTTTTTCTCATTTTCCCACAATGTTTTCTACACTATCAAAGAAAGAAATCATCATTTTAGCAACATTTACTTTGCTGACTGCAAATGCTTTGAATTTGGTCCAGTCTAGAACTTTGTTGTTTGGCAAAGAGTTGAATTTAGACAAGGCTAAAATTTTGTTGTCTAGTAATGGTAGAGTCTCCTGCTTGTATTCTGGTAGGGAGCCGAGCCCCAGTAGCCCAGTCAGTCGCATACAGGACTTGAGAACAGGGGGTGGCTGGTTCGATCCACAGCTTGGCAAATTTCTTTCCGTGGATTGACGATAGTCATTTTTACAGGATTTATTCCTCTCTCACCGCTGACCAGTGGCTTTGAAAGAATACTGTGTGGAGCACTGGTAAAAGAAATTCAAGTAAAGCACGGATAGGTGCACTGGCTGCCACTATATAAGTGAAATAATATTGAAAACTGTTAATCCTTTACTGTACAATGCTGACCCCAGGAAAGAATCCTTTTGAAAACACTGTAGGAAAAGGAGAAAATGCTGGTAACCAGCATTAACTCCTTTTTCTCACAATGTTTCTACCCTATCAAAGAAAAATTGCACACTGATATTGTGGTCTACAAATGCTTTCAATTTGGGCAAGGCCAAAAGTTTGTTGTCTGGTAAAGAGTTAACACCACATGGTCTGTAACACGCAAAAAGGGGCATTCGGACATTTGCGTAAAGTGCAGGCTAATCCGAAATCACACTTTCCATTTTTATTTAATTTTCTGTTTTGTGCAAGTCAACTATAGCACAAAATCTAATGTAGTTGTAAAGTGCCGTCTCGGATTAGCCTGCGCGGACTGCACAGTCTGATCCGAGATGACACTTTACGCAAATGTCCAAATGCCCCTTTTCGCTTGTTGCAAGCCATATAATCAATCAATTCTGGTAGGAACTGGAGGAGGCCGAAAAGAGTTACTTGAACCTGTCTGGAGAGCCTGAGGATACAGAGGTGACTGTTATAGAAACAGAGGATGACGGTAGGATAATGGGGGTTTCTTTTAGCTCACCTGAGGACAAAGTGCTCAAAATGAGCTTTTGTGATTGTGCTGTGTCTTTCATCCATCATCCAGGCATCAACATTTACCTTGTGTGCACTCGAAAGGCCATATTTTCAGTCAGACACTCATGAAACATGGTCAGAATATTTGTCATAATAATATCTTGGACAAGTTCAAAATTGAGTCATGTCGAGTCAAAAATACACTGCCCTCCAAAAGTTCCTTCACACAACCTTTTTTCACCATTTTTTCTTAGTATTTTTATTTTGGAAGTTGATAAAGATGTTTTAATGGTTAAAATACAAATTGACATGAACTTGCTACCTCTTTTAGTTATAATACCTCCCTTTTTAAAATAATTTAACTTTTACAATCAGTCTAAAAGCAAGACGGTCAGAATTAATCAGCATTTTGTTTTGGTGATGAAACCATTGCAATGCATTGCATGTTCAATAAAACATTTAATTTGACATTTTTTGAAACTTAAATGAAATAAAATAGTTTTTTGGACATAAAGGGAAAGATCAACAAGGGTCCTAACCACGTCATCATGTTAGCGTTAACTGAAGAACAGCCAGTCACTATCAAGATTTTTTGTGATCAAGGCATCAACCTCAAAGACATTGCCATTCATCTTGGTTGTTCAAGTTTAGTGTTCTTTTGTTCTACCTAATGCATTTTCATTGATGTGAAGTCTTTGCAATGTGATTTGCCAAGTTTTTTTTCTTGGTTTTGCTTAGCAGTTGGTTTTCTGTCTTGCAGGCATTCTTACAACAACCAAGGTAGCCATGCTGATCTGCCCAGATCTGGTAGACCTTAAGTGTCCAGTGCCCGTGATGACTGTCTTTTTGTATGAGAGTCATTACACAATAGGCAGTTGACTGTTCCAGATCTTACAGCATCATGGAACCAAGCTGGTGTAGTTGCCTCTTCCTCAACTGTTCAAGGGCGACTTAAGGATGTTGGTTTGCCTGGGCATGTTGCCCAGATAAAGCCTATGCTGACCTAAAGGCACAGAAATCTTAGACTGACATTTGCCAAACAACACTTGGCGTGGACATGGGCTGATTGGTCAAAAGTTCTGTAGACTGATGAGTGGTGGTTCACAATGTTCATCATCCTTAAGTCGCCTATGAACTGTTGAAGTAGAGGCAACTACACCAGTTTGGTTCCATGATGCTGCAAGATCTAGAACAGTCAACCGCCTATTGTGCAATGACTCTCGTACATGAAAACGGTTATCACGAGTGCTGGACACTCTGGGTCTACCAGATCTGGGCAGATCAGCATGGCTACCTTGGTTGTTGTAAGAATGCCTGCAAGACAGAAAACAAATTGCTAAGCAAAACTAAGAAAAAAAAAACTTGGCAAATCACATTGCAAAGACTTCACATCAACGAAAATGCATTAGGTAGAACAAAAGAACACTAAACTTGAACAACCAAGATGAATGGCAGTGTCTTTGAGGTTGATGCCTTGATCACAAAGAACCTTGATGGTAACTTGCTGTTCTTCAGTTAATGCTAACATGATGACATGGTTAGGACCCTTGTTGATCTTTCCTTTATGTCCAAATGACTTTTAGATTCCATTTAAGTTTCAAAAAATGTCAAATTAAATGTTTTATTGAACAGACAATGCATTGCAATGGTTTCATCACCAAAACAAAATGCTGATTAATTCTGACCGTCTTGCTGTTTGACTGATTATAAAAGTTAAAATGTTTTAAAAAGGGAGGTATTATAACTAAAAGAGGTAGCAAGATCAAGTCAATTTGTATTTTAACCATTAAAACATCTTTATCGACTTCCAAAATAAAGATATTAAGAAAAAATGGTGAAAACAGTTTGTGTGAAGGAACTTTTGGAGGGCAGTGTAGGTCACGGGGCTAAATCTTAGTAAAACCTTGGTGTGCACCCTAGAGGCTACATTTTCAGTCAGACACTCATGAAACTTGGTCAGAATGTTTGTTGCAATGATATCTTGGACAAGTTTGAAACTGAGTCACTTCGGGTCAAAAAGTAGGTCACGGGGCTAAATCATAGATAAACTTTATTTACACTTCAGAGGCCACATTTTTTTTGTTCAATACTTATGAAAGATGGTCAGCATATTTGTTTTGATAATGTCTACAATAAGATGGAAAATGGGCAATGTTGGGCAAAAATGTAGGTCACTGAGACAAATTCTAGAAAAAGCTAGTGTACAGGCTAGAGGACACATTTTTTCAGTCTAATACTCATGAAAGTTTGTTAGCATGTTTGTCATTATATCTCAGAAGAGATTGGAAATGGGTCTTGTTTAGTCAAAAGGTTCAGGTGAGTGACCTCACAGCCATCATGGCCCTCTTGTTTTATTGCAGTTTTTAGGTCTTGACATGTTAAGATTAATTTTTATATGCCAGAAAGGACATATTTTGTTGTATGTCTGTTTTAGTATGTCCATCCGTCTAGCAGTTTTTTGTCTGCTCTATTTCTTTATAAATTTTTAAAAAATATTCCACATATTTGAAAATTTGAAAAACATTTCACTCCTTTATGACATGATGTTCAGAGCAGATGTTTAAGATGCCATGCTCCAAGGAGGTAAAGGTCAAGGGGGGGGGGTTCCATCTAAATAAATTCTAAGATGACTTGTTTTTTTTACATGTGGCTTTCTTTGTGCCTGTTTTGTCCTGTATTGCGGAGCCCTTGTTAAATAGTGTTAGAGTTACGTGATAAATGTAAAAATTAACAGTATTTCGGACAGTGATTTCATAGTTGAAATCTTATTTTATCACATGAATAGAATTAGATTTATTGAAATACATAGAGCATATTTACCCTACATTTCTGCCAAATGAAAGTCAGTAATATTTTCACAGGTGGCTGCGCCACTCGCGAAAATATTATGGATGATGTTCACAACATGAAATAAATTTTGATCTTTCACCAAAAAAAAAAAAACAAATATTCTATTTATTTCATGTTTCTAACCTCTTTTATTTCAAGTTTCTAACCTCTTTTTTGTTGGGACTTCGTCAAAATCCAGTACAGTTGTTTTTGGTAATTCCCCGTTGCATACCCATCTTCCAAATAAGAACACATTACAACATAAAGTGCTAGAAATGTAGGGTAAATGCATGTAAATTACGTCATATTTCCCTCTGGTTGAATGGCATGCTCTGTTTACTTTGGTAACCAGTGCGAGGGAACTACTGTTTCCGCCTTTAATTGAAAAGCGAAAAAATATGAAATCAGTATTTTTCACTGGTCATAACCATGAAATATCATACCATGAAATAAAAGTAGTGATTTATTTCTAAACTATTGGAAACATTGCTGAAAAATAGTATGCTCCTTTTTCTACAACATTCTTCATCAAGGTCATTTAAACCCAGAATTGTATGGTAAAGGGATTTTTTGTTAGAAATAGATTTCCAATATCTGACTTGGAAGAGTTCTTCAGAAAATACTACTAATTGTTATAAATATGACTACATTTAAGAACATTGTGGCAAATGGAGAAATATTGCTTGTTACAAGCATTTTCTGCCATTGCCACAGTGCTTTTAAAAATGGTTTGGTGCAAGATCAAGTACTACTAGTATATCATCTTATTTCTCATAGATTTGGAAAACCAGCCTCAAGATCAGCAGTATTTGGACACCCTGAAGCAGTATTTTGGGTATTCTAAATTCAGGCCGTAAGTACAGTTGGCTCTTTACCAGAAAACCAATCCTGACTCTTTACTATGATGAAAAAAAAATTTAGACTGGTCCACATTAAAAACACTTGCACTTGACAGATTAAATGTGGCTCAAGTGAAGGGATTTGTCTTCGAAAGTTTAGAAAACATTGTTGTAAAAGGAGAAAATGCTGGTTAACAGCATTTTCTCCTTTTCCTGCAATGTTTTCAAAAGCCTTTTTCCCAAGGGCCATTTAAACTATGGATCGTTTGGTAAGGGATGAAATTTTGATTCTCATATTAAGTTAGATATGGCTTAACCTGGTAGCTCAGTGGTTAGCATATCAGCAGGGCCCGCGCTGCCGATCGCCATTTTTGCCAAATGCGAAAATTTTGAACAAGTGGCGAATTTTTTCTTTAACTGGCGAAAATAGGTGGCGAAAGTTTCTTTTTATCGGCAATTCTTCAGTTTTTGTCTCAACTCACGAGATAGGTGGAGAAAGGGTATAGCAGGGAACAAGCTACAGGGTGACGTGGGCGAAGAAGTCACCTGCAATGGCTCAACATCGCCTCGTGAAGCTTGCGCGGCGAAAAAAAATCGCCTTAAAAAATTCCCGACCTGGCTACATTCTTGAAATATTGGCAATCTAAGACAAAGGGTGACACCAGTTATCCTTTATTAACTTTGTCAGTTTAGACAAGACGGCAGAGTGTTATGATCCTTATCTGTTACTAACTCGCTAAATCTACCCCTTTATCCCACGAAACCCTGTCTTTTTCCACTGGTAAAGCGTCTGCATATTCTTTTAAATGACGTCAGACGATCAGTACTGATTCTCAGTACATGAATAGTCGTAAAATAAAGCAGAATTACCTCTTCTTACTGCTGGAGATATTCTTTACAAATATTTTTTTAATAAATTACAATGATGGATGGTAAACCAAAGGATTAAAAAATCTTGAAAATAATCATTTGCCTTCCTCACATCGGCAACTCAAGCAAAATCTGCAGTGCAGTGTTCTATTTTTAGCATTCTATTTTTAGAATACTCTACACCTTTTCCTTCCTATCAGCTGTTTTATTGACTATAAAGATTATGTCTCTGTAAACCTTGTTAAGTTTAATTCTTTTAAATTTTACCAAGTCCTAGTTATGTTTTTGAATTAAGATTGTGGTTGGTCCTCATTACAGCCATGAAGAAGTTTTTTTTTCTTTTCTCATCACTCTGGACATTATTTGTAATCTGATGAGAAATGTCAGGGTTTGAAGTAATGTGTGACTCTGCATCAATGGGGTCATAAATCACAAGGCAATCAAAACCCAATGGTCAGATGATGCTCTTTTGAGTCAATAAGTAGATAAAAATCCTTTATCATTTTTCTCTTTGATAAGCAAATCATATCCAGAAGTGATAGTAAGATTCAACTGTTTTTCACTCAACGCAGGCATACAGAAATTCTTTCATCACATAATATAATTTCTCCTGTAAAGTTCATGGAAGAAACTGTCTACTTGCAACACAAGTCTGCTTCTAGATTCAAACAGAATTTAACTACATTGTGATTTTACCATGTTTTTTTTTGTTTTAGGAACCCACACAATGCCAACTTTTTAACAACCTCAATAATGGAGACTTATGAAAACATTGTGAGAAAGGAAAAAAATGCTGGTAATCAGCCTATCCTATCACAGAAAACTTCCATTATTTTGGCAACATTGATGTCTGTATATGCTTTGGGTTTGGATGTGTCTAAAATTGTGTCATGCGCTAAAGGATTAAATCCCCAACATGATAAAAGACTTTATGTAATTTTCATCATTCATGTTTTCATGTTTGTACAAATGAATTAAAATTGAAAGAAACATAAAAACCTAGTTCTCTGTGTCTGATACCTGAACGGAATAAAGGGGGATAAATGGTGGTAAAAAGGAAAGTAGCGAAAAAGTAGAAAGAAATGGCTGATAAATTAAGAAAAGTGGCGAAAGAAATGGCTAATAAATTTGGAAAAGTGGCTAAAAAAATGGCTTATAAATAAAAAAAGTGGCGAAAAGTTTTTTAAATTGGCGAAAATAGTGGCGAAAGAAAAACAAAAGCCAGAGCAGGCCCTGATATCAGACTCGTGACCTGGTGGTTGTGAGTTTGATACCTGGTTGAGGTAAAATTTCTTTCCAACCATTTTTTGCGTCTCACTTCTGATGCATGTGAGAAAAGTAGTCAGTGACTTGAAAAGAAAGTTGTGTTAGTGATGGAATGAGAAAGCCAGGAAACACATGCGTAGGGGAACTGACCCTTATGATATGACCAATGCTGTTAAGACTGTTTAAAGGGGAACTCATACAACAGGGACAGGTAACCATCAAAATATATTTGACACAGTTATGGCCCTTTTTCGACTTAGAAATTTCACTGAAAATCAAGCTCTTGCAGCTGAGCGTTGGCACGTGCACGCAATGCTCTTGTTTCAATATGAGGTAGAGAATTTTAAGGTAGAATAGAGAGTAAAATAAGAGAACTTCTAGATGATTTTATTCCTTTTCCAGGATGCAATGGAAGATTCTCCATTCCATTATGATAGAGAAGAAAGACAACTGTGTAATTATGGCCACAGGTTTGATTGCATTTTTTTCTCTCTGTTTTTCTATTATTTTTCGTGTTTAAGAGTATTTTTTGTGGGCTTATTGTCTAGTGTCTATGCCTATAAAACATTAGTTTATGCTTAACTGAGTTCATGCTCAAACTAAAAGTCTCATTTATGCTTAAAGGTGATATGATATCATCTGCATCGCAACAACTTCAAATTAGATCAAGTCAAAAGCTTTTGCTGTTTGGTAAAGAGTTAAGCCTTGTCCTGCTAAGCAAATTAAGTCAAACTTTCAAGCCCATAGTAAAAACACAAATAATGCTACTTCAAACCTATTTTTTGGAGAAAAAATATCTCATCAGTGTAGATCCAAGACTGCATGTTCTGTGAAGTCTGATCTTGATCTTTACTATCCGCAAAAGGTTAGTGAGTCACACTTAGCAGCCTAAGGGTTAGTTGATTTCATTTTGTTTATTTCAATTATAGTAATTTCTATTTTACTGTATTTGTACATGTTTTATTGACTGGACACAGAAACATTCTGAACAGATGAGCCATGCTCTGGAAAATGGGGGCTTTATGCATTTCAGTGATGCATTATACCAAGAAAGTCATAACTTAATTATGGATCCATGAAATCCATTTTGTCTAACAATTGACCGGATCTGGAGGTAGAATGGTCCTTGGACAAACAAAATTTACACAAAGCAAAAAGTTTTGGCTCATGTCAGCCTGCGCGGACTGCGCAGGCTGACATGAGTCATTACTTTTTGCAAATGCTCTAGTCCCCCTTTTCACAGAGCATGGCTTATAATTTTTTACACAGGTTACGGTAAAAGTTTATGTTACCAATTTCCCTCCATCATGACCGGAAGAACAAGTGTGGTGATCTCTCCTCTTATCTCCCTTATGCAGGACCAGGTTCTGGGTCTACAGTAAGTATTTGATACATATATTTGAATGGGCAGTGTACAAAGACGAGGCCTTTTATTGTAAGTACTGCAAAAAAGTTCCCTAACTTTAGTTACTAAAGATTACACAAACTCAAGTCTTGTATTTGAAGTATATAAAAAGTTGTATGTTTGAATTACTGATTTTTATCCTTTAGGACAAGTAAAATGCTAGGAAGGACGAGTAAATGTTTTCTTCCACTTGTCCTGCAGGACAAGTGCATCTTGAAAAAGTTTTTAAGCCCTGCAGTATCTTTTTCATATTACAGAGCTGCAAACATTCCCTCTTGCTACTTGGGATCAGCCCAAGAGAATACAGCGGACGTGAAGAGGCAATTATTGCAGTAAGTTGTGTTCTTGTTGTTAAAATGTGCTACCCACTCTAAAGTTGTTCTGAAGTGTAGAAGTCAAAGAATTTACTCCGCAGTTTCTCTTTTTTTTTTTTTTCTGTAAGGTCATATTGCATAATTCGTCAAACAAGATCTTTCACAGCCTGCTGGGGAGAAAAAAAAGAATTGGTATGTGGATTGATCTGAATTCTTCAGAATTATAAAAATTCCAAAGTATCACAATTTCTAAATCATTTGATTTAGTTAATCTAGTCAATCAGAGATTGTGTTAGTTTTCTACAAAATCTATAATGAATACTTTGAATGCAATTTAGAATGATAGGTAAACACAGGGTGTTTCATAATATATGTCCTTATTCTAAACATGAATATTGTCTACACATGTAAGTTAAAAATCAATGAAAAGCAGCTACCTTTTTGCAGACATAATAAAATTTCATTTGATATATAATACACAGATATTACCTAAAAGTTCTTTGTTACACTACACTTTTTCTGACTAGTCCATTTCACAACAAATGTTCTGCATAACGTCAATTCTGGGACTTTAAAGAACATTAACTCTTCGTTTAAAACTTATCCTAGGAGCTTATAGATTTACAAGCAGGAAAATTGGTTTAGAACAACAGAGAAATTGGGTTTTCATATTGAAAACTGCTACACAATAAGAAAATTACATCATAGACTGCTATTAGTGCAGACGGTATAGTGGTTCCCATGCTTTTCGCAGATGGTGAGGACAATGCCGACACAGTAAATAAGGAGGGCTATCTGAACATTCAGAGGAAGAATTTCATTCCAATGCCAAATGAAAACAGTCTTAACATTGAAGACACGGGTACATGCATTTGATTGTAGCAAAGAGGAACCACACAACACATGACCAGAAGCATAATTGAACGACTTTCAAAAGCACTCTGGCAAAAGATAATTTCTTTTAGGAATGGTTACATAATCTGACCACCCAGGCTTTTTCTTGTAAGATGCATAATAAAAGGTGTACAGCCAAATGCCAGGAAATACACAGGACTTTAAAGCTGCAATCAAGAAGGAAATTTGTGAAAATAGCGGAGGGCGGGGATCAAAGACATGTAGTGAAAAACTCACAATAAACTCGACGTCAGAATTGCTCAGAGTTGACGTCATTGTTGTAAAATGGACTGGTCAGAAAAAGTGTAGTGTATTAATTATTGTAAGAGTAATAGCTATGTACTACATATCAACTGAAATTTTATTATGTCTGCAAAAAATTGGCAGCTTTCAATTCAGTTTTAATTGAAACTAGTAGAAAATGTAGACTCTTAGAATAAGGACAGATAATATGAAACACCCTGTATGGGCCCAGGTGCCTGTTTCAAAAAGACACTTACTTACTGACTGAACGTGAAACAAAAGATAATTGATAAGTGCTTCTTTGCTTAGATAGATAGATAGGAAGATAGATAGGCAGACAGATAGATTTCTGTATAATATATATGCATAGGTGTGAAGTTACATAAAAGCTTAAGAAAATTCAAGTAAAAAAAGAATAGGTAAATTTAAAAAAAAAAAAACTACTTTCATTTTTAAACTTAACCCTTTACCACACAGTCCCGAGTTTTATCAACCCTGAGTAAGAAGCCTTTTGAAAACATTGTTGGAAAAGGAGAAAATGGTGGTAACCAGCATTTTCTCCTTTACCCACAATTTTTTCTATCCATTCAAAGACTAATTCAATTATTTGAGCCATATTCAATTCGTCATCTGCAAATGCTTTCAATTTGAACGAGTATAACATGCTGTTGTTTGGTGAAAGGTTAAACATCTTGTATTTACTTTCCAATCCTTTACAGGGGAAACTACAGAGTTTTATACATCACCCCTGAGTTTGCAACAGTGGGTGCAGATATACTGAAGAAGCTGAACGACAGTGTTGGGATAGATCTTATAGCCATCGATGAGGCTCATTGTGTTTCACAGTGGGGACACGATTTTCGGGCTTCCTTCAGAAATCTGGGACAGCTCAAATCAATGTTCCCAATGGTTTGTATGGATTATTTTTAGAATGGTTAAGGGTCTACACTTTCTGTCTGTTTTTCTGTCTGTCCATTCATCTGCTTGCATGTTTGTCTGTATCTTTCAACTAGTAGTTTGATATAACTTTATTGACTTATATATCCTGTACATAGTCAGTTACAACCAAAATAATCTCTCTCTCTCTCGCTCTCGCTCTCTCTCTCTCTCTCTCTCTCTCTCTCTCTCTCTCTCTCTCTCTCTCTCTCTCTCTCTGTCTCTGGTTTCCTCGCACATACTTGTTAGGATGATATACTTGGAATTTATCATAAAGTATATAAAACCTTTTACCATACAAACAAGTTATAAGTTTTTGTCATATGGTAAAGAGTTAGACAGATGGTTTTTCTCAGTTACTGTATTACAGGTCCCTGTAATGGCACTGACTGCAACAGCCACCCCTGATGTTGTTAGAGATATTTGTAAAAGTCTACGATTAAGTAACCCAGTGGTAACATGCACTGGATTTGACAGGTTAGTTGTCAACTTTTTTGGTGATACATCTGGCATCTTTTAATAGAGTGGCAACAGATTGATTGATTTATTTATTTATTGTATGGTGTTTAATGCCAATTACAACATTATTTCTGTTCTATCACGGCGGCCAGTGCACCTATCCATGCTTTCCAGGAGTTTCTTTTACCAGTTCTTCTCACAGTTTTCTTTCCAAGCCACTGGCTGCTTTTTTACATAACCAGCACTGAAACATTGGTCAGTGGTGAGAGAGGAATGAATCCTTTAACAATGACTATCATCAGTCCTTGGGAAGAAATTGGCAGAGCAGGAGATTGGACCAGTTACCTTCTGGTCTCAAGTCCTGTACAGGGATCGGACCAGTGACCTCCTGTTCTCAAGTCCTGTACACTACTGACTGAGCTCCGAGGGCTTGGCGGTGTGGCAACAGAAAAATCCTTCAAGACAGTTGCAATACACTTAATTAATATAAACTTTTGTTGCCAAGCGCTAAATGTAACTTGAGTGTATCCTATTATAAAACGGAAAATATCTTTCATTCTGTCCTGAACAGATAATCATCATGCACAAATAACAACGAGAACAAAGTTGGAATAGTAGTACCTGTTTTACCAGTTATCTAATATGCAGATATTCAGATGCGATATGACAGTAATTCATTCACAAAAATAGTCCAATAAACTTGTAGTCAGATTTATGGAAATTTGACTTGAGTCCATAGAACGTGTAGTCTGATCTTGTATCTATGCTGTTTGATAAGGAGATATTTTCTCCAGAAAATAAGTTTGAAGTAGTATTATTCAGGTTTTTACTGTTGGCTTGAAAGTTGAATTTAACTTATTCAGCCAGACAAGGGTTAAATTTGAAATTAAAAAAAGTCAGTTGGCATGCTGGTTTAGTGTAAAACTCTGAGTTGTGGTTAAGAGATCTATAGAGGATATTAGTTTATATCGGTGCAAGATCGAAATTTATTTCATCAGGTAAACATCATCGGTAAAATTTTCACAAGTGGTGCAGTCATAAGTGAAAATCTTTCAGATGATGTTCACGAGATGTTATAAATTTCAATCATTTACTGAAAAAAAAACAACAAATTTTCCATTTATTTCATGCCTCTTATCCCATTTTGTTGGGATTTTTATCAAAATCTAGCACAGTTGTTTTAGGTTTCTCCCAGTGGCGTACCCCCTCCACATAACAACGCATTACAATATTATGTAAAGCGCGAGAATCATGTGGTAAATGCAAGAAAATTATGTCATATTTCTGGCTTGTTGAATGGCACACAGTGTCTACCTAGGTAACTAGTGCACAGGAACTAATTTTTTTAGACTTCAGTTGAAGAAGTAGAAGATCTAAAATCTGTATTTTTTACTGGTTGTAGCCATGAAATATCAAACCATAATCCACAAATTTTTTATTGATAAACTACTGAAAGGCATGAGATAAATACTCTTTATTTCCACATGAATAAGTGAGATGGCACTGTAATATGACTAAGACTGAAATATTGCTGAAAGCTTTTTTCAATCCTTTACTGCACAATCCCAAGTTTTAACGACCTTGCAAGAGAAGTCTTTTGGAAACATTGTGGGAAAAGGAGTAAATGCTGGTTACCAGCATTTGCCATAATGTTTTCTAACCTATCATAGAAAAATCCAGTCATTTTATGAACATTTAGTTTGTCGTCTGCAAATGCTTTCAATTTGAATGTGTCTAACATTTTTTAATCACTCTATTCAAATGATTCGTTTACATTTTTAGACCTAACCTTTTCCTGTCTGTCTCAGCGAAGAGTGGTGATATTAAACATGACCTTCAAACCAAGATGGAGAAAAAGAACAACAAATATTCATTTTCTGGCCCAACTATTATATACTGCCCAACAAAAAAAATCACAGACAGCGTTGCCACTGTTGTTCAAAGTGAGTGTTGCAAGATAATATTTTATGGAATATTTGAAAACAGTAGCTTGTTCTGTAATATAGAGTTAAGAAATAATCTTCTTTCTATCATGGTTTATTGTTCAATAATTGCACTCATAATCTAAATTGTTTTTTTGATTGGTCGAAATCAGGTCATGTGACGAAAAAACCGTCATACCATTTTTCAATCAACGCAATGGGACTACTTTCAGTTTTTCCAATTTGTTGCTTTATCTTATTTTAGATTTCATGCAAGCTCATTGTGTGCTATTTTTAGATTTCAGTTGTTAAATCAGTCCAATTTTTAAAAGATTGATTTCTTAAAAACTCTCGAATAAACCTGAACAAATTGATGAATATTTATTATCTTTATTTGCACCCTTAAAGTAACAATAAAGGCCAAATGTAAATAAAGCGGAGGTTTAAATACATTTGAATTTATGTCATACCATGTAACAGTATTGAAATTGTTGTGAAGATGACAATCTGTCATTGTACAGTCGGTCCAAGTATTAGTCGCTGACAGAGAAATTAATTTCAAAACTTGGTGAAAACCTGCAGATAGCTGTCTTCTGTTTACTTTTTGCCTGGTTTTGAAATTCTTTTTTCATATGGCCCAACCACACAATAACAGACTGTCATCTCGTCAATATTTTCCATACTTTTAAATGGTATGATTTAAATTTAAATGTATTATGACACCTGCTTTGATAATTTGGCCTTTACTGGGCCTTTAACATAAAAGAAATACACCGTGCCAAAAGTGAGTCAAGTATTTATAAGGTCGACATCATCACATACATCATTCAATACGTCAGCGGTCGATTACTATGAAACACAGGTCGCTGAGATAAATTAAGTGCACTGTGTAAACAGAAAACTTACTCTTGCTTAAATGAGGTTGATTTCTTGTTTAATGATGAGGTTGTTCTGAGTTTGTTTATCGCGAGGATTTAAATTAAAAAATATATATATTTGGTTAACTGCTGTCTATTGATAGGAAAAAAAGCTCATCGTGGATTTGATAGGAAGTGGATTGAAAGCTAGGAATGTTGCAGGAAGGATCGAAAGAAGTGAATGGACTCTGTCAAGAATTTTAAAATGTTGGCGTGATCAGGGTGATATTTAATTAAACAAGCCTAGAACTGGGAGACCAAAAAAATTGACGAATAGATCTAAGTGAGCATGCTACAGTAAGAATTGTTAATTAAATCAAATAAGCAGTTCACAAAATGGTGGCATCATTCACTTCATAGCTTGCAAGAAAACTTGGATAGCCTTATGTCGGCTACAGGTAGATACCCCTGCTGACGGTTTGTAGACTTATTCTATACAAAACATATCGTCCGCTCAGCCTCAAGTTTAGTAAGTTAACTGGATTTTTTGTAGACAGTATCAGAAATTTCTATTTTGTTTGATATATCATCGAAAGTATTGATTTCAAAGTCAGCAAAATGGCCGTCTTCGACTGAAAAATATGTTGCAAAGCTAAAAATAAATTGTGTATTCATGCGTGCCACCAAGTAACCGCAAAGGAATTTTACTCGTGTTTACTGTCGTATTTGTCCGTGTTTTTTCTCTCTAGTATTTTCGAAAATTGATTCAAGTGAACAGTGAGTGCAATTATAAGGGCTATTTGCCATGTGATAAGGCAATTGCATTTTATTTCTTGATGACAACACAAAAATATGCACTCATCGCATAAATAAAGCATGGTTGTGAATTATGAGGCACAATAGATAAATCACAAGAGCAATTTTGGACTAAGAAATTTTGCATTTCAATTACAAAGAGTTATTTCTTGACATGAAGCTGTTGGGGATGGGGGGGAGGGGTATTCATCATATTAAGTGATAGGTCTAGTTTATTTTCAAAGTTAACTTTTTACCACGCGACAAAATTTTAGCCTTGTCCAAATTGAAAACATTTGCAGACATAAAATTAAATGCTACTCAAAACGTAAAACTTGTTTTTCATAGGGCAGAAAACATTGTGGGGAAAAAAAGAAAATGCTGTTTACCAGCATCGACTTCTTTTTATATGCTGCCGGAGGCAACGTATATTGGTGTCATTTTCTCTGTCTGTCAGTAGGTCCATCCATCCCTTCGTCCGTACATACATCCATTTCTTGTGAATGCAACTCCTCCCACATTTCTTGACAGATTTGGATAAAATACACAGATTGTTTCTCATCATGTGACCTATCGCATATTGTCAAGGTTTTGGGATTTGTAGCTGCGTCATGGAAAAAGGGGGCTTCATGTTATATTTCATTCCATTTCTTGTGAACGCAACTCCTCCCACATTTCTTGATGGATTTGGATAAAATTTTCACAGAATGTTTCTCAACATGTGACGTAGCGCATATTGTCACGGTTTTGTGATTTATATCTGTGTCATGGAAAAAGGGGGCTTCATGTTATATTTTATTTCATTTCTTGTGAACGCAACTCGTCCCAAATTATTTGACAGATTTGGATAAAATTTTCACAGAATGTTTCTCATCATGTGACCTATCGCATATTGTCAAGGTTTTGTGATTTGTAGCTGCATTATGGAAAAAGGGGTCTTCATGTTATATTTCATTCCATTTCTTGTGAACGCAACTCCTCCCACATTTCTTGACGGATTTGGATAAAATTTTCACAGAATGTTTCTTATCATGTGACCTATCGCATATTGTCAAGGTTTTGTGATTTATTCTGCGTCATGGAAAAAGGGGTCTTCATGTTATATTTCATTTTTCATCAATATCTCTTTAATTACTGGACATATCTCAACGGATTTGGATGAAATTTTCACAGATCATGTGATCTAGCCCATATTGTCAGGGTTCTGGAATTTATTGCTGTGTCATGGAAAAAGAGGGCTTCATGTCAAATTTAATTTTTCATTGATGTATCTCCAACTAATGGACATATTTTCATGAAACTTCATATTTTTAATCAAAGCCAATGACCAATGAGTCTGTCGTGCATCTGTCTGTCTATCCATCAGTCCGTGCATAAACCTTTTAGATCACAAGTAACACAATATAGCCATTGAGCTACCCAGGTAGGTGCTAGAAATTCCAGCACTTTAGTCTCTATAGCTAGCTGCTTGAAATAGCAGCCATGTGGCGGCGTATATTGTGACGACAGCACTATTGTTCCACAATGTTTTCAAAAGCCTTCTTCCTCAGGGTTGTAAAACTTGCGATTGTGTTGTAAAAGGTTAACAAACACAATGATTGCCTCTGGTAAGACATTGCAACTGAGTTTCCTGCATGTAAATGAAAAAAATGTTTCTGTTTGTTTTTACTTCTTTTCCCACAATGTAAAAAGTTGTATTTGTGCAGTAGATAGTCGATATGACAAATTTACAAAAGTATAAACTTCTTTGTTGCTATGCAATATAAATTAATCCTTTACCAGAAGGCAGAAATGTAGACTTGTCCAAATTAAAAGTATTTGCAGTTCAATCCTCAGAAAGAAATTGGCTGAGCCAGGGATCGAACCAGTGACCCCGTTCTCAAGTCCTATGTGCTACAGACTGAGCTACTGGGGCTCGGCTTAAGAGTTAATGCTGTTATTGCTGTTGGAAACAAAAAAGACCTTAGTATAAATTTGATAACAAAAACGATTTTTTTTTTACAGATATGGGGGTACAAGCTTTACCTTATCATGCAGGGCTATCCCCAGCTCGAAGAAAGGAGGCTCATAAAAAGTTTGTGAATGATCAAATCCAGGTTGTTATAGCAACAGTTGCTTTTGGAATGGGTATTGACAAACCAGACTGCAGGAACGTGATACATTATGGAGGTAGAATAAGCTTTTGTTTGTTTGTATTGGAGTTAACGTCGTCTTAACCCTTTACCAGACAAAATTTTAGTCTTGTCCAAATTGAAAGCATTTGCAGACGACAATTTCAATGTAGCTTAAATGGTGCAATTTTTCTTTGGGAAAGTAGCCAGTAGTTTGAAAGAATTGTCGTCTATGGCACATGTAAAAAATGATGAATTGATCACTGACTGCCATGATAGGGAGATAGCTTCATAGAAACTTCATCTAACAACCTTAACTCTTTATGTACGGTAAATGCACGTAAATTACTTCATATTTCCCTCTGGTTGAACGGCACGCACTAGGTAACAAGTGCACGGAAACTACTGTTTCTGCTTTCAATTGAAGAGTTGCGAAATAGTTTACTTACGCAATTCACAAAGCTACAGAAGTTTAGTAAAACAGATTTACAAATATTATAAATCTAAACGTAGGTGTAAAGCTACGAAAATTCTTACATAAAAACTTAAGAATTGTTTTGAGAGGGCTTTTGAAAACATTGCTGGATTAGGACTAAAGCGCTGGTAACTAGCATTTTCTCCCTCTTCTTGCACTGATTGCAATCATATCTTAGACAAATCTTATTTTGGTCACATTTTATGCAAATGCTTTGAATATTGATGGGTCTAAACTTATGTCATCTAGTACAGATTTGAATAAACCCTTTACCACACAATCCCGAGTTTTAACGACATTAAGAATGACGACTTTGGAAAACATTGTCGGAAAAGGAGAAAATGCTGGTAACCAGCATTTTCCCCTTTTCCTACAATGTTTTCGACCCTGTCAAAAACAAGTCACAACATCTGAGCCACATTTAAGTTTTCATCTGCAAATGCTTCAAATTTAGAAAGGTCCAAAATTTTGTTGTGTGGTAAAGGGTTAACCAAATTTATGTTGAAAAGGAGTATTGTTTTGATAGAAAATGAGCCATGCTCTGACAAAAAGGGGGTTTAATGCATATCTATGTTGCATTACACAAAGCAAGTTATCATTTAACCCTTTACCAAACAATCTCTGGTTTTTACAACCCTGAGATAGAAGCCTTTTGAAAACATTGTGGGAAAAGGAGAAAATGCTGGTAACCAGCATTTTCTCCTTTTCCCACAATGTTTTCTACCCCGCTTGAAGCAAATTTCAATTTTTGAGTTAATTTTATTTTGTCGTCTGCAAGTGCTTTCAATTTGGACTAGTCTAAAATTTGTCGTTTGGGAAAGGGTTAAATATGGATCCTTGAAATCCATTTTATCTTTCAACTGAATCTGGCAATAGAATGGTCCTTGGACATGCAGAGAATTTACCAAAACCAAAAGGATTCAGCCAAGGTTAGCCTGCGCGACTGCTGACCTGGGTCGATACTTTTTGCCGATGCATTAAACCCCCTTGTCATAGAGCATGACTCAAATGAAGATATTTTTCAACATTGTCTTTTGTGTAGCACCCAAGGATATAGAATCTTACTATCAAGAAGTAGGAAGAGCGGGACGAGATGGCCTTCCAAGTTTTTGTCACACATTTTACTCCGCCAGTGACTTTACCACAGCAAGGTAATAAGTTGATTTTACATATTCTATCTTTCAACTAACCTTATATCCATTCAAAAACACCTATTTGATATTTATTTTTGATATCCCACGGAGATTTATAGATTTTTGATATACATGTACCACAGATATAGAACAGTATCTTCCAGTGACTCTTGCCCATGTTTACCATATCTGTATATGTGAAAAATATTCCTAATATGGTAACAATTACTACAGAAAGCCTAAAAAAAAAAAAAGTCATGGTAAACGCTCTAATTTCCGATGAGACGATTTGCCTATGTAATTCATGCCTTTTTACCATGTTTTCTGAAATAGAATAATCCACTGCAATATCATTCGCAATTTTCCAATGTTTAATTCTTACCATAAAGTACTACATGAAGGTAATTTTACAATGGGAGTCCTAAAAGAAATGTAACTTTCAACTTGTATTTGTCAGCCACATGTTAGCAATATAATAAACACTAACAAATAAGACGTTAAAAGATAATTAGAATTCGCCAGGGCTCAACAATTATTAATTCTCCCAACCTTCTTAGATATTCTTGATATACAACAACACTACATACATATTCTCTGCGTAGCCCTTTACCACACAATCCTGAGTGTTAATGACTCTTGAGGAAAAGGCTTTTGTGAACATGTCATCTGACACATGTACAAGTTTATGACCTAGTAAAAATTTGTTTTAGACTTAAGATTTGTCGAAAGAGGTGACAAGCTTTGAATAGGAAAAAGGGCGACTCCAGGCACAATAAATAAACCATGAGGGTGACCGTAGTGGTTTATTTATTGTGTCTCATAACTCACAACCATAGTTTATTGAACGATAAACCACATAGAAAGAAGACTATTTCTGAAACAAGTGCTGAATAACATGATAGAAGATGATGCTTTCTGACTTTCAGATTCTTGATGAAGGACATAAAAAGTCCAAAGTTTAAACAGCATAAATTGGAAATGTTGTCCAAAATGCAGCAGTATTTGAATACTTCTACTTGCAGAAGAAGGTAGGGTATATAAAAAATCTAACCAGAATCACCTGCAGATCTTTGCCCCTGCAATGTTTATTTAAAGAATGAGTGATTGATTGTATGGTATTTGACATTGTTTTCAGCGATATTTCAGTTATATCGCGGGACCAGTGCACCTATCCATGCTTTCCTGTTTCTTTCACCAGTACTCTGCACAATATTCTTTCCAAGCCTCTGGCTGCTTTTCCACATAACCATAGCCAAAACGATGATCAGCGATAAGAGAGGAATGAATCCTGTTGCAACGATGATCATCAATCCTCGGAAAGAAATTGGCTGCGTCAAGGATCGAACCAGCAACCTCCTGTTCTCAAGTTCTGTACACTACTGACTGAACTACTAGGGCTCGGCGTTTATCTAAAGAAAGCATGTAGGACCAAAACAGTGGTCTCATAAAGCAATGGGTTGAGAAGTACAGGGAGTTTCTATGACCCTGTATACATAACCTGTAACTCTTTACCAAACGACAAAGTTTCAGACTTGTCCAAATTGAAAGCATTTGCAGATGACAAATTCATGATTACTCAAACCAGGACATTAACTTTCATAAGGTAGAAAATATTTTGGGAAAATGAGAAAATGCTGGTTACCAGCATTTTCTCCTTTTTCCACAATGTTTTCAAAAGCCCTTTTCCCAAGGGTCGTTGTGTGGTAAAGGGTTAAAGAACCTTTCACTATAATTGTTGCTGTCTCTGCAATTATAGAACAAGATCTTTGTTCTACTCTGTCCACTGAGTGATTGCTACTCTTTACCCCATAAAAAAAAATAGACTGGTTCATATTGAAAGCAACTAGACTGGTTCATATTTAAAGCAATTAAAGACGATATGTTAGATATTGCTTGTATTAGGGAGTATCCTTGAAAAGGTAAAAACAATTATGGGAAAAGGAAAACAGGCTGATAATGTGTATTTTCTTCTATACCCGCAATGTTTTAAAACATGGCATTGTTCAGTAAAAAGGTGAAATGAACACATTGACATAATTAATGTTAAAAATTTCAATATATGGTAATACTGTATGAGCTTTTTTTTTTTTTTTTTTTGCTTCTTAAATAGGGGGTCTTAAATATCTGCACTCTTCTTTTCTACACTTGTTGGTTTAGTCATCAGATGGGTTTAATTTCTATTCATTGTAATCATTTTTATATGCCTTCGCTTTAGTTCGGTATTAATGATAACTTTGTGTAATTAATGTTGTCGCTTTGGTCATTGTTTTATCGTTCGCCAATACAGCGAATAAACGAATACAGCAAACAAACACAGAATTGCTTATATGGTATCAGGTTCCCTTTCTTTATCTTTTGCAGAATTCTGCTGTCCCATTTTGAGACAACTAATTTGGAGAATGTTGGAGGAACAAGAAATTGTTGTGATAATTGTCGGAACATGTAAGTAAAGAGAAGGGAGAAACACAGGAAAGATTGTGAGAAATATTGAAAAATAAAACTGGAAAAGTAAAGATAAATAGAGAAAACAAAACAAGAAATTGCAGACTAGTGATTGCCAGATATGTGACTTGTTTGGAAATTATTGAGACAGTGTATGTTTCTAGAGAAAACCTTAACATAGGTACACATAATTTTATAAATTATAATATAAATGATAATATAAACGTGATTGAAACTTTAATAAATTGAAATACTTAAATAGAATCTTTATTTGTTACATGTTAAAATTGTATTTCGTTTAGTAATATGAATAATAATATTAATGTGATTGAACCTTCTGTATCCTCTGAAATCAACAAGAGGCGGATATAACTGAAGCACACTGTAAAAATGGGTTATTTAACCCTTTACCACACAATCCCAAGTTTTTATGACCCTGAGAAGTGGGCCTTTTAAAAACCTTGTGGGAAAAGAAGAAAATGCTAGTAACTAGCATTTTCTCCTTTTCCCACAAGGTTTGCTAGACTATCTGATACGAATCCCATCATTTGTGCTGTATAATTGTTGTCGTCTGCAAGTGCTTTCACATTGGACCTGTTTAAAATATTGTCGTTTGGGAAAGAATTAAAATAAATCGCACTTGAACAAAAGCTTAAATGAAATAGCGGGGAAAAGTCAATTAAAATGACATCATATACAGTACGTTATTCAGTTGTATGCCCAGTGAAGTTTCATAACGTTCACATCATAAGTAAATAAGTTTTTACTATTATCCATAAGTTTGTGTTATCAAAGAAACAGCGACAAAATGGATAGCCACATAAAGGCAGAGCAGCTACCTTGCATAAATTTTTGCGTCAACCTTGGAAAAATTCCTATCAAAACAAAAAAGATGTTAAGAATGACACAGTGGAGGAGGCGTGTCTCAGGCTCTTGTTTATCATTTGAACAGTCAGTTTGGGAGAGATGCAATATCTCCACTCAGAACAAAAGGAAGTCAGAGACCGATGATCATCAACGTCTTTCCACATGTCAAGTTCCAGTTGAGGAGTATGAGATTCAATAATTTTACTGAATCGAAGACAATGGCATTAAAAGTAATGAGGAAGTTAGTTCTACAAATAGGTTAGATTTATTTTGTTGTTTTCATGGAGGTATGAAAAAAAACAACAAAAAAACCTTATCACACTTTCATATGAAACCATTTCGCTAAATAGGCCATTTTAAATTTTGTTGTTTGGTATAGAGTGAGATATACTTCTAACATTGGTTGCTCCTTTCAGACTTGAGTATGGCCAGCAGCTAAGTTTCTATGATGCCAAGAACTGGTCTTCTGTCTCCTCCAGACTCGCATCAAAAACCGTAGATATACTACTAACATTGGTTGCTCCTTTCAGACTTGAGTATGGCCAGCAGCAAAGTTTCTATGATGCCAAGAACTGGTCTTCTGTCTCCTCCAGACTCGCATCAAAAACCATAGATATACTACTAACATTGGTTGCTCCTTTCAGACTTGAGTATGGCCAGCAGCGAAGTTTCTATGATGCCAAGAACTGGTCTTCTGTCTCCTCCAGACTCGCATCAAAAATCGTACCTACAGACTACAGGAAACAGGCTAAAGATTTGTTGGAAACTGTGGAGGTAGGTAAATTAACCCTGTATAGGCTGTTAGAATTGACCAAGCAGGGCGGAGCTATGTTACAGTTCAGTGCATTTTAGATTGAGGTAAAATAGGTAATTTGGAAATCATTGTGAGAAGTGGTATTGGGCTAGTAATCAATAAATGCAGCAATGGATATTTCAGTATCACCTTTTTTCACATTTTTTCAGATGGTAAAAGAGTATGCACTTCATGTATTCACAAAGCAAGGGATCGATAATGTAAGGCTGTGATGCAGGGTCCTGTGTGGCTCAGTGGTGGAGTGTAGTACTCATGGCCTGGAGGCCCCGGGTTCAATTCTCACTGGCTCCATTTGGCTTTTCACAGGAGTGTCCTTGGGCAAGACGCTTCAGAGCCCTAGCCTAGTACTGGTGAAACCTAGGAAAACATGAATATGTGAGCTGTCGCCGTGATATAACTGAAATAATGTTGAAAGTGGCGTAAAACACCGTTCAAACAAACAAACTGCTGTAATGCATGTGTTTACATAGATTTAAGACGAACAACTCCAAACTGGCTCGAGGCTACTCAGATGAAAATTAAAACTGGTTGACTAATGTCTAAGGCTAGCCATGCCCTGCCAGGTCAATTCTTACAACCTATACTACATGACAAAATTTAAGATTGCTCCAAATTGACAGAATTTGCAGATGAAAAGTTAAATGTAGCTTAACTCTTTCCCAAACAATCCCGACTTTTAACGATCCCCCAAGAAAGAAGCCTTCTGAAAACTTAGTGGGAAAAGGACAAAATGCTGGTAACCAGCATTTTCTCCTTTGTCCACAATGTTTTCTATCCTATCAAAGACAGAAATCATGATTTAAGCTGCATTGATTTTGTCGTCTGGGCATGCTTTCAATTTGTATGAGTCCAAAATTTTACCGTTTGGTAAAGAGTTAAGACTGCTCCAAATTGACAGAATTTGCAGACAAAGAATTAAATTTTGCCCAAAGCAGGTTGATAAGTTTCTTTTGCCATTGATCAATATCTCTTGTAAAATACCAATAAACACATTGATTGATTGACTGTATAGTGTTTAATGCCATTTTCAATATTATACCTGTTACAGTGCTGCGGCCAGTGCACTTTAATCTTTCCAGGAGTTTCTTTTACCAGTACTCCACACAACATTCCTTTCAAGCCACTGACTGCTTTCACACATAACCATTGTCGAAACAACAGTCAGGAATGAATCCTGTTGTGATGACTATCATCAATCCTTTCAAAGAAACTGGCCGAGCCAGGGATTGAACAAGCAATCACCTTGGATTTTGCGTTGAAGTGCATAAATTATGTATATGGGGCTACCGAAATGGAAACTGCATTTTTGCCAGTGTATGTGCGGAGCATGTTATCCAATTAGATGGCAAGACATTTCATTGCAGTATGAAAATATGGATTTATTCATTGCAGGCCCTCAGAGGACATTTTGGATTAAGTAATACAGTACTGGTATTGACGGGGTCTACAAGTCAGAAAGTGAAAAATTTTGCACGATTACCAGTGCATGGTAGAGGAAGGTAGACCTGTCTATTTTTCAATTTTAACCCTTAAAACGTCTTTCGCAAATAGAGCTGACTTTGCGCAAGTGTAGATTAAGACCAGACTGAGCAAAATGTGCAGTCTGATCTT
Organism: Hippopus hippopus; assembly: GCA_946811185.2. Classification (NCBI taxonomy): domain Eukaryota; kingdom Metazoa; phylum Mollusca; class Bivalvia; order Cardiida; family Cardiidae; genus Hippopus; species Hippopus hippopus. The sequence continues at coordinate 3,555,262 of OX328108.1, read as the reverse complement.
TGATATACATTGTCGGCTTGGCTGAAGTACTATATACAAAGGGAATAATGAAATTCCAGTTATATTGGTGTCAATTGGCTAAAAATGTCTGTGGGGCTTTTTCTCTCTTTTTTAGATCCACTGGCTGAAGACCAGCGGGCTTATGTCATGGCCCGGTGTCCGTCGTACGTCCGTCTGTCAGTCCATCTGTCCGTCCATCTGTCCGTTAGTACGTTAACTTTTATTTCAAACATCTTCTTCTCTGAAACTATACATCCAAATTTGATGAAACTTCGCAGAAATGATCCTGCCATGGTCCTCTTCAGAATTTCTTGAAAGAATTTGATTCCTTCAAAAACTGGTTGCCATGGTAACAAAAGCGAAAAATATTGAAAATCTTTGAAAATCTTCTTGTCTGAAACCATAAGGCCCAGGGCTACCAAATTTGGTATGTAGCTTTATCTAATGGACCTCTAAGAAGTTTCTTCATATTATAGCTCTGGGGTCAAAATTGGCCCCGTGCCAGGGATCACAAGTTTAGCATGGGCTTTTATATAGCGACTTCAATTTTAAATAATAATCATGGGAAATAACTCCTGTTACAAGAGATAAAGTTTGTTACTATTTACCTCCCTTGATTATCAAACTGCAATGATGCATGATTGATGTTGATATTCAAGTTTTTTGGATAGGACATGTTCTGTTGTCAGGGAGAGTGATTTTTTTTTATGCTAGTAGTTATGCTCACATCAGAGGAATATTAAACTTAAAGTAAGGTTTTTGTCATTCAGTTTTCTTTCCAGAATGTTTCCTTTCATGCCAATGAATAAACCTGCTTGTATTCAGTGACATAGTCTTTGCACTTAGGAAGATATGACTTTTTTTTTTGTTGGGCAGGGAGGAGGTTATGTTTTCCAAGTAAGTTTACTACCATACAGACTTTTTATGCTGTATGTCTCTGCAATGCCATTTAAGTGCATGATATGTTAATTTTACTCTTTAAGAGAGGACAAATTTTTTGACTGGACCAAGTTTAAAGCCATTGCAAAAGACAAATTGAATGTAGCTTAAATGATTATTTCTGTATTTGATAGGGTAGAAAACATTGTTGGAAAAGGAGAAAATACAGCATGTCCTTTTCCCACAATGTTTTCAAAAGCTTTCTCTTTAAAGGTCATTAACACTTCGATTTGTGTGGTAAAGGGTTAAAAAGCCAGTGGAGCGATACAGGGCCATCATGGCCCTCTTGTTTTGTATTCTGAGGGTAAAAAAGGGTCACTGCTTCTTTCAACAGCCAGGTCTGACTTGTCCAGGATTAAAGCATTGATAACAAAAAAGAAAATGCTTTTTATAATTTCGATCTAGATGTATCCGATTTTTATTTTCCCTCTCTGTATTTTACCTGATGATTTCACAAGGGGTGTTCCTTTATTGTTGAAATGGAGAAAATTGTCAATATATAAAGCATTTTTGTCCTTTTCCTACAATGTTTTCACATGCTTTCTGTCTGATGGTCATTAAACTCTGGGTTTTGTTTCAATAACTAAGTGAAATAATTGTGTGTATGAAAGTTATGTAAGGGGTTGTATACCATGTTATATACATGTACATATTTCCTGCAGTGTTGTGTTTTGCGCCAGTGGCCTACATTTACAATAAGAATGATTGTATTTTATTATATACCTGAACGTTTTCCAGAGAAAATATATGCGTTGCACGCGAGTAACCAGCATTTTCTCCTATTCCCACAATGTCTTCAACCCTATCAAAGAAAATTTGCATAATTTGAGCCACATTGAAATTGTCGTCTGCAAATGCTTTCAATTTGGACGGGTTATCTCTTTACCACACGATCCCGACTTTTAACAACTCTGAGAAAGAGGCCTTTTGAAAACATTGTGGGAAAAGGAGAAAATGCTGATAACCAGCATTTTCTCCTTTTCCCACAATTTTTTCTACTCTTCCCAAACCAAATTTCAATTTTCAGTCACGTTTGTCATCTGCTAATGCGTTCAATTTGGACCAGTCTGTAATTATGTTGTTTGGTAGAGTTAAGGGATTAAAACACAGAATTGTGTGGTAGAGGGGTAACAGCATAAAGTTTTGGTTATCTCAGGTATAAGAAAGTAAACTGGTGGAAGGCGTTCGGTAAAAACCTTTTGGACGAAGGATACTTGGAGGAAGTAGCCTGTGGAACAGGGATATTTGGTTCCGTAATAAACTTGTCAGCCAAGGGAGAAAGCTGGCTGAATGAAGGTAATCTTGATAAAATCTTAAACATACATCTTCACTTGTTTTCATCCACTTTTTTAAGTGTTTTTTTTCTGTATTTTTATGAAACTATAATCACTCTTGTATCTTCATGCCAAATATTGCCCCAAATGGTTGCAAAGTTTTACAGATTACAGCAGATAGAAAATGCATTTCATTCTATTGTGGCTAGCCATAGATATAACAACCACAGTTTCCGGTTTAAATGGAAGACAAATCCCTACAGTTTCTTTACCCCATACACCTTATATTGATTTTTTATCTACGTTTACACAGCTGACTATATTATAACACCATTAAGTTTTAACAGCGTTTGTTTACTCTCTGGCTGTAAAGATGTCTCTTTAATAAATTATGTATTATCCCTATACCAAAGAACAAAATTTTAGACTTGTCCAAATTGAAAGCATTTGCAGACGACAATTTCAGTATGTTTTAAATAGCGCAATTTTTCTTCGATCAGGTAAAAACAAAGTGGGAAAAGGAGAAAATGCTGGTTATCAGCATTTTCTCTTTTTCCCACAATGTTTTCAAAGGCTTTCTTTCTCAATTACGTTTAAAAGTCTGGATTGTGTGGTAAGGATCATTCCAAAACTTCCACGATTCTAAAAAAGAAAGCTTTTGAAAACAGTGTCGTACATGGAGAAAATGCTGGTAAACAGCATTTTCTCCATTTTCGACAATGTTTTCTACCTTTTGAAAGAAAAGGGTCATTATTTGCACCACATTTAAATTTTTCATTCGCAAATTCTTTTCAAATAAATTGGACAAGTCAAGAATTTTGTAGTTTTGTAAGAAGTTCACCCTTTACCACACAATTCCGTGTTTTAACGACCCTAAGAAACAAACCTTTTGAAAACATTGTGGAAAAAAGGAGAAAATGCTTGAAACCAGCATTTTCTTCTTTTCCCACAATGTTTTCTGTCCTATCAAGAACAAAATTCATAACTTGAGCCAACTTTGTCGTGCATAAATGCTTTCAATTGGACAAGTCTATACAAGTTACCAGCATTTTCACCTTTTTCCACAATGTTTTCAAAGGGCATCTTTCCTATGGTGGTTAAAAGTCGGCATTATGTCATAAAAGGTTTTAAAAAAAAGGTGGGCCTGTTGTATGAGGAAATTAGTCGTCAGGCAGTGGTAAATTGTCATTGGCATTGGTTAACCCTTTACCACACATTCCCGAATTTTAACGACCCTGATGTAGAGGGGTCTGAAAACATTGAGGGAAATGGAGAAAATGCTGGTAAATTACCAGCATTTTCTCCTTTTCCCACAGTGTTTTCTACCCTTTCTGATACAAATCCCATCAGATTAGTATCATTTTATTTGTTTTCTGCAAATGCTCTGAATTTGAACCAGTCTTAACCCTTTACCAAACAAAACTGTGTTTTTACGGCCCAGAGAAAGAAGCCTTTTGAAAACATTGTGGAAAAAGGAGAAAATGCTGGTAACCAGCATTTTCTCCTTTGCCCACAATGTTTTCTACCCTTTCCACTAGAACTTTCAATTTTTAAGTCACATTAATTTTGTCGTCTGCAAAAGCTTTCAATTTAGACCAGTCCAAAACTTTTTCGTTTGGTAAAGAGTTAAATTTCCTGTTTTGGTAAAGAGAAAATTGGTGTAATTGAGATACACACACACACACATATAGAGAGAGAGAGAGAAAGAGAGAGAGAGAGGATCTGGCATGAGTTGGCGTTGGAGATAAAATTTTTTTAAATGAGCCTAGGGAAAATGTTATTAAGCAAGCCTTTGGCGAGCTTAATAACATTTTTTGTGATGAGTTAAATTTTATCTCAAACGCCAACGAATGTCAGATTCTTTTTATCACATAACGATATTTCACAAAATAAAGAGATCAAAAGATGCAAAACCATCTATGGATGCACGAGCCGCAATATCCAGAAAACCCATTCACCATGACACAATGACGTCAAAAATGACATCACACAATTGTGATGTCATATGTGTATAAGATAATAAAATTTGTAATGGGTATATTACACTGAAAACAATGGAGGTTATGTGATAAAATTGGAATATTTCAGGTGGAAACAACGGGACAAAAGCCCTAGAGTTCATCCCTAACAAGGAGCTGATGGCAGAAGAGGATCAGACAGTCTCTGTGACCATAAAGTAATGTATCTCTTTACCACACAATCCCTATTTTTAACAATTCTCAGAAAGATAGTTAAAAAATGTGTGAAAAGAAGAAAATGCTGGTAACCAGCATTTTCTCCTTTTCCCATCATCTTTTCTACCTGTCCCAAAACAGATTTGAATTTTTCATTCTTTTTTTTTTTTTTTTTTTTCATCTGCAAATGCTTTTAATTTAGACAAGTCTGAAATTTTGTCATCCAGTAAAGAGTTGATAATGATGGAACTATTTCAAATGTTACCAGTAAACATTTTGAAATCAAGTATCTTTTTCTGTGGAAAATTAACATCAAAACTGGCCAGTGTTGCATTAGAAATGGGATTTTGAATAGGTGGGATGATATTCTGAGCATATTTGTAGCGACTGCGACTCGAATGGTTGATGATACATTCATTCTTCTTTGTCGTTTGAAAGGGAGACCATGAAATAGTAAAACTGTGCGTTTTTTTTTCGTTGTTGTTGTTTTTTATGCCTAAGGCTTAATTGAATTCTTGATATTTTTTTTTTTTTTATGTTCACCTACTGACCAGTGGGCTTTGTTTTGGTTAGTAAGTGGGACAGCCTTGGTATATTCAAGGGAATTAATCTCCATCTGCTTTGTATGAACTTGTTTTCATTAGATAGCCCTCATGGTTTACTTATTATGCCTCATAACTCATAACCATGGTTTGGTGAATGATAAACCACGGTAGAAAGAAGATTATTTCTTAAGTAGAAGTAATGTTAATCATGTTTGTAGCCTAGCTGTTGTCATAGAAAACGTCGATGTATTGTCAAAGCCCTAGCGTTGTCTATGTCATCAAGCAAAAACTTTGACATTTTCAAAAGCTTTGACATTTTACTTTGTCTCAGTCATTAATAAAGATATTTACTTCAAACTTGGACTAGTTGTTAACTATCAAAAGGGACACCTTTGCAACAGGAGCAGGGTACTGCCAAAATATTTTTGACACAGTTTTGCCCCTTTTTTTGAATTATGCAGTGCTCTTGTTGTTTTTTCTTGTGAGAAAACATGAAAAGCTTGTACTTGTAATTAGAGAAAAAAAAATGAAGTGACTGTTGCAGAGTCTAAAAAATTTATTCTGTAAAGATACATGGTTACACTTTCGTATATATATTCTTACAGACCAAACTTACAGCACATTCCATCATCCTATTCATACAATAAAGACAGTTTGGCTAGAGTTCAGACGGCACCTTCTACAGTTCCGGCAGCCCAGACGGACGTCCAGCAAAAACCTGTCGTGGACGAACGAGTTGCTAAACTACAGGTATGATCTACCTTTTTTCTTCACATGTTGTTAAACCCTCTGCTACACGATACCTAGGAAAGAAGGCTTTTGAAAACACTGTGAGAAAAGGAGAAAATGCTGAAAATGCTGTAATTTTTTTAATTATATCTTTATTACATTAAAATTTGCAATCTTTATAATTATTATTTAGGTCTAATTTTCACTCCAATTAAGTCAATGATATTGCCAAACTGTTAATAATATGCAGTCCTGTCTTTTAACAAACCTGACATTAATCTGAATTAAAATTATTGTGATGAAATGAGAATTTGCTTGAAACAGGAAACTTCCTCTTAGCAAAAATTGATACTTTTTTCCTGATACTTTTTTCTTGATACTTTCTTCCTGATACTTTTTCCCCCGATACTTTTTCCCCCCGATACTTTTTCCGATACTTTTTTTCCTGATTACCAAAGTGTCTATATACCCTAAATTTTTTAGATTTTTTTGTTGTCATGTATATTTAACTAAAGGAGGAAGTCCAGTATTAAAAGAGCTTAATTCTTTACCAACGAATCCCGACTTTTAACGACCCTAAGAGAGAAAGCCTTTAAAAACATTGTGGGAAAAGGAGAAAATGCTGGTAACCAGCATTTTCTCCATTTCCCACAATGTTTTCTACCCTTCCAAAAACAAACTTAAATTTTTGAGTGACATTTTATTTGTCATCTGCAAACACTTTAAATTTGGACTTGTCTACAATTTTGCCGTTTGGTAAAGAGTTAATTGCTCAAAATGTTTTCTTTGGATACCTGAAATTCTGATCCTTAAAAAAGTAATGTAAGAAAAGAAGCATCTGTCTGTAATGGGAAGCTGCTCCTCCTCTCGCGGCACTTTTCATATTTCTGCTAATTCCATACTTCTAAGAGAATTTTCCTTTTGTTTAATGCATGATAAAAATGAGCCATGATCTGGCAAAAGGGGTCTTAATGCATCTCTGTGATCCATTATACCAAGAAAGACATCACATAATTGTGGATCAATAAAAATCAATTTTGTCTAACAACGGACTGAATCATTAGGTAGACTGGACCTTTGATGTACAGAAAATTGATCAAAAGTGGAAAGTTTTGACCTAGATCGGCCTGCACACAGTAAAATTTTAGCCTGGTCTAAATTGGAAGCATGCGCAGACGACATTTTATGTTACTCAAAACATAAAGTTTTTCTTTCAAAGGGTAGAAAATGTTCTGGGAAACGAAGAAAATGCTGGTTACCAGCATTTTCTTCTTTTCCCACAATGTTTTCAAAAGGACCCTTCCTCAAGGTCACTAAAACCCGGGATTGTTTGGTAAAGGGTTAACACATTGGCTTATTGCATGTTGATTGTAAATGATGTTTTCAAAGTCATCGACTCCGACTCTGTATCACAACATAGGATTTCATATATGAGCCATACTCTGTGAAAAGGGGGATTAATGCATCTGCAACAAGTATCGATCCATGTCAGCCAGCGCAGTCAGCACAGGCTGACATTTGTTGGAATTTTTTTTCCAAGTTTTTCCAATTTTAAATTTTCTGCATGTCCAAGGACCATTCTACTTCACAATTCAGTAGATTGTTAGACAAAATCAATTTAACCCTTTAGCACACGACCCTGAGTTTTAACGACCCTGAAGAATAAACCTTTTGAAAACATTGTTGGAAAATGAGAATGCTGGTAACTAGCATTTTCTCCTTTTCCCACAATATTTCCTTCCCTATTAACGATAGAAATAATTAGTTGAATTAGATTTATTTTGTTATATGCAAATGCTCTCAATTTGGTTAAGTCCGAAATTTTGTCATTTGGTAAAGAGTTAATGGATACATAATTACCATAACACACGGCATATGATGATATACAGCATATGATGACATACAGCTATGATTTCAACCCCTTTTTCCACAGTGGCACACATTTTTGCATGTATATTTCATAGGTTGACCTTTACACAAAGCTGATACTACAGAGGAATAATATTGCTCAAGAAACAGGATTCACACCACACTCTATTGCCAGTAATAAAGTCTTGTTGGACATGGCCAAGTACAGGTATAGATGTTTTTTCTATGTTAGCCTATCATTTGACAGGTCCAGTGTTTTGCCATGGCAGTTATTCTGCGACATTATCCCACTGAACTGGAGAGATGTATCATCATTATGCTCATTGGTGAGACTTACAACTGTGTAAAATTGTCAACCTCATACAGAAGATGTGTCATGTATAAGAATCATGGCCTTGGGTCAAAGGTCAAGGTTGAGGCAAGGTTAATTATCTGTTTTCATGTTAGGGCCAATTTTTTTTTCCCTATCTTTTAATTTAAGAATAACTTGTCAAGGTCACAGCAAGCTCAAATATGTTTTTCTGTGTTTTTGTCTGTTCTATTACTCATTTCATGTATAAGTGAATTTCAGCATAACTTTGCAGAATTGTCAACCATCTATAAATGATGTGTCATGCACAAGAACCTTAACCTTAGGTCAAAGGTCAAGACAACGTCAGAAGTGTATATAAGTTTTGTGACCATAGTCAAAGTTACAAATATGTATGCAAGCATTTTGTAAGATATTCCTTTATTCTTCAGAGCAAGTAGTAAAGAAGCTTTACTTAAGTTAGAGGACTTCCCTGAAGCGAAGGTTGAGAGGTTTGGTACATCCTTCCTGAACATTATTGTGCCATTCTGCAAGGAGAATGATTTATCCACGGATCATTTCCCTGATTTGGACCTTACAAAGGTAAGAACCTGAGCCAAGTTTCAAGATAAAACTTTAGTGTCTTTTTTTACTCAAATCTACAAATGGTCCAGGGTTCTGACTTAATCCTATCCGAAACAAAAAATTTTAGACACTTCTGAATTCAAAGCTTCTGCAAATAATGTTCTAAATTGGTAAAAATTAGCTTATTTTTTATGTTAGAATAGGAAACATCGTGGGAAAAGGAGAAATGCTGTTTACCAGCATTTTCTTTTCCCATAATGTTTTCAAAAGCTTTCCTGTTCAGTGTCATTAAAACTCGGGATTGTGCAGTAAAGGGTCAATTACTTTATGTGTTTTTCAGCCTACGGAGAACACACCACAGGAAATGTATAACCTGACAGAGACGCAGAGACTCTCCTACTTGATGTTTGGAATACAAAAAATGTCTGTGGTAAGTCGTACAGTATCTGACAGCAGTCTGTTACCTTGCCTTTGTTTTGTTACACTGGCCGAATATCTTTACCACACGACAAATATGTAGACTCCGTCAAATTGAGAGCATTAGCAGACAACAATTCCAACATGATTCAAATGATGAAACTTTTATTTAAAAGATTTAAAAGGGTAGAAAACATTGTGGGAAAAGGAGAAAATGCTGGTTACCAGCATTTTCTCCTTTTCCCTCAATGTTTTCAAAAGGCTTTTACCATAGGGTCCTTAAAATTCGTACTTGTGTGGTACAGGGTTAATATATTTTCCTTGCATGTTTAGCTCGGCTTTTTTCAAAAAAAAATGTCTAGGTATAGCCTTGTCGGCAGTGTCTTCATCACTGTATCATGCAAATCTTTGACATCTTATAAAAGCAACAGCGAGTTACGGGCAAAGTCCGTAACAGGCGAAGCTTGTTCTGCCGTAACACCGTTCTAGATTTTTTAAAAAATTAAATTCCAACTTTGTTCTGGTTTTTAGTCTAAATCTAAATAGGGATGACTAAAAATTGAGTGTCTTCCGGTTAGTCGCACAGCGTCACACGTATCACAATCTTTCGCACAATTACCCGATTGGTCAAAAATGACAATAATTATCTACCGATCGAATAATTACTTAAAAATCATGATCAGTTTAATGAGTACAGATTATCTAATTCCTTACTTACTTTCAGCGTATTAAACGTCTTTTTGTGTATAAACATACGCAATGATCTATGCTAGCAAATAATGACGTCATTAATCATACTATTCTTACGTCATGCATGAGCCGTTTTTTCGCGGAAAACTAGTTTTTTGACTGTTTCAAAATACCATTTTCAGAGAAAGCTGGATTTGTGATCTGTAAAAAGGGGGCTTAATGCATCTTTAAAAACTACCGACCCATCCGCGCAAGCTAACCTGGATCAAAACTCTTTGCTAGATCTTTTTTTCAACGTTCTGCGTGTCAAAAGACCAGTATGCATGTCTTTTGATTCAGTCAGTTATCATACAATATGGATGTATAATTATGTGATGACTTGCTTGGTATCATACATCACGGAGATGCATTAAACCCTCTTTTACCGCAACATGGCTCAAATATAATTTGTTTAATGTTACGAAAGCTGGTTAATAGATCTAAAAGTTTGGTGGTTTTCTTGCCATTAGTTGAATATCTATCCGATAACTCGGCAAATTTCTTTCCTAGGATTGATGATAGATCTAGTCATTGATACAAAATTTATTCCTGTCTCTGCACTTATCACTGTTTCAATGATGGACATGTAGGAAAGCAAATGGGATGAAAAAGGAAGGCTACATATAATCTTATTTTAGCGATCTACACGCTATTGATTTTAAAGAAAGTCCAGGTAAAACATGGGTAGATCTGTGCACTAACGAGGAAATGAAAGAAATATTCTGTTTTTGTTTGTTTGTTTTTTCCTTTTGTGTGTATATTCATTGCGGCGGCAAGTGCACCTACCATGCGTTCCTAAGTTCCTTTTACGGGTACTCTGCTCAATATTCTTCCCAAACTACTGACCGATTCCTCGTAAAAATCAAAGTCTCTCTTATATAGTTCTAGATCTACATGCAGTAAGGAAATGTTCACGTAAAATGGTCTTTACAAGTGTGTGAACCAATAATCATTCTAAGTTATTTTTCTAGACATAATTAATGAAATTGTCAAGGAACTGTCTTTCTTTTGGTAAGGAAATCAGGGACAGTTCGCCCTATTTCATATGTATAGATCTACGAAAGAAAAATGCTTTCTACTTTTGACAACGCTCAAAATTAGTTTTGGCAAAGCCGGAATTCAAACTCAAAACCCTTTGATTTCCAGATCTAGAATGTAGCTCATCATTTGAATTAATAGATCTAGCTATTTGTACCACAAATCATTCATGTCGCTCGTATTGAGGCTTTGCCTTTTTCATATTAGTTCTGTTATGAAAGAAGATATTTAATTCAGACTTGGACTAGTTGTTAACCACCAAAAGTTGTAATCCATACAACAGGGGCAGGTAACCATCAAAATATTGTTAACACAGTTATGCCCCTTTTTTACTAAGAATTTTAACTGAAAATCAATCTATTTCTGAAAGCAACTGCAGCCAAGTGGTGGTACCCTCTTGTTAGCTCATCTGAGCACAAAGTGCTTAAGGTGAGCTTTTGTGATCGTGCTGTGTCTGGCATCCAGGGTGCCTCTTGCGGTCGTCAACATTTTCCTTGAGTGCACTCTAGAGGCCACATCTCACACAAGTTGGAAATTAGGTCACGTCGGGTCAAAAAGTAGGTCACCAGGCCAAATCTTAGAAAAACCTTGTGTGCACTCTAGAGGCCACATTTTCAGCCTGAAACTCTTGAAACTTGGCCAGAATGTTTTTATTGATTATATCTCAGACATGTTTTAAATTGGGTCATGTTTGGTCAAAAAGTAGGTCACAGGGTCATATCTTAGAAAAACCTTGTGTGCATTGTAGAGGCCACATTTTCAATCTGATACTCTTGAAAGTTAGCCAGAATCTTTGTCTTGAAAAATATCAGACAAGTTTTAAATTGGTCATTTCGGGTCAAGAAGTAGATCACCAGGCCAAATCTTAGAAATCCTTGTGTGCACTCTAGAGGCCATATTTTCAGCCTGATACTCATGAAACCTGGTTAGAATGGTTGTCTTGATATCATGAACAAGATTGAAATTTGGCCAGTTCAGGTCAAAAAGTAGATCACCGGGCCAAATCTAAGAAAAACCTTGTGAGCAGTGTAGAGACTATATTTTTAGCCTGATACTCGTGAAACTTGCTCAGAATGTTTGTATTAATGATATCTTACACCAGTTGGAAGTTGGGTCATATTGGGTCACCAGGATCTCTTCAGCTTTATCAGCTGTAAATGCCTTTACTCAAGGCCCTCTTGTTTTGTTATGAGACTTGCTCTTTATATAAATATAAGTTTGATTCATAAAACTGATTGTAGGGAATTTTTGTTATCTAGAAGTGAGAGCATGGATTTCAATACTTGCTAGCATTAATCCTGTACCACACAATCTAGAACTTTAACAACCCTGAGGAAAAAAGTGTTAGAAAACATTGTGGGTAAAGGAGAAAATGCTGGTAACCAGCATATTCTCCTTTTCCTACGAACTTTTTTACCCTTTTCAAAACTAAGTCCCGTCATTTGAGTCATATTTTATCTGTCATCTGCAAATGCTTTCAATTCTGTTGTGTCTAAAAATTTTTTTGTCTGGTAAAGAGTTAAGCGTATTAATTGTCATTACAATGCAACTCATTCTCATCTCCCCACTGAATATTATTTGTTTGAGAAAGTAGGCCAGGGGCTTTGAAAATTTGTCATGTGAAGGACCGGTGAAAATAGCTCCAGGAAATTATGACTAGGTGAACTTGCCCCCATGTTATTACTGATAAAATGGTGTTGAACACCAGACATTGAACAATGCACAATTGTTAAAGTTTTTGAAGACATTGTAGGTCAAGATCAGACTGCACAGGTTACCAGCATTTTCTCCTTTTCCCACAATGTTTTAAAAAGACTTCTTTCCATGGGTCATAAAAACATGGGATTCTTTGGTTAATCGTTAGACTTATTTATTTTTGTCAAAGTTTTACTATTTACCAAACGACAAAATTTTAGACTTGTCTAAATTGAAAGCATTTGCAGACGATAATTTGAACTGGGCTAAAAAACTGAAATTTGCCTCTGCAAGGGTAGAAAACATTGTGGGAAAGGAGAAAATGCTGGTTACCCACATTTTTCTCCTTTTCTCACAATGTTTTCCAAAGCCTTTTTTCGTCATGGGCATTAAAAATCAGGATTGTGTGGTAAAGGATTAACAAGATTTGAAGAAAAAAAATGTTAATAAGAAAGGAGCTTTGTTTTATACAACATTTAGGAAGAAGTAGCTACAAATCGTGGTTTGAAGGTCTCCACCATAGTTTCTCACTTATCAGAAGCCATTAAAGTGGGGCTGAAATTGGACATTGAGGACTTGGGAGTCAGTCCCAATGTGCAAAAGCTTGTGACCAATGCAATCAGGGGAAACGTTGTGAAATCAGGTGAGTGTACTTTTTGTTGAACTCATTTCCTTCCTGAAATCATTGCAGCAGGTGACTTTTAAGATGCTCTTGTAGAATAAGAAATTATCATGAACTAGGAGCTGAGTTCCAGATTGATTGATTGGTGTTTAATGCCGTTTTCAACATTTTTTCAGTTATATCACGGCGGCCAGTGCACTTATCCATCCTTTCCTGTAGTCTCTTTTACCAGTTCTCCACACAATTTTCTTTCCAAACCACTGGCTGCTTTCCCACATAACCATCGTCGAGACAATGGTCAGTGGTTAGAAAAGAATGAATCCTGTCCCAATGACTATCATCAATCCTTAGAAAGAAATTGGCCAAGCCAGAAATCAAACCCACAACCCCCTGTTCTCAAGTCCTGCACTCTACTGACTGAGCTTTGGGGGCTTGGCCCGAGCTCTTGAATCATAGTCAGAAGAGTACAGGACTTGAGAAGAGGGGGTTGCTGGTTTGATTCATGACTTAGATAGTTTCTTTCCAAGGATTGATGATAGTGGTTGTGACAGGATTCATTCCCCTCTCATTGCTAGCCATTGTTTCGGCAATGGTTATGTGGCTTGGAATGAATATTTTGCGGAGTAATGGTAATAGAAGAAACTCCAGGAAATCATGGAGAAGTCAATGGCTGCCGCAATATAACTAAAATAATGTTGAAAACGGTGTTAAACACCATACAATCAACCAAACTGAAGTCATGTACAGTCGACAAATTCATTGTCATGTAAGTTAACTTATGGAATTTCTCTTTGTAAGGCAGAAAACATTGTTGGAAAGGAGAAAGTGCTGGTTACCAGCATTTTCTTATTTTCCAACAATGTTTCAAAAACATCATTCCACATGATCAATAATTCTTTCCATACCATAAATGACACCAGAAGCTTTTGTGGGCAGTGTAGATCAAGATCAGACTGCACGTTCTTCAAGATCAGACTGCACAGAACGTGCAATCTGATCTATGGTCTAAACTGTCCACTGCTTTATTCTAGATTATGAACTGTCTTTTGATCTTGTTGTGGAACTGTATTTGTAGCCTTTGAGAAAATGATATTTATTTATTCAGTTGTGAAAGAGTTAACTCTTTACCACATAATCCTGAGTTTTAACGACCCTGGAAGAGAAGGCTTTTGAAAACATCGTGGGAAAAGGAGAAAATGCTGGTAACCAGCATTTTCTCCTTTACCCACAATGTTTTCTTCTCAATCAAAGGCATGTTTAGGATTTGAGCAACCCTTGATTTTTCATCTGCATATGCTTTGAATTTGGACAAGTCTAACATTTTGTTGTATGGTAAAGAGTTTAGACTCAGGATTGTTTGGTACAGGATTAAGCCTATTCTCCACTTTATTTTACTTATAGATATCACACGATTGACCAAAATAAAAGATCAACTTCCGGACTATGTAGAGTACAACCATATAAAACTAGTTATTGCTGTACTAGTATGGAAGTACGGACAAACTGTACAGCCATCAGGGGAGATCATTCTTGACGGATCTCAGACCAACGAAAGTGATTCTATAGATCTAACCTCAGATTCTCATGATACGGTAAGAAATTTTACCATTTTACATAGATTTGCCCTTTTTACAATGATTTAAGATCAAGGTATATTCCTTAGTACAGGGTGAACCCCCCCCCCCAAAAAAAAAAAAAAAAAAAAAAAAAAAAAAATGCCACCCATGGAATCTTTAATAAAATTCAGAATCCTTTCTGCAATCCACCCATATTTGGTACAAATGAACTTCAGTCTATGCCTGATGTGTCTACTAAGTTTCAGTCATGAATGTCCATCAGTCTTTGTTTTATCTTTGATCCATGATATGCTCCAAATGTGCACCTCTGCCTTGCAAGCACGCCTGGATATGATGTGCAAAATTGTCAAGAACTCTGACACACTCCTCCCTTGGTATTGTTCTGATTTTGGTCGTAGTTCAAAAACCAGAGTATGTGTAAAGTCATTGAATTGCTGAATAGTAACAATAAAAACATTTATACAGTTAACTTTGTACTATAAACATGGTTGGAAATCCATAAAGAATACTTCTCAGTCAAACAATTGATTCTAGGATAGAAAATTTACTTTTCAGCTTCTCTCACTTGTGTAACTATATTTATACTCCCTACCTATGAAGTAGAGGAGGGGTATACTGGTTTCAGCATGTCTGTCGGTCTGTCTGTCCATCTATCTTATTTTGGTTTCCATGCTTTAACTCAAAAGCAGTTTGAAATAGGACCCTTAAACTTTATACAATTGTTGCTCATGACCCAAGGAGGTGCCCTATTGTTTTTGAGTTATATGGGTCGAAGTCACAGGTGAACTTTGGAAATCATTTCTGTGCTCTTACTCAAAAGCTGTTTGACTAAGGGCCCTGAAACTTTTCACAAGTGTTGCTCATGACCCAAGAAGTTCCTCTAATGTTTTTGTGTCACATGCGTCAAAGGTCAAGATCACTGGTGATCTTTGTTTTGAAAATCATTTCCATTCTCTGATTGTGCTGCTTCAGTGACAAGGTCTGCTTTGTGGCAATTCTAGGTTATTATTGTGTTATTATTTTTTATAATCATTTTCTTCCATGATACATGACTGTCATTTTCATAGCATGTATATATGTATGTACATATTTGTAAGTATGAGCCTTTGTGCTAAATGTCAAAATAAAGTTTCTGTTCTGTTCTGTAGTATTATTAGTTGAGCCCCGGTAGCTCAGTCAGTGGCATACAGGACTTGAGAACAGGGGGTTGCTGGTTCAATTCCCAGCTTGGCCGTTTTCTTTCTGAGGATTGATGATAGTCATTGCGACAGGATTCATTCCTCTGTCACTACGGACCATTGTTTCAAGGATGGTTATATGGGACAGCAGCCAGTGGCTTGGAAAGAATATTGTGCGGAGTACTGGTAATAGAAAATCCATGAAAGCATGGATAGGTGCACTGGCCGCCGCGATATAACTGATATAGTGTTGAAAATGGCGTTAAACACCATACAATCAATCGATCAATGTAATATTATCAACCCATTACAGCATTACCACTGGATTTTTTCTCATCTGTAGTGGACAACTTATTTCAGGAAAAGAGGCAATCTTTTGTTAATGCTATACCTAACAATCCTTTGTTTTAATGACTTGGAGAAAGAAGGCTTCTGAAAACATTGTACTGGTAAATAGCATTTACTCCTTTTCCCTCAATAATTTAACCCTTCACAGCACAATGCCAACTTTTAACAACCCTGAGAAAGAAGCCTATTGAAAACATAGTGGGAAAAGGAGAAAATGCTGGTAACCAGCATTTTCTCCTTTTCCCACAATGTTTTCTACCCTATCAAAGAAAAATTGGCACCATTTAACCCTTTACCCCACAATCCCGAATTTTAACGACCTTGAGGAAGAGGCCTACTGAAAACATTGTGGGAAAAGGAGAAAATGCTTGTAACCAGCATTTTCTCCTTGTCCCCCAGTGTTTTCTCTCTTATCAAAGGCAACCCCTATAATATGAGCCACATTTATTTTATTGTCTGCAAATGCTTTGGGTTTCTGTAAGACTAAAATGTTATTGTGTGGGAAAGGGTTAAGCCACATTGAAATTGTCGTCTGCAAATGCTTTCAATTTGGACTAGGCTAAAATTTTGTCGCCTGGTAAAGGGTTAATAATGCTATTGTTGCTATTTTAGGATATAAGCAGTGAATCACGAACGGACCATTCTCTGAGAGCTGGCTCTCAGTTACTCACTGGTGGTAGTGCTGTGAACTCTGAAACGGGGGGAACCAAACGTAAACTGCCGACATGGATGAAGTCTAGTAACAAACCAGTCCTAACCAAGAAAATGAAATCAAACAGTCTCTTTCATTGATGGCATAATTGTTGAATGTTTAAGTCTTTAAACGACAAAATTTCAGGCTGGTCCAAATTGAGAGCATTTACAGACCACAAAGTAAATGTGACTCAAAAACCAAAATTTGTTATGTAAAGAGTAGAAAATATTGCGGGAAAAGGAGAAAATGCTGATTACCAGCATTTTTTCCTTTTCCCACAATGTTTTCAAAAGCTGTCATTCCTAGGGTAATCAAAACTTGGGATTGTGTGGTAAAGGATTAAGTTTTTACCAGAGGACAAAATATTAGAATTGTCCTAAATATTAGAATTATCATTTAACAAATTAAGCACTGCTCAAACCATGAAACCTGTTTTTCAAAGGGTAGAAAACATCATTGGAAAAGGAGGAAAAGGTGTAAGTGCTGGTTACCAGTATTTTCTCCTTTTCCCACAATTTTGCCAAAAGCATTCTTTCTTTTTCTGTTCCCACAACTTTTTCTCAAGCCTTTATCTTCAGGGTCATAAAAACATGTAACATATTTATACCCCCACAATCGAAGTGGGGGGGGGGGGGTTATACTGGAGTCACTTTGTCCGTCCGTCCATCCATGTGTCACGAAAAGCTTGTCCAGGGCATAACCTCCAAAGTATAAAACCTAGTGACTTCAAACATCATATACAGAGAGGTCACATCAAGGAGAAGTGCAATGTACAAGAACCATAACTCTATTCCCACTATTTTTAGAGTTATTGCCCTTTGTAAATTTTAACTTTGGAGTTTTGTCCTGGGCATAACTTCGAAAGTATAGAAGCTAGTAACTTCAAACTTCACACACAGATAGATCACATAATGGAGAAGTGCAGTGTACAAGAACCATAACTCTCTCCCAACTATTTTTGGGGTTATTTCCCTTTGTAAATTTTAACTTTAAATTTTTGTCTGGGGCATATCTTCCAAAGTAAAAAAGCTAGTATTTTCAAACTTCATATACAGATAGGCCATATTCAGGAAAAGTGCAGTGTAGAAGAACAATAACTTTATTCCCACTATATTAAGAGTTTTTGTTCTTTTGTAAATTTTAACTTTGGTTTTTTGTCCGGGGCATAACTTTTGGGGTTATTGCCCTTTGTAAATTTTAACTTTGGAGTTTTGTCCTGGGCATAACTTCGAAAGTATAGAAGCTAGTAACTTCAAACTTCACACACAGATAGATCACATAATGGAGAAGTGCAGTGTACAAGAACCATAACTCTCTCCCAACTATTTTTGGGGTTATTTCCCTTTGTAAATTTTAACTTTAAATTTTTGTCCGGGGAATGTCTTCCAAAGTAAAAAAGCTAGTATTTTCAAACTTCATATACAGATAGGCCATATTCAGGAAAAGTGCAGTGTAGAAGAACAATAACTTTATTCCCACTATATTAAGAGTTTTTGTTCTTTGTAAATTTTAACTTTGGTTTTTTGTCCGGGGCATAACTTTTGGGGTTATTGCCCTTTGTAAATTTTAACTTGAAATTTTTGTCCGGGGCATAACTTCCAAAGTAAAAAAAAAATAGTAACTTCAAATTTCATATACAGATAGTCACATTAAGGAGAATTGCAGTGTACAAGAACCATAGCTCTATCCCAACTATTTTTTGGTGTTATTGCCCTTTGTAAATCTAACTTTAAATTTTTGTAAGGGGCATAACTTTCCAAGTATAAAAATCTGTAACTTCAAACTTTATATACAGATAGACCACATTAACGAGAAGTGCAGTGTACAAAAACCATAACTCTATTCCCACTAGATTTAGAGTTATTGCCCTTTGTAAATTTTAACTTTAGATTTTTGTTTGGGGCATAACTTCCAAAGTATAAAACCTAGTGACTTCAAACTTCAAATACAGATAGACCTCATTAACGAGAAGTGCAGTGTACAAGAAACATAACTCTATTCCCACTAGTTTTAAGAGTTATTTCACTTTATAAATTTTAAATTTTGATTTTTGTCTGGAGCATAACAGTTACTTATAAAATGACACCTGTTCTGTGACAAGGCGCTTTGTGGGGGTATACAGCACTTTTGTGACAGTTCTAGTTATACCCCCGCAAAACGAATGTTTTCAGGGGTATACTGGAATCAGCCTGTCTGTCCGTGTGTCCGTCCGTGTGTACGTCTGTGTACAAATAATTGCCTGTTTCTGTCAAAGCGCTGGCGAGGGTATTAAGTCACATTCAGTGACAGCTCCAGTTTTGTTTTGGCTAAATATGTGTCAAAAGAGAACATCTTTTGAAGTAATAGAGTTGCACTGCAAAATAAATTTTGTTTTTGCAACATAATTACACTAACTGTGCATGTATTTTCAGTAAAATGGACAAAAGATGCTTTTTTTATAAATATTTTTCCTTCATTTTAAGCATAATCCCTCATTTAACATTTTTTCTTAGCAATGCTCAGTTTTCAGTTTAACCCTAATACACGTACTACACAATCCCAACTTTTAACAAGCCTGAAAAAGAAGGCTCTTGAAAACATTGTGGGTAAAGGAGAAAATGCTGGTGACCAGCATTTTCTCCTTTTCCCACAATGTTTTCTACCCTATCAAAGACATAAATCATTATTGAAGTAACTGTAATTCAATGTTTGCAAATGCTTTTTGTTTTTGGTCGAGTCTGAAATTTTATCATTTGGTAAACAGTCAAGTTTTTGTTACATTCTTGTTACATGTATATTGGAAAATAGATTGTTCAATTTCTCATTATTCAG
Source organism: Hippopus hippopus (assembly GCA_946811185.2). Lineage (NCBI taxonomy): Eukaryota > Metazoa > Mollusca > Bivalvia > Cardiida > Cardiidae > Hippopus > Hippopus hippopus. The sequence goes on along the minus strand of OX328108.1, from coordinate 3,535,749 downwards.
CATATTTTTGTTTTTGCAAGATATGTGTCAACAGGGAAGATCATTTTAAGTAACCAAGCTACAATGCATGGAAAATTTGTTTATGTAATGCAATTACACTAAATGTGTATGTATTTTCAGTAAAATAAAAAAGATGAATGTTTCTTTTAATTTTTCTACTTCCATGTAAGCGTAATCCCTCATTCAACAAATTCTTTAGGAATGCTGTTTTCAATTTAACCCTGTACCTTACAATCCTGACTTTTAACAACCCTGAAAGAGAAAATACTGTGAGAAAAGGAGAAAATCCTTTTTCCCATGATGTTTTCTACCCTATCATAGACAAAAATCACCATTCAAGTAAGATTTGTCTTCTTCAGATGCTTTCAATCCAGTCCAAAATTTTGTTGCCGATCCCCTGTAGCTCGGTTGGTAGCGTGCACAGGACTTGAAAACAAGGAGTCACTAGTTGGATTCCTGGCTTGACCATTTTCTTTCCAAGGGCTGATGATAGTCTTTGCGACAGGATTCATTCCTCTCTCATCCGTGACCATTGTTCAGACCATGGTTATGTGGGAAAGCAGCCAGTGGCTTGGAAAGAATATTGTGCAGAGTACTGGTAAAAGAAACTTCAGTAAGGGATGGATAGGTGCACTGGCCACCACGATTTAACTGAAATAATGTTGAAAATGGTGTTAAACACCACACAATAATAAAAACAAATATCAAAGTAGTGAAAAGGAGAAATAGGAGAAGGAAAGGAATTTTATTCTTGTACGGTGATGAAGAAAACATTACCAGTAGTTAAAAGCAGGTATTACTTTTAATAGGCAATTTCTCTTGTTCTCATAACATCAATATGGAAGACCATTATGTTATAGTAGTTAGGGATTGGTGATTTTCCTTGTTGTGTAGAAGTTTGGGCATGCATGTGATGGCTTGAACAATGTATACCAGGGGTCCAGTATTTACTGTATAAGTGGAAATTTTTGCGACGTGGAAATTTTTGCGATTTCGCGAATTTGAAAAATTCACCAACTTTTCTGTTTTCATGTTTAACCACAAGCATACCAATTGAATTCGCAAACGTTTCCTTTCGTAAAATGTCTCTGATCGGTAGTTCGCAAATTTTTCAACAGGCATATAAGATCCACGTATACAGTACGTATAGCAAACTACATTTTGAATGACTACTGTACATTAACTCTTTACCAAACGACATAATTTTAGACTAATCCAAATCGAGAGCATTTGCAGATGACAAAGTAAATGTGACTCAAATGGAAGTTTGTTCTGTAAAGGGTAGAAAACATTGTGGGAAAAGGAGAAAATGCTGATTACCAGCATTTTCTCCTTTTCTCACAATGTTTTCAGAAGGCTTCTTTGTCAGGGTCGTTAAAACTCAGGATTGTCTGGTAAAGGGTTAACCCTTAACCGTACAATCCCAAGTTTTAACCATACCAAGGAAACAGAATTTTTGAAAATATTGTGGGAAAAGTAGAAAATGCTGGTAATCAGGCTTGGCTTGAACAATGTATACCAGGTGTCCAGGATATATGTATAGCACACCAGGTGTCCAGGATATATGTATATTACACCAGGTGTCCAGGATATATGTATAGCACACCAGGTGTCCAGGATATATGTGTAGCACACCAGGTGTCCAGGATATATGTGTAGCACACCAGGTGTCCAGGATATATGTGTAGCACACCAGGTGTCCAGGATATATGTGTAGCACACCAGGTGTCCAGGATATATGTATAGCACACCAGGTGTCCAGGATATATGTATAGCACACCAGGTGTCCAGGATATATGTATAGCACACCAGGTGTCCAGGATATATGTATAGCACACCAGGTGTCCAGGATATATGTATAGCACACCATGTGTCCAGGATATATGTATAGCACACCAGGTGTCCAGGATATATGTATAGCACACCAGGTGTCCAGGATATGTATAGCACACCAGTTTGAATGACTACTGTACATTAACACTTATCCTGCTAAACAACTAAAATCAAATTTTCAATTTGATATTAATAACCCAAACATTGCTGTTTTTAAAGTACTGTTTTTGGGAATAATATCTCCTTATTGGAAAGTGTAGATCAAAGATCAGACTGTACGTTCTGTGCAGTCTGATCTTGATCTACACTGTCCATAAAAGGTCAGCAAGTCGCCCTTAGCATCCAGAGGGTTAAGTAACTTTTATTGCATTTGAGGACAATGATCATACTGTGGTCTTCACTGTCCAATTGATATTGGTTATTTTGGCAAACATGGAATTTCACCTTTTCCTACAATGTTTTCAACCCTATCAAAGACAAATTCCATCTTTTGAGCCACATTCAGATTGTCATCTGCAAATGCTTTTCTACATTTTTGTTGTGTAATAAAGGGTTAATGCCCCAGCAGTTCAAAACTTTAGACATGGAGAACCGTGATCAAAGAAAGCATTTTTTGTCTTACATCAAAAGCTTACAATAACAAGAGGGCCAAGATGGCCCTGGATTGCTCACCTGAATATTTGAGTAGACCATAGCCAGTTGTTGTTTTTTTTTTTTGTTATTCTAAAACTTTTTCTTCAATAACTTCAATAAAAAGAACAAGAGCACCGCATGCCAGTGCCAACAATTGGCTGTTGGGTGCTGGATATTAAGTTAAAATTGTGATTCAAAAAAGGGGCATAATTTGGCACCAAAGGATCATTTCTGTGAAATTATTTCAAAATCTGACCAGTGGTTTCATAGAAGAAGAAATTTTAAGAATTTCTTCATGTCCGTATAGTGCAAATAGCCTCCAACCACTTCAGCCTTGTTTCTTGACGGATCAAAATTTCGCTAACATTTTTTCAAAAGGGGCATCTAAGGGACATTTCTGTGAAATTATTTCAAAATCTGACAAATAGTTTAAGAGAAAAAGAATTTCAAAGAATTTCTTTAAGTCAATACAGTACAAGGACCCCCCACCCCCACCATGGCCATGTTTTTCGATGGATCAAAATTTTGCAAACAGTTTTTGAAAAGGGTCACCCAAGGAACATTTCTGTGAAATTATTTCAAACTCTGACCAGCGGTTTCAGAGGAGAAGATTTTTACAAAATTTCTTAAAAAATTCCATTTGGTTGCCATGGCAACCAGAATTTTTTATAGAATCAAATTCTGTTAACACTTTTTTAAGAGGACCTCCCAAGGAACATTCCAGCAAAGCTTGGTTCTAATTGGCCCAGCAGTTTAGGAGTAGAAGTTGTTTTAAAGAATTGTTGACACCGCACAATGCAAAGAGCCCCCTCCCACCACCACCACCAACATGGCCATCTTTTTCGATGGATCAAAATTTCACGAACAGTTTTTGAAAAGGGTCACCCAAGGAACATTACTGTGAAATTATTTCAAAATCTGACCAGCGGTTTCAGAGGAGAAGATTTTTAAAGAATGCGAACAGCTCCTCGCACCGTGGCCATGTTTTTTGACGGATCAAAATTTCACAAACAATTTTTGAAAAGGGTCACCCAAGGAACATTTCTGTGAAATTATTTCAAAATCTGACCAGCGGTTTCAGAGAAGATTTTTAAAGAATTTCTTAAAATATTCCATTTGGTTGCCATGGCAACCAGAGTTTTTGATTGAATCAAATTCTGTGAACGATTTTCAAAGAGGACCTCCCAAGGAACATTCCAGCCAAGTTTGGTCCAAATCGGCCCAGCGGTTTAGGAGGAGAAGATGTTTAAAGAATTGTTGACACCACTTGATGCAAGGACCCCCCCCCCCCGCCACGACCATGTTTTTCAACGGATCAAAATTTCGCGAACAATTTTTGGAAAGGGTCACCCAAAAGGAACATTTTCGTGAAATTTCAAAATCTGACCAGCGGTTTCAGAGGAGAAGATTTTTAAAGAATTTCTTATAAAATTCCATTTGGTTGCCATGGCAACCAGAGTTTTTTATGGAATCAAATTCTGTGAACAAAATTTAAAGAGGACCTCCCAAGGAACATTCCAGCCAAGTTTGGTCCAAATTGGCCCAGCGATTTAGGAGAAGATGTTTAAAGAATTGTGGACGACGGACACAGGGTGATCCTAAAAGCTCCCCTTGAGCGTGTTGTACTCAGGTGAGCTAAAAAAAGAATACTTGGGTAACTACCAGTAATAATAACCTACCAGTATGTAAATAAATGCATTACTGCGTGAATTCAACAATTCTTCTCGTAATCTAAAGCCTTTGAAAATTGAAATAATAGACCCAAATGGCAGTGTTTCATTACAATATATTTCTTTGTGAATATGACTTATTCATGTAACTGTGGTTAAGAGTTTTAGAAAACAGTGAAACAGAATATGACAAATAGTTAGTAGAGTATTATATACATGTAAATAGTAAGTACACTGTATTATAAATAGATTGGCTACATGTATCATGTTCAATCATTGTATACGACTTTAGGAAGTAAATAAAAATGTTTGGCAAATACTCGTAGAACCCTCTCTCTGAAAAGAAGGTGGGTAGTCGGTATTTTTACAGCACAGAGCAGTTTTTATGGCGAAAAAGAATTGCAGAACGTCTCTATAATGGTAAATAAATATAATGACAAGAGCTGCATTGTTTGTTGGATAAGTAATTTCTATAAAACAGATAGGTAGAATGATAACATACATTTCAAAATAAAATACATGTAGTATTCATAGCATATCAAATAGCGTAAAGTTTAGTTAAAAGAAAACAAACAATCATTTGTTTGGAATAACAAAAACAGTGGTGTGAAACGTTGAGTACAAAGCACAAACCCATAGGCTGCTAAGCGCGATGCATGGACCTTTTGCAAACAGTCTAGATCAAGATCAGATTGTACGTTCTGTGATAAGGAGATATTTTTCTCTAAAAAATATCTTCGAAATAGCAAAATCTTGGTTTTAACAATTGGCTTGAAAGTTTCATTTCACATATTTAGCACGATAAGGGTTAGATAATAAAAAAAAGATAGCTATCATCATTTGATTTAAGAAATCTTTTCTGGTATGGTAAAAATTCATGAATAACCCTATAACTAGCTTAACTCTTCACCAAACGACAAAATTTTAGACTGGTCCAAATTGAAAGCACTTGCAGACGACAAAATATATGCAACTCAAAAATTTAAATTTGTTTCCAGCAGGGTTGAAAAGGAGAAAATGCTGGTTACCAGCATTTTCTCCTTTTTCCACGTTTTCAAAAGGCTTCTATCTCAAGGTCGTAAAAACCAGGGATTGTTTGGTAAAGGGTTAACAGATTACAATGTAAATATACAGACACAAAAAAAAACAACAAAGTATAGACAAATGTTACACTGATTATTAAGCATAGCAAGATTGTAAAAAAATCTGAAGATAAGAATAGACGTGATATTATGCAGCGTGGTACATTTTGTACAGTGTTCGGTTGTGAAGTCACAGAAGGTAGACCACAGTAACAAAGTTCTGTAGAGGTGTATTCGTGCCGTGGCCTATGTATAGCTTGTGTCTGTAGTGGCACAGAGCACGTGGTCCCTCTAAATAATCTATTGTCCGATCTAACAACGGAATGTATTGGGTTAGATCAGAATCAAGTTTATAAATATTGTCGTGGTCGCATGCACAAATATATACATTGTTATCTGGGTCCACGCTGATACCTCTAGGCCAAGACCCGTCAATTTTCATTTCCGAGAAAACTTTACCCTCAACATTTCTGCACTGTAATTTGTGTTTGTCCCAATCCGTCAAATAAACCCTCTCCAAAACAATGACAAGACGAGGGACAAATAAACTTGACTGGATCGCAGTGTTGTATTTCTTTAGGGTTTTTCCGTCTATAGATTTTATGTAAAGACACCAGTGAGGGTCTTCCCTGCAGAGCGTAAAAATTCGATCATCGTAAAATTCCAAATAAAAACACTGCTCCTCGGTTTTGATGACTTTCCGTGTTGATGCAAGGTTTTGACTGATGTCTAGATACATTATTTGACGTTCCCATGGTAACGTTACCGCTATAAGATGTTGTTTTTCCATTACAGTCGGGTCTGTAACGGAAACATCAGAACTACTGCCGGACAATAAGTGTGGTGCAATAGAATTTTTATTTACCTGTATTTCCGTCACACCCCAAGGCCGAGACTCGAGCAACACGTAAAGTTGTAACTGGTTACATCCCAGTTTGACTATTTTGATACAGTAATTATCACAATCACAGACTACCCATCTTTTATCATCAAGTCCACACAATCCAGTTACGTAACAATCCTTTTTATCCAGTGTATGTTTTACCTTTACACGATCACCAATGACAACTTTACTGTTCTTAATACGCTCCCTTCTATCTTTTTCATTCCATATTTCATCCCAAAGTTTCTCTGCCGTTCTTCTTTTCTTACTTTTTCGACCCATTTTTGTCACAATTTTCTCTACCATTCCCTCACTCCCCATTGTCACACCATCATGCAATTTATGTTTTTCCGCACAATTTACACAGACATACAGCTCACACTGAAGGCACATAAAAACAGCCACACGGTCTTCAAATGATTTTTGACGCACACAAATTTCACATAAAGGAAACCGGACTATGTTTTTTTCTTGTACGTTTTTACCCTTGATTTCAACTTCACTGACAGTTTCTCTGGAATTTTTGTCCTGCTCACCTTTCACTGCCTGTTGGACTTGAGTTTGTTTATTCCCCATTGTGACTCCTTTTTCTGTAAAATGTGTCAGAAATTTGTATTTATCAACAAGAATGCCATTTATAGAAATTATTCATACACAAACAATGATAACAGAATTTGCAGGCTCTCGACACCTCTGCATAATAAAGCATTTGAATTTATTATATGAGAAAGTAACTGTTTTTACTCCATTTCCAACATTATTTTGTTTTGGTCGTTAGTTTTTAGTTACTGCTTTTTACTTACAGACATAATGACTGATCTTAAACTACACACTTCATATGGCAATAGAAGGAGGCAGCGGTTTATGCGCCTGGATTTTTGTTGAACAACCTTTAACAGCTAGCCCATATAAGATAAAAATATTTCTGGATTTAGCGGACTGTAATTGCAGCCGACTAAATAGCTCTAGTTTATGTTTTAAGCAAAATAAGCTTGAAAAACATTTAGGTAACCTATTGTAAGTCAATCGTGAATGATTAGTTAACCATTCACGACAAAATCCCAAGTTTTAAGGACCCGAAGTAGTAGGCCTTTTGAAAACATTGTGGTAAAAGGAGAAAATGCTGGTAACCAGCATTTTCTCCCTTTTCCACAATGTTTTCTAGACCATCTGATACAAACTCATCGTTTGTGCCATATAATTTAAACTTTGCCGTCAGTGCTTTCAAATTGGACCCATCTGAAATATTATCGTTTGGGACAGAATTAAATTTATGTGTTTGCCTGAAAGGTTTGAATATTTTCTCCAGTCCTCTAAAAACCTTTAATAGATCTACATTGTGCAGGCAAACACTAGAGCAATGATGTATAGGTTAATTGTTAAAATGATAATGGACCATAATATTTTGGCTTTTTTGTTTTGATCTATATGATATTTAATCTAAATACTATAAACCCACAAAGGGTAATTAAACAGAATGAGTTGTACTTACCAGTATACCCTATTTTTCCTAGAACTTTAAGTCTAAACAACTGTGATCAATTACTAAGATGTTTGAATTATTTATTCTGACAAACTGAATAACGTTACACGTTAAATATAGATAAACTACCGAGTTTAACAGAGGTTGAACTGATATAGCCTAAATTCAATATCTTGCGTTTAAAATCTACTTTAAGTTGGTATCTGATACATCATGACGTCATAATTATGGTAACAATTGCTAGGTAAAACATATAAAATGCAGTGGAATAGCTAGTCATGCATTTTGCATTAAGCTTTACGAAGTAGAGATTCTAATTGGTTTGCTCATTTGCGAAAGGATTGCTTTTATCTGCATTTCATGTTACGGTGTAATGCAGAGAAATGACCCTCCCCTACAAAATGACCCATGGGTCATTTCACTCCGTAGAGGAATGACCCGGGTCATTATTAGAACTACGTAGAGAAATGACCCATGGGTCATTATGTAGGCAGGGTCATTTCTCTGCATTACAACGGCGGTCCCTGGATTTCAACAGAAATATACTAAGAGTCTGGGGTTGCCTGCCAGAGGACACTCCAACATGACCAGCATTGCCGACGAGATTCAAACCGACTTCACATGGATCCAGCGACATGACATGAGAGACACTGGGGTCTCAAGACAGGCATTTAATAACGAGCGAAGCTCGTTGTGCGGTAACACCGTTCTAGATTTTTAAAAATGAAATTCCGACTTCGTTCTGGGTTTTAGTTTAAATCTAAATAGGGATGACTAAAAAACTGAGTGTCTTCCGGTTAGTCGCACAGCGTCACACCTATGACAATCTTTCGCACAAGTACCTGATTGGTCAAAAATGACAATAAGTATCTACCGATCGAATGATTACTTAAAAATCATTATCAGTTTAATGAGTAAAGATTATCTAATTTCTTACTTACTTTCAGCGTAATATGAATATAGGCAAAGCCTAAAGGCGAGCAGCGCTACAAGTGTTTGCTACTTTGATAGAAGTAAATCTCCTAATCAAATGCCTACAAATTACATAGGGGGTAAATCTGAATCTATTTCAGATTTTTATAATCTCACTGAAGTTAAAAAATAATCCATCTCATAATTAAGCAAAGCAACTGCAAGTAAACCACCCCAAAAAAAAGGAAAATAAATGAAGAGAACATTAAGAATCCCCTCAACCCCTTCCCCCCCCCCCCCAAAAAAAAAAGTTCCAGCCCTGGGGTGTTTTCATGTCTTTCTCACACCGGTACTGACACAACTTTCTTTCAAGCTATTGACTACTTTTCTCAAATGCATCAGATGTGAGAGGCTAAAAGTTGCTGGAAAGAAAGTTTGCCTCAACTTGGTATCGAACCCACAACAACCAGGCCATGGGTCAGGCACATGAATGATGACGAACCATCGAGCTACCCGGCCGGGCAGGTTTCATTTCAGAATTAGGCAAAGGTATTAAGGAATGTGCATTGATCAATAATGCCCATCCATTGTATGGGATCGTATTCAAAATAGTATGATGATGTCGTATTTGACAGCATAATAGTAAACAGAGTAACATATTGCAAATCACATCTATTATTTGAAGACAAAATTTGCACCTTTTTCTTGTATTTAACCATATAGTGGCATATTTCTTCCAGTAGATACAAGGTAACTATTGCGATAGTTTGAGAAAACTAGCGCGGTAAAACAATTTTTTCTGGAAATGTTATCTAAATAATAGAAACTTTCACGGTAAATATAGCTGATAATTCTCACTGTTATCACAATTTTTTTTACGTTCATGCCTACAACTGTCTTTCATGGTATTTATAATTTGATACGGTTTCAGAATATCTTTGTTTCCAACCTTATGAATTCTCCTTTTCCCTGAATAGTTTTAAAGTTGTTTGTAAGAGGCAAAAGAGTTTTTAGTTGTCTTGGGTGGCATAGTGCTTAAGGTTTTGAATTAGAAATCTTAAGGTCCTAGGTTTGATCCTCAGCCAAGATAATGTTTTATTTGTATGGGGGTTTCTCTTGATAAGGCAAGCCACATCCCAAACATGGACTGCTTGTTAAACTAAGGAAAATATATGAAGTGAGCTGTCAGCTTGATACGACTGAAATGACTTTGAAAGGGGAGTACAACACCAATTGATCAATCCAAAAAAAGTCCTAGTTTCAAAAAGGATAAGGCCAAAAGAGGCTGGTTAAATATCATGGTCCTAATCATTATCTGACAATGGCATTTAAACTGAATTCATATCCATGTAGTAACTAAGTTATTGTTTGACAACACAGTATTTGTATTTCTCAGTTAAAGTTATGAACAACAAACTCTTTACATGCATGGATAGAGGGAGAAAGATCTAGGAAAATTTAAGAATTTTCTGAGATTTTGGTTTGTAGATCTAAATCTTTGTAATTGTTTGTTGGAATGGAGTTTTATGTTGCTTTCCACTGCAATTCAGCTTACGTAATGTCATTAACATCTTTACTTAGTAATGTTTCAAACAGTGCTAGCCTGTGACTATGGTGTGCCTTGCTCAAGGATACTCCTACATGACTGACAGGGCAATCAGGGTTTGAAACAGGATTTCAAGATAACAAACCCTTTGCCTTGACCTAGGAATAAATTACGGTTACCCACAAAAACAAATCTGCATAAAAGATATTTCAGTGGCTCCCAAGTCTTTGCCCTTACTTTGCCATAAATTTACTCTTAACAGTCAGGTCATCAAGCTGGTATGTTTTTTGATGACTGCAGCTGATGGTTTTGTCTGAATGAAATAAGCTTAAATTTGTTGAAAGCAGATTAAAATAGGGGTGAAAAAAAAGGCATAATTCCAGATTTTGTTTTTGGAAGTCAAAAATAACTTTACAAAATTAGTAAGCAATATCATTCTGCAAAAAGAAGCCTTTAGACCAAAATATCATTACAAGAGAAAATACATAGGGGAATATCCCCTTTGTTTTTCCATTTAAATGTTTAAACTTCTGAGTCCGTGTGTAACATGATAACTAGTTCTAAATACTAGTACATTTCAACATGCCAAACATATACCATAAATTGGATGATTAGGAATGGCTCTGTCAATGAAGACATTCTGTAGAAGCAATCATTTGATTGGTAATTAGTTTGAGCCCTGGTGCTGACAATCTTGGTGGTGTCTTTTTTTGTCACCCTGGCCACTGTTGTTTCAAGGTGATGTAAATTATCAAACTTCTTGAACACGAATATTTGCTTAAAATCTAGTTTGACACATCATTAACTACTAAAGTGTGAACACATTTTAAAAAAAAAAAAAATGTTATGGTCTGTTGAAAAGACAGTTATCTTAAAGTACAGGTAAAAATCTCTTAGAAATAACATCAGAAGAGTTACCACAATGTAGACCCAACTTTAGAGAATATTAGGCCTATGTGTGTGGGTACAACAACAGGTTGCACAAAAAATCATATTCTATGCAAAGTGAAACCTAGATCTATACTGTCAAAAACATAAAAGTGAATGCTGACAGAGTTCGATCAGAATTAGACTAGATTTTACAACAATGATTATTATGGCATATAGATCCAATTCAGAACAAAACAAAAAAGAAACCAAATTCCCTCTGTTTAAAGAAAATGATGAAAAATCACTGCAGCGAGTAGACCATTTTGTTTTAAACTGAAAAAAAAAATCTATAACTTTTTTAAGCAGTAGTAATCTAGATCTCGATGAGAATAGTTTTTAGTTACATTCTGTTCAGAATGAAAGACACGCACGTCAATCCGCCACTATCTACCGTGCATAGATTAACAAACTTAAGAGTTTGTTCGGGCCGTGTTGACTTGGGGACAAGTTAGTACTGGCCGAGTTGTTTCGCTTTCTTTACCGAAGAAGACTTTAAGAATTGGGGAAAACGTCCGAATGAAATATGAACAAAGTTTTCAAAAGCAAGAGCGCGAAAAAACTTGAAAGCAAAGATCGATTGGCTCACCCGAAATGGTTCATCTGCTTTATTAATTCCCGTAATGTTTATTTCTGTATTCGGAATTTTCCGTATCTCAGAAAAATACGGAAAAGCCCGAGATCCTTCGTATTTGACCAGATCTCGCGAGGGTCTCGTTTGTAGACTGGAACACTTTTTCAAATCACGTGATTGTCAAGGGTGTAAGGAATTATAGGACAGAAACGCTCTTAGTGCCAGTCTTTTACGTCACTTCCGTCCGCCATATCTGAAAAATCTACTTCCGCTCCACCACTGTATCAGAGGCATGAGGCACTTGTCACAACTCGGCCGATTCCGTACCTACATCTAACCTCGTCCGTATCAAGGAGAATTCCATTTTGAAATGAGAATCACGTGATTCTATATATAGCGCGCCACTGACAGTCGTTTAGCAACGACATAAACAACCTCGATGAAGTTATTCACATCTGTTTATCTATCGGTAAAAATTACAATCGAAATTGATAAACCATGTTAAATAATGAATGTACGAACTGTTTGTCAACTGAACTGAAATATAGTTAGAAAGGTTTCGATAGAAAATTGAAACTCAAGTTTTCTTTTTTAAGAGGAGCCTTACAATTTTCAGAACGGTTAACCGGCGTATTTCCGGGTATGTACCGATCTGGTGCATATCAATCCACCAGTTACAGCCGAGGGATATGATGGCTCCCATCACCCGAGGTATGCCGAATGAGGCATGAGGTATGTACATTTTTGACACCATCTGTACCAATAAGCTCTCGCTTACGCGAGGCGTCGCTCGCTATTAAACGTCTATTTGTGTATGAACATACGCAATGATCTATGCTAGCAAATAATGACGTCATAAATGATACTAGTCTTACGTCATGCACGAGCCGTTTTTTCGCGGAAAATATTGTGTCGTAGAAATCATGACTAATATTGACTGTTTCAAAATACCATTTAGAGAGAAAGCCGGATTTATGATCTGTGAAAAGGGGTCTTACTGCATTTGCAAAACTTTCGACCCACGTCTGCCCGTGTAGTCCACGCAAGCTAACCTGGGTCAAAACTCTTTGCTAGATCTATTTTTCAACGTTTTGAATGTCAAAGGACCAGTAGATCTATGTATGCCTTTTGATTCAGTCAATTATCATACAATATGGATGTATAATTATGTGATGACTTTCTTGGTATCATGCATCACGGACATGCATTAAACCATCTTTACCGCAACATGGCTCAAGATTTTTGTTTGTTTGTTTTTTCCTTTTGTGTGTATATTCATTGCGGCGGCAAGTGCACCTACCATGCGTTCAGGACTGAAGTTCCTTTTACCAGTACTCTGCTCAATATTCTTCTCAACCTACTGACCGATTCCTCGTAAAAGTCAAAGTCTCTCTTATATAGGTCTAGATCTACATGCAGTGAAGAAATATTCCCGTAAAATGGTCTTTACAAGTGTGTGAACCAATAATTATTCCAAGTTATTTTTCTGGACATAAATTAACGAAAGTGTCGAGGAACTGTCTTTCTTTTGTTAAGGAAATCAGGGACATTCACCCTTTTTCACATGTACAAATCTACGAAAGAAAAATGCTTTCTACTTTTGACAACGCTCAAAATTAGTTTTGGCAAAGCCAGAATTCGAACTCACACCCTTTGATTTCAAGATCTAGAATCTAGCTCGTCATTCGAATTAATACATCTATATATGTTCCACAAATCATTCACGTCGCTCGTATTGAGGCTTTGCCTTTTTCATATTAATTATTACAAAATATCGGTCCGGATTAAAAAGTGAGCATTATATCATATGGCCTGTAACACGCCAAAAGGGGCATTCGGACATTTACTTAAAGTGTCGTCTCGGATCAGCCTGCGCAGGCTAATCCGAAACGATACTTTCCGTTTTTATGTAATTTTCTGTTTTGCGCAAGTCTACCCTAGCACAAAATCTAATGTAGTCGTAAAGTGCCGTCTCGGATTAGCCTGCGGAACTGTGCAGACTGATCCGAGACGACACTTTACGCAAATGTCCAAATGCCCCTTTTCGCGTGTTGCAAGCCAATAAAATTTTTTTCATTCAAGACCCTGTTTCGAGGGGCATTTAAATCTAAAATTACGTTTAAGAATCTTATGATTGTTCGTACAAAAAAAAAACCACCCTCTGCATAACAGTTTTATTATGTCTCAAAAACACTGTCATTCAGTGTCGTTTTGGAAAGTCTTACTGTTGAAAGGTTTGGACAAGCAAGAGAAATATTATATCCTAATCACTACGACTTCCTTTTAGCTCACCTGCCAGGGCCCGTATTCACCAACCATTCTTAAGAATATTCTCAGTCTTATTCTTCAATATTTTCTAAATTTGAAAGTAACACAACATCTGATTGGCTAAACCATTTGGTTTAGCCAATCAGAAGTTGTATTATTTTCAAATTTAGAAAATTCTGGAGACTGAGACCAAGAACGTTCTTAAGAATGGTTGGTGAATACGGGCCCAGCTGAGCATCAAGTGCTCAGCGTGAGTTTTTTTTCTGATCGCGCCATGTTCGTCTTCAATCTTTACTTTGTGTACGCTCTAAAGGCCATATTTTCAGTCCTTGAATATCCAATGAAAGTTAAGCAGAATGTTTATTATACTGCAAAGAAATTTCTCGTGATCTGATTGGATAATATGCCCCGAACATATATATCATATACACTGGCAAAAACCAACGTAAAAGCAGTTTCCCTTTCGGGAGCCCCGTAGACATGACTACACTATCAACACAACATCCAAAATGGCGGCGTCGATCAAAATTAACATCAAGATTATGCGCCAAGCTGCGCGTTTTAGCACGTATGATCAAGGTTTCAGTGACGTCAGTTCCCTGTGATGTCAATTTTCATTGAATTGAGGCACTCAGAAGGGAAATTCTACTTCGTCAGCGTACTCAATTTTTTTAACCAAAAAACAGGTAAAATTCGCTTAACAAACGTTGGGATGGTAAAACCATAGGGGTCCGTAGTTTGATTCCTGGCACCCATAGACTATATATTATAAACAAGGGATTTAACTGTATGCAGTCCGTTACTCGCCCCCGGTTACAAAAAAACAACGTATCTTTTCTACTCCATCAGTTATTCTCCTATTTTTTTCTACAACTGAGAGCTAAAACATTTTTCTACCAGAAAAACACAACTGTTTGTCAGTGGCTAATGCAGTCTGGCTGATACATTCGCTCGAACTTGTAAACTCGCTCAAAAATCTGCGCCATTGACACGGGTTCGTACATTCGTTTTCAAGATATAAAATGCACTTTAGATCCAATGAAACGCAGCATTAGCGGCACCCACCCTTTAAACATGTTTAAAAATACTACTGACCTATAGTCTTTATCTTCAATAACGACGAAACGCCTCAGAATTCGTTGAATTTGTGATCCACGTTCTTATTTCGAACAGCTGCAGCCATCTTCTGTCATGTGACATTGTTTGGAACGAGAAATTTCATCGGTTGATATGTACTAACAGTCGTGAATTCAACCAATGAAATTTCGTACAGCTGCTTACACATTTTTGTCACGTGACAGTACGGTGACACTGTTTGGAACGAGAAATTTCATTGGTTTATATGCGCGAACGTCAGTATCGAATGTACGAACCCGTGTCAATGGCGAAGATTTTTGAGCGAGTTTACAAGTTCGAGCGAATGTATCAGCCAGACTGCATTAGCCACTGACAAACAGTTGTGTTTTTCTGGTAGAAAAATGTTTTAGCTCTCAGCTGTAGAAAAAATTAGGAGAATAACTGATGGGGTAGAAAAGATACGTTGTTTTTTTGTAACCGGGGGCGAGTAACGGGCTGCATACAGTTAAATCCCTTGTTTTAGTCTATGGGTGACAGGAGTCAAACTACGGACCCCTATGGGTAAAACTTTGCAGTATAATAAAATCGTTGTACAGTCAGGTGGCAGGGGACTTGGAAACTTGTTCACGGCTGTGGTGAATCATGTCGCCATCTCGCCTTCGGCTCGGGGCGACATGATTCACCACAGTCGTGAACAAGTTTCGAAGTCCCCTGCCACCTGACCGTGCAACTAATAATGTCTTGGTGATAACTCAATCGAGTTCCAAAATGGGTCATGGTCAAAAACTAAGTGACTAGGCCAAATCTTAGAAAAACCTTGCGTACACTCTGATGGCAACATTTTCAGTCCAATACTCATAAAAGTTGACCAGAATGTTTGTCCTGATCATATCCATAATTTGTTTGAAATAGGGTCATATCCGGTCAAACACTAGGTCACTGGGTCATATCTTCCAAAGACATTGGTGTATGCTCTAGAGACCAGGCCGAGCCCCGGTAGCTCAGTCGGTAGCGTACAGGACTTGAGAACAGGGGGTCGCGAGCTCGATCCCCGGCTCGGCCAATTTCTTTCCGAGGACTGATGATAGTCATTGCGACAGGATTCATTCCTCTCTCACCGCTGATCGTTGTTTCGACGATGGTTATGTGGGAAAGCAGCCAGTGGCTTGGAAAGAATATTGTGCGGAGTACTGGTAACAGAAACTCCAGGAAAGCATGGATAGGTGCACTGGCCGCCGCGATATAACTGAAACAATGTTGAAAACGGCGTTAAACACTATACAACAATTAGAGACCAGATTTTCAGTCCAATACTCATGAAAGTTGATAAGAAAATTTGCATTGATGATATCTTGGATGAGTATGAAAACAGGTACTGTGGGAAAAAAGGTAGGTTACCAGGACAAATCTTTGAAAAACCTTGTGAACACTTAAAAGCCACAATTTTAGTCCTATTCTCCTGAAAGTTGGTCAGAATGTTTGTCTTGATAAAATCACTAACAACCTGTAAAACAGGTCACATCAGGGTAAAAAAAAAAAAAAAAAAACTAGGTCACCTGGTCAAATCTTAAAAAAAAAAAAATTGTCTACACTCTAGAGGTCACATTTTCTTTCCGATACTCATAAAGGGTTTTCAGAATGTTTGTCTTGGTAACATTTTTGGATGAGTTCAATGAAAATTGGTCACTGGGGTCAGAACCTATGTCAAATTTTAGAAAAACCTTGTGTAAATTCTAGAGTCCACATTTTCAGTACAATACTCACAGAAGCCTGATAGGATGTTTGTTGTAATGATATCTCGGAGGAGTTAGCCAATGGATAAAGTGGGGTCAAAAGGCAGGTCACTAGGTCAAATCTTAGAAAAACCTTGTCTGCACTCAAGAGGCCGTATTTTCTGTCCTATACTCTTGAAAGTTGGTCAAAATATTTGCCTTGATGATTTTTTTAGGACCAGTTTGAAAATGTGTCATGTGGAGTCCAAAACTAAATCACCGGCTGAAACCGTAGAAAAACATTGTGTACACTCAAGGGGCCACAATATAAGTCCAATACTCATGAAAAAAAAATCAGAACTTTTGTCTTGATGGTATCTTAGATGAGTTTGAAAATGGGTCACTTGGAATTAAAAAAAAAAAAAAAAAAAAAAAAAAACTAGGTCACCAGGTCAAATAATAGCAAAAAACTTTCTAAAGGCCATAAGTTTCATAATGTCTTCTTTATACAGTGATATTTCAATGGATTATGGCCCACAAAACTCTGATTTACACAAACTTTTTTTTATTCAATCCTTTTGGCAAAAGACCGATATGACTTGCTTAAACTGCAAAAAGTAATGTGTAAAATCAAATTTTGCAAAACCTGTAATCTGACCTTTGAATCACACTGAATGCTTTGACTGCTAGTTTAAACAAAAGAGCCGTAAAAATTGGAATATCTTAGATAATATATCCATTTCACTGTATGAAACTCTTAGAGCAAGTCTTTATCAAGCAAAACTTAGAATCATTTTTAATTTTTTGCTGTAGTATAAACAAGAACAAGGCTCATTCATATTGTGATTAATGTAATTAGCAGCCGTTCCTTTTCACTGTGTGAAAAACTTGCTTATTACATTAATCAAAACACAAATGATCCGTGTTCTGGCAAAAGGGGGCTTCATGCATCTCCCTGATGAATTATACCCAGCAAGTCATCATAGTATGATGGACTCACAAAATTCATTTTATATAACAACCGACTGAACTATGAGCTACACTGGTCCTCTGACATGCAGAAATTCGACCTGTAGCAAAAAAGTATTGACCCATGTCAGCCTGCGCAATCCGCGCAGGCTGACATGGGTCAACACTTTTTGCAGATACATGAAACTCCCTTTTCAAAGAGCATGGTTCAAATTACCTCCCTTTATCGAATTGCTTTGAGTACCGTTTAAAGCGAAATATTCCTTTCCTTTATACACAATTACTTAATTTTTCTGCTAGTAGCAGTACTAGTACAGATAACTGTCCCCAAATGCGATGTTACTTTTTGTCTGGTCGCCTCTGGGTACAGAGACGATCAAGACAAAACCAGTTGAAATCTCCGCACAGATTTTGTGCGCAAGTTTGAACTCTCATAATTTCACAAATAGAGCACAATATTGGAATTTGAACATACCGAACATACCTGTTGCTTGGTTTTTCAATAACCCTTCGTTTAAAGTATAAATATTTTCAATTTAAACCCTGAACATAAGAAAAAAAAGTTCATTTCATCTGTTACTCGAGTTGTTTACGTTCCCAGAAACACACAAAAATGGCCGCCACACACGATCAATTTCGTCATTTTTTTTCCCCCCCGAAGATTTCCCTGTTATGAACGACTTCTACAAGCTTTTAAGGTGATGAAAGGTTGACTAATTTGTCTTTGGTCATGTTTGTTACTAAAAGTTAATCGCATTTCGCTGTGATACAGATTAAACCGTCGAAACAGAAAGTCAGTGTAGCACTCTGTCTTTGCTACCAGAAAATTTACGATGGCCTTGAGACGGTATGGTGCACAATAATTGTCCAAGTATGAAAAAAATCACCGTAGCGTCTCATTATTGGGTCTAGGTTCAAATATATTTTGGGCTAATTTCTCGATTCTACTCATCCAGCACGTAGAAACGACCAAGGTTTTACTGTCTTCTTCACATTACTAGACACTTGAATGCAAAATACCACTCTGAACTACATACAGAGCATTATATCCTTGCAGTAGTAAGCAATGATCAAAACTTAACTTTGCTATTTTAGGACCACCTTTTACGGTTGGAAAACAAGAGGGCCATGATGGCCCTGGATCGCTCACCTGAGTCAATAGGCGAAATTCACTTCACGTGCATAATTCAATTTCTGACCAATTGTCAGGCCAATTGAGCAATAAATGTGGCCTCTTGAGCGTCCACATGGAATTTCCGTAAGTTGACCTAGTGACCTAATTTATCACCCCACGTGACCCAATTTAGAACTCATCAAAAAATTTATCAAGACAAACATTCTGAAAAGTTTTAAAGTTAATTGAGCAATAAATGTGGCCTCCAGAGTGCCCACAAGGTATTTCTTAAATTTGACCAAGTGACCTAGTTTATGACCCGAGGTGACCCAATTTCAAACTCACCCAATATTTTATCAAGACAAACATTCTGACCAATTTTCAAGTCAATTGAGCAAGAAATGTGACCTCTAGAGTGCCCTAAAGGTATTTCTTTAATTTGACATAGTGACCTAGATTATGACCCCAGGTGACCCAATTTTTCACTCATCCTAGATTTCATCAAGAGAAACATTTAACCAATTTTCAAATCAATTGAACAATAAATGTGGTCTCTAGAGTGCCCACAAGGTATTTCTTTAATTTGACCTAGTGACCTAGTTTATGACTCCAGATGACCCAAATTCAGACTCATGTGAGATTTTATCAAAACAAACATTCTGAACAATTTTCAAGTCATTTGAACCCTAAATGTGGCCTCTAGGGTGCCCAAAAGGTATTTCTTTAATTTGACCTAGTGACCTGGTTTATGATCCCAGTTGACTCAAATTCAGACTAATGTGAGATTTCATCAAGACAAACAGCACTACTGACCAATTATCAAGTCAGTTGAGCACAAAATGTGGCCTCTAGAGTGCCCACAAGGTATTTCTTTAATTTGACCCAGTGACCTAGTTTATGATCCCAGTTGACCGAATTTAGAACTTATCTGAACGTTTATCAAGACAAACACTCTGAATAATTCTCAAGTCATTTTAGCAATAAATGTGGCTTCAAGAGTGCCCACAAGGTATTTCTTTAATTTGACTAAGTGACCTAGTTTATGACCCCAGGTGACCCAATTTCAAACTCATCCGATATTTCATCAAGACAAACATTCTGACCAATTTTCAAGTCAATTGAGCAAGAAATGTAGCCTCTACAGTGCCCTAAAGGTATTTCTTTAATTTGACATAGTGACCTAGATTATGACCCCAGCTGACCCAATTTTGTACTCATCCTAGATTTCATAAAGAGAAACATTTTAACCAATTTTCAAATCAATTAATAAATGTGGCCTCTGGAGTGCCCACAAGGTATTTCATTGATTTGACCTAGTGACCTAGTTTAAAACCCCACATGACCCAAATTCAGAATCATGTGATATTTTATCAAAACAAACATTCTGACCAATTTTCAAGTCAATTGAGCAAAAAATGTGGCCTCTAGAGTGCCCACAAGGTATTACTTTAATTTGACCTAGTGACCTAGTTTATAATCCCAGGTGACCCAAATCAAAACTCATCAAAGATTTTATCAAGACAAACATTCTGACCAAATTTCAGGTCATTTGAGCAATAAATATGGCGTCTAGATTGCCCACAAGGTATTACTTTAATTTGACCTAGTGACCTAGTTTATGACCCCAGGTGACCCAATTTCGAACTGACTTAACATGTTGTGCTCAGGTGGGCTAACAAACTTAGAACAGGTTCACTACATACCAAATAACGAAGCTCTATGCCTTCCAGTTTTAGAAAAGAAGAATTTTAAAGTTTTCCTTCTTTGTTCCTATGTTCAAACTTGTGACCCCCGGGGCGGGGCCAGTTTTGACCCTAGCGGCATCATTTGAACAAACTTGGTAGAAGTCTACTAGGAGATGCTACATACCAAATATCAAAGTTCTACACCTTCCAGTTTTAGAGAAGAAGAATTTTAAAGTTTTCCTTCTTTGTTCCTATGTTCGAACTTGTGACCCCCGAGGCGGGGCCAGTTTTGACCCCAGGGGCATCGTATGAACAAATTTGGTAGAGGTCCACTAGGAGATGCTACATACCAAATATCAAAGCTCTACGCCTTCCAGTTTCAGAGAAGAAGAATTTTAAAGTTTTCCTTCTTTGTTCCAATGTTCGAACTTGTGACCCCGGGGCAGGGCCAGTTTTGACCCCAGGGGCATCATATGAACAAACTTGGTAGAGGTCCACTAGGAGATGCTAGATGCCAAATATCAAAGCTCCACGCCTTCAAGTTTCAGAGAAGAAGAATTTTAAAGTTTTCCTTCTTTGTTCCTATGTTCGAATTTGTGACCCCCGGGGCGGGGCCAGTTTTGATCCCAGGGGCATCATATGAACAAACTTGGTAGAGGTCCACTAGGAGATGCTACATACCAAATATCAAAGCTCTACGCCTTCTAGTTTCAGAGAAGAAGATTTTCAAAGATTTTGCTTTTTTTTCCTTTCTGTTGCCATGGCAACCAGAGTTATGGGTGGAATTCAATCTCTTGAACAAATTTGGTAGAGCTTCACCCAAGGAATATCCCTGCCAAGTTTCATCAAGATTGGCCCAGCGGTTTAGGAGGAGATGTTTAAAGGAATTGTGGACAGACGGACTGACGGACAGACGGACAGATGGACGCCGGACAACGACCGATCACAATACCTCACCTTAGCACTTCGTGCTCAGGTGAGCTAAAAAGTGTATGTTTGGCAGTGTATTTGCATGTTCAGTTACGGTAAGTCTACAATTGATCTAAACTATCTAAAACCAATAGAGCGCCAAATAAATCCAATCAACATCTTAAATCTAGAAATAATTGATTGATTTATTGTATGGTGTTAAATGCCCTTTTCAACATTTTTTCAGTTACTAGTATATAGCGACGGCCAGTGCACCTGTCCATGCTTTCCTGGGGTCTCTTTTACCAGTGCTCCGCATAATTTTCTTTCCAAGCCACTGGCTGCTTTACCACTTAACCATCGTCGAAACAATGGTCAGCGCTGGGAGAGGAATGAATCCTGTTGCAATGACTATCATCAATCCTCAGGAAGAAATTGGCCGAGCCATGGATCGAAGCCATGACCCCTTGTTCTCAAGTCCTGTACGGTACCGACTGAGCTACTGGGGCTCGGAAAAATCTAGAAATAAGACCCAAATAAATGCAGGTCAAGGTGATTTTGTCTAAAATGTCTAAGCAAAGCGGACGGTGTAGATCAAAGATCAGGCTGCACATTATGTGCAGTCTGATCTTGTCTACTCTGGCTGCAAAGGCAACTACAGTTGTGAAAGGGGCTTTAAGGATTAAAAAAGGGACCGAAGTGATCTAGTTAAGGGTAAATCTTCCTTCTGTAAAAAATAAAATTTTAGAGGTGTGTAATGTTAGAACGTAGGAATTTGCCCCATGGTATTCAATAAAAAGTAAAGAAAAAAAAAAATGGAGTGCATATATTATTCAAGATTTATCAATACAAAACTTGCCCAAGTTTATCAAGTTGTCCTTCATAAAATGACCTCGAGTTCTATAAATAAGTTCTACAAATCACCTACACTGAATTTTGGTTCTTCTCTGCAATCTCTTGAGAATTTCCATACCTGGAAAAAAAGAAAACTTGAACAAAACATAAAAAAGAGCTGCCAATGATATAAGGGTTAAACCTAAGTGAAGCAATTTTGAGTGTTTTAATGACTCTGAAGAACAGGGTTTTTGAAAGCTATGTGGAAAAAAGAGAAAATGCATTTTCTACTTTTTGTCTTGTAAAGAGTTAAATCTTGGATTATTTGAAAGTATAAATGAGGCACGCGTGAAAGTGTAGTTTAATACATCAGCAAAAGTACTGACCCATACCTAGGCATGTCTAAGGAATATTCTACCTCTTTATTCAGTCGGTTGATAGACAAGATGAATTTTGTGGATCCACGAGATGATTTACTCGGTATAATACACTATGGTAATGCATTAAACACCCCTTTTTTCAGATCATGGCTCATATTTATGCAAAAATAAACTTTTTTCTTGTTCAACTACATTATTTTTCACTAGTATTTAAGTTATTGTATGGCAGCAAGTACTCCTACCTGTGCATTTCTAGCTCTTCTTGACCAAAACTGTGTTCATTATTTTATGCAAGTCACAGGCTACTTTACGGTTTAAACAACGTTTAAACATATTCTACAGGTGGGAGACAGATGAATCCTATCGCAATGACATAGAAATTTACAGAAAATTCTAGTCTAGCTTGGATTCAAAATAACAACCTTTGTCATAATTACATACGAGGGCTGTTCGATATGTAATGTGTAATGTACCACAGCGCGATAACGCTTTGCATGATTTCGTGGATGACGATACGCTTGAATAGCTCTATTCAATACCTTTCCAACGATATAAACACGAACCTTCAGCTCCACATAGTTTTAAACTTATAGTCATTTCAATAGAGCTAGTCGTTGACCACTGTTGTAAAAATGGTTGGGAAACGGATTAAGAATATTGAAGAAATTAGAGCTTATATAAAAGTTCGCACAAAACTCGGTCATTCGGTAATGCAGATTTTTACTGAATTGGGGGAAGTTTATGGGTCTGATAAGGTATCTTATGAGACAGTTCGTAGTTGGAGAAAGAAACTTCTGACTGGCACAGAGTCCGTCAAAGATGCAGCAAAATCTGGCCGACCTGTGACTGTAACAGGCAAGGCAAATGTCTCAAAAGTCGGGAAATAATTGAAAGTGATGGCAGATACACGAAACGTGATATTGCCAACGCTGTTGGCATATCGCTATCGCATTTCATTTTGAAGCGTATTTTGAAAGTACGAAAGATTTCTGCCAGATGGATACCTCATATATTGACAGATGACCAAAAACGGGTACGAGTACAAACCGCTAAGCAATTGCTCAAAATGTTTCCCAAATTCAATC
This sequence comes from Hippopus hippopus, assembly GCA_946811185.2. Taxonomy (NCBI): domain Eukaryota; kingdom Metazoa; phylum Mollusca; class Bivalvia; order Cardiida; family Cardiidae; genus Hippopus; species Hippopus hippopus. Next base: position 3,512,173 of record OX328108.1, on the reverse strand, counting down.
AAAGACAATTTGCAAACATTGTTACTGGTGACAAAACATGGGATCACTGTTTCGAACCAGTAAGAAAAATTGGAAACAAAATATGGCTAACTAAACACGGTAGAAGGCCTGTAGTTGCCAAAAGAAGCACAAGCACAAAGAAGGTTCTTTAATGCATATTCTTCTCATGTGATGGTATAGCCGTACAAATTCCGGTGCCGAAGGGCAAAAGTGTTACAGGTCGGTATTACCGAGATGTTATGCTAAAAAAGGTCAAGAAATATCTTAAACGACGCCCCGTGTCAGGATTTAGGCATGTTCGTCTACTTCATGATAATGCTCCATCACATACATCTGAGCTTGTGAAGCAATTTTTGAAGTCGGAGAAGGTTACCGTCTTGCCACACCCACCATACTCTCCAGATCTAGCCCCATGCGACTTTTTCCTTTTTCCAAAACTTAAAAAGTTCTTATCTGGTCGTCGTTACAAGTCTCGTCAAGCCCTTGGCTCAGCCATCAGTCAGTGCCTCAGAGGTCTACCTAAATCAGCGTACCGTGACGCATTTCAGAAATGGATTCAGAAATTGAAATTATGTATTTCAAACCGCGGAGAATACTTTGAAGGGATGTCATGTTCATTTCACTGAGTCGAATGCTTTTGAGATATCGTACAATACACATTACATATCGAACAACCCTCGTAAATCTCAAAAAGAAACAAGAGGATCCTCGGGCGCGAGGTTCTGAACTGGTCGTCTAAGCTGAACGAGATCAAGTTAGATCTATACTTCACCATTACTACATTTAATATTTATACTTGGGAAAGAGTCAGTCTAACCATGGGAAACTCTTGCATATATGAATAAATATTCATAATGGAGCAAAGACACTGAATTAAAAGTAATAACATGGTTTCATAGGAATCTGATATGTGACTTAGTAATTTAACCCTTTACAACACAATCCCAACTTTTCATGACCCGGAAAGAGAAGTTATTTGAAAATATTGTGGGAAAAGGAGAAAATGCTGGTGACCAGCATTTTCTCCTTTTCCCACAATGTTTTCCACCCTATCAGAGACAAAATAAAGATCATTTTAGCAACATTTATGATCTGCAAATGCTTTCAGTTTGGACCATTCTGGCATTTTGCTGTTTGGTAAAGGGTTAATTCGTTGTGACTGATGTTACCCTACCTGAATATTATTGAGGTATCTATCAGTATTAAATTTTGGTCAGGGTCCATATTTATCAATCATTGACTGCATACAAGTGTTTGATCAGGATCTGTATTTACCTACAATTTACTGTATACCAGTATCTGATCAAGGTCAATATAGTTAATTACCATCCAATAACTGAATACAATGTATTTGGTCAGGGTCTTTATTTACCAGCAATTGACTGCATACGAGTATTTGATCTGGGTCCAAATTTAAGAACCATTGACTTCAAATCCACAAATGATAAGGGCCTGATGACTGCAACCTAGTATTTGATCAAGGCCATTCGGCATACCTCGGGTGATGGGAGCCATCATATCCCTCGGCTGTAACTGGTGGATTGATATGCACCAGATCGGTACATACCCGGAAATACGCCGGTTAACCGTTCTGAAAATTGTAAGGCTCCTCTTAAAAAAGAAAACTTGAGTTTCAATTTTCTATCGAAAACCTTTCTAACTACATTTCAGTTCAGTTGACAAACAGTTCGTACATTCATTATTTAACGTGGTTTATCAATTTCGATTGAAATTTTTACCGACAGATAAACAGATGTGAATAACTTCATCGAGGTTGTTTATGTCGTTGCTAAACGACTGTCAGTGGCGTGCTATATACAGAATCACGTGATTCTCATTTCAAAATAGAAATCTCCTTGATACGGACGAGGTTAGATGTAGGTACGGAATCGGCCGAGTTGTGACGAGTGTGATCAAGGCCTGTACTTACCAACCATACGGAATATTATGCTGCAGTGATTTTACTGGTGCTTGTATTCACTTCGAGCAGCGTGAGAAAATTTGGTATCGCGCGAGAGCGAAGGTCGAGCACGATGCCAAAGTTTCTTACGCAGCGAGAAGTAAATACAAGCACCACGAAAGTCACTACAGCATAATGTTCCTTTTATTATATACCTACACCTTTTCAACAACAAAATATTACAAATTAGTAACGTTTTATTCGAAAACGGTAAGTAAAATAAAACAAATAATGGTGTATTAGCAAGTAACTTCGTTTATATGAATGGCGGATAAATATTACAGCGTAAAATTTTGACCAATGAACTTGCAAATAAATATATACGTATACCGCCCATGAGTTACGTCATTATGACATCATCATACCATATTTGGAACCTTATTTCTCAGTGTGTACATACGGATTTTTTTTTTCTGTCCTGTGTGATACTTTATCCGCGTGCGACGCATGTATTTTCTCTGCAAAACTTTCAGGTATATATAATAAATACCACTATTTGATCAGAGTCTGTACTAATCAACCGGTGACTGCATACCAGTAAATGATCCATGATGTGTGTTTACCAACCATTGACTGCATACCACTATTTGATCAGGGTCTGTACTAATCAACCAGTGACTGCATATCAGTAAATGATCAGGGTCTGTACGAATCAACCAGTGACTGCATACTAGTATTTGATCAAGTTGATTTGGTCCAAAACTTTATTGTTTGGTAAAGAGTTTAATGAAAAGATGGTTTACGAATATGGGCCCTGGTCATTGCATACAACACCCGAAAGCAATCTAGGAGTGAAATTCTAGACCTAGTGTACATGTTGAATTAAGTTCACTTAATTACAGTAAAAGTTACACACGGTAGAAATATGCGGGATAAAAAATGTTTTTCCAATATTGCAAGGAAGTGCATGCGTGTTTATAAACTCTTTACCAAATGACAAAACTTTACACCAAATTCAAAGGTGTTGCAGATAACTAATTAGATCTGAGCCGCGCTCTGTGAAAAGGGGGCTTAATGCATCTGCGAAAAGTTTCGACCCAGGTCAGCCTGCGCGGACTGCGCAGGCTGACCTGGGTCGAAACTTTTCGCAATTGGTCGATTTTCTGCATGTCAAAGGATCAGTCTACCTCATGATTGAGTCGGTTGTTAAAAAAAGTGGCTATTATGGATCCATAAGTATGTGATGGCTTTCTTGGTATGATGGATTACGGAGATGCATTAAGCCCCCTTTTGCCAGAGCACGGCTCATCTAAATGTGGCTCAAATGATTCATTCTGATTCTAAGAGGGTAGAAAACTTTGTGGGAAAAGGAGAAAATGCTGGTATTACCATTTTCTCCTCTACCCACTATGTTTTTAAAATGCTTCATTCTCAGGATTGTTGAGATTTGGTATTGCGTGGAAAAGAAAGAAATTTGCTTTCCATAACTTTGCGCCTAGCCGTGAAGCTCAATGGTTAGCATATCCAACCTTGTAACCTGGTGGTTGTGGGTTCAATACCTGGTTGAGGCAAACCCTCCACCCCCGAATTTTTGCCTCTCATCCATGATGCATGTGAGAAAAGCAGTCATTGGCTTGGAAAGAAAGTTGTGTCGGTACTGGTGTGAGAAAGCCAGGAAATACATGCGTAGGTGCACTGACCCCCTCCACCCCCAATTTTTTGCCTCTCACTTCTGATGCATGTGAGAAAAGCAGTCACTGGTTTGAAAAGCAAGTTGTGTCAGTACTCATGTGAGAAAGCTAGGAAACACATGCATAGGTGCACCGCAATCCAGACAAGATAAAAAATACCTCTTAAACTTTTCTTTAACATTTTATTTCAAATAAACAAAACATTTGAGCTAAATGTTTTAGATAATTGAGCCAGGCTCTGGCAAAAAGGTGTTAAAAACATCTCTGTGAAGCATTATACTAAACAAGTCATCATGTAATTATGGATCCATAAAATCCATTTATGGTGACAATGAATTGAATCATACAGTTAAAATGGTACTGTAGCATGCAAAAAATTTCTCGATAGCAGAAAGTTAACCCATGTAAGCCTGCGTGGACTGCCTAGGCTGATGCTAGAATATTTTCCAACAGTCGTCTCATGGCCATACCACCCAAATATTTTCTAAGCTTTTTAATTTTCTTACTTTCTGTATTTCATTTGGTCTGATAAGACACATATGGAAATTTCTCTTGAGAATAAAATCACCACTGGAAGCTTTTGTCTTATTGTACACTGCTCAAGTATTAACAAAAAATATGTAACAATAAATCTGTACACCATTCATGAAAGTTCTTTTGTCCTATTTCAGTGAGTTTTTTTTTTAACCTAATTGCTTGTTCAAGAAAAGAATACAATAACAGAAAAACTTTAAACCATGAAAGGAAAACTGAATTAATCCACAGGCCCTTGAAGCTCCAATGGTCATGAAACATCAAAATTTTCATTACACGACCATTGGACACTGTTTCTAAAAATACCACATTTGCACATCACCTCTTTATCATACATTAAGTCATTGTATAACATATTCAGGCGATGCACCAGTGTGCTATTTGTAATACCAGTGTTAAAGCAATAAAAAGTTAGGTGTTCCATGATAGATCAAAAGAACTTCAGTGGCCAAGGGTAAAACAAAGTAAATTTCCGCTTGACGGAACGAATCAGTGATAGTCGTATCATCACATGAGCTTGATCCCTGGTCCTCTTCTTTGTGTTGTACAAATGGGGCATGTTTTCTGTAACAAAGAGAAGTGTTTGTCTTGATTAACCCTTTACCACACAATCCCAACTTTTACCGACCCTGAGTAAGAAGCCTTTTCAGAACAATGTGGGAAAAGGAGGAAATGCTGGTAACCAGCATTTACTCCTTTTCCCACACTGTTTTCTACCTTTTCAAAAAGAAATTTCAATTTTTGAGTCACAATAATTTTGTCATATGTAAATGCTATCAATTTGGACTAGTCTAAAACTCTGTCACGTGGTAAAGAATTAAGTCTCAAAAAGCAAAAAAAATGAGCTGGACCAACAGACCAAAGTACATTATTATTGAATTTTTTTTCTGGATAACAGAGATGTTATAAAATGTCATAGTTTTTGCAACACGACAGCACCACGGCTATGACAATATCTCGGCTATTTCTTTCAAAATAGCCAAGCTAAAAATTAAAGTATTTACAACCATTTGAAGCCCTTTATAGATTCTCATTTTTTTAATCATCTATACAGTTTCTTAAGTAACCATCTACTTTAACTCTTTACCAAACAATCCGGACTTTTAACGACCCCAAGCAAGAAGCCTTTGAAAAACATTGATGGCAAAGGAGAAAATGCTGGTAACCAGCATTTTCTCCTTTTTCAACAATGTTTTCCACCCTTTCAAAACCTATTCTCAGCATCTGAACTACATTTAATGTGTTGTTTGCACATGCTATCAAATTGGATCAGTCTAAAATTTTGTCATTTGTTAAGAGACTAATGGTTTGATTCTTCATCTCTGTTTTACCACTTCATTGAAATAGCCTTACTTCTTCACCACAGGGCATGCAAAATAAAGGTAATTGCAGACACCAATTTCAATGTGGTTCAAATTACAGGGTTCGTCTTTGAAATGGTTGAAAACATTGTGGAAAAAGGACAAAATGCTGTTAACCAGCGTTTTCTCCTTTATCCCACAATGTTTTCAAAAGCCTATTCCATCAGAGTCATTAAAAAGCTGGTCTAAGAATAAATCTTAGATAATGAACTGATAATTCAAGCTAATTTCTTAGTCCAAGTTGCAGAGATTTTAACGGACAAAAGTACTTACTGTTACAGTGCTCAGACATAGATCGTGGACCACATGGTTACAAAAAAAGATTGTTATGTCACTGGCATAGCGGAGATCTGAAAAAAGAATAGTGCTATTAACAATTAGCCTTCCAAAGACTGCTTAAATTGCAGACATTGTAGATTAAGATCAGATTGCACAATCTGTGCAGTAAAATTTCAGGGCAAAGGATGTTACATCTATGTTTTATCAAGTCTTGCTTTCCATGAGTTAAGGGCACCTCTCCACGCTTTCCCACTATTTTTTCTGTTCTTTTTTCCTCCATAATACATAGAATAACCCTCAAAGCCATTGGCTTCCAACAAGACTGATGTCTATACAGTGTTTTCAGAAAAGAAAAAATACATAATGATTTTCGACTAAATCTTAGGGCAAATGTTCACCCAGCCTGGATTCAAAACTCTCAGCTCTTGCTTAACTCTTTACCACACAATCCCAAATTTTAACAGCCCTGAAAAAAAAAAAGGCTTTTGAAAACATTGTGGGCAAAAAAGAAAATGACAGGAAATAAGCCTTCCCTCCTTTTCCCAAAATATTTTCTACCTTATTAAGGTCAAATTTCTTTATTTGGACCACCTTTAATTGTTTTGTCTGTAAATGCTTTCAATTTAGACCAAATTGTTGAAACTTTGTTGTATGGTAAAGGGTTAACCCTTATCAAGCAATCTCATGTTTTTGAGATGGACAACTGGTAACCAGTATTTTCTCCTTTTCCAAAAATGTTTGTTTACCTTTCTTGGATAATTCAAACTATTTCTGTCACTTTTATTTTTTTGTCTGCAAGCTTTATCACTACACACCAGCCTGCAATTTTCTCATCAGTTGAAGACTTAACTCTTTACCAAATGACAAAATTTTAGCTGTGTAAGTAGGCCACTCAAGCAAGTCTGTGTCAGCATGAAACAAGAGCACCACACGCAGGTGCCAACGTTTGGCTGCAGTTGCTTTTCATGAAAATTCTACGTCAACAATGGGGCATTAGCGTGTCAAAAATATTTTGATGGATACCTACCCCTGCTGTAGTAGGATCCGTTTTAATAGTTAACAACTAGTACATGGTTGAAGTAAACAGCTTAAGTAAATACTGAGATATACTATAATGACCAAGTTTTTGAAAATGTCAAAGTTTCTGTATGACGCAGACAGTGACACAGATGACGACAAGGCTATGACAATAAACTTGACCTTTTCTTCGAAATACAGCCATGCTAATAATGAAAGAAAATTAACTTCTGACAGAAATTTCTTGCAAATGATTTATGAATTAGTCATAGTCTTACCATTAACAATAATTCTTTCCTGGCAGATACAACACACCTGTCCAACTGAAACAAACATAAACAACACATGTCCATTATTTACTAATACCTGCAAAACCTTCAGGCCACCCGGGCCAGTTGATTGATTGTATGGTATTTAACACCGTTCACAACATTATTTTGGTTATATCGCAGTGACCAGTGCACCTATCATGCTTTCCTGGAGTTTCTGTCACCAGTACTATGCACAACTTTCTTTCAAGCCACTGGCTGCTTTCCCACATATCCATCATCGAAACAAGGGTCAGTGGTGAGAGAGGAATGAATCCTGACACAATGACTATCATCACTCCTCGGAAAAAAAAATTGGCCTTTTCTGCAAGATTTTCTTAATTTGAAAGTAAAACAACTTTTGCTTGGCTAAACCAAAGGGTTTAGCCAATCAGAAGCTGTGTTACTTCCAAATTCAGAAAATTCTGAAGAATAAGACTAAGAACATTTTTAACTCTTTACCACACAATCCTGAGTTTAAATGACCTTGAGGAAAAAAAACTTTTAAAAATATTGTGGGAAAAGGAGAAATGCTGGTAACAAGTATTCTCTCCTTTTCCCATAATTTTCTCTACCCTTCCCAAAACAAACTTCAATTTTTGAGTCAAATTAATTTGGTCGTCTGCAAATGCTTTGAATTTCAGCATGTCTAAGGTTTTATTGTTTGGTAAAGTGTTAAGAATGGTTGGCAAATACAGACCTGTACTGAAAAATCTGTCTTCTTTTAATTTCTAAATGCTAAAAGTTTAAAATTATGGGCCCAATTTCAACTCTTTATCAGATGACAAAATTTCAGTATGGTCAAAATTAAAAGCAACTGCAGAAGACAAGTAAGATTTTACTTCAATGTCAAAATTTGTCTTTGAAAGAGTAGATAAGAGGGCCAAGATGGCCCTGAATCGCTCAGCTGAATTTTTGTGAGGACCATAGCCAATTTTTTTTTTGAGGTATTGAAACTTTGGAAACAAAATCATTATTTTGCCAAGCAATTTTGAAAAGGTCACCTGTAAAAGTAATTTCAAAATCTGTCACCACCCCTACAATCATCACCACAGCAATGATTTTGATGAATCAGAATTCTGCAAATAAATTTTTGGATAGATCACCCAAGGACAATTTCTTGAAGAAGAGCACATGCTCGATAGTGACTAAAAACATAAGTCGAACAAAGCACCACATGCAGGTGCCAACAATTGGCTGTTGTTTTTCAAAGGATAAAAATTTCCCTAACAGTTTTTGGAAAGGGTCACCCTAGGAACATTTCTGTGAAATTATTTCAAAATCTGACCAGCCGTTCCAGAGAAGAAGAATTAAGAAATTCCTCTTCATGTCCCTATAGTGCAAATAGCCCCCACCGCCAGAGCCATGTTTCTTGACAGATCACAATTTTGTGAACAATTTTTGAAAAGAGTCACCCAAGGAACATTTCTGTGAAATAATTTCAAAATCTGACCAGTGGTTTTAGAGAAGAAGATTCTTTTAGAATTTCTTCATTTCTGTATAGTGCATGTAGCCCCCAGTCACCAGAGCCATGTTTCTTGATGGATCAAAATTTCTCGAACAATTTGCGAAAAGGGTCACCCAAGGAAAATTTCTGGGAAATTATTTCAAAATGTGACCAGCCGTTCCAGAGAAGAAGAACTTTTAAAACTTTCCTCAGGTACGTATAGTGCAAGTAGCCCCCCCATCAGAGCCATGTTTCTTGACTGATCAAAATTTAGCGAACATTTTTGAAAAGGGTCTCACAAGGAACATCTCTGTGAAATTATTTCAAAATCTGACCAGCCGTTTCAGAGAAGAAGAATTTTTAAGAATTTCTTCATTTTCGTATAGTGCATGTAGCCCCCAGTCACCAGAGCCATGTTTCTTGACGGATCAAAATGTCGCGAACAACTTTTGAAAAGGGTCACCCAAGGAACATCTCTGTGAAATTATTTCAAAATCTGACCTGCCGTTTCAGAGAAGAAGAATTTTTAAGAATTTCTTCATATCCGAATAGTGCAAGTAGCCCTCAGTCACCAGAGCCATGTTTCTCGACGGATCAAAATTTCGCGAACACCTTTTGAAAGGGGTCACCCAAGGAACATCTCTGTGAAATTATTTCAAAATCTGACCAGCGGTTTCAGAGGAGAAGATTTTTAAAGAATTTCATAGAAAATTCCATTTGGTTGCCATGGCAACCAGAGTTTTTGATTAAATCAAATTCTGTGAACAATTTTTCAAAGAGGACCGCCCAAGGAACATTCCAGCCAAGTTTGGTCCAAATTGGCCCAGCGGTTTAGGAGATGATGTTTAAAGAATTGTTGACGACGCATGACAGACGACGCACGACGGACACCGGGTGATCCTAAAAGCTCCCCATGAGCACGTTGTGCTCAGGTCAGCTAAAAAAAGTGTGGGGAAAAAAGAGAAAATGCTTTTTACCAACATTTTCTCCTTCTCCCTGAATGTTTCCAAAAAACTGATTCCATAAGGATCATTTAAAAATGGTGTGCCTTTACTCAATATGGGGTAAAGTACACAAACCAGCATCAGGATTAAGGAATTCCTATGTCGTTTATGTATCTACAAATAGGTTCCAGGCAATAACCATGATGTCACTTGTCCTCAAGCAAGTTGTCCTTAACTCTTTACCACTCAACAAAATTCTAGACTTGTCCAAATTGAAAGCACTTGCAGAAAACAATCTAAATGTGGCTCCAATGATGTAATTTGTCTTTGATAGAGTAGAAAACACTGTGGGAAAAGGAGAAAATGCTGGTTACCAGCATTTTCTCCTTTCCCAAAAATGTTTTCAAAAGCCTTCTCTGAGGGTCTTTGAAAGTCGGAATTGTGTTGTAAAGGGTTAAGGAAGCTATTCTGATCTTTATCTCATCAAACTTAAAAATGATTTATCACTGAATTAAGAAAGCAGATAGCTGGCAAATAATAGTAAAGATGAAAGATAACAGTAAAAAATATTTTTAATGGTATTTTCTTAATGGGCTATATAGCCTCTTTAGGTATTTTTAGATTTGACACCACAGTTTCACAAAGACTTCTGGGAATGTCACATAACTGATTATGCGTCAACAGCCAGGATTCATACTGCTGGTTTTTTATTAAAATTAACCAAAGAATTAATCTAATTGTAAAGCAAAGTATATCTAGTTGTACCAATTAGAATTTTACGAGAAATTTTGATTAAAGTCATAAAAATAGGTCTCCTGAAAGGGACACAAGAAAAACAATTTAAATCCCGTACCATCTACAGATATTGCTCGTTTTTGGGTCTTGATACGTCTGTTCATCAGTCCAAAACTATCTGCATCCAGGATTTTTTTACATCCTTCCCTGAGAGAGATCTGAAATGTTGACAAGGACATCTATAAAAGCTGGGAAAAACTGAAACATATTTCTTTACCCTTTACCATCCAGTCCCAAGTTTTAACGACCCTGATTATGAAGACTTCTGAAAACATTGTGGGAAAAGGAGAAAATGCTGGTAACCAGCATTTTCTCCTTTTCCCACAATGTTTTCTACCCTATCAAAAACAAATTCCATGATTGGAGCCATATTCAAATTGTTTTCTGTCACTGTTTTTAATTCGTACTAGTCTACAATTTTGTTATTTGTTAAACGGTTAACCCTTTACCACACAATCCTCAGTTGAAACGACCTTGAGAAAAAACGCTTTTTAAAAACATTTTGGGAAACGAAGAAAAAGTTGGTAACCCCAATTTTCTCCTTTTCCCACAATGTTTTCTACCCTTTCAAAAACAAACTCAATCATTGGAGCCACAATCAAACTGTTGTCTGCGAATGTTTTCAATTCGGAGTTGTCTACAAATTTGTCATCTGGTAAAGGTTTAACTCTTAACCACACAATCCTCAGTTGAAAAGACCATGAGAAGAAATGCCTTTTAAAAACATTTTGGGAAAAGGAGAAAATGCTGGTAAACAGCATTTTCTTCTTTTCCCACAATGTTTTCTACTTGTTCAGATAAAAATAATACCATTGCCAAATTTTATTTGTCGTCTGTCAAAGGTTTCGATTTGGACCAGTCTAAAATGGTTGTTATAACTGAGGATTTTGTGGTTAAAGGTTTAATATTTTAGACTGGTCCAAATCAAAAGTTTTGGCAGATGACAAATAAAAAATTTGGCAATGGTGTTATTTGTAGCTAAATGAGTAGAAAACATTGCGGGAAAAGGGGAAAATGTTAAAGCTTAAAGCTTTTACCACATACCGGTTAATCTTCAGTTATAACAACTATGAGAAAAAAACCTTTTATACACATTTTGGAAAAAGGACGAAAAATTCCAATTTTTGATTGACATTCATTTTTCGTCTGCAAAGGATTTCAGTCTGGACAAGTGTAAAGTTTTTCATTTGATATAGAGTTAAAATAACTGCTGGAGTAGGCATGTCTTAACCCTATATCACATGACAAAATTTTACACTTGTTCAAACTGAAAACATTTGCAGCCAACAACATAATCACATTTCATAGGGTAGGATTTGTGTCTTAAAAGGTAGAAAACATTGTGGGAAAAAGAGAAAATGCTGATTACCAGCATTTTCTCCTTTTCCTACAGTGTTTTCAAAAGACCTCTTTCTCAGGGTCATTAAGAGTCAAAACTGTGTGGTAAACCGTAAAGGGTTAAAAAAACAGGGCAGAAGCAGTTTGTATGAAAAGATAATGGTGTCATAATTATGATACAGACCTGTAAATTATAATCTTGCATAATTTTCACCAAGGAATCTCGGAGTCCTGGTATCTCCATCCCAGGTTGGATCCTACGGATCAAGATGATGGGATCCACATGGGTTCCTATGCTGTTCAATAACCCAGTTATAAATGCTGAAATAATACGGTAAACTAGATAAAGCTACATACCAAATTTGGTAATGCTATGCTTTATGGTTAGGAAAAAGATTTTTGAAGTTTTCACTATATAAGCCCATGTAAATCTTGTGAATCCAGCAGCGGGGCCAATTTTGACCCCAGGGCTATGATTTGAAGAATGTTGGTAAAGGTCAATTAGATATTAACCCTTTACCAGATGGCAAAATTTTAGCCTTGTCAAAATTCAAATGCTCGGGTAAATAGAGATACACCTATGTATCTGGTTGATGATAAAAAGTATTACAGTTGTAATATTACAACAGTCTACATTTCTGAGTGGTCAGATCATGTCGAGTTGAGTGTGTAAAGAGGTGCCCATCAGATAGGTCAAATGCAATGTGCACATCTTAACATATGCAAGAAGACATGATCCTACTTTGCACAAATGCAGACTGTTGACATATTCCTTTAATCATATACCTTCCCATTTTAAATGTGAACAAACATCACAAAATTAATTGAGCCGTACTCTGTGAAAAGGGGGCTTAATGCATCTCCCAAAAGTATCGACCCAGGTCAGCCTGTGTGGACTCAGCCTGCGCAGTCCGTGCAGGCTGACCTGGGCCGGAACTTTTTGCTATAAGTCAATTTTCTGTATGTCCACGCATCAGTCTACCCTAGGATAAGCTCGATTGTTAAAAAAGGTGGCTATTATGGATCTGTAAGTATGTGATGGTTTGCTTGGTACCATGGATCATGGACATGCATTAAGCCCCCTTTTCACAGAGCATGGCTCAATTATAAATAACTTACTTGGTTTGTCCAATGAATGCTGTATAAGGTCCTCCCATAGTTCTTCATCATTGTGCTCCTTACAGAACTCTATAGCTTGGTTAACATCCTTGATCTTGTCCGTGATCAGGTTCAGTGCTTGTCTAATGTTACCCATGCGACCTGTGCAAGGATAGTAACTTTTGCAAATAGATTTTAAACTAGAGCATCACATGCAGGTGCCAAAACTTGGATACAGTTGATTTTGGTGAAAATTTCAAGTAAAAAATGGGGCATAAATGTGGCAAAAATATTTTGATAGTTACATGCCCCTATTGCATGGGTTCCCCTTTTGATTGATAACATCTAGAGTTTGAAGTAAATAACTTATGCAATAACAGATATATAAAATACTAAAGTCTTTTTAAATTTGAAAGTAACACAACTTCTGATTGGCTAAACCACATGGTTTAGCCAATTAGAGGTGTTACTTTCAAATTTAGAAAATTCTGGAGAATAAGACCATGAACGTTCTCAGGAATGGTTGGTGAATACTGGCCCAGAGCTATGACATTTGCCTTCATGTTTTCTTCAAAAACAGCCGAGCTTAAAAAATTTGTTCCATTTCTTTATTAACCGACATGTTTTATGTTAGCCCTTTACCAAACAATCTCATGTTTTAATGATCCTAATGAAGAGGGCTTTTGAAAATGTTGGTAAACAGCATTTCTCCTTTACCCACAATGTTTTCCACTCTTTCACAGTCAGGTCTTATTCTACTGGATATTGGCCCGGCCAGGTAGCTCAGTGGTTAGCATATCTTACTAGTGATCTTATGTTGACGGTCTGATACCTGGTTGAGGCATACTTTTTTTCGAGCAGTGAAAAAGTAGTCAGTGGTTCAGAAAGAAAGTTGCGTCAGCACTGGTATGAGAAAGCTACGAAACACATGCGTAGGTCCAACAGCCGCTGCAATATGACCTTAACTGTTAAAACCCTGTTAACTACAATTCAGACAACGAAACAATCTACAGGTTATTGCACCATTTAAAGAAAATAAAGAGAATATTTTTGTAAGAGTAGGCTTTTTACCAAATGTTACAATATTTGAATGGTCCAAATCAAAAAATTTACAGGCAACAAATCAAATATAGCTCATTAAAATGGAACTGTCTTTGAAAGGGTAGAAAACATTGTGAGAAAAGGGGAAAAAGCTGGTAACTTGCATTTTCTCCTTTTACCACAATGTATTCAATAGCCTTTTCTAATGGTTGTTAAAATTTGGCATTGCATAGTGAAGGGCTGTAGAACAGGCTGTGAGGGAGCAACAGACAAAGGGCTTATCTATTGATTGTACTTGTATGTTTGTATTTCTCTTTAATTTTTTTCTTAACTCTTTACCAAACGACAAAATTTTAGACTAGTCCAAATTGAAAGCATTTGCAGATGTCAAAATAAATGTGAATCAAAAATTGAAATTTGATTTGGGAAGGGTAGAAAACATTGTGGGAAAAGGAGAAAATGCTGGTAACCAGCATTTTCTCCTTTTCCCACAATGTTTTCAAAAGCGTTCTTTCTCAGGGTCGTTAAAAGTCGGGACTGTGTGGTAAAGTGTTAAAAGGTAAGTTCCAATATCTGGGTCACATTTAATTTGTCATCTGCAAATTTTTTCAATTTAGGCCAGACTAAAATTCTGTCATCTTGTAAAGAATTATAGGGTAATAAATCCATCCTCAACATGTAAACAATATAAACTTTGTCCTTCTTCAACATGTAAACAATACAAAACTACACTGAGCAGTGCTCTGTAAAAAGGGGGCTTAATGCACATGGGTCAAAACCTTTTGCTATGTATTATTTTTCTGCATGTTTAAGGACAAGTGTACCTCATGTTTCAGTCATTTACTTTAGGAAAAAGATTCTATGGATCCATAATTATATGATAACTGGCTTGGTATAATGCATTGTGGAGATGCGTTAAACCCCCTTTTACTAGAGCATGGCTCATTTTGAGTTCCAACTTACCTAACAAAAACACCTGTTCTTCATCAAACTCTCTTATTTCCACCTCTTTCAAGGCTAAGTCCACGGGGTATGGTACACTACTCTTTAGAAATGGAAGTAATTTTGGTCTGTCAAACTCTGCATATAATTTGACTATCTGGTCAGAGTATGGAACAACAAGCTGGTAGTCCTTCACGTTCAATTGATACAGGTACTGGAAAAAAATCAAAGCAGTGAAAGTACTGAACCACGAAAGAAAGCACCAACCCTTTACTACACAATCTCAAGTTTTAACAACCCTTGGAAATAACACTTTTGAAAACATTGTGGGAAAAGCAGAAAATGCTGGTAACTGTCTGATACAGAGATAATTTATTTTTCCTCCCCAAAAAAAACCTTTGAAATAGCAATATTTGGATTTTTACTATCAGTTTGAAAGTTGTTACGGGAGACCACTCCTTCATGCATAGCTTCATCCCGATTTAAATACAATACCTAACAACTGCGTTAGGGAGATATCTCTTTATCTCAGTGGTTATGGTATTGGCCTTTCGTCCGGGAGTTCTAGGTTCGAATCCTGCCCGGTCCCTTTATTTCTGCCATGCATTTGTTCATTTGTTTCTTTGTTACTGACTTTGTTCGTAAGATGGGGGCTCGTCTGGGATCGGCCATTGAGCCATTAATCCCATTTGTTGTCCAAAAATGGACATTTGTTGTCTAAATAATAGACTTAATGCCTAATAAGGCTTTGAGTCATCAATAAATGATGACTTTAAGAGGGGGTGTGTTACGGGAGACCACTCCTTCATGCATAGCTTCATCCCGATTTAAATACAATACCTAACAACTGCGTTAGGGAGATATCTCTTTAGCTCAGTGGTTATGGTATTGGCCTTTCGTCCGGGAGTTCTAGGTTCGAATCCTGCCCGGTCCCTTTATTTCTGCCATGCATTTGTTCATTTGTTTCTTTGTTACAGACTTTGTTCGTAAGAAAGTTTCATTTCACTTATTTAGCAGGAAAGGGGTAAATACTTACAATATACAAATATCTTGGCCTTGTCTGAAGCTGCTTCACAACTTTCTCCACCTAAATGTACGGAAAAAATATAATTATAAATAACAAAGGCAACTTCACGCTTTACTAAACGATCCCAACTTTTACCGACCCTATAGAAGAATACTTTTGAAAACATTGCGGGAAAAGGAGAAAATGCTGGTTACCAGCATTTCCTCCTTTTCCCACAATGTTTTCAAACCCTTTCAAACACAAATTTTAATCTTTGAGTCACATTCATTTCATCTTCTGCAACTGTCTTCTGCAACTGCAACTCCCCCCCCCCATCCTAAAAGAAAAAGGACTTTTGAAAACACTAAGGGAAAAGGAAAAATTGCTTAGCTTCAAACTAATGTTGAATGGGACAAAAGATACATAATCCCATTTTATCACAAATGCCCCCCTAAAAGCAAATTTTCAGAAATATGACCTTTACGTTGTGAGATGACCTTGACCTTATCATCAGCAGGTGTGTACCAATGAGAGGTACCAGCTTACCATGTATAAGTGTTATAACTTAAGTACTTAAAAAATATACAGAGAAATGACTATGAAAAGTTTTGAAAATAAGTTTTCATGATCAGGGTTAAAATTTTTTACCTAACCTTGGACATATAACCCACAGAAGATCGGTATCAATGACAGGTATCTACATACCAAACATGAGCATTGTAAGTAAAAAAGTCGGGAAAACTGATCTGTAACTCATGGTGGTTGACTTACACACCAAAAGTCAGCTCAACATCTACCAGCGTTTAGAAAAAAAGTCCGGAAAACTGTTTTTTCCGTGAAAATTTCTAAGTCCAAGTCCCGTAATTTCGTCAAAAATCAGTGGACTGGAACAGAACTCAAAGCTGATCTGTAACTTATTGTTGTTGACTTGCACACCAAAAGTCAGCTCAATATCTACCAGCGTTTAGAAAAACAGTCCGGAAAACTGTTTTTTCCGTGAAAATTTCAAAGTCCAAGGCCCGTAATTTTGTCAAAAATCAGTGGACCAGAACAAAACTCGAACTTGATCTGTAACTCATGGTTGTTGACTTACACACCAAAAATCAGCTCAATATCTACCAGCGTTTAGAAAAACAGTCCGGAAAACTGTTTTTTCCGTGAAAATTTCTATGTCCAAGGCCCGTAATTTCGTCAAAAATCAGTGGACCAGAACAAAACTCGAACTTGATCTGTAACTCATGGTTGTTGACTTGCACACCAAAAATCAGCTCAATATCTAACAGCGTTTAGAAAAAAGTCCGGAAAACTGTTTTTTCCGTGAAAATTTCTAAGATCAAGGCCCGTAATTTCGTCAAAAATCAGTGGACTGGAACAAAACTCAAACTTGATCTGTAACTCATGGTGGTTGACTTACACACCAAAAATCAGCTCAATATCTGCCAACGTTTAGAAAAAAAGTCTGGAAAACATTTGCGTGCGGACTGACGGACAGACAGAGGGACGGAGTGCAAACCTAAAGTCCCCTTTGGCTTCGCCGGTATGGGACGAAATACCAATATCCAGCATTTTCTACTTTTCTATCCTTTCACAAATTCCATCATTTGGGCCATGTCTAATTTTTCTTCAGTAAAAACTTTCAATATGCTCTTAAATATGGACATCCAGTAAGGAGTACCTCAATTCCCATCTGGGTTTTCATCTCAGGATGACCTAACAACTCTTTATCACATGACCGATAGATTGTATTGGAGTATAACCCTTTACAACACGATGCCGACTTTTCACGACCCTGAGGAAAAAGCCTTTTGAAAACAGCATTTTCTCCTTTTCCCGTAATGTTTTCTACCCTATCAATGAAGAAGTTTATCATTTGAGCCACATTAAAATTGTCATCTGCAAATGCTTTTAATTCGGACAAGGCTAAAATTTTGTTGTTTGGTAAAGGGTTAACATCATTTTAACAGCTAAGGTCATATCATGGCGGTCAGTGCACCTACGCACCTGTTATTTGCCTTTCTTACACCAGTACTGCCACAACTTTCTTTCAAAGTCACTAACTACTTTTCTCACGTGCATCAGAGCTGAGAGACTTTTGACTTGTCTATATCCAAAGCATCAGACAGGCTAGAGGTACAATAACAAGATCAAGTGAGCCGTGCTCCGTCAAAACAGTGTTTAATGCTTCCTTGATGTGTTATACCTAACAAAACATCACATAATTATGGATCTATAAAATCCCTTTTGTATAACAAGTGGCTGAATCCTGAGGTAGAAGGGTCCCTGAATATATAGAAAATTTAATAAAAGCAAAAAGTTTCTACCCATGTCAGCCTGCGCGTACAGCGCAGGCTGACATGGGTCGATACTTTTTGCAGATGTATTAAAAACTCTTTTCACAGAGCAGGGCTCATGTATTTTAGTGCAATTAGAACTATCCAGCATAGTGATACAGATCTCGAAGAAGACACAATACGACTGTACCCACCGGAATTTTGTCGATGTTGCTCAGTAACATTTGAACTGCTTGCTCCTCGTCAAACTCCATAAGTTGTATGATTTTATCGCTGATAGAATCAAACAAATTGTGTTTGAATATCAACACAAACACATCTGGATGTTTCAGCCTACAACAGAGAAAAAGTAAACCTCACAAAGGTGAATCCCCCCCCCCCCACCCAGTGCTTTGATAGTCCGATGTTCAAACCCAACTTGAATTACATACATTTATTATATTAGAATAGTGTTTTAAGTTAACCCTTCACCAAACAAACCTTGATTTTAATGTCCACGAGGAAGACAGCTTTTTAAAACATTTTGAGAAAAGGAGAAAAGCAGGTAATCTATATTGTCTCCTTTTTCCACATTACTTTCTATGACAAAGACAAATTCTACCATTGGGAGTCACATTGAATTTGTCATTTGCAAACACTTTCATTATGGAAAAAAGTCTAAACTTCGTTGTTTGGTTAGGAGTAAAAGGAGAAATGATTCAACACATCTGGAAACTTTGTCTCGAACAATTACAGTTTGCGGTTTATAGTTGCTGTTTCATTGCATTTCACTGGGAAAAGTTGCATTTGCAGTAACAATCAATTAAGAAATAATCTTCTTTCTATCGTGGTTTATCGTTCAATAAACTAGTTGTGAGTTATGAGGCACAATAAATAATCCACGAGGGCGATACTAGAATGATGTCAGTCTACATAGAATAACGTAGATTTTACCACGCCTTCGTTGCACTGTGTTTATAGAGCCGAATTCATGTGTCATGTTAGAATGTAGGATAAGTAATGCAGCTGGTAAGCACAGCATAAACATATCATAAGTTTTATCCTAAACTGAAGTGTTTTTGTTTACTTGAGACATGTCGCAAAATCTTTGTAAAAGACTAAAAAATATTATATTTGTTATCAATAAAATCTTGACTAGTGCACAGTAACAGAAATTCTGCCACTTGGCGATATTCATGGAACAAAAATCACTTTCTATTTTGTATGTATGATGTTCTATGCTACTTGAAAATTATTTCAGTTATACCACAGCAGCAAGTGCACTTATCAATCTTTTTCTGGAGTTTCTTTCACTACTACTTTGCACAATATTCTTTCCAAGCTTCTGGTGGCTTTTCAACAGAACCACTGTCAAAAAAATAATCAACAGTGAGACAGGAATGAATCCTGTCGCAATGACTGTAATCAATCCTTGGAAAGAAATTCACCCAGCTAGGAGATTCAAACCAGCAACCACCTGATTTCAAGTCCAACATGTTACAAACTCCGCTACCAGCTCGGTGATTACACTTTATCATATGGCTTGCAACACGCGAAAAGGGGCATTCGGACATCTGCGTAAAGTGTCATCTCGGATCAGCCTGCGCATTCCGCGCAGGCTGATCTGAGACGGCATTTTACATCTACATTAGATTTTGTTCTTCAGTAGACTTGTGCAAAACAGAAAATTACATTAAAACAGAAAATGTCGTTTCGGCGTAGCCTGTGCTGAATGCGCAACGTAACCTGAGACGACACTTTACGCAAATGTCCGAATGCCCCTTTTCATGTGTTGCATGCCATATAGGGTTTATACTTACTTCAAATAGATTGCTAAAGCTTTGTCAAAGGCTCTTTCATATCCATGTCTGAAAGAAAAAAAAGTTGAAATATCTGTAGTTTTACATCATTCTTCCTTAACCCTTTACCACACAATCCCGAGTTTTAACAACCCTGAAAGAGATGGCTTTTGAAAACATTGTGGGAAAAGGAGAAAATGCTGGAAACCAGCATTTTCTCCTTTTCCCCCAATGTTTTCTATTCTATCACAGACGGAAATCATCATTTGAGCTACATTTAATTTGTCGTCCTCAAACCCTTTCAATTTGGTCAAGTCTAAAATTTTGTTGTTTGGTAAAGGGTTAACTAACCCTTCACTACACAATCCTGTGTTTATCCCTCAACCAAACAATCCCGAGTTTTAACGACCCAAAGAAGAATGCTTTTGAAAACACTGTGGGAGAAAAGGAGAAAATGCTGGTAACCAGCATTTTCTCCTTTTCCCACAATGTTTGCTACTCTTTCAAAAAAAACAAATAAATTTCAACTATTCAGACATATTTTGCAAATGTTTTCAATTTGGACAACTCTAAAATTCTATGCTTTGGTACAGACTTTAACAACCATGAAGAAAAGCCTTTTTGGAAATATTCTCACACTTCTTTCCTAAAAAATCTCATGAACTGTCTACACATCAAAGGTAATCTACACATCCTTTCAATTTGGGAAAGTCCAAAATTGACTTCTGACAAACAGCTTAAAAAAATTCAGCTGATGACTTTGTAAAACATTCCCGTAAAACTGGAACAATCTCCAGTTTTACTGACCCTGAACAAGGAGGCTTTTGAAAACATTGCAGAAACATGAGAAAATGCTAGTACCCAGCATTTTCTCCTTTTCCAACAATGTTTTCTACCTTTTCAAAGACATTTTCTAAGTTAGATTTTATCAGTTATCCGCAAACACTTTAAATTTGGATGAGTCAAAAACTTTGTCATTTGGTAAAGAGTCAAGCTGATTGGTAAATGTAATTCTTTTCCATTTACTCTTATACTACCAATGTAGACTTGAGTAGCTGACACAGATCAAAATCAGACTGCACAGAACATGCAGTCTGATCTTGGATCTACACTATCTGCTACCTAGGTCTGTATTCACCAACCATTCTTGAGAACATTCCTAGTCTTAATCTCTAAGATTTTCTATATTTAAAGCAACACAACTTCTGATTGGCTAAACCAAATAGTTTAGCCAATCAGAAGTTGTATTACCGTACTTTCAAATATAGAAAATTCTCGGAAATAAGAAAAAGAACGTTCTTAAGAATGGTTGGTGCATACAGACACAGATGCTAGACTTTCACCCAATTCATCTTCAGTGGAAGTGGAAATCTACTTTCAGACCTCAAAAAAAAGTCCAATTTCTGGAGTTGGTAGTCAAAGGGTTAAAACAGTCTTTTACATACAGCTCAGCGAGGGACTGCAGTAGAATCCTGTTACTTCTGTCTTTCTCCAATCTGTCTAAAACTGCTTTTATAATCGTCTGAACATGGTATAAAGTATACGGCCAATCTTTGATCAGTTGTAAAAATATCTGAAATATGTTTAAGCCTTTATCACACAACCTCGAGTTTTAACGATCCTGAGGAAGAAACCTTTTGAAAACATAAAGGGAAAAGGAGAAAATGTTGGTTACCAACATTTTCTCCTTTTCCCATAATGTTTTTCACGCTATCAAAGACAAATTTCATCATTTGAGCTATATTAAAATTGAGGAAGAAGCCTTTTAAAAACATTCTGGGAATAGGAGAAAATGCTGGTAACCAGCATTTTCTCCAATTCCCACAATGTTTTTCACCCTATCAAAGAAAAGTCCAGTCATTGGAGCTGTATTAAATTGTTGTCTGCAAATGCTTTCACTCTTGACAAGTCTAAATTTCAGTTGTGTAGAAAAAAGTTAAACATTTACTATTACCAATTTGGTCAGTACATAAGATCTTGACATTCAGTGCAGCTTCATATCTGTACAGCATTATGGGGGATATACATGTATACTGTCAGCAAGTAACTACAGTATCTGTGAAAGGTTTTCATAAGATTAAATTTCATATCAGGGATTTCCTGCTTCATTCTTTACCACACAATCCAAAGTTTTAATGATTGACAAAGAAAGCAATTGAAAACATTGTGGGTAAAGGAGAAAATGCTGGTAACCAGCATCTTCTCCTTTAACCACAATGTCTTCAAAAGCTTTCTTCAGTAGGGTTTCTGGACATGTAGCAAACTGACAAATAGCAAAAAGTTTCAACCAAGGCTGACCTGGGACGAAACTTTTTGCTATAGCATTATGCCCCCTTTTCACAGAGCATGCCTCACTTACATTTTGAATTATTTGAGACTCAATGCCAAGCTGCTATAAATAAAAACTCAATACCTGATGGTCTGTGTGCAAAAACTCATTCAGCACCATTTCATAGATAGCTGGACTTAAAACTGGATCTTCTCTTGGCAAGTACGGGGCTAAAGACTGAAAAGTATGGGTAACGTCTAAACATTTTTACAGAACAGTTCTGTTCTGCTTACTTACACATGCACATTTCTCCATGAAATATTACATGTAAGAAAAAACATATTAGCAGTTCATTTGCTCATATGTATCAAACCTGCTTCTACATTATTTGCCAGTGGAAAAAAAGTCAATTAAGTTAGAATAGAAGCTACAATGACATAAATATTTGGGTTTTACCTTTTAAAACAAATTAAAATTTCATCTGACTAGTTGGTAATCCAACCTAATTTCTTGGGTCCATGTGTGTTTGAAAAAACATTTAATCACACTATGCCATGACTTTTCCAATCCTAAGCAAGTAAATTTTTAAAAATTCTGTCGTTGATGCTTATTTCCTCCTTACTCTTCCTATCCTTTTGAAGAAAAATCTTATCATTAGAGCCTCAATTCATCTGTTGTCTGCAAATACTTTCAATTTTGATAAGTGCAGAATACTTTTATCTGATAAAGACTTAACAATTTCTTGTTTACCATTTTTTACCCCATTTCAAATTAAAGTAGTGTGAAGGGGTGATGCCACTTGTCAAAGGATTTAAACAGTGAATATTTCAATTCCAACCACATAAATGTGAATTTAAAAATCTTCATATGGAGCACCTTCCTAAACCATTCAGGATAAAGACACTATTGCTTAGCCCTTTATCACACAATCCCGACTTTTAACGACCCTGAGAAAGAGAGCTTTTGAAAACATTGTGGGAAAAGGAGAAAATGCTGGTAACCAGCATTTTCTCCTTCTACCACAATGTTTTCTACCCTTCCCAAACCCAATTTCAATTTTTCAGTCACATTTATCTTGTCGTCTGCAAATGCTTTCAATTTGGACCAGTCTAAAATTCTGTCGTCTGGTAAAGGGTTAACCCTTTATCACACACATTCCTGAGAAAGAAAGCTTTTGAAATATTGTTGGAGAAGGAGAAAATGCTGGTAACCAGCACTCTCTCCTTTTTCCCACAATGTTTTCTCCCATATTGAAGACAGAAATCATCATTTTTAGTTTCATTTAATTTGCCTTCTGCAATTGCTTTCAATTCGGTTGAGTCCAAAAGGGCTAATACCTCTCTCAAAATTCAGACACTAACCGACTGATTAACACAGGTAATCCATTTCAGCCAATCAAATTGCTTGTCTCGAAATTTATCATTACAATATAATATAAAACAATTGGTGGAAATGGACACTGACCTTGAGTTGATGTATTCCAGCAAACCTGTAGGCCTCTTGCTCCCAAAGGTCTTTGTTCTGTCCAAAGATTTTCTTACAAAGCCTAGCTGCATCCTCATATCTCTCTTGGTCGATCAAATCATTCAGAAATTTCTTTCCAATGTCCTGAAGAACATTTTTTCATCTTAAATCTTTTACATCTCTTTCACCTGGTCAGTAGCTCAGTGGTTAGCATATCTAACTTGTGACCTGGTGGTTGCAGGTTTGATACACATTTGTGGGAAGCTGTCTTTGCCACAATTTTTCAACTCTCACCCCTGCCGCATGTGAGAAAGTAATCAGTGGCTTTGAAAGTAAGTTGTGACAATACTGGTGTGAGAAAGCATACGTGTAGGTGCACTGGCCACCATGATATGGCATAAGCTGTTAAAACAGCGTTAAACTTCACCACAAACAATTATTTCTCTTCCTCTGGAACGTTTTTTTAACATAATTAACCATTCACCATACAATCCCAAGTTTTAATGACCCTGAGGCAGAATTTTCTGTAAAATGGTAGAAAGCATTGTGGGAAAAAAATTATTTTCTTACATGGTCTTTCAAACTCAGGATTGTGTGGTAAAGGGTTACTTTATGTGGCATGGGGGGGGAGGCGTGATAACATACAAACCTGGTAGCTATGTTTCTTTAATTCTTTTCCCTGTTTAGCAGCTATGTCCATTGCTTCCTGAAAATATAGCAATATTTAGCACTTAACAAAAATAATGATTCTTACCACATATTTTTTTATCCACATTTGATGGATTCTTATGATCCTTGCTCTTTTATGATTGTTATAACTTTGTATCTTATCTGTCTGTATAAATAGAGAATATGTACAAAGTGTTGTCGTACATCAAAAATAACAAGGTTGTGAGAATTAATAATTGTCTTGCCAAGGCTCAACAATTATCAATATTCCCAACTTTGTTAGATGTTTTTGATATATATGACAACACTATATACATATTCTCTCTCTCTATATATATATAATCATTATGCCACACAGTTGAAAAACCTTGCTCAAATTAGTCATATTTTGCATTTTTTTCATTTTTTCCCCCTCTCTCTCGGTGCTTTGATTCTCAGGTAAAAAGTCTATATCTGTGTTACTTGTAGAAATTGTTAATACATGTGTAGTGAAATTAGCCTAAATTTACAAAGCTAAATAATCAGAAAGGAAATTTTTATCATTTCTGCATTCAACAAGGGCAAAATCCCTTGGGCTGGCAAAATTCAGTTACACCAACATAGATGAAAACACATGAAGGAAAGTTAAAAATCTTTTTACAACTGCATGGCAAGCATTTTGGGAAAGAGAAATGGCTTGTTCCATGTCTGATCTTTTCACCATGACCTTTCTAAGGCTATCAATTGCAGGGATGTAAAAAGTTACAGCAATGATCTAAATTTGGACTATATATTTGATAGTTTACCTGAAATTTTCTCCCCTCCAACAGCCATGCTACCAAGTCATCCAAGTCTGGACGTCGAGCTACCACCACATCTTTTGGACTAATGATATAAAATAAGTTATCTTCCACCACACTCTCTGAAAGTATAAAAAGCTGAATAAGAGAAATGCAGAACATATGACTTAAGTATCTACTGTTCACTTTATTTGCCAATCAGAAATTAAGCTTCTTTCTGAATTCAGATAGAATTACACATGGTGTTTCAGTAATTAATATTATTGAATAAAATGTATGCTTCCAGGCCATTATAAGCATGTATTAACTGGGGAAAACTGGGCGTTTAAAAGGGAGAAAACATGTATTAATCAGTAAACTCACACAGCCCTAACACCTGGCTTTGCACTTTATATAGTTTTGATCCAGGCCTACCTCGTAAACAACGTATGCTGAACATTTGTTCTTATCAAACATCCCAGACTCCAACCAACAAAGTTGTACCACATTAGATCCTTTTTATGGCTTGTCTTTGTTCGTTTTAGTACACTACAAACAAAATCTTATGATGAATCTCATTCTTTTAGAGATCTGAACGAAAGTCACTTGTGATGTACTCTACACCAGCAACATCCCATTCTCTTGTAAACATGGTCGGCAATTCCTTCATTTGATATTTCCCTTTGTCTTTCAGATAGAGAAGTTAATATTATATCTTAGTTGTAATCAATACAAAACTGTGCAAGTTAATCCAGCAAAAGTCAACTTTGTATCAAATATCATTAGAAGTGAATTACAGCGAGACATCAAATTATTGCTAAAATATAATTACTTTACATTTACTTTATGCAATAATAGCCTTGAGTTATCTTTTTTTCTGTTGCTAACTTTCACAAAGGCCCTAAAAATTGTGTAACGCCTGAGTGCTTTGCAGTGAAAGTAACAGTGTCTCATAATAATCGTAAATGTTATTTACTGTCCAAATGAATCAGAATTGGCAGTAAAATTGATATTCTACATTAACCCTTTACCACACAATGACGACTTTTAACACCTCTGATAGAGAAGGCTTTTGAAAACATTGTGGGAAAAGGAGAAAATGCTGGTTACCAGCATTTTCTCCTTTTCCCACAATGTTTTCTACCCTATCAAAGAAAAATCATTTCATATGAGCCACATTGAAATTGTCGTCTGCAAATGCTTTCAATTTGGATAGGTCTTAAATTTTGCTGTGTGGTAAAGGGTTAATACAGCAAGTTTCTCAAATGGCGATCCCTTACCAGTCGGCACTGACTAAAACCTGATGGTAATGTTATCATCATCCTTGGAAAATTCTATGTCGTTTTACCTCTATTAATCCCCCCCCCCTCCAAAAATGTAACACCCCCAGGGCATTAAAAGAGACAATACCGTAATCAATGCTTATTACTGATCACCTGTCATTCCCACAAATCTTACTGAATCTCTAGCACAAAATCTAAATTTACCTTATGAGACTGTGAGGCCAATTAAGGAAATACCATTCAACTAGATATTTTTTTCTTACATTTATAATTCTTCTTTACTTATGGTTTGCCAGCCATTGCCCAACTTAATTTAATTATGAATCATTTTAGAAGTTACGTGAGATTATAACAAGAGCACTGCATGCAGGTGCCAATGATTGGCTGCAAGTGCTTGATTTTGAATGAAAATTGTAAGTTGAAAAAGGGGCATAACTGTGTAAAAATGCTTTGAGAGTTACCTGCCCTTGGTGTATAAGCTCCCCTTTCAGCAGTTAACAACTTGTCCAAGTTTAAAGTAAATATCTTCACTAATAATAAAAATAATACAAAATGTCAAAGTTTTTGCACCATGATGATGCAAACAATGACACCAGGGCTACGACAATACCTTGATGTTTTCTTTGAAAACAACCGAGCTAAAAATCTCAACGGGTCTCTTTAAAAGGAGAAAGGGTGAAAGCGTGTATATTTCTTACCTAAATGATAATCGTTGCATCTGTAATTCTGATAACCACGGATAGACAAAGCATCATTGGATAACTCTTCGTAATACTCCATGTGTGGTTCCAAAATACGAAGGTTGGGCCGACTGGCAACTACTTTACCATCCTATTGCAAGAGAATATATGAGGCATGGTTGGATCAAAATAAAACAATCATGAAATCACACAAGCAGTGAATTTATAACCTTTTAACTTGTTATCAAACGACGAAAGTATGGACTCAAACTACAGGTAAATTCAAAGAATTTGCAGACGACTAAACTAATTGTAGTGCAAAAGATGATTTCTGTCTTAGGTAGGGTGGAAAACATTGTGAGAAAAGGAGAAAATGCTGGTTACCAGCATTTTCTCCTTTTCCCACAAGGTTTTCAAAAGTATTCTTTTTCAGGGAAACTCAGGATTGTGTGGTGAACAGTTAATTTCACCGAGAAATTACAACTTGATGTGATAAGTAAAAGGTGATAAAAGATTTTCTTCCAAACACAGAGTACCTCAGATTTCTTACCTCCTGTACTGGGTTTTTATCATACGACAGCACAACTAAGTTATCCTCCAAGGCTGATATCCCACACACAAAGAAATCTATAGTGTTAAACATGGCAACTGAAAATAGAAAAACAGATATGAAACATCCGTAAATCATTCAACATTCAGTATTTCGAAATAAATCTAATAAATAGAGGATTGTTTTTTTTCCTGTCAATGATTGAAATTTATTTTATCAAGTGAACATCATTGATAATATTTTAACGAGTGGCTTAGCTGTGAGTGAAAATATTACCGATGATGTTCACGAGATGAAATAAATTTCAATCTTTCACCAGAAAAAACAAATATTCTATTCATTTCATGCTTCTAACCCCTTTTTTCTTGAGACTTTTTCAAAAATTCAGTCTGTCATTCCGGTAGTTTCCTGTGGTATACTCCTGCCACATTAGAATGCATTACAAAATTACGTAAAGCACAAGAAATGTAGGGTAAGTGCGTGTAAGTTAAGTCATATTTCCCTCTGGATGAATGGTACACACTGTTTACCAAGGTAACTAGTGCGCAGGAACTACTCTTTCTGCCTTCAACTGAACAGTTAGGCAATACGAAATCTTTTTTTTTCACTGGTTGTAACCATGAAATATCAAACCATAATCCACAATTATTTCTCGATAAACTATTGAAAACCATGAAACGGAGGAAAAATGTAAACCGTAAGCAATAGCAAGCTCAGTGTAAATAGTATTCACCTTCTACCATACAATCTCCTGTTTTAACAACCCTGAGGTAGAAAGCTTTTTGGAAACATTTTGAGAAAAGGAGAAAATGCTGATAACCAGCATTTTCTCCTTTTCCCAAAATGTCTTCTACCCTTTCAAACATGAATCAAATAAATTAAGCCTCAATGAATTTGAAATCAACCCTTTACCAAACAATCCAATCTTTAAATTACCCTATACAAGAGGCCTTTTGAATCATTGAGGAAAATGGAGAAAATACTGTTTATCAGTATTTGCACATTTACAGAAAGTCTTTTCAACTTTTTAAACACAAATTCAGCTGTTTCAGTCCAATTTCATTTTACCTCTGCAGGTGTTTTCAGTTTGGACAAGTTTGAAATTTTCTCATAGGTTAAAGAAGTAAATAATCTTATCTATCATTTAATCTGACTTACCAATTTCCACATATCTGGACGGAAGATCTCTGATGTCAGGACCTCGTCTATTTTTGACTACACACATCTGAAAATACAAAAACATGATCAAAACTATAACTCAGTAAGCTTTTAAACAATCATATCAACTTACATTAAATGGAAAAAATGAAAATACACACTTTCAAAAGAATGGTATTCAAAGCAACATAATTATCTTTAAGTCTTTACCAAACAACAAAATTTTGTACTCAAGCGAATTTGAAAGCATCTGCAGACAACAACTTGAATAGGGCTTAACTGATGTTTTCTGTCCCTGATAGGATAGAAAACATTGTGGAAAAAGGAGAAAATGCTCATTATGAGCATTTTCTCCTAACACCACACTGTTTTCAAATACCTTCCTCTTCGGGGTTTTTGAAGCAAAGGACTGTGTGGAGCAGGGTTAAATTAATTCAAAATCTTCTACTGGATTAGGCAGAGAGTTCTCTAAAAGAAATACTAATTTGAGTTCTGGTGGCAATCTTGTTCAATGGCAAGAAATGGTTTACAATATCTTGATACAGGATCGTCAAAAACACACGACGGTGGAATTTTTTCAAAATCTGCCAAGCAATTTAAAAAGATACATGTAGGTTTCTACAGCAAATCTTGACAACTGATGCACAGATTGTTAAAAGTAGAAAGACTGATTATATGACCTCAGTTTCAAGCACTTCTGCCTTCAAGTCTTAACTCTTTACCATACGACAAAGTCTTTTATCTAAACCAAATTTGAAGCTTTTTCAGACAATAAAATAAATGTTCTTATGAACATGAAATGAAAGTTCGCTACATATGTATAGCTGAAATACAAACCACTCCCGCTGGGATTGAAACCCATGCCGTAAATATCCTCTTTTATTGAGGCTTAAAAGACCAATACACTAACCACCGAGCTAAAGAGAATTCTCTTTGGCTCAGTGGTTAGTGAATTAGTCTTTTGTGCCTTGATAAACAAGGACCTTTATGGCGCGGGTTCAAATCCCAGCCAGGGTGGTTGGTATTTCAGCCATGCATTTGTTGCGAACTTTCATGTTTGTAAAAATGTAGCTCATACGATAATGTCTGTCTTTGATATGTTGAAAAAAAAAACACTGTGGGAAATGGGGAAAATGCTGCTTATCAGCATTTTCTCCAATTCCCATCATGTTTTCAAAACCCTTCTTCTTCAGGGTCGTTAAGTTGGCATTGTGTAGTGAAAGACTTTCATGATAATTTTTAAATGTCAACAGTTATACCTTTACAGTATCAGCCCAGCCAATGAGAAGTGTGACTTCATCCTTCCAGTGTAAACTGCACGTAAACAGGTCAGCTCTGTGACTGAAAAATTTAGCATACAGAGTTAATTAGCTGTTGAACGACATTAATATATTTAACCCTTTACCACACAAGTCAAACTCTTAACAACCCTGATGGATTAGCCTTTTAAAAACATTATGGGAAAAGGAGAAAATGCTGGTAACTAGCATTTTCACCTTTTCCCACAATGTTTTCTACACTTTTAAAAAACAATCTAAGCCTTGTTTACTGTGTTGTTTGCAAATGCTTTGAATGAGGAATGTCTAAATTATTGTCGTTTGGTAAACCATTAATTTTCTGTTGAATACACTCATACACTTACACTTTTGTGGTGTCCGTGGTTGTGAGGTAGAGTGTCAGCCTCATAACCACAAGGTCCCGAGATCAATACCCTTGAGCGGGTGTCAACTTTGGAATTTTTCATTGGCTCACCTATTTGGCACAAGTACTGGTGTAGTTCCAAGGAAGCAGAATCGAGAGAGATTAGTATAAGTTGTAAGAACTTGTTTCTCAATAGATGTAAAATAAATATGTTTTTTTAAACCCACTTTCACTAGTACTTTGCACAATATTCTTTCCAAGCCACTGGCTGTTTTCCCACATAACTATCATTGAAAAAAACAAGAGGGCCATGATGGCCCTGTATCGCTCCACTGGCTAATACGTAAAATCACTACATGCCAAACATTACAATACTTGGCCAATTGGTTTTGAACATAAGACCCCTGAAACAGGACTAAAATTGGTAGCCCTAGTTCATATGGTTAGTAACAAGAAGATTTCTAAAGATTTCACTATATAAGCCCATGTAAAACTTCTGACCCCTCAGGGTGAATCAAATTCCCCCCTAGGGCTATAATTTACGCACTCTTGGTGAAGGGCCTTTAGATATAGCTATATGCGAAATTTGGTAGCCCTACGCTTTATGAATAAGTACAGGGAGATTTCTTAAGTTTTCTCTATATAAGCCCATGTAAAACTTGTGACCCCCGGGGCAGGGCCAATTTTGACCCCAGGGCTATAATTTAAGCACTCTTGGTAGAGACCCACTAGATAAAGCCACATGCAAAATTTGGTAGCCCTAGGCCTTACGGCTAGGTACAGGGAGATTTCTAAAGTTTTCCCTAAATAAGCCCATGTAAAACTTGTGACCCCCGGGGTGGGGTCAAATTTGACCCAAGGGCTATAATTTGGGCACTCTTGGTAGAGGCCCACTAGATAAAGCCACATGCAAAATTTGGTAGCCCTAGGCCCCATGGCTAGGTCAAAGAAGAATTTTAAAGTTCTCCCTATATAAGCCCATGTAAAACTTGTTATATAAGCCCATGTAAAACTTGTTACCCCCGGGCAGGGCCTAATTTGACCCCAGGGCCATAATTTGAACAATCTTGGCAGAGGTCCACTAGATAAAGCTACATGCCAAATTTGGTAGCTCTAGGCCCTATGGCTAGGTAGAAGAGGAATTTTAAAGTTCTCCCTAAATAAGCCCATGTAAAACTTGTGACCCCCGGGGCGGGGACAATTTTGACCCCAGGGCTATAAATTGAAGAAACTTGGTAGAGGTCCACTAGATAAAGCTACATGCCAAATTTGGTAGCCCTTGGCCTTACGGTTTCAGACAAGAAGATTTTCAAAATTTTTCAGTTTTGTTGCCATGGCAACCAGAGTTTTTGAAGGAATTAAATTCTTTCAAGAAATTCTGAAGAGGACCATGGCAGGATCATTTCTGTGAAGTTTCATCAAAATTGGATGGGTAGTTTCAGAGAAGAAGACGTTTTAAAAAAAAGTTAACGCACGGACGGACGGACGGACGCACGACGGACAACAGGCCATGACATAAGCCCGCTGGCCTTCGGCCAGTGGAGCTAAAAATGATCAGGGGTGACAGAGGAATGATTCCTGTCACAATGACTATCATCAATCCTCTTAGAGAAATGAGCCAAGTTGGGGATTCGAACCACCATACCCCTGGTTGCAAGGCTTGTATGCTCAGCTCAAAAGCGTAAAAGCACAGAGAAAACTTACTTATGGTCTTTAGCAATGGAGGTGATTCTTTGCTTCAAATTTAAGTCATACACCTTGACACCCTACAATTATAGAAGGTATACAAAAGTTTGATGTCTTTCTGAATGGACACACTTATACATGATTCATTTTAGAATATGATAAATCATGAGCCTTATTTCATGCTTTCCGGTAGGATATCGAGAAATAGCAGTGAAAATATTTTTCGATATTACACAGGTACGACCAGTGAAAATACCGATTTTCATGTTCTTGTTGCCTAGGTAAATTGTGCGAGCCTCACAACTAGATGGAAATATGACGTCATTTACCTTACATTTTTTGCTCTTGATGTAATATTGTAATGCGTTGCTATGTGGGAGGGGTACGCCACGGGGAATAACGGGAAAGAACTGTACTGGATTTTGATAAAGCTCCTCCCAGAAAGGGTTAAAACCATGAAAAAAATAGAATATTTGTTTTTTTTTTTTGGTGAAAGATCGAAATTTATTTCATCTTGTGAACACCATCGGTAATATTTTCACTCGTGGCGCAATTTCGATCTTTCACCGAAAAAAAACAAATATCTTCTATATGCTCTGGCAAAAGGGGGTTAAACGCATGTGATGCATGATACCAAGTAAATCATCACATGATTATGGTTGATAAAATCCATTTTTTAACAACTTGCTGAATATTGAGGTAGAAGGTAGAATGGTCCTATGACATACAGAAAATTCAACAACAGCAAAAACTAGCTGAATCATGACATGGAATGATAGAATGGTCTTATAAAATGCAGAAAAATCAACACTAGCAAAAACTAGCTGAATCATGACGTAGAAGGTAGAATTGTCCTATGACAGCAGAAAAATCAACAATGGCAAAAAGTTTCAACTCATGTCAGCCTGCAGGGACAGTACATGCTGACCTGGTTCAATACTTTTTGCAGATTCATTAAGCCCCCTTTTCACTGAGCAATGCTCAATTTTTTTTATATCTATAGCCTCTTGCCTTAAATTGATTTTGTATATGATACAAGTAAAGTCATTTCAGTTATATGCAAACAAATGAATGAATTCGAAGTTAAAAAGAGAGTTACCTTCTCAAGTTGTATGGGTTCTCTTTATGACAGTTAACAACTAGTCCTACTTCGAAGAAAGTGTATTTAGTAATTACAGAGATATTTTAAAATATTAAAGTTCTAGCACGACGACAGCACAGACAATGCCAGGGCCATGACAATACCTCGACATTTTCTTCAAAAACAGCCAAGCTAAAACTCACAATATCATTTGACCATGCTATCAAGCTGCCTTTCCACTTAATCTCACGTATGATACCCTCTCCTGCGTGTAAAACTTGCGTCTTGTGCCGTTTCAGAAACCCTCTCTCATTGAGGACCAGTTTATCATCTCCTGTCACAAACTGTTTGCTGCTTGACTTGTGGAAATCCGGTTCCAAAGCAACGGCTTTGACTGGACGGTCAAAATTGATGACTTGGTCATCTTCAGATGAATATAGTCCCATTATATTGACCTGTGGAAAATGACAGTGATTTGAGTTTACATATGATGGTCTAACACAAAAGTTAACCCTTAAGTCTTAACCAAAGGCAAAATTTTAGATTTGTCCAAATCAGGTCTGGTCCAAATTGAAAGCATTTGCAGACAGCAAATTAAATGTGACTTAAAACTTGAAAATTGTTTTGTGGAAAAAAGAGAAAATGCTGGTTTCCATTGTTTTCAAAAAGTTTCTTCCATTAAAAGTCAGGATAGTGTGGTAAAGGGTTAAAGTGCCGATAAATATCAGAGTTTTCCATCAGCATAAAAAATTGGGGATCATTGTGACCCCTTGTCTCTTTAGTTGAGGGTCATTTATTTTACTTTGTGGGTCAAAACAGATGGGTCTCTTCGTTTTCAAGCACGGATTACACTATATTTCACCTTTAAACTCCAACCAAGTAAAGTCTTTAAGCTCTTTCTGACAAAAGCACCACTTCAATTTTTGACAGACGATACATTCATGTTCAAATCACTGCTTGATGTGACTTGATCAAAAGAAGCTATTTATGCAATTATTCTTTGTAGTTCTAAAACAACATGCACAGGGGCGTAACTAGCCTAATACAAAGCATAGGCTAAAGTAATACCCAAGGTATTATCCTATGCACAAAGTGCTGGGGGGGGAGGGTCTGGTCCTGTCCAGATGGCCTCCCCCAGGAAACTTCTGAATCGTAGAAGCTATTAGGTGGCCTCTGGTGACGTTTTTTGGCAAAAATGTCCTTCTTTTCTTGTATTTTATTTTTTTTTTTTTTGATAAGTGTACGCAACTTTGCTTTTGCGTACAGGCAGCTACGTCCCTACTGTGTATGATATGGGTTAATTAGTTTTGGCCATACCTTTCCATCATCAGAGCAGCTGGCTATGTAGTCACCATTAGAGTCCACACTTATCTGGTTGACAGTTGTTGTATGCTGAAAGTAGAGGCAGTTATTTAACCCTTTACCACACAATCCCCAGTTTTAACAAACGTAAGAAATAAGGCTTTTGAAAACATAGTGGGTGAAGTAAAAAACTGCTGGTAACCAGCATTTTCTCCTTTACCCACAATGTTTTCTATCCTTTTGTAGACAAATTTCATGACTTGAGCCATATTCAATTTGTCATCTGCAAATGCTTTCAATAAAGATTGATTTTTATCTATTGAATGGTGTTTAAAGCCGTTTTCAACATTATTTCAGTTATATCGCAGCCGCCAGTGAACCCATCCATGCAAAAATTTCTTTCCAAGCCACTAGCTGCTTTCCAACATAACCATCGTCGAAACAATGGTCAGCAATTGGAGAGGAATGAATCCTGTCACAATGACTATCATCAATCCTTGGAAAGAAATTGGCCAAGCCAAGGATCGAACCCACGACCTTCTGTTCTCAAGTCCTGCACGCTACCAACTGAGCTACGGAGGCTTGGCTTTCAATATAGACAAGTCTGAAATTTTGTTGTGTGGTAAAGAGTTAATCTTTTCACCATATAAACCCACTGGTTTGTTTTAACATGGTGAAACAAGCGTGTTATTTCAGAAGTTTTTGAAGGGTCCAAAGTAACAGCTTTTGATAGACAACAAATTAAATTTGGCTTAGATAATACATTTTGTCTAGAAGATAGTAGAAAATGTTATGGAAAATGGAGAAGATGCTGGTTATCACCATTTCCTCCTTTTCCCACGATGTTTTCATAAGGCTTTTTATTCATGATTGTTTACTTACTAGTTAACTCTTTATCAAGTGGCAAAACTTTGGACTACAGCAAATTGAAAGTATTTTGCCAACAACAAATCAAATATTACTAAAACGACAATTTCTTCGTCTTTGATAGGGTTGAAAACATTGTGGGAAAGGGAGAAAATGCTGGTTACCAGCATTTTCTCCTTTTCCCACAATGTTTTCAACAGCTGTCTCCATCAGGTTCGCTAAAAGTCAGGATTATTTGCTAGGGAAAGTGAAAGAAAGACAGAAAATTGATGTATGTTTTTGACTCACAGCATTGTGTTCTTTTCCTCTGATGTTGTTTCCTTGATAATCTAGAATGAACACAGAGCCCCAATGCGTCCCAAGGGCAAGAAACTGAAACATAAATACAGGGGAACGTCTATCAGACAGCATATAATTTGAGTTACTTACAATAACTATGAGCTGTTCTGTGTAAACTTTCCTGTTATATTCTGTTATATTGGTAACTTATCTGTGTTCACAAAGCTGACTAAATTCTGAACCATTCTACAGTCTATCAAATTTTAACAGCGTTTTTTTCTCTCTGGCTGTAAGGATGTATCTAAAAAGTACCAGTGCCATACAATACAGACAAAGCGAAGAACTAAATTTAACTGGTAAAAAATAAAGACTTTTACCTTGGAATGGACAGCCATACAACTTGCACAGTCTTTGCTGAGAATTGGTGTCAAATCATTGGTTACTCTGTCATATCTTAGCTTTGGTTCAACATCCTGGTTGAAAATTACATGTGTATAATACATAAGCCTTACGCTGACTCATTTTACCACCACAAAATTTTTAACATATCCGTTTTAAGAGTATTTGCAAACAGCACATCAAAGTTGACTGAACTATTGAGAAGAACGCAAAACAATACGGAAAAAGGAGAAAATGCTGGTTACCAACATTTTCTCCTTTCCAATCATGCTTTCAAAATCTTTTCTGATCATTAACCCTTTAGCTGCTAAGCGCTTCTCACTGACCTTTGACAGACAGTGTAGATCAAGATCTGACTGCACAGAATGTTCAGCCTGATCTTGAATCTACACTGTCTGATAAGGAAATATGTTTCTCCAAAAAATAAGCTTGAAATTACTTGGGTTTCTACTATAATTATTGACTTGAAAGGTTTTTGTAAACTTATTTTTTTTCTATTTAATATTAGCAGGATAAGGGATAATTTACATTAATTGTTAGGTTAGGGGTTAACTGAAATTTGCCTTTTCTCCTTTTTTCACATACTTTTTAAATGGCTTCTTGTTTAGGGTCATTAAAACTCAGGATTGTGTGGTAAAGGGTTAAACCTTCCTGTGCAGTTATGGATTAAATGTGAACTCCATATTACATGTAGTGGGACTTTCTATTCCCAACATTTTAAATAACCCTTTACTACACAATGCTGACTTTTAACAATCATGGGAAAGAAGCCTTTTAACTCTTTACCAAATGACAAAATTTTAGACTTGTCCAAATTGAGAGTATTTGCAGAAGACAAATTAACCCTCTCCCATACGACAAATTTTACACCATTCCAAATTGAAAGCATCTGCAGATGACAAATTTTGAAAGTGGAACAAATGAAGTTGAGTTTTTTGACAGGGTAGAAATCATTGTAGGAAAAGGAGAAAATGTTGGTAACCAGCATTTTCTCCTTTTCCAACAATGTTTGCAAAAACCTTCCTTCCCAGGGTCGTTAAAACCAGGGATTGTTTGGTAAAGGGTTAAACATGACTCAAAAATTAAAATTTGTTTTGGGCAGGGTAGAAAACATTGTGGGAAAAGGAGAAAATGCTGGTTACCAGCATTTTCTCCTTTTCCTACAATGTTTTCAAAAGGTTTCTGTCTCAGGCTGTTAAAAGTCTGGATTGTGTGGTAAAGGGTTAAAAATATTGTGGGAAAAGGAGAAAATGCTGGTAACCAGCACTTTCTCCTTTTTCCACAATGTTTTCTACCCTAGCAAAGAAAGATTGCACAATATGAGCCACACTGAAATTGTCATCTGCAAAATTTAATGCTTTAAATTTGGACCAAGCTAATATTTTTTTGTATGGTAATGGGTTAAATAATATCAGTGTATTACCTGATCAGCCAATCAGTAAAAGATAGTTCCATCAGTGAGGAGAACAGGGTTAGAGTCCCGGCTAGGCCAATATTTTTTCTGTGGGTGACAATCAGAATAGCAGAAAAAGAATCTGTTGCTCCAAGAATAAATGGGTATAGCCACTTACAAAAAAAATGCAAATTCTTTCCAATTGACTACTAGCATTTCTGTACCTTGAAAAGTGCTTTAACTCTTTACCACACAATGACGACTTTTAACAACCCTGAGGAAGAAGTCTTTTGAAAACATTGTGGGAAAAGGAGAAAATGCTGGTAACCAGCATTTTCTCCTTTTCCCACAAAGTTTTCTATCCTATCAAAGAAAATTTGCGTCATTTCAGCCACTGTGAAATTGTCGTCTGCAAATGCTTTCATTTTGGAGAGATCTAAAATTTTGCCGTGTGGTAAAGGGTTAACCTTTTACCACATAATCAAATATGAAGGCTTCCGAAAACATTGCAGGAAAAGGAAAAAATACTGGTAACCAGCAATTTACTGTTATCCAAACAAAGTTTTCTACCTTGAAAAGGTAAATTTGAATTTTTTGTGCCATGTTTGATTTTTCGTTGGCAAATGCTTTGAATTTGGACAGGTCGTTTTGGTAAAGAGATTGAGAGTGTCCAAAGTTTCCACATTTATGCTGTCATTTCTGGTGGTTGAAAGTGCTTATACAGGATGGGAAAAACTGCGCTCACTGCACAGATATACCGGTATATATCTTTTAAAACAAATACGGACAGCATCATTACCTCTTCTGATTCGTCTGTACCTTCAGACTCTTCCTCTTCCTCAGATTCATCAACAAAATCCTGCAATGTTTCAATGTTCTGAAAAGAAAAGAGGGGAAAAAAGGTGATTTCTACTTTGAAGAAAAATCAGTTCTTTCTTTCAATCAAGCAAAGCCGCCCGCCCCCCCAATATTACTGTCAAAAATTGGATAGCACACGGAAGTCAAGTAGATCAATGTACGAACCTCTCCGGAAACTTCACCTCCTATTACAGTGGCCATTTTGTAAATCGAAAATAGAGATCATGTGACGCGTATTAAGACAAAGAAAAAAGTGCGATACTTTTTTTTCAAATCATGCGAAAAATTCTTTGAATGTAATTCATTTGACGTGTTTTTATTAAATAATGATAAGAAATTATAAACAAGTTAAAGCCACGCTGTAAATGGTATTCTGAGTACCGATACTATACTTCAGGGACTATACCGTCATGTTACCAAATATATTCTCAATTAAGCGAACATAGAGGCTGTCTCAAAATAATTATGATCTTTCAAACCGTAAAAAGCATTTAAATGAAGAAAACTCTACTGTCAACCAAAAGTTCAAATTATTTTTTGTTTTCAATGAAATAAAATACCATATGAGTTGGATTATTTTGTATAGAAATTATAGAAATATAAGATATGCCAGAGGGTATTAGGCCCATTATGGAAAATATTACGATTGAGAAAACCCCTAGTAATTTATCGCAAGGATCTTCCAAAGCATCTCCATTTTGAGTGCCTTTTGTTTCCTCAGATTCATCGATCGTTTTCAAAGACTATTTCTGTTGATTAGTAGGGATTCCAGAGCGCTGACCTGTGATCAAGTGTTACTAGGAATCAGTGAGCCATATACCTATCTCATATTTATGCATGAAGTAATTAGCATAATTTATTACAAAATTGGATTCTAGAACCGAACGTTCAAAATTTGGATGCGGCTTACATATCGATTGAATGAGAAATCCTCCACGCATCATGTTGGCAGGTTTGATGGTGTTTTAGTGCAGTTTAGCGTATTTTATTCAAGTAAGTAATTATTTATTATCATTAATTTACCATATCGGCGTAAAATATGTGTTATATTAGCATAATTTATCGAATAACACTTGAATATTACTATGTAATGTACATTTTCAAGTAGCCGTCAGCCTCACGTTATACGTGCAAGCCCTATTTTTAGTAACAATCTTATTTCTATGACAACGCCTAATGCTGTACAATTTTATTTTGCGTTTTAGAATGAACAGAATTGAACTTGTCTTGGAAAAAGTAATAGTCTTTTGGACATCTTATGCATTGCAGTAGATCGTGTAGCATTTAACCTCAAAGACCGAGACATATGATTTAGATCAGCAGTTCATTGCTTTTGCATAGATGAAGATCAGCTTGCGCTTGTGACGATGCTGATCTTACTTCCATAGTATCGCAGTTTTTTCTGAATTATTCAGACTTAGAAAAACAGACCTTTGAAAATCTTGTGATCTTGTAGTTGTTTCTATGTTGTTGAAGCTCCTTTCATTAATTTAATTCATAAAGTTCAAGATATACATTGCATAACAGGAGTATATCTGTATTTGATTCCAAGGTTAGCTCTGATCAACGTTATTTTATTGATTGCTTCTCTGTTAACTCTATAGATCTACCAAATGACAAAATTTTGGATTCGTCCAAATTGAAAGCATTTGCAGACAGCAAGTTACATACATGTAAAGGTGGCTGAAATGATGAAAGTAGTCCTTGATAGGGTAGAAAATATTGTAGAAAAGGGAAAAATGCTGGTTACCAGCATTTTTTTCGTTTCAAACAATGTTTTCAAAAGCTGCCTTTCCCAGGGTCGTTAAAAGTCATAAATGTGCAGTAAAAGATTAATTTTCAACACAGGGCTTCTTTATGCTCCTGGAAATTTCACAGTTGGTCTTCTTTCATCCAGTTGTATATGCCTTTAACTCTTTATCAGGCACCAAAATTTTAGCCTTGTAAAAATTGAAAGCATATGCAGACGACAGTTTAAATGTGACTCACATGATTAAATTAACCTTGGATATGGTAGAAAACAATGTGGGAAAAGGAGAAAATGCTGGTCACCAGCATTTTCTCCTATTCCCACAATGTTTTCAAAAGGCTTCTTCCTCAAGGTCGTTAAAAGTCTGGATTGTGTAGTAAAGAGTTAATCTGCATGTCAGCTTTATCAGTCATATGCAGTAGCATTGCTACCGAAAAATGAATGAACAGTACTTTGGCAAAAAGGTTTAGTGCATAGATCCATGATGCATTATGGCATGCAAGTCAGCATATATAAATGAGCCATGCTCTGGCATAAGGGGGCTTAATGCATCTCCGTGATACATGATACCAGCCCAAGTCATCACATAATTATGGATCGATAAGAGCCACTTTTTTTAAAATAATCAACTTAATCATGAGGTAAACTGGTCCTTTGACGAACAGAAAATTGACCAATAGCGAAAAGTTTTGGCCAAGGTCAGCCTACGCGGACTGTGCAGGCTGACCTGGGTTGATACTTTTCGCAGATGCATTAAGCCCCCTTTTCACAGAGCATGGCTCAAATAATGGATCAACAAAATAAATTTTGTTTTATAATCAACCAAGTCATGAGGTAGCCTGGTCCTCTGACATGCAAAAAAATGACCGATAGCAAAAACTTATGATCCTTGTCAGCCTGTACAGACTGTGCAGGCTTACCTAGATACTAGTAGATACTGTTTGTAAATGCTTTAAGACCCCTTTTCACAGAGCATTGCTCAAATGTGGTAATTGGCATTACTTAAAATCTGATTCTGTGTAGAGAAGGGAGACGGGAGGCTGAAAAGTGATATGCTCCCTTTCTTGTTGGGAGGTCTGCAAACACCAATCCGTGGCTCTGCCTGTTCTTTAACCCTTTACAAAACAACGAGATTTTGGACTCATCCAAACTCAAAGCATTTGCAGGTGACAAACTGTCATTTGGAATCATCCCTCGGTCCATATTCACCAACCATTCGTAGTTTTATTCTAAGTTTTAATATAGAGTTAGAAAAATATGCAACTTCACCAAAATGGTTTAGCCAATCAGAAGTTGTTTACAGGGTTTTCCATGACCCCCTGTTTCTTTGAATTTTGACCCCCAGATTTTCAAAATGACCCCTAGAATTTATATGTGTTTCTTCCTTTATTTATTTGAGGGGGGTTAAATGACCCCCAAATCAGAAAGTTAAGGGAAAAGTCTATTGCGTTACTTTCAGATTCAGAAAATTCCCGAGAATAAGACTTAGACTATTCAAGACTTAGACTATTCTTGAAAATGATTAGTGTAAATGGGCCTTGATTTATGATATTAAATCAGTTGCTTCACCTATCATGCAATGGACGACCTATATGTATGCTATTGCTATTGAATGTACGGAAATCAGTGAATGTCACTGTTAATCCATTTGGTGAATTTATTAACATAAATTAACTGTTTTTCCTGACATTATAAATCAAGATCAGACTAAAGAAAGTGTAGTCTGATGGTAGATCTACACAGAACATGACTGCTTTTGTATTCAAAAGTCAGCTTTTGCCACAAAGCCTAAACATCTGTGCCTAGCCCCCATAGCTCAGTCGGAAGCGTGCAGGACTTGAAAACAGGGGGTTGCTGGTTTGATCACCGGCTTGGCCACTTTCTTTCCGAGGATTGATGATAGTCATTGTGACAGGATTAATTATTCCTTTCTCATGGCTGATCATTGTTTCAACAATGGTTTTTGTCCAAGCCGCAAGTGGCTTGGAAAGAATATTGACCTGAGTACTGGTAAGAGAAACTCTAGGAAAGCACTGATAGGTGCACAGGCCGTGACGATATAAATGAAATAATGTTGAAAATGGCTTTAAATACCATACAGTCAATCAATCAACCAAACAGTCGGTGTACCATGATACAGCAAATTACATAACTTTACCAATTATCCTAATGCTACTGGTGTGAGACCTTATTTTCCAATAAATAGCTTTCAGGCAGAGAGAGAGAACCACAAAAATCAATGCAGTTAATATTGATGGGGTTTCTCTCCAGAAGGATGTACAAGGAATAATCAATAGTCTGCAATTTCCATAAATGGAAGCGACTCACAATTTCCCTGGAACTGAATATTTAAGTAGGGATGGTACCGGCAGTGTTGTTTTTCTATGCAAATTTTATGTACATGCTTTATTTATGACTTGGAGGAATGGCTTCAACGCTTTAACTCCTTACAGAAGGACGAAATTTGAGACTGGTCCAAATTAAAAGCATTTGCAGACAACAAAATAATTGTAACGAGAAAATTGAAATTTGTATTTGGAAGAGTAGAAAACATTGTGAGAAAAGGAGAAAATGCTGGTTATCAGTATTTTCTCCTTTCCCCACAATGTTTTGAAAAGCCTTCTCATATAGGGTTGTTAAAACTCGGGATTGTGTGGTAAAGGGTTAACACACAATCTGGAGTTTTGACAACCTGGAGAAAGAGGGCTCTTGAAAACATGGTGGGAAAAGAAGAAAATGCTGGTTAGTAGTAACAAGCGTTTTCTTCTTTTCCCACAATGCTTTTGACCCTTTCTGTTACAAATCCCATCATTTGAGTCACATTAAATTTTTTGCTTGCAAATGCTTTTAATTTGGAGTGGTCTAAAATTTTGTCGTTTTGCAAAGAGTTAATCTCTTACCACTGTCACACAATCCTGACTTTGAACAATCCCAAGGAAGAAAGCTTTTGAAAACATTGTGATTAAAGGAGAAAATACTGGTAACCAGCATTTTCTCCTTTTTCCACAATGTTTTCTACCCGTTCTGTTACATATCCTATCATTTGAGTCACATTTGATTTTTCATCTGCACTTGCTTTGAATTTGGATCTGTCTAAAAGTTAATTGTTTAGCTAAGTGTTAATCCCTTACCACACAGTCCCAACTGTTAACAGCCATGAGGAAGACAGCTTTTTAAAACCATGTGGGAAAAGGAGAAAATGCTGGTAACCAACATTTTTTTCCTTTTCCCACAGTTTTTTCTCCTGTCAAAGGCGACTACCATAATATGGGCCACATCTAATTCATTGTCTTCAAATGCTTTGAGTTTGGACCAGTCTAAAATTTTTTTGTTTGGCAAAGAGTTAGTTCAGTCATTCTGTCTTCTAACCATATTTCTCTGTAAATTTACCCTTAGACCAGTTTTCACCTGTACCACAATCATGGTACTTTGTTTTCACTACCATAAAGGAGAATTTCTTTGAAAGCAATGCAGGAAAAGTTAGGAAAAAATGTGTTTTACACTTTCAAAGACATATTCCAACATTTGAGCCCAATTTTAAATTGCTGTCTGCAAACGTTGTCAAAATGGAAAAGTCTAAAATTAACCCTTTACC
The DNA here is from genome assembly GCA_946811185.2 of Hippopus hippopus. Classification (NCBI taxonomy): domain Eukaryota; kingdom Metazoa; phylum Mollusca; class Bivalvia; order Cardiida; family Cardiidae; genus Hippopus; species Hippopus hippopus. The sequence continues at coordinate 3,468,721 of OX328108.1, read as the reverse complement.
AAACAATCCCTGGTTTTAAGAAGGAACCTCTTGAAAACATTGTGATTAAGGGAGAAAATACTGGTAACCAGCATTTTCTCCTTTTCCCAAAAGGTTTTCTATACTTTCATTGACAGTTACAATCATTTCAGCTAAATTTAATTTTTTAAATTTAATGTGTTGTCTACAAATGCCCTCAGTTTGGACCAGTCTAAAATTTTGTCATTTGGTAAGGAGTTAAGTCTTCTGGTAAAGACTTGAATAAATGAAGCTAAAGAAACAGACCAAAGTTCTGCAACTCAGGGATATTTTGGCTAGATAACTAAAGAAAATACTGGACAGTGTAGATCCAATATCAGACTGCATTTTTTTTGCAGTTTGAAGATGTTTTTTCACTTTCCACAATGTACCTCTTTTTACCAAGACAGTGACATCCTGTTCCAGAATTAGAGATGGGTCTGTATTCGATACCCCAGCTTGGGCCGTTGGCCACTTTCTTTCCAAAGATTTATAATAGTCATTGCAACTCAATTAATTCCTCCCTCAGCGCTGATTATTATTTCAGTGATGGTTATGTGGGAAAGCAGTCATTGGCTTTTGAAAAATTTTGTGCAAAGTACTTACAAAAGACACTCCAGGAAAGCACAGATAGGCACACAGGCCTTGGCAATGTAACCCTTTACCAAATAATCCCAAGTTTTAACAACCCTGATAAAGAGGCCTTTTGAAAACATGGTGGGTTGAGGAGAAAATGCTAGTAACCAACATTTTCTGCTTTTTCCCACAATGTTTCATACCTTTCACAGAAATTTCCATAATTTGAACCAGAACTAATTTGCTGTCTGCAAATGCTATCAATTTGTACAGGCTTTAAGATTTGGTAATGTGTGTTAAAGAGTTAACTACTCTTACTATGGATCCACATAGGCAATAAAATCACAGCTAGCCTTCTTGGCTGGCCACTTATGAATTTTCTTGCCCATGCTTGTTCCATCGTGTGATTAAAAGATTCTTTTTCAGTCTAGTCTATCATTCTAAAATACTGATCAACGAATCCACAATTCTGGATTTTGGTACTTTGATTATTCACTGAGATGCAAAAATTTAAGAAAACATCGTGGGAAAAGGAGAAGATGCTGATTGGCAGCAATTTCTCCTTTTTCCACAATGTTTTCTACCCTTTCAATGTAAAATCTAATCAATTAAGTCACATTCAATTTGTCGTCTGCAAATGTTTTGGACAGTCTAGAATTTTAATGTCTTGGTTCAAATGATAAAAAAATTTTTTCTGAAAGGTTAAAAAACATTTTGGGAAAAGGAGAAAATGTTGGTTACCAGCAATTCCACCTTTTCCTATTATGTTTTCAAAAGTCACCCAGGGTGGTTAAAATTCTGGATTGTGTTGTGAAGGGTTAGTATTCTGCTCCAGGGCCTCATTTGGATTGTGAAAAATGTTCCCGGCGATCGATATTATTAATACTGGCATTATTCTGAACTCCTGAAAGGAAAAAAAATAACAAGAGCATAAATTAGACACAAGGATTATACCATAAGGAAACCACTGAATTCTGGGAACAGTGGAGATGCCTTTACTTGGAAAAAATCAATACATTCCACCAGTTTGTCTCTATCGCTTTACAACACAATCCCATCTTTAAATAACCTTGCCTTTTGAAAACATTGTGGGAAAAGGAGAAAATGTTGGTAACCAGCATTTTCTCCCTTTTTCACAATGTTTTTTTGGCTTCAGAAAACAAATTTCAGTTTTTGAGTCACATTTATTTTGTCGTCTGCAAATGCTCTCAATTTGGACCAGTCTAAAATTGTTGTTTTGTAAAGAGTTAACAAACAACAAAAATTTGGTGTCCTCCACATTGAAAGCTCGGTCGGTTAGCTCAGTGGTTATTGTATCCAACGCCTGACTTGGTGGTTGTGACTTCGATACCCAGTTAGGGCAAACTTTCTTTCCAGCAATTCTTTGCTTCTCACCTTTGATGCATGTGAGAAAAGTAGTCAGTGACTTGGAAAGAAAGTTGTGTCAGTACTGGTATGAGAAAGCCAGGCAACGTGTGTGTAGTTGCACTGACTTCTGAGATATGAACTAAGCTGTTAAAACGGTGTTTAACTCATTACCAAACGACAATATTTCAGACTTGTCGAAATCGAAAGCATTTGCAGACGAAAAAATAAAAGTGACTGAAAATTTAAAATTTGTTTTGTGGAGAGAAGAAAACATTGTGGGAAAAGGAGAAAATGCTGGTTACCAGCATTTTCTCCTTTTCCCACAATGTTTTCTAAAGGCTTCTTTCTCAGGGTCGTCAAAAGTAGGGATTGTGTGGTAATGGGTTAAACTGCAATACAAAAACAGTCAAAATTGAGAACATAATACTATTATGCAGGAGACAAATTACTCTTTACCGCAAAACAAAAATGTAGAATTATTGAATTTGACAGCATTTGCAGATGACATTAACCCTCAAGCTGATCCTCGCGACTAACTGACTTTTTGCGGACAGTGTAGATCCAGATCAGACTGCACAGAACGTGCAGTCTGATCTTGGATCTACACTGTCCGATAAGGAGATAGTTTTCTTCAAAAAATAAGTTTGAAATAGCAATATTCTGGATTTTTCCTATGGGCTTGAAAGTTTCATTTAAGTTATTGAGGAGGATAAGGGTTGAATATGCTCAAATGTAGGATTTCATCTTTGATAGGATAGAAAACTTAAGTTACCAGCATTTTCTCCTTTTCCTACAATGTTATCAAAAAGCTTCTTCCTCAGGGTAGTTTAAATACAAGGTTGTGTGGTAAAGGGTTGAATAGTGTTGGAATTGTGAGAGTTGCAACATTCTTGAAAAAGATGACATTGTTGGTTTTCTTTTTCCGACAATGTTTCGAAAGATTTCTTTCTCGCAGTTGTTGAAACTCACAATTGTGTGGTGAAAGATCATTTCTTTAATTTTCTACAAAGTTTTTAAATGTGCTTCTTTAACCCTTTACCATATTATCCTGAGTTTTAACAACCCTGAGAAAGTGGCCATTTAAAAACATTAAGGAAACAGGAGAAATGTTGGTTACCAGTATTTTCTCTTTTTTCCCACAATGTTTTCAACCCTACAGTAGATAACTCAATCATTTTATTCACAATTAATTTATGGTCTGCAATAATTGCTTTCAGTTTGGACAAGTCCAATATTTTATCATTTGGCAAAGAGTTAAACACCAGGGCCCTGTTTTACTACGGTAGTTACAAACAAAATTTGCGTAAGTTTTACGTAACTATAGTATAGTGTCATTAATCTGCCATGAGATACATAATAACTATCATGATTATTTTAGAAAACTATCGCAATAAATTAAAGTTTCCTAGAAATTTTATCTAAATAAAATGAAAAGATAAAATTTCCAGGAAACTTTGATTTATCGCAATAGTTTTCTAAAATAATCATGATAGTTATTTCATATCTCGTAGCAGATTAATGCCACTGCACTATAGTTACGTAAACCTTACGCAAATTTTGTTCGTAACTACCTTAGTAAAACGGGGCCCAGGAGTAGCTTTCACTAAACTGCTAAGCTTTATTAAAAGTTTTTTGGATTGAATATGAACGCATACGATCCATGCTTTATCCAAAAAGTATGAGCTGGTATAAAGTTATGAAAATACTCATTGAAATCATAAAACTATGCAGTTGAGTGAAACTTGTTTTCAGACTTGGTGCTTGCGTACAAAAACTGCATATGCAAATTTAGTGTACCCCGGGGCTGCCTTTCACTAAACTGCGTAGATTTAAGCAAATTATTTGGAATTGTATATACACACATACCATCCCTGCTTTACTCAAGGGTATGAGCTGGCATAAAGTTATGCTCATATTTACTCATATTGTGCATTTGCTAAAGAGTTAGTTTAAACATATTTATTTTACATGGATTGAGAAACAAGTTCTTACAACTTACACAAACTCTCGATTCTGCTTCCTGGGAACTACACTAGTACTCACGCCGAATTCATGGGTGCTGGTACAGTTGTACAGTTATGCAGTTTGTAAGTGAAACTTCATTTCAGACTTAGTGCATGGTTACCTAAACTGTGTACCTAAATTTTAAATGTGCACAGTTTAGTGAAACGAAATTGGGTAAAGACTGACTTATCCAGGAAAGTTTTGCTATACATGTATAAAGCTAATTATGTGTATTCAAATGAAAGCCTTCGAAACTTATGCACTGTAGAATTGACATTGATTGAAATCTCAGGAGAGGAAAAAACAATAAAAGACCAACAAATTATTGATTGTAGGATCTTAATGGATGATTCAAATACTGACTAATTACTAGAAGGTTTTAATGAAACACAATACAAACTAATGTTTTTGTCTCTCTTATTTCATATGCTACTTTAAATATGCAGCAAGCAACTTGAGGCTCTGTACTAAACAACAAAATTTTCGATCTGACCAAATTGAAAGACATTTCAGATAATTAATTCCGATTGTGGCTGAAACTATTGAGTTGTCTATGAAAGAGGTAGAAAACATTGCAGATGACACATTAGATTTAGTTTAAATAATGACTTCTGTATCTGATAGGATGAAAAACATTGTTGAAAAGGTGAAAATGTTGGTTAGCAGCATTTTCTCCTCTTCCAGCAATGTTTCAAAAGCCTTCTCTTTCAGGGTCGTTTAAACTCTGGATTGTTTGTTAACTCTTTACCAAACGACAAAATTTTAGCCTTGTCCAAATCGAAAGTGTTTGCAGACGACAATTTCAATGAGGCTCAAATGGTGCATTTTTTCTTTGATAGGGATGAAAACATTGTGGGAAAAGGAGAAAATGCTGGTAGCCAGCATTTTCTCCTTTTCTCACAGTGTTTTCAAAAGGCTTCTTTTCCAGGATCGTAAAAAGTTGGGATTGTGTGGTAAAGAGTTAAGGAATTGGTCAAATGTGGATAATCAATATGAATGAAAGTTTAATACAAGAATACAAGTTAAAAAATTGTGGCTGAAGAGAAATTAAACCAATGATTTCTGGTTATTCTGAAACAAGTCACCTCATTAAGGTGTACTTGATTTGTCATGTGCAAATGCTTTCAATTTTGGCAAAAAGTTGTTTTCAAGGTAGTCTTTGACAAAGTTTTTTTGGATAGTATGAATTACAAGATCAGACATCTTGTTCTGTACAGTGTACAGTCTTGTCATGATCTACCCGGCCTGCTGATGTACCTAGATATGTGCTTCAACAATTTACTAAACAATCGCAACTTAAAGGTGGGTATTCAGATTTTTCACCTCTCACCAAATTGAAAAATATATATATCACTGAAATGTATATGAAAAAACAATACAAATCATCAATAATTAAGAATCATAAAATTACAAAAAAATTTTTTTTTGATGTTGTTCCCTTTAACAGGCCACGTAGCCTCTTAAGGTATTTTTAGATTTCACGCCAAAAATCAAAAAAGCATTGTGGGAATGTCAAGTGACTGGCACATGACTAATAACGCTTAAATTCCATAACATAACAAACGTAATTATTTTCCATAATGTCTTCCTCGGACGCTATGTTTGAAGCTTCGTCTGTGTATTTCCGGTGTGTAAATGAGCAAGTTGCTCATGTAAAAATAGACCGTGTTTCCTGTCGGTGTCGACCTTGGCCGTAGTAAATCTCTAATTTCTCTTGTTGTCGAATGGTTTTCGACTACTGGGGTTTTATGAATGAAAATTAAAAGGCTTTGGGAGTATAAGGATGATATTTTTTGTATTTTCGTAGAATTATCGTCCCAAAATCTGAAGGCCGGGGCCACCTTTAACAACTTCTGTATGAGAAAGCTTTTGAGGATATAATGGGAAGGAAAAAGAGAAAAAGCTGGTTACCAGCATTTTCTCCTTTTCCAAAAGTGATTTCTACCCTGTCGGAGAACTTGAGGTCATTTATACAAATTTTGAGTTTTTTGTCCAGCAGATGTTTTGACTTCAGGAGAGTCTAAAGTATGTCATTTAGGGAAGCTAGCACAAAATTTAGCAAAAATTGCCTTTGCTCTTTCTACTGCAATACAGTAGATGCAAAAGATATTCAATCAAATTGTATTCACTTGTATTAAATCTTTACCAAACGACAAAATTATAGACTGGTCCAAATTGAAAGCATTTGCAGTCGACAAAAAAAGGGTAACTGAAAAAATTAAAATTTGTTTTGGGAAGGGTAGAAAACATTGTGGGAAATGGAGAAAATGCCGGCTACCAGCATGTTTTCCTTTTCCCATGATGTTTTCAAAAGGCTTCCTTCCCAGGGTCGTTAAAAGTGGGGATTGTGTGGTAAAGAGTTTAAAAACAAAATTTAAGCCTTGTCTAAACACAAGGCATTTGCAGACGACAAATATAAAACAAAACATGATTTAAGTTTTCGTTTCATGAGGTAGAAATATTGTGGGAAAAGGAGAAAATACTGGTTTCCAACATTTTCTCCTTTTCCCACAATGGTTTTAAAAGCCTTCTCCCTGAGGGTTGTTAAAAGTCTGGATTATGTGGTAAAGGGTTAACTCTTATCTAACAATCCTGTGTTTTAATGACTTCGAGGAAGAAGGTGTTTGAAAACGTTGTTGGAAATCAAGAAAATTGCCGGTAACCAGCTCTTTTTTTTCCCTTTTCCCACACTGTTTTCTACCCTTTCAGAGATAAATCTCATTATTTGAACCACATTTAACTCCTTACCAAACGACAAAATTTTAGGTTTGTCCAAATCGAAAGCATTTGCAGACGACAAAATAAAAGTGAGTGAAAATTTGAAATTTGTTTTGTGAAGGGTAGAAAACATTGTGGGAAAAGGAGAAAATGCTGGTTACCAGCATTTTCTCCTTTTCCCACAATGTTTTCTAAAGGCTTCTTTCTCAGGGTCGTCAAAAATAGGGATTGTGTGGTAATGGGTTAAAGAAAATTTGTTGTCTACAACAGCTTTGAATTTTAAAGAATCTAAAATTTTGTCATTTGGTAAAATACTAGAGAGACTAAAGGCATCTTCCATTACACTATAATTTAGTGAGATACAAAACAGCATGGTGACTCAGTCCTTCTATTCTCTCAGAAATTAACATTCATGGTATTTGTGGACAATCTAGAATTATTGACAATCTTTCCCATCTCCCAGGATCTCACAGAAAATTGGAATTTTGTCTCCGAAAGCCCCCGACTTATTTTCCCCATTCAGATGCTTACCCACCATCATTGGTCGATTGAACGTTTAAAAGACTTTTTTCTCACTTTCCCGGGTTCATTGGATATTACTATATGTGCTGTGTTACTATATTATCATAATCACCCCCGTATGTCATCAGCATTTTCAGTATTTATTAATTTATTATTCAAAATTCCTTTGTTGTTTGAATTATTAATTAATGTATTTAATGAGGCAGTATTTGTGTATTCACATCGGATCCATTATCTCTGAGTATTGAAAGAAAAAAAAAAGAATGGAAATGGATTTATTTTTTCCAATATGTTATTGCAGTTTGTATAGAGCAGGTCATGCAATTGGAAATTTTATTTCTGAAACATGGAGTCGTAAGTGGAATTCCTCTATTTTACAGGATTACTCACACACAGCTTCTTTCCCCCTTTTCTTGTTCTGGATTGCTGCCGACTCCTTCATGAAAACTGGCTCTCTCCCCGGATTCTGTGGTTTTAGATAATATGGATGCCGACTCTAATGACGGTACAACTATAGCGGAGGCCCTAAATGGTGAAACGAAGCCCGACGCCGCAAAACTTGCACAGGCTGCCATCATCAAACAGGTGAGTTGTGAAGTGTCATATGTTGTTAGAAAACTGTATTCCAATGTAAGTGTATATCCCTCTACTCCTATGGTTAGGTTTTCACTATAGTCTATTTACAGTCTATATCTAGTTAATTACATCAATGGAAAGCCTGAACGGCTAATAATGAAGAATATGCTGTCTGGAGCACAGCCTGAGAGTATTTGCCAGTATAGTTCAGGTGTTCATTATAATTTTTGGGTTCATTAGTAAATCTATGTTAATGATATAGCCCTATACTAGTTTTGACTGGTGACTGGGCTTTCGTTGCTAAAATATGTACATGATCATTACCAGGAAAAGCCTTTACCTTTTTAAAACCTTTACCATGATGATACAACCCCAAGGAAAACGGTTTTTGTAAACGGAATGGGAAAAGAAAAACTGACTGGTGACAAGTATGTTCTCCTTTTTCAACAATATTTTGAACACTGTGAAGGACAAGTTCCATAATTAGAGTCTAATTCAGTTTATGGTAGACCTGCAACTACATTTTATATGAAGAAGTTTTAACATAATTGTTTTCTGGTTAAGAGCTGATACCATAATTTATGGATTGTTTCCTTCAAAAGTGGCAGAATGGATTGTTAAAGTGGTGCATTTTTCCTTTTGCTACATTAAAATATGTTAAGTTTGTTTAACAAGAAATATTTGTAGTCAAAATGTGATCAATAGGAAATAAGTTAAACTTTCAGGAATACAGCTAAAATCTCTAAATACAAGTAAAATGTGTTTGTGAGACAGATTTCAACTAAACATCAAAATGTCAGAATTGTTCAAGTTAAACATATTTGCAGACTACATATTTCAGTACGGTAAGATATGATAGAATATGTCTTTGACAGGGAAGAAAATATTGTGGGAGAAGGAGTATATGCCATCTACCAGCAATGTCTCTTATTGTCATGGTGGTTTTTTTTAAAGTCTTCTTTCTAAGGAATTTTGGCCTTGACCAAACTGAAAGCATTTGCAGTAGACAAATATCACTAAAATGATGATTTCTGTTTTTGAAAGGGTAGAAAACATTGTGAGAAAAGAAGAAAATGCTGGTTACATGCATTTTCTCCTTTTCCTACAATGTTTTCAAAAGCCTTCTCCTGACAGGCTTGTTAAAAGTTGGGATTCTGTATTAAAGAATTAAATCAGTAAAGAAGAACTAAACATTGTTATTTCTAAGATGTTAAATTGACTGGAATATCTTACAAAGTTGTTGGAAAAGATAGATGGAAGATCTTATGCACAGCATGTACAGGCTGACCTGTGTCGAAATTTTCTGCTTTTAGTCACTTTTCTGCATGTCAAAGGACCAGTTTATCTCCTGATTCAGAAACTGTTGTTTGTTAGACAAAATGGATTTTATGGATCCATAATTATGCTTATGCTTGCTTGGTACAATGCATCCCTGAGATGCATTAAATTCCTTTTTGCCAGAGCAAGGCCCATTTCAGTGTCTGCCAAAATACTGATTATAATACAAAATGAAATAAGATTTTAATACTGTATCAGTGTTGTATAACTGCAAAGTGTGGCATAATTCCAGCACAGCCATAGAAAATATAAAGTGTGGTATCGTTCCAACTTTATCATAATTATAATTAACTCTTTCCATACCATAGACAACACCAGAAGCTTTTGTGGACAGTGTAGATCAAGATCAGACTGCACAGAACGTGCAGTCTGATCTATGATCTACACTGTCCACAACTTTATTCTGGATTATGATCGAACTCTCTCTTGATTTTGTACTGAAACTGTATTTGTAGCCTTAGAGAAAATGCAATTTATTTATTCAGTAATGAAAGAAATAATGCAAAGTTTGTGCATAACTGTCAAAGCTTAGAAATCGAAGTGGATTATTTATGATGGAAAAAGGATGCATTTATTGTGTCAAATTTGGAAAAGAAATGAAAGTAATTTGGAGTATACCGGTATTGAAACAAATCCAGAATGGGACAGCTGCTAATGGCAATATCAAAATGTAGGTAGATAGTTTTGATATCTTGTATGCTTCCTTCTCTAACATTTTACCCCTCCCCAAACAACCCCATGTTTAACTCTTTACCAAACGACAAAATTGTAGACCAGTCCAAATTGAAAGCATTTGCAGACGACAACATAAGTATGGCTCAAAAATTGAAATTTGTCTTGGGAAGGGTAGAAAACATTGTGGGAAAAGGAGAAAATGCTGGTTACCAGCATTTTCTCCTTTTCCTACAATGTTTTCAAAAGGCTTCTTTCTCAGGGTCGTTAAAAGTCGGGATCGTGTGGAAAAGAGTTAAACAACCTGGTAGTAAAGGGCCATCGAACATCTCATGGAAAAAGTAGAAACTGTTTTCTTTCTTGAAAATATTTTCTCCTGTTCCCATTATACTATCTACATTTTCAAACACAAATCCCATCAATGAACCCTTTACAACACAATCCCGACTGTAAAAAACCCAGATGGAGAACATATTTGAAAACATTGTTGGAAAAAGAGAAAATACTTGTAACCAGCATTTTCTCCTTTTCCAACAATGTTTCTTATCTCTTCAAAAACAAATTCCATCATTTTAGAAACATATGTTTTGTCGTCTGCATGTACTTTCAATTTGGACAAGTCTTCAATTTTGTCGTTTGGTAGAGAGTTAAGCTCACTTAGTTTGTCGGCCATTACTATACAGATGGACCAGTCAACGGTGTTACTTTTTTTGTATGGCAAAGGGTTAAATTCAGAGCACAAAAGAAAGGAAAGGGCATTATTCTGTATGTTAAACCCTTTGTTATTATCCTGTGGTTTAACAATCCTGAGAAAAAAGGCTTTCTAGAACATTGTGGGAAAAGGAGAAAATGCTGGTTACCGGCATTTTCTCCTTTTTCAACTTGTTTTATATGCTTTTAAAGACAAATTTCATAATTTTAGCCACATTTGATTCGCTTTCTGCAAAAGCTTTCAAGTGTTAACTGTGTTTAACGACAAAATTTTGGATTCTACAAAATTGAAAACATTTGCAGACAACAAAATAAATGTAGCTCAAATGATAAGTTTCTGTCATTGACAGAATAGAAAACATTGTGGGAAAAGAAGAAAATGCTGGTTACCAGCATTTTCTTCTTTTTCCACGATGTTTTCAAAAGCCTTTTTCTTCAGGGTCATTAAAAAATTGGGATTGTTTAATGAAGGGGTAATGAAAATGTATGCTAACTTGTATTGCAATTAGTTTAAATATCTTGCAAAAAAGTAGAGAGTCTTGATCCAAGATCAGACTGCACATTTTTGCAGTGTGATCTAGATTTACACTGTATTCACTAAAGCAACAAAGGTTATGCTTGGTATCTCAAGAGTTAGAAATTCATTTATTTTACCTGAGAAGAGATATTGCTCTGTGCCAATTATCTGACAGCGCTAATGGATTTTCTTTGATTTCAAACAAACTAGTAAACTAACAGTTAGTTCTAACCAGTGCAACCCTTACCCTTCCTCACACTTATCAGAACCAAGTCAAACTGTGCTGTTTTTTTGTTAGTTTTTGGGCAATCAGTGTAGTGGCGCGGTTTGTGGTCCTGTCTGTGATACAAAGAATTTGTCAGTTTCATCCAGGCTGTACAGGCTCGTAACGAGCAGTTTCTCCTTTTCCCACGATGTTTTCTACTCTATCAGATATCTGTATCTCCATTTGTCATTGATCATTGGAAAACGTGCAGGAAGCATGACTTCGAAAGTAGCATCAGGGAGGGTCAGAATAATGTTCATGTTCGCCCATTACCAAATGACAAAATTTAAAGCACTTGCAGACGACAAATCTAATGCAGCTCTAATGCTGATTTCTTTCTTGAATGAAGTACAAAACATTTTGGGAAAAGGAGAAAATGCTGGTTAACAGCACATTCTTCTTTTCCCTCAATGTTTTCAAAAGCTGTCCCTTTTTGGGTTGTTAAAGCTCAGGATTATGTGGTAAAGACTTCACCCAGTAATTTGCAGAATATATTTAGAGTAATTTTAAAGGTACCATAAAATTTGTCAGCAAGTTCAACAAAGGACAAACATTTGAAAGAAAGGATAAATATTTGAAAGAAAGGGAAAAAAAATTAGAAAAGTAGAACTTGCACTACATTTTACTGAGAGCTTCATATTACGCAGAGAAATATGGGATTTAACAAATGTTAAGATGGCTCCTTTTACGGCAATATTTTCAAAAGTTGAAGTACTGCCAAATGGACTTCGGTGAGATAAGGTTGAATTGAGTTATATATTTAACTCTTTACCACACAATCCCAAGGTTTAATGACCCTGAGAAAGCTTTTGAAAACATTGTGGGAAAAGGAGAAAATGCTGGTAACCAGCATTTTCTCTTTTTCCAGCAATGTGTTCTACCCTTTTAAGGGTAAGTCACATCATCAGAAAAAAATTTTATTTGTTGTTTGCAAATCATTTAATTTGGACAGGATGTAAATTTTGTTGTTTGGTAAAGAGTTAACTCTTTACCTCACAACAAACTTTTCAGATTTCTCCAAGTTCAAAGCTGACAAAGCTATTTGTAGATGACTACTGCATTGTCGATCAAATGATAAACTTTGTCTTTAAAAGGGTATGAAACATTGTGGGAAAAGGAGAAAATGCTGGTTACCAGCATTTTCTCCTTTTCCCATGATGCTTTCAGTAGCCTTTTTGCTTGTCATTGAAACTGGGGATTGTGTGTAAAGGGTAAACAGATGGTTTCCATTAAGCAGCAGGTAGAAAGGTATCAAGCTAGCCCTTAAGATGCTCAGGGCAAAAGTAAGGTGATTTAGCAGACAGTGTAGGTCAAAGATCAGACAGCACATTTTGCAAACTGATCTTGGATCAACACAGTAACTGTAACACGTGCACTTCATGTGTAATCTGTGGTTCAATTTATACCAGTTTTGTCAGGTGTACCATTTTTGCAACTCTATTTTACAGTAATAACTTTACCAGGGTGTTTTTAAAGGTAGTCTGTTAACCCTTTACAAAACGTTTCTTTGAAAGAGGCCTTTTGAAAACATTGTTGGAAAAAGAGAAAATGCTGGTGACCAGCATTTTCTCCTTTTCCCACATTATTTTCAAACCTGTTTGAGACAAATATTATCATTTGACTAACATTAAATTTGTCCTAAAGCTGCAAATGCTGTCAATTTGGGAGTCTAAAATTAATGTTTACCGTATCTTCAGGTAATCATACAGTTAAACGTTTTTTTCTTTGGGGGTAATCAGTTAAACTATTAACCCTATACCACACAATCCAGATTTCAATGACCCTGATGAAGAAGCGTTTTGAAAACATCGTGGGAAAAGGAGAAAATGCTGGTAACCAGCATTTTCTCCTTTTCCCACAATGTTTTCTTGTTTTACAAAGACAATTTCTTCCATATGATCGGTATCAAATTTATTGTGTGCAAATGCTTTGGCTGTGGACACAAGTCCATAATTTTGTTGTTTAGGAAAGGATTAAAAGGTACGAAAGAGAGTGGAAGGTGGGTATCAAGTGTCAAACTAATAACCTCCAGAAAGAAATATACAGCAGACAGTTTGAAAACATTCTTTTATAGATGTACCTGATTTTGGTGCCAAACAAATAATTTCATTTTTTTTTTTATTGCTTAACCCATTTAACCCTTAGGTGCTAAGCGCGACTCACTGACCTTTTTGCGGACAGTGTAGATCCAGATCAGACTGCACAGAACGTGCAGTCTGATCTTGGATCTACCCTGTCCAATAAGGAGATAACTTTTCCATTTGGTTTAGCCAATCAGAAGTTGTTTTACTACTTTCAAATCTAGAAAATTCTTGAGAATTAGATAGAGAATATTTTTAATGAAAGGTTGGTGATTTTGGACCCTCAGTTTTTCGACAGCCTTAGGCAACTGTCTAAAGGCTCTTTCACATGTTCAGCTGTGCCACTAGTGACTAGTGAAAATGAAACCAGGGTCCAAATTCACCAAACATTCTTAATTGATTGATTGTATGGTGTTTAACGCCGTTTTCAACATTATTTCAGTTATATCGCGGTGGCCAGTGCACCTATCCATGCTTTCCTGGAGTCTCTTTTACCAGTACTCCGCACAATTTTCTTTCCAAGCCACTGGCTGCTTTCCCACATAATCATTGTCGAAACAATGGTCAGCGGTAGGAGAGGAATGAATTCTGTCGCAGTGACTATCATCAATCCTCGGAAAGAAATTGGCCGAACCAAGGGTCGTAGCCAGGGATCGAACCCTGGACCCTGTGTTCTCAAGTCCTGCACGCTACCGACTGAGCTACCGGGGCTCGGCACCAAACATTCTTAAATTTCAATCTAAGTCTGGTTATAGATTTAGAAAGTAACATAACATCTGATTGGCTAAACGATTTCAAATGGTTTAGCAAGTCAGAAGTTGTGTTAACTTTCAAATTTAGAAAAAATTCTAAAATGAGACTAAAAATGTTCTTAACCCAGAAACCGTCAAATAAACCCAATGTATGTCTGTAATGTAAAATTAAGACCCTAATAAAAGCATTTTCAATAATATGAATATTGCTATTGTGAAGAAGGCTCAACAAGGCAGAAAGTGTAGATCAAAGATCAGATTGCAGGTTTTTATGCAATCTGATGTTTGATCTTTACTGGCTGCAAAAGTAACTATGGTAATTTACCCTCTGAACCACTGAGTACCTGATCTACTGATTGATCCAAATCTGGATATATTGTTTTTTTTGATGCTTCAAAAGTGGAACCATTTTACATAACAGTCTTGCAAAACTCAGGTCTCTTTTTCTGTAAAAATATGTCCATTTGGTTAGATAACTCTCAACCACACAATCCTGAGGCAAGTAAGAAGCCTTTAAAAAACGTGGAAAAAGGGAAAATGTTGGTAACCAGCTACCCTATCAAAGAGCAACATGTACAGTAAAACCTCTCCTCGAGACCACCCCGACAATACGAGTAACCCGCTATTACGAGCGATTTTTGTCAGAACGGAATTTTTCCTTCTTAAAGATCAATGATCACGAACCCGGAAATACGAGCACCCCACTATTCCGAAATTACGACCACCATTTTCAGTACCAATATGAATTGACCTGTGAAACCCCGTGAAACGACCTCTCGATTTCCAAAACTTCTTTATGACCAGCTAATTTTCCCGCATCCGTAATTGTGAACCACAGACTGTGCCACATGTACGAATATTTTTAGGTCCGATTGAATTGACAATAAATTATCGGTCTTTTGTTTGTCTATCGACCATTGATTGTAACCTGATTGTGTTAATTGATTAGGATGTTACGAAACATAATCAAACGACCTGTGAATTGATATTTTTAAACCATCAATTCGGCTTTTACCTGGTAATCAAGCATTTATCACACATTGCTGACCCGGATGACAAACATGTCTACATCCGGGTGATCATGATTTATTGAAAACGCTTGGGTTTAGTGGTGATCGAGATGAGATTATCATTTTTCTTTTTTGACACTTTACATACTGTAATTATACCGTAGTTGTTAACGAATATGCGATTGTAAACAAGTGACCAGGATGACTGTTAGATCGACGATTAGGAAGACTGTTCGAGTAAACAACTCGGATAAAAATGAAAAAAAGGGGGGGGGATTTTCCGTAGACGTCAAATGTTCAAAGATCAGCACGTATTCGAAAATCTTTGTTTTAAAATGAAAATCAGCACTTGGAATATGAGTTCTTGAGACTACAAGAAGTAAAAAAGCAGATCAAAAAGGAGAATATGACAAGTTCTATCAGTTACATTAGATTCTTTAGTCTTCAGATTCTTTTAGTTAATTTGTGTACATACCTTGTAATGATTGTTTTAAATAGGCAATTATGAATTGACATGCTTTTACAGGTGGATTTATTTAATAAAATTCAAGAAATGTATAACTTTTCAATGAACATGAAAGTGTTCCTGTCATTTTCATTTGTGTAATTAGGCTTCCCGAAATGAAATGCATTTACTACACATCATTTAGCCCTGCACAAGTCTACTCAGAGTCAGGGATTATTTCAAAATGTAGGCGTGTGAAACCCGGAAATCAGACCACCCCACCAATGAGACCAAATTTTAAAAGTACCACCGGTGGTCTTAATAGAGGAGTTTTACTGTAATTTGTTGTCTGCAAATACCTTCAGTTTTGTACTGTAAAAAATTTTGTCGTTTGATGAAAAGTTTTGGCTCTCTGAAGGGTATCTCTTTGCCAAATAGCAAAGTTTTGATCTCTTCTCATTTAAACTATTTGCAGACAATAAATTAAATGTGGCTATAATCATGGGATTTATCTTAAAGTTGGTAGTAAAAGAGTTTGTTTAGAGCATTTCTCCTTTTCCTACAATGTTTTTAACAGCTTTTTTATGGGCTATGAAAATATGGGATTGTTTGGTAAGGGGTTTAGAGCTTCTCTTATTATTAAAAGCAATGTATTTTGTAATGGAAGATAAAGCCAAACCCTTAACTCTTTACCACTCGAAAAAATTTTAGAACGGTCCAAATTTAAAGCATTTGCAGACGACAAAATAAATGCGACTGAAAAATTGAAATTTGGTTTGGGAAGGATAGAAAATGTTTTGGGAAAAGGAGAAAATTCTGGTTACCAGCATTTTCTCCTTTTCCCACAATGTTTTCAAAAGGCCTCTTTCTCAGGGTCGTTAAAAGTCTGGATTATGTGGTAAAGAGTTAAAGCTCTTTTTTCACTATAGTTGCTTTTGCGGCCAGTGTAGATTAAGCTACACTATCCGCTCTGTTGAAACACTGTAGACGAAAGCAAAAATGAAATTTCAATTATTTCGATTGTATTTCTAGGATGAAAACATTTGATAGGTTTATTTGGTGCTTTAACTCTTTACCAGACGACAAAATTTTGGCCTTGACCAAATTGAAAGCAGTTGCAGACAACAATTTCAGTATGGCTAAAGTGATGGAATTTGTCTTTGCCAGGGTAGAAAACATGGTGGGAAAAGGAGAAAATGCTGTTTACCAGGATTTTCTCCTTTTCCCACCATGTTTTCAAAAGCATTCATCCTCAGGGTCGTTAAAACTCAGGATTGTGTGATAAAAGGTTAATTCCCAGGTGTGCTATCAACTAGTTCTTACAGAGCAAGAGAAATGTATCAGACATCTTTGGTAGGTAAAATAATGTCCAAATATTTAACTCTTTACCACACAATCCCGACTTTTAATGACCCTGAGAGAGAGGCCTTTTGAAAACATTGTGGGCAAAGGGGGAAATGCTGGTAACCAGTATTTTCTCCTTTTCCCACAATGTTTTCAACCCTTCCTAAACCAAATTTCAATTTTTCAGTCACATTTGTCGTCTGCGAGTGCTTTCAATTTGGACCAGTCTAAAATTTTCTTGTGAGGTAAAGAGTTAAATCTCAAGGCTGCTTTGACTACAGTGTTCTATGAAATATTTGGTGGTTTAGGTCCAGATTCGCGGAGCCCCAGTAGCTCAGTCGGTAGCGTACAGGACTTGAGAACAGGGGGGTCGCTGGTTTGATTCCCGTCTCGGCCAATTTCTTTCCGAGGATTGATGATAGTTATTGCGACAGGATTCATTCCTCTCTCACCACTGATGATTGTTTTGACAATGGTCATGTGGGAAAGCAGACAGTGGCTTGGAAAGAATATTGTGCAGAGTACTGGTAAAAGAAACTCCAGGAAGCATGGATAGATGCACTGGCTGCCATGATATAACTGAAATAATGTTGAAAATGGCGTTAGACACCAAAAAAAGCAATCAATCAGTTAGGTCAAGATTCAGACTGCATGTGCCCTGCAGTCCAGTCTTTATGTATTTCGTCAGGAAATGCAAATAAAGCAATATTTTCCCACAATGTTTTCAACCCTTCCTAAACCAAATTTCAATTTTTCAGTCACATTTGTCGTCTGCGAGTGCTTTCAATTTGGACCAGTCTAAAATTTTCTTGTGAGGTAAAGAGTTAAATCTCAAGGCTGCTTTGACTACAGTGTTCTATGAAATATTTGGTGGTTTAGGTCCAGATTCGCGGAGCCCCAGTAGCTCAGTCGGTAGCGTACAGGACTTGAGAACAGGGGGGTCGCTGGTTTGATTCCCGTCTCGGCCAATTTCTTTCCGAGGATTGATGATAGTTATTGCGACAGGATTCATTCCTCTCTCACCACTGATGATTGTTTTGACAATGGTCATGTGGGAAAGCAGACAGTGGCTTGGAAAGAATATTGTGCAGAGTACTGGTAAAAGAAACTCCAGGAAGCATGGATAGATGCACTGGCTGCCATGATATAACTGAAATAATGTTGAAAATGGCGTTAGACACCAAAAAAAGCAATCAATCAGTTAGGTCAAGATTCAGACTGCATGTGCCCTGCAGTCCAGTCTTTATGTATTTCGTCAGGAAATGCAAATAAAGCAATATTTTCCCACAATGTTTTCAACCCTTCCTAAACCAAATTTCAATTTTTCAGTCACATTTGTCGTCTGCGAGTGCTTTCAATTTGGACCAGTCTAAAATTTTCTTGTGAGGTAAAGAGTTAAATCTCAAGGCTGCTTTGACTACAGTGTTCTATGAAATATTTGGTGGTTTAGGTCCAGATTCGCGGAGCCCCAGTAGCTCAGTCGGTAGCGTACAGGACTTGAGAACAGGGGGGTCGCTGGTTTGATTCCCGTCTCGGCCAATTTCTTTCCGAGGATTGATGATAGTTATTGCGACAGGATTCATTCCTCTCTCACCACTGATGATTGTTTTGACAATGGTCATGTGGGAAAGCAGACAGTGGCTTGGAAAGAATATTGTGCAGAGTACTGGTAAAAGAAACTCCAGGAAGCATGGATAGATGCACTGGCTGCCATGATATAACTGAAATAATGTTGAAAATGGCGTTAGACACCAAAAAAAGCAATCAATCAGTTAGGTCAAGATTCAGACTGCATGTGCCCTGCAGTCCAGTCTTTATGTATTTCGTCAGGAAATGCAAATAAAGCAATATTGGTGTTCTAAGGACTTTATTGTTTTCCATTCTCTAAATATGGCAATCAGCAAATGGTAAGACATTCCCCACATCTCCCAACAAAGGTCTCACACAAGTATTGTTTTATCGATTTTCATTTTGGTACTCAACTAATGATGTTCTGTTGAATGGAACTCCTTGCTCCTATTACAAACAATAAAGGCCAGTCTACACTAGTAAAGATGTGTTTGCAAACACAATCAAACACCATGCTTGTTGCTGTTTGCAAATTAAAGCTTGTTTGTGTAGACCAGTCAGTAAACCCTCTACCACGCAATGCCGACTTTTAACGAACTTTGAAAACATTCTTGGAAAAGGAAAAAATGCTGGTAACCAGCATTTTCTCCTTTTCCCACAATGTTTTCTGCCATATCTAAGAAAAATTGCACCATTTGAGCCATCTTAAAATTGTTGTCTGCAACTGCTTTCAATTTGGACAAGGCTGAAATTTTGTTGTCTGGTAAAGGGTTAATATAAGCAAAGATCACCAAACAGTGCTGATGTTTGGACACATTCATTTTTGTTTGACAGATTCCTAATGTGTGGTAGTGTCTAAAAATAATGATAAGTCAGAATCCTATCTTGATGACATGTGATGCCACTGTTTGTTGTAGTATAGGCTGTAAGAATTGACCTGGTAGGGCATGGCTAACCTATGACATAAGTCAACCAGTTTATTTTTCATTTAAGTGGTCTCGAAGCAGTTCGAAATTTGTTCTTCATAAATGTACATGAACAGATGAATCATAACAGTACTTTATCAATTCTTTGCTTTATGGACACTTGGAATGCATACTTTTTTACTCTGTGAAAAAGGGTGCTTCTTATTCACGTTTAGTCTTTATGTCACATTTCATATGTACAGCTATTTATGATTATTTCTGAATTACATATTTTACGTCAATCTAAAATGCAGTGAACTCTGACATAGACATAACTCTGCCCTGCCTGGTCAATTCTTATAGTCTATGTATATGGACAAACATGACCAACCAACAACGAACAAATGTTTGGTTGTGTCTGCAAACAAATGTAATACTATAGCAAGATCATATTGTATTAAGATTGTTTATAAAATGGATGCATGTAAGTGCCTTTTTAGTTGACATGTATGATCCAAGAGCACTTTGAAAGATTTCCCATTTTTAGCTTGGCTGTTTCAGAAGAAAATGTTGAGGTACTGTCATAGCACTGACGTCATCATCTGCATCATCATCTGCTTTGTCACGCAAAAATCTTGACATTTTATATTATGTTTGTCATTACTGAAGATATCTACTTCAAACATAGACTGGTTGTCAACTATCAAAATGGGAACCCATGCAACAGAGGCAGGTAACCATCAAAATATTTTTGATGAAGTTATGCCCCTTAATTGACTTAGAATTTCACTAAAAGCAACTTCAGGTGAGGGTTGGCACCTGCATGCTGTGCTCTTATTACTAATGAACAGAAATTCTGTATCTGATACAGTGTTCAGTCGAATTCTGATGGTTTGTCATATAATAAAATATACCAATAAGGTCTGTGTTTTGAGGTGTTTGAAACTGTTACTGGCTTAACTCTTTACCAAGAAACAATATCTTAGTTGGGTCAAATTTGAAAGCATTTGCAGACGACAAAATTTATATTGCACAAATGATGGGATTGGAGCAGATAGTCCAGAAAACGTTGTGGAAAAAAGAGAAAATGCTGGTTACCAGCATTTTCTCTTTTTCCCTCAGTGTTTTCAAAAGGCCTACTTCTCGGGGTCATTTGAACTCTTGATTGTGTAGTAAAGGGTTAAAGGCCTTATCTCAACAATTTCTCTATTTCTCACAATGTTTTCTACCATTCAGAAAATTAATTTCTATGTTTGAGTCACATTATTTTGTGATCTGCAGTTGCTGGTGTTTGGTAAAGAATTAACCCTGTACCAAACATCAAAATTTTTGACTGGACTAAATGGTAAGTATTTGCAGATCATGACAAATTGAATGCACCTCAGATGATGATTTCTGTCTTTGATAGGGTAGAAAATGTTGTTGGAAAAGGAGAGAAAATGCTGATTTCTAGCATTTTCAATTTGGAGAAGTGTACATCATGTTGCATGGTGAAGAGTTCACACACTTGTAGCAAGCAGTTTTCCCTATTAACTCTTTACCAAACGATAAACATTTTGACTGGAACAAATTGAAAGCATTTGCAGACAACAAATAAAGTGTAACACAAATGAAGAAATTTGTATCAGAAAGGTAGAAAATATTGTGGGAAAAAGAGAAAATGCTGATCACCAACATTTTCTCCTTTTCTCATAATTTTTTCAAAAGGCTTCTTTATCAGGGTCGTTAACACTCTGGATTGTGTGGTAATGGTTTAATCCATTTTTTGCGTCACAGTTTTTAAAG
Source organism: Hippopus hippopus (assembly GCA_946811185.2). Lineage (NCBI taxonomy): Eukaryota > Metazoa > Mollusca > Bivalvia > Cardiida > Cardiidae > Hippopus > Hippopus hippopus. Next base: position 3,447,566 of record OX328108.1, on the reverse strand, counting down.
ATGTCAAGTCATTCTCACAGCCCTATTGTTGTCTGTGTTAGCTTCACCTACGTCATCATGACAAAACTACAATATTCTGTAATATCTCATCTTTTACTGAAGATATTTACTTCAAACTTGGGCTGGTTCTTTACTATCAAAAGGGGAGCCAGTACTAGAAGGGGTGGTAACTCTCAAAATGTTTATGACTCAGTTACTCCTCTTTTTTACCTAGATTTTTCAATGAAAAAGCTTTCACAGGCAAGTTTTGGTGTGCAATGCTCTTGTTACCTGTTAGCTTTGACCTGAATTATACTTTATGAGTCCCGGCCAGGTAGCTTAGTGGTTAGCGTATCTGACGTGTGACCTGGAGGTTGCAGGTTTGATACCCGGTTGCAGCGAACTTTCTTTCCGGCGATCTTTCGCCTCTTACCTCTGATGCATGTGAGAAAAGTAATCAGTGGCTTTGGAAAGACAGTTGTATCAGTACTGGTGTGAGAAAGCAAGGAAAACATGGGTGCGTCACTGACCGCCATGATATGACCTTAGCTGTTAAAATGGCGTTAAACTCCAATACAAACAAAACCGAGATATTTTACGAGAATGTTTTTAATGACATCTGCTACTGATTTGTTTGGGAATTAGTTCAGAATGTAATGGTTTTACTTTTATGAAACAGTCCATTTTTTTTCATTATCCTAATGAAGACAGCTTTTGAAGTCATAGTAGAAAAAGGAAAAAATGTTGGTTTATACCAGCATTATCTTCTTTTCCAACAATGTGTTCTACTTTTCTAACTTTTTTAAAACAAATTGCACTTTTTGAGTCAAATTTATATTGTTGCCTGCAATTAATTTAGATAAGTCCGAAATTTTGTCCTTTGGTAAACAGTGAACTCTTTACCAAACGACAAAATTTTGGACTGGTCCAAATTGAATGCATTTGCAGGTGATATTTTAAGGATGACTCATATGGCAGAATTTGTCCTTGACAGAGTAGAAAATGTTTTGGGAAAAGGAGAAAATGCTGATTTCCAGCATTTTCTCCTTTTCCCACAACGTTTTCAAACAGATTCTCTGTAAGGGTCATTAAAACCAGGGATTGTTTGGTAAACAGTTAACTCTGTATGAAACAAACAAAATTTTAGATTAGTCCAATTTGAAAACGCTTGTAGACAACAAAATTGATTTGACAGGAATGACAGGATTTGTATCACAAAGACTTGGAAACATTGTGGGGAAAGGAGAAAATGCTGGTTACAAGCATTTTCTCCTTTTCCCACATTCTTTCCAAAGGCCTTTTTCTCAGGGTTGTTAAAATTCAGACTGTGTGGAAAAGGGGAAAACTCTTTACCAAACGACAAAATTTCTGACTTGACCAAATTGAAAGCATTTGCAGATCACAAAATTAATGTAGCTGAAATGATGATTTCTGTCTTTGATAGAGTAGAAAACACTGTGGGAAAAGGAGAAAAATGCTGATTACCAGCATTTTCTCCTTTTTCCACAATTGTTTCAAAATCCTTCTTCTTCAGGGTCATTGAAACTCGAGATTGTGTGGTAAAGGATTAAGGGGCAGAATCAGAAAACTGATGAAATAGATCAATATGTTCACCTATAGATCTTGAAACCAATAATCAATTGTTCGCTGTGCTAACCTTTAAAGTTTAACACACACACACTCTCAGCAAAATACAAAAAGTGACATTGATTGGTAACCAAGGTTACAGCTACTATAGGAATTGTCGAATGTTTTCCAATGTTAAGAGTTCCATTTTGTATTGTAATGCTATCGGAGATAAAAAAAAAATCAACTAACCTTTTTAAGTATTAATCATGCCGTATGTTTTATTGTCTTACTTCAGATCAATGTTTTCTGTTTGTTTTGATAGTAATTATTAACTGTTCACTTGCCAAATAACTCTTTACCAAACGACAAAATTGTAGACTTAACCAAATTGAAAGCATTTGCAGACGACAAAATAAATGTGGCTCAGAAACTGAAATTTGTTTTGAGAAGGGTAGAAAACACTGTGGGAAAAGGAGAAAATGCTGGTTACCAGCATTTTCTCCTTTTCCTACAATGTTTTCAAAAGGCTTCTTTCTCAGGGTCATTAAAAGTCGGGATTGTATGGTAAGGAGATAACTCTCTATCACACAACAGAATTATGGACTTGACAAAATAGAAAGAATTTTGCAGTCCACAATGTAGCCCAGTGATGATTTCTGTCTTTGATAGAAAAGAAAATCTTGTGGGAAAAGGAGAAAATGCTGGTAACCATCATTTTCTCCTTTTCCCACAATGTTTTCAAAAGCCTACTTCATCAGGGTCATGAAAACTTGGGAATGTGTGATAGAGAGATAATTGAAATTGACATTCCTAGGTATGTATTCACCAGTCATTCTTAACTTCAGTCCAAGTCAAATTTTAGATTTAGAAAGTAATGTGACATCTGATTGGCTAAACCATATGATTTAGCATTTGGCCGAACTGTATGGTTTAGCCAATCAAAAGTTATGTTACTTTCCAGTTAAGAAAATTGTTCAGAATAAGACAAAGAATGTTCTTAATAATGTTTGGTGACCCCCAAAAAACAGCTCAATAAAACAGTGTGGAAGGCAGTTTTGGCTGCATACATGTATTTCTCAGAATGATAGTTTTGTATTCTGTATCTTATTCACTGTCCCCAAAGCAGTTTAACTCTACCAAACAACTTAATTTTAGTCTTGTCCAAACTGAAAGCATTTGCAAGCCACATCTCAAATTAGGCTCACATCAAAGGATTTGTCCTTGATAGGAAAGAAAACATTGGGGAAAAGGAGCAAATGCTTTGACATTTTGCTTTGATATTTTGTAATATCACTGTTATTACTGAAGATATTTACTTCAAACTTGGACAAGTTGTTAACTATCAAATGGAGAACTCATACAACAGGGGCAGGTAACCATACTTTTTTTTTGACACAATAATGCCCCTTTTTCAACTTAGAACTCTCACTGAAAATCAAGCACAAGCAGCCGAGGTTTGGTACCCGCATGAGGTGCTTTTGTTTTCACCTGCCAGCGCTTTCAATATAGATGAGTCTAAAATTTTTATTTAACTCTTTACCAAATGACAAAATTTTAGACTTGTCCAAATTGAAAGCATTTGCAGATGATAAAATGAATGTGACTTAAAAATTGAAACTTGTTCTGGGAAAGTTAGAAAACATTGTGGAAAAAGGAGAAAATGCTGGTTACTAGCATTTTCTCCTTTTCCCACAATGTTTTCAAACGCTTCCTTTTTCAGGAACATTAAAAGTCGGGATTGTGTGGTAAAGAGTTAAAACATTCTACTTAATCCCTTTACAACAAGGCTTTCTACCCATTTGAAGATAAATCACATCATTTCAATCATGTTTATATGGTAAAGGGTTAAAAGACAGCTATAAACTCCTCCCATTAGGCAAACCTCGGGTCATCCAGTGATCAAGTCCCACGGCTGTATCAGGTAGCTTGATATGCACCTACATGGTACATCTCTTTGCCATCTATTGCCGACTATAAAATCTCTGAAATCCCTCCATGGACACTAAACAGTGCAGAATTCAGATTTGACCTTGCATCTGACAAAAAGTCAGTCACGGATAGAACTGTGTTTCATGCTCGATACAACGAGATAAAGGAGCATTATTTTTCCTTCAAACCCATCTATACAGATGGATCTAAAGAAGGAAATTCCGTAGCAGCTGCCGCAGTTTATGGACAAAGGAGCCTAAAGTGCCGCCTTCCAAACAACTCCTCTATCTTCTCTGCTGAAATTAAAGCAACTAAAGCAATTGATCTTGCCCTTAATCTAGCTGAACGTTCTAATTCCAACCATTTCATTATCTTTTCGGACTCTTTGTCAACATTACAAGCCCTTTCAAATCAATGCCTTGAGAATCCCTTAATCTGTAGTTTACTCGAAAGGATCTCACAAATTTCTTCTATGAATAGATTGGTGTTCTGCTGGCTTCCAAGTCATGTAGGCATCAAAGGCAATGAAAATGCCGATAGGTCTGCCAGATCTGCACTTAACCTTCCCATTTCAGATTTTAAAGTTCCACACACTGATTTTAAATCCTCCGTCTTAACACATATCCAATCTTCTTGGCAATCCCAGTGGGATGCTGATGTTTTCAATAAACTGCATTCAGTTAAACTATCCCTTGGTGAATGGTACCCCGTTTACAGGTCTGTTCGTTGAGAAGAAGTGATAATTGCACGACTTCGAATTGGCCATTCACGCATCACACATTCCTGGCTCTTGACCAAAGACGATGCCCCTGAATGTATTCCATGCAATGCACCATTTTCTATAAAACATATCCTACTAGATTGCATTGACTTTCAGCCAGTTCATTCAAAATATTTCAATGTCGATAGTTTAAAGAATCTTTTTGATTCTGTCAGCGTTGAATCTGTTATCACTTTCATAAAAGAGATTGGCATTTACAATAAACTGTGATACCGGTATTTACTCTTGAGTTTCTTACCCATCTTTTTACATTCTTTATACGCCTTTATATTGGATATCTTGTCAGCTGATTCATAGTCTTACCTTTTTTAATCTAAAACTTTTGAGTTTCTACCACTGCTTTTATATTCAGTTTACATCTTCTTAATGGGAGGATTAGCTCCCTTGGGGGCATCTTATCTCACTGGAGACAGGACCTCTTTAATGGGAGTATACTGATCCCATTGGAGGCTCCAATCTTTACCAGTTTTAACACTCATTTCCAAGGAAAAGAAATATTCTTAGTCTTACCCTTTAATCTAAAACTTTTGAGTAGGCAGGGAATGCCCAGCCACTCAATATCATATTTTATGCACATTATGAATGACATATATTTCTTCTTCATTTAAAAACTTCTCACTATCAATCCAACATTTAGTTCAAACCTTTTTATCACATTCTTAACACTGTCATTTAAAACTTTTGAGTTGATAGGGATTGCCCTGTCACTCAATAATGTCCTTTATACATATTAAGATCACACATAATTCTTCTTAATTCAACTCTTTTAATATTATAAATGTATTCAAACCTTATTCAGTTTAAAATCCCACTTGTACTATCTTTTAAAACAGATATGCGCGCTAAATGACCAAAGCTGTCGATGCGCCATAAAGCAACATTCATTCATTCATACATCTCTTTGCCAGAAGTACACCATTTCACCAAACTTAAAATCGTAACTCTCCACTTAAAAAGCAAACACTAGTCACAATTTTAAGAGGGAATCTTTCTAAATATATTTCCGATGACAAACAGTTTGTACATTTTAATTCTAACTCAGTCTATCAGTAACATTGGCATTTTAGAACAATTGGTTGCATATCACCATGGCTGTTGTTGCTGTTGCTAACAATATACAGGGCGCCACCATGTTTATGATCATGTGACTGGCATTATTTCAAAATGGAAACTTCGTTAATACGGACAAGGTACGGAATCAGCCGAGTTGTGACAAGTGAAGCTCCTCCATGTTATGAATGAAATTATCTTGAAAAGAAAGCATAGTTGCAGAGAAATTGCTCGTTACAAATTTCTGCTTATGCCATGATATTTTTAAAAGCCATAAATCCTTTACCACACAATCCTGACTTTTAATGACCCTAAAGAAGAAGACTTTTCAAAACACTGTGAGGAAAGGAGAAAATGCTGGTAACCAGCATTTTCTCCTTTTCCCACAATGTTTTCTACCCACCTATTAACAAATTTTTATTTTAGTCACATGCATTTTGTCGTCTGCCAATACTCCCAGTTTGGACAAGGCCAAAATTGTGCTGTATGGTTATGAGTTCACAGAGTTATTCATTACGTTATTTATGCTATCTTAAAGGCCCAATAATGGCTAAAAGTACATAATGCAGGTGTTTAAATGTATTTAGATTTTAAACATACCATTTAAAAGTATGGAAATCATTGTAAGGATAACAGTCTTATTGTTTACTCAGCCCAATTGTTAGACACTGGCAGAGAAATGAATTTTAAAATCAGGCAAAAAAAGTAAACAAAATGTGAAGCAACCTGGCAACTTTAAACCTGCTTTTGAAATTATTTTTTCTGCCAGCTGCTGACAATTGGACTGACTGTACAAAAACAGAGTGTCATCTTCACAGTGATTTAGATACTTTTAAATGATATGATTTACCTTTAGATTTATATGATCACTGACATATTGTTTACATTTGGCCCCGCTACTGGGCCTTTAATTTGACTTGGAGGGATGGAGGGGTGAGGATCGATTAAAGATCTGTCTGGTATATCTGATAATCATCAAACCTTTTTTTGTTTGCAGGATGTTATGCTCTCAGCCACAACCACACAGTCGCCCCTGGCAACGCAGTCCTCAGTGTTCACGATGCCCTCTGTTACCATGGGATCAGCCGGGCTGAACTTGACCGACCATCTCTTCCTTCCAGGGGTCACAACTCTTGATACGTCTCAAGTTACTCCAGATTTAAAATCTGAGCAAAATGGTATGCTTTGTATGAAAAAATTCTTACATTTTAACCCCTGCAGTGTCTTTCACAACTATATTTGTCTTTGTGGCCAGTATAAATCAAGATCAGACTGCACAAAATGTGCAGTCTGATCTTTGATCTTCACTGTCCGCTTTGCTGAGACATTCAGGTTAACAATAACCTTGAGATTGCAATTATAAGTCTTATTTAAAATGTTCTTTGGCTTTATTTGGTGCTTTAAGGGTTAAAGATACATCTTTACAGACAGAGGGAAAAAAAAAAGGCTGTGAAACTTTAAAGTGTATAGAATGGGTCAGATATTGGTCAGCTATTTAAACATAGATAAATAATCAATAAATATGGTGTACAGGATAAAGAAACTCAAGAGATTTGTCCTTGACACTGGAAACGACAACAGTGCTGCCCTTGATGAATCCAAGAGAATGAAATGCATTTTCTGTCATAATCTGTACCACCGTGCAACTGTCAGGGGCAACATTTGGCATGAAGATACAAGAATGATTATAGCTTCATAAAATAAAGTTGAATTGGGTTAAAAACAGACTGAAAACGAGTAAAGATAAATCTTGCTAAATAATTGGTATGGTCATTCTCAGTTAGTACATGTACTAAAGATGTATTTACCCCGTTTCTAAACAATCCCATTCTTTACTTTTACCAAACAACCCAAGGTTTGAACAAACCTGAGGAAATCGTCTTACAAAAGTTTGAAAAACATTTTTGTAAAAGGGTATCACTTTGGTAGTCATCATTTTCTCCTTTACCCTTAATTTTTTACACCTTTTGAAAAACAAATCCCAATCATTTTAGCTGTATTAATCTTCTGCAAATGTTTACATTATGGACAAGTCAAAAGTTTTGTCGTCAGGTTATAAGTTTAGCACCCAAAATTATGCTAAGTACCATGTGTTTCAGTTTTGTTTACAGAGGTTAAAAAAACATGGGGAACTTGATTCCTAAAACGACCCTGGGGAAGAATACTTTGAAATATATTATGTGGGAAACAGAGAAAATGCTGATAATCAGCCAACATTTTTATCCATTTCTCCCCATAACATTTTTACTCTCTTACAGACAAATTTCATATTTTGAGCCATGTTTGATATGTTATCTTCAAATGCTTTTAAATTGGACAAGTCTAAAATGCTGCCATTTGGTATAGAGCTAACAGCCGAGCCACTGTACCATAGTCATTAGCTTACCGAACTTGAGAACAGGGGGTTGACGGTTTGATCCCCGACTCAGCCAATTTCTTTCAGAGGATTGATGATAGTCATTGCTACAGGATTTATTCCTCTCTCACTGCTGACCATTGTTTTGATGATGGTATTGAGGGAAAGCAGCCAGTGACAGAATACTGTGTGGAGTACTGGTAAAAGAAACTACAGGAAAACATGGATAGGTGCCCTGGCTGCTGCAATATAACTGATGTTGAAAACAGCGTTGAACACCATTCAGTCAATCAATCAGTAATAAAACTATCTCAAATACCAACTTATGTCAGATCCTGTATATACCTATGGAAAAAGTTAAGCATATTTTATATTCCTTGAAAAAGAGGTAAACAAAGACCAATATAACATGACATATGACTTTATTTTGTGTGGTGCATTTCATCCATTCACTTAAATGTAATTAAATGCTAAACAGAGATATTAAAGAAAACAATACATTTGGGTAAAAGGAATTGTTTTAACTGTATGAGATGGAATATGCTTAACTTTTTCCCATTGGTAAACCTAAAATTACTCCTCTTGTCTGTCACATGTCACTACCAGAATTGTTATTTTTGTTTACAGGTGCAATTTCTTCCTTGTCTAGTCCTTCTCATCTGTTTGGTCAACCGCAGGTTGCATCTCCACAGTTTTTCCTCGCTGGTGGTGCTCTCCAGTCTCAGACTGGTGCATCAGGATCAGTTCCTGTACAGCAGCTTCTCATCCCAGTCTCCACAGGTATGACCTTGACTCTTTACCAATCAACAAAACTTTAGAATTGACCAAATTGAAAGCATTCGCAGACGACAAAGTAAATGATGCTAAAATGATGATTTCTGTCTTTGATAAGGTAGAAAACATTATAGGAAAAGGAGAAAATGATGGTTTGCTAACCTTACAAGGATATATTTCAATTATTGAGTAGCATATATTTTGTCGTCTGCATATGCTTTCAATTTGGACAAACCTAAAAATTTGTTGTTTGGTACAGAGTGAAAAGGCAACAGAATTTAGACTTGTCCATATTGATAGCATAATTTATGCAAGAAAGTATTGATGTTGATCAAATTATGGGATTTGCCTTTGAAAGGATAGAAAACATTTTTGAAAAGGAAGAAAATACTGCCTAAAGGCATTTTCTCTGTTTCTATTCATATCCACAAAAGCGCTGTTCTTCAGTCTTTCCTTTCATTACTTTTTTTTGCGCGCTGAATGACCTTAGATGTCGATGCACCATAAAACACCATACATTCATTCATTCATATTCTTCAGGGTTGTAAAGCGGGAAATTGTTGGGTAAAGGGTTAGCAAATTGTTACTGCCTAAAAATAAACCAAACTTAATTTACCGAACAATTCTGTTTTTCAACAGCCCTATGGAAGAAAACATTGAAAACATTGTGGGAAAAGGAGAAAATGCTTGTAACCAGCATTTTCTTCTTCTCCTACAATGCTTTCCACTCTATCAAAGACAAATCCCATTATTACAGACAAAATTTTGATATAATTGGTCATCTGCAAATGGTGTCTATTTTGTCAAGCCTAAAATTCTGTTGATTGGTAAAGAGTTAAATGATTCTTGCAAGATGATATTAATTGACATGATGTGAAGGTTGGATCATGATTCATATAAAAGCATTGTTTGAAGAAGAAAAATATCCTTGTAACAAGGATATGTACTTGTTATTAGTAATTTTCATTTTATAGAATGTTTCGAAAACCTGTTCGTTACGAGACAAAAATGTTGTTGTCTAAGTTATTCAGTATTGGCTTTTTAATGATCATTTGTACTGTGATCTTGCATTTCATTTCCTTTTTATAGGTAATGGCACACAACAGTTTATAAGCATTCCAGTCTCCATGGCAACGGGTGGTAACCAACAGATACAGTTACTGACTACATCCAATGGTCAGATTGTGGCCACAAATTTGGCCAACCTGGCTGGGCTTTCAAACACAGGTATGTATTAGCCTTTGTTGAAAGGAGTATTTGGAAATATACACATCTGTTAGAGTGCTTTTTCTGTCCAGACTTTTTTAGTGCATTCAGAAATACTGTTATGTGTCTTATTTGAAACTCTAAATCTTTTAAAGAACTGAATCCATAGAATCTGCCTAAGCTTAGACCAGTAATAAATATTACGGTCATTATAATAACTTAATAATTTGTTTACTTGTAGTGAACAACTTGACTGGCCAATCATTGCTTCAGAATTCATCTTCCCAGAATGCAACTGCTAACCAGGCATTGACCAATCATCTTGCAGCAGTGGCGCCATCACTTCTAGCAGCCGGAGCCCAGAGTCAGTTATTAGCAGGTCTTGGACAACAGGTTAGTTCCTGCATCAGAATCCTTATCAAGACTAAACCATCGATATTAGGCTTATTCAACTCTATACCACACAATCAGAACGTTTAACGACTTTGAAGAAAAAGCCATTTGAAAACACTGTAGGTAAAGGAGGAAATGCTCGTATCCAGCATTTTCTCCTATTCCTACAGTGTGTTCTACCCTTTAAAAATGAATTTCAATCTTTTTGCCATGTTAATTTTGTCATCTGCAAATGCTTTGGACTTGGACAAGACTGAAATTTTGTGGTGTGGTAAAGAGTTAAGACCTATTAGAAACTTTACCAAACGACAAAATATAGGACTGGACCAAATTAGTGGCATTTCCTGACAACAAATTAAAAGTTTCTAAAATGATGATTTTGTTTTTGATAAGGTAGAAAACATCTCCTTTTCCCAAAATGTTTTCAAAAGCCTTCTTCGTCAGGGTCTTTAAAAGTCAGGATTGTGTGGTAAACGGTCAACTCCTTACCTGACAACTAGTCTAAATTAAATGCATTTGCATGCAACAAATCAAATGTGGCTCAAACAATGGCATTTGTCTTGGAAAGACTAGAAATAGGAGGGAAAGAGAGAAAATGCTGGTTACCAGCACTGTCTCCTTTTTCCTTAATGTCTTCAAACGCCTTTTTCTTCAGTGTTGTTAAAACATGGGATTGTTTGCTAATGGATTAACCCTTTGCCAAACAGTCCAGAGTTTTAACGACCGAAAGGAAGAGGCCTTTTGTTAAATAAACATATGTAATCCCGAAATTGATTTACATATTTTATTATATGACTTTCTATAAACTACTAAAGCAATCCAGCTGGGGTTGGGTTTATATACTCGCTCTCTCTAGCTAGTACACACGCACATACTCTTACTCATAATGTCACACCTTTGAAAACATTGTGGGAATAGTAGAAAATGCTGGTAACCAGCATTTTCTACCTTTCCCAAAATGTTTTCGACTCTGTCAAAGAACTCATATTCATTGGTACCACTTTCGGATTTTTTGTCTGTGGAAACTTTCAATTTGGAAGGGTCCAAAATTTGTTGTTTGGTAAAAGGGTTAAGAGACGATAACCAGTGATGAAGAAATAGTCAAGGAGTTGGAAACACTTCACCTATTGTGTTGTATGGAAAACATTGCAGGAAAAATTTGGAATCTTGCTCTTTACAAGCAGTTTCCATCAATGTTTTCAATAGCTGACTTGTGAAGGAGCATAAACATCAGAGCCATGCTTTCTGAAAAGGTTTAATGCATCTCCAAAAAGTATCAACCTGTGTCAGCCTGGGCACACTGCTCAGGCTGACCTGGGTTGAAACTTTTTGAATTTAGTAAATTTTCTGCATATCAGTGGACCAGTGTACCCCATGATTCTGTCGCTTGTTACACGAAATGGATTCTGTGGATCCATTTTAATGTGATGATTTGCTTGGTATCATGCATAATGGAGATGCATGGAAACCTCTTTTGCCGGAGCATTGCTCAATTCCTATGTGTGTGGTGATGTGTTTCTGTTTTTATACCCCCGCAAAACGTATGTTTTCGTGGGTATACTGGAATCAGCCTGTCTGTCCGTCCGTCCGTGTGTCCGTCTGTGTACAAAATACTAGTAATTTTGTGTCGCGAACTCCTCCTACAGTTTTGCTGCTATTGTATTGAAAGTTTGTTGATACATTGATCGTATACTGAAGTTGTGCAAAACGCAGTTTTCAATCATATACTCCCTATGATTCAAGGGTAATCTCCCCTTGAACTTAGAAAATTTTTTGTTAAATTGCCTTTTTCTGTCAAAGCGCTGGCGGGGGTATTAAGTCACATTCAATGACAGCTCTAGTTTTTTCTATCAAACTGAAAGATTCATTTAAATTTGAAGAAAATTTGAGAAAAGAAATGTAATATTTTGCATAGAAAACAATGACATAGAAACTCTTGAAAAACTCTAGTAACCATTTTTAGCTCCACTGGCCAAAGGCCAGCGGGCTTATGTCATGGCCCGGTGTCCATCGTCCGTCCGTCTGTCCGTCCGTTAACTTTTTTTTCAGACTTCTTCTCTGAAACTACCCATCCAAATTTGATGAAACTTCACAGAAATGATCCTGCCATCGTCCTCTTTGGAATTTCTTGAAAGAATTTGATTCCTTCAAACAAAACTGAAAAATATTGAACATCTTTGAAAATCTTCTTCTCTGAAACCATAAGGCACAGGGCTACCAAATTTGGCATGTAGCTTTATCTAATGGACTTCTATCAAATTCCTTCATATTATAGCCCTCGGGTCAAAATTGGCTCTGTCCCGGAGATCACAAGTTTAACATGGGCTTATATAGAGACTGTAATTTAAATAATAATCAAGGAAAATAACTCCTGTTATACAAGATAAAGTTTGTTACTATTTACCTCCCTTGATTATCATACTGCACTTATACATTATTGGAGTTTGGTATTCAAGTTTTTTGGAGAGGAAATGTTCTGTTTTAAGGGAGAGTGATTTATTTTGATGCTGATGGTTATGCTCACATGAATGCAATGTTTAATTTAAAGTAAGGTTTCTATCACTCAAATTTTTTCAGAACTTTACCTTTCATGCTAATAAATAAACCTGCTTGTATTCATTGACATTATCTTTGCATTTAAAAAGATATGACTGTTTTTGTTTGGCCGGGCGAGTTGGAGGTTATGTTTTTAAAGTAAGTTTATTACCATACAGACTTTTTATGCTGTATGTCTCTGTCAATGCCAATTAAGCGTATGATATGTTAATTTTACTCTTTAAGAAATGACAAATTTTTTTACTGTACCAAGTTTAAAGCCATTGCAAAAAGACAAATTGAATGTAGCTTAAATGACTATTTCTGTCTTTGATAGGTAAGGAAACGTTGTGGGAAAAGGAGAAAATACTGGCTGACAACATGTCCTTTTCTCACGATGTTTTTGAAAGCCTTTTCTTTCAGAGTCATTAACACTTTGATTTGTGTGGTAAATGGTTAAAAAGCCAGTGGAGCGATACAGGGCCATCATGGCCCTCTTGTTGTATGGGATAAATTAGCTTAGTCAATTGTCTTGGTTTCACAATATCAACTGAACTTGGCATGCTTCCTTGTTTCAAACACAAAGCTATGATTTACATACATTAAAATTACATTTTAGCCATGCTCTAGCAAAAGGGGGCTTAATGCATCTCCGTAATGCATGATACCAAGCAAGATACCACATAATGGATCCATAAAGTCCATTTCATGTAACAACTGACCAAATCATGAGGTAAACCAGATCTTGGACAATCAGAAAATTGTCTAGTAGCAAAAAGATTAGGCGCAGGTCAGCCTGTGTGAACTGTGCAGGCTGACCTGGGTCGATACTTTTCGCAGATGTATTAAGCCTAAGCCCCCTTTTAACAGAGCATTCAGTATTACTAGTCATATTTTTTGTCCTTTTATTTACAGTTGCTGTCGCAAGTTTCATTAGCACAGTCATCATCCACAAATCTTCAGAACCAATCAGCACAAGCCACATCTCCATCAGCTAATCAGACGCAAGCAGTTCTCAACTCCATACAACAGACATTGTCGGCAGCTAGCGGAGGTCAGAATGGAATCAGCGTACAGCCAACAACGCGGGTTGTGACACAAACTATAAATAACACTGGAACATCATTAGAAAATAATCTGAATCAGAACACAACTACACAAATACTCAGTAAACTGTCAGAGATCGGAGCGGCCGGGCAAACTAGTGCAACAAATTTAGCCAATCAGATTTTAGCAACACGGGTTTCTTCAACACAGCTTATCAATCATGTGCCATCATCCCTAGAGGGACTCATGCCAAGTAAGTAATTTTTAGCTCAGCTGTTTTCGAAGAAGACATCGAGGTACTGTTTTACCTCTGGCGTTGTCATCTTTTTTGCTGCAGTAAGATCAAGATTTAACTCTTAACTAGACAACGAAATTTAAGACCAGTCCAAATTGAAAGCATTTGCAGACGACAAATTGAATGTAGCTGAAAAGATGAAAGTCTTTATTAGGATAATACTGGATTTTTCGTGCGAGTGTCCTTGGGCAACACACTTCAGAGCCCTAGCCTAGTACCCAGGATATATATGAATAAATGAGCTGTTGCTGTGATATGACTGAAATAATGTTGAAAGTGGCATAAAACACCCTTAAATCAGTTAGCAGAGAATCTTACGGGACCCCATTCTAAATATATCTGTTTACAGATACAGCTGGAAATCTCTCGTAAATCAATTGGTAAAGATTCTGATAGAACCTCATTCTAAATACATCTATTTATAGATACAGTTGGAAATTCCACGGAGAGTACAACAGTAGATGGTATAAACCTAGATGAGATTAAAGAATTTGCAAAACAGTTCAAGATTCGTCGTCTGTCCTTGGGGCTTACACAGACCCAGGTTGGGCAGGCCCTCAGTGCGACAGAAGGCCCTGCTTACTCACAGTCAGCCATCTGCAGGTACCGTTTTGATTAGAATGCACAGGTTTTGTTATCCAGGGGTCGTATGTTTGAATTCGAACTCAGCCATAATTCTTTCCAAATACCAATAAAGTCTATTCAACAGGAGTCATTCCTCTCTATTTCTTCCAAACATTGTTTTGGTAGCTTGTTTAGTAGATAAGCGAACAGTTTTGGAATACATGTTGTGCTGTAAAGAAGCATCTTAAGTATAGGAATACATCCACCTTGAAAAATGTTGAAACCATTTTAGAAATTCGAGGGGTAAATGTGAAGTGAATGAATTCAATACTTTATGTAAACAAGGTTATCTAACAATGTTTTTCACAGAAATGAGTTTTTTTTCCTTCTCTTGTTATCTCTGTTATTACTGAAAGTATTTACTTCAAACTCTGACAACTTGTTAACTATTAAAAGTAGGAATCATACAACAAGAACAGACAACCAGTATTTTTGACACAGTTATGCCCCTTATTTGTCCTAGAATTTTGACTGAAAATCAAGAAACTGCAGCCAAGCGTTGGCACCAACATGCAGTGCTTTTGTTATTGAGGTTGACTTGTATTTGTTTCAGGTTTGAAAAGCTTGACATCACACCAAAAAGTGCGCAAAAGATAAAGCCGGTATTAGAACGATGGATGAAAGAAGCAGAGGAACGGTATAAAAATGGAATGCAGAATCTCACAGAGTTTATCGGAAGCGAGCCTTCCAAAAAGAGAAAACGGAGAACTTCTTTTACCCCGCAAGCTCTCGAACTGCTGAACAAATATTTTGAAAGGAATACCCATCCGTCAGGTGAGTCTGTAGACCCATTTCTGGTCTGGCCAGGTAGCTCAGTGGTTAGCGTATCTGACTCGTGATCAGGTGGTCGTGAATTTGATACCCGGTTGAGGCAAAGTTTCTTTCTGGTCATTTTTCACCTCTCAGCTCTGATGCATGTGAAATGTTTTCAGTGACTTGGAAAGAAAGTTGTGTCAGTATTGGTGTGAGAAAGCCAGGAAACACATGCGTAGGTGCACTGACCGCAGTGATATGACCTAAGCTGTTAGAACGGCGGTAAACTCCAATACAATCAATCACAACCCATTTCTGTGCAGAGAACAATTTAAATGTGGCTGAAACAGTTTAATTTGTCTTAGGATGGGTAGGAAGCATTGCAGAAAAAAGTAGAAAAATGCCAGAAACCAGCATGTAGAACGCCTTCTTTCTTAAGGTCGTTAAAACTTGGGATTATTTTGTGAAGCATTGAAGGAAAGGTAAGTAAATGTATACAGTAGTATTTTTGCCTGTTCAGATGACATTGCAGGCAAAGGAGTACTGATTGCAAACACCTGCTACTCTTCGTATGTAATTTGCTTTGTTTGCCTCAAAAGGTTGTCGAAGGCTTTCAACTACGGTGTTGGAGAACAGTTGTTTGTGTAGTAATTAATTGATATATTTTTAAGAATACTTAGAAATGTACAAAATCTGAATGTTTAGCTGGAAAATGTTTAGGTATATAATAGTCTTTTGTCTAGGGGGTATTTTCTGATTTATAATTTTGTCACTTTCTTCCATTTTCAGGGGCTGAAATGACCGAGCTTGCGGACAAACTAAACTATGATCGTGAAGTAATCCGGGTATGGTTCTGTAACAAACGGCAGGCCCTTAAAAATACAATAAAGAAGTTAAAGCAGGAAGGGCCATAACTCTTCTCTCTCTCTCTCTTTTTTTTTAAAGTATTTTTTATTAATCTTGATTAGAATTTTATAATTTATTTAAGTCTTATAAATGTGTGATAATATGTGATGCAGTTTCCATGATGAATATATCTGACTGTGTTCAAAACTTATGTAAACCTTTTTCTCTGTACCAAAGGACAAAATTTTAGCCCTGTCCAAATTGAAAGCATTTGCAGATGACATATTAAATGTTACTTAAAACGTGAAAATTGTCTTGTGTATGGTAGAAAACATTGTTGGAAAAGGAGAAAATGCTGGTTACCAGCATTTTCTCCTTTTCCCACAATGTTTTCAAAGGCTTTTTTCCCTCGGGGTTGTTAAAAGGCAACTCTATACCAAACAACCTTGAGTGTGAACAAACCTAAAGAAGTAGACTTGAAAACATTGTGGAAAAGGTAGAAAATGCTGGTAACCAGAATTTTCTCCATTTCCACCATGTTTTTGTAACCTAACAAGAAATTTTTATTTTTGAGCCACATTTATTTTGTCAAATGCTGTCAAATTGGACAAGTCTAAAATTTTGTCTTCAGGTAAGGAGCAAACTCAAAAGACATTTTCAGCCCACTAATATGACTAAAAGAATGGCAATTTGAAGGTCGCTGTTATCTAGAATATCCAGCAAAGCAGACAGTGTAGATCAAAGATCAGACTGCACATTTTGTGCAGTCTGATCTTGATCTACATCTGGCTGCAAAGGCACTTACAGTTGTAAAAGGCTTAACCTGGTTTCTACTTTCCTACTTTTTCCAGTCCAATTTGCTACCTGGGTTTACATAATTATGGGAAACATGTAAATGTACATGTGACTTTTTCGTCAGAGTATTGAGAAAGGTGCTTTACAAAACGTATCTTTACGATTTCTAATTAAATCAGTAGAGCTATTTAGTTTTTTTTGCATAAAAAAGTATGTTACTTTGATATTTACAGTATTTACAAACATGCATTTATAGACTTACTATCACATGACAATAAATACAGTATAGTCAATCCATTTTTACCTTGGCAGTTTTCTAAGAAAACATAGAGGTATTGCCATAGCCTTGTGGTTGTCATGGTTGTCATTGTTGTAGTGTGAACATTTCAGCATTTACTTATACCTCTGTCATTGCTGAAAATATTCACATAAATTTTAGTAAAATTTTTAACTTTAAAAGCGGGAATTCATACCGGAAAGGCCTGAAAATTTTTTAACTCTGGTAATTTACCAAACAACAAAATTTTGGACTAGACCAAATTGAAAGCATTTGCAGACTACAAATTAAATGTGGCTCAAATGATGATTTCTGTTTTTGATAGGACAGAAAACATTGTGTGAAAAGGAGTAAATGCTGGTTACCAGCACTTTCTCCTTTTCCCACAATCTTTTCAAATGCCTTCTTTTTCCTGGTCATCAAAACTAGGGATTGTGTTGTAAAGAGTTAAATCATTTTTGACACAGTTATGTCCCCCTTTTCAACTTATTCATGAAAAAAGTAATTGCAGCTGCATGTTTTTAACTAAACAGGGTATTCTTGTTTGAAACTGAAATACATAAGAAAACTTTATTATGTATTTTTTTCCTTGTAACCGTCAGGGCGGCTGCAAGTCACCAACCGATCCTTTGTCAAATATGCTATTTTTAGACTGCTTAATATTTATATATCCCAAGTGAAGAATATAATTTTTATTGTAAAATGAGCCAGTGATACATTATAACCCTAAACTCTATAGCATACAGGAACTGAGAACACGAGGTCACTGGTTCGATCCCCAGCTTGACCGATTTCTCTCTGAGGATTGATGATAGTCATTGTGACAGGATTCATTCCTCTCTCACTGCTGACCAATGTTTCGACAATGATTATGTAGGAAAGCAGCCATTGGCTGGGAGAGAATATTGTGAGAAGTACTGGTAAAAGAAACGCCAGGAAAACATGGATAGGTGCACTGGCCACCATGATATAACTGAAATAATGTTAAAACGGTGTTAAACACCATACAATCAATCATACGATTAACCTCAACTCTTTACCAGATGACAGACCTTTAGCCAAATTGAAAGCAGTTGCAGACGACTAATTAACTCTTTACCAAACGACAAAATTTTAGGTTTGTCCAAATCGAAAGCATTTGCAGACAACAAAATAAAAGTGAGTGAAAATTTGAAATTTGTTTTGTGAAGGGTAGAAAACATTGTGGGAAAAGGAGAAAATGCTGGTTACCAGCATTTTCTCCTTTTCCCACAATGTTTTCTAAAGGCTTCTTTCTCAGGGTCGTCAAAAGTAGGGATTGTGTAGTAATGGGTTAAATGTTAATTGAAATTGTAAATTTGTCTTTCAAACAGTAGAAAATTGGAAAAGGAGAAAATGCTGGTAACCAGCGTTTTCTCCTTTTCCCACAGTGTTTTGAAAATGGCTTCTCTCTCAGGGTCATTTAAAGTGGGGATTGTGTGGTAAGTGGTTAACCTGCTAAATAAGTAAACTTAAACTTTCAAGCCAATAGTTAAAAATGTAAATGTCGCTTTTTCAAATTATTGTTTTTTCCTTATTGGACAGTGTGGATCCTAGATTAGACTGCATGTTCTGTGCAGTCTGATTTTGATTCACCCTGTCCGCAAAAGGTCTTTGAGTCACACTTATCAGCCCTAGGATTAATATTTTTCATTAATGGTCATAAAAGTTTGTTTTTCATAAAAAATTATCAACTACCACAGTATCAAAATGTTCTTTAGAACTTTGTAGAGTGCTTTTAAATGTGAGATTGTGGAAATGTGTTGAATTTAACAAACTGTTCGAGATGTATGTTGTTATAGTTCTAGTCTATTGAATACATCCAAATCATGTGCAATATTATTACTATTTTATTTTTTTTATTTTCCTAGTGCAAGATTGTACTATTTGCAAAATGCCAACCTTGAGCCACCTGTGTGTTGATTTGTTACCAGATGAATAAGTTGATAGCTCTTACCCAAAATGATAAAATATTAGACCTGTCCAAATTGAAAGCATTTGTAGACAAGAAATTGTGATAAAATGAAATTTGTTTTTGGCAGGGAAGAAAATACTGTAAGGAGAAAATGCTGGTTACCAGCATTTTCTTCTTTTCCAACGATGTTTTCTAAAGACCTTTCCCAGGGTCGTTAAAACTCGGGATTATGTGGTAAAGGGTAAACCTTGGTTGAAAGTCGGGATTGTGTGATAAAGGGTTTAAAAAAATGTAAGGTTTGGTTTGAAACAACAAGAATGTGTCAGAAAGGCATTCAATGTAGTTACAGTAACTTTGCACAAATACATGCATTTGTATTAACGCTTTACCAAACGATCCCGAGTTTAAACAACACTGAAGAGGAAGGCTTTTGAAAACATTGTGGAAAAAGGAGAAAATGCTGGTAACCAGCATTTTCTCCTTTTCCCACAATGTTTTCTACTCTTTCATAGACAAATGTTATCATTTGAGCAACAGTGAAATTGTCGTCAGCAAATGCTTTGAATTTGGAAAAGTCCATAAAATCTTTTCATTTGGTAGTGATAATAATTGTTTTAAAAGGTGTTATGGCAATGTAATTAAATAATATCTGTTATAGGATCTATGTTTGCCAGACATACTTTTGCCATGCTGTGGTGCAGCTGCATGTATGTATGTTTGTGTTTATACATTTATAGCAATGCATATGAATATGAATGTGAAATTTTTTCCCCCCTTTTTTTTTGAGCGGATTTGTATAGCAAATCTGCGTACTGTGATCAAACTGGTCGGAAACAAACACAACCTGCCTAATGACAAATGTGTGCTCACTTACAGTTTTGAATTGCTGGACTGTGCTATTGGTTTGACCTAAACTAAATACTGTCATACACACTTGGGCTCTACTCATTCTACTTTCCGTTTTAGCTAGTAAAACTCAACCTCGTTTTAGTCATTACCATAGATACAGTCCTACATATGAACATACAGTCTTAAATCCTATTCCAGGAGAGAAACGGTATCAGATTGATGTATCAAATTGCTACTTTTTAATAATTATCCTGTTTGGTAGAATTTTGACTTCCGTTATCCTTGCAAACCCAACAAACTAATGACATATATGTGTACATGCATTACAGGTAATGGTATTTTATTTTTCATTAAACCATATCAAAAATTAATACTGTTCCACAAATCTGCTTTTCATGACTTTTTCACAACTATGAATGTGAATGTTTGATTTTTTTTTCCACCTACTAAAGGTATGATGAGTGACTGTATGTTTTTTGGTTGCTTTGGCGACAGATTTTTCAGGAAATCAAGAATTTTCTAATAAGAAAGGTAACTGTTTAAGATTTTGATTTCTATTCTTTTTTTTTTTTATCCTCTAAAGGTATGATATGTGACTGTATAATTATGTTTTTGTTTGCCTTGGTAATAGAATTTTTAAGAAATCAAGAAATTTTTAATAAGGAAGTGAATTGACCTTACAGATAAGCAATTTCATGACAATATCAAGAGTAGAAATTTGTTAATTTCAGAATTCATTTTAACCCAACTAAAGAAATATATCTATGTGATTTGTATCTTTTACAAAAGAGTTAACTCTATTCCCAAACAACAATATTTTAGACGGGTCCAATTTGAATGTACTTGCATATGACAACATTTATACGGAACAAATGATGGGATTTTTATCAGATAGTCTAGTAAACATTGTGGGAAAAGGAGAAAATGCTCTCCTTTTCCCACATTGTTTTCAAAAGGCCTACTTCTCGGGGTCGTTTAAACTCGAGATTGTGTGGTAAAGGATTAAAAAGGAGAAAATGCTGGTAACCGGAATTTTCTCCTGTACCAAAATTGAATTCCATCATTTTAGCCACATTTATTGTCTGTAGTTGCTTTCAATATGGACAAGGGGTCCTGTCAGGCTCAGTGGTGAACTTTAGGACTCATGACCAGGAGGCCTTGGGTTTGAGCCGCACTAGATCTACTAGGTTTTTTATGGGAGTGTCCCTGGGCTAGATATTTCAGAGCCTCAGCCTAGTACTGGTAAAGCCCAGGAATTACATATTAAATATGTAAGCTGTTGCAGTCAAATGACAGAAATAATGTTGAAAGTGGCGTAAAACACCATTAAATCAATCTGTCATTCAATATGGACAAGTCAACTTTTATTGCCTGATGAAGGGTGATCCAAATAATATTAGATGAAAAAATTTTAGACTGGTCCAGATTGAAAGAATTTTCAGATGACAAAATAAACACATGCAAAATTGAAATTTGAGTTGGGAAGAGTAGAAAACTTCGTGGAAAAAAGAGAAAGTGCTGGTTACCAGCATTTTCTTCTTTTCCCACAATCTTTTCAAAGGCCTTCTTTCTTAGGGTTGTTAAAAGTCGGGATTGTGTGGCAGAGGGTTAAAAGTGTGAGAGACCTATTATTGAACAAATGAATGAAAATAAGATTTTTTTCATGGTATTTATTATTTAATTTATATAAATTTTTTTTCTGTTTCGTGCTGTGTTCATGTACTTTGTGGTTGTTATTATTCATTGATGATCTCATTTTGTTTTGAAGTAGTCTAAATAGTTAAGGAATATCCAAGGTAGTCATGTGAGCATGGGATTGAAAGGTATCTTGGAAAATCTGTAATTTTAGAGAAGCTGTAATCAAACAAAAACATGAAGGCAATGTCATAGCCCTGGCGTCATCTGCATCTTCATGCAAAAACATTGACATGTTGTAATATATGTGTCATTACTGAAGAAATTTGCTTCAAACTGAGACTGGTTGATTACTTATATAAGGGGAACCCATACAACAGGGGCAGGTTACCCTCAAGATATTTTTGACACAGTTATCTATATAGATATCTACAGAAGTATATAGATTATCAAAGTATCTCTAGATGATTGAAGTTTCTATAGATGATCGAAGTATCTATAGATAATTGATGTATCAGTAGATTATCAAAGTGTCTCTAGATGATCGAATTATCTATAGATGATCGAAGTATCTATAGATTATTGAAGTATCTATAGATTATTGAAGTATCTAGATGATCAAAGTATCTATAGGTTACTGAAGTATCTTTAGATGATTGAAGTATCCTCAGATGATTAAAGTGTCTATAGATTATGGAAGTATCTAGATGATCAAAGTATCTATAGGTTATTGAAGTATCTTCAGATGATTAAAATATCTTTAGATGATCAAAGTATCCACAGATAATCAAATATCTATAGATGATCAAATTATCTGGATGATCAAAGTTTCTATAGATAGAAGTATCTATAGATGATTGAAGTATCTGTATGACCAAAGTACCTATAGATGATCAAAGTATCTATAGATGATAGCAGTATCTAGATGATCAAAATATCTGTAGATGACTTAACTACCTATAGATGATAGAAGTGTCTATATATGATTGAAGTATCTATTGATTATTGAAGTATCTATAGATGGCTTAAGTATTTACATGTATTGGAGATCAAAGTATCTTTAGATGATCAAAGTATCATTAGATAACTTAAGTATCTTTAGATCATTAAGGTATATGTGGATAATTTAAGTGTCTTAAGATGATTGAAGTATCTATAGATGATTGAGGTATCTATAGAGGATCAAAGTATATAGATGAAAGAAGTATCTGTAGATGATAAAAGTATCTGTAGATGATAGAAAAGTCTAGATTGAGGAAATATCTATAGACAAATGAAGTACCGGTATCTATAGGTGACTGAAGTACAAGTTTTCTCTGGTTTATGTTTTCTGTATATAAGCACATGACCAAATCTGAGTGTAGAGCGATACCTCTTTCGCATAATCTTCTGTACATAAACTTTCTATATTTATTTAAAGACAATTAGGCATTTTAGCTTTTGACATTTTTCTCTTAGATTGTTTTAGGTCAGAACATACGAGGGGTGATCAGAAAGAACGCGGACCAGTGCCTTTATCGGAATATTGTTATAAAAATCAACTTGGAATGTTTACTGTTTTTCAAAGTAACCTCCTTTGTGTTCTATGCACTTATTCATTCTTGATTCCCATGCGCGAAACACGTGCGCGAGCCCGTCACGTGACATCACTCTCAACGACCCGGTCATGGCATGGGTTAGCTCCTCTCTGCTCTCGTAGCGCGTGCCACGTAGAGAATCTTTCAAAACAGGAAATAGCCAAAAGTCACATGGGGCCAGGTCTGGACTATAGGCAGGATGGTCTAATGTTTCTATGTTTAGTTTTTTCAAAACTTCCTGTACAAGTTTGGCTTTGTGAGCGGGAGCATTATCTTGATGTAAAATGACGCCTCTCCATAGAAGTTCCGGCTGTTTTTTTCGGATGGCCTGTATTAAATTCATTCGAATAATGCTGGCATAATACTCAGCATTGACTGTAGTATGTATAGGTACAACATGATTTAGAAGAAAACGTTGAGAAGAGAAAAACATGATGCACATAACTTTACCAACAGACTTAGAAAGTTTGGCTTTAACAGGGGACGGCGATGTTGGATGTTTCCATACACTGCTTTGTTGTTTAGATTCGGGCTCGTAAAAGTGTACCCATGTTTCATCGCATGTCACAATACGATCAGTAAAGTTTGATCCTTCTTTCCTAATGCGTTCTAAAATTTCAGAACAAATTTCGACCCTAACCCCCATTTGCTCGGGCGTCAGTAGCCGAGGCACCCACCTTGCACAAACACGCGACATTCCAAGTTTGTCAGTTAAAATCTCCTGTGCACTTCCATAGGAAATGCTAAATGTGTCAGCTATTTCCCTGACAGTAACTCGACGATCTTGCTTTACATGCTGCTGCACATCCGCGATAGTTTTGTCCGTTACTGATGTTGATGGACGGCCAGATTTAGGGTCATTTTCAACGGTTTCGCATCCTTCTCTAAATCGTCCAATCCATTTACAAATACTGGTTTTCTTAAGTGCTGAGTCCCCATAAACTTTATCTAAATCGGCCTTAATTTCCAATGAAGACTTTCCGAGTTTAACGTAAAACTTTATAATTACTCTCTCCTCAAATAAAACGTCATCCGACATTGTGAACCGCTAACACAGTATGTGATGTCATTGAAATGACGTCACTCTTTTCTTATTTGCCTATGACATCATTTAAACGCTTGAGTAAGTAACCAGGTAATTAATGTTCATCTGTGCAAATTTTTGTTATCTTAAGTAAAGTAGTTTTTGAAATAATCGGGTGGTCCGCGTTCTTTCTGATCACCCCACGTACATGTTAATTTGTAATTTGAATTTCGAACCTTAACTCTTACTCTGTGAGCACAGCTCTGGTTGCTTTTGCGCAGTGTTGATCAAGATCAGACTGCGCATCCTGGGCAGTCTGATCTTGTATCTATTCTTTCCATGTTAAGAGAAACTTTAGCCAAGTAGCCTTAAAAATTTAACTCTTTACCACCAGACAAATTATAGACTGGTCCAAATTCAAAGTATTTGCAGATGACACAAAAAAGTTGTCTCAGATGAATAAAATTGTCTTAGAGAGGAAAAATGAAAACATTGTGGGAAAAGGAGAAAATGCTGTTACCAGCATTTTCTCCTTTACCCACAATGTTTTCATAAGCCTTCAATCTTAGGGTTGTTAGAAATCAGGATAGTTTGGTATAGAGTTAACTCTTTACCAAACGACAAAATTTTGGACTGGACCAAATTGAAAGCATTTGCAGACTACAAATTAAATGTAGCTCAAATGATGATTTCTGTCTTTGATAGGGTAGAAAACATTGTGGGAAAAGGAGAAAATGCTGGTTACCAGCATTTTCTCCATTTCCCACATTGTTTTCAAAAGCCTTTTTCATACAGGGTCGTTAAAACTCGTGATTGTGTGATAAAGAGTTAAATACATGACATTCTTATTCCAGACTTAAAAAATTCTGTATCATTTACCTCTTTCCCAGAGAACGAAATTTTGGACTTGCAGACATTGTGAAAGTGCAGACAATTTATTATAATTTTACTAAACAATACCTTGTCTGAGCGACTCTGAAGGAAAGGTCTCTTGAAAACATACTGGGAGAAGAAGAAAATGCTGGTAGCCATACCAGCATTTTCTCATTTTTTGCAAAATTTTGTAAAAGTTTTCTTGTTCAAGCTCGGTAAGGCTTGTATTTCTAGATGTTTATCTATCTTTGTTTTAATTTTAAAGCCATAATTGCACATGAATGAAAATTAACAGTCTTTGTTCTCAATTTTCTAAAGAAATATTGAGAAACCAACACAGGTTAAAAGCCCCTTTAGGGGTTATGGTTTTCCATCTTAACATGTTTTTTTTTTATCTCTGTTTTAATTTTAAAGCCATCTTTGCACAGGAATGAAAATTAACAGTCTTTTTATCTCTATTTTGGGAAAAAAATTAAGAAACCAACACTGTTTAAAAGTCCCTTTAGGGTTTATGGTTTTGCATCTTAACTCAACATCTGAGCATGTTTTTGTATCTCTGTTTTGATTTTAAAGCCATCTTTGCCCATGAATGAAAATTAACAGTCTTTGTTCTCAGTTTTTTGAAAACTTGAGAAATCAACATTGGTTTAATACCACTTTAGGGGTTATGTTTGTGCATCTTAACTTACAGATCTGTGTGTTCAATAGCTATTATTCAAGTATATTTATTATTTCAACTCATAATTTCCTGGAATAACATTGGAGCAGGTGACCAGGATGACAGTATCATGACAAAAATTTAGATTTCTAACTTGAATGGAGGTTTAACCCTTTAGTAAGCAACAATCCAAATTCAAAGCATTAGCAGACCACAGTTTAAATACGACTCAAATGATAGGACTTGTCTTTAATAGGGTAGGAAACATTGTGAGAAAAGGAGAAAATGCTGGTTACCAGCATTTTCTCCTTTCTGACAATGTTTTCAATAGGCTTCTTCTTTAGGGTAGGTTAGGGTACTGTGGATTGTATGGTAAATAGTTAATAAAGCTATGTTCTTGTTAAAGCATGATGGCAATAGGACAAAATGCTTTGTACTAGTAATCAGATTCTTTCCTTACCTTTTAATCATGAAATTGAGGCTTGTTCTGGCAAGAGGGGGTTTAATGCTTCTCTGTGATGCATTATACCAAGCAAGTCAAGAAGGCTTGCTTGAAAAGTAGAAAATGATGGATGCCGGCATTTTCTCCTCTTTTCACCATGTTTTCTACCCTTTCAAAGGTAAATCCATTATTTCAGCCATTTTCATATTTTCGTCTGCAAATGATGTAAATTTTGACGAGTCTGGTTTTATGTTGTGGTGTGGAAATGCTGTAAATTTGGACAAGTCCGTATTTGTCATTTGGTAAAGATTTAACCCTTTACCACACAATCCCCACTGTTAACAACCCCGAGGCATATGGCCATTGAAAACATTGTGGGAAAAGGAGAAAATGCTGGTAACCAGCATTTTCTCCTTTTCCTACAATGTTTTCTATCTGTCCAAAGACAAAAACCATCATTTAAGCCACACCAATTCTGTCATCTACAAATGCTTTCAATTTTGACATGTCTAAAGTTTTGCCATTTGGTAAAAAGTTTATAAGTTTCGAAAGATTATACTAATTTTGCTATGTTATGAAAACAGTTTAAGCTGGAAG
Source organism: Hippopus hippopus (assembly GCA_946811185.2). Lineage (NCBI taxonomy): Eukaryota > Metazoa > Mollusca > Bivalvia > Cardiida > Cardiidae > Hippopus > Hippopus hippopus. The sequence goes on along the minus strand of OX328108.1, from coordinate 3,420,769 downwards.
ATACAAAGATCATGCTTTTATAGTTGTGTATGTATGTATGGATATACACTTGTTGTTACTATTGTGCAATTTTTGTTTTTAAGAATTCCAAGAGAATTAAATGATTTATAGGATAGAATTTACGAAATTAATTGCTTTTCTTTTGCTCCTTTCAAATACTTGAATCTGATGTTTTAACCCTATGCCGAGCCCTGTAGCTGTCAGTAGCGTACAAGACTTGAGAACAGGAGGTCACTGGTTTGATCCCTGTCTCGGCCATTTTCTTTCTGAGGATTGATGATAGTCATGGTGACAGGATTCATACCTCTCTCACAGCTAATCATTGTTTTGACGATGGTTATGTGGGAAAGCAGCCAGTGGCCTGGAAAGAATGTTGTGTGGACTACTGGCAACAGAATTTTTAGACTTACCGAATTTTGAAGGCATTTGCAGATGACAAAATGTACTTGACTCAAATGATGGATTCGTCTGTAAAAGGGTTGAAAACATTGTCAGAGAAGGAGAAAATGCTGATTAACAACCCTTTCTCCTATTTCCCTGGTTTTTGAAAGCCCTCTTCCAGCTGTTAAAACTTTGGATTGTGTGGTAAAGGGCTAAGCGCTTGTCCATCAAAACGGTTGTTGAAAAAACGTCAAAAATGGAGAAACTGCATGTGACAAGTAATTCATCCGTTTTAGAAGCTGTTTACTACAAGAGTTTAACCTTTACCACATAATCCTGAATTTTAACGACCCCATGAAAAAGGCCTTTTAAAAACATTGTAGAAAAAGGAGAAAATGCTGGTAACCAGCATTTTCTCCTTTTCCCCCAAAGTTTTCTGCTTTTCCAGAAACAAATAAAATCATTGAAGCTATATTTAAATTGTTGTCTGCCTATGCTTTCAATTTGGACCAGTCTAAAATGTCGTCGGTTGGTAAAAGGTTGTCAATTGGCTTAATTCCTTACGAGATAGCAGACTTATAAGACTTGTCCATGTGGAAGGCATTTGTAGAGGTCTTGATAAATAAGGCTCATATCAAGTAATATATCTTTGATAAAGAAGAAAACATCGTGAGAAAAGGAAACAAGAGGGTCATGATGGCCTTGTATTGCTCATCTGAGCCTGTGTACCTCTGAGAGTACAATATGGAGTATAGTTAGCATTTTACCCTTTACAACACAATTCTGTGTTTTAACGACCCTGAAGATGAAGAATTTTGAAAACATTGTGGGAAAAAGAGAAAATGCTGGTAACCAGCATTTTCTCCTTTTCCCACAATGTTTTCTACCCAATCAAAGACAGAAATCATTATTTGAGCTGCATTTATTATGTCATCCACAAATGCTTTCAGTTTGGTGAAGTCCAAAGTTTTGTCATTTGGCAAAGAGTTAATGATATGGAGAATCTTTAATAAATGAACCATGCCCTGGCAAAGGGGGCTTAACTCTTTACCAGATGACAAAATTGTTGACTAGTCCAAATTGAAAGCATTTGCAGACGACAAAATAAATGTAAATCAAAACTTGAAAAATGATTTGGGAAGGGTAGAAAACATTGTGGGAAAAGGAGAAAATGCTGGTAACCAGCATTTTCTCCTTTTCCCACCATGTTTTCAAAAGTCCAAATCCCCAGGGGCCTTAAAACTCGGCATTGTGTGGTAAGGGGCTTACCGCATTTCCATGATGCAATATACCAAGCAAGTCATCACAATTATGGATCCATACAACTCATTTTGTTTAACAACCGACTGAATCATGAGGTAGAATTGTCCTTGGACATACAAGAAACTTACCAAAAGCAAAAAGTTTTAACACAGGTCAGCCTTCTTTATTTTCTCCCTTACAAAACACAAAGAAGAATGAATTAAAATGTACACGATATAATAATCATGACTTGAAACCTGACTTTCATAGATAAAATATCCTAGGGCAGAGACAAGGAACAGCCACACAAGACCTACTTTACATAGAACAAAGTCCAATTTACAACGTTTCCATTGCATTGTGTTTATAGAGCTGAATTCACGTCATGTAAGAACTAGAGCTGTCACTGAATGTGACTTAATACCCCTGCCAGCGCTTTGACAGAAACAGGCAATTTAACAAAAAATTTTCTAAGTTCAAGGGGAGATTACCCTTGAATCATAGGGAGTAGATGATTGAAAAGTGTGTCTTGCACAACTTCATTATACGATCAATATATCAACAAACTTTCAATACAATAGCAGCAAAACTGTAGGAGTTCACGACACAAAATTACTAGTATTTTGTACACAGACGGACACACAGACGGACGGACAGACAGGCTGATTCCAGTATACCCCCGAAAACGTTCGTTTTGCGGGGGTATAATAAATGTTTTGTGTTTGTTGCCTAATTTTTAAACTGCATCCATAGATTGGAGGTTGCTGACTGTTTATCTGTCCAGTATGGGAGATACAATGAGTTACCCTCAATCCTGGAATTCTTTGCTGCCATTAATTGAAATTTAAAGAAGAACAAAAAAACAAGATTATTAAAACAAGCCATGAGTATGTTTATAGTTGTAGACTATGATGTACAAAATCAGTACAAGTCTAAATGGATACTAGCCCCTAACAATTCATAAAAGCTATGCTCTGTAAAAAAGGGGCTAAATGCAGTGGTTTATCAAAGGACCAGTCTACCTTAAGATAAAGTCAGTTGGTAGACATAATGAATCTCATAGATCCCTTATTATGTGATGTCTTGCATGGTATGAGGAATCACAGAGATGCATTTGGGCCCCCTTTTGCAAGAGTACAGCTCATATATTTCGTTTTCCTCTAGACTGTAACGTATAAAATAAGTACAAGGTCTAAATGGGTTCTGGCCCCTAACAATACATATGAGCCACAGTGCTCCAGCCAGGGTAAAAAAAGGGCAGGGTGCTGTGGCTGAGAAGGGCACTTTGAGGTGTAAAGCGCCGGGGGGGGGGGGGGGAAGGGGCATAAGAGTGGGAGTTGTTGTCTCTCTCACACAGGGGAAGGGGACTAAAAAAATTTTTATAACCCTTTTGACAGTTTCTTCTGCAATTTCTTATGTAAAATTAAGGATTTTCATAACAGAAATAAATCTATTATATTGGCTTATATGGATCTTCCAGCTTCATCTTAACAAGAAAACTATTTTTTTTTTTCAGTACAAGTAGTTTAGCTAAGTCCAGGAGCAATACAAGTACATGTAGTTCATAAAATAATCCTCATTAACTCTTTACCAGATAACAGACTTGGCAAATTAAAAAGCCATTGCTGAACAGAAGGAGTTATCAGCATCTTCTCCTTTGCACACTATGTTTTCTAAAGCCTCATGCCATTCAACTACAGACTTGATACCAATACAGTTCATACCTTTATTTTTAACAGTGCTTTGCAAGACAAGCAAGCCACAAAATACTAACAAATACAAACTCTCAACCCTTTCATTCTTTCTTTTACTGCAATGTAACAGTGTCTTTAATTTTTCTGATACTTATTTATTCAATTTAAAGGGTTTCAAATCTGTACAGGTTGGTGAAATGAGGAAAAGCATCATAGAGTAAATCCTCACTTTACATGCCATTCAACATCGTGGATAAATGTTAAATGTTACATAAATGTTGCATTCCTCCTATCATTGCAATTGATTCTACATGCCCGTGTGGTAAGGCAAGACTCTTCCCCCCCCCCCGTTTTTTTTTGTTTTTTTTTTCATTTTCATAAATAATAAAGAGGAAATTTTAGCTTCTTCTCTATGTTTAATGCAGTGAATAAGCAAATCTCTTTTTGAAATTCATCATTCAAGCTGGAAAGACAGTTTGAAAAGTCTGTGATCGGGTTGATGTGAAGTTGACATTTGTTCTGTCATGGGTTTCCGTGTTTTTGCATCGGTACATTTTCCATGTATTTTAATATTTGGAAGGTATTTACAGACATTTTGACATATATTCTACAAATTGTAAGTCAACAACATGCTGTGATGTTATTCTCGGTCCACTTTAGGAATGCGCCACTTTCCGACTTACGATAGATTAATTTGCTGACTCATCGATCCTACCCGTGTGTTAACATAAATTTATCATTGATATTGAAACCAATAGTAAATCAAAGAAAAAAAAAAATTGTTTATGAACAGAAAACACTACATAAAGGGTAATTTTACTAATCATGCACCTTAGATTAAACTCTGAACATGTAACTTGATACGGGAAATTAAGCAAGATCTTCGAATAAATCGCGATTGATAGCAAACTTTAAAAGAAAAACGAGTCCTCGGAGACAGCCTCCAATATAGTTGAATGAAAACACCTATCGTAAAGATACGAAAAACCGTTTAAATAGAACATAGAAGACAATGATGGATAATTGTCTCTACTGTTCTCAGCACTTGTGTACGCTGACGGACTTGTAATATACAGTCGGGGTCGATCTTTTCACACTTAGCTGCCTGGAGGGGATTAGTGACACGCTGTTAATTTGGATTGTATAATCGAAGGCGCATCTTCATGATGTCTTCAACAGACTCGTGGCAAAGTTTAGATTAGAGGTTACAATACTGAACATAAGGCAATCCAGGGCGCTATTATACGGCAGGGTTTCCCGAAAAAGGGCAGGGCGTCAAGAAAAAGGGCAGGGCGTCTAGAAGGAGGGGCAGGGCGCCGCGCCCTTCTATTCCCCGCTAGCTGGAACACTGCAGCCATGCTCTGTGAAAAGGGGGCTTAATGCATCTCCGTAATCCATGGTACCAAGCAAGCCATCACATACTTATGGACCCATAGTAGCCACCGTTTTTAACAACCCACTCAATCCTGAGGTAGACTGGTCCTTGGACATACAGAAAAATTGACCAATAGCGAAAAGTTTCGGCCCAGGTCAGCCTGCGCGTATTGCACAGGCTGACCTGGGTCGATACTTTTCGCAGATGCATTAAGCCCCCTTTTCACACAGCATGGCTCATATATATTATTCCATACATTTTGCTCTAGACCATAATGTACAAAATCAGTACAAGGTGTAAATGGGTACTGGCCCTTAACAATACATTTATTTCATGCATTTTGCTCTATACTATAATGTACAAATCAGTACAAGGTCTAAATGGGGACTGGCCCCTAAGAAATCACTATTTGAAGCATTTGGCTTTGGATTAAAATGTACAGAATCAGTACAAGGTCTAAATGGGTACTGGCTCCTAACAAATCAATATTTCAAGCATTTTGCTCTAGATTGAAATGTATAGAATCAGTACAAGGTCTAAATGGGGACTCGCCCCTAAGAAATCACTATTTCAAGCATTTTGCTCTAGATTAAAATTTACAGAATCAGTGCAAGGTCTAAATGGGTACTGGCCCCTAACAAATCCATACATTTCAAGCACTATGCTCAAGATTATTATGTACGGAATCTGTAGAAGGTCTAAATGGGTACTGGCCCCTAAAAACTTGTATACATATTTCATGCATTTTGCTCTATACCATAATGTACAAATCAGTACAAGGTCTAAATGGGGACTGGCCCCTAACAAATCAATATTTTAAGCATTTTGCTCTAGATTAAAATGTACAGAATCAGTACAAGGTCTAAATGGGGACCAGCTTCTAACAAATCAATACATTTCAAGCACTATGCTCAAGATTATTATGTACAGAATCTGTAGAAGGTCTAAACTGGCCCCTAAAAACTTGTATACACGTATTGCATGCATTTTGCTCTAGATTAAAATGTACAGAATCAGTACAAGGTCTAAATGGGTACTGGCCCCAAACAATTCATATATTTCATGCATTTTGCACTAGATTATAATGTACAATATAAGTACAAGGTCTAAATGGGTACTGGCTCTCAGCATTACATGTATTTCACATACTTTGCTCTAGAGTACAATATGTAATATCAGTACAAGGTCTAAATGGATACCGGCCTCTAACAATTAATCTATTCCATGCAGTTTGAACTAGACTATAATGTACAAAATCAGTACAATGTCTAAATGGAAACTGACCCCAAGCAAGTCATAATAATATTCCATGCAGCTTGCACTAGACTATAATGTACAAAATCAGTACAATGTCTAAATGGAAACTGACCCCAAACAAGTCACATACTCCATGCAGTTTGCACTAGACTATGATGTTCAAAGTTTGAATGGATCCTTGCCCCCAAGGTTAGAAATCATTATGAGACAAGGAAAAAGTGCTTTTCCTACAATGTTTTCAAAAGTCTAAATTCCCATAGTTGTTAAAGCTTGGGATTGTGTGGTATTGGATTAATCTCATGATAAAAGAACCTCAAACGGCCTTTGAAAACATTGTGTTAAACACAAATGAAAGAACAGCAAAATAAGTCTCCCAGGGGGGAGAGAGACAGACAGAGAGACAGACAGAGACAGAGAGAAATAGAGACACAGGGAGAGAGAGTTAGAGAGAGAGAGAGAGAGAGAGAGAGAGAGAGAGAGAGAGAGAAAATCAGAAAAGAAAGTACGATATTCTAGTTCTTATCTGAATAGATCCTTTGGTTCTTTTACATGCTAAGCTTAAACCTTTACCACACAATCCTGACTTTTAAGGACCTCGAGAAAAAAGATTTTTTGAAAACATTGCGGGAAAAGGAAAAAAGGCTGTTAACCAGCATTAATTCCTTTTTTCCCAATTTTTCTACTCTGTCAAAGACAACTTCCACAATTTTAGCCACTTTTAATTTGGCAAAGGCATACATTTTGGGTTTGGACATGTCTAAAATTTTGTTGTGTAGTAAAGGGTAAAGCAAAAATTAACAACACTTTGCAAAAAGGGGTTCTTGCGTATCTCTGTGATGCATCATACCAATCAAGTCATGATATAATTATGGATCCATAAAATCTATTTTGTCCATTAACCAGCTGAATCCTATGAATGACTTGTCCTTTTACATGCAGAAAATTGACTTACAGCAAACAGTTTCGTCTCAGGTCAGCATGTCAGCGACAAAACTTTAGGCTGATCGAAATAAAAAGAATCTGCTGACAAAATAAATGGGACATTAAGATAAATTTTTTTTGGATTTGGAAGAAGGAAAACATTTTTGGAACAGGAGAAAATGCATTTTAAACAACCCCGAGATGGATGCCTTGTGAAGACATTGTGGAAAAAGGAGAAAATGCTGGTAACCACCATTTTCTCCTTTTCCCACAATGTTTTTTTTTTTACAGTTTGTCATATGAGTCATGTTAAACTTGTCGTCATAAATGCTTTCAATTTGGACAAGTCTAAAGTATTGTTGCTTACTAAAGGGTTAACAAGGTGGCCCATAATTATGGGGTTTTTCAAAACTTACCTGAATCAAAAGCGGAGAGGAAAACGTTCGAGTCCCATGTAATATTTTGAACATAAGTTGGTGAAAACAGATTTCTGAACATGATATGGAACATTCACAGAGTAATTTATTTGGTAAATTCTGTCCTATGAATCATTTAATTCTCTTGTATTTCTTAAAAACAAAAATTGCATAATAGCAATAACAAGTGTATATTCATACATACGTACATAAATACACAACTATAGACCGGTCCTTTGACAAGCAGAAAATTGACCAAAAGCAAAAAAGCCTCTTGGAATTCTTAAAAAAAAAAATTGTGTAATAGTAACAAAAAGTGTATATTTATACATGTATAACTTACTATAGACTGGTCTTATGACAAGTACAAAATTGACCAATAGCAATAAGTTTAAACCTATCAGTCTGCGCAGTGTGCACAGACTGATAAGGGTTAATACTATTGCAGATGCATTAACCCTTTACCACACAAACCCTGAGAGAGAAACCTTTTTAAAACATTATGGGAAAAGGAGGAAATGCTGGTAAACAGCATTTTCTCCTTTTCCTACAATGTTTTCTTCCCTGTCAAGAACAAATTCTTTTTTTCTGAGCAACAATTGTCTGTAAATTTTGACAAGTCTAAATTTTTGTCACGTTGAAAAGGGTTAGATCCCCTTGGCTCATATATTTTTGAAACTAGAACAAGTGACAAAAAAAGAGAAACCATCAAGGAAAAGGAAAATACAGGGTGTCCAGAAAGTTAGGTAACACTTTTGTACATTTATAATATGGCTTTGAATTTCAGATGAAGCGATAAAAATTCATAAACATGTATATAAAATATATAAGTTTTTTGTGTGATAACTTCATTCAATTTTCATTGCATTATGAACTTTTACATAGATTTCAAATCAAAAGTACATTTTTGTCATTGACGTCATTTTAGTAGTCAATGACGTTCTCTCACTTCCTGTTGTCTGTTTTGTGTTTATAAACAAGATATGCAGTTTTAGGGGAAGTGATACAGAAAGACCACTGTACATTGAAAAACAAATTGTATGGTGTGCAATGTCATGTCACGGTGTTATTTGGGCTACATGTCTTTAACCACATGATTAATTCCAAGCCCTACCTATAACTTTTGAAAAACAAATTTGTTTCCACGCTTGAAAAGGCGTCTTCTACATTGCAAGACACATGGTTTATGCAGGATGGTAATGTGGAAGACACATCTCGTGCTGTGATAGACTTTTCATACAATACGTTCCATCAAAAGGTAATATCAAGACGATATCTGGAGGTAAAAATACTGCAGCATATCTTGGCCTGTCCACAGTCCTGACCTCAACCTGTGCAACTTCTTTCTACAGTCCCATGCCAGACAGCTCACACATGTTGTCAAATCTGTGTAAAAGTGCGTAATGTAATGAAAATCTAATGAAATTATCACACAAAAAATTTACAAATTTTATATGCTTGTGTACAATTTTCATATCTTTATCCGAAATTTAAAGCCATATTATAAATATAAAAAAGTGTTACCTTACTTTTCAGACACCCTGTATTTTCATTTAATTGTATAGAAAACACTGGGCCCTTTCTATTACAGATCCCATTATTTCAGCCACATTTGATCTGTGGTCTGCAAACGCTTTCAAAATGGAAAAGTCTAAAAATTTCGGTTTTCCTAAAATATTTTCATCTGGTTAACCCTTTACCACCCAATCCTGAGTTTTAACAAATCTGAGGTAGAGAGGGCTTTTGAATACATTGTTTGGAAAAGAAGAAAATGCTGGCTACCACAATGTTTTCAAAAGCTTTCCTTTTCACAGTCGTTAAAAGTTAAGAATGTGTAAAGAAAATTTCAACTCTACCCAAATGAAAGCTTTTGCAGACAACAAATTAACTGCTGCTCAAATTATGATTTCTATCCTTCATAGGGTAGAAAATATTTTGGGAAAAGGAGAAAATGCCTTCTCTTTCAGGGTCGTTAAAACTCAGAATTGTGCAGTAAAGGGTTAATTAACTGCATGCAAATAATTTTAATTTGGACAATCATAAGTTTTTTTTCTTCTGGTAAAGAGTAAAGAAAAAAAACAAGTCCAAAGCAACAAATGTCTAAACACTTTTTAATAACAATAGCAATAATAAAAACCTAAATATTGATGCAGGATTTTATTAGACACATGAATTTGTATTTTTTGACTAGGGATGGCAACGGTTAATCGGTTAACCGATCGAATGACTGATTAACCGGTTAGGAAATCGGAAACCGGTAAACCAGAAAAAAAAAAAAAAAAATACATCACCAAAATTTTACCAAAGTAGTGAAAAAATACGTCTACAAAATTAACTTTGCCGGTTCTGACATTCATAACTGCATTATACGCGCATCCATGTCGCCAAGACGTGGCAAAGGTGTGATACACAGTTTGACATGTCTGTGCAATAAACATTGTTAATCCGCTAATTGGTCCCCAGCCTCCGATAATAAACAATCAAAAGCAGGTGTCCTCTTCTAATCAAAGGCACTCGCTTCTACAATGACAATGACAATGACAATGACAATGTTTTATTGTAAGTAATAAGGCCACCGGCCCATAATACAAAAACTACATGTGGAAGCAATCATACACTTAGATGAGTTACGTTCTGACATTTAGAAAAGAAAATTAAACCTTTTAACATATTTCAACAAAATATAGTTGTAAGGACTGAAGAAGAAAACTCATGAAAAGCACATTGAGAAAAGGAGAAAAACGCAAGTTACCAAGTATTATGTCCATATACAGCAATATAATCTGCCCTATCCGAGACAATCCCTCCTATTAATGTTCTATCAATGTAAGAAAGACTGAGTTAACTCTTAATGACAACGACTAGATCTATATCTAAAATTATCAAGGCCATCGGCCGACAATACAGAAAAAATACATTTTAAAGATAAATAATTGAGATAACAGACAAGTTACGTCCCTTCTATTACCATGTTTACCGTTAACATGATCAAAAATATAGTTAATCTTACAAACTAATAATTTGTGCACTAATTTTGCTATTGTATAGGTACTCATCGGAGAAATATTTGTCCCTAACGGACAGTGTAGATCTAAGATCAGACTGCAAAATCCTGATCCACACTGCCCGCAAGGGTACACCAAAATAACATGGCTGCGCTTCTGTAGTTGCACTTAGCAACAAAAGGGTTAAAATCATTTATTGTACTAACACTCAGTATTTACACTGAAAAATGACCGCTCATAGGAATGTCAAAATGACATATAGGATTTGACATGAGTTGACTTTTGAGATAAAACTTCATCAAACGACAATATTACCACAAAAACTTAACATGAATTACCTTGAAGAAAAACAATTGAAACTAACGTGAAAATGACAACATTACCATAAAAACTTAGTTTTAGTGCCCTTGAAGAAAAACAAATGAAAACACCAAGAGGAAAGGACAAAATGTGGGCAACAGCATTTTCCCCTTTTTTCAGCAATATTACTTTATTTCTTCTGATTCAAATCCATCTTTGAAGCCATAATCTGTAGCATAACTTTCCGTAAGATTACGTCTTTAGACTTGTCTAACTATGCTTACTAGTATTTAAAATCACTCAGAGAAAAAATGATAATAAATTGAATTCTAAATTTGTCCATTTATATGTTAATCATTTCATAAGCATATATATATAATGCGCTAGATGTCTAATGATGTTTGGATTTGTAGATTGAAGCAAATAGTAAAAATTAGCTTCACTACAACTTGAAGTATACCAATTATATAGAAAGTTTGCTCTTATTTCTGTAAATTTTTCACATTCAAAAAATACATGATACTCACATTCTAGAACTTTAACCTCATAATTATTATAACAATAAAGACAAATTCTTTTATCTCGGTGAACATTAGTATGTCTACCTGTTTCAATTCCAAATTTGTGATTCGAGCATCGAAATTTTGAAAGCGCTATTCTATGTTTCATTGGAATATCCAGCTGTAAGTATTTTTCTACATTTAATAAAGATTTATAATGTTTATAATGATAACAGCGGCTGGATGTATTGATGGATTCATGCCAATTTTGATTCGCACCATCTACGAGTCGTTGTTTGAAGGCCTTTAGGAAATTACTAGTATCTCCAATTTCTTGACTTATCCAGACTATTCCAAAACCATACGTGTATAGCAAATTTTTGACATTAGAAGCCCAGGTTCTGCGTCCCGCGTCATCTAAATTTTTAAGCAGTATATAACAATTTCGAGGGTATCTATGGTTTGACATTTGTAAGAGTTTACACCAATATTTAACACAAGATAAATGATAATCAATGTAGATCGGATAACGACCACATTCACCTAAAGCTAATGTGTTGTTTGTTGAACTATTTAAAACAAGGTATTTTTTACAAAATTCAAAATTCTCTACAGTTAATTGTAATTGATTTGTTTGGATTATTTCATTAAGTGCCCGCCCCCAATCAAATATATGCATGGATTGACCAATTAGCGTAATTGTTTTCTGCAGATGCTTTGAATTTGGGAGGGTCTAAAATTTAAATTTGTCGTTCGGGAGAAGGTTAACACCCGATTCACTTAGCGATGGCCCCTTCGTTTGACGATCAATAACCATTGCATAATATGCATGATTCAGTAAGTCGATTCTGTGAAGTTGAAAATAGCCTGATAATTTCTAGTCCTCTAAAGAAAACGTCATGGAAAATTGATTATATTGCCGAGAGAGAGACATCGTCGATAGATTGGCCGTCTTCTGCACCAAAGTACAGAAATAGAAAACGTAACAGGTATGCATTTCTCACACACCGGTTATCAATGTTGACGTATCGAGCAAATGGCAGGTATCTTCATCTTAAATGATTTTTACATGGTCGTTTGGTTAACCGGTTAACCGATCGAAAGATTAAACGGTTAACCGATTAGCAATTTTACTAACTGTTGCCATCCCTAGTTTTGACGCATTTTTTAACTTTACCAATCGACAAAATTTTAGATTTGCCCAAACTGAAAGCATTTGCAGATGACAAAATAAATGTGACTCAAAAATTGAAATTTGTTTTGGGAAGGGTAGAAAACAATGTGGGAAAAGGAGAAAATGCTGGTTACCAGCATTTTCTCCCTTTCCCACAAAGTCTTCAAAAGCTTTCTTTCACAGGGTCATTAAAAGTCGAGATTGTATGTTTCAGGGTTAAGGAAAAAGACCCGTATTTTTTTCCACAATGCGTCATTGTCGACGCACTAACACCGTTAGTGTTACCGTTAGTGTTACTAATGATTGTCTTTGCTACCAACACTGCTACATCACCTGTAGATAAAAAAGCTGGGGTATGATGAGAAATTGGTACGAAACTCTAGATTGTGTAGCTGTATTACTAGAATAGCGTTGGTCTTAAAACCGGTCTAAACTAAATCAGTTGATTGCATATGAAAACAGTATCTAAACTGATGTTATTCTTGCTGTCTGCAAGGAAGAAGAGACCTTGAATAACAATCGGACGATCAAAAATCTGCTAAGAGCACCCAGATAAATATTTCAAGATCCCGACTGTTTACTGAAAACTGGTTAAAGAGATATGCTTTGTTATTCATTGAAAACAGCATCATGAATACGACCCATGCATCAAAACACAGAATCTAATCGGTGAAAATAGATTGTTGTCGGCCAAAATGGATATTCTCTATTAAAAAATAGAGGTTTTCCAACCTGGCCAACAACAAGCTATTAATACCATTAAATGGCAGATTCCTGTGATGAATACAAAACATAACAACCCTTTTTGCCACAGAGAGTGGCTGCAAAAACTTCCATAATTTTACCCTTGTGCATCATCAAAACACTAGCAGTCATGTTAATGTCCTTGAAAGATTAAAATTGCAAAAAGATATGACAGCTTGTCTACAGCTACAGAATTTTTACCTGTAAAGAATGGACTTAAATAAAACATACTTGAGATACTCTTCATGAAAAAGTTGCCATCTACACAGTAAACCCCACTATATAGAGAACCCCTGATGTTACTATGTATCTATCATTGTGTAATAATACATGTAGGCCATGCTCTGTGAAAAGGGGGCTTAATGCATCTGCAAAAAAGTATAGACCCATGTCAGCCTGCGCAGTCAGCGCAGGCTGACATGGATCGAAACTTTTTGTTATTTGTAATTTTTCTGTATGTCAAAGGACCATTCTACCTCATGATTTAGTCAGTTCTAAGACAAAACAGATTTCAAGGATAAATAATTATATGAATACTTGCTTTGTATAATGCATTACAGAGATGCATTAAGTCCCCTTTTACCACAGCATAGCTCATATATAGGTTATAAAAAGATTTATAGTGGGGAAAAAAAACACAAAAACATAAATGTTTAATAAATAGTAGCTAATGTCTAATCAGATTACATTTTGTTATGACCCCCACAAATTCCTGAATGACCCCTACTATTTATGACTAGAGGGTAACAATTGACCCCCCTATTTTTGTTGCCAAGGGAAAACCCTGTTAACGCAAGATAATCAAGCATCGCCTCAAATTGTCAGACTGAAAAAATTCACAGCCCTGATAAATATTGCCTAAAACTGTCCTTACCTTGTTATTAGCAAAGATAGTAGACTGTGTCTATTTATAGATATTGACAATTCCCTTATTTCACATTGATGAATTGAATCATACAATCAAATGTTTTTTCGTACCTGAGTGATTTCACTTTTGGCCTACTTTTTCTGTTCTCCAAACAACAAAATTCTAGGCTGAGCCAAATTGAAAGCATTTACAGACGACAAATTAAATGTGGCACAAATGATAGGGTTTGGAACAGAATGGATAGAAGACATTGGGGGAAAAGGAGAAAAAGCTGATTACCAGCATTTCTTCTTTTCCCGCAATATTTTCAAAAGGCTCTTTCTCAAGGGTCATTAAAACAGGGGATAGTTTTGTAAATGGTTAACCTTCTACCAGACAATCCTCTGTTTTAACGACCCTGAAAAAGGTGGCTTCAGAAAACATTGTGGGAAAAGGAGAAAATGCTGGTAACCAGCATTTTCTCCTTTTCCCACAATGTTTTCCACCCTTATAAAAAACAGAAATCATTATTTGAGCTACACTCGAGTTGTCGAGTGCAAATGCTTTCAATATACATGTAGTTGAATACAAATTTTCGTTTTTTGTTAAAGACTTAAGTAAAACATTGTACATAGTACAAAATAAATTGTTACTTACTTTGTGATTGGCTAAGTACATATAAACTATGTACAAAAAAGTAATGATCAGAGAAGAAATTTACTGATATCTGAGAAAAGTCTTGAAGACTAAACAATCATGTCATGATCACATTCATCTATGTAAAACTGTACTATATAGCAATACAGATATTAACACTGAAAAATCATTCATAATCTCAATAATATCAATAAAATAATAACATTGAGTATTAGCAAGTTTTCTATTTCATTCATTGTAAGAAATTTTGGTACCCGCTTTGTCTCGAGTAAAACACCATACAAAAAGCGAAATCAATTCATTGTCTTACGAGAAAATGGGTTGTAAAAGCACTTATTTCTTTTTTAATTCATAATGAAGAATTGAATTATGTCTTGGATTTGGTGCTATTTATCGGAACATGAATATTTATGTCTGCCTAGCTGAACAATCCCTTTTATTGCGATTTAACTCTTTACCACACAATCCAAAGTGTTAACGACCCTGAAGAAGGTTTTTGAAAACATTGTGGGAAAAGGAGAAAATGCTGGTAACCAGCATTTTCTCCTTTTCCCACAATGTTTTCTTCCCTATCAAAGACAAAAATCATCATTTGAGCTACATTTATTTTGTCGTCTGGAAATGGTTTCATGGACTACAGTAGTTTAAAATTTTGCCGTTTGGTACAGAGTAAAGCGAAGAAACTGGGTCTTTGCTAAATTACTCCCAGTGAGAGTAGGTGGGTGTGGTCAAGCATTGAGACAAGGTTGCTAAACCCTGCCTTTTGATGATGCCATATCATTGATTTTGAAAGGTTTGTCATAAAAATAATATGCAGATCTATTTTGTTTTCTTTTAAGGATTTAATCATATGGTCTGAATAGACCTACGGTATATTTATACATGACTCATTAATGTAATTTAGAATAAATGATATATCCCGAAACATTGCGGAATATCAACACTCAAAATGAAAGAGAAACTATTACATTAGCGCTCATTACAAAAGGTTTCTCATTCTTATATCTAACCAATAATTTTACTTTTCAACAGTATGCAAAACAATGAGGTAAAAGAGGCAATTTTCAGCAAGGTAACTTTTCATCTTTTCACTTCATATTAAACTTCAAAAGAGTTTAGACATTTTATATCCCAGTGCCTCGTAGGCTGTCTGTCTTTCTTGACAAGGTATTTCTTGTCTACTATGTCTTTGTTTTTCATTAACAATTTATGTCATGAAATATATAGAGGATATTTGGTTTTTTTTCAGTGAAAGATCGAAATTTATTTCATCGAGTGAACATACTTGGTAATATTTTTTACGAGTGGCAAAGCCACAAGTAGAAATAAAACCAATGATGTTCATGAGATGAAATAAATTTTGATCTTTCACCAAAAAGAAGAAGAAAAAAAAAAAACTATTTATTTCATGCCTCTAACCATTTTTTTGTGAGGACTTTCATCAAAATCCAGTACAGTTGTTTTTGGTAATTCCCCATGGAGTATCCCCCCCTCATAAGAATGCATTACAATATTATGCAAAGCGCAAGAAATGAAGGGGAAATGTGCATAAATTACATGTACATCATATTTCCCTCTGGTTGAATGGCATGCATGAATTATCAAACCTTATAACCCACCATTATGTTCCGATAAATTACCGAAAAGCATAAAATAAATTGATTTCCCGTACTAAGCTAAAAATGAAATCATATGACTTGCTGCATATATATATATACATAATAATGTAGCTTTCCATTAGGCCCACTTATTTACTTGAAATAAATTGACTTATATTATTTTGGTTGGATAACTTAAAATGAATTGTCCATGAATACCACACACTTGGACTAGATCTAACAAATTTTTACCTGAAGTTGTATGAACATTTGTTTAGATATTTATCAAATGACAAAATTTTGGACTGGGCTAAATTGCAAACATTCGCAGACAACAAATTAAATGTTCCTAAAATGATTATTTCTGTCTTCGATTAGGTAAAAAACATTGTGGGAAAAGGAGAAAATGCTGGTTACCAGCATTTTCTCCTTTTCCCGCATGTTTTCAGAAGGCTTCATCCTCAAGGTCGTTGAAACTCGTGGATTTTGTGAGAAAGGGTTAAATATTTTGACACTGGAACAAAAATGATAAACAACTATCACACAGACACATTTCCCAGGAAAAAAAAACAAGAGGGCCAAGATGGCCCTGGATCGCTCACCTGAATTTTTGAGAGGACCATAACCAACTTTTTTTAAAGTATTGAAATTTTGGAAGCAAAATCAGTATTTTGCCAAGCAATTATACAAAGGTCACCTGTAAAAATCATTTCAAAATCTGTCACCACCCCTACAATCATCACCACAGCCATGTTTTTGACGAATCGGAATTCTACAAATAAATTTTAGGATAGGTCACCCAAAGACCTTATCTTGAACAAGAGCACATGCCCGATAGTGGCTAAAAATATTAAGTTGAACAAGAGCACCTCATGAGAGTGCCAATGATTGGCTGTTGGAACCTTGCTGGATAGTAAAATAAAATTCCAAATCGCAAAAGGGGCATAATTTGGACAAAACAATTTTGGAGTTAACTGCCCTTGTTGTATGGGTTACTTTTTACTAGTGAACAACTATTCCGAGTTTTAAGTACATGTGTTGAGTGGAAGCCGAGATATAACAAAATGTCAAAATTTTTGCACAACAACAACGCAGATGACGCCAACAGGGCTATGTCAATACCTCGATGTTTTCTTTGAGAACAGCTAAGCTAAATAAGGGGTATAATATAAGGATCATTTCTGTGAAATAACTTCAAAATCTGAATAGTGGTTTAAGAGAAGACAAAATTTTTAAGAATTTCTTCATGTCCTCAGAGAGCAAATAGCTTCCACCCACCACAGCCATGTTTCTTGATAGATCAAAATTTCGCCAATAAATTTTCAAAAGGGGCACCTAAGGAACATTTCTGTGAAATTATTTCAAAATCTGACAAGTGGTTTAGGAGAAGAAGAATTTCAAAGAATTTCTTTAAGTCCATACAGTGCAAAGATGCCCATCCCCACCCAGGCCATGTTTTTCGACGGATCAAAATTACACAAACAAACTTTAAAAAGGGTTACTCAAGGAACATATCTGTGAAATTATTTCAAAATCTGACCAGTGGTTTCATCAGAGAAGATTATCAAAGAATTTCTTGGAAAATTCCATTTGGTTGCCATGGCAACCAGAGTTTTGATGAAATCAAATTCTGTGAACAGCTTTTAAAGAGGACCTCCCAAGGAACATTCCAGCCAAGTTTGGTCCAAATCGGCCATGCGGTTTAGGAGGAAAAGATGTTTAAAGAATTGTTGACACCGATGGACGTCAAGAGCCCCCCCCTCCACCACGGCCATGTTTTTTGACGGATCAAAATTTCGCGAACAATTTTTGAAAAGGGTCATCCAAGGAACAAATCTGTGAAATTATTTAAAAATCTGACCACCAGTTTCAGAGGAAAAGATTTTTATAGAATTGTTGACACCGATGGACGCCAAGAGCCCCCCCCCCTTCCACCAAGGCCATGTTTTTCGACGGATCAAAATTTCACGAACAATTTTTGAAAAGGGTCACCAAAAGAACATATCTGTGAAATTATTTCAAAATCTGACCAGTGGTTTCATCAGAGAAGATTATCAAAGAATTTCTTAGAAAATTCCATTTGGTTGCCATGGCAACCAGAGTTTTTGATGAAATCAAATTCTGTGAACAACTTTTAAAGAGGACCTCCCAAGGAACACTCCAGCCAAGTTTAGTCCAAATCGGCCAAGCGGTTTAGGAGGAGAAGATGTTTTAAAGAATTGTTGACACCGCCGGACGACGGACACAGCGTGCCCCTAAAAGCTCCCCTTGAGCACGTTGTGCTCAGGTGAGTTAAAAATGAGTAGTGATCTAGCAAAAGGGGGTTTAATGCAACTCTGTGATGCAATAAACCAAAGCAAGTCATCATGTAATTATTGTGTCCAACAATGTCATGAGATAGACTGGACCTTTGACATGCAGAATATTGATAAATAGCAAGAAGTATTGAGCCAGGTCAGCCTGTATGGACTGCACGGGCTGATCTTGGTCATTACTTTATGCAGATGTATTAAACCCCACATTCACAGAGCATGGCATAAATATAGTATCATCGCTCCTGCAGCAATACAATAACAAGAGCACCGCATGTAGGTACCAATCCCTGGCCCCAGTAGTTTTTTCGGTACAAAATATAACTTGAAAAAGGGGCATAACTGTGTCAAATGTATTTTGAGGGTTACATGCCCTTTTGGTATGGGTTCCCCTGTTGATAGTTAAAAACTAGCCCAAGTCTGAAGTAATCATCTTAATAATGACATAGATATCAGAAAATGTTTCTGCATGGCAATGATGACAATGATGCAAACGATGACAAAACAGTGACGATACCTTGATGATTTCTTTGACAACAGCAAACGATATACATGTATTCAAGTTGCACTTTTCTGGAAAATTATGGCAAAAAGTCAGTATGTTTATCTCTTTACCACATGATCCTGAGTTTTAAACAACCCTGATAAAAAGGGGCTTTTGAAAATATTGTGGGAAAAATGCTGGTAACCAGCATTTTCTCCTTTTTCCGCAATGTTTTATCTACCCTTTCACGAACAATAACTTTCATTTTCTTAACATTCAGTGTTTTCAAAAGGCTTCTTCCTCAGGGTCATTCAAACTCTGGATGATGTAGTAAGGATTTTAAGGCAGGACATGTAAAGACATCTAGTGTACATTTATTGTTTTGTTCTTTTTAGACCAATGTCCAGTTCCTTCATGACCCGTAAAACAAGTTCCTCCTGATAAGGTAAACCTACACATTGAACTGCTACAGGCAACCCCCCAGTATCTGAACTGTAAAACTGAAAAATAAAAACACAATAATAGTTACAATAATCCATAACAAGAACACCGCATGCGGGTGCTAACTCTCGTCTGTAGTTGCTTGATTTTCAGTGTAAATTCTGTCAAAAAAGGGCATAACTGTGTCAGAAAATATTTTGATTGTTACCTGCCCCTGTTCTATGGGTTTCCTCTTTGATAGTTAACAACTTGTCCAAGTGTGCCAACAATATTTTCTACCCTACCAAAGACAGAAATCATCAATTAAGCTACATTTAATTTTGTCATCTGCAAATGCTTTCAATTTTGATCAAGTACAAAATTTTGTGGTTTGGAAGAGTTACCTAGGGCTAGGCTAAGTTTTGCAGTTCTATGCCAGAGGTTTGCTGCCATCTAAGCAATGCATCTAGTCACAATCCAACAAGGAATCCTTGATTAACCTTTTATTAAATGTAGCGAAGACAACAATGCTACATCGGATATACATGTAATTCAGGAATAAATAACTTAAAAACCATGTATCCTTTTTACTATTCCCTTGTTAATCACAATTACACATTAAATCCAAACAACAAACTTTATGACTTTTGTAAAGGAAAAAACTGAACCTTCCCTTCTGACTTTGTTTTTATATCCATTTTTCCCGCCAAAATATCAAACAACATGAGAATCATGCAAACCACTGATATCAGGATTATCTTGTTGTTTGTATAAGACTCATACCAATGAAATGACAAAGCAAATACCATGAGGAGCATTTATTCTACATATAAAAATTAGGAGCAATTTCTCATAGAGTGAATAAGGAGCAACAAGCGGGAAAAGGAGTGATTTAATAAGGAGCAAACGAGTACCAACTTGCAAGTTAAGAAAATTATAGAAAACAAAAAGATAAATCCATAAATCTGTAACAATCCATAAATATGTATTCGTGATCTTCACAACACTAAACAATTATGAATTTTAATGACCTATGTGTGTAAAAGCTTGTTTGAAAGGGAAGAAGACAGTGTGCAAAAAGAGAAAATGCTGGAAAACATCACATTTTCTCTTTTTCCCTCAATGTTTTGTTCCCTTTCAAGGAGAAATTTCATCATTTTAGGCAATTCATTTTGTCATCTGCAAGGGGTTCTGCATGACTCAATTGTAAAGTGTAGGATTCATGACCTGGAGGCCCCAGGTTGAAGCCTTGTTGGAAGAACTGTGCTTTTTGCAGGAGTGTCCTTGGGCAATACACTTCAGAGCCCTAGCCTTATACTGATGGAATCCAGGACAGACATAAATATGTGAGCTACCTCTGTGATAAGACTGAAATAATGTTGAAAGCAGTGTAAAACACAATTCAATCATTATTGTCAACTGCAAGTACACTACATATGGACAAGTCTAAAATTTTTGTTGGGTAAATGGTTAAAAATACAACACCTTACCCATGCCCCACCAGGTAGCTCAGTGGTTACCATATCCAATTCATGACCTGGTGGTTGGGAGTTCAATACCCGGTTGACACAAACTTTCTTTCCGATGATTTTTCGCCTCTCACCTCTGATGCATGTGAGAAAAGTAGTCAGTGACTTGGAAAGAAAGTTTTGTCAGTAGTGGTTTGAGAAAGCCAGGAAATACATGCGCAGGTGCACTGACCTCTGTGATGTGACCTCAGCTGTTAAAATGGCGTTAAACTCCAACACAATCAATCAATCAACCCTTACCCTGTTTTATTCACAATTCTGCAGAATAAATACCTTTTTGACAAACTGGTGAGACGTGTCGTGTGAAGGATAATCTTTCATTTTGGCCTGGTCCACTGCTGTAACCTTGGTAACGGGAACACAACCAGCCGGGTAATTCAGCACATTGTATAAAGTAGTGTAAGATACGCCTCCTACACAGAAAAGTGAGTGATTATTTTAACACTAAAAGCGCCAGATAAACCCAATAGGCATTTTCAGTCTAAAAATAAGACCCAAGTAAGTGCAACTTTAAGGTCTCTGTTGTCTTTCAGGTTTCAGGAAAGTGGACAGTGTAGATCAAAGATCAGACTGCACAATTTGTGCAGTCTGATCTTGACCTACACTGTCCGCAAAAGCAACTATAGTTGTGAAAGGCGCTTTAAGCGTTAAAATTCATTTTTCTGCCAGCTGTCTGAAAACCCTTTCATTATGGAGGAGACTCATGTACTGTTGAACACAAATTGCTTGGTAAACATAAACCAACATTTGCACATAGTTTTAGCAGATCTGTGGACCAAATCCGCTTACTGTGATCGAACTGGCCGGAACCAAATACATCATGCGTAATGACCCATACATGCTCACTTTCAGATTTTAATAGCAGGTCTGTTATTTGTTTGACCTGACCAAATATACTGTCCTACAAGCTTGAGCAAGTACACACCGACCTTGTTTTTGTCACTGCAGTATATGTACATTCCTACACATGTACATACAGTCTTAAATCTTATACCAACAGAAAACTGCATCAGATTGATGGATCAAATTGCTACTCCTTCATAAGTAACAAAACAACAGTTACTGTGCGTCCTGCTTGGCAGAACAATTTTGATATATAGGGTTTAGTCAGAATATGCAGTCTAACCTTGAATAGTGCAGTCTGATTTCAACCTGTACAGGCTAGAAATGAAAAAATATGAGCTGTGCTCTGAGAAAAAGGGGCTTTAATGCATCTGCAAAAAGTATCGACCCAGGCCAGCCTGTGCAGTTGGTGCAGGCTGACATGTGTCGAAACTTTTTGCTTTTATGCAATTTTGTGCATGGTACAGGACCAGTCCATCTCATGATTTAGTCAGTTTGTTAGACAAAATGGTTTTTATGGATCCATCATTATGTTGTGACTTGCTTGGTATAATGCATTATGGAGATGTATTACAACCCCTCTTGCCAGAGCATGTCGCAAACAGTTGTGACAGAGGCACTGACAGAAAATTGGCATATTATATGGTCAATGAAATACAGAAAAATCCTACAGTTCCGTACAAAGCACTACCTACCTAGAAGATATTTCACACAGCCTGTTGGCACGGCAACATAAGGCATTGTGGGGCAAACAATGGCATCAAGTTCACTGGCTTTCCATGCAGACAGAAACTCTGCTCTGTATTTCTCAAATTCAACAGCTAAATCCCACCACTCTTTTACAGATCTATGAGTATAACAAAAGTTTGTAATATGTGATTGTGCGAGTGAGTTCGAAACCTTAAACCCTTTGCCAAAAGACAAAATTTTGGCTTGCCCAAAATTGAAAGCTTTTGCAGACAACAAAATAATTGTGACTCAAAAATAGAAATTCAACTTTGGAAGAATAGAAGACATTGTGGGAAAAGGAGAAAATGCTGGTTACCAGCATTTTCTCCTTTTCCAACAATATTTCAAAAGGCTTTTTCCTTTGGGTCATTAAAACTCAGGACTAAGTGGTGAAGGGTTAACATGAACAAACCTGTATTTTTTATGACCCTTTGAAAGAAGACATTTAGAGAAAAGAAATTGCTGGTATCCAGCATTTTCCCCTTTTCCCACAATGTTTACAATTCTTTCAAAGACAAAATCCCATCATTCTGACAGCATTTGATATTATGACTACAGATCCTTTCAATACATATAGGTCTAGCAATTTGGAAAAGGGTGAAAGTAAGGCCTATATCAGCAACAGTCACTTCTCTTTCTGTGTGTGTTTTTCATCTTTATTGATTGATTGTATGGTAATATCGTGGTGGGCAGTGCACCTATTCATGCTTTTCTGGAGTTTTTTATACCAGTACTTTGCACAGTGTTCTTCCCAAGCACCAGGCTGCTTTCCAACATAACAATCGTCAAAACAATCAGCGGTGAGAGAGGATTGAATCCTGTTGCAATGACTATCCTCAATCCCTGGAAAGAAATTGGCCAAGCTGGGGATTCGAACCAGCAACTACCCTATTCTCAAGTCCTGTAAGCTACTGACTGCGCTACAGAAGCTTGGCTTTCATCTTTGGACTTTTTTCATAATTTCAATGATCAATTACTACGCTAAATATATGCCATCTCTAGATGTTTTTTTTTTTCTTCACAAAAATTTTTAATTTTTAATATTATAAAATTGCAGAATTACTTATTGCAGGAAAATGCGAGAGAAAGTAAAACAACATTAAACCCTTTACCAAAAAATCTCAAGTTTTAACAAACCTAAAGAAGAAAGCTTTTGAAAACATTGTGGAAAAAGGAGAAAATGCTGGTGAAAATGCTGGTAATCAGCATTTTCTCCTTTTCCCACAATGTTTTCTATCCTTCAAAAATCAAATTTCAGCTTTTGAGTCAAATTTATTTTGCTGTCTGCAAATGCTTTCAACTTGGAAAAGCCTAAAATTTTGTTGTTTGGTAAAGAGTTAATACAATGAAAGACCTTGACCCTTTTAATACCAAGATGGCTTTGACCTTTAACTTACTTTACTCCTTGCATTGACTTCATGACCCAACCAGGTAATTTTTCCTAGAAATCAGTAAAAAGAATAAATCCTTCATAATCTCTAGGACTGCAAAGTGTGTGCAAAAAAACCAACATCTTCATAGTACATTACTTTTGGTTTGATTAGTTTTGTTTAGTATTATAATTTGACACCGTTTAAACACTGGTCAGTGCACCTATGCATGCATTTCCTGGCTTTCTCACACCAGCACTGAAACAGGAATCTTTCAGAATCACTGACTACTTTTCTCATATGCATGAGAGGTAAGAGGCAAAAATTTGCTAGAAAGGAAGTTTACAACAACCCGGTATCGAATCAAGAACCACCAGGTCAGATATGCTAAGCGCTGAGCTACCCAGCCAGCCATGGCTTAGGTTTGAAAAGTAAATAAAGATGTCAAAGAACTAAAACATTAAAATCTATCCCCATTTTCAAATCAAATGATTTTGACATTGAGTTAGAGCATTTCTAAAACAAATAATTGCCCGAAAGAAAGTCAACTTCATTCGGGTATCAAACCCACAACCACCAGGTCATGAGTCAGATATGCTGAGCTACCCAGCCCGGCATGCCTCAAGTTTGAAAAGTGAATAAAGATGTCAAAGAACAAAAACATTAAATTTCATCCCCATTTTCAACCCAACTGCTTTTGATATTAAATTTCATCCCCATTTTCAAACCAACTGGTTTTGACATTAAATTTCATCCCCATTTTCATGCCAACTGGTTTTGACACTGAGTTATTGCTTTTCCAAAACAATGCCCTGTTTCTATATTCTTGAGGAAGAAGGTTTTAAAAAACATTGTAGAAGAGGGAAAAAATGTTCGTAAATGTTTTCTACCCTATCAAGGACAAATTTTGCCACTTAAGCTACCTTTAATTTGTTTTTTGCAAACGCTTTCAATTAATACAAGTCTACAATTTCATCATGTGATAAAGAGTTAACTGAATTTTTTTTTTTTCTTTTTCGAAAACATGAGCATTGCATGCAGGTACCAATACTTGCCTGCAGTTGCTTGATTTTCAGTGAAAATTCTACGTCAAAAAAACTGTGTCAAAAAAAATACTTTAAAGGTAACCTGCCCTTGTTGTATTGGTTCCCCTATTGACAGTTAACAACTTGTCTAAGTTTGAAGTAAATATCTTCAGTTATAACAAAGATATAATACAAGAGGGCCATGATGGCCCTGAAGTCGCTCACCTGAGTCTTTTGACCAAACATGACCCATTTCAATCTCTTTCGAGATATCTTGACAAACATTCTACCAAGCTTTCATAATTACTGGACTAAAAATCTGGCCTCTAGCTTGTACACAAGCTCTCTCTGGAATTTCTCTCAGTGACCTATTTTTTAGCCAAACATAGCCCATTTTCCCAACTATAGATATTATCAAAACAAAGATCCTGACCACCTTTCATATTGAACAGGAAATGTGGCCTCTAGAGAGCGCACAAGGTTTTTCCAAGATTTGAAATGGCGACCTAGTGTTTTAGCCAATGTAACCCATTTTCAATTTCATCATATTGATCATCAAGACAAACATTCCGACTAATTTTCATAAGTATTGGACAGAAAATGATGACTCTAGAGCTACACTGGCTATTTTAAAGATTTGATCTGGTGACCTAGTGTCCAACATAACCCATTTTCAAACTCATTCAAGATATCATAAGGACATAGATTCTGATCAACTTTCATGAGTATTTGACTGAAAATGTGGCCTCTAGTGGGTACACAAGGTTTTTGTAAGATTTCATCCAGTGACCTAGTTTTTGACCCAACATGATCCATTTTCAAACTCATCCGAGATATCATCAAGACCAACATTCTGACCAACTTTCAAGAGTTCTGGACTGGAAATGTGGCCTCTAGAACGTACACAAGGTTTTTCTAACATTTTACCTAGTGACTGAGTTTTTTACCCGACATGACCCATTTTCAAACTTGTCTGAGATATCATCAAGACAAACATTCTGATCAATTTTCAACAGTTTTAGACTGAAAATGTGGCCTCTAGAGTGTACACAAGGTTTATCTAAGATGTGACCTAGTGACCTAGTTTTTAACCCAACATGACGCATTTTCAAACTCATCCGAGATAACATCAAGACAAACATTCTGACCAACTTTCAAGAGTTTTGGACTGAAAATGTGGCCTCTAGAGCGTACACAAGGTTTTTCTAACATTTTACCTAGTGACTGAATTTTTACCTGACATGACCCATTTTCAAACTTGTCTGAGATATCATCAAGACAAACATTCTGATCAACTTGAAAGAGTTTTGGACTGAAAATGTGGCCTTTACAGTGTACACAAGGTTTATCTAAGATTTGACCTACTGGTTCACTACCAGTGGCGGCCAAGTACCAGTGGCGGCCATTCCTATGATATCGCGTTTGTGCGTACATTGGCATATCAAAACTCTTCGTCATGTTAAAAAAGGAGAAATGGTGTGTCAAATAACCAATAAAAGTTGAAATTTGACGCAATATTGAACCCTAGTTTGCCCACGTAAAATATGCATTGTCAACTTGAAGAGGATTAACTTGTAGATTAGAAAAGGTTTGAAAAAATGGCCGCCACTGGTTGTCAGCCAGTAGTGACCTAGTTTTTGACGTGACATGACGCATTTCCAAACTCATCCGAGATATCATTAAGACCAACATTCTAACTAACTTTCAAGAGTTTTGGACTGAAAATGTGGTCTCTAGAGCATACACAAGGTTTTTCTAAGATTTTACCTCATGACTGATTTTTTTAACCTGACATGACCCATTTTCGAACTCATCTGAGATATCATCAAGACAAACATTCTGATCAACTTTCAAGAATTTTGGACTGAAAATGTGGCCTCTACAGCGTACACAAGGTTTATCTAAGATATGACCTAGTGACCTAGTTTTTGACCCGACATGACACTTTTTCAAACTCATCCGAGATATCATCAAGACAAACATTCTGATCAACTTTCAAGAGTTTTGGACTGAAAATGTGGCCTCTAAAGCATACACAAGATTTATCTAAGATTTGACCTAGTGACCTAGTTTTTTACCCGACATGACACATTTTCAAACTAACAGAGATATCAAGACAAACATTCTGATCAACTTTCAAGAGTTTTGGACTGAAAATGTGGCCTCTAGAGCGTACATAAGATTTATATAAGATTTGACCTAGTGACCTAGTTTTTGACCCGACATGACCCATTTTCAAACCTGTCCGAGATATCATCAAGACAAACATCCTGACCAAGTTTCATGATTATTGGACTGAAAATGTGGCCTCTAGAGCGTACACAAGGTAAAAGTTGATGACGCACGACGCACAACCGACGCCTGACACAGCAGGATCACAAAAGCTCATTTTGAGCACTTTGCGCTCGAGCTAAAAATGTCAATGTTTTTGCGAGACAATGCAGACAACAAGAATGATGCTGACAACACCAGGGCTATGGCAATGCTTCCATGTTTTCTACCAAAATAGCAAAGCTAATAAAACTTACCCCAGAAAATGTATTCATTAAGAATATCAGGACATTTTGTAGAAACTTTGGCAGTCTCCAGGACCAAATGAGTAGTTTGATGGAAGGATCTACAAAATCGTCTGCACTGAATAGAAGAATTTCAGGAATGTAAAATTTATCTTTTTTCTGATATACATATACATGTACTGTACAATCAAATCTTTACCAAAGGACCAAACATTGGACTTGTCCAAATTGAAAGCATTTGAGGACAACTGAAGAAAATTCAACTCAAATTATGAGATTTGTCTGTGAAATAGTAGAAAACTTTATGGAAAAGGAGAAAAAATAATCAATCCTTTACCACACAATATCAAGTTTTAACAACCCTGAGAAAGGTGGCATTTGAAAAACACTGTAGAAAAAGGAGAAAGTACTTTTTCCACAGTGTTTTTCTACCCGTCCAAGAACAAATTTCAATATAAAAGTCACATTTATGTTGTTTTCTGCAAACACTTCACTTTGGAAAAGTCCAAAATTTTGTCGTTTGGTTAAAAGTTAACTCTTTACCACACAATGACGCCTTTTAACGCCCCTGAAGAAGAGGCCTTTTGAAAACATTGTGGGAAAAGGAGAAAATGCTGGTAACCAGCATTTTCTCCTTTTCCCACAAAGTTTTCTACCCTATCAAAGAAAAGTTGTGTCATTTGAGCCAATATGAAATTGTCGTCTGCAAATGCGTTCAATTTGGATAGGTCTTAAATTTTGTCGTTTGGTTAGAAGTTAACTCTTTATCAAATGACAAAACTTTGGAATTGTCGAAATTGAAAGCATTTGCAGGTGACTTAAATTTTGAGATTTATCAGCAAAATGGTAAAAATCCTCTGTGGAAAAAGAGAAAAGAAGATTGAAGTAATGGATGAATAAATTCAGATATAGCAACTATGCAGGAAAATTTTCTCCTTTTCCCACATGTTTTCCAAAGGCTTCTTTCTTAGGATCGTTTAACTTTGAATTGTGTGGTAAAGGATTATTCTTAACTCTTTACCAAAAGACAAAATTTTGGACATACCCCAATCCAAAACATTTGCAGATGATAAACTTGATGCCGTTTAAGTTGGATTTGCCTTTGGTAAGGCAGAAAAAATTGACGCCATTTTTTCCTTTTGCCACCATGTTTTCAAAAGTATTCTTTCTCAGGGTCATTAAATTCAGGCATAGTGTGCTAAAGGGTTAAAGATACATCCTTACAGCCAGAGGAAAAATGTTGTTAAAATTTGATAGACTGTAGAATTGTTCAGCCATTACCAATATATAAGGTGAAAGGAATAAATACATAATTATTATATTGGAAATCTTTGATTTAAAACCAAAAAAGTAACAACAATGATTTCTTTGATGGCTTCCTGAAAATGAAATGCATTTTTTAACTGCTATAATCTATGCAACCTTGCAACTGTCAGGGGCAACATTTGGCATAAAGATACATGAAAGATCCTAGTTTGATAAAATAAAGATGAAATGGGTTAAGAACTGGTTGAAAATGAGTAGAGATGTATCTTTAAACTTAACGCTGCTTACAAATTGGTCAGGTGTCCTTCCCCTCCATCTCCGAATGCTATCTTACTAAACAATTCTCCAAACATGTAGTCACTTTTAGGCACGGAAAAAGGAACAAGCTGAAAAAACAAAAAACATTCAAACTTTCAACACCTGTCCTAAGTCAGTCCTGAAATATCCTGCAGTAAAGTGAATTAACCCTTAACCAGCATTTTCTCCTTTTGCCACAATGTTTTCTAGACTATCTGATACCAATTCCATCATTTGTGCCATATGAATTTTGTCATCTGCAAGCGCTTTCAAATTGGAACCGTCTAAAATATTTAATGTCTAATTTTTACCCACTGTGAAAAAGATGTGAAAAAATATGTGTGTTATTTCAATCAAATAGATCTATTAAATTAAGTCAGATATGCATGAGCTTTAATGATGATGTCATAAATAATATTGAGTATGTCATAAAACCTGATGTTAACATGTGGAAAATTCATTCATGTTCTATAAATATAGGTGGTATATCCAAAATAAATATCGCATTGCTGTAACTGCATGTATATTCTGTTAACTGAAAGATAAATTTACTGATTAGGATTAAATAAAATTATCATAGAGGGCCATGAAGGCCCCGAAATCACTAACCCAATAATTTTAGAACCTGATAGTGCTATGATCTGGGTTAAGAATTTTTTTTTTTTATTTCATACTTTTCCGTGGTTTATCAAGAAATAATGGTGGATTATGGTTTGATATTTCATGGTCACGACCTGTGAAAAGGACCAATTTAATATTTTCTAATTCTTCAATTGAAGATGGAAACAGGTTCCCTCATACTAGTTACCTAGGTAAACAGAGTGTGGCATTCAAGCAGAGGAAATGTGACGTAATATGCACACATTTACCCTTCATTTCTCAGGCTCTGTGTAATATTATTCTGCATTCTTCTGTGGAGGGGGTACGCCACAAGGAATTACTGAAAACAACTGTACTGGTTTTTGATGAGAGTCCCAACAAGAAAGGCGTAAGAAGCATGAAATAAGTATTATTATTTTTAGTATTAAAAATAATAATCATTATTTATGCGACGACACGTGCTGAGTGTCATTGTTTACCTTGGTTACGGTGGAATAAAGACACGTGGTTGTTTGAATTTCATTAGCCAATCAGAATAAGGTCGCTGGCTGGTATAAAAGCCCGTGCTCAGCTGTCAGACACGCTCTCTCACAACATAGTCTGGTAGTTTGACAATCGCAAAAAGAAAGACTGGAAAAAATGGCGTCGAAGCAGCGTGCAAGGAGGAGAAAGGTCGAGGACAGTGGTAGCGCACGGCTAATGGAGCCGGACGCAGGTATATAACCCCCTCACGGTTTAGGTAATATTTGTAATGTAATTGACTTCTAAGAAATTATTTCAGCTGCTAATATTCTACCTGGACAAAATGCCCCTGATAGTTGTGACGTGGCAGTCACGTCGTCTGCTAGTACCTTAGTGCAGCCGGCCGTTGCTTCATCTCCTCTTAGCCCAATTCATGTTGTTGTTTTTGTCCTACGGTTTCCCCACAAACTCAGTCGAGTACATTACCTGCCTTATTTGAACATTCTTGCACCAATGGGCAAGGGCCCGAGCTCTTAAGACTTCTGAACGAAGATTTAGCCTTGCACGTCCCAAACTTGCTTAAAAGACGATTTCGCCAGGTATAATATATTAGTCTTGCTTTAATGCTCAAGGGTGCAATTGAACTTGGCAATCTTCCGGGATGTTCGGTTTTTGAACTTTCGGCCTCGGGCTCGGTGGAGTCAAAGCCACAAGAATTAAAGGAACAAATTCCTAATATTGAAAAGTTGACCGACGCCTCTTTGATTTATGCGTCTGTTTATTTAGCGGCACACGCGGACAAAACAAATGAGTTATTACATTACCAGTGGTCGATTCGTGAGTGTGCGGCTCGCCAGGGTGGTTTTGTTTGGCGCGAGTATGACGAACAGTTCAGGTTACGCCAAGCTTTAAATCCATCGTCATGGGCTAAACTAAACCCAGACCTCAGGTGGAGGTGTGTTAAAGTTGTTTTTAAACCACCCTCCCTACCCAGCCCAAGAGCGATTTAGAAAGGCACGTGCACCTTGTCAACTTGTTCAATGACCCGGTTTGTACCTATCGTCGTTGTCGTTTTCGCCATGCTTGCTCGTGTCCTTCCCCACCCAGCAGCTCTCTGCCCAATAAAAACACTGCTGTAAATAAGTCGACAGCTTCTCAGTCCAATAATACTTTTCACAGCAATGCAGCGGTCAGCCGGGGCCACCAAGCCTCAAACTTCAATCTGCCAAAAAGTTAAGTGGGCAGTTTGCAACTTGAGTTTAGATCTAGCTCCTTCGCCAATTAGGATAAAAGCTTTAGAACATATACTAGGGAAGAAGACTGTAAGAATACACAGTTACTTCTGAATGGTTTTTTAAAATGGTTTTGATTCACATTACAGCGGTCCGAGAATTCCAAGGTCAAGTAAAAACCTTAAGTCGTCATTCTAAAATCTATCAATTGCTCGTCGGAAATTAGAGAAAGAAATTGCAGCAAGGAGAATGGCTGGGCCGTTTCAAGAGAAACCTTATTCGAATCTCATGGTCTCACCAGTTGGGCCTTGTGCCCAACTAAGCCGCTGGCAAATACAGATTAATTCATCATTTATCCTCGGTAAGAAACTGTAACTTTAAAGGCTATGCAATCGTTGATTGGCTCATTGATTATTGCGCTCGTGCAATTACGGCGGGTCGGCCTTTTTGTCTTCGCTTGTAAACTTGTAAAAAACGCCATCATATACGCGTCATGAAGGCAGTGAAGTCTGACCTCTCCATGTGGTTGATTTTTTTTTGATAACCACAATGGTATTTTAGTTTGTAATGACCGTTTTTGGTCTTCGAACATTGACGAGAATTTAATTACTGACAGTGCCGGTGGCTTTCGCCGTGGTATGGGTATTTACTACAAGGCCACTAGTGCATGGCTGAGTGGCCGGTGGCCTGGCACGAGTCACTTTTAACTCGGAAAATAACATTCCTAGAACTATTTCCAATTCTAGTCTCAGTGCATTTATGGGAGTTTAACCTAGCTATCAAAAAATGTTTCACTGTGACAATTCGGCCGTGGTACATATTTCAAATTCTACCTCTTCTAAATCTGATGGGGTCATGAATTTAATCAGACCCCTTGTACTCAAATGTTTGCAGCACAACTTCGTCTCGAGAGCAAAACATGTTGCAGGTGTATCTAACTCTGTGTGCGATGCATTGCCCGTTTTCAGTTCGCCAGGTTCAGAGAGCTTGCACCGGATGCTGATCCGGATCCCACCCTAGTTTCAGAATACCTTTGGATGATCTACAACGTAGAGCCCAGCAGCTACTGCACGCAGGCCTCGCAAGGAATTCATTGTTAATGTAAGTAGATATAAATGACGGGTTCTGGCTCACCATCGATTCGACCGCCCAACTCAATCCATCCCACCACCCAATTCAACCACCTAACTCCAACCCGATCGCAATCCGTCCTACCACCCAATTCAACCACCTAACTCCAACCCGCCCTCAATCCGTCCCACCACCCAATTCAACCACCCTAACTCCAACCCGATCGCAATCCGTCCTACCACCCAATTCAACCACCTAACTCCAACCCGCCCTCAATCCGTCCCACCACCCAATTCAACCACCTAACTCCAACCCGCCCCCAATGTCTCGCATGGAGGCTTGCCTCCATGTTTGTCCTACCACCCAATCCGGCCAGATCTAGTTAAAAGATTATCTAACGGCTCTCGCGAAAAAATATTTTAAGTTAAGCGTTTTGGGTGCAATTATAAAAGAATGTCAGAATTCGATCGTATGGAAAAACTAAAAGCGCACATAGAGGAATGTGGGATGTCTCCAGAGAAAATCATTCCACCACCCGGAGCAATTCTATCTTATCCCGGTGAAATTGATTCGGATGAAGAAATGAGTTACAGGATGGATATTGCTGCGGAGACGTTTAAAGATTATGTCGACCGTCTAATCGAAGAAAGGGTTGGAAGGTTTACCGGATTATTAAATAATTACCGCGATATAGACAAAATACGTGAGTATGTGCTCGATTGCAAGGTACCTCCAGAGCTTATTGTACCTCTAGTCGAAGAATGGGATGGGTGTTTGGACGAGAAGAAGAGAGCCTGCACCATCAACCTTTTTAGAGAGTTTTACGATCATTTAGCTGATGAAATGGTTCACAAGTTTGAATGCTTATGTCTTGAATATGAACCTCCTGATGCCCTCGTGTCGAGATTAAGAGTTTTGTTTAAAAGAATAAAGCTTAAAGATTATGAAAAAGATAAACTACTTTGGTTTATAGGTCTATGCAAGGAGGAAGCGAAAGAATATTTTAGAAGGATAATCTATGAAATAGATATGTCCACCATAGGGATAGTGTGCGTAGATCCAGCTCAAGTAGAATCAAACCGGAATATGATCTATAAAGTGTTCTGTAAGATAGTAGATAACTTCCCCCCCTCCAGAGATAGGGTTTTAAATGATACTGTCCCCCCTCCAGAGATAAGGTTTTAAATGATTAGAATCGAGGACCCAACGCGTGGAAAAATATAACTTGCTTGAAGTTATATTTTTATAAATCTAATTGTATCAAGATAGATATATAAGAGTGTGATACATTACGACTGTCTGACCTCGAGATAAAGTTTATGATGTCACATTCCTTTACCTCTAACGCCCCCGGAAAAACGGTACAGCTACAATTTTCGTTCACTTTTTTTATAATAGAGTAATCAACCTGCTCTTTACCGTTTACCGTTATATTAATTTTAACCTCTTCTCCAGGTGCTTTACGATCGTCCTTTACGACCGCTAAACTTCCCCTTATGATTCTTCCCTTCGCACTCATACAATAACCACCCAAACCATGCTTTCTACCAGAATTACCATTACCGAAGGAAAATTCGAAATTACCGTTTGCGATCGGACCGTTTTCTTCACCCCACACGGTTATAACAGGTCGCCTTAAAAGAATATTCCCTATTAACTCTTGTCTCATTCGATCCACATAGGAAAAGGATACTAAATGAGCTCCCCCTATAGCTCCCCCAGCGTTTTTTGGAGTATAACCTCGAAAATCAATTTCAGCCACTACCTCGAAACTTCCATCCGGTTTTTTTACGATGGCTCCACCATTGTCGACATAGTTTTTATTCGCAGCGGCATCGGGGGATGAGGGGTTGGGTAACCCGGTAATCGTGTTATCATCCATATCAATATCGGCTGTAGCGGTAAGAGATCCATCAGGGTTTGTAGTGAAAGCTTTTTCACCCGCAGTAGCCTTATCAACAGCAGTATCTACATAAAAATTAGTAGCAGCCTGATCGTATCTCAAAGGGTCTCCGAGATTGTTAATTACTCGTCCTGCCATAGAGATTTCATCAACTGCCTGATACCACCTTCCATCTTCATTAACGAAGGCTCGATCGAAGTTGTCAACATACTTCTTAGTAGCAACTTCACTAGGTTCTTTAGGTTCCTTAACATTTCGTATCTCGTTGAAACCCATATTTATAAATCCGAGTGCCTGATACCCCCCGTTTTCTTTTATCCACCCCCCACTTGAAGTTCCATCCACGTAATCCTTAGTCGCCATGTCGTGCGAATTTATCGGGTTACTAACCCTCATTAATGTATTACCATTCATGTCTATAGAACCAGTAACAACGGTCGTTCCATCCACGCGTAAAAAGTTATTGTTCACGTAAGCGAGTGACACACCATCACCGCCCTCCTCCGTTTTATCGCCTTTCATCCGTCCGAATTTGTCTACGGGCATATTTTATAATACTAAAATAAACTATTTAAAACGTCTTGAAATGGTGTCCCCGAAGCTAATTCTTTTAGAACGTACAAGCATAAGTGACCGCAAAATACCTGTCCTGCGGGCTGTATTTGATCGGTATTATAGTATATCGGACTCTTTAGATACTCTCGAATTTCATTAGGTGGTTGTATTCCGTAACTATCGAAATAAATCTTAGTCTGACCGTTTTTATACCATGCGACCCAGTGTGTACCAGGACCTCCACTTTTATCGGTATACCACACTCCTTTATAGCTGGTTTTCTCGGTAATGTATCTAGTAAGAAAACGCCCTTGAAAGAAGGGATCCCTAGTCGTTCCGCTGCATCTTCCAACTCTAAATTGCTTAACGGTTTATTCGGCAATATCACCCTCGTCATTTTAATTCTTTAATATTATTGTTATCTATCCACGAGTTGAATTCGTCGGGGTAGCCTTTCCACTTTACGAGAGACTTCTTTTTTAGCTTCCTAATAACCTTTTCTATCCTATACACCTCTTGACTAGTTTTCTGCAGTTCAGCTTCGTAAAACGTGCCTTCGATTTGTTCACCATTGAGATCCGTAATTTTATAGGTTACGGGTGAAGTATCCTTCACCTCTGAAATCGTGAAAACCTCTTCCGTCCACCTCGTGGTATAACCCTTCTCAAAGGTCCTTTTCTTTTTTGCTATCCTTACCCTATCACCCACGGAAAACTTAGGTGCTTTTTCTTCAACACTATGAGGGTAAAGGTTTCTCCAAACCATAGTTTCATTCTCTTTCTTACTAGCCTCTACCGGCGTCATTTTAATAGAGGAATGGATAGTATTATTATACTCCTTAACGAGATCTTGCAAGACATCGATGTAAACGTTCGTGGAGTTAGCAAAGAAATACTTCCACATCTTCTCCTTCATCGTTCTAATCCATCGTTCAACGACGCTAGATTTCTCTTCGTGTGGAATACAATTGAACCAACGCTTTTACGTCTTTGTTGTAAAACTCCCGACCTTCATTGACCCACAATTTCTTCGGCTTTCTTTCCTTAAAAATAGCTTCAAACGCTTCAGCCGTCACCTTGCCTGTCTTGTTTTTCAACGGGACCAACCACCCGTACTTCGAAAAGATGTCGATCACAGCGAGAAGATAATTATTGCCTCGATTATACTTAGAAAAAGCGCGCATGTCGACTAAATCCGCGGCCCATATACTATCGATACCATTCACTATAACTCTCCTCTTTTTAAACCTTCGTGTTATGGGTTTGTGCAATTCCTCCGCCAGAGCCATCATTTTCGGGTTTTTTTTATCCCGGGGATGACTCCCATTCCGAACTGCATCTTCGTACCTATGAGTCTACTTACCAAACCCTGTTCCATCTTTTCTCTAATAGAAGGGTTGTAAATACCATCCAATTCCGCCAACATATTCTTGTCACACACCGCGTTTCTCGTGGCTGTGTCATTGTGCTTAAGATAACAAACATCGTGGTTGTAAGCGGCCTTATCAACGCGGTTGATCGGTTTGCTCCACTTCTTCGGCGTTAAATCCGGGTTGAGTCTTTTCTTCAGCTTAGTACCAGGTCCCGTAAAATTATGACCGGGTAGATGTATTTCGAAAGGCATGTTGTTTATGACTTTGTTTAGCAAGGATCCACCCGTCGCGGTGTCTAGCCTGGGCTCGTCGCCCGGGGTAGATCCTGATACAAATTGGGTTTTAGTTATCCCGCAAACCACGCATTTCCCGCGTTTCATATTCCTGTTACTTTTACTAACCGCGTAGCTTACATCTTTCGTATCGGTACGTCTCTTACACTTAACGCAGTACATTTTATATAATAAATAAAAAATCTTATATAAAATGGACATCATGAATCTATCGTGGAACGAAGACGCATCGAGGTTTAACCACCCCCTTTTTCCTAGGAGTATCAGAGGTTTAATCATAGGCAAATCGGGATGTGGAAAAACGACCCTATTGTTAAACCTTTTACTTAGACCCGGTTGGCTCGACTACAACGATTTAAGCGTCTTTGGAAAAAGTCTTTTTCAACCAGAATATCGATTACTAAAAAAGGCCTTCGAAGACAGACTACCCAAGGACTGCATCCTGAGGTTGTTTAACATGCGTGACGAAATACGAGAATCGGGTGTATCCCCTACTGCTTTGCTCGACGAATGGAGCAAAACGACCAAGATCAAATCGGATATAGATTGCAACTTCTTCGAGAACGCGAGCGATGTGCCCGATCCGAAAGAGCTAAACTCGCAAAATAAAAACCTGATCATCTTCGACGACCTGCTTTTAGAGAGGCAGAATAAATGCAAGTGTTATTACGTTCGAGGAAGGCATAGCAACGTGGACTGTTTTTACCTCTCACAAAATTATTTTAGACTACCGAGGCAAACCATCAGAGAGAATGCAAATTTTATCTGCCTCTTTCCGCAAGACTTAAAGAACGTTAACCACATTTATAACGATCATGTGGGTGATGATATGCCTAAGGACGAGTTTAGAAGATTCTGCCAGAAGGCGTGGGAGAAACCACACGGTTTTGCCATCATCAATCTTACCAATAAAAAAACACAATGGGAAGTATAGAAATGGTATCGATAGTTTCTACCTGCCAAATTCGGTACAATAAATGAAATAACTTAAGAAAGATATATTAATTATGGTTATAAAATGGCGAGAAATAAAATAGAGACTGCTATGAACATAACTTTTTATATAACGGATAAGTTCATGGAGGAATACGGTCTTAGCGGTATTGACTTTAGGGGTTTAGTGTTTGGCAATGAAGTAGAGGAATTAGAGAAACTCCGAGAGGCTGATGATGATGAAAGCGATATACCTTGGCCAATGGTAATGAAATTGAGGGGTTTATATGACGCGATGATTAAATTAGAACGAGATTTAACTAACACGGCTGAGGTTCGTCGTTTATTTGATGAACTAACAGAAAGAACCACAAAAACTTATCTAGTATGCGCTTTTTACGATATACTAGAAAGTATTATCGATGACATAAAAGGAAATATTTAGCTATTATAAAATGACCGAAGACCTTTTAAGGCAAATCGCTAGAAACACGGAGCACAAGACTTCGTTTCAAATTATAGTAAGCGATCACAAAACGCGTTTCAGAACGAGGTTTAATCCTCCCATTATGCTGGATAAGAGTAAAGTGTACGAAATAGCTTTAGTAAACCTCGAAACTTACTACTCCTTTCCGAATATCGACGGTACGAACAACACATTCGTTTATTCTCCGGACGATGGTAACTCGTGGGTCAAAATCAAAATACCGGAGGGTAGTTACGATCTCGTCGACATTAATGATACCATTCACCAGGAAATGAGAAAGAAGGGTCATTACGACGCAGTAAATGAAGGACATTATATTAACATTTCCGCGAACACCAACACCCTAAAGTCCATCCTTACTTTAGAAGAGGGATACCAAGTAGATTTTAATCAACCGGCGTCCCTCGCTAGAGTATTAGGATTTACTCGGGCTAAATATACGCGAGGCTTTCACGAGTCGGAAAACGTGGTCAACATTCTTAGCATAAACAGTTTGCTCATCAACGTGGATATTATTTCGGGTAGTTACCTTAACAGCACGACGAAAAACGTTATTTATTCCTTCTTCCCGGATGTGGCGCCGGGATATAAGATAATCGAATCGCCAATTAACCTGGTATACCTACCGATAACGCTAGACGAAATACATAACCTAGACGTAAGCATCACAGATCAAGACGGTAATTTATTGAATCTTAGGGGTGAAAATTTAACCATTCGCTTTCATATCAGGGAAGCGAGGTGACTCGCCCTGCTTGTCAGGGTAACTCGTCAGGGTAACGGGTGACTCGCCCTGCTCGTCAGGGTCCATAAATATATATTAGAAAAAAATATATATTTATATTAAAATGGCTAATAGTTATAGCACTAAGGTCAAAGTAAATATCTCGGATGGGCAAAAGGAAAAGCTTCAGCACGCTGTAAATGCTGGTTGTCCAGTAAGTATACGATTAGCTCACGAAGATTTAGAAGGAGAAGACGTTTTAGCCATTACCGATTCTCAAGCGAGAAAAATGGCTAAAGCCTATAACGAAGGCAAGGGTGTCACGATTAAAATGACCGCTAGGCAACTGAAGTACAACACGCGAGTCGAGGGAGGTTTTCTAGGTATGTTGGCTGGGTTGGCAGCTAGAGCTTTACCGATGCTCGCAAGGACTGTTTTACCGGCACTAGGCGTCGGTGCCCTTTCGGGACTGGCACAGACGGGCGTACAGAAAGCCTTAGGGTCGGGCACGGGCTCGGGCTCGGGCCTTTTCCTTAAAAAAGGAGGATGCCTTTGTCGAGTTGAAACCGATGGATGCGGATTATACTTAAAGCCGCATAAAGGTAAAGGGCTCGATTCCTACGGTGATGGGTTGTATTTAAAGCGGGGAGGTAAGATTTATGATGGACGAGGGCGTTTACTCGGGCCAAATAGTCCGTTCGCCAGTATCCCTCTTCTAGGAGCTATATTCTAAACTAATATACTTCTATATTAAAATGGAGGTTCATAAGTTCGGTAAAAAACCACACAAGACCTGGCAGACCGTCAAGGAGGTATTTTGGAAGCCCCTCCCGGTAAAATATCCTCCGAGAAAGCGAGACCCTCTAAGATGGGAAATATACTCGCAAGTAGCTATCAAGGTTCCTCTGCGCGATGGCCTGAAACTTTCGTTAGGGTTTGGATATGTAACCACGCGAGGCGTTGTGCTGATATCCGTTTGTGATAAATGGAAAGGTAGTTTAACCTTCCTTAATGGAATACATCTCGATAATGAGGTTGATGATATCTTAGTCTATATTTATAACTTCTCCAAGCAACCGATCGAGATACCTGCGGTTGATAAGATCTGTTTCGTGAAATTTTTAGTCTAGCCTTATAAAATGATAGCGGATCAAGAGTATACGAAAATTTATCCAAACGCGCCACCTTTAGAGGATGGAGGACATTCCTACCGACTACAAAAGATATCCGAGGTACAAAAGTTCCTCGAAAGCGAAATTCATGAAAGAGACGCCCTCGCGAAGAAGTATCTTAGGGTGGCGAGAATCGTGGACAGTGTAGACACGGTTTTGATCACGATAACCATGGCATCGGGGGTAGGTGGAATCGGTTTACTATCTACTGTCGTGGCTATCCCGGCTGTCATAGCATTAGAAGCCTCAGCTGCGGTAACCGGACTTCTTTCCCTTCTAGGGAAATACGTGGTAAAGAATTCGAGAACCAAGTCGGAAAAACATCAAAAGATTCGAATGATAGCTGATGCTAAGATTCGATACAGTCGCCTCGCATATTTCGAAGGCTTTAATCGATGATTCTATTTCGAACGAAGAATTTAAACTTATCATGGATGAACAAGAGAAGTACAAGAGGATGAAGAGTGAGATAAGAATGAAAGTTAAGAAGACCATCGAAAACGAAGAGGATTTAATCGAGAGAGGGAGGCAAGAAGCGCGCGAGTCCTTTCGGAGGTTGGTTGAGAAGAATCGTGTCTCGCTTGGGCTCAACCCAAGTGTCACGTCCTAGGGACCGACGGGTGAAAATAAATTTTACGTGCAGCTTTAGTTTTGAATCATGATATTTGCTCATATAGTTATATGGGCATAATCCTGGGAAAATCACGTTAAAAATCGCGTCGAAAATCGCGTTCAAAATCGCGTTCAAAATCGCGTTGAAAATCGCGTTGATTCCCTCATATAGTAATATGGGCGTTAGACGTGTATATGGAGGTCTCAACCATATATATATTAGTAATAACTAATATATATTAGTAATAAAATGTCTTTTTTAAAGATCGCTGATCCGGAGAAAAGGGACTTAGTCGTAAAAGACTACCTCGAAACGAGAAGAAGGATTCGCGACAATTTCCTGGCTGAGAGAACGGGTGAACAACAACTTCAAGCTGATCTCTCTAAGTTCTTTAAACCTATTACGGAAGGACAAAAAGCTACAGCGAGGGAGATTACGGAAGAACTAAAACCTATTCGAGAGGGCATCGAACAACTCCCGCAGGCTATTACCTTTCCAGCCTTTCCTTCTATCAAGGAGGATGAGCCGCTGGTTCTCGGAGAGATAGCGGGAAGCTATTTAAGAAGGTTTACTTCTAAGGATGCAGCCGATAAAACGTACGGAATATATGATAGAAAGGGTAAGTTCTTTATCGGGGACAAACAAGTCGTTATTCGAGACAATGATATTATCACGGGGGATGAGGAATATAGAGGTACCCCCGGCCTATGGGAGTTAATCGTTTCTAAAGATCCAGATAGTAATATCTTCGCAACGATCCGACTAGTAAACATCCTAAGTCTTCTAAAGGTAGAAAATGG
Organism: Hippopus hippopus; assembly: GCA_946811185.2. Taxonomy (NCBI): domain Eukaryota; kingdom Metazoa; phylum Mollusca; class Bivalvia; order Cardiida; family Cardiidae; genus Hippopus; species Hippopus hippopus. Next base: position 3,379,650 of record OX328108.1, on the reverse strand, counting down.
AACGCTATAGTTAAAGGTATATGGGATAATAGAAAGCTTTATCACGGAAAGGGCATCGTTTATATCCCCTCCGATCCTAACGCGTTACTAGAAAGACTAGACCTATTACTAGCGAGTAAAGAGGCAGGCAACACGGGAGTATCCAGGAACGAGCTAGTAAGCATTTGCGATGAATTAAAGAGACAAGGCATCTTGAAGTCGTCAGCTTATAAAAATATAATGTCTACATTATAAAATATGATCGTAAAACGAGGATTTAAAAGAAGCTATTCGTACGGTGGGTCTGGAATCTTCGATACTTTAGCCAGTTTCCTAGCTAGGCTTTTCTCTAGTAGTGCGGCAAAACAACTGGCGAGTTCTGCCATTGATGTGGGAAAGAGTGTAGCTAAGGAAGGTGCAAAGAAAGCTTTAGAGGTTGGAAAAAGCGCGGCTATAGAAACAGGGAAAAAGCTGGTTACGAAAGCGTTGAGGAAGCGGACTGAGGGTCAGCCAGTCGAGTCGCCAACCCAGCTGACACCAAAGTCGAAGAAGATCTTAGAGAAGTATAGTTCACCGCAAAACATTAGTACATTGATAGAAGGGTCTGCGACTCCAAGCGCGATCGCTATTCAAGATCTAGTTAAAAGATTATCTAACGGCTCGGGCGTAAAAGTAATTTAAGTTAAGCGTTTTGGGCGCTATTATAAAAAGAATGTTAGGATTCGAACGCGTATATTATGAGACATACGGTACCAGTTGCATTAATATACGAGGCGCGCGTTTAAATATGAAAGACTGCGAAATCCTCGAGGTTAATGATACGAAGTACGGTTATAAGAAATGTGTGGTTAAGTTATCTCACGAAAAAATAGCTAAGATGAAAGAGATAGAGGAGGAGGTAAATAAACGTTTAGAAAGGTGGTATGTACCTCGAGTAACGATCGTATACGGTGACAAAGTTTATCCTAAATGTAGACAACGGCCTACGGGTACCTGGGTCGACCTGGAGTCGAGCCTCCAGGCGAGACAGCCCAGGCGAGACATAATTTTGCTTAAAGGTGTGTTTGTTAATGCTCAAGGTAAATCTTTTCCTCAGCTTTACACCGCCTAACCCGCACCGATCACACAATTATAATTTTCATTCAAAATTATAATTGCATTATAAAATGGAGATATTAAAGATCACCGAACCAATTTTAAAGGATGAAAGCATAGATGAGTATGAACACCATGAGTACCTACCAATCACCGGTACAAACCTCAACAACTCAGGAGGAGAAATAAGGATCGACATCGAGACTCAAGATATCTTTACGCATCCTTGCGAAAGTTATTTGCTTTTTGTAGGTGAATTAGTAAGGAGCGATACTGGAGTAGTTTATGATGCTAACACCGATATTTCTTTAACAAACAATGGCCTTATGTATCTCTTTAAGAATATCAAGTATCAACTTTCAGGTACGGAGATCGAATCTATAATGTACCCCGGCCAGGCTACCACGATGCTCGGCTTGTTAAAATACCCCGATGATTTTTCTAAGTCGGTAGGGTTGAACCAGTGTTGGTATAAAGATACATCAGTGGCTGCGGCTGCTGGGAACACCGGCTTTATCGTGAGAAGAAATTATATCATTAACGACCCTCTTCCGAGAGGTACCTTTAGTTTCAGGGTTCCATTAAAGCATATATTCGGTTTCTGCGATGATTACGATAAGATATTGTATGGCATGAAACAAACACTCACATTAACGAGAAGCGATGATAACGATGCGATCTTTCGAGATAATGCCACTCCCGCTGATGGCAGAATTAACTTACTTAAAATATCATGGTTCATACCACACGTTTTGCCCGCTGATGATGAGAAAATGGCACTCTACAAGATCATCGAGAAGAAAGAGAAAATAGTGGTTGGATATAGAATGCGGCAATGCGACTCTATCGCGGTATCTCAGTCACTATCGTTTTCCTGGAGACTAGGTGTCAGGTCGTCTCCCGAAGTGCCGCGTTTTATTATCGTCGGTTTTCAGTCTGGTAAAAGCGGGGATCAGGAACAAAATCCGGCTATATTCGACCATAGAAACGTAAACAACATGTACGTTATGTTTAACTCTAGAAGATATCCCGTGGCTGACTATAACCTTTCGTTCGTGGCGAATCAATTTAGTAGGGTGTATGGTGACGCTGCTTTATTCAGGTCTAAGTTTTATCACATGGATGAATTGGTGTCAAACCCTAACATTACCCCCTCCGATTATAAGAGCCTTTATCCCCTGTTTTTATTCGACGTTTCGAAGCATAGCGAAAGACTGAAATACTCTGTCACCGATATCCAGATCAAAGCGAGGTTTACCGAAAACCCACCCGCGGACACGGAGGCGTTCGCCGTTATTATTTGCGATAGGTTAATTAACTTTCAGTCTGACGGAAATAAGATGAGCGTAGTGATTTAAGTTAAATAATTATTTCCTTTATATAAAATGAAAAAGGTCGAGGATATAAAAAGAGTTCTTAGGCAGAATGATATAAGGTTCTTCGAGTACTGGCGCAAGAAACGGTAGGAGGCGTTGGCGAAAAAACACGGTTTGTACGATAAGGTACCTAATAAAATAAAGAGAAGCGAGGTCGTAACAGAAAGAAGTAAAGACCCGAAATACGATAGACTGAGGAAGTCTATGGCTAACCCCTGGAAGGTTAGAATGGAGGATGTAGAAACTGGCGAAATAAGAACCTTTCCATCGCTGTATAAGGCGGGTAAATCCATAGATCGCAGCGCGCAAGTAATTAAGGACCATAATGGAAGGGTTTGGAACGGTAAATATTGGATTGAGATCCTCGGACGATAGAATGTAATATATATGTCAGAAGATTTAAACGGACATATATATTTAACGCCGCGAAAAAATTTTAGCTTAAACATTTTTTTTCGCTATTATAAAATGAGTGCGATTTACAACGCGTACACCGTAAGAGGTTTAAGAAATTTAGCTAGGACAAGGGGGATCCGGGGATTCTCTACGCTGAGAAGAGCCGGATTAATTGAACGTCTAGGTGTCTCGCCTAGAGGCTCGACTCTAGGTAGTCCTCCTGTTCCCGATCCTTACAGGGGACACACGGTAAGAGACTTAAAACGAGAGTCTAAAGCTTTAAGGATCCGAGGATACTCTAGACTGAAAAGAGACGAACTAATCAAGCGTCTACGTAATCCTCCCCCTATTAGTCTTACCAGTCAATTATACGAGGGACACACGGTAAAAGACTTAAAACGAGAGTCTAAAGCTTTAGGGATGCGTGGATACTCTAGACTTAGAAGAGGCGAATTAATCGAGCGTCTATGTACTCGAGGCGGGAGGTTGTTAGATTCCAAGATCAAGGGTTTTAACGCGGAGATGTTGCAACCGACGCCTTACAAGCCTCCTCCACCACCCGCGTCTGTGCCTAAGGTCGCGATCAAGGAGCTGATGAAGTATTTAGATAGCGAGATCCCGATAAAAATAACGCCGGAGATAAAAGCTTTAAAAAGAAGGATAGACAGGATATATAAGGATGAAGATGAAATGGTGGTTGAAGAAGGGGAATCAGCATTTAAAGGATTTACCAAGCAGTATCTTATAAGAGGTAAAGAGTCTTATACTCCGAAAGAGTTCCTCGATTTAGCGAAGAGTAGAATAACCCGCATTATAAGTCAGAATCGTCAAACGAAAGTTAAACTCATTATGATCTGTATGATGAAACACTCAGGAACCAGCCAACTGATGGAAATGAACTTCCATTTGGGATTTCCGATCGTTAATTTAAACGGGGATGATGCGAAGGAAATATACGATGCGATGAAGGAACAGGTTCTGGTTAATATTGCGGATAAGGAAATGAAAACGGATTACTGGAGAGTCACACACGTAATCGATTTAAGATTGCATACGGTTTCGTATAACCCGATAAGGGGCAATTCATGGTTCCCAACTCCTCCTAAGATAGCGAGTACGAAAAGCGTTATTAATCCGAGAAATATGGAGGATGATATGTGCTTCGCGTATTGTATTCTTATAGCTTTGAACCCGACGGATCATAATGCAGAAAGAATCGAAAGACTAAAACCTTTGTTAAGCACTATAAATATGGAAGGGATTAACTACCCCGTTTCCGTTCATGATAGAAGTAAATTTGAGAGACAGAATCCTTCCATATCCGTATCGATACACACGTATGAGGGTGCTGGTATCTACCCGCTTAGTGTAAGTAAAGAAGCTTATAAAAGAGAACATCACGTTAATCTCTTACTGCTTGAGGAAGAAGGTACCCCTGACGACACGAGCTGACACAGGTCGAGCCTGTGCGAGACAGCTCGCAAGGCAGCAGGGCGAGTCAGAAAGCATTATTGCTTGATTAAAGACATGAGTAGATTGTTATCTAAACAAATAAGCACTCGTAAAGGTAGAACTTATATTTGCGAAAGGTGTTTAAATCGCTTCCATAAAGAAGACACTTTAAATAACCATTTGAAGTATTGTAGCAAGAAAGATGCCTGTGCAATAGAATTACCTAAAGAGGGTAGTACGATATCTTTCAAGCATTTCTATAAACAGCAGAGACACCCGTTTATGATTTACGCGGATATGGAGTCTACGTTAGAAAAGCAATATGAAAAGAGGGGGAACAAAACGAAGGTTATTCACGCTCATAAAATCTCGGGGTATTGTTTCTACGTTAAATCGCTTTACGAAGACGTCTTCCCTTCGAAAATCTACCAATACTCTGGTGAAGAGGCGTCCGAGGAATTCATATGGCAACTAGAAAGGGTTATAACAGAGATAAGCAATATACCCGACAGGGAAATGATTTTTACAGCTGAGGATAGTAGAAGGTATCACAGTGCGAAAGTGTGTTGGATATGTGAGGAAGCATTTACTCCTTCTTCGAAAAAGGTAAGAGACCACTGTCATTAGACCGGGGCATTTAGAGGTGCCGCGCACAACTCGTGTAATTTAAAGTATAGGAAGCCTACTTTTACCCCTGTATTCTTCCATAACTTTAGTAAGTACGACAGTCACTTATTTATAAAGGATTTAATGAGCACACCAGGTGAGATGAGTTGTATACCTTCAAACAAGGAAACATACATAAGCGTGTCTAAAAAGCTACCGGTAGACTACAATGTATTAGATCCAGTATCGGAAACATTTATAAAGAAGACTAAAATGCATGAGATTAGATTCCTCGATAGTTTTAAGTTTCTAGCTAGAAGTTTAGACGAACTCGCCAGGTCTCTATCCAAGGAGGAGAAGGTTAATCTCTCGAAATACTTCGAGGGGAAAGAGCTTGAATTGGTCTCTCAGAAGGGCATATTCCCGTACGAATGGTTCGATAGCCTTAACAGACTCGAAGAAACGAAGCTACCTGAACAAAGGAAGTTTTACTTGAAGCTTAAATATAGTGGAATTGATAAGGAGGATTATCAACACGCGTTAAATGTATGGAAGACATTCAAGATGGAAACTTTTAAGGATTATCATGACCTATATAACAAGGTCGACGTTTTACTGCTAGCTGATGTTTTCGAGAACTTCAGGAACGTTTGCTTCGAGAATTACGGACTGGACCCATCTTGGTTTTATACGGCGCCTGGTCTAGCTTGGGAGGCGATGTTAAAAACCACCGAGGTAAAGTTAGAACTACTATCCGACCCAGATATGGTTTTATTTATCGAAAACGGAATAAGAGGAGGCACCTCGACCATTTTTAAACGATACGCGAAAACGAATAATAAATATATGGGGGAAAAGTATGATCCGAGCAAATCATCTATATTTATTACTTACTTGGACGCGAACAACCTTTACGGTTGGGGGATGATTCAAAAACTTCCCTACGCTAATTTTAAATGGATGGATGATTTGGATGATTGGAAAAATCAACCATGTATATTGGAGGTTGATTTGGAATATCCTAAGGAATTGCAGGACATGCATAACGACTTTCCATTAGCTCCTGAAAGATTGATGGTCAACAAAGTCGAGAAACTTATACCTAACTTATGTGATAAAGAAAGCTACATTTTACATCGTGAAAATTTAAAGCTATATTTAAGCTTGGGTCTGAAGCTTAAAAAGATTCACAGAGGGTTAACTTTCGATGAGAGCGAATGGTTAAAACCTTATATCGATAAAAATACTAACCTGAGAACGAAAGCTAAAACGGCGTTTGAAAAGGACTTCTTCAAACTCATGAACAATTCCGTGTTCGGTAAGACCATGGAAAATGTAAGGAACAGAGTTGATGTAAGACTAGTTAGTACCAGGGAAAAGGCGGAAAAATTAACCGCTAAACCGAACTATTACGATGTGAAAATCCTTGACGAAGATTTATGCGTAATTCAAATGAAGAAAACGCGTTTGCGCTTTAATAAACCCATTTACGTTGGGATGAGTATATTAGACTTAAGTAAGGTACTGATGTACAGGTTTCATTACAACTTCATTAAGGATAAATACGGTGAACGAGCGGAACTTCTTTTCACCGATACGGATAGCTTAATGTACGAGGTAGATACGAAAGACTTTTATAAGGATATTAGTGACGACGTTAAGAACTGGTTTGATACGAGCGAATATCCACCTGACCATCCTTCCGGTATTCCTACAGGATTGAATAAGAAGATCGTGGGTATGTTTAAGGATGAGGTGAGCGGTAGGGTTATCGAGGAGTTCGTGGGTCTCAGGTCTAAACTATACTCCTATAAAATGTGTGATGATGAGGAGAATAAGAAATGCAAGGGAATTTCGAAGCAGGTAGTAAAAGCGTTTATCAAGCACGAACATTACAAAGAGTGTTTGTTCGAAGACAAGACGCAATTAAGAAAAATGGTAGTTATTAGGAATCACAATCATGAGTTGTTTACCGAAGAGATCACTAAAATCGCCTTAAACGGAAACGACGACAAACGCTTTGTCCTCGAAAACAGAATCAATACGTTAGCTTGGGGGCACGACCGAATTCCAGAGGCTGTCTCGCTTGGAGGCTCAGGTCAGAACTAGATCTGGCCGGATTGGGTGGTAGGACAAACATGGAGGCAAGCCTCCATGCGAGACATCTGGGGCGGGTTGGAGTTAGGTGGTTGAATTGGGTGGTGGGACGGATTGAGGGCGGGTTGGAGTTAGGTGGTTGAATTGGGTGGTAGGACGGATTGCGATCGGGTTGGAGTTAGGGTGGTTGAATTGGGTGGTGGGACGGATTGAGGGCGGGTTGGAGTTAGGTGGTTGAATTGGGTGGTAGGACGGATTGCGATCGGGTTGGAGTTAGGTGGTTGAATTGGGTGGTGGGATGGATTGAGTTGGGCGGTCGAATCGATGGTGAGCCAGAACCCGTCATTTATATCTACTAATGTATGGTACTGCTTTAAAGGCTTTTCTGAATTTCGCAGCGAGTACAATTTGGTAGCAGCATGGCCAGCTGAGCAAGGTCAAATACTTTTATTTATATCTTACTGCTTCAACAAAGGGTTGTCGCCCCGTACAATCAAGCTTATGCGGCAAGTATTATTTACTGGCACAGAATGTGCGGTTGATGGGATTTAAGTCGTGCCTTTATAATGGGTAAGATGCTGGAAGGCTGTTCCCGACTTCGTCATAAGACCGACGACAGGGCACCTATTACTGGGTCTGTATTGAGAGCAATCTTGGATCAGTTAAGTTACGTGTGTTATGATTCGTACGAGATCAAGCTGTTCACGGCTTTGTGGACTTCAGCTTACTATGGTCTATTTCGGGTGAGCGAACTAGTGCTAACCAACAGGCAGATGCCAAAATGTTCATATCCAGCGATCAGATATAACATTTCCTGATAATGGCAAGTTCATTGCAGTAAAATTGAGGAAGCGTAAAACAAATCAAACGGGCCTTCCTATTATCTTAAAAACTCCTGCTGAAAATTCCAGCCTTTGCCCGATATGCGCGCTGAATGCATACCTGAATGTAAGATTTAAGGGCGAGGTTTCTTTTTTCTGTCATGCAGACGGCTTACCCGCCACTCGCAATCAATTCGCTGCAGTACTCTCTAAATGCATTTCGCGAACAGCGTACAGACTCGAATCGTACAAGACCCAGTTTTCGCATCGGACGTGCGTCCGACTTAGCCCTTGCAGGCTTAAGTAGCAAAGCAATCATGGCGTTAGGCAGATGGAGATCTAACGCTTACAGACGTTATATTCGTTAATAACTGAAACTACCATGTTTTCAACTTCAGACATTTGGGTTTTTGCCGACTCAATTCCGCATTAGGCCGGCGTGAGGGCATGCCAGACGGATAGAGAACATCTGAAGCTGCCCAACGACACTCGAGTTGCCTGATGGTGCCGCAGGGGTATGGGTTGGTGGCAATTCCGGCATGAGGTGGAATGCCCCATTTTGTTGCGCCCACAACCGGAAATTTTCATTGTGCATTTGGGGGGTAATGACCTGGTGTCTTCGTCGTTGTCGTCCATACGTATCATCATGGAGCGGGAATTCACTTACCTTCGGGAGGCGGTTCCGGCCTCCATTATCATATGGGTGGATATCCTACAGAGGCTAAGTTTGAATGCACCAAATCATTCAATGGCAACAATCGAAAAGAAGCGGAAGCAGATAAATAGGTTTGGCTGGCAACAAGCTTCCTTGCACCCCAAATTTGAACTTATGAGTGTTGACATAGATACGGAGACACCGGGTTTTTATCGTGCAGATGGCGTCCACCTGTCTGATGTGTGCTTAGAAATGTATTTGTTTTCTTTGCAGGAGTTTTTGCGAAAGTACTGCTAAAAATTGCATGCCAAATGAAGATTATGAAGTACGTAGTTCATATCTTATCATTCGTATGTCTTCTCAGGCGAGGTTTGGGGGATAAATTTCGTGCATTGAGCAGAAATTTATTGTGGCGGAAACTCGCTTTGAGAAGTAATAAAACCGTTTTTCAGGGGGTTTCTGGCGTGCTTTGTGCGGGTACAGTTTAAGGTTTACTTGGAAATCTCAACGGCAGCAGGGCTGGTTTCACTCCGCCGTGCTGCCGATCTAAGCCACGATCTTTACGCCACCTTTTTATGTCCAACTATTATGTTGATCTTTACGCCATATTTCTTAATGTTTAATTATTTGGTAGGTATTTTGATTGGAAGATTTTAAGTAAAACATATTCTTCCCATACTGTTTGTCCGTCTTGTTGTCGAGTCATGAAATAAATAGGATATTTCTTTTTTTTTTGTTGAAAGATCAAAATATATTTTTACTCCTGAGCATCATCGGTAATATTTTCACTCGTGGCTGTGCCACTTGTGAAAATATTACCACTGACATTCACAGGATGAAATAAATTTCAATCTTTCACCAAAAAAACAAATATCCTCTTTATCTTACTGTATGTCCCATACTCTCCAATGCAGTTTTAGCTTCCATTACAGCCCTCTCCACACCCGGTATGGCTTTCACGTTACCATCATCTATATAGTAACCTATCCGTAAGGGATGAGTAGACTCGTAAATCTGAAAAACAGTGTGTGTCACATAAGTTTACCCTTTACTAAACAAACCGGAAGTTTAACCCTTTTCCACAATACAAAAATTTATAACCGTCGAAATTGAAAGCATTTGCAGACAAAAATTTCAATGTGGCTCAAATGATGTGATTTTTGTTTGATTGGGTAGGAAACATTGTGGGGAAAGGAGAAAATGCTGTTACCAGCATTTTCTCCTTTTCCCACAATGATTTCAAAAGGCAGCTTCATCAGGGTCATTAAATGTCGGCATTGTGTGGTAAACGATTAAAGACCTCACAGGACAAAGCAGACAGAGGAAAACACTTCATGGCATCTGCTAATAAATCAAACTTTTTAACAAACAACAACAAAAAAAAAAAAATTGTCCAAATAGAAAGCACTTGTAGATGACAAAGTAAATGTGGCTCAAACTATGTGGTTTATCTCTGAAAGGGTTTAAAACATTGTGAGAAAAGGAAAAAATGCTGATTACCAGCTTTTTCTACTTTTCCATCAATGAAATCACAAGGCTTCATTCTTAGGGTTGTCAAAACATGAGGTTGTTTGCTAAAAGGTTAAAAATTAACCCATTAACTGCTAAATAAATGAAACAAAAACTTCCACTCCATAGTAAAAGCCCAAATACTTTGATTTCAAAGGTGATTTCATAAGAGGAGAGATAGTGTATTGGACAGTGTAGATCAAGATCACACTACAGATTTTTTCTGAAGTCTGATCTTGATCTACACTGTCCAAAAAAGTGCCCTAAGTAAGTGGTAAAAATTGAGTCAACAACAAAAGGCTGACCTGATTCTGGAAAGGTATTGGAGGAACGTCGGGGTCCAGTTCAAAATGATACGGACACAGCACGGCTTTCATAGCTTCCACTAATGCATCCACATCCCTTGCCATTGGTCCACATGTGGGCATAACTGACAGAAAAAGCTCTGTACATTAACTCTTTACCAAACGTCAAAATTCGAAACTAGTCCAAATTGAAAGCCTTTGCAGACAACAAATTTCATGTAGCTCAAATGATGATTTCTGTATTTGATAGGGTAAGAAACATTGTGGGAAAAGGAGAAAATGCTGCTTACCAGCATTTTCTCCTTTTCCCACATTGTTTTCAAAAGTTTTCTTTTTCAGAGTTACTAAAAGCCTGACTGTGTGATAAAGCATTAACAAACACAAACCAGTGTCAATCAAAGAAAATCTGTGTCACAAAATCCGATGTTTAAACAAACTTGGGGAAGAAGGTCCTGGAAAAAATCATGGGAGACAAAGAGAGGGAATACTGTTGACCAGCATTTTTCTTCATTTTCCACAATATTTACCACCCTTTCAAACACGCTTCACAGTTTTACAGCTACATTTAAGGCCAAGTTAAAGGCCAAAATATCAAAGCAGGTGTCATACTACATTTAAATTTAAATCATACCATTTAAAAGTATGAAAATATTGTGGAGATGACAGTCTGTTAGCATGTGGTCAGGCCATATGTTAGTCTCTGGCAGAAAAAAGAAATTTTAAAATCAGGCAAAAAGTAAACAAAAGACACAGCTACCTTGCAGGTTTTAACCTAGGTTTGAAATTAATTTCTCTGTCAGCAACAAACACTTGGACCGACTGTACAATGACAGATTGTCATCTTCACAATAATTTCCATACTTTTAAATGGTATGATATAAATTCAGATGCATTTAAACACCCACTTTGTTTACATTTGGCCTTTATTGTTACTTTTTAGATTCTACAAAAGCCTTTAAAACCTTTAACACCCTTTGGCTTGCAACACGCGAAAAGGGGCATTCGGACATTTGCGTAAAGTGTCGTCTCGGATCAGCCTGCACAGTCCACGCAGGCTAATCCGAAACAACACTTTCCTTTTTTATGTAATTTTCTGTTTTGCGCAAGTCTACTGTAGCACAAAATCTAATGTAGTCATAAAGTGTTGTCTCGGATTAGCCTGCGCAGACTGCGCAGGCTAATCTGAGACAACACTTTACTCAAATGTCCAAATGCCCCTTTTCACGTGTTGCAGGCCCTTTCATACTTCTTACATGTTCTTATACTTTTTACAGGCTTTCATACTTCTTACATGCTTTCATACTTCTTACATGCTTTCATGCTTTTCATCCTTCTAACATCCTTTAATATTTCTAGCACCCTTTTATACTGCTAGCAAACTTTTATGACTCTAGATTTTTTTCATACAACTAACACCCTTACATATGGCTGATATACTGATGAGAGCTGTGTTAACCCCCAAAACAAACCTGTTTTAATCTTTACCAAACAAGAAAATTCAGACTTGTCCAAATTCAATGCTGTTGCAGACGACAAATGAATTGTAGCTCAATAGATGAAATTTGTTATTGAAGGAGCAATAAACATTGTGGAAAAAGGAGAAAATGCTGGTTACCAGCATTTTCTCCTTTTCCTACAAAGTTTTCACAAGGCTTCTTCTTCAAGGTTGTTGAAACTCCGATTGTGTGGAAAAAAGCTAAGGAGCCTTTCACAACTTTAGTTGCCTACAGAAACTTTAGGAACACAAGGACAGGTGCACTGGCCACCTTGATTACTAGTTTGGCTAAAATACTGAAGAGAGATGTGGTTTACCAGCAGAATAAACCTGTTTAATTCTTTACTAAACGCCAAAATTAAGACATGTCCTTTTAGAGAGCATATGCAGATGACAAATGAAATCTTACACAAAGCATGAAATTTGTCTTTCATGAGGAAAAATCATTATGGAAAAATGGGAAAAAATACTAATAATCAGTATTTTCTCCCTTCCTCACAATGTTTTCCAATGCTCTCTTCTTAAGGGTCATTAAAAGTCCAGATTATGTGGTAAAGAGTTGGTATTACCATAGTTACTTACTTAATGTCTGTCCAAGAATAAGCTCCTCACAGGTCTTGCAACTGTAATTACAAGTACAATGCTAATTTAACATTTCACCACACAATCCTGAGTTTTAAGGACCCCAAGAAAGAACCTCTTGAAAACATTATAGGAAAAGAAGAAAATGCTGATAAACAGCATTTTTTCCTTTTCCCACTATGTTTCCTGCCCTTCCACAAACAATTATAAATTAATGCTTACAGTCTGGACAAGTACAAAATGTTGTCATTTGGTACAGAGTCAATGATTAAATTTTCACTAGATGATAAAATTTTAGACTGGACCAAATTGAAAAAATATATGGACAACAAAAAAAAAAACCAAAAAAACCTCACATGTAGAGGTTCAAACTGTGATTTTTGTCTGTTTACTTGCATTCCCTTTTTTTTTTCTCAAAAAGTTTTCAAGTTTTCAAGTCATCTTCCTTAGGCTTGTATTGAAAACACAGGGTTGTCCTGTATAGGCACCCAAGACAAAATTTTAGGAGTTTCCAAACTGAAAGCATTAGCAGACGATTTATTTAAGGTATATATTTAAAGGAATATGTCTTTGAAAGAGCAGAAAACATTGTGGCAAAATGAGAAATTGCAACAGTTTCATTAGTAGCCCCAATTTTTACAAAAGTGTTTCTGCTGTGCTGCATGTCTGGTTTGCCATCAGCAGGGTGTTCACATGTATTTCCACCTGTAAATCTCCACAACAAATAGGTAACTTGAATTCCATGTCTGCATCACAAAATACTCTTCTATGACACATAACGTTTCACCACACAATCCTGAGTTTTAACACTGAGAAATAAAGCTTTCAAAAACAGTGTGGGAAAAGGAGAAAATGCTGGTAACCAGCATTTTCTCCTTTTCCCACAATGTTTTCTACCCAATCAAAGACAAACTCCACCAACTGAGTCACCTTTAACCCTTTACCGAACAATCCCTGGTTTTTATGACCCAGAGAAAGAAGCCTTCTGAAAACATTGTGGGAAAAGGAGAAAATGCTGGTAACCAGCATTTTTTCCTTTTCCCACAATGTTTTCTACTCTTCTAAAGTCAAGTTTCAATTTCTGAGTCATGTTTATTTTGTCGTCTGCAAATGTTTTCAATTTGGACAAGTCTAAAATTTTGTCGTTTGGTTAAGAGTTAATTTGTTGTCTGCAAATGCTTAGAATTTTAATAAGTCTAAAATTTTGTCATGTGGTAAAGAGTTAATCATTTTCAAAAACAGCTTCGCCTGAATCTTATCACTCAATCTTTAACATAAAAGGCTCATAACCTAAAAGTTGCTGCTTCAAATCCCAGCTCAGCCCAAATTCTTTCCAAGGATTGATGATAGTCATTGTGACAAGATTCGGTCCTCTCGAAGAGTTGAAATGTAGTTTACGTGAGTTTCAATAGGAAAGCAGCTTTGGAATGAATGTAGTGCCAAGTACTGGTAAAAAAACCTCTAGGAAAGCATGGATAAGTGCACTGGTTGCTGTGATAAACGTGAAATAATCCTGAAACAGGGTGAAACAATATCAATCAAACAAATCAAACACAGCTTGAATCAATTAATTGGGTTACTACATACTTTTAAATCTTAGGCTGCTAAGCGTGACTCAAGGAACTTTTGCAGACAGTGTAGATCAAGATCAGACTGCACAGAACATGCAGTCTGATCATGGATCTACACTGTCTGATAAAGAGATTTCTTTTCTCAAAAATTTACCTTTGAAATAGCAAAATTTGGTTTTTCACTGTCGATTTGAAAGTTTCATTTCTCTTAGTTAGCAGGATAAGGTTTAAAACAAAATGATGATTTGTCTTGAAAATGAAACACGAGTAATGGTTAAGCCTTTACCAGATAACAAAATTTTAGACTTCCCCAAATTGAAAGCATTTGCAGACGACAGATCAAATGTAGTGAAAGTGGTAGATTTTTTTTTCATTAAGGATAGGAGACCCTAAAGGATATGCGTAACATCGCCTTTCATCGCCGAATAAGCATACGGATTCGGCTAAGACTCGGATAATCAATGATCGATATATGGTTCTTAGGCCGATAGATGATGATTCCCCACATCGATTACGGATTATCCAAGTCTTAGTCGAATCCGTACAACTTTGGCGATGAAAGCCCATGTTACATGAATCCCATTAGGGTGCCCTATCCCTAGGGAAGGAAAAAACTGTTGGATAAAAAAAAAAATTGCTTGTTCCCTTTTTTAAAGTCTTATTCCCAGGGTCATTGAAACATGGCATTGTCTGGTAAACATTTAACTCTTTACCAAACGACAAAATTTTAGACTAGTCAAAATTGAAAACATTTGCAGAGGACAATATAAATGCTACTCAAAAATTAAAATTTGTTTTGGGAATGGTAGAAAACATTGTGGTAAAAGGAGAAAAATGCAGGATACCAGCATTTTCTCCTTTTCCGACAATGTCTTCAAAAGCCTTCTTACTCAGGGTCATTAAAACTCGGAAGTTGTGTGGTGGAGAATTAAGCAATAACTTGAGAACATATATAAATGTACATATGTAATTTTTTACACAATTTCATGCATCAGGTGCAAGAAGATAAAATCAAAACAGCTTTATGTGCAGTGGGTAAGGAAAATATCCATTGAAAATTGTAACATTAGCAATGATTTCAAAATATTGGAACAGGAAAACTAGAGGTTCAACTAGGGGAAAAAAAATTGACCCTTTACCAAACAATACTGCATTATAACAAGCCTGAAAAGTAATCAACCTTTTTTGTGAAGATGAAAATCTGCTATTTACAGTCATTCAAAATGTTTGTCACTGGCAGAAAAGAAAAACCAGTTAAAAAGTAAACAAAAGATGTAGCTACCTGGCAACTTTTGACCTACTTTTAAAATTTATTTTCTGCAAGTGACTAACACTTGGATTGGCGGTACAATAAGAGATTATCATCTTCACAATTATTTCCATGCTTTCAAATGGAAGGATTTAAATTCAAATGTTTTAACATATACATGTGTACATTGTTTATTTTTTGTTAACTTGGGGCCTTAAAGAGGAGAATAACAGATAGAACTACAAGTTTAGCATAAAGTTGGAAGATAAGCTAAGGTACATGTAAGTATCATACCATGTTTTTTTTTTTATAGTTTTAACCATAATTAACTTTCAGAGCTATAACGAAGTAAAGTTTTATATGATGCAGGAGCTGACTATAACTACATGGCTTTGACAATACCTTGATCTTGTCTTCCTAAACACTCAAGCTAATAAGAAAAGCACTAAATGGATTCTAGGTGTCAGCCTAAAGATTTGGAAGGGGAGACTGAGAGGATGGTATAAACTAAATGAGCCACGCTCTGGCAAAAAGGGCTTCATGCATCCCCGTGATGAATTATACCAAGCAAGTCATCACATAGTTATGGATCCATAATAGCCATTTTTTTAACAACCGACTAAATCACGGGGTAGACTGGTCCTTGGATATACGGAAAATTGACCAGTAACGAAAAGTTTCAGCCCAGGTCAGCCTGCACAGGCTGACCTTGGTTGATACTTTTTGCAGATGCATTAAGCCCCCTTTTCACAGAGCACAGCTCAAATGACAAATGCATAATGATGTAATTCATGAAGAAATGTACTTGTGATTGCAATGCCCATTAAATGCTGAAATCAGAGAAAAAAATATCATTAAAATTAATACATGTATATCACTAGCAGAATTTCACACATAATAAAGTGTGTACTATTGTGAAATTCAGGAAACAAGAGGGCCATGATGGCTCTAAAGTGCTCCACTGGCTAATCAGTAAAAACCCAACACACCAAACATTCATGGCCAATGTTTCAAACTAGAAGACATATAAAAGCCCCCAAGAGAGAACAGACTCCCAGGGCAAAGCCATTTTTGACCACAAAGCTATAATTACTTGAATTTTGGTAGAGGTTCACAAGATAAAGTCCCATACCAAATAATACAAGTCTAGAATGTATGGATATAAACAGAAAGATTTTCAAAAGTTCCCCAATAAAAGGCCCTGTAAACCATGACATCCCTGAGACAGGGTTAATTTCAGTCCCAGGGCTAAATTTTTAACTAATTCAGAAGTAAACCACAACATAAAGCTATGTGCCAAATTTGGTAGCCCTAGGATTTATGCTTCAGAGCAAGGAGATTTTTAGAATTTATACTCTATTGGTACTGACCCATGGGGTGGGGCAAATTTTGGAAGAGGCCTACTAGATGATAACGCGCATAAAGTATCACATCTATAGCTCACGATCAGAAACAAGCAGATTTTTGAAGTTTTCATTATATAAGCTTATGTCAAACTTGTGATTTGTGGGGCAACGCCAATTAAAACCTAGGGCTATAATTTGAACAATCTGGGTAGAGGTCCATAAGATAACTATACATGTCAATTTCAGTAGCCTTAGGCCTTATGGTTTCCAACAAGAAGATTTTCAATATTTTTCTGTTTTGTTGCCATGGCAACCAGAGTTTTTGAAGGAATCAAATTCTTTCAACAAATTCTGAAGAGGAAAATGGCAGGATCATTCCTGTGAAGTTTCATCAAAATTGGACAGGCAGTTTCAGGGAAGATGATGTTTGAAATAAAAGATAACGTAAGCACGGATGCATGCTCCGACGGATGATGACGGACATTGGGCCATGACATAAGCCTGCTGGCCTTTGGCAAGCGGAGCTAATAGAATGACATTAATAAAAGACTTTCAATAAAGGATTTGAAAATCTCTCTAGCTCTCTCTGTCTGTCTATCCTCCTCCTACTTCAACTACTACTACTGATATTATCACCAATACAGCCTTGATTTTTTTCATATTAGGATCTTACTTGATGAACTTACTCTACAGACAATCTTTTTCATCAAACATCACACAGTAGGCAACTTTTGAAAAGGTTGTGGGTCATAGTAAGCATTTTTGCCATGATTTTTTGCATTTAGAAACTAAATCAGTTAATTATCCATATTTTACAAGAATAATGTCTGCAAATTTACCTTAACTTTTACTGCACAAACCTGAGTTTTATCAACCTTGAGGAAGACGTCTTTTGAAAACATTGTGGAAAAAGGAGAAAATGCTGTTAACCAGCATTTTCTCCTTTTCCCACAATGTTTTCTGCCCTTTCCCACACAATTTTCACCATTTGAGGCAAGTCATATTTGTGACCTGCTGCCTGCAAATGCTTTCAATTTTGGCAAGCCTAAAATTTTGTTGGGTGGTAAAGACTTAATAGGTTCTCTAGCAAATCTAGTGAGTTGAACATAAGAAAACTACAAACGATGTCATACTTATACTGACCTTAAACGCCCTGTTGTTGGCTTCAAACAGTAAATTCCACAAAAGTGACTCGGTATCCTCAAACTACCCCCTATATCTGAACCCCATCCAAGAATAGATGCCTCGGACCCAAGGATGGCCCCTTCTCCCCCTGAGGACCCACCTGGACCCCTATTTTTGTTGTGTGGGTTGACTGTAGTTCCATATATAGGGTTTGAACACTCATACCTAAAATTACATAAGTTCAAGAGAATACATGGATCCATTTGAATTGTAATTTGGCCAATCAAGTCTTTGCATTTATTTTGTTCAATACCCTGCACTGCTATCCACTATTTCAGCTCCCAACTAAATGGTTGTTAACTCTTTACCACACAATGCTATAAATAACTTTGACTAAACTATATTTCATCAGCACATTTGCCATTTCAAATTTCTAATTGGCAAGGGCAGAACAATTTGATTGGCTGACACAAGCAATGTGATTGGCTGAATCATTGCAATATAATTTGTTATACATTGCCCTGGAGAACAATCTCATCAGGATGACCAGCCCGAATAGCTCAGTGGTAGAGCTTGAGACTTGTAAACATGAAGTCTTGGGTCTTTTAAGAGTGTGGGTTCGAGCCCAACAGCTGGCCATCCTAAATAACTTAAAGGTCTTTCAGAGAAGATGTTAAACCGAGATCCCATGTGATGGTGCTATACACCAAGCAGGTTAAGGAACCATGTGTAACTTAGGATGGATTTTGTCCTGTATCATGTACTATCCCCCGTAACAAAACTAAAAGCCTTCTGGGGGATGTTGCCCATATGGGCAACCAATGGGAACGATAAATAAACAGAATAACAATAAAATCTGATAAGGCACTTACGTCATCATAGATTGTGGTATATTTGTTCGTACAAATGGAACAGCCCCTTGGTGCTTCAACACCTTCAGTAGCACCCCATCTTCCTTGGCTGGTCGACCCAGAAATGAGCTCATCCCACCAGTGCTTTGATACCCCTATTTAAAAAAAAAAATTGAAACCCATAATATGTTTGAAGATTTATTTGAAAACTTCTCACCAAATTGTTTTCTAGGTGTGTTATCCTTTATCACACAATACTGAGATTTAACAACCCTGAAAAAAAAAAGCTTTTGAAAACATTGTGGGAAAAGGAGAAAATGCTGGTAACCAGCATTTTCTCCTTTTCCCACATTGTTTTTGACCCTTTCAATAACATATTTATCTTTATGGACCTTGCTTAATTTTTTTTCAGCAATTGCTCTGGACCTGAACCAGTCTAGAATTTTGTGGTCTAGAAAGGGTTAACTCTTTAGCACACAAACCTGACTTTTAACGACCCTGTGAAAGAAGCCTTTTGAAAACATTGTGGGAAAAAGAAAAATGCTGGTAACCAGCATTTTCTCCTATTCCCACAAAGTTTTCTACCCTTCCCAAACAAATTTCAAATTTTCAGTCGATTTTATTTTGTTGTCTGCCAATGCTTTCAATTTAGACAAGTCTAGAATTTTTTTGTTGTCTGGTAAAGGGTTAACTCCCAACAGCATCACAAAATTTTAGACTTGTCAAAACTGAAAGTAACTGCAGACAACAAATAAATTATGTCTCAAACAATGGGATTTTTCATTGGTTGGGTAGAAGACACTGTAGATAAGGAAGAAAATGCAGGTCTTTTCCCGCCATGTTATCAAAAGCCTCCTTTCTCAAGGTGGCTTACTCTTTATCAAATGATAAAATTTTGGACTTGATTTAAAAAGGCTTTTTCTGTAACTCTTTACCACACAATCTCTAGTTTTAACAACTTTAAGAAATGCCTTTTGAAAACATTGTGGGAAAAGGAGAAAATGTTGGTGACCAGCATTTTCTACTTTTCCCACAATGTTTTCTGCCTTATTGAGAATAAATTTCATAATTTGATCCACCTTTAATTTGTCATTTGCAAATACTTTCAATTTGGACAAGTCTACATTTCTGTCGTGTAGTAAAGGGTTAACACAATCCAGAGTTTTAATGACCCTGAGGAAGAATTCTTCTGAAAACATTGTGGGAAAAGGAGAAAATGCTGGTAACCAGTATTTTCTCCTTTTCCCACAATGTTTTCTACCCTATCAGAAACAAATGTCTTCATTTAAGCCACGTTTCAAGTTTCGTCCGCAGATGCTTTGAATTTGGACAAGTCTACAATTTTGTCGTTTGGTAAAGAATTAAGGTCCTTATAACTCGTGACTGTGTTATAAAAGAACAATGTATGACTCTCAGGAATAATACAGATCTAATATCAAAGAGTATTATGTCTGTCAGTTATCTCACTGAAAATAGGCCAACAGGTCTAGTAGAATTTTCTGAAAAAAGGAAGTTCATGTTTCTTTCACCAGAAAAGAAAATGAAAGTATACTGTTCTTGAAATATGCACAATACTGCCTACTCAAATTTCATGACTTGTAATCATTTTTGGTAAAAAGCATGTTTAGTTTTCTTCCCTGTAAACTTTTTACCACACAATCCTGTGTTTTAACAACCCTGTGGAAAAAGCCTTTGAAAAACATTCTTGGAAAAGAAAAAAATGCAGCTTTAAAGGGTTATGACGCAAAAAAAGAAGTAAACTCACTTTTATATAATAATTTTCCTTAATGCTGATAGGCATTCCATGCAGTGGTCGTTTTTTGTTTTCCTTCTTCTGATCACAAAGTTTCGCTGTTTGCTGAAAAAGATGTATAGAACTTTTAACTCTTTACAAAATGACAAAATCTTAGACTGGTCCAAATTGAAAGCATTTGTAGACAACAGAGTAAATGCCCCTCGCTTTTTGTTTTGTTTCTTCTGATCCTATAGTTTTGCTGTTTGCTGATGAAGATGTAAAAACCTTATAACTCTTACCAAAGATCAGAATTTTAGACTGGTCCAAATTGACAGCATTAGCAGAAAACAAAGTAAACGCTTGTCAATATCAGAACTTTGTCTTTGGAAGGGTAGAAAACATTGTAGGGAAAAGGAGAAAATGCTGGTAACCAGCATTTTCTCCTTTTCCCTCAATGTTTTCAAAAGCCTTTTTCTTAGGATTGTGAAAACTCAGGGTTGAGTGGTAAAGGGTGAAAGAAATTTAACTCTTTACCAAACGACAAAATTGTAGACTGGTCCAAATTGAAAGCATTTGCAGACGACTACATAAATGTGATTGAAAAAATGAAATTTGGTTTTGGAAGAGTAGAAAACATTGTGGGAAAAGGGGAAAATGCTGGTTACTGGTGTTTTCCCCTTCCCACAATGTTTCCCAAAAGCTTTCTCCCTCATGGTCAATATAAATCATGATTTTATTGTAAAGGGTTAAAGGTATCAGTGCTGAATTTAGTAAAAAAAACAATAACAGCATTTCTAAGTTGCTGGTCTTTGAATGGGTAGAAAACATTGTGAGAAAAGGAGAAAATGCTGGTTACCAGCATTTCTCCTTTTCTCACAATGTTTTCAAAAGGTTTCTCTTTCAGAGGTTGATAAAACTTTGTGATTATCGTGTGAAAGATTAAAATCAGCAGTAACTGATTACTAACTGTAAATAGTTATTTTGTAAAGGATTAAAAGGAGAAATATCTGATTATTCACTGTACACAGTTTCAATACAAAGGCAGGAAAAAACCCTCAAAGTTGAGTTTACAACCCATAAAACACCCATGTACCTACAACCCTTTATCACACAATCCTGAGTTTTAACAACCCTGAGGTAGAAACTTTGAACTCTTTACCATATAACAAAACTTTAGACACATCCAAATTTGAAGCATTTCCTAATGGCATAGTAGATGTGGCACAAGTAATGGGACTTGTCCGTGAAAGATAAGAAAATGTTGTAGGAAAGGAAGAAAATGCTGGTTACCAGCATTTTCTCCTTTTCCCACAATGTTTTCTAGCTTTTCATACAAAAATTGACTTGTGTGAAAAGGAGACAATGCTGTTTACCAGCATTGTCTCCTTTTCCCACAATGTTTTTAAAAGCTGTCTTTCTCAGGGTCATTAAAACTCGGGATTGTGTAGTAAAGGATTAAAGACATATTGGGAAAAGGAGAAAATACTGGTAATCAGCATTTTCTACTTTTCCCCAAAATGTTTTCTACTCTAACAAAGACGAATTCCACCATTTGAGCAACATTCAAGTTGTTGTATACAAATGCTTTCCATCTGGTATACCGTAGTCTAAAATTTGGTTGTGTGGTAAAGAGTTAACCCTTTACCAAACAAATTACGGGTTTTAACAACCCCAAGAAAAAGTTCTTTTTGAAAACATTACGGAAAAAGGAGAAAATGCTGGTAACCAGCATTTTCTCCTTTTCCCACAATGTTTTCTAGCTTTTCATAAAAAATCCACTAATTTGAGCATCATCTAGTTTTCCGTCTGCAAATGCTTTCAATTTGGTATAGTCTAGAATTTGATTGTGTGGTAAAGAGTTAATGATGTAACTATATTTTCCTGGGCTTTATAATTGGACAGTTTAACTCTATACCATACAATACTGACTTTTAACGATCCTAAGGATAAAAAGCCTTTGAAAACATTGTGGGAAAAGGAGAAAATGCTGGTAACCAGCATTTTCTCCTTTTCACACTATGTTTTCTACCCTATAAAAGACAAATGTCAAGTTTTGAGTAACGTTAAATTTGTCGTCTGCAAATGCTTTCAGTTTGAACAAGGCCAAAATTTTGTCGTTTGGTAAAAAGTTTTGATCTTCAACAATGACAGACAAAGCTTTACCAAACGACAAATTTTAGACTCTTCCAAATTGAAAGCATTTGCAGACGACAAACAAAAAATAGGTACAAATTAGCCGAAGGCCTTTGATAGAGTGGAAAACATTGTGGGAAATGAAGAAAATGATGGTGAATAATGCTTTTAAAAGCCATCTTGACCTTATACCAAACAGGAAAAAATTAAAACTTGTGCAAAGTGAGAGCATATGCAGGCGACAAAATGAATTGACTTAAAATAAGAAATTTGAATTTGGAAGGAAAGAAAACATTGTGGGAAAAGGAGAAAATGCTGGTTATCAGCATTTTCCCCTTTTCTCACAATGTATTTAAAAAGCTCTCTTCTGTAACCCTTTACCAAGTGACAAAATTTGGTCTTGTCCAAATTGAAGGCATTTGCAGACGACAAACTTAATGTTACCTAAAACACTAATTTTGACTTTTGCATGGTAAAAAACAGTGTAAGAAAAGGAGAAAATGCTAGTAACCAGCAGTTGCTCCTTTTCCCACAATGTTTTCAAAAGCATTTTTTCACAGGGTAGTTAAAAGTCGAGATTGTGTGGTAAAGAGTTCAGGTTTTTAACTCTTTACCAAACGACAGAATTTAAGACTGGTCCAAATTGAAAGCATTTGCAGACAACAAAATAAAAGTTACTAAAAATTTGAAATTTGTTTTTATGAAGGGTAGAAAACATTGTGGGAAAAGGAGAAAATGCTGGGTACCAGCATTTTCTCCGTTTCCCACAATGTTTTCAAAAGGCTTTTTTCTCAGGGTCGTTAAAAGTCGGGGTTGTGTGGTAAAGGGTTAAACACAGGATTGTGTGGTAAAAGGTTCATCAGGGTTTTTAAAACATGTGATTCCTTAATAAAGCAATATTACCATAGCTTCTTTGACAGGTTCCACCATAAAGTTCAAATGCTTGTTTGTTTCTACAGCCTGTAATTTATAAAAAACATGAGGGTCAAAGCAAGAATGAGCTTAGCCACAAAAGTATTTTCTTTACAGAACAAACTAGACCTGTCAATGAATGTGACTTAATACCCCCACCAGCACTTTGACAGAAACAGGCAATTTAACAAAAAAGTTCAAGGGGAGATTACCCTTGAATCATACGGAGTAGATGATTGAAAACTGCGTCTTGCACAACTTCAGTATACGATCAATGTATCAAGAAACTTTCAATACAATAGCAGCAAAACTGTAGAAGGAGTTCGCGACACAAAATTACTAGTATTTTGTACACAGACGGACACACGGACGGACGTACAGACAGGCTGATTCCAGTATACCCCCGAAAACATTCGTTTTGCGGGGGTGTAATGATTTCAATCAAAACAAAGGTGGTCTACTCAAGGATCATTCATACCAAATATCAACAGACTCTTGACAAATTTTCAAAAATATTCTAGCAGAATTTTTTAACATTTTAAAGAGGACCGTGGCAGGATTTCTGTGAGGATTGGTCAAAATTGGTACAATAGTTACTGAGTTAAAGATGTTTGAAATAAACTCCAGAGGCACTCATGACAGACACAGGACAATGACTTAAGTTTGCTGGCCTTTGCCCAGAGGAACTGAATATTCAACACAGTTTCTTGTTTTGCTGTGCATACAAATGAAAAAGAACAAACTATTATTTTCCTTTACCTACCTTCTATAAAGCACTGAAAAGCATTTCATCCCTTAACCAAATGGTACTGTTCATAATCCTCAGGACGTTTTTTTTAAAACATTGCTGGAAGAGGAGCTATCCTAAAAACCAGCATTTTCTCCCTTTCCAAAAGTAGTTTCTACCTGTTCAAAGACCAGCTGAACCATCTTGGCCACATTTGTTATCTTCAAATGCATTAACTCTTTACCAGACGACAAATTTTGGACTGTACCAAATTCAAAGCAGTTGCAGACGACAAATTTATTGTTGCTAAAATTATGATTTTCTCTATCTGGTAGGGTAGAAAACATTGTGGAAAAAGAAGAAAATGCTGGTTACCAGCATTTTCTCCTTTTCCCACAGTGTTTTCAAAAGCTTTCTTCTTTGGGGTCGTTAAAAGTTGGGACTGTGTGGTATGGTGTTAAAATTTAATGTGAAAGATTCCAAAATTTTGTCATCAAGTAAAAACATCTTCACCCTTATCCTGCTAAATAAATCAAATGAAATTATAACACCAATAGTAAAAGCCTAATTGATGATAGAACTTCTTATTGGACAGTGTAGATCTAAGATCAGACTGCATGATCTATACTGTCCACAAAAGGCCAGTGATTCGCGCTTAACAGCCTAAGGTTTAAAAGTCACAGCAATTTTTGCTCAGCAATCATGTATCTTGCACATATATTGGTTATTGCGATCCAACAGCTCACACATAACTACTCCTTGCAACAAAAAACCTTTGGAAAACAATGGTTCAAACAGGAAAAGATCATGAAAAAGAAATCCTCATGAAAAGGATAGGCTACTGCAAATTCTAAGCAGACTTATCTTGCTCAATATTGTCTGCATGAGAACTGTATTGATTGTATGGTGTTTGACGCTGTTTTCAACATTATTTCAGTTGTATCGTGATTGCCAGAACACCTATCCATGCTTTCCTGGAGTTTCTGTTACCAGTATTCCCCACAATATTCCTTCCAAGCCAATGGCTACTTTCCCACATAACAATCCTCAAAACAATGGTCAGCGGTGAGAGAGAAATCAATCCTGTTGCGATGACCATAATCGATCCTTGGAAAGAAATCGGCCAAGCTTGGGATCGAACCAGCGACCTCCTGTTCTCAAGTCCTGTACACTACCAACTTAGCTACCAGGGCTCAGTCTGCAAGAGAAACTTAATTTGCACTCCATATTCAAGGCAGACATAAACATGAAAAAAAAAAATACATATACCTTTGACTGATAAGCCTTTAGTGCTTCTTCAGCTGTCAATTGATCTGTTTGAAGACTTTTCTGTAGCTCTTTGAAGGTCATCGCAGTAATTTTATCTCTTTTTGTCTCTGGTACCTTTTAAAAAAAAATGTACATTTTTAGCTCAGCTATTCTGAAAGAAAAGGATGTGTTATTGTCGTAGCCCTTGCATCACCTGTGTCGCCGTTGTCGTAAGAAAACTTTGACATTTTGTAATATCTCTATTATTACTGAAGATATTTACTTCAAACTTGAACAAGTTGTTCACTATCACAAGGGGGAACCTATACAACAAGGACAAATAACCATTAAGATATTTTTGGCACCGTTATGCCCCTTTTTTGACTTAGAATATCACTGAAAATCAAGCACTTGCAGCCAAGCATTGGCACCTGCATGCGGTGCTCTAGTTGTAAAAGTGCTCTATCAAGTAACGAAATGAAAATAACTTGTGAAAATAAGAAGAAAAAAAAAAACATCATTTATTTCACAATAGAATCAATTTATCCTTTACTACACACTGCCAAGTTTCAAAAACGTTGAGGAAGAAGGCTTTTGAAAAAATTTTGAGAAAAGGAGAAAATGCTAGTAACCAGCATTTTCTCCTTTTCCCACAATATTTTCTATTCTTTCAAAGGCAATGTTCACCATTTGGGTCACATGTAATTTTCAATCTGCAAGTGCTATGGACTTGCACAAATCCAAAATTCTGTTGTTTGGTAAAGAGTTACGCTAACAGGTGATTTCAAATCAAACGAATCAAGAACCAATAATGTAATTCTATAATCCAAGTAATGAAAGTCCTGAAAAGTGGATATGTGGAGTGGTATTGAGCAATGATATGCAGGAATAGAAAATAAGCTTTCCATCGCATATAATACAAGTGAGCAGTACTCTGGCATAAGGGGGTTTAATGCAATCATACCAAGCAAATAATCTGGTAAAATGAATCCATCAGAAGTAATTTGTCTTACAACCAACTGAATCATGAGGTAGACTGTCCTTTAATGAGCAGAAAAATGACGATAGCATACAGATTCTGATTGCAAAGGCTGACCTGGGTAAATGCTGTTTGTAGATTCATTAAACCCCCTTTTCAAAGAACATAGCTCAATTTTATGTAATCACAAGAGAAAACAAACAGGGCCAGGAACAACCTGAGGTGGCAAGTCCGGTAGGCTAGCTCTTGCTGTACTGGCTATGACCAGTGTCTATGAACACATTTTATGCAACATGCTTTGATTGATTGTATGATGTTTAACACCGTTTTCAACATTATTTAGGCTAGTGCACCTACCTATGCTTTCCTGGAGTTTCTTTTACCAGTGCTTCACACAATATTCTTTTCAAGCTGCTTTCCCACATAACCATTGTTGAAACAACGGTCAACTGTGAGAGAGGAATGAATCCTGTCGCAATGAATATCATCAATCCTCTAAAAGCAATTGGCCGAGCCAGGGATCCAACCAGCGACCTCCTGTTCTCAAAAGTCTTGTATGCTACTGACTGAGCTACCCGGGCTTGGCTTATGCAACATGCAAGGGCAAGGAAAACCAGAGTCAGTCAAACCAGTAGACTAACTACAACTGTATTGCTTATGAGCAGTAAAATAATCCAGCAGACCGATAATGCCGTGACATCCAGCTTGATATAATTTTTCGGCGTAGCTGAATGTGCTGGCTATTGACCGACTTTTTGCTACTGATAAAAAGTGAATAAATAGAAATTTGTGATTGGTCAAATATGTAAATACATGTATGTTTATTCTAACTCTAAGGACCGCTGCGTATTTACTAGCATTTACACCATCTATCTTTTTAAAGATATTTCTTGTTAGGAAAGACTACAGAAACTGCTGTATATTTTTTCGTTTGCAAAATTGATTTCCTTTATTCAACTGTACTGAAATACCAAATATACATGTATGTAGACGGATGTAATGAAGTCACCTACCAAACTTCAAAGTCTGATAGAAAACAATGACAGATAATTTCCTTGACTATGGCCTTTACCACAAAATCCTGAGTTTTTAGTGACCTTGAGATAAAAGACTATTGAAAAACATTGTGAATAAATGAGAAAATGCTGGTAACCAGCATTTTCTCCTTTTTCCATGATGTTTTCAATCCTTTCAAATACAAGACCCATCATTTGAGTCCATATAAGTCATATCTAATTTGTCATCTGCAAACGCTTTCAATTTGGATGAGTCTAAAATTTTGTTGTTTGGTAAAGATTTAAAGTTCTATTACATGTTTCTTTCCTGTTGTTTATTCTTCCTTGTTGCATTTATCTCCTGATTGCAAACTTATCCCCTTAAAATTACATTCTTATAGCCAATGAGAACAAAACCCTGTCAGAATTTGATGACTGTAGAATGGTTCAGAGTTTAATCAGCTGTGTAAACCACTGTGTAAATTACTGATATATATGGTGTAAGGTATAAATACATATATCAAAATCTTCGGTTTAAAACCAGAAACATCACAGCAGCATGAATTATTATAGTTTGATAAAATAAAGATAAAATGGGTTAAAAACAAGCTGAAAACAAGTTAGGTCTCTTTAACCCTTTACCACACAATCCCGACTTTTAACAACCCTGAAAGGGAAGGACCTATGAAAACATTGTGGGAAAAGGAGAAAATGCTGGTAACCAGCATTTTCTCCTTTTCACACCATGTTCTCTACTCTTTCAAAGACAGAATACACAATTTTTAAAAAGCAACATTTGTCATAATAGAATGTATCGAGCAAAGTATGAGGGCATTAAACAACCAACAAGAAATCAAGCAAACCTTGTCATTCCTCACACTTTCCTCCAATTCAGCAATGGATTCCTTACAATGGTTTTGTCTTTCTTCAATCCTCTTACCAATCCTTTTGCTCTTCCAAAAATAACTGACGATCATAAGTCCAAGTGCTCCAGTTGCAACAGTGGACAGAATCGTTATGACATCTGCTCTCATCATTTCCAATCCTTCAACGAATTCCAGCACAGCCATTTCAGAAACCCTTTAAATACACAAAAAAAGAAAATCTATTAACTCTTACAGCACCTTTCAACTATAGTTGCCTTTGCGACCAGTGTAGATCAAGATCAGGCTGCACAAAATGTGCAGCCTGATCTTTGATCTACTCTGTCCGCTTTGCTGAAACACTGTAGGCAAAAGCAACCGTGAAATTGCAATTATTCGGGTCTTACTTCTACAATGAAGATTTCTGTTAGTTTTATTTGGAGCTCTAAGCGGTTAAGTATTAGTTCAATGCAGTCTGATCTTGATCTACACTGTCCGCAAAATAAATTCAGATCTTGATTTACAGTGTCTAAAATATTGACAAAGGCATGCTTGGCTCTTAAATCCTTTACCACACGGCAAAAATGCAAACTTGTCTAAATTGAAAGCATTTGCAGCCAACAATTTCAATGTGGCTCAAATGGTGCATTTTTTCTTTGATAGGGTAGAAAACATTGTGGGAAAAAGGTGAGAAAATGCTGGTTACCAGCATTTTCTCCTTTTTCCACAATGTTTCCAAAAAGGCTCTTTTCCCAGGGTCATGTAAAGTCGGCATTGTGCGGTCGAAGAATAAGGTTCTAACATCTATTTTGCTAGAGGAAAAACTGACGAAAGAAAAAAAGTGAGAAGAAAATTTATGATAAATTGGGCTTCATCTCGCCTACATTCTTGGCTAGGTACCTGATATACATTTTAACCCTTTACCACATAATACCTACTTTAAACGATCCCGAGGAAGAAGCCTTTTGAAAACATTGTGGGAAAAGGAGAAAATGCTGGTAACCAGCATCTTCTCCTTTTCTCAGAATATTTTCTTATCTTTAAGAAACAAATCCAATCATCTAAGTCACATTTAGTTTGTCGTCTGCAAATGCCTTCAATTTGGTCCTGTCTATAATACTGTCGTTTGGTAAAGAACTAACGGATACTTAAACTTTACTATTCTACCTTCAATACTGAGATACATAATTTTATTACATTACCCAGAGGTTGATAGCTTTTGAAAATATCATGGAAGAAGGAGGGATTGGTTGTGACATTACAAGCAGCCAAGAATGTAAATTGGAGTTTAAAGCCTTTTTAACAGCTTAGGTCATATAATGGCGGTCAGTGCACCTACGTATGTGTTCCTAGTTTTCTCACACTAGTATTGACACAACTTTCTTTCCAAGTCACTGACTACTTTTCTCACATGCATCAGAGTTGAGAGGCAAAAAATCGCCCAACAGAAAGTTTGCCTCAATGGGGTATCAAACTCACAACCACCAGGTCAAGAGTTGGATACGCTTACCACTGAGCTACCCGGCCAGGCAGAAGCAGTCAACACTACAGCCAAAGTGTTTCTGGAATTACTGGTACAAGAAAGAAATCCTAAACCATTCTGAATTGCATGAATGATTCACCACACAATCCCGACTTTAGCCTACTCGTAGGATGAAGCCTTTTGAAAACATTGTAGGAAAAGGAGAAAATGCTGTTAACCAGCATTTTCTCCTTTTCCCAGAATGTTTTTCTAACTTTTCAAATATACATTTCAATTTTTAAGTTTATTTTGTCTTCTGCAAAAGCTTTCAATTTGGATAAATGTAAAATTTATTGTTTGGTAAAGAGTATAGAATTTTGTTCTAGATTTAGGAAGAACCTGTACCAATAATAATTTTGAGAATTTTTGAGAATTAGCCAAAACATGCTAATAACCCTTTACCACATATTTCTGAGTTTTTACAGCCAGGAGAATGTAAACTTTTGAAAACATTGTGGGAATTTTGGAAAAGAAATAAATGCTGGTAACTAACATTTTCCCCTTTTCCTACAATATTTCTACCCATTCAGGGCCAGTTCCAATCATTTGAACCACATTTCATTTGTCGTCTGAAACAGTTTTCAATATTGACAGGTCTAAAATTTTGCAATCTAGTACAGAGATAACTCTTTATCAAACGATCCGGGTTTTAAACAACCCTGAGAAAAAAAGCCTTTTGAAAACATAGTGGGAAAAGGAGAGAATGCTGGTAGCCAGTTTTCTAACCTTTTGTTTACAATTTCAATCATTCAAACCGCATTTAACTTGTTTTCTGAAATGGCATTTTTTTTAAGACCAGTCTAAAATTTTGCCATGGGGTGAAGAGTTAAGAATGATTGCTCGCCGAATACGACCCTGGGCCAGGTTTTGTGAAAAAAATTAAATCCTTCTGCACTGTTTTGGCCAATTTCTAAATACTTCAAACATGTATAAGATACAAGTTTTACTTAAATCCTCTGACTAACTTTCCAAGTTAAGCTCAGTTTGTCATTTAAGACACATTTCACTGACATTAACAGACTTAAGTATGGTTCTAAAAACCCGAGTTGACATCACTTTTTTGAAAAAAACTCACGAAAATAAAGGATCTAAGTCTGTAAGCCGAGTTACGCATGTTTATTTTGCTCAGTTGAGTCTGAAATGTGGCAATTCATGATGTGAGAATGTTACTACAGTCAAATAATGTTAGTGAAATCTGTCTCAAATAATCAACTACACTTAACCTTTTCAGCGCCACTGTGAAAACAGGGGCTTTTGCAGACAGCATTGATCAAGATCAGGCTGCACAAAACTAAACAAACAGAATGGCATAGATCAATGATCAGGCTGCACAAAACGTGCAGCCTGATCATTGATCTATGCCGTTCTGTTTGTTTAGTCAAGCTTATATGATGAGGATCAGCCTGAGTGTCAGAGGATTGCTCTTTCAGTGTGTGTCAGTGGGTTGCTGTTTTAGTTGTAGAAAGAGGTCAAGTAAAGAAATTTGGTGCTGAAAAAGTTAACCCAGAAAATTAGTCATTTAGAAGATTTTGAGAAAAATAAGAGACTTCCTTTTTTTGCTGTGAAACCGGGCCCAGGAATACATCTTTCTGTGATTGATTGATTGATTGGTATATTACGCCACTTTCATCATTATTTCAGTCTTATCACAGTGACAGCTCACATATTCATGTATTTCCTGGGTTTCACCAGTACTAAATAAGGGCTCTGTAGTGTCTTGCCTAAGGAGGTTCCCACTAAAAACCCACTGGATCCATTGAGGCTCAAAACCCAAGGCCTCCAAGTCAAAGGTCCCACACTTTACGACTGAGCCACGCAGGACCCCTTTTCGTGATGTAACTGTTTACAACACTCTTGGAAATAAGGTCAAACTCTTTCATATACATTATCATAATTATCATCAGTATCATACTTATCAATGACTTATCGTCATATCTTAAATTTTTCATCCCTATGAATCAGAAAGATGTCTAATCATCATGCACATGGGACTTTGTTCCTGTCAACTTTATTAGCTAATTAGTCATTAGTGCATTTACCCTTCACTAGAGGACGAAATTTTAGCTTTGTCCAAATTGACAGCATTTGCAGACGACAGTTTCAATGTGGCTAAAACTGCAATTTTTCTTTGATACAGTAGAAAAACATTGTGGGAAAACAAGAAAATGCTGGTTGCCAGCATTTTCTCCTTTTCTCACGTTTTCAACTCTATCAAAGAGGAATTCTATCTTTCAAGAAACCTTTAAATTGTTATCTGCAAATGCTTTCAGTTTGGACAGACTACATTTTTGTTGTGTGATAAAAAGGAAACCCTTTACCATACAATCCTGACTTATAACAATCCTGAAAAAGGTGGTTTTTGAAAACATAGTGGGAAAAGGAGAAAATGCTGGTAACCAGCATTTTCTCCTTTTCCTACAATGTTTTCTACCCTACTAAGACCAAAATCATCTCCTGAGCTACATTTCATTTGTTGTCTGCCTGTGCTCTCAAATTGGTTGAATCCAAACTTTTTTTGTTTGGGAAAGAGTTAACCCTTTACCAGATGACAAAATTTTAGCCTTGTCCAAATTGAGAGCATTTGCAGATGACACTTGCAATGTGGCTAAACAGTGCAATTTTTCTTTGATAGGGTAGAAAAACATTGTGGGAAAAGGAGAAAATGCTGGTTACCAGCATATTATCCTTTTCCCACAATGTTTTCAACTGTATCAAAGATGAATTTTATCTTTCAAGCAACATTTAAATTGGGCCTAAAACAAATATCTCTGTTAGGGTTTCCCTACCCTACCTAGAAAATGCTGCCTACCCTAAACTTTTTACGCTACAAATGAAAAAAAAAATCTGTCTGGTGTGATTTCTGTACATGGTCCATGTGAAAACTTTCTAGAAAAAAAAATCCCTACCTACCCTACCTGCAGCATCTCAGACCGAAACGCTAAACGGAGATATTTTTTTGTTAGGCCTTGTCACCTGTAAATGCTTTCAATTCAGACAATGTGTTCTAAAGCCCTCTGTCTCACGGTCATTAACTCTTTACCACACAACAAAAATGTAGTCTTGTCCGAGTTGAAAGCATTTGCAGGTGACAATGTAAATGTAAAACTGTTAAAAATAGGGTCAGATTCCTTCATATATACATTATCATAATTATCATACTTATCAATGACTTATCGTCCTATCTTTAATTTTCATCCCTTTGAATCAGAAAATTGTGTGATTTACAAATGTTTTATAGCTATGCTTAATTTTTTGTCTGCAACTGCTTTTATTTTGGACTATTCTAAAATATTGTCATGTGGTAAAGGGTTAAGCAGGCCACTGTGATAATGTGCATGTGTACAATCTCACCTGGAGTGGTTGTCACGCCCCCTTCTATTTTTTGTATTCAGGGGCATAGTTACTGGTGCTGTCGGTAAGGCTTTGGCCGCACCAGTAATTTACCAAGTAACAGATTATCACTGACCAAAAGTAAATAAAACTTGCTATGGTTATTATACTGTTAGCTACCTAGCCAAACTGTTTCTAAGACCTAAGTGAAAAGTCTGATTTGCTTGATTTAAAAGCTTTCGAGACTATAGAAAATCCCTAGAAAGCAGGAGCTTACTGGGGGCTTTGCCCCCCTGATCCCCCGACCAGGGCACTGCCCTGGACCCGTTGGGGGCCTAAGGGGCCCCCAGACCCCTCAATGAGGGCCCTACCAATCCAAAGTACATAGCTACACCCCTGGTATGATAAATGAAAGTTACGCTTCAAAAAGATTTAGTTGACCAGCCAGAATAGCTCAATTTGTTGAGCAGGAGACCTCTAAACCATGGCCTGGCCATCTAAAATTACATATAGTTTTTTGGATGAGACGTTAAACCTATACCCTGTGTAATGCTGCTTTACACCAAGCAGGTTAACTCTTTACCAACTTTTAACGACCCTTGAAAATATTGTGGGAGAAGGAGAAAATGCTGGTAGCCAGCATTTTCTCCTTTTCCCACAATATTTTCTAACATTTCTAAATCATATTTCAATTTTTTATTCGCATCTATTTTGTAGTCTGCAAATGATATCAATTTGGGCTAGTCTAAAATTTTGTTTTTTAGTTTTAAACGTATCTATTTTACATCGATTGAGAAACAAGTTCTTACAACTTTTATTATTCTCTCTCGATTCTGCTTCCTGGAATCTACACCAGTGCTCGCGCCGAGTGTATGGCCCATGGAAAGTCCCAAGGTTGACACCCATTCCTGCAGGGATCATATATATATATATATAGAGAGAGAGAGAGAGAGAGAGAGAGAGAGAGAGAGAGAGAGAGAGAGAGACACACACACACACACGATCCCTGATTCCTTGGAATCAAACTTGGAACCATTAGGCTACAAGGGCGATGTTCTACCTCACAAAATTTTGTCATTTGCTAAAGGGTAAAGAACCATGTTCAACTTAGGATGAGTTTCGTTCTGTATCTTCCACAATCCCCCGTAACATAACTAAGAACCTTCTGGGGGCTTCGCCAATGTGGATAACTGGTGGCAATGATATTATGAATAAGGGATCCAATTGTATATACACATCCATATGAGCCGTGCTCTGTGAAAAGGGGGCTTAACGCATCTGCGAAAAGTATCCACCCAGGTCAGCCTGCGCAGTCCGCGCAGGCTGACCTGGGCCGAAACTTTTCGCTATGGGTCAATTTTCTGTATGTCCAAGGACCAGTCTACCTCATAAATAAGTCAGTTGTTAAAAAAAGTGGCTATTATCGATCCGTAAGTATGTGATGGCTTGCTTGGTATGATGGATTACGGAGATGCATTAAGCCCGCTTTTGCCAGAGCATGGCTCATATATATCTACACTATCCCTGATGAATGAAAAATCATTTTTGAAATGCTTTAGTCAAAAACTTTTAAGAGCAGATAATGTACATTTAAAAGACATGACAAGTTTTTTGTTTTTTTTTTCAGCCCTAATAAAGATGGGCTGCAAAAATGGGTGAGAAAAGGAGAAAATGCTGGTAGATGTAGATTTCACTGGGAGTTTCTTCTTTTCAATCAATATTATTGATATTTTCAACTATTTCAGAAACATATATAACTGGTTGGTATCTACCTTCAGTCTGAAAGTTTGCTCCGATGCTATTTTTGTTATTTGTCTCCGCAAACAAATAACAAAAATAGCATCGGAGCAAACTTTCAGACTGAAGGTAGTTGGTATCCAATGGTTAACAAGCCAAATTTGATTAGTATGCAAGAGCTTTCAATAAAGACAGATGCTAAGTTTTACTGTATTTTTTGTGAGGAGTATCGATGAATGCAGTTCTAAACTTTCTTTTCTGCGCAGCTGAATGTGCTTGCTATTGACTGCCCCTGACATAGTGGCTTGCTCCGTTGTTATTATTATTTTTTCATTGTGTCTACACAAGCTGAGAAACAATAAAAAAAATAACTTTGAAGATAACTTATGACCTACTTTTTGGTATTGATAACAAATGAATGAATTTGTGATTGGTCAAAAATGTAAAAATGTTTATTCTAAAGGCCCTTGTGGTAAAAAATGTAGAGATATTTATTCTAAGGGCCCCTGCCTATTTACTGGCAATTTACGCCGTTTATCCTTTTTAGAAGATATTTCTTGTATTTCAATCTACGCACTAGTGGCACTACCCGGTTCTACCTTCAGTCTGAAGGCTTGCTCCGATGTACGCAGCTAGTCACCGAATCGGGGGTATACTGCAGTTCCCATTTCCAAAGGAAAAAATAATTTACACGATCAATACTTGTAACCTGTGCTATTCTGATTTCGATGAAAAATCTTAAATCTAATAGAATTGAATACATCAAGTTTTCATGAGAAATGAACCACCAACAACTACAGTGGAAAAGCAAAATTACTTACTTTTCTATCTGTGAATCGTGTAAATCTAACTATTGTCACTGTTAGATCTAGACGTAGCACGAAGAGGTCATAAAGGGGGTCGATAGAAGTACCAAAATAGACCGGAATAGACCGCAATTAATCTGAATGGACCGGAACGGATAGGAATGGACTTGAATATACGATGTAAACTCTTGCAGCAATACTTCATTTATTGATATTGGAAAAGGAAAAAGCCTGAACATATTCATGTAAGTTAAAACAGGAACTTGCACGACATTAGGCGACAAGGAATGGACCTTAATCATGAAAGGAAATTTTGGAAACGTCGTATACAGTCGATTAGGCAGTAGCAGATCTCGGGGTATAGCGGATAGGCCGTTAATGTTTTACCGAGAAAATCTTCTGTCGGCATGTAATAGAACAAATCCATGTACCATTGAAAAGAATGATATTTCCACGATAGATTGATGATGTTTTTTTTTACAATATGCATTTGTGACGGTATTCTAATCTCACAAAAACCAAAATGGGGCAACCGGAAGTTCAATTTTTTTAACGCAGGAAAAAATACAGCAGACGAAACCTTCAATCAAATTTTCAGGTATGTAAAGTTTAAATCACGAGTTTTTGGTATGAAATGGTGTATAAATATGTCTTCTTTTACCACAAAGAATACCAGCTCCATGTATAAACGCGTGACATTGAATATTGACCTAAAGATACCGCGCCCGATTTGGTCTGTAGCGGATCAGCCTTGCGAGGTACACCTAATGTGTATATGCAGAACTTCAGAGGGGCCTTCCCAAAATCAATGTTGACTGTCAAACCGATGTAAAATGTGAATTGAACTTAATCTGTAACTTTTTAAAATGAGGATGAAGGTCTAGAAAATAGAAAATATAGGTCACTGTAAAATCAGGAACTGTACTTTGTGATAAAGGGGTTTATGTATATCTGGTATTGGTTAAAACCAGGTATCTTGTCAAAACTTCACCTTAGGGTGTGTTGATCTTCATCTCTGATCAAAATGTTTGTAGACTAGTTTATATCTTGCATAAATTGTAATAATTATGGTCATTGTGACCAATGCATGGTGGAAATTTAGTGCCACTAGCACTTATATCAACTGATAAATAGAACTTTTGCAAAAAAAACAGTAAATGTAAGTGGTAAAAGCTCAAGCAAGGCCAGAGTGAATTTGTGCATTAATTATATGAAGCTTTGTCTTGTTTCAGGCACTCATGACTGAACCATCTGATAATTGTCTTCTTCAACAAAGAACAATCAACCCTCAGTTCTGCATGCAGTGGCATTGGAACTGTTTTGACAGAAAACTCAGTAATTTAAGGCTATTGTGCCTTTGAAATAAAGAAACCACAAGCTGAAACAAAAACAAAGTTATTGGTCAATAGAGAATACTCCAATATGAATGACAAATATGCTTGTCTAGTGTGGATTCCAGATTTATTGATATTTGATACAAGTCTACATAAAATGGTCTTAGATCAACAAAGAAATCATATAATATCTGATGTAGCAGGTTTAACTATAGGT
Source organism: Hippopus hippopus (assembly GCA_946811185.2). NCBI lineage: Eukaryota > Metazoa > Mollusca > Bivalvia > Cardiida > Cardiidae > Hippopus > Hippopus hippopus. Next base: position 3,342,602 of record OX328108.1, on the reverse strand, counting down.
CATCTGCCACTAAGACTTAGACCATTGGCAAGTTGTTTTTATGATTTATTGCAGACTGTAGCGGATATAATTATATGCCTAAGCAACTAGAGTCTTGAAAACATCGTGAAAAGAGGAGAAAATGCTTGTAACCAGCATTTTCTCCTTTTACTTCCCTCAAGGTATAGCAAACTTTTTAGAAACAGTAATTTGAGCCATATAATTATAATTTGTCCTCTGCAAATGCTTTCATTTTGGAGCAGTCTAAAACATTGTTGTGTGCTTAAAGAGCTAAATAAAATGAGGTCTTCTATGCCAAAAGGCAGTGTAATGAATATTCAGGTTACTGATTATTTATTCTAAGAACTGTATCTGGGATTTCATCAGACAGTCGAAGCTTTTTACATCTTACCATGGAGCTTATTGTATAAAGCAGCATACAATTAGCTGTAACTGCATTATATGACTGAAAACCCTCCTCTTTTGAAGCAAATAACTTGCCAAAATATGTTGTAACCACCTCCACCCCCCCATCAGACAGATATTCTTTGTATGGCACACTTTACTCAATATACAGAGGGTTCAAAAGTAGGTTTACAGTGTATAATTAGTGACATATTATACACTGTATACCTACTTTTGCACCCCCCTGTATTCTGTATCAATAGGTAAAACTGTTGTCCTAACTAGCATATCTGCAACAACTAACTTGCTGTGCCTTCTGTAATTGGTTTCTTCTTCCTTGTATGGTTGTGGATTGTTTTATTGATATTCCTTACAAAAGAATAAACAGCCATCCTCAGATATAATTTAAAACAGATTTTAACATACATGTACCTGTCTGGTACGAAAAAAATTTGACAATTGATGAAAGTGCTCGTTATGATCAAGTTGCGCAACATTGATTTCCATGCAATACAAACCTGTTTATTTCATATTGATGAAGAAAGATGATATGTCATGTACTAACAAAATATTTGGGAACAAACTGTGTTGTACGTTAATGGTGTCAAACTATTGGCTGGAGTCTTTCTAGAGAGCATGTTTGTTTTTTACGAGCTTTCAGTGAAAACAATGAAGCAAAATGGTGAAAATGCTCATCATGAGGAATTCTCACTTATAGTCAAAACTTTTTTTTTTTTCCCCAAATTTCACCAAAAAAGAATATCATATAATGGGAGACAGAAATTAATATAGTTACTGACACAACCATGAGTTACTGATTCATGAATGTGTCAGTATACCGGTTAGACTAGTTTATACTGTTTTAAAATTGCACTTGAGTGCAACAATCGATATCATTAAACAGTGACCTGATGTAGTTTACCACTCTTTATCTCTGACTTATGCCTTGAAATTGCCCCCCCCCTCCCCCTCCCTTTTCAAATACCATTTAAAAAGGATGCTGTTTTCTACTTTCAACCATTTTACTGAAGCCAATTAACCTTACAGTCTATTTCGTGGCCTTTTCAATTACAATTACGGCACACACACACAAAAAAAAAACTCCCTTGCAACTGGATTGGCTGGGTAGTGCTTACCTTCGATCCGAAGGGGAGCTCCGATGTTATTTTTTTATTGTTTCTCCACTCCGGAGACCCAATCACAAAAATAAGATCGGAGCAAGCCTTCAGACTGAAGGTAGGTAGTGCTGAGACTACGACTAAAATTGTTAAATGTTAAAAACAATCTTGGCCTGTCTGTGAATCAAACTCTGGATCCATGTAAATATATCAAAAGTGCACCACCAACGATTTAATTGTTGATTTACGGCACTTGACAGCTTTCAGACTGATTTGAGATGACCCCTCAACTACATTAGTCTATAGACCCTTTTAGGTTTTGACTACTTCCTGGTAACGAAACTGGAAAACTGCGCATGCGCACTCGTGTAGGGCAAAAAAGCTAAAGAAAACAGTGGCCGATTATTGATTATGTGCACAAAAATTATGAATGATTACATGAAAAACGTTCTGTCCAGGGGCAAAGAAATGATACATAGCCAAACTTATTTGCTTAGGGTTCAACCACATTGAAAAAAAAAAGATCCGTATTTAAGTGACAGCAGGGATCGTATATACACATGTATATACGATCCCTGGTGACAGTATGACGAAGACGTCAAAGAAAAAACAAGAAAACGCGTCACCGTTGCGGATTAACGATAATATTCTAAATGGCCAAGTGTGTAATTTGGTTCAATATACCTTTATCTAGTAAACTAACAGATCAGGACAGTTTCAGAGAAATAATATGCACGCCTACAAATCCTTTTTTTGTTAATGGTTGGGTCCTTACATGTGCTTGTTACTTGCGAACGTCAAATCTATACGAGCTACAACATCATCAAGGCAAAGGTTAATCGATTCCAGGTAGTAACAGACAAACCCTGCAAAGTACGCGCTGGAATACTGTGGAAAAAGGAAAAACGTTTGTTGCCAGCATTTAACCGTCACCATAATGTTTCCTCAAGCCATATTAGGTAGGGTCGTTAATTAAGACGAGGGAGAGTAAGGTAAAGGGTTTATAAGGGTACCCACCAAATATATCTCATACTTGTTAGTTTGGTACCCACCAAATATATCACATACTTGTTAGTTTTATCATAGAACTTTTATAACATAGAACAAGTCCTGTTGTCGTGTATGATTACTCTTTTTCAATAATTGTTTTTACGAGGGATGGTAAGCCCTATGTAACATGTAATTTATGTTCCCTGTTTCCACAGAAACAAAAAAACTCTCGGGAAACATTGTTGAAAGGTTGAAATAATGGCTAAAAGCATTTTTCTGATTTTCTCACCGTGTGTTTTTTTTTTTTTTATTTGATCTAGTCGTCAAGATTTGTAAATGTTTGATAAAGGGTTAGTTGGAAGTTTAACAGTTTTAACAGTAATTAGTGAGATCACTGTACACAAGGAGCCATGTGAGCGTGTCGAATACATAATTATGGAGGGAGACAATATGATAAGTAACCCTTAGCCTGCAGTGCGTTATCTGTAATGGACTCCGCGAAAAGCGTAATAAGAGAAAAGTTCGTATATAGGGGAAGTCTGATCTTGAATCCTCACAAGTTCTTATGATACCGGGTTTGAGTGATACTGATCACGGTAAATGACGCGAACTTCAACGCAAATTCCTCTCAAGCTGGTCAAAAATATAACTTCGGCAGGATATGCCTTAATAATCGATAACCTATAAAATAATAACAATAGGCCTAAAATATAAAACAAGAACTCTATAGAATCTCTTCAAAAAAAAAAAAGGACGATACAATATTGAACAAATAATTTGAAAAAAAATATGGGGACGGTTAAAGAGGGCCTTATACTCATTTTCAGCCAGTTTTAACTCATTTTGTCTTTATTTTATCAAACTATAGTCATTCTTATATCTTCATGACAAATATTGCGCCTGACGGTTGCAAGGTTGCTTAGATTACGGTCGATAGAAAATGTATTTCGCAGAGTTGTGGCCTTCTATGTAAACAGAATCGTCGTTTCCGGTTTTTGAATCGAAAATTTCGATATATCCGTTATACACTCGGGTAGATTCGTATGATGATCATGCATTCTGTCACGTGACTGTATTTGACCTTCGCCCTGCGTCTAATCAGGGATCTTATATACGTGTATACGATCCCTGGTCTAATGAGGTAAACAAAGGAAAATGGAGGCTTCTCTGTTGCATCCTCGGTTATCAGACGGAGGTCGCGGCCTATATGCAAATTACACCGTATCCGACTCTAGGCGGAGACCAACGATAAATTTCCGTGACGCACCGCCATTGTTTACAGCTTCGATCGTCAGCCAGTTTTCTTCTGACCAATGTTCGGTTTCTAATACAAATCTCCGTGTTTCTTTTTCTCAACTACACCATATATGTCAGTAATTTATCCATTTTTACACAAAGAACTGATTTCTGTACCATTCTAAATTGTTTGAAATTTAAAAGCGTTTTTGATCACCGGCTGTAGACGGGCATCTTTAAGGGGGAAGTGTAACCGATTCGGAATGGAAATTTTGGACATTTAAATCAAAAGTGGGGTGTTTTGAGTGTGGGACGTGTATCTGTTTATTCATCCCAGTGCACAGCATGACAACACCATCCTGTGACACTATTATTCTTCACAGATTTTATCGGTAAATTCTTTTGACAAGTCCCAATATAACAGACTTTCAACAGTATGATACTGGACTTTTTGCCCTACAAGCAGTGCGCATGCGCGTAAAGCGGAATTCTGGGATCGAATTTCCTTGGCAACGAACGGCGTCCTAAAAAGGTCTATACTATCCGTTACTACCCAAAGCTATACGCTATTGACCTAATTAGCGTCTTCGAAAAAGAAGGTATTTTTTATCGTTAAAGGATTTTTCAGCTAAAAATGTGGACTGCTTTTGAAAGATCTCTCCGGGGGCGGGAGCCGGGGGAACCGATATGAAGGAGCATCTATTCTGCAGAGCTCAACTTTTTGCCTTCTAACAGGCTTGATTCTAGGTGGAGTGTGCAGATTTTATTTACAATTTATAAAACTCACCGACGGCTTTGTTGATATCGACATTTAGACAGGGGTTCATCGACATCTCAGCAGATTTTTACAAATGATAAATCTGTCTCTTTATATCAGGCTTTCACGATTCTTTGGAGCAAAACTATATAAGACAAAGGATCTATTAGAATAAGTTACATACTGCCCTCCGTCTCTTAAACTAGGCAGTTGTTCAAATTCTGTTATAAATAATGCAACTTAAAAGTATTTCAGCCCTACTACTATAAATAGAATAGAAACGTTAAGCCCATAGTACCTGTATCGGTGATATCTTTGATGTAGCCCGAGGATCTTAACTGTTTTAACCATAAACACAACAGCTGAATTGGTATGCTTGATTTATTCTTCATTTTTATATTTTCGTTTTTCTTAATTTCATTTTCATTCCTTTTTACGACAGAATACTTCGCCAAGCATGTCATTCATTCATTCATTCATTCATTCATTCTTCTTTTTCCGCTTTCTTTCTTTCAATCAATTACTGCTAAACAATCGTGTTAGAAAATCAAAGCGTTGAAAACACTGTAGTGGCATTTGTCAAGGACGCCATAGTGTGGAATTTGAAAGAAAAAGAGAAATATTATTCAAATATGGCTTGAAAGTCAACCTACTAAGCAAATTAATACCTCTTTGATTGAAGGGAGAGTACTCCTTACAAAGTTAGGATTATTTGTGTACTGGTGGCCCCCCTTCAATGATTCAGGAGGAGTCAAGAGTTATGCCCCTTGACAGAAGGATGTATGATGGGTAGATAGAGAAACCATATATATATACATGTATATCGAGTAAAATCAAGTTTTTATCTGAAAACTATGATTTTGAGATATTTTTGGCAGTACAAGTAGTTTAATAATTGGGGGCTAGGGGACAAAAACCGTAAAATGCTTAATGCATCGCTCTTATGAGAACTAAGTCACTTATGAGAACTAAGTCACTTATGAAAACTAAGTCACTTAAGAAAACTGAGGCGTTTATCACATACTAGATGACTCACAAAATGATTACTACATATAATATATATAGGTTTGTATATATTATATGCATAACATACTTACATGGATGAACACACCTATAATTCAATTTTGTTCATTCAAGCTTAACATACTATAATGCCCAAGGGCTAGTGTGCTTATTTTGTTTTCTCCTATTATCCTTTTATCATCAGATGCGCTTAATGCTACTTTGTTCACCACTATGGTACTAATGTCATGACCACTACTTCTTATTATATTCATCTTTCTAAGTTGTGTCTTACCATTAAATAAACAATTTTTATAATCTTCATAGGTAATATTTTTTTGAATAACATATTTTTTAACCCCTTTACACTTTTTATTTTCCTCTCCATCAAACATCTTATAAGAATACAGTTTAGCTCTAAGTCCCACAAACTCTTCTATAATATCTCCTCCAACCTCATCTTTAAACATTCCTAGTACTTTCTTATTACAACCAGTTGGTATACCTGATAAATGATCTTTTGGATAATTACTAGTATCAAACTTACTCTTTACATCATCAGCTATATCCTTATAAAAGTCCTTTGTTTGTATTTCATACATTAAGCTGTCTGTATCAGTAAATAGAAGTTTAGCTCTATCTCCATATTTCTGCTTAACATAGTTGTAGTGGAAATCATACATTAAAGTCTTACTTAAGTCCAGAATGCACATTCCTAAATAAACCGGTTTATTAAAAAGTAACCTTGTCTTTTTCATATGAATAGCGATGAAATTCTCACTAAAAATGTTACAATGAGCGAAGTTAGGTTTAACGACCAATTTTTCTGCTTTTAATCTATCATAAACTAACCTAATATCCACTCGATTTCTAATATTTTCCATGGTCTTGCCAAATACTGAGTTATTCATTAACTTAAAAAAGTCCTTTTCAAACTCATTATCAGCTTTTGTTCTTAAATTAGTATTAAGCTCAATATAAGGTTTAAGCCATTCACTTTGCTCAAACTTAATACCTCTGTGAATTTTACTTATTTTTAACCCCAAACTCTCATACTGCTTAAGATTTTCATAGTGAGTAACATACTTTTCTTTATCCCATAAGTTTGGAATTAGCTTATTAACTTTATTTACTTTAATCCCCTCAGGGGCTAAGGGATAATCATTATGCAAGTCATGCAATCCTTTAGGATACTCTAAATCAACCTTCAAAATACAAGGAATCCGCTCCCATTTATTTAATTCACCCTCACTCATCCATTTAAAACCATGTGTAGGAAGAGGTTTACTCATTGCCCATCCATACAGATTATTAGCATCCAAATAAGTTATATACTTTGAAGATTCACCAGGGTCATACTTATCACCCATATACTTATTATTTGCTTTTGCATATCTGTTGCTAATCATTGATACTCCTCCTCTGATACCTTTTTCTATCATTAACAACATATCAGGATTAGTTAATAATTCTAATTCCACATTAGTAACTTTTAATGTTGCATCCCAAGCTAAACCTGGCGCTGTGAAGTAATGTGCAGGGTCTAATTTATAATGCTTGCAACAAATGTTTCTAAAGTTCTCAAAAACATCAGATAAAAACAAAACATTAACTTGATTATATAAATTATGATAATCTTCTAAAGTTTTCATCTCAAACGTTTTCCAAACTTTTTGCGCATGTGCATAATCCTCATCACTAATATCCTCTTCATTAAGTCTAGAATAAAACGCTTCTTTAGGTGGTAGTTGAGTTTCTTTTAACTTTTCTGACGAACTCATATACTCATAAGGATAACAGCCTTTTCTAGTTACTAGATTAAGTTTGTCATCCGTGTAATACCTTTTAACATTGCTAAAAGCATCTTTATCTAGATTATTAACTAGCTTATCTAAACTTTCAGCCATAAACTTAAAACTATCAATAAACCTTATCTGATGATGTATAGGTTTAGTTTCTCCTTTTGTAGTATAACTCCCAACCTGTATTTTTTTGGTAAAGCTAATATACCTTTCATCATTGTTAGGAATACAACTAATATCTCCCTCACTACAACCAAGATTTTTTACAAATAGGTGGCTATCATAACCACTAAGGTTATGAAACACCACAGGTGTAAAATTAGGTTTTCTATACAAGAAATTGCATGTTTTATGAGCAGCTCCTCGATATCTACCAGTAAAATGACAATGGTCTCTAACCTTGCAATTTTTAACATCATCAGTGAATTCTCCGTTACATATCCAACATTTATTTTCTCTTTCAAAGCTCTCTTTTTCTTTTTCTTCAAATATCATTTTCTTCGTATGCTAGTAATTTCTCTAATGTCCTTTTCTAACATTTCCATGAATTGTTGCGCTGCATCCTCTCCGGTATAACTTACTAATTTTGGTTCATATACTTCATCATCAAAGCATTTAATATAGTAACAAAAGCTAGATGGTTCATGTTTTTGGTATTGTTCAGTATAACTACTTTCAGGTTCTGGTTCACACGAATGCAATGGTTTAATATAACACTCAAAGTCAGCGTAAACGATAAAAGGAACCTTTTCTGACCTATGGTAGTTTTTAAATTTTAAAACGGTTTCCTCTTTTGGTAAATCTATTTTAACGTAATCATGTTCTTTACAATACTGTATATGCTTTTCCAACGCTTCTTTAGACCAAAATGGATTAAAACACCTTAAGCAGACGTGACTCTTTTCCTTATGCTTTGATACCTGAGAGTATAGCAAACGACTAATGCTTTTTACTAGGCAGTAATGCTTTACTCCGTTTTCTTCTATCAAAAGAAGAACTATATTATTATCCCTTTTCCCGTAAAATTTACTTATTCTAAGAGGATAGGAGCTTTTTCTATCATAACCAACTATTGTAATGGATATGGTAGGGTTTTGCTTTTCAAACTTACCAATATCATCTAAAGAAACTGGATATTCTATGTTTTTCATATTTAATGTGTTTTCTTTTTGTTTTAAAGCCTTGTCAACTCTTTCTGGATGGTTTTTTTTTGGATTTAATGCTCTTATAACACTCCATAAAAAGCATTTATTATCATCATTTTTCATGTTAATAATAGCTTCTTTAGCAGCTAATTCTTTAGGTAGGGGAAAATATGTTTCTCCCCTCATTGGATTATAAACTACAGTGTGTAATTCTACATACTCTACTTTATCAAACTCCCATTTTGTGTTCAACATAACAAGATTAGTTATTTGTTCCATAATTTGTTCTACCATAGTATCATATAATTCATCTAAATTGGTTCCTACTAAATTAATTATAGGCTTCCCAGAATGAATCTGAAAATCTCTATACTCATATTGACCTTGAAAAAAACTATCTTCAATTAATTTTTTAAGTTGTATAAAAAGACGTAATTTTACTTTACTTCCACGGTTTTGTCTTAATACTATAATCATTTTCTCCCGTATTATTTCTAAATATTCTTCTGGGGTATATCCAGGTAAACCATTAATGGTGTATTGATTCGCAAATTCTTTTAAAGAAGAATTTGTTTTAACAACTTTTAAATTATCATATTTCTTTTGTTTTTTGTATAATTCAGAAATTTTTGTTTTTAATGCTTTAATTTCAGGTGATATATTTCTCGGAATTTCTTCGATACTATCTAAATACTTTATCAATTCCTCAGTTGTGGTTGTAGGTGGAGTTGGTTTTGGAGGAGGTGGTGTGTAAGGTGATGGTTGTAATACCGGAGCTCTAAAATCACCAATACTATAGTCTAATATTGCTGCCCCCCGGTTAATTAAGAGGTTGATTAATTCACCTCTTCTAAGCCTAGAGTATCCTCGTATTCCTCTAGACCTAGCTAAATTTTTTAAACCACTTACGGTATATATATTATAATTTTCCATTTTTTATATATAAAAAAAAAAAAAAGCTGAAGTCATTTTTTTGTTTCAAAAAATTTTATTATATCTGCATATAAATATAATAAAATTACTGAATGTTAATCCTATATTTATCTTTCCAAACTCTTCCATTCCAATTCTCAATCGTTTGTGGGCAGCGGTCTATAAATTGACCTGCCTTATAAATCGATGGAAAGGTTTTTATTTCTCCAGTTTTAACATCCTCTAAACTAACTTTCTTAGGATTATACATAATAGTTTTTAATCTATCAAACTTAGGGTCTTTGCTTTTTTCTGGTTTAGGCTCTTCCTCTGGTAGTAAACCATGTTCTTTCACCAACTCAACTAAACGCTTTTTATTCCAGTATGAGTAGAAATTTATATTATTTTCTTTAAGAATTTCTTTTAAATCTGTAACCTTTATCATTTTTATATAGAAAAGAAAAAATCTTAATACACTACACTCATTTTATTTCCATCAGACTGGAAGTTAATTAATCTATCACTAATAATAACAGCATATGCCTCTGTGTTCGCAAGCACATTTTCAGTAAAATGCGTTTTAATTTGGATATCGGTGACAGAGTATTTTAATCTCTCACTCTGTTTGGAAACATCAAACAAAAACAAAGGATAAAGGGTTTTATAATCTGAGGGAGTAATGTTAGGGTTTGACACCATTTCATTCATGTTATAAAACTTAGACCTAAATAGAGAAGCGTCACCATACACTCTACTAAATTGGTTTGCAGTGAATGAAAGATTATAATCAACAGCGGGATATCTAGTAGAATTTAACGTAACATAAATGTTTTTAACGTTTCTATGGTCAAATATGGCTGGATTTTGTTGTTGGTCACCACTTTTACCAGTTTGAAAACCAACAATGATAAAACGTGGCACTTCAGGTGATGATTTAACAGAAAGTCTCCAAGTAAATGATGTTGACTCGGGAACCGCGATAGAGTCGCACTGTCTCATTCTATATCCAACTGGTATTTTTTCTTTTTTTTCGATAATTTTATAAAGTTCCATTTTCTCTCCATCTGCGGGTAGCACGTGTGGTATAAACCAAGATACTCTAAGTAAATTAATTCTACCATCAGCAGGAGCAGCACCATCTCGAAAGACCGCATCATTATCATCATTTCTCGTTAATGTGAGAGTTTGCTTCATTCCATACAATATCTTATCATAATCATCACAAAAACCAAATATATGTTTTAATGGAACTCTGAAGCTAAAGGTACCTCTTGGAAGAGGGTCATTAATAATATAATTTCTTCTTACAACAAAACCAGTGTTTCCGGCACCCGCGTTAGCTGCTGTATCTTTATACCAACATTGATTTAACCCTTGTGATTTAGAGAAATCATCCGGATATTTTAACAAACCAAGCATTGTAGTAGCCTGACCAGGATACAATACAGATTCAATCTCCATACCTGAAAGTTGATACTTAATATTTTTAAAAAGATACATGAGACCATTGTTTGTTAAAGAAATATTAGTGTTAGCATCGTAAACTGCTCCAGTATCACTTCTTACTAATTCACCTACAATAAGTAAATAACTCTCACTAGGATGAGTAAAAATATCTTGAGTCTCAATGTTAATCCTAATTTCTCCTCCTGAGTTGTTGAGATTGGTACCAGTGATTGGTTCATACTCATGGTGTTCATACTCAGTAATACTATCATCTTTTAAAATTGGGTCGGTGATTTTTAAAATATCCATTTTATAATAACAATTATAATTTTAAATGAGATAAAAATTATAATTGTGTTACTTAAATTTTTAACCAAAACTGGGGAAAAGATTTTTTTTTATCATTAACAAACACACCTTCAAGTTTAATGTTTTTTGTGATATCCAGTTTAGTTTTAGGATAAACTCTATTACCATATACAAGTGTTATTTGAGATATCCCCCACTTTTGTAAATATTCATTCACCTTTTCCTCAATCTCTTTCATCTTAATTACCTTTTCAGGAGATAACTTCACAACAACTCTTTTATAACCATATTTCGTTTTATTAATTTTGAGGATTTCACAATCTTCTATGTTTAAAGAACCACCTACTATAGTAATACAACTAGTATTATATTTTTCATAATCTACACGATTAAATTTTAAATCTAGCATTATCTTTTTTTTATAAGTAATATAATTTCTTTAACTTATTTTTTATTTTTTTCTTCATACTATTTTAATACCCGCTCCACTGTTTAATCTTTTAACTAAGTCTTGAATAGCAATGGCACTTCCATCTATTAATGTGCTAATGTTTTGCGTTTTAGGAGACTCATTGGGTGGGGGTGTCGTGTTATATTTTTGTAAAATTTGCTTCGATTTTGGTGTTAAAGCTTTTGTAACTAATTTTTTCCCCGCTTCTACAACCGCACTTTTTCCAACCTCTAAAGCTTTCTTTGCACCTTCCTTAGCTACACTCTTTCCTACATCAAGAGCAGAAGACGCAATTTGTTTAGCTGCACTACTAGTAAAAAGCCTCGCTAAAAAGTTAGCAATACTATCAAAGATTCCGGAACCACCGTATGAATACCTTTTTTTAAATCCGTGTTTCTTAGTGATTATCATCTTTTTATAGTATAGACATTAAATTTTTATAAGCGTGTGAATTTAAAACACCTTGTCTTTTTAATTCATCACAAATGCTTACTACCTCATTTCTTACACCTGTATTACCTGCTTCTTTACTTGCCATCAATAGGTCTAGTCTTTCTATTAATGCGTTAGGGTCAGATGGGATAACAATTCCTTTTCCGGATAATCTCATATCATTCCAAAAGTTGGAAAGAATGTTTTTCCATTTATATGATTTACCACTTTTTGGATATTTAGATGATGGGCTATTATTACTATAGAGGGTATTGCTGTTTATCATTATCTCCTTGTAATCTTTAAAATCCTCATCATTATAAATATTTTTGTCTGGTATTTTAGACACGATTAATTCCCATAAACCAGGGGTACCCTCATAAAACTTATCACCAACTATAATATTATCCTCTGAAATTCTAACTGGTGTGTTGCCAATATAAAATATATTATTTTTGTCATATAACCCATACGTTCTATCAGCTTCAGACTTAGTAGTAAACTTTCTTAGGTACTTTTCCGCAATTGGTCCAATAAAAGATGGAATGGTTTCTTCCTCTTGTTCTGCTTCAAAAAGCCGTATTAACTCAGTAAATTCTTCATCTGTCATTTCTTCTGATTTTTCATAAGCTGTGATAGATGGAAATGCTGGAAAAGTAATAGCTTCTGGTAATTTTTCTACACCTTCTTTAATAGGTTTAAGTCCCTCTGTAATCTCCTTTGTTGTAGCTTTTTGCGTTTCCGTTATAGGTTTAAAAAACTTTGACAAATCGGTTTGAAGTTGTTGTTCTCCTGTTCTCTCTGCTAGTAGATTATCCCGAATCTTCTTTCTCGTTTCGAGATACTCTTTTACAATTAAGTCTCTTTTTGCAGGGTCAGTTATTTTTAGAAATGACATTTTTAATTAGCAGCATATTTTTTTAATAGTTTTTATCATAGTTTTAACATATATTATTCTCTTATATTACGTGTCTGAGGAATTATCAATTTCACACATACACTTACACCTATACCTAATTTTAGGAAAACGTAATTTAAGTCTCCTAATGGATGGTGTGATTCTTTTCAACGAGCCTCCGAAAGGACTCACGAGCTTCTTGTCTTCCTTTTTCTATTAAAGATTCTTCGTTTTCAGTAGAAATCTTTTTCTTGATATTGGTACGTATTTCTTCCTTCATAACCTTATACTTCTCTACTTCTTCCATAATCAGTTTAAATTCTTCATCTGAAACAATACCATCCACCAAAGCCTTGGAAATATGTGTTGAAAGAGTATCTAATTTTGCATCTGCAAGCATTCTAATCTTCATATGCTTTTCTGCTTTGCTTCTAGTATTTCTTACAACAAAATTACCAACTACACTTAGAAGACCAACTCCTAAGGCAACTCCTTCTAAGGCAACAACAACGGGAATCGCTACTACTGTAGATAGCAGTCCAATTCCTCCTGCACCTGCACCTAAAGCTGTTGTAGCTAAAACAACATCAACATTGCTTATAATTCTTGAAGCACGTAAATACTTTTTTGCTAGAACGTCTCTAGTTTGAACTTCTTTCTCAAGGAATTGTTGTATCTCTGAAATCTTTTGTAAACGATAGGAATGACCTTTGTCATCTCCCATTGCATGCATTTCAATAGGTGGGGCGCTTGCGGTACTTCGTTCTTTGGGTAATAGAGGATATATTTTATTAGGGTGTTCCTGATTTGTATCTGTCATTTTATTAATATAATAATTTTTTTATGCTAAATATTTTAGATAGCAGAATAACTCTCCCTCAGGTATTTCGATTGGTTTTTGTGAGAAATTATAAATGTAGACTAAGATATCATTAACGTCATTATCAAGATGTGTACTATTAAAAATGGTTAAACTATCTTTCCATTTATTACTAACAGATATCACTACAACTCCTCGTGTAGTTATATAACCAAATCCTAGCGAAAGTCTCATACCATCACGAGGAGGAATCTTGATATCTACTTGTGAGTATATTTTCCATTTTAGAGAATCTTGCTTTAAGGGTGGATATCTTACTCCATGTAAATGAGGTTTCCAAAATATAGTTTTATGTTGGGTAGTAATATTAGGTTTTATACCAAATTTATGAATATCCATTTTTATTTGTTGTAAATAATATTTAAATATTACAATATAGCTCCTAGGATAGGGATATTAGCAAATGGACTATTAGGTCCGAGTAAAAGTCCTTTTCCATCATACATTTTTCCTCCTTGCTTTAAATACAACCCATCACCAACGGAAGCTAATCCTTTACCTTTGTATGGTTTTAAGTATAATCCACATCCATCAGTTTCAACTTGACAACAGAGTCCTCCTTTTTTAAGGTAAAGACCTGACCCCATTGCTTTTGATACACCTGATTGAGCTAATCCAGAAAGAGCACCAACACCTAAAGCTGGTAAAACGGTTTTTGCAAGCATCGGTAAAGCTCTAGCAGCTAACCCAGCTAACATTCCGAGAAAACCCCCTTCTATCTTCATGTTATGTTTAAGTTGTTTTGCAGTCATTTTAATAGTTATACCCACACCATCCTCATAGGCTTTAGCCATTTTCTTTGCTTGTGAATTGGTAATTGCTAAAACATCATTACCATGTAAATCTTCATGACCTAAACGAATACTTACTGGACAACCAGCTTTAACAGCATATTGAAGTTTTTGCTTTTGTCCTTCAGATATATTTACTTTAACATTAGTGTAACTCGTCATTTTATATACAAATATTTTTTTATTTAGCTCATCTAGCTTCTCTAATATGAAACCTAATTTTTAAATTTTCACCTCTAAGATTTAGTAAATTGTCATTTTGGTCAGTAATATTTACCTCTAGGTTATGTATTTCATTTAATGTTATTGGTAAGTATACTAAATTAACTGGTGACTCAATTATCTTATATCCAGGTGCAACATCTGGGAAAAAGGAGTAAATAGTGTTTTTTGTTGAACCATTAACATAACTTCCTGAGATAATATCTATGTTAACGAGCAAACTATTTATGCTAAGAATGTTCACTACATTCTCTGACTCGTGAAATCCTTGTGTATATTTAGCGCGAGTAAATCCTAATACTTTGGCAATGGAGCCTGGTTGATTAAAATCTACTTGATAACCATCTTCTAAGGTAATAATAGACTTTAGAGTATTGGTGTTTGCAGAAATGTTAATAGGATACTCTTCATTAACTTCATCATAATGACCATTTTTTCTCATTTCCTGTTGAATGGTGCCATTAATGCTAGCAAGGTCGTAACTTCCTTCAGGTATTTTTATTTTAATCCATGAGGTACCATTGTCTGGAGAATAAACGAATGTGCTGTTCGTTTCATCAATGTTTGGAAAAGAGTAGTAAGTTTCAAGGTTTACCAGAGCTATTTCATATACTTTATCCTTTTCCAGTTGAATTGGAGGATTAAACCTTGTTCTAAAACGTGTTTTGTTGTCGCTTACTATAATTTGAAATGATGTTTTGTGGTTTGTATTTTTTACAATTTGTTCTAAAAGTTCTTCCATTTTATAATATTTAAATATTTTTTATACTGACTTAGGTATGTAAAAATTGTCAAAACCGTTTCTGTACTTTCCATCATGTTTTTTACTGGTTAAGTCAATAATAGCAAAACCATGTGGTCTTTCCCATGCCTTTTGGCAAAACTTTCTAAACTCATCCTTAGACATATCTTCACCTATGTGGTAGCTATAAATATGATTAAGGTTTTTTAAATCTTGTCGGAAAAGACAAATAAAATTAGCGTTTTCTCTAATAGTTTGTCTAGGTAGTCTAAAATAATTCTGTGAGAGGTAAAAGCAGTCAACATTACTATGCCTTCCTCGAATGTAGTAACACTCACATTTATTTTGCTTTTCTAAAAGTAAATCATCGAAAATCATTAAATTTTTATTTCCTGAGTTTAACTCTCTCGGGTCAGGTACATCACTAGCATTTTCAAAGAAGTTGCAATTTATATCCGATTTGTTTTTAATCGTTTTAATCCATTCTTCAACTAAAGCTGTTGGTACAATGTTTAGTTCTTGTATCTCATCACGCATGTTAAACAACCTTAAGATACATTCTTTTGGTAGTTTTTCTTCAAAAGCCTTTTTTAGTATTCGGTATTCCGGTTGAAAAAGGCTTTTTCCAAAAACACTCAAATCGTTGTAGTCAAGCCAACCTGGTCTGAGTAAAAGGTTTAACAATAAAGTAGTTTTACCACATCCTGATTTTCCTATAATTAAACCCCTAATACTTTTTGGTAAAAGGGAGTGATTAAATCTCTTTGATACTACTTCATTCCATGATAAGTTTATAATATCCATTTTTATTTAAATATTTTTATTTTTTATATATAAAATAAAATGTATTGTGTTAAATGTAAAAAACATACTGATACGAGTGATATAAAATATACCATTTCGAAAAATGGAAGAAATATGATGCAGGGGAAATGTGTTATTTGTGGAATAACTAAATCACAATTTATAAAAAAAAAACCACTGGGAGTAGCATCTTAAACAAATTTATAAATAATTTACCTGTTGAAATGCATCTCCCAGGACACAACTTTACGGGGCCAGGTACCAAACTAAATGAGAGGTTAAATCCTGATTTAACACCGAAGGAATGGAGTAAACCAATAAACCGTGTTGATAAAGCTGCTTATCACCATGATGTTTGCTATCTTAAGCATGATGATACAAAAACTAGGAATGAAATATGTGATAAAGATATGTTAACAGAGTTAGAAGGTATTTACAATCCTAGTATTAGAGAAAAAATGGAAAAGGGTTTGGTAAGTAAACTCATTGGAACGAAGATGAAATTTGGAATGGGAGTAAAAAAAAAATTTCGACACTTTAAAAACTTTAGCGGAAGAATTACATAAACCTGTAAAAAGAAATTTTAAGAAAAGGAGAGTTAGAGTAAACGGTATAGATAGGATATGGGCTGCGGATTTAGTAGACATGCAAGCATTTTCTAAGTTTAATCATGGTGTTAAATACCTTCTCGCTGTCATTGATATCTTTTCTAAATATGGATATCTGGTGCCATTAAAAGACAAAACAGGAAAATCTGTTGCTATAGCATTAAAAAGTATTTTTAAGGAGAGAAAACCAGAAAAAATGTGGGTGGATAAGGGTAAAGAGTTTTATAACAAAGATGTAAAAGACTTGATTGAATTATATTCTACTGAAAATGAGGAAAAATCTAGTGTGGTTGAGAGATGGATTAGAACAATGAAAGAAAAAATGTGGAAGTATTTTTCCGCTAACTCTACAAACGTTTACATCAATGTGCTACCAGATTTAGTTAAAAAATATAATAACACGAGGCATTCATCTATTAAGATGACTCCGGTAGACGCTAGTAAAAAAGAAAATGAAACGAGAGTTTGGAGAAATCTTTACCCCGATAATCTCGAAATAAGAGACTCTAATCCTAAGTTTTCTGTTGGAGACAAAGTAAGGATAACTAAAAAGAAAAAGACTTTTGAGAAAGGTTATACAACAAGATGGACTGAGGAGGTTTTTACAGTTTCTGAAGTAAAACTTACATCACCTGTAACATATAAAATTAAAGATTTTAATGGAGAAGAAATACAAGGTACCTTTTATGAACCTGAACTGCAGAAAACAAGTCAAGAGCTGTATAGGATAGAAAAGGTTATTAAAAAAGGAAAAAAGAAATCTCTTGTAAAGTGGAAAGGTTATCCTGATGAATTTAATTCATGGGTTGACAATAAAGACATTAGAAATATTTAACTATAAAAAAAATGTCAAATATTTCGATTGAAAACGTAATTTTACCAAATAAACCGTTGAACAATTTCGAATTAGAGGGTGCCGCAAAAAGATTAAAGATTCCTTATTTTAGAGGAGTTTTTTTACTAGATACATTACCGAGAAAACCGAGTAAAAAAGAATGTGGTATAGTAAACTTTGATAAAAGTGGTGGACCTGGTACACATTGGGTCGCTTGGTATAAAAATGGTAAAACTAAAATTTATTTTGATAGTTATGGCATACAACCACCTATTGAAATTCGAGATTATTTAAAAAGTCCAATACAGTACAATACTGACCAATTACAACAAGCTGGGCAAGTATTTTGCGGTCATTTATGTTTGTACATTCTAAAAGAGTTATCTAGAGGTAACCAGTTTCAAAATGTTTTAAATAAACTTTTTTAGTACTATATAAAAAAATGCCTGTTGATAAATTTGGAAGAATGAAAGATGATAAAACAAGCGATGATGGTGTGTCACTCGCTTACATAAATAATAATTTTTTACGTAAAGATGGAACAACTGTTGTTAGTGGGTCTATAAACATGAACGGCAATACATTAACGAGGGTTAGTAATCCAGTAAATCCTCAAGATGCAGCAACTAAGGCTTATGTTGACGCCAACTCAGAGTTGTTGGTTGAAAACGGAGGATACCACGTTACTGGATATTTAAATATGGGTTTTAATCCGATAAGAAATGTTAAGGACCCAACAGAACCAGCTGAAGCTGCTACTAAAAATTATGTGGATAATGTTGATAGAGCCTTCGTTTATAAAGACGGAAGGTGGTATGAGGCAGATGATGCAATTTCAATGGGAGGACGAGTAATTAACAATCTTGGAATCCCTACGAGACACGACCAAGCCTCTAATAAGTTTTACGTGGATACCGCCATTGAGGCAGCTACCGCGGGTGAAAAAGCTTTAACAAAAAAAACAAGATGGGTCCTATTCAATGGCTGGTGGAATAGATATGAATGGTAACTTGATTACTGGTTTACCTAATCCAGTATCCCGTGACTCTGCTGTCAATAAAAATTATGTCGATAATGGTGGAGCCATTATAAAAAATCCGGATGGGAGTTTCATGGCGGTGACTGACATAGACCTTCAAGGTTTTTCTATAAAAAACGCGGCAACCCCAGTAGAAGAGAGAGATTTAGTGACAAAATCATACGTGGATAAAAAAGTCTCCCACCCTATTATAACTGTGTGGGCTGAAGAAAATGGACCAATTGGAAACGGTAATTTTGAGTTTTCATTTGGTAATGGTGCTTCAGGTGCTAGCCATAGGATGGGTGGTTATTGTATGAATGCGCCGGGTAGAATTATAAGAGGTAGTTTATCGGTTGTTACAACTAACCCTAATGTACCAGAAGAGGTAAAAGTTAATATTGTGGTAAACGGAGTAGAGCTGCTTGATTACTCTATTACTAAAAAGAAAGATGAGACTTGTAGTTGTGTAGTTTTTCCTAAACCACTTGAAATAAAACAATGCGATATCATAAACTTTATTTCAAGAACAACCAACCCTACTGCGGAACACTCTTACATATCTATTTTGATAGAGTTAGACTTATAATTACACTAAATAAATATAACTCCTTTCTTAATAAGAAGTTATATTTATATTTTAATGAAGATGTCGTTTAACATGTGTTTTCTTTCTACATATAGGACATTTATATAAATCATCTTTATCACATGAGTCACATATAGATATATGACCACAATCACAAAATAATACATTAGGTTTATTTTCATTACATATGATACACATATCTTCATAATATGTGGTGTTAGTAGTGATAATATCATCTTCATCTTCTGATACTTCCATCCTTTCTAAGTTAATCCCTTCATCATTAGATGGTATAAGATAAAATCCTAAATTATAATTATCATCTATTTTTAATAAATCATTTATTTTTAAAAAGTAATTTTCATTACCCAATGAAACAAAACATCTACTTTTTGGTTCACAACTAGAAAAATTAAATGATACAATTGGATATAATTCACACTTATCGATAACAGAACCTCTATGTTTATTATCAATTAAATCAAACAAAAGGTTTTTATAATCACCAAAAAAATTATCACATCGTAAAAATGGTATTTGAAGAATATGAGGAAAACCATGATTTGGGTCATAATAAGGACTACCAGGTCCAACAAACATCTGTGGTACTTGTATAATAATAGATGTTGTAATATTAGAGTATGGAAATTGATACCTTTCTTTACTAAGTAAGTAATACACAAATGAACTTATTTTTTTAAAAAGAAAAAATATATCTCTTTTTTGGTCTAAACAATCATAACTATAATTAAATTCTAAGTTTAATTGATAAATTTTTTTATCAGAATAATAAGTACTTATTATAGTGCTTTTATCTTTTAAATTATCATCTAGTTTATGATATTCACTATTGGTAAGTTTATTTAACACACTCATATTTTTATTTACCCTAAAAATAAAACAATTAAAATTCAAAAAAATTATTTTTTAACTTAAACATTTTTTTTATAAAATTATAAATTTTTTTTATGAACTTAAATGTATGGAGGAGGGGGGATATAATTGAATTATAGGTGTGTTCATCCATGTAAGTATGTTATGCATATAATATATACAAACCTATATATATTATATGTAGTAATCATTTTGTGAGTCATCTAGTATGTGATAAACGCCTCAGTTTTCTTAAGTGACTTAGTTTTCATAAGTGACTTAGTTCTCATAAGTGACTTAGTTCTCATAAGAGCGATGCATTAAGCATTTTACGGTTTTTGTCCCCTAGCCCCCAATTATTAAACTACTAGTACAGATCTAATTTCCAACATTACAATCAATTATTTTGATCTAATAATATTCATGCACAATCAAATGGAGTAGCGCGCAATTATGGGACGAACGAGCCAAGGGACGAACTGGTTTCGGAACGAAAAAGCCTGGGACCAAGCGGTCAGTAGACAAATTTTGTGTATATCATTGCGCCAATAGAAGTATATGAGCCGGTGAAGCTATTTTCAATCAAAGAGAAGTTATTCCAAAATCGATGGCCTCACCCAGTGCATTTTAGTATTCAATTCCAATTACATATCTGCGTGCTATCGAAAAACTCATTTGTCTGAGAAAACTTGAGTTTAATTGGCTTTATTTCCTTCGGCTTTGCACGAAATACGATACATGGTCTTCAAAATTCAATATTGAACTCATAGTGGCATTGTCCTCGACAAATGCCACAAAAACGTTGTGGGAAAAGGTGAGGATGCGTTGGATCATAAAAACGAAGGATTGATTTGAAATAGACTTAACTCTTTAAGTGCTGAAGAAATAAATGGCATTTTCTCAAAGTCTACAAATATAATCTCGCCTAGATCTACATTTCAATCAAACTTGCAAGCCAAACAGGTGGCTTTGACTATACTTTGTGCTTTTACTTGATTTTTGTGGTTGACTGAATTAAATACGCAAGGGCAGAGCGCCCATAACACACAATATGCAACTGCGTAATGCATAAAGGGAAACGTGAGTCATTTTAGAGAATAATGTCATTTACATAGATAATTCTTTACAACACAATCTCTTTTTTTTTAATGATCTTGGGGAAGAGAACTTTAGCACACACTGTTGGAAAAAAAGAAAATACTGGTTACCAGCATTTTCTCCTGTTCCCTCTGCGTTTTCTATTCTTTCAAAGACAAGTATCATTAATTATGCTACTTTTAATTTGTCCCCTACAGATGCTTTCAATATGGACATGTCTATGATTTTGTTAATAGATGTCTTCATTCGGAGTGCCGCACAAGTCTTTAAACCTTCCTATGGGCTTCTGTAAACGTCATGGGGAAAGGAGATTTTTTGCTTGTTGCGAGCAGTTGTCTCTTCTTTCCTCAGTGTTAAGAACAAACTTTTGAGTCATGCTATGGCAAAAGGAGGTTTCCAAATTATTAATCTCCGTTTTCCATTATACCAAGCGAGTCTTCACATAATTATAATTCAATATTAGTTTTTTTCATTAACTTTAGCGAGTTCTGACTGGCTAAAAAATTTTTTTCATAGCTCCATGAAAAAAAAAAAGTCAGCAGTGCCGGTGTAATGCAGAGAAATGACCCTCCCCTACAAAATGACCCGTGAGTCATTTCACTACGTAGAGGAATGACCCGGGTCATTTCTCTACGTAGAGAAATGACCCCAGAGGGTTATTTCTCTACGTAGAATAATGACCCGGGTCATTTCTCTACGTAGTGAAATGACCCATGGGTCATTTTGTAGGGGAGTGTCATTTCTCTGCATTACACCGGAACTACTTTTGCAGTCAAACTAATGTAAACAAACATGTATATAAGATTTCATAATGTTTTTTCGTCCTGATTTTATATCGAGTCCGAAGTTCAAATTGCTCGCTGAATTTATTTTTTCTGAATAAAAAAAAAAAAAAAAAAAAAATCCAACAGTAAATTCAAAGAGAAAGCTGAAAACTCATTGTTACTCTGCTGGGTTTTAAACAATCTTATTTTCAACTTAATTCTAGCGTATTGAACTTCTAATAATAAATCCACTCAATCTGCAAAAAAAACCTAATCACACTTTTGCATGAAACCGCTTCGCGGTTTCATACAGTGTGATTAGGTTTTTTTTTTTCATACCTCCATGAAAACAAAAAAAAAATTCTCTTCATTCCATAAATGAATACATAAAATCAATCTAGCCTAACAACTGACTGAATCATAATGTATTTTAGTCTTTTGACATGCAGAAATTTTAGAAATAGCAAAAAGTTTCGACCCGTGTCAGTCTGTACAGGCAACGCAGGCTGACATAGGTCGGTATTTTTTGCAGATGCATTAAATCCTTTTTTCAAAGAGCATGGCTCATTTCAAATGTCGAGAGGGTAACAGGAAGGAACTTGCATTCCGATGCCCATTTGTTGTTGCTCAATTCAGCTTCTTGTGCTGTAAAGCCCTCATCCATCGTTGTCCAAACTTTTAGACGTATGTACGCTTATTTACTTTTCAACAATTATCTATCTAGTTTTCTTTTGCATCTAACTTCTAAGTGGGTTCTATTCAGATCTCTCTAAAACAGGTATTACTACGTTAAAGAACTTTATTTACTTTTATGAACAACTTTATTATAAATAAAGTTTATTTGTAATTATTTAGCCACTGTCTTACTAAATAATGGGCAGATTCATTCAAAATTCAATCAAATCACTTTCATAATTACTGGCAGGATCAACCAGGTCCTGATATCCAACTACAAGCTTTTTATTCGCAGCAGCTTTGACATACGCTATTGGAGCTGGAATTACCACGGCTGCTGGCACCATCCTTATTAACTCTTTCATTCCTGAAAAAATAAATCGCATTTTCTCAAAGGCTATATACATGTATATACAGTTTTGCTGCAAGATCATGACAGAGTTCATTAATAATCCAAAATAAAGTAGTGGACAGTGTAGGTAAGAGATCAGACTGCACGTTCTGAAGACAGAACTGTCCACAAAAGCTGCTTGTGTCGTCTATGGCATGGAAAGACTTAAAAGATTTAGAGTGTACTCATTTCAATTGCGGGACCTCATGTAGAAACTCCCGTATCGATATTTTCGTCACTACCTCACCGTGTCGCATTTGGTAAGTTGCGTGCGTGCTGCCTTCCTTGGATGTGGCAGCTGTTTCTCATGCTCCCTCTCTAGAATCGAGCCCTGATTCCCCGTCAGTATGATAGGTCAGACTCTTGAAAGATATGTCGCCTGCACAGAGGCAAAGTTGTCCAGGGCCTCTTTGCCGGCGACATATCGGATAAGCGTTGTCTGCACATGCCATATTCTTCGAAGATTATGTTTTTGAAAAATGCCACCTAGCAGAAGATTATAATCGGATACGAGACAGAGCTGCCGCCGTTGTCTGCCCATGTCATATTCTTCGAAGATTCGACCAGTCTGCTATGACGCATCACCAATCCCATATACTAAGGAAAAGTAGGGCTTATACCAAAGCTATTACTCAAGCCTGAAGGGATTGTTTTAATAAATGGCTGGTGCATAGGTTACATGCTAGCTGATCATAGCTGAATGAATCGCACCAGGTAGCGTTTTATTGAGTAAACGTTTATTTGATTTTGAAATTCAAGTAACGGTTGTCGTTTTGAAAAGTAGTCCGGTTCTGTACCCAGAATGCCCAAATTAGATAGATGTGTATTTGTAGAATGCCATCTAGTGGGAGATAATGGAGCTGCCGCTTTTCAGTCATGCAGACCGGTACATAACAAACTAGAATTGACTACAAATTTATTTTTTAACGAAATCTGTTATTGCATTACACCATATATAGTGATTCAATCAGAACGATTGCATCTGTTCAACGACAATTTATAACAGAACAGAGTGGTGTTGAACTGGAATGGATTTCGCTCATAAAGTTTTGTACAAATTACCTTTTTTAATCGAAAATTTATCTATTAATCTTACTTCAAATGTCGGCCGGGGTCGGAGTGCATGTGCGTGCGGTCCGACCTCGACCTACTTTCTCCCAGCCATTGAGCTTCACTTGTTAGACAGCGAGGAGTGTGGTCGACCTGCGGGCGAACGTGATCTGATTTTAATCCCCACTTCGTTCAGGCCATGTAATTACTCATGTAGTAACCGGACAGCCACAACAGGGCTCGTCAAGCAACCAGCTGCAGTTTGATCTTGATCTACCCCCATCTCCATTTTTGGAATTTCTATTCATCCATTGTTTGCAGTCTAAAAATTAATTTGAACTGCCACCGTCACTTAGCATCTTAACTGATTGTTATGTTTTTATGCATTTATGCAATCCTATCAAGTTTTCTATAAGCAAAGTTATATTTATGGTAGCAATATCGTACATTTGATGTAAATCTACGCATTATCCGGAGATTATCATGCTTACCCGCTATAAGTTGACGTTAAAGTCAGTCTATAATGCAATTTTCTACCTATACTTTCCTATCGCTTTACTTTTCTTTCTACATGGGTACTCAAGACAGTTTCTGTGTGTTTTTATACCTTACACAGGTCACCCGGTCCGATGTGCACGCTCCACTTCTGATGTTTTTGTTTATTCATTGGGACTCCTGTGATTGATCGGCACGTGCACATCGGGCCAGTGCCTTGTAAATCATTCTGGCTGACTGAAAGTCCTGTTGTTCAAATTTGTCTACTTGGCTTAGTGTATTATAGAGAACGTAGCCCTCATCAAGTTTGCTATTACACTTTTCAACTATATATTTATTCTAATCTTTCATACCACCTAATACTTACGTCCATCATTTTGCTGTCGGGTGACATAGAATCTAACCCTGGACCCATGACTGCTGATGACATTTCAAAGGCCATCAGTGTTGTCCATCTTAATGTTAGAAGCATTCGTAACAAACTTGAGATTTTATTTGAAGAATTTTCTGATCATGACATCTTATGTTTCACTGAAACACATCTAGACGACAATGTGTCTGACAATTATCTTTTAACCGAGTGCTCGAATTTTACCCTATATAGAAGAGATTTTTCTGCACACTCAGGTGGTGTCGTTATTTTTGTTTCAAATCGTTTGTTTTTCAAAAGAAGACTTGACCTTGAGTTACCATCTGTGCAGTCTATTTGATTAGAAATAAAGTTCCACTCAAATTCTTTTCTTCTATGTTCAAGTTATAGGCCCCCTAATTCACGCGTTTCACTTTGGGATGATTTTAATGTTAGTATCGAAAGAGCGTTAGATACTAGTTCGAACATAATTATTGTAGATGATCTTAATGAAAATCTTCTGAGTGAAAACTTGGTACACCTAAAAAACGTCATGCTAATCAATAATTTAAAGAACGTCATTGAAATACCTACCAGAATTACGGAACACTCTTCCACACTCATAGACCCAATCATTATTTCAAATAATATTGAATATTACAAATCTGGCTATTATGATGTTACACAGTCTTTGAGTGACCACAGAGCAACGTTTATTTTTCTTAAGTCTAATTACGAAAGCCACGAATGTTTGACGCGTAAAGTTTGGTACTACAACAGAGCAGATTTTGGCCGTCTAAATGAATTAATTGATAACGAAAATCGGGATTTTATTGACTCTCTAACCGTTGACGAATCATGTGAAAAATTAACGAATATTATTCTGAATCATATGACTGAATGTATTCCATCAAAAACTGTTACAATTAGGCCAGATAACAAACCTTGGTATGATTCAGAGTTACGACACTTTACGAAATGCCGCGATAGATTAAAAAAGGTTGCATTTAAAACCAATACCGAAACTAGTTGGATTAAATACAAAAGATTGCGCAACAAAGTAAACAATTTAAAGAAATTTGCAAAAAAAAAAAACCTTTTTATGACCAAATTGAATGCAGAATAGAAAACGAAAGTTCATCCAATAGCAGAAACTATTGGAAAACATTGAAAGACCTGATGAAAAATTTTAAGTCAGCTGAAACTATCCCTGTGCTTACTCGAAAAGTCAATGGTATTGATGAATATTTCTTTACTGACCAAGAAAAAGCCACTTGTTTAAATGAATATTTCACTTCTGTTTCAAATCTCGACGATTCTAATACAATTCTTCCACCTTTCGAGTGTAAGGTTGACGCGTGCTTGGATCACATTCAAATAGAAGAACATGAAGTTGAAAAAATAATCGAAGTTATTGATACCAAAAAAGCTGTAGGTCCTGATTTAATTTCACACAAAGTCTTAAAAGGAATTAAGCACTCAATATCTAAACCTCCTTCCCGTTTATTCAATAAATCATTATGTGAAGGTATTTTCCCCCAGTCATGGAAATCTGCCCTAGTTCTGCCTCTTTTCAAAAAGGGCGAAAAAAACTCACCTAATAATTACCGTCCTATATCTCTCCTTCGTTGTTTAGGTAAATTAATGGAACGATGCGTATACAAACATATGTGCAATTTTTTCATTGGTAATAATTTAATATAGTAAAATCAATCGGGTTTTCTAACTGGTCATTCAACTGTTTACCAACTCATTTCACTTTACCATCAACTCGTTCAGTCCTTTGATAATAAAACTCAAACCTGTGTCATATTTTGTGATATTTCCAAAGCTTTTGATAGAGTATGGCATAAAGGGTTAATATTCAAACTGAAGCAGAATGATATATGTGGACAGTTGCTTAACTGGATTGAAAATTACTTGTCTAATAGAAGTCAACGAGTGTTCATTGGAAGCTCCTATTCTCGTCCTGAACGAATTTCTGCGGGAGTTCCGCAAGGTCCTGTCCTTGGCCCCTTATTGTTTTTGGTATACGTGAACGTTATCACTGAGTCATTACTAAGTGTTGTAAGGCTATTTGCAGATGACACGTCTCTTGCTTGTACAACCTCTAGCACAGCTGATCTGCAGAGTATTCTAAATCATGATCTTGACATTATTACAAAGCGGTCGAAACAATGGCTAGTTACATTCAATGCAGCTAAAACTGAAGTTCTACACTTTGGAAACCAGCAAGCTCCCTTTTTGACTTTTAATGATACGCTTTTAGATTTTACTGATGCACATAAACACTTGGGACTGACTTTTAGTGAAGACTGTAAATGGCACAAACACATAAAGAATAGTATTCTATCAGCATCAAAACTTTTAGGAATTATACGAAAGCTTAAGTTGACTGTTAGACGTAAGACACTTAATCAGATATACATTTCTTTTCTCAGACCAATTCTTGAGTATGCATCTGTTGTTTGGGATAACTGTACTCTTTATGAAAAGGACAAATTAGAAAAAATCCAAATTGAAGCTGGAAGAATTGTTACTGGATTGACGCGCTCAGCCAGCTTGTATAATCTTTATCATGAACTAGGCTGGTTAACTTTATCTGAGAGACGTAAATATCAAAAGCTTGTTCTCGCGTATAAAATTACACATAATATGGTTCCGCAATATTTAAGCTCACTTTTTCCACAAAATGTTTGGAACTCTGTCAGTTATAACTTGAGAAACAACGACGACTTTGTGTTACTTTCATGCCGTACTGCTTTGTACGAAAACTCGTGCGTTCCTTCTATATTTCCCTCTGGAACAATCTTCCCCTGAATTTCAGAAATGCAACTACTATTTCGTCCTTTAAGCGTGAAATCTCTAACTATATGTTTCAAACTAATAATGTTCCTTCATACTTCTCCTTCGGAACACGTTACCTTTCGGTAATTCATGCAAAAATACGAAATAATTGCAGTGACTTGAAAAACGATCTCTTTCTTAATCATATTTCTCATGAAAACGGTTGTGCCTTTTGCGATGAATGTGAAGATGCTGAACACTATTTCTTTAATTCTTCCAGGTATCAACTTCAACGTTATCAATTATTTAATACCCTAAGATATCTCCATCCCTTGACCTGCCATCTTTTATTACGTGGAGATATTGACCTACCTGTTGAAACAAATATTTTAATTTTTGATAATGTACATAAGTACATAGCTGCAACAGGGCGCTTCAGTAGCAACTGACTATATATGGTTACATCAGAGTAAAAACTGTTCTGAGTAACCCACTCCATTTCCATTTCTCTGCCTGTCTTCATTTGTCTGCTCTCTCTCTCTCTCTCTCTCTCTCTGATACTCCTTATCCTACTCTGTACCTTCGACCTTTTTATTTTTCACCTGATCGGTTTTTTTTTTACCAATTTACCCTTGACTCAATAAATTATTGTCTTTATTTTGTACATGTAATTAGATATATTGCCACTTTTTCTCTGCCATGTAGTAAGGCATGTTAATTTCAGTGACCGATGGGGAGAGCCGTAACTAAGTTTATGAACTTGTGGCTCAACCCATTTGCCGCCTTTCTAACTTGTTTGTTTGTATTTATGAACTGTATATGTAAATATGGGAGTAGATATAAACGGGGGATTCTGGCTCACCATCTTTTCGGCCATCCGTCCCTCCTCCCATTTCGACCACCTAACTCCAACCCGATCGCTATCCGTCCTACCATCGATTCGGCCATCCATCCCACCACCCAATTCGACCACCTAACTCCGACCCGATCGCATTGTCTCGCCCGGTGGCTTGCCACCATGTCCCTCCCACCACCCAATTCGACCACTTAAGTTCAACCCACCCTCAATGTCTCGACTGGTGGCTTGCCACCATGTCCCTCCCGCCACCCATTTCGACCACCTAACTCCAACCCGTTTTCATTGTCTCGCCTGGTGGCTTGCCTCCATGTCCGGGCCACCATCCAATTCGACCACGCGCACCTCCGGAATTCGATCATGCCCCCAAGCTAACGTATTGATTCTGTTTTCGAGGACAAAGCGTTTGTCATCGTTTCCGTTTAAGGCGATTTTAGTGATCTCTTCGGTAAACAACTCGTGATTGCGATTCCTAATAACTACCATTCTCCTTATTTGCGTCTTCTTTTCGAACAAACACTCTTTGTAATGTTCGTGCTTGATAAACGCTTTTACTACCTGCTTCGAAATTCCCTTGCATTTCTTATTCTCCTCACCCGAGTCACGCCCTCGGAGCCCCTCGGGCGACGAGTCACACATTTTATAGGAGTATAGTTTAGACCTGAGACCCACGAACTCCTCGATAACCCTACCGCTCACCTCATCCTTAAACATACCCACGATCTTCTTATTCAATCCTGTAGGAATACCGGAAGGATGGTCAGGTGGATATTCACTCGTATCAAACCAATCTTTAACATCGTCACTAATATCCTTATAAAAGTCTTTCATATCTATCTCGTACATTAAGCTATCCGTATCGGTGAAAAGAAGTTCCGCTCGTTCACCGTATTTATCCTTAATGAAGTTGTAATGAAACCTGTACATCAGTACCTTACTTAAGTCTAATATGCACATCCCAACGTAAATGGGTTTATTAAAGCACAAACGCGTTTTCTTCATTTGAATTACGCATAAATCTTCGTCAAGGATTTTCACATCGTAATAGTTCGGTTTAGCGGTTAGTTTTTCCGCCTTTTCCTTGGTACTAACTAGCCTTACATCAACTCTGTTTCTAATATTTTCCATGGTCTTACCGAACACGGAATTGTTCATGAGTTTGAAGAAGTCCTTTTCAAACGCAGATTTGGCTTTCGTTCTCAGGTTAGTATTCTTATCGATATAAGGTTTTAACCATTCACTCTCATCGAAAGTTAACCCTCTGTGAATCTTTTTAAGCTTTAGACCTAAGCTTAAATATAGCTTTAAATTTTCACGATGTAAAATGTACCTTTCTTTATCACGTAAGTTAGGTATAAGTTTCTCGACTTTGTTGACCATCAATTTTTCAGGAGCTAATGGAAAGTCGTTATGCATGTCCTGCAATTCCTTAGGATATTCCAAGTCGACCTCCAATATACACGGTTGATTTTCCCAATCATCCAAATCATCCATCCATTTAAAATTAGCGTAGGGAAGTTTTTGAATCATCCCCCAACCGTAAAGGTTGTTCGCGTCCAAGTAAGTAATAAATTTAGATGATTTGCTTGGATCATATTTTTCCCCCATATATTTATTATTCGCTTTCGCGTATCGTTTAAAAATGGTCGAGGTGCCTCCTCTTATTCCGTTTTCGATAAATAAAACCATATCTGGGTCGGATAGTAGTTCTAACTTTACCCCTGTGGTTTTTAACATCGCCTCCCAAGCAAGACCAGGCGCTGTATAAAACTAAGATGGGTCCAGACCATAATTCTCGAAGCAAACGTTCCTGAAGTTCTCGAAAACATCAGCTAGCAGTAAAACCTTGTTATATAGGTCATGATAATCCTTAAAAGTTTCCATCTTGAATGTCTTCCATACATTTAACGCGTGTTGATAATCCTCCTTATCAATTCCGCTATATTTAAGCTTTGAGTAAAACCTCCTTCGTTCAGGTAGCTTCGTTTCTTCGAGTCTGTTAAGGCTATCGAACCATTCGTACGGGAATATGCCCTTCTGAGAGACCAATTCAAGCTCTTCGAAGTATTTCGAGAGATTAACCTTATCCTCCTTGGTTAGTGACCTGGCGAGTTCGTCTAAACTTCTGGCTAGAAACTTTAAACTATCGAGGAATCTAATCTCATGCGTTTTAGTCACCTTTATATATTCTTCTGATACTGGATCAAATACATTGCTGTCTACCGGTAGCTTTTTAGACACGCTTATGTACGTTTCCTTGTTTGAAGGTATACAACTCGTCTCACCCGGTGTTCTCATTAAATCCTTTATAAATAAGTGACTGTCGTACTTACTAAAGGTATGGAAGAATACGGGGGTAAAAGTAGGCTTCCTATACTTTAAATTACACGAGTTGTGCGCGGCACCCCTAAATGCCCCGGTGTAATGACAGTGGTCTCTCACTTTTTTATCTTCTTTCTTAAATGGTTCATTACATATCCAACACACTTTCGCACTGTAATACCTTCTACTATCCTCAGCTGTAAAAATCATTTCCCTGTCGGGTATACTGCTTATCGCTCTTATAACCTCTTCTAGTTGCTCTACGAATTTCTCAGACGCGTTTTTACCGGAGTATTGGTAGATTTCCGAAGGGAAGACGTCTTCGTAAAGCGATTTAACGTAGAAACAATACCCCGAGATTTTATGGGTGTGAATAACCTTCGTTTTGTTCCCCCTCTTTTCATATTGCTTTTCTAACGTAGACTCCATATCCGCATAAATCGTAAACGGGTGTCTCTGCTGTTTATAGAAATTCTGGAAAGATATCGTAGTACCCTCTTTAGGTAATTCTATTGCACAGGCATCTTTCTTGCTGCAATACTTCAAATGGTTATTTAAAGTTTCTTCTTTTTGGAAGTGATTTAAACACCTTTCACAAATATAAGTTCTACATTTATGATCATTTATCTGTTTACGTAACAATCTACTCATGTTTTTAATCAAGCAATAATGCTTTGTGACTCGCCCTGCTGCCTCGCGAGCTGTCTCGCCTGGGCTCGACCCAGGTCGGCTCGTGTCGTCAGGGTTACCTTCTTCCTCAAGCAATAAAAGATTAACGTGATGTTCTCTTTTATAAGCTTCTTTACTTACACTAAGCGGGTAGATACCAGCACCCTTCTCATACGCGTGTATCGATACGGATATGGAAGGATTCTGTCTCTCAAATTTACTTCTATCATGAATGGAAACGGGGTAGTTAATCCCTTCCATATTTATAGTGCTTAACAAAGGTTTTAGTCTTTCGATTCTTTCTGCATTATGATCCGTCGGGTTCAAAGCTATAAGAATACAATACGCG
This sequence comes from Hippopus hippopus, assembly GCA_946811185.2. NCBI lineage: Eukaryota > Metazoa > Mollusca > Bivalvia > Cardiida > Cardiidae > Hippopus > Hippopus hippopus. The sequence goes on along the minus strand of OX328108.1, from coordinate 3,310,553 downwards.
AAGCACATATCATCCTCCGTATTTTTCGGATTAATAACGCTTTTCGTGTTCGCTATCCTAGGAGGAGCTGGGAACCATGTATTGCCCCTTACCGGGTTATACGAAACTGTGTGCAATCTTAAATCGATTACGTGTGTGACTCTCCAGTAATCCGTTTGCATTTCCTTTTCCGCAATATTAACCAGAACCTGTTCCTTCATCGCATCGTATATTTCCTTCGCATCTTCCCCCTTTAAATTAACGATCGGAAATCCCGAATGGAAGTTCATTTCCATCAGTTGGCTGGTTCCAGAGTGTTTCATCATACAGATCATAATGAGTTTAACTTTCGTTTGACGATTCTGACTTATAATGGAGGTTATTCTACTCTTCGCTAAATCGAGGAACTCTTTCGGAGTATAAGACTCTTTACCTCTTATAAAATACTGCTTGGTAAATCCTTTAAATGCTGATTCCCCTTCTTCAACCACCATTTCATCCTCATCCTTATATATCCTGTCTATCCTTCTTTTTAAAGCTTCTATCTCCGGCGTTATTTTTATCGGGATCTCGCTATCTAAATACTTCATCAGCTTCTTGATCGCGGCCTTAGGCACTGACATGGGTGGTGGAGGAGGCTCGTAAGGCGACGGTTGCAACATCTCCGCGTCAAAACCCTTGATCCTGGAATCTAACAACCTCCCACCTCGAGTACATAGACGCTCGATTAATTCGCCTCTTCTAAGTCTAGAGTATCCACGCATCCCTAAAGCTTTAGACTCTCGTTTTAAGTCTCTTACCGTGTCTCCCTCGTATAATTGACTGGTAAGACTAATAGGGGGAGGATTACATAGACGCTCGATTAATTCGTCTCTTCTAAGTCTAGAGTATCCTCTGATCCCTAAAGCTTTAGACTCTCGTTTTAAGTCTCTTACCGTGTGTCCCCTGTAAGGATCGTTGCCCGAGGGGTCGGGCGAGACACCTAGACGTTCGATTAATCCGTCTCTTCTCAGCGTGGAGAATCCCCGGATCCCCCTTGTCCTAGCTAAATTTCTTAAACCTCTTACGGTGTACGTGTTGTAAATCGCGCTCATTTTATAATAGCGCAAAAATTACTTAAGCTAAATTTTTTTTCGCGAAAAATTGTTTTAGCTAAAAAATTTTTCGCGCGGCGTTAAATATATATGTCCGTTTAAATCTTCGGACATATATATTACATTTTATGCTTCCCTGCGGTCAGCAGGGACGTCCGTCAGGACCTCAATCCAATATTTACCGTTCCAAACCTTTCCATTATGATTATTAATTGCTTGCGTGCAGCGATCTATGAATTTACCCGCCTTATAAAGCGAAGGAAAGGTTCTTATTTCGCCAGTTTTTACATTCTCCATACGAACCTTCCTGGGGTTAGCCGCAGCCGTCCTCAATCTATCGTATTTTGGGTCTTTACTTCTTTCTGTTTTGACCTCGCTTCTCTTTATATTATCAGGTATCTTATCGTACAAACCGTGTTTTTTCGCCAGCGCCTCCAACCTTTCCTTCTTCCAGTACCCGAAGAACTTTATATCATTCTGCCTAAGAACTCTCCTTATATCCTTGAGCTTCTTCATTTTATATATAAAAAATAATTGCTTAACTTAAATCACTACGCTCATCTTATTTCCGTCAGACTGAAAGTTAATTAACCTATCGCAAATAATAACGGCGAACGCCTCCGTGTCCGTGGGCGGGTTTTTGGTAAACCTCACTTTGATTTGGATATCGGTGACAGAGTATTTCAGTCTTTCGCTATGCTTCGAAACGTCGAATAAAAACAGGGGATAAAGGCTCTTATAATCGGAGGGGGTAATGTTAGGGTTTGACACCAATTCATCCATGTGATAAAACTTAGACCTGAATAAAGCAGCGTCACCATACACCCTACTAAATTGATTCGCCACGAACGAAAGGTTATAGTCAGCCACGGGATATCTTCTAGAGTTTAACATAACGTACATGTTGTTTACGTTTCTATGGTCGAATATAGCCGGATTTTGTTCCTGATCCCCGCTTTTACCAGACTGAAAACCAACGATAATAAAACGCGGCACTTCGGGAGACGACCTAACACCTAGTCTCCAGGAAAACGACAGTGACTGAGGTACCGCGATAGAGTCGCATTGTCGCATTCTATATCCGACCGCTATTTTCTCTTTCTTCTCGATGATCTTGTAGAGTGCCATTTTCTCATCGTCAGCGGGCAAAACGTGTGGTATGAACCATGATATTTTAAGTAAGTTAATTCTACCATCAGCGGGAGCGGCATTATCTCGAAAGATCGCGTCGTTATCATCGCTTCTCGTTAATGTGAGTGTTTGTTTCATGCCGTACAATATCTTATCGTAATCGTCGCAGAAACCGAATATATGCTTTAATGGAACCCTGAAGCTAAAGGTACCTCTCGGAAGAGGGTCGTTAATGATATAATTTCTTCTCACGATAAAGCCGGTGTTCCCAGCAGCCGCAGCCACTGATGTATCTTTATACCAACACTGGTTCAACCCCACCGACTTAGAAAAATCATCGGGGTATTTTAACAAGCCGAGCATCGTGGTAGCCTGACCCGGGTACATTATAGATTCGATCTCCGTACCTGAAAGTTGATACTTGATATTCTTAAAGAGATACATAAGGCCATTGTTCGTTAAAGAAATACCGGTGTTAGCATCATAAACTGCTCCAGTATCGCTCCTTACTAATTCGCCTACAAAAAGCAAATAACTTTCGCAAGGATGCGTAAAGATATCTTGAGTCTCGATGTCTATCCTTATTTCCCCTCCCGAGTTGTTGAGGTTTGTACCGGTGATTGGTAGGTACTCATGGTGTTCATACTCATCTATGCTTTCATCCTTTAAAATCGGTTCGGTGATCTTTAATATCTCCATTTTATAATGCAATTATAATTTTAAATTATAATTGCTAGGCGAGGTAAAGCTGAGGAAAAGATTTACCTTGTGCATTAACAAACACACCTTTAAGGAAAATTATGCCCGTAGGCCGTTTTTCGCATTTAGGATAAACTTTGTTACCGTATACGATCGTTACTCGGGGTACTTTCCACCTTTCTAAACGTTTATTTACCTCTTCCTCTATCTCTTTCATCTTAGTTATTTTTTTGGGAGATAACTTAACCGTACATTTCTTATAACCGTACATCGTATTATTAACTTCGAGGATTTCGCAATCTTTTATATTTAAAAGCGCGCCTCGTATATTAATGCAACTGGTACCGTATGTCTCATAATATACGCGTTTGAATCCTAACATTCTTTTTATAATAGCGCCCAAAACGCTTAACTTAAATCACTTTTACGCCCGAGCCGTTAGATAATCTTTTAACTAGATCTTGAATAGCGATCGGGGTCGCAGACCCTTCTATCAATGTACTAATGTTTTGCGGCGAACTATACTTCTCTAAGATCTCCTTCGACTTTGGTGTCAGGTGACTCGCCCTGCTCGTCAGGGTGTCGGCTCGTGGCTGGGTCGGGCGACGATCCTCAGTCCGCTTTCCCAACGCTTTCGTAACCAGCTTTTTCCCTGTTTCTATAGCCGCGCTTTTTCCAACCTCTAAAGCTTTCTTTGCTCCTTCCTTAGCTACACTCTTTCCCACATCAATGGCAGAACTCGCCAGTTGTTTTGCCGCACTACTGGAGAAAAGCCTAGCTAGGAAACTGGCTAAAGTATCGAAGATTCCAGACCCTCCGTACGAATAGCTTCTTTTAAATCCTCGTTTTATGATCATATTTTATAATGTAGACATTATATTTTTATAAGCTGACGACTTCAAGATGCCTTGTCTCTTTAATTCATCGCAAATGCTTACTAGCTCGTTCCTGGATACTCCCGTGTTGCCTGCCTCTTTACTCGCTAGTAATAGGTCTAGTCTTTCTAGTAACGCGTTAGGATCGGAGGGAATATAAACGATGCCCTTTCCGTGATAAAGCTTTCTATCTTTCCATATATTTTTTAGTACACCCTTCCATTTCCTACCACTAGAAGACTTAGGACGAGTACTAGCTGGATTGTTGCGACTATAAATGGAGTTGGTTTTAACCATCAACTTCGCGTAATTCCTTAAATCCTCTTCATTATAGATATTTCTATCGGGATCTTTAGAAACGATTAACTCCCATAGGCCGGGGGTACCTCTATATTCCTCATCCTCCGTGATAATATCATTGTCTCGAATAACGACTTGTTTGTTCCCGATAAAGAACTTACCCTTACTGTCATATATTCCGTACGTTTTATCGGCTCCTTCTTTAGAAGTAAACCTTCTTAAATAGCTTTCCGCTATCTCTCCGAAAACTAGTGGCTCCTCCTCCTCGATAGAAGGAAAGGCTGGAAAGGTAATAGGGAGTTGTTCGATGCCCTCTCGAATAGGTTTTAGTTCTTCCGTAATCTCCCTCACTGTAGCTTTTTGGCCTTCCGTAATAGGTTTAAAGAACTTAGAGAGATCAGCTTGAAGTTGTTGTTCACCCGTTCTCTCCGCCAGGAAATTGTCGCGAATCCTCCTTCTCGTTTCGAGGTAGTCTTTTACGACTAAGTCCCTTTTCTTCGGATCAACGATCTTTAAAAAAGACATTTTATTACCGATATATATTAGTTATTACTAATATATATGTGGTTGAGACCTCCATATACACGTCACTCGTATTACTATATGAGCGATTTTTAACGCGATTTTCAAGGCGATTTTCGACGCGATTTTTAACGCGATTTTCGACGCGATTTTTAACGCGATTTTCGATGCGATTTTTAACGCGATTTTCGACGCGATTATGCCCTTGTTACTATATGAGCAAATATCATGATTCAAAACTAAAGCCGCACGAAAAATTTATTTTCACCCGTCGACCCGGAGTCGACTCACTCGCCGAGTCTCGTGAGGCGAGGCCTCCGGGCGAGACATCCCTAGGACATGACACAATTCTTCTCAACCAACCTCCGAAAGGACTCGCGCGCTTCTTGCCTCCCTCTCTCGATTAAATCCTCTTCGTTTTCGGTGGTCTTCTTAACTTTCATTCTTATCTCACTCTTCATCCTCTTGTACTTCTCTTGTTCATCCATGATAAGTTTAAATTCTTCGTTCGAAATACAATTATCGACTAAAGCCTTCGAAATATGCGAGGCGACTGTATCGAGCTTAGCATCAGCTATCATTCGAATCTTTCGATGTTTTTCCGACTTGGTTCTCGAATTCTTTACCACGTATTTCCCTAGAAGGGAAAGAAGTCCGGTTACCGCAGCTGAGGCTTCTAATGCTATGACAGCCGGGATAGCCACGACAGTGGATAGTAAACCGATTCCACCTACCCCCGAAGCCATAGTTATCGTGATCAAAACCGTGTCTACACTGTCCACGATTCTCGCCACCCTAAGATACTTCTTCGCGAGGGCGTCTCTTTCATGAATTTCGCTTTCGAGGAACTTTTGTACCTCGGATATCTTTTGTAGTCGGTAGGAATGTCCCCCACTCTGCTTGACTCGACCAGCCTCGTCTGGGATCCCTGCGGTCTGCAGAGAAGCATCCTCTAAAGGTGGCGCGTTTGGATAAATTTTCGTATACTCTTGATCCGCTATCATTTTATAAGGCTAGACTAAAAATTTTACGAAACAGATCTTATCAGCCACTGGTATCTCGATCGGTTGCTTGGAGAAGTTATAAATATAGACTAAGATATCATCAACCTCATTATCGAGATGTATTCCATTAAAGAAGGTTAAACTACCTTTCCATTTATCGCAAACGGATATCAGCACAACGCCTCGCGTGGTTACATATCCAAACCCTAACGAAAGTTTCAGGCCATCGCGCGGAGGAACCTTGATAGCTACTTGCGAGTATATTTCCCATCTTAGAGGGTCTCGCTTTCTCGGAGGATATTTTACCGGGAGGGGCTTCCAAAATACCTCCTTGACGGTCTGCCAGGTCTTATGCGGTTTTTTACCGAACTTATGAACCTCCATTTTAATATAGAATTATTTATAATATAGCCCCTAAGATAGGGATATTAGCGAATGGACTATTAGGTCCGAGTAAAAGCCCTCGTCCATCATAAATCTTACCTCCCCGCTTTAAATACAACCCATCACCGTAGGAATCGAGCCCTTTACCTTTATGCGGCTTTAAGTATAATCCGCATCCATCGGTTTCAACTCGACAAAGGCATCCCCCTTTTTTAAGGAAAAGGCCCGAGCCCGAGCCCGTAGACTCGCCAGCTCGTCTGGCGCCCGATCCTAAGGCTTTCTGTACGCCCGTCTGTGCCAGTCCCGAAAGGGCACCGACGCCTAGTGCCGGTAAAACAGTCCTTGCGAGCATCGGTAAAGCTCTAGCTGCCAACCCGGCCAACATACCTAGAAAACCTCCCTTAACTCGCGTGTTGTACTTCAGTTGCCTAGCGGTCATTTTAATCGTGACACCCTTGCCTTCGTTATAGGCTTTAGCCATTTTTCTCGCTTGAGAATCGGTAATGGCTAAAACGTCTTCTCCTTCTAAATCTTCGTGAGCTAATCGTAAACTTACCGGACAACCAGCATTTACGGCGTGCTGAAGCTTTTCCTTTTGACCATCCGAGATATTTACTTTGACCTTAGTGCTATAACTATTTGCCATTTTAATATAAATATATATTTTTTCTAATATATATTTATGGTCCCCTTCTCACCTCGCTTCCCTGATATGAAAGCGAATGGTTAAATTTTCACCCCTAAGATTCAGTAAATTACCGTCCTGATCCGTGATGCTTACGTCTAGGTTATGTATTTCGTCTAGCGTTATCGGTAGGTATACCAGGTTAATTGGCGATTCGATTATCTTATATCCCGGCGCCACATCCGGGAAGAAGGAATAAATAACGTTTTTCGTCGTGCCGTTAAGGTAACTACCCGAAACAATATCCACGTTGACGAGCAAACTGTTTATGCTAAGAATGTTGACCACGTTTTCCGACTCGTGAAAGCCTCGCGTATATTTAGCGCGAGTAAATCCTAATACTCTAGCGAGGGACGCCGGTTGATTAAAATCTACTTGGTATCCCTCTTCTAAAGTAAGGACAGACTTTAGGGTGTTGGTGTTCGCGGAAATGTTAATATAATGCACTTCATTTACTGCGTCGTAATGCCCCTTCTTTCTCATTTCCTGGTGAATGGTATCATTAATGTCAACGAGATCGTAACTACCCTCCGGTATTTTGATTTTGATCCACGAGTTGCCATCGTCCGGAGAATAAACGAATGTGTTGTTCGTATCGTCGATATTCGGAAAGGAGTAGTAAGTTTCAAGGTTTACTAAAGCTATTTCGTACACTTTACTCTTATCCAGCATAATGGGAGGATTAAACCTCGTTCTGAAACGCGTTTTGTTATCGCTTACTATAATTTGAAACGATGTCTTGTGCTCCGTGTTTCTAGCGATTTGCCTTAAAAGGTCTTCGGTCATTTTATAATAGCCAAATATTTCCTTTTATGTCATCGATAATACCTTCTAGTATATCGTAAAAAGCGCATACTAGATAAGTTTTTGTGGTAGTTCCTTCTATTAGTTCATCAAATAAACGACGCACCTCAGCCGTGTTAGTTAAATCTCGTTCTAATTTAATCATCGCGTCATATAAACCCCTCAATTTCATTACCAATGGCCAAGGTATATCGCTTTCATCATCATCGGCCTCTTGGAGTCTCTCTAATTCCTCTACTTCATTGCCAAACACTAAACCCCTAAAGTCTAAACCGCTAAGACCGTATTCCTCCATGAACTTATCCGTTATACAAAAAGTTATGTTCATAGCAATCTCTATTTTATTTCTCGCCATTTCATAACCATAATTAATATATCTTTCTTAAGCTATTTCATTTATTGTACCGAATTTGGCAGGTAGAAACTATCGATACCGTTTCTATACTTCCCACCGTGTTTTTTACTGGTAAGATCGATGATGGCAAAACCGTGCGGTTTCTCCCACGACTTCTGACAGAATCTTCTAAACTCGTCCTTAGGCATATCATCACCCACATGATCGTTATAAATGTGGTTAACGTTCTTTAAGTCTTGCGGAAAGAGGCAGACAAAATTTGCGTTCTCTCTGATGGTTTGCCTCGGCAGTCTAAAGTAATTTTGTGAGAGGTAAAAACAGTCCACGTTGCTATGCCTTCCTCGAACGTAATAACACTCGCATTTATTCTGCCTCTCTAAAAGCAGGTCGTCGAAGATGATCAGGTTTTTATTTTGCGAGTTTAGCTCTTTCGGATCGGGCACATCGCTCGCGTTCTCGAAGAAGTTGCAATCTATATCCGATTTGATCTTGGTCGTTTTGCTCCATTCGTCGAGCAAAGCAGTAGGGGGTACACCCGATTCTCGTATCTCGTCACGCATGTTAAACAACCTCAGGATGCAGTCCTTGGGTAATCTTTCTTCGAAGGCCTTTTTTAGTAATCGATATTCCGGTTGAAAAAGACTTTTTCCAAAGACGCTTAAATCATTGTAGTCGAGCCAACCGGGTCTAAGTAAAAGGTTTAACAATAGGGTCGTTTTTCCGCATCCCGATTTGCCTATGATTAAACCTCTGATACTCCTAGGAAAAAGAGGGTGGTTAGACCTCGATGCGTCTTCATTCCACGATAGATTCCTGATGTCCATTTTATATAAGATTTTTTATTTATTATATAAAATGTACTGCGTTAAGTGTAAGAGACATACCGATACGAAAGATTTAAGCTACGCGGTTAGTAAAAATAACAGGAATATGAAACGCGGGAAATGCGCGGTTTGCGGGATAACTAAAACCCAATTTGTACCAGGATCTACCCCGACGGGTGGATCCTTGCTAAACAAAGTCATAAACAACATGCCTTTCGAAATGCATCTACCCGGTCATAATTTTACGGGACCTGGTACTAAGCTGAAGAAAAGACTCAACCCGGATTTAACGCCGAAGAAGTGGAGCAAACCGATCAACCGCGTCGATAAGGCCGCTTACAACCACGATGTTTGTTATCTTAAGCACAATGACACAGCCACGAGAAACGCGGTGTGTGACAAGAATATGTTGAAGGAATTGGATGGTATTTACAACCCTTCTATTAGAGAAAAGATGGAACGGGGTTTGGTAAGTAGACTCATAGGTACGAAGATGCAGTTCGGAATGGGAGTGGGCCCAGTGGTAAAAAAAACCCCGAAAATGACAACTCTGGCGGAGGAATTGCACAAACCCGTAAGACGAAGGTTTAAGAAGAGGAGGGTTATAGTGAACGGTATCGATAGTATATGGGCGGCGGATTTAGTCGACATGCGCGCTTTTTCTGAGTATAATCGGGGCAATAATTATCTTCTCGCTGTGATTGACATCTTTTCGAAGTACGGGTGGCTGGTCCCGTTGAAAAACAAGACGGGCAAGGTGACGGCAGAAGCGTTTAAAGGTATTTTTAAGGAAAGAAAGCCGAAGAAATTGTGGGTCGATGAAGGTCGGGAGTTTTACAACAAAGACGTAAAAGCGTTGGTTCAATTGTATTCCACGCAAAACGAAAAGAAATCTAGCGTCGTTGAACGATGGATTAGAACGATGAAGGAGAAGATGTGGAAGTATTTCTCTGTCAACTCTACGAAAGTTTACATCGATGTCTTGCAAGATCTCGTTAAGGAGTATAATAATACTATCCATTCCTCTATTAAAATGACGCCGGTAGAGGCTAGTAAGAAAGAGAATGAAACCACGGTTTGGAGAAACCTTTACCCTCATAGTGTTGAAGAAAAAGCGCCTAAGTTTTCCGTGGGTGATAGGGTAAGGTTAGCAAAAAAGAAAAGGACCTTTGAGAAGGGTTATACCACGAGGTGGACGGAAGAGGTTTTCACGATTTCGGAGGTGAAGGATACTTCGCCCGTAACCTACAAAATTACGGATCTTAATGGTGAACAAGTCGAAGGCGCGTTTTACGAAGCTGAACTACAGAAAACTAGTCAAGAGGTGTATAGGATAGAAAAGGTTATTAGAAAGCTAAAAAAGAAGTCTCTCGTAAAGTGGAAAGGCTACCCCAAGGAATTCAACTCGTGGATAGATAACAAGAATATTGTAGAATTAAAATGACGAGGGTGATATTGCCGAATAAACCGTTAAGCAATTTAGAGTTGGAAGATGCGGCGGAACGACTAGGGATCCCTTCTTTCAAGGGCGTTTTCTTACTAGATACATTACCGAGAAAACCGACTATAAAGGAGTGCGGTATACTGAACTTCGATAAAAGTGGAGGTCCTGGTACACACTGGGTCGCATGGTATAAAAACGGTCAGACTAAGATTTATTTCGATAGTTATGGAATACAACCACCTAACGAAATTCGAGAGTATCTAAAGAGTCCGATATACTATAATTCCGATCAAATACAGCCCGCAGGACAGGTATTTTGCGGACACTTATGCTTGTACGTTCTAAAAGAATTAGCTTCGGGGACACCATTTCAAGACGTTTTAAATAGTTTATTTTAGTATTATAAAATATGCCCGTAGACAAATTCGGACGGATGAAAGGCGATAAAACGGAGGAGGGCGGTGATGGTGTGTCACTCGCTTACGTGAACAATAACTTTTTACGCGTGGATGGAACGACCGTTGTTACTGGTTCTATAGACATGAATGGTAATACATTAACGAGGGTTAGTAACCCGATAAATTCGCACGACGTGGCGACTAAGGATTACGTGGATGGAACTTCGAGTGGGGGGTGGGTAAAAGAAAACGGGGGGTATCAGGCACTCGGATTTATAAATATGGGTTTCAACGAGATACGAAATGTTAAGGAACCTAAAGAACCTGATGAAGTTGCTACTAAGAAGTATGTTGACAACTTCGATCGAGCCTTCGTTAATAAAGATGGAAGGTGGTACCAGGCAGTTGATGAAATCTCTATGGCGGGACGGGTAATTAACAATCTCGGACCCCCTTCGAGACACGATCAGGCTGCTAGTAAGTTTTACGTAGATACCACCGTAGATAAGGCTACTGCGGGTGTAAAAGCTTTCACTATAAACCCTGATGGATCTTTTACCGCTACAGCCTATATCCTTATGGATGGTAACACGATTACCGGGTTACCCAACCCCCCATCCCTCGATGCCGCTGTGAATAAAAACTATGTAGACTATGGAGGAGCCATCATAAAAAATCCGGATGGAAGATTCACGGCAGCGGCTGAAATTGATCTTCAGGGTTATATTATAAGAAACGCTGGACGTCCTTTATGGGGAGATTATTTAGTAACCAAATCCTATGTGGATCAAACGAAACAGGAGGTATTAGGGGATATTCTTTCAAGGCGACCCGTTATAACCGTGTGGGGCGAAGAAAACGGACCGATCGCAAACGGTAATTTCGAATTTTCCTTCGGTAATGGTAATTCTGGTAGAAGGCATGGTTTGGGTGGTTATTGTATGAGTGCGAAGGGAAGAATCATAAGGGGAAGTTTAGCGGTCGTAAAGAACGATCGTAAAGCACCTGGAGAAGAGGTTAAAATTAATATAACGGTAAAGAGCAGCTTGATTACTACTCTATTATAAAAAAAGCGAACGAAAATTGTAGCTGTACCGTTTTTCGGGACCCGTTAGAGGTGGAGGAATGCGACATCATAAACTTTATCTCGAGGTCAGACAGTAGTAATGTGTCACTCTCTTATATATCTATCTTGATAGAATTAGATTTATAAAATATAACTTCAAGCAAGTTATATTTTTCCACGCGTTGGGTGTCTCAACCCTAGATCATCCTTCGTATCTCTATTCTAGACTCGTAGGAGGATCCACTCTGTAAACCATGCGAAAAAACTTCTTAACCATTTCTTCGGTTAAACGACCGTATAACTGTTTAAAACGATTGATAGTGTCGGCTCTCATCTTACCCGTCCCATCCAATGATTCAACTAGAGGCATAATCTCCTCTCTAGGTACCTTGCAATCGATCAAATGCCTTTCTATTTCTTCTTTATCCCCGATATCTAATAATCCGGTAAACTTTTTAACCTTTTCATCAACTCGATTGTTGACAAATTTTTCAAACCTACCGGTAGCAACGGCCACACCGTGAGCCATTTCCTCGTCCGAATCAGAGTCGTAGGTATGAGCTCGAGTGGTTACTTCAACTAACGAACGGATCACCTCTCGAGGTATCCCACATTCATCTAAGTACGCTTTTAGTTCATCCATACTAAAGACAATAGTTTCAAGGTAATTTAACGGTAGATTTCTTCAAAATTTCTCGACACCATCCTGTCTCGCCAGGTCAGAACTAGATCTGGCCGGACCTGGAGTCGACTTGAGTCGAGCTCAAGCGAGACAGCCACCAGGCGAGACAATGAAAACGGGTTGGAGTTAGGTGGTCGAAATGGGTGGCGGGAGGGACATGGTGGCAAGCCACCAGGCGAGACATTGAGGGTGGGTTGAACTTAAGTGGTCGAATTGGGTGGTGGGAGGGACATGGTGGCAAGCCACCGGGCGAGACAATGCGATCGGGTCGGAGTTGGGTGGTCGAATTGGGTGGTGGGACGGATGGCCGAATCGATGGTAGGACGGATAGCGATCGGGTTGGAGTTAGGTGGTCGAAATGGGAGGAGGGACGGATGGCCGAAAAGATGGTGAGCCAGAATCCCCCGTTTATATCTACTTATGGGCAATAAAATATGTTTAAACTACTTCAAATGTATATTTTATTAAATAAATTCAGTTAAAAGTATCCAAATATGCTGGTCGAAAAGCGACAAAATTCGACAACGGAGTTTGCTAAAGAAATCTATGAAGGAACCGATAAGACCCTACGTACACGATGAATGTAAAAATGAAAAATAACGCACGTAGGGGCTTAAAAATAGAACTATCATCCATCGGTGCCGATCGACATATTCAGAGCCGGTCCGGATTATCGGAGCCTTTTTTTATTTATGTCAATTCTGTGTTATTTCTTTTCGATTTTTGCCAGCAGCGAATGGAAATTTTAAGACAATAATCCATGCTTTTAGGGCTGCAAAACTCTCTCTAATTTGCTAATTTAATGTCAGTATGTCATCTTTGACGTAATATTTTGGCTACGGTCAACCCACTGCACAAATGACTCGGACGTACAATACTGTACATATGCTAGATCTACAACTTTCCGCAGTGAAGAATAACACATTGAAAAATTATAGCATTGCATCACATTTTTCTTTTTTCGAAATTCAAAGACTTAAGAACACACAAGTACAAAGAATGACGAGCTTACAAGTTTCCTGAGTTGTTTTGAGCTGATATTTTCGGAGCCGGATGACCAACTCACCATTTTCCAATCAGAGCTATTGTCTCCGATTAATATGAAAAAGGCAAAGCCTCAATACGAGCGACGTGAATGATTTCTGGTACAAATATCTATTAATTCGAATGACGAGCTATATTCTACATCTTGAAATCAAAGGTTTTGAGTTCGAATTCCGGCTTTGTCAAAACTAATTTTGAGCGTTGTCAAAAGTAGAAAGCATTTTTCTTTCGTAGATTTATACGTGTGAAATAGGGCGAACTGTCCCTGATTTCCTTAACAAAAGAAAAAAAGTTCTTGGACAGTTTCGTTAATTTATGTCCGGAAAAATAACTTCTAATGATTATTGGTTCACACACTTGTAAAGACCATTTTACGGGAACATTTCCTCACTGCATGTAGATCTAGATCTATATCAGAGAGACTTTGATTTTTACGAGGGATCGGTCAGTAGGTTGGGAAGAATGTTGAGCACAGTACTGGTAAAAGGAACTTCAGGAATGCGTGATAGGTGCACTTGTCGCCGAAATGAATATACACACAAAAGGAAAAAAAACAAAACAAACAAAAACAGAATCTTTCTTTCATTTCTTCTTTAGTGCACAGTTCTACCCATATTTTACCTGGACTTTCTTTAAAATCAGAGTGTGTAGATCGCTGTTTAAAATAAGATTATATGTAGCTTTCCTTTTTCATCCCATCTGCTTTCCTATACGTCCATCATTGAAACAGTGATCAGTGCAGAGACAGGAATGAAATCTGTCGCAATGACTAGATCTAGATTCATCATCAATCCTAGGAAAGAAATTTGCCGAGTTATCGGATAGATATCCAACTTATGGAAAAAAAAAACCGCCAAACTTTTAGATCTATCAACAAGCTTTCGTAACATTAAACAAATTATATTTGAGCCATGTTGCGGTAAAAGAGGGTTTAATGCATCTCCGTGATGCTTGATACCAAGCAAGTCATCACATAATTATACATCCATATTGTATGATAACTGACTGAATCAAAAGGCATGCCTACTGGTCCTTTGACATGCAGAACGTTGAAAAATAGATCTAGCAAAGAGTTTTGATCCAGGTTAGCTTGCGCGGATGGGTCGATAGTTTTTGCAGATGCATTAAGCCCCCTTTTTACAGATCATAAATCTGGCTTTCTCTGATGGTATTTTAAACAGTCAAAAAACTTCGACACAATGTTTTCCGCGATAAAACGGCTCGTGCATGAGGTAAGAATAGTATGATTAAAGGGCAAATCAACAAGTTTCAGATATGGTTAATTTTCAAATCTACACTTATCAAATGGTAACCTAGTAATGTTGTAATTAGAAAAAAAAATTAGTAAAAGTACTTTTTTTCAATTCATATTTCTACTTATTAATTTTTATTGCATCGCTTATCTCCCTTACTTATTGTTGCGTCCCTTGATTTGTGACGTCATAGGAGAGCTTGTTTCAATATGGACGTTGTTTACGATAGTGAACTGAGCGATATTGAAGACGAAGAAATAGACGATTCTGGGCCGGTAAGGCCGTACATGTCCGAGCCAATTTTTAAAGAAACTTATTAAGTTTCTGATGATGAGGATAAAAGTAACTTTTCGCCCACTGATGACGATGTTGTGCCGGACTTTTCAACGTGTTGAGGATTGCGCGCTATTGAAATACGTCTATTACGGGGCGAACATCGCTTATAGAAATATTATTCTTTACATGATAAAATTAAGTGTATGGTATAAACTTCGTTTAACGTGAAGCATTTTCCGTAGATTAACGGACGGAATTAAACAACAACAAAAAAATACGGTTTCAAGACAGTTCCACAAGACAGTTCCCCGACACTTTTGAAGACATTTCCCCCGACACTTTAGTTTCATGTCAAATAACCCTTTTCTTGACTTTTACGATTGATAATCGTGAGATGTTAGTTCTAACTATTTGTTGATGGGTCATTGTTGATATTTGTACCTTGTAAAGAATTCTGTAAACATTGACGGGTACAAGTTTATTCTCTCGCGGGTGAAGGGTTACACAATAAATCACGATTTTCATGAGAATAAGAATATTTTGAAATGCTGTTAACCAGCATGAAATTTGACAAAAGAATATGTTCCGAGATTATTAAGAGTTAATTCTCAAAATTATTTGAAAATTATTTTAGTTGTTTTTCTTACCATACAGAAATACATGAACATCAGAGAGAGGGAGAGGGGATCTACCTGTGTGAAATACTTTTTTGCTGTTTACCTTGTCCACATGATCCAATCAATGCAAAAAATTATCATACATGTATAGCTATTGTATGTTCCATATAGAGCTTCTCTGTGAAAGTCTTAAACTCTGAATTGTAATTTGTTCAGTTCTTGTTTGTCTTATGCAAATTGTTTCAATTTGGATAAGTCTCAAATTGGTCTACCGTCTACTAGGGACTGAGCGGTTAATACTGTCATTCCGGTCAAATTGCAGTATAGACGACTTCAGATTCATTGTAAAAACATAGAAAGAGCTGGTAACTATCAATTGGTCCTTTATCCACAATATTTTCTATTTTTAACTCTTTACCAAACGACAAAATATTAAACAGGTCCAAATTGAAATCACTTGCAGACGACAAAAATAAAGTTAAATATTTCAAAAATTGAAATTTGTTTCCAGCAGAGTAGAAAACATTGTGGTTAAAGAAGAAAATGCTGGCTACCAGCATTATCTCCTTTTCCTACAATGTTTTTAAAAGGCTTCTGTCTCAGGGTCGTAAAAACTAGGGATTGATTGGTAAAGGGTTAAATATAAATCCCACACATCGGGCACGAGTTTTATTTTGGTTCCCAGGAAGCAGTATCCGAAGAGATTAGTACGGGTTGTATGAACTTGTTTCTCAAGAGATGTAAAATACATGTTTAAATTCTTACCAAACATCAAATTTATTGACTCAACCGAATTGAAAGCATTTGGAGTCAACAAATTAAATTTTACTCACATGTTTGGACTTGTCTTTGATGGGGTAGAAAACATTGTAGAAAAAGGAGAAAATACTGGTTACCAGCATTTTCTCTTTTACCTACAATGTTTTCAAAAGGTTTTTCTTTCTTCACAAGGGTCGTTAAAACAAAAGATTGTTTGGTAAAGGGTTAAACTAAGTTAAACTAAATTCCAATAAACAATCACATTTTATCGGTCATATTTTAAACGGTGTGGATTTGAAATATTCTAATTTTTTATCATTTGGGTAAGGGTTAGGCTAAACCCTTACACAGATGGCAAAACTTTAGACTTGTCCACTCCACACCGAAAGTATTTCCAGACCACAGATCAAATGTGGCCTTGACAATAGGTTTGAGGGTAGAAAATATTGTAGGAAAAGAAGATAACTCTGGGTATCAGGACTTATTCCTTTTTTCACCCTGTCCTCAAAAGCCTTCTCCATTAGGGTGGTTGAAGATCAGAATTTTGAGGTAAAAGGTAAAAGAATTGGTGTGTGAGCCTGGTCAAAAACATTCTGTTTCTTAATTGAAAAAAAATGTGTTATTTTTAATTTTCTTACTTTTGCCTGATTATCACTTGTGTCAAATTATATGCATTTTCAAAATTTTCATACTGACATGTTCAAAACATTTTTCTCAGTAGCCTGTCTAGAAGACATAATATGGATAGGAAAAGGAAATATCCACAAATCAAAATTGTATAGATATAATTCAAAATTTGTTCAAAATGCATGTAAGTTGTCAAATCATTTTTAAGAGTGAAATGTCAAAGAGAAGTAGTGTATGGGGTAAAAGCTGTAACATGGGTTTACTGTCACCAACACACATTACAGTGTAAAGGGGTGAGATATGCAAATATTATGTAACCATTTCCTGTATTGTTTCAACTGGTCGGTGATGGATTTACATTTATGACCATGATTAGGGGTAGCCAGATACTGATTTCACCCTTTACCATACAAACCCTAGATCTAGTTTCCAATACCCAAAGAAAGAGTGTTTGAAAAACAGTGTGGGAAGAAAATGATGTTTGCTGTTCAAAGAATGATTATTATCCCTTGAAAGTTTACATCATTTGAACAATGTCGACTATGTTATTTGCAAAATTTATGTTATGACTTTGGATGAATCTATAATTTTGTTAAATGTTGAAATCATTTGGAAAAGGGAGAAAACGGCAGCATTTTCTCTTTGTTCAGAATGAAGCGGTAATGTAGAAAAGGGTAAATTAGTACGAATACCAATTCATGTACTCCAATTTCAAGAAAAAAGAAATTACCTGCATGTTGGATTTTCTTTTTGGAAATTGCCGTTGCGGAATGTCTGTCTTTCGGAGTTTCGGTTTAAGGCCTATCTCCTTTCGACTCGGAGTTTCGAATAATGTCGGCACAGCGTGAGGTTTTAACCGCAGCCTAAAATTCCTATAACCAACTTCTTTTGCGAGTTTTGGACTTATTAAGAACTGACTGTCATCGAAGTATTTCAGACACAATTTCGAATGAACCGATGGCAAAAAATCCGTCGCTACTGTCCGGCCCAGGTTTAAACGTTGAATCCATAGTTTCCTCCTTTTTAATTCCTTCGGAAATTTGAAAATACTAATTCTATGAGTTCCCGTTTGACGTTGCAGCCATAGGCTGCACAATTTACCATTTTTTCGGCTCAATTCTCAGTTAATACTCAGATATCTGCATACAGTCATCCGCGTGCCTACTAATGTCTACTGACGGTATACACATATTGACTCGACAATGACGTCACACATACACGGGAGATAAGCGAATCAGGGGAAGTAAGCCATGTACCATTTTTAGGGCCGTATATCAGCGTGACAATTCGGCCGTGGTTTATGGCATGTTACAGGTTGGTATTTATGAAAAATGACGGACACATGTTTAACTGACATCATTTGCAGCTGATTAAAGGAAAAAAACAGTCTGGTCAAAATATTTTAGGATTTGCCCTTTAATGACGTCATTATTTGCTAGCATAGATCATTGCGTATGCTTATACACAAAAAGACGTTTAATACGCTGAAAGTAAGTAAGGAATTAGATAATTTGTACTCATTTAACTGATAATGATTTTTAAGTAATCATTCGATCCGTAGATAATTATTATAATTTCTGACCAATCAGGTACTTGTGCGGAAGATTGTCATACGTCTGACGCTGTGCGACTAACCGGAAGACACTCAATTTTTAGTCATCCCTATTTAGATTTAGACTAAAACCCAGAACGAAGTCGGAATTTTGTCTTTAAAAATCTAGAACGGTGTTACCGCAAAACGAGCTTTGCTCGTTACGGGCTTCGCCCGTAACTTGCTGTCGCTCGTTATGAAGTGTCAGGAGTACCCGTGTGAAGGGCTCTGAAAATGTAAGATTCGATATAAAACTGAGACAAAAATATAATACTGAATCAACAACAGATTTACACGCATGTACATGTACATACACATATGTGACGCGATAAAGTCAGAGGAAGCGTAGGAAAGAGTTGAATTTCTTGAAGCTATTTTCTTGGTCGTTTAAAGCACAGGAATTTGACATTCTATAATGAAAAAATATGATTAAATAAGAAAAAAATATTCCCCTGTATATAAAGAAACACAAGGAATGCAACGCCTCGATTACCGGCGACAACACAAAAATGCCCTACCCACCCAAAAGCACCAACGAAATGAAGAGTGATCACAATTTCCTTTACCCTAGTAACAGATAACACCAAAATGTACCTATGACATTCAGCGATTCTTAAGTAGACACCTTTTCACCGGAGATATCCGTCATTTTTTACAGCTTTTTTGACAAGCCTCCTCGATGGCTTGTAATTGTCAAAAAAGCTGTAAAAAATGACGGATATCTCCGGTGAAAAGGTGTCTACTTAAGGATCGCTGTATGTGATAGGTACATTTTGGTGTCATCTGTTACTAGGGTAAAGGAAATTGTGATCACTCTTCGTTTCCTTGGTGCTTTTGGGTGGGTAGGGCATTTTTGTGTTGTCGCCGGTAATCGAGGCGTTGCATTCCTTGTGTTTCTTTATTTACCGTCGTGTCCGGTAATCTTGCGCGTCCGGTAATCTTGCGCACTTCAGTAGATTCCTGTTTCGCAAGTGTGTTTGATGAATTCAATCTGTTTCTGCAGTGTTTCTTAGACCATAGGAATTCGGAATAACAGGGAAACCTTCAGAAAGTAACTCTAGCGGAATTTTGTACCTGAGAGTGTCTAAAGTTTGACTATGACATCATCCTGATTAATTATTCATAAACACGCCCAATGACCCAATTCCCCATGAGGCTGGCTTTAACACTTTTTATCTGTCAGTTAATCGAGTAATTGATGTCTCATCACAAAGACAAATCAATTTAACACATATTTTACAACTTAATAAGATATTAAGGAACAGTTTTAACATTATTTTCCATATTTACATGCAACCTTTATCAGACGACAAAGTCATTTCCTATTTGTCGGCATTTTATCAAAGTTCTGAATCAAAGGCCTGAATCGTGCACAATTATTTCTTTTCTACAATTTTTCTTTGTATGGGCCACAAATACTTTTGAAATCCTTTGCACTGACGTCATTTTATAAAAGTGCGCAACATCACCGGACTGTTATATGCCGGATAAAATCTCACGGTTATAGCTTACTTCTTAAAAGTTTGTGTTGTTCGGGGAATTTTTCTATAACTATCTTAAGTCATAATATAGATTAAATATTTCTATAAATAGATAAATAGCTGTGGGGATCAAGCAATTCCTTTTAGTGTCATAAGTAAACATTCGTTTGCTTAAGTGCGCAAGATTACCGGACAGCATCGTATCTAGGGGAGTGTTATTTTCTTACTGAATCATGTTTTTTCATTATAGAATGTCAAATTCCTGTGTTTAAAGATTCCTGATGTCCAACATAAAAAACAAACGCACCCGGCAGATGACGTCAGCATCACAGAAAGTGTAATGGCGGGACAGAAATGGAAAACTACCAACGATAGATTGTCGATTATTTCTGTGAACATAATTTTCCTTGTTAGCTATACCGGTTGTTTAAACATTATATCAGAATTCTATTTAGACGATAATGCCATCAGAAACCGTGTCTGTGGAGATATACTTACCTTGAATGACAGCTTCTATCTTAGATCGCAGATTGGAGCAGGTTTATTCGGAGGCCTCAACAGTTATGAATCAAATCAAAATTGCGGGACAACTGTTATAGCAGATAATGGTGCGTTTTAGCTGACAACAAATTTAATGTTACTCAAAACAGAAAATTTGTCTTTCATAGGGTAGAAAACTTATGAGAAAATGCTGGTTACCAACATTTTCTCCTTTTCCGACAATGTTTTCAAAAGCCCGCTTTCTCAGGGTATTTGGAAGTCGAAATTGTTAGGTTAAGGGTTAATGACCCTGAAGAAGAAGGGTTTTGAAACATTGTGTCTTGTGACAAAATGAGAAAGTGCTTGTTACTGATGTTATTCAACTTAGCTACTGTACCCGTAAAGCCCCGAGTAAACCTGTCAGACATTTTCATCCCAGAAGTACAACCCAAATATTTCCAATATCATCAGTGTTTCATTTACCTGCGCGTCCTGCGTCAGAGACGCAAGGAAATTGCCGGTGACAAAATAATTTGTAGAATGTGCATTTTTGTGACACACTGATTTCAGTTTCAATGCGTTTTGCAAAATTTCGTTTGATCCCAATCGATTAAAGTTTAAAATACAAATAAGGGTTGTTTTGACAAATAATGTTTCCATGCTTGCAAAATATTGCCACAAAACAAAATATTGCTACTTTTCGACATCTGGCTTCTAAAAATAGCTTCAGTTACATGAATGGCAACCTTTTATCCAAGTTATTGCGATTTTCATTGCATAGCAACTGCATCTATTGTAGTCCAATATGGCTACCCAAGCGAAGAGAGAAGAATAACATACTTGCTCTTTTCAAGAATCCTGGCTGAGCAGCCCAAATTTAAGCCGTGGCTGGTATAAGAAACGCCATTGGAAAGCAATATTGTTATGAAATGTTCGTTTTGCCTAGATATCGGAGCGAAAAATGTGTTAACTGATGGATGAACAAACTTACAGACATCGCCGTGCAACGTTGAAATAAAAAAATCCAAAGAATCGTTTCTGAAATCCTTCCAATGGGCAGAAGAATGGGACTCAATTAGAGCCTGGTGGACTCAGTTTTCTGATAAAAATTTTAAAAAAAAATGCCATTGATCACTGCTAAGTAATATTCCAGTCTAAGGAATCGTTTCTGGTTTTCTTTTTTCAGGTACAAAGAAAATCGATATCCAGTGTCTTTTTCCCGGTAGGCCTGAAATACACTTTGGGATTTTTTTATGAAATGAAAATCGTTTGATGAAATGGGAATGTTTGGGGGTAAAAAAACGATTCAAAAAGTAATTATTTGCCAGCAAAAACATGGAAAAACAGTTGTTCAATCACTTTGAGAAAAATCTTCTGCAGTTAGGAAAGAAATAGTAGATCTATGCCTTTGAGCAGAAATATGTCCCTAGACGTTAAATGGACATTGGGATATTTCTTTCTTTCCTGAGCAAAATGGAGATCATCCATTAACTTCATACGCTACCTTATGATTTCCATTTTAAACATCTCTAAGGTCCATTTTCCTCTGCATTCATAAGAAAAGAACAGTTATTATGAGCCATTTTAACAATTTAAAAAAATATTGAAACAGGGTATACAATGTGGGACTCACAAAGTTTGCTTCAGACTCAGTTTTCCATCCTGGTGAGTCGCTGGACTCACTAATAGCAAGTTGTAAAAAAAAATTAACGTATCATGTGTGTTTTTGCCAATACAGTGTATCAGCTCAGCGGCCAGAGTAGATCATAGATCAGGCTGCATGCTTTGTGCAGCCTGATCTTTGATCTACACTGGTCATAAAGGCTATTGTATGGCTATAGTTGCAAAAGGAGCTTTAAGGATTCTGGGGCTTGTCTATTTTCTGCTGTTACCCAACAATATATTTGTCATTAAGCTTTGTATTATTTCGTGATTCTACTTCTATTACAGGCTATCAGATATTGGTACAGTTTCTGTTTTTCAATCTTCAAGAGAAGCAAGGAGATAGCTGTCTGGATAAATTGCAACTGACAGGAAATATAACAAAAGGTAGCACTGTACTCAGAAGAATAACATGGCTTGTTTGGTGTTAACTCTTTACCAAACAACAAAATTTTAGACCTCTCCAAATTGAAAGCATGTGCAGACGACAAAATAAATGTGACTCAAAAATTTAAATTTATTTTGGGAAGGGTAGAAAACATTGTGGGAAAAGGAGTAAATGCTGGTTACCAGCATTTTCTCCTTTTCCCACAATGTTTTTAAAAGCTTTCTTTCTCAGGGTCGTTAAAAGTCAGGATTGTGTGGTAAAGAGTTAAACTTAGTTTTCGTCCTTATTTCAATTATATTGAGATGACCATGCACGTATCTAGCTTTCCTGCAGTTTCTTGAAGCAATACTTAGCACAACATTCTTTCCAAGCCACTGGCTGCTTTCCCAGAAAACAACAGGGACATGGCTGCTCAATACAGCATTCTACAGTACATAATTGACCTCGATTGTTCAATGGCACTAAAACCAATGTGCACATTTGATAACACCTAAATTGTTTGGCTTTTAGTAGACCACATTTGAATATATTTCAACAAAGTATTGCATTGTTTAAATCACATGCTTTTTCTATTTGTCACGGTGTTTTCACATGCATAATGATTCATTTAATAAACCTCTATCAGTGTTGACTTGGAGTATTTCATTTACCCATTTCAAAGACAGAAATCAACTTTTGAGCGACATTGAATTTGTTGTCTTCAAATGCTTTTAATTTTTACAAGTCTCAAATTGTGTTGTGTGGTAAAGGGTTAAAATATTTTGCGCAATTTTAGGCTGATTCTGCACCTATACTGTCTTCTAGTTAACCACACTGGACAAGGTCAAGATAATGATTCACAGATCAAAGAATTCTTGAATACTACAGATGTTTGTGTAGATCCAGGTACGAATTGTGGCTTGTTTTGTTACATCTATATTAATCAACAGAATATACCTGTTGCTCATAGTTATTTCTTTAGGGCTCAGGATTACTCAGAACTTGAATAAACACACTGCAATAACTCCCTCTGGACTCTCAGCATTTTCTCTTTCTCCAACAAGGGGTACTATGTGGCTCAGTAGCAAAGTGTGGGACTCATAACCTGGAGCCCCCCGGGTTCAAGCCCCACCTGATCTGCTGGGTTTTTTGTTGGAATGTCCTTGGGCAAGACACTTCAGAGCCCTAGCCTAGTACTCGTGAAACGCAGGAAATACGTCAATATGTGAGCTGTTGCTGTGATATGACTGAAACAATGTTAAAAGGGATGTAAAACACCATTCAATCAATCCTTTTCCCACAATATTTTCAAAAGCCATCTTTCTCAAGGTTGTTAGAACTCTGGATTGTGTGGTAATGGGTTAAACAAAAAACACAATTGGGAAACTGGAGAAATGTTCATAACAACAAAGGTCATTTAAGGAATGAAGAGAATTTTATTTTTTTCATGGAGGTATGAAAAAAAAAAAACCTAATCACGCTTTTGTATGAAACCACTTTGAGTAATATTACTGACAACATACACCGACGGAAATAATTCAAATTGCATTCATTTTCTTTATTTTTAAATCTAATGTTGGAGTTTCTAAAGCCCATTCCACTCATATTTGTATGGCACAAGAATACAATAGGGAAGCAGTTTTCAGATCCCCAATACTGAAAATTAACCAATAGAACGAAAGTAAATGAACACAGCAGTGTGTAGGACCCGCAAAAGTAACATTCAGCAGAAGTACTTCTGGCACAACGTGATTTTTTTTTTCATGGAGCTATGAAAAAATTTTTTCAGCCAATCAGAACTCGTTCATGAAAACAACTGATATTAAATTATATGTTGATTGATTGATTGTATATGGTGTTTAACGCCGTTTTAAAATTTTTAGCTTGGCTGTTTTTGAAGAAAAAGTTGAGATACTGTCATAGCCCTGCTGTTATCGTCATGCAAAAATGTAGCATTTTCTCCTTTTTCTCACAATGTTTTTCTACAGAACCCTTTATAGACTTACAAATAAACCTGTTGTTTAGCTATGGTGTATTTAAAAAGCTCTGTCCACTGAACACAGAGGTGGTTTTTAGGCTAATACTACCTTTTTTAGCTCGGCTGTTTTTGAAGAAAACATTAAGGTATTGTTGTAGCCGTGGCATCGTCTGTACCATTTTGGTGCAAAGAATTAGACATTTTGTAATACTGCTGTCATTAATGAAGATATTTACATCAAACTCAGACTAGTTGTTAACTATTAAAGGGGCAGTTAACCATTAATGTATTTTTACACAGTTATGCCCCTTTTTGACATAGAACTTCCACTGAAAATCCATCCATTTCAAAAAGCAAATGCAGGATAGCTTTGGCACCTGCATGGTCTTGTTTTATTTATCTTGTGGTAGCCGTTACACCTATCCATACTTTACTGAATTTCCTGTACCAGTACTTCACACAATATCTCCCAAGAAGTGACTGGCTTATTACCAACCAATTACTCTTTATCTGACAGTGTGTTTACAAAATCTGACGCTGATGGGAAGTAAAGACGTGTACAAGTACACTGTATTTATAATTTAACTCTTTGCCAAACAACAAAATTTTAAGTCTCACTGAAATTAAAAGCATTTGCAGGAGACAAATTAAATGTAGCTTTGAAGATAGAGTCTGTCTCTGAAAGGCTAGAAAATATTATGGGAAAAGGAGAAAATACTGGTTATCAGTATTTTCTTCTTTTCCAACAATGTTTTCATAAGACTTCTTCCCCAGGGTTGCTAAAACTCTGGATTGTTTATTAAAAAGTTTACGGCCTTAGTTCTGTTTCTATTGTCCTTTTTTTTTACAGGGCCGATTATTTCAGTCGCAAACACACTGAAGATAAGATTTACTTCTGATGGTTCAATTGAAGGTGCAGGGTTTTCAGTACTCTTAACAGCATTTCGGAAATCCCCCTGTGATGAAACATCGGAGTTTCTGTGTGATTCAAATAGGTATAAGGCAGAATCATTTTTAGTTCCACTGGCTGAAGGCCAGTTAGCTTATGTCTTGGCCCTGTGTCCATCGGGGGCATCTGTGTCTTAATTTTTGTTTCAAACATCTTCTCGGAAACTAACCATTAAATTTTTACCAAAGTCCAAGGAAATGATCCTGCCATGGCCTTCTTTAAAGACTTTGATTTCATTAGAAACTCTGGTTGCAATAGTAACAAAACTGAAAAATATTGAAAATCCTAAGAAAAAAATCTTCTTGCCCAAAACCATAAGGCTTAGGACTGCCAAATTTGGCATGTAGCTTCATCTAATGAACCTCTACCAAATGTCTTCAAATTATATCCCTGAGATCAAAATTGGCCCAGTCCCGGGGATCACAAGTTTCACATGGGCTTATTGTAGTGAAAAATTTAAAAATGTTCTTTTGTTCTAACCATTAATCCCTAAGGCTACCAAATTTTGCATGTAGCTTCAGCTGGTAGACCTCTATCAATACTGTCCCAATTACAGCCCTGGGGTCATAATTGACCTTGCCCAGGGGTTCACAAGTTTTACAATGACATGTAAACTGAAAACTAAGATGATTTTCTGGTTCCTAACCATAAAGACTTCAGGCTACCAAATTTTGCATGTAGTGGACATCTACCAAGGTTGTTCAAATTATAGCCCTGCGGTAAAGAAGTGTTCTACCCCAAGTTTTTATTGTGAAAACTTTAAAAAGTCTTCTTGTTCCTAACCATAAATACTAGGGCTGCCAAGTTTGCTAGATAGATCAGAGGATCACTATAAAGTTTATTCAAAATTTAGCCCTGTGGTAAAACTTTGCCCCACCCAGGGGGTCACACCTTTTATAGTGGCTAAAAGTTATGTTATGGAAACTTAAGATATCTTCTTGTTTATAGCCATTTGGCCTAGACCTGTATTATTTGTTACATAATTTCATGTAGTGGACCTCAACCAGGAATCAACTAATTACAGAACTTGGGTCAAAAATGGCCCAGCTGTGAGAATTATGTTTTTCATAATTGCTTTTATAGAGAAAACTTTGAAAGTCTTCTAGCCCTCTTGTGGAATTTGTCTTGTTAAAATTCTCTTTGTTATTTGATTAAGAGTAAAGATGTCTAGCTAAGAAATCAGCTGCAAGAAGTATAGATTGTGGTATCAAAAAACAATCCTAACAATATTCTCATGCAATCTTGTGTTGATGTAATTCAGGAGGTTGAAAGAGTTGGACTATATTTATAATTCAGATGCATTGCTAAGATACTGACTTGTGATGGAACAACCCACTGTTTGGATAAAACAGATGAAACTAAAGAGTATGTGAGTATTGACAAAGTTCACAGTGCTAGTCTTACCCTGTGTAACACAGGCTTATCTCTGTTGATAGCAACTTGAGCCATGCTCTGTGAAAAGGGGGCTTAATGCATCTGCAAAAAGTATCAACCCAGGTCAGCCTGCGCAGATTGCGCAGGCTGACCTGGGTTGAAACTTTTTGCCATTGGTCAATTTTCTGTATGTCCAAGGACCATTAGACCTCCTGATTAAGTTGTTTGTTAGATAAAAGTGGATGTTATGGATCCATTATCATGTGATGACTTGCTTGGTGTAATGTGTCTTGGAGATGCATTAAACCCCCTTTTGCCAGAGCATGGCCTAGTTCTAAATGCTTTCCAAACATTGAAAAGTTTGTAGGAATTAAAAATGCCTTTGTATTGTATTTGTTAGAAGTTTGATCATTTATGAGGAAAAGTAGCTCCTAGTTGTAACTGTATACCAAACATCAAAATCTTAGACATCCAAGTTGAAGGTATGTGCAGATGACAAAACAGATGTGACTCAAAAATTGAAACTCATTTTGGAAAGGGTAGAAAACATTGTAGGAAAAGGAGAAAATGTTGGTAACCAGAATTTTCTCCTTTTGCCAGGTTTTTCAAAAATCTTTCTCAAGGCCATTAAAAGTCTGCATTGTGCGTTAAAAGGTTAATTACTAGCCCAAGTTTGAAGTAAATATTGTCTGTAGTAACAGTGATATGAGAAAATGTCAAAGATGTCCAACAACCACCATGACAGAAATGATGATAGATATTTAACAATACTTCAAAATTTTCTTTACTCTTTACCAAACGACAAAATTTTAGACTTGTCCAAATTGAAAGCATTTGCAGACGACAAAAGTAATGTGACACAAAAATTGAAGTTTGTTTTGGGAAGGGTAGAAAACATTGTGGGAAAAGGAGAAAATGCTGGTTACCAGCATTTTCTCCTTTTCCCACTATGTTTTCAAAAGGCCTCTTCCTCAGGGTCGTTAAAACCAGGGATTGTTTGGTAAAGGGTTAAAAAAAAAAAAGCAGAGCACAATATCAAACCATGGTCAGCAAAAAGCGGGTTAAATGCATGATCTGCAAGAAGTATCTACTCACGTCAGTCTGTGCAGTCTCTGTAGGTTGACCTGTGTCCAAGCCTTTTGCTATTGGTCAATTTTCTGCATGTCAAAGGACCATTTTAACTACAGATTAAGGATAGGGCACCCTAGTGGGATTTGTGTAACATCCCCTTTCATTGTCAAAATTATACGGATTCGGCTAAGACTCGGGTAATTCGTAATCAGTGCAGGGAAGCAGCGTCTATCGACCGATCGATTACGGATTACTTGAGTCTTAACCAAATCTGTATGTTTTTTTGGCGATGAAAGGCGATGTTACAAGAATCCCCTTAGAGTTCCCTATCCTTTAGTCAATTATTAGACTAAATGGTTTTTATGGACATATGATTTTATTATACTGCAAAGAAATTTCTCGTGATCTGATTGGATAATATGCCCCGAACATACATATCATGTACACTGGCAAAACCAACGTAAAAGCAGTTTCCCTTTCGGGAGCCCCGTATACATGACTACACTATCAACACAACATCTAAAATGGCGGCATCGATCAAGATTAACATCAAGATTATGCGCCAAGCTGCACGTTTTAGCACGTATTGCCAAGGTTTCAGTGACGTCAGTTCCCAGTGACGTCGGTTTTCATTGAATTGGGGCACTCAGAAGGGAAATTCTACTTCGTCAGCTTACTCAATTTTTTAAACCAACAAACAGGTAAAATTCACTTAACAAACGTTGGAATGGTAAAACTTTGCAGTATAATAAATTCTTTGTACGGTCAGGTGGCAGGGGACTTAGAAACTTGTTTACGGCTGTGGTGAATCATGTCGCCCTGAGCCGAAATTGGAAACTTGTTCACGGCTGTGGTGAATCATGTCGCCCCGAGCCGAAGGCTCAGGGCGACATGATTCACCACAGCCGTGAACAAGTTTGCAAGTCCCCTGCCACCTGACTGTACAACTAATAATCTGATGCCTTTCTTGGTATGATACATCAGAGAGATGTATTGAGCCCCATTTTGTCAGGGCTTAGCTCACCTTACATGTTTTTTTTTTTTTTGCTAAGGCCAGCTGCCAAACCCCAAATGAAGATGCTGGAAACGGTTCAGGCCTAGGAAAAAATGTGGTCATTGGAATTGTTGTGATAGCAAGTGGCCTCATTTGTACAGTTGTCATAGTAATCATGATGTCTCAGTTTATGGACAGGGACTCTAAGTCCAGTTGCAGAAGAAGTACTGAAGCTGAGGAAACCATTCGACCAGAGAAAAGCGCCACAAAAACAATTGTCAGTGAATTTACCGCACCTAAATCCATTAAAACAAAGAAATCTGTTACAATTGCTGGTGAGAATATAAAAGAAGGGCCAGAAAAAGGGTTCAAAAGTAAAAGACCAGGAATAAGAAAAGTAGTACCATCAAAGATCCAGGATGATGAGTGGTGAAGGACTCAAAATGTCGAAGCATCAGGTCTTTAGCCTGGAAGACAGGCAGCATGTGAATTTTTTGCTATCTCAACACATCCTCACAGTATCAGCTTTCTGTTTGGTTACATAGTGACAAATTAATTGTTCCACAAAGTATGACATTTATCTTTGAAAGGGTAGAAAATTTGTGGAAAAGACAAAATGGTGGTTACTAGTCATTGCCCTGTATCCATTGTATGTCCGTCCGTCTGTGCATTAACTTATTTCAAACATCTTCTTTTCTGAAACTACTCATCCAATTTTGACTAAACTTCACAGAAATGATCCTGCCATGGTCCTCATCATAATTTCTTGAAAGAATTTGATTCCTGTAAAAGCTTGGGTTGCCATTGCAATAGATTGAAAAATATTGAAAATCTTTGAACATCTTGACCCCAAGCATAAGGCCTATGGTTTTCATAATGAATATTTGTATTGATGTTGGAAAATCCTAAGATAATTTATTTTTTTGTCAATTTGAAGGGGCCTTGGTGATGTTTATAGATAGGATTACATGAGAATATTTATGTAATAGATGAGTGGTAAATTTCATTCATATAATTTGCATATTCACTCAGACTGAAGCTAGTTTTGCACTCAATCCTGAAAACAAAAATATACACTATCGGCACTAAGTAGGAGCGTAAATATACATGATTGGCAGGGTAAGGCTTAAATTAGAGCTCTTGTGTCAAACTTGGCCCCAGTGCATGGGTCATAACTTCATTAGGTGCTTACAGAGTAAACATTCTAAAAAGCTTCTTGCTTCCTAACCATAAACCCTAGGGTTACCAAATTTGGCACATAGCTTCAACTTGAGGATCACATTTGACTTTGTTCAAAATTTAGCCCTTGGATTGAAATATGCCTTGCCTGGAGGGTTTCCTGTTTTACAGGGGTTTTATATTGAAGAAACTTTGAAAATCTCGTTTATAACCATAATGGCTTAGACCTGTATTATTATGCTCCCCGAAGTGGGAGCATATAGTCGCCGCTTCGTCTCTCCGTCCGTCCAAAGCTATTTCTCCACAACCCCTGGACCAAATTGGATGAAACTTCATATATGAACTCCTTAGGATATTGCGCCGATGTGCTTTTCCTGGTTTTCCAATTTGATTCTGTGTCTTGGAAAAAGGGGATTTCTTGTAAAATTTCAATTTTTACTAATACATGTATCTCCTTCAGTTTTTCGTCAAAATTTCATGAAACTTTATATTGTTTATTAAAAGTTTCACCATGTGCCCTTGTTTTTTTATCTATGAAAAACCATGTTACGGGAAAAGGGTGCTTAATGTCTTATAACTTTAGGTTTTGTTTTTTTGGACTCTGAAATTAAACATTTCCCAGTTTCATCAAGACTGTTAAACATATATGTTGCTGAACAAAAGCCCCAGACCATGATTTCATTCTTTCTTATTTATACTACGCTGTGTTATAGAAAAAGAGGGCTTAATGACCAACTCAAACACAAAGTTTATAAATGTTTAATCTGATTTTTTTCAGACAATTTTGCCATTACTATAAAAGTAATGTTTGATTTACAGATTGTTCACGTTGACAGGAAGTTTTACTCCACTGTTCCAAGAGTTATGCCCCTTCTTTATTCAATTATTTGAACATCGGCTAATGCAATTTGGCAGACGGGACCAAACACAAGTAGCCTGTTTCACCCCCACCCTCCTCTCCGTGCCACCCATTTACCGACAACCTTCACTTTTCTAAAAAGAGACCTGTTCGGGAAGCATAATCCGTCTACAACGGCTCCTGTTTTGTGTGTGGCTTTATTTTGGGGACCTCTACCAGGATTCAAGATATTGCTCTGTGGTAAAAAAAAAAAAGAAGCCCTAGCCCTTGGGTCAAATATTTCACATGGGCTTTATAGAAAAAACTAAGTCTTCTTCGAAACTATATGGCCTAGAATTGAAAGTTAGCCAGTGGAGCCATACAGGGCCATCATGGCCCTCTTGTTAAAATATTTCACACATGTGTTCACCTTGAAGAACAGATTTGCAGAGCTGAAGTTTCAGACATTAGGCTCGAAGGTAAAGATCACAGGAGGGAGTCAAAGGTCAGATGCTCATAAATCCTGTCTGCTCCATATCTCTTGAACCCCTGGCCTAATTTTTGAAATATTTCAAACATATTGAGGAGACTGTGTGCAGAGAGGTTTCAGTCACCATTCTGTCTGTCTCTGTGTCTGTCCATTCTTTACACTTTTCCTCAGCTTCATATCTCTCAAAACCATAGTTCACATTGGTATTCACCCTGATGAGACAGTGTGCAAAGCAATGGTTTCAAATGCCAGACTTTAAGGTCAAAGTCACAGCTGGAGGTCAAAGGTCACATTCTCATACATTGTCTGCTCCATATCTCTTGAACCCCAGACCTGATGCAGAATGCATGGTTCATCCATACAAGATCACGGTTTTATGTGAGGGTCAAATGCTTGAGCTGTCAGTCTGTTTTGTTAAATTGACTTGTGTCACTTTATATTAACATAGCAGTAAGCAGGTTAGAACAGACACAAGTAAACATGCAAAAGAAGAAAACTTTTATTACACTTTCATCTTATATAGATCTTGTCCATTTTTGTTACATATATATAGAAAATTTGACAAGTATGAACAAATATATAACAGTAATAACAATGAGAAACTAGTACATTCATTTTGTGTAGTAAATAGCCAGACTATTTGTGTTTACACTTTAGGACAAGAAAATTCTGTTAACCCCTTACATGCTAAATAAATTAGATGAAACTTTCAAGCCGATAGGAAAAACCCAAATTTTCCTATGTTTAAAGGTATTTTCTTTGGGAAAATATTTCAGATATCTCCTTATCTAACAGTGTAGATCCAGGATCAGACTGCACATTCTGTGCAGTCTGATCTTGATTTACAATGTCCATAAAAGGTCCATGAGTTGCACTTAGCAGCTAGGGGTTAATACTTCTCAAATAGTTTAAGTAAAATATGTGACTGCCGGGGCAAGGCTGTCTTCTTTGGCCTACAATGCAGACAAAAATTGTTATGGATCATTAGGTGGTATGTCAGACTATTACAGCATTGATCCTTGTGTATCAGAGAAAGAATAATTTATTTCCATAAAGATATCCATCACAACGTGTCCAAACATGCAGGCCATACGCCTTATGGTTATGAGAAATAATATACAGAGGACGTTTGTTTTTAAATTTTGATCTTACACTGGAAAAAAAAAAAAGAAAAAAATTCTATTTATTTCATGCTTCTAACCCCTTTTTTGTTGGGACTTGGGTCAAAATCCAGTACAGGTGTTTTCGGTAATTCCCAATGGTGTACCCCACTTCACATAAGAGTGCATTGCAATATTATGTAAAGCACAAGAAATGTTGGGTAAATGCATGTAAATTATGTCATATTGCCCTCTGGTTGAATGGCACATGCTCTTTACCTAGGTAACTAGTGCGTGGGAACTACTGTTTCTGCCTTGAATGGTAGGAAAATATGATTTTTCACTGGTCATGAAATATGAAACTGTAATCTACCATTATTTCTTGATAAACTCCTAGAAAACATGAACTAATGAATTTCATTTCTATTACTCTGCCAAACATCTGCAACTACCTATGAATCCTTATTCAGTAAATCTTGACAATTTTTGATACAGGCTTAAAACATAGTCTTGGAAGGGTTTTGCTGACCAAACTCGATTGCTATACAAGAACCAGAATTTTTTTTTACAACTGTCAACCATTTTTTGTAACCATGGTGTTCATATTGATCACATGACCCAACTCTGAACCTTTTTAACCATGGATGGCTGTACTTTAAATTAAGTATGATTGGCCGAATAGTTTCTAAAATCTTCAAGATTGCAAATTTTCAGATATGCTCTCAGCTTCTGTGACAATATTATCCAACAGACCAGAGCCATTGTAACAATTTAACTCTTTACCAAACGACAAAATTTTAGACTGGTCAAAAATGAAAGCCTTTGCAGACGACAAAATAAAGGGGACTGAAAAATTGAAATTTGTTTTGGGATGGGTAGAAAACATAGCGGGAAAAGGAGAAAATGCTGGTTTCAAAAGGCTTCTTTAACAGGGTCATTAAAAGTTGGGATTGTGTTATAAAGGGTAAAAGAGGATCACTGAAGAATTCTTTTTGTGAAGTTCTTTTGAAACTGGCTTAACTCTTTACCACACAATCCCAAATTTTGACAACTTTGAGGACAATGGCTTTTGAAAATGTTGTAGGAAAAGTAGAAAATGCTTCCCATGGCATTTCAAGCTTAAAGAAGCAATAGCAGCCAAAAATAAATAAAGGGGGTGTTAAAATGCATTTAAAGAGATTTCGTCGGATTGTCATTGCTCTCTGCTTTCTTTTTTTCCTTGCGCGTAATTTTTCTCACATGTAGTACTACCGATTTCAGCTGCAAGACGTGGAGGAAGTAGTGGTAGATACAAGTTTTTTTTTAAGATCAATGTATGAAAGTGTAAACCGTTCCGAAACAGCGGACACGGAACAGGTACATTTTTCAGACATCACTTATCCAGATAGTAAGTTTAGTGTGAGAAAAAAGAGAAAACTACAGTTCTCCTTTTCAGTGTTTTCAAAGTCTCTTTCCTGGATATTGATATAAATCAGGATCGCTTGGTTCATTTTGCTATGAGATTCATCTGTAATTTATGCCTTCAAGTAATTCCTGGACAGTTCTCCTTTTATTGTTTTTCCATCCATAAAAATGTACTATTTTGCATTAACCCTTTCCTAAATGAATTGAATAGGAACTTCTAAATTGAAAGAAGCTGCAGATGACAAATTTAAGAAAAGTATTAATGCAAGTTGAAATGCTGCTTGTGAAAAAAATTGTTGGGAAAGGCAAAATTGCTTGTTATGAGCAATTACTCTTTTTACCAAAATGTTTTCCAAAGCCGTCCCATTCCACTGTTCAATTGAGTATATATCAGGGAAAGGCAATATTATCTTTATTGTGAAAAAGACATTAATTTGTGCTGAAAATAATTAATCTTACTTATTAATTTGAATCTTGGGTGATTTGTGTCATTTTCTTTGTTCCAAGGGAGGTAATCTAGTCCTAAAATGGGAAAAGTAGCTAGGCGACCTATCATTTTTTTTTGCATTTTTTGATAAAGGATATACCCATGTGTATATCTGCGAAAAATAAGAAAAATCTCTGCGCTAGGTTTTTTTGGAAGTCAAATAATGTCTTGACTTCCTATAATAAAATGATCTTTTTGGCGGTTATGGATGTTATCGAAACATCGATAGCGGGTCATTAATTTGAAACAAATATTAATTTCTGATCAAGTTGAGAGGATCAATCGATTTCTTATGAATTTAAAACACACAGAACATGATTTGGCTGAAATGATAGACTTTATTACTCACAAAATTCTGATGTTTGCTGCAATAACTGGGTTTTTGTGTAATTTGAAAGAAGGATTATGTTCTTTATGAGCTCAGAACTTTTTTGTTCATCTGGTTAGGTCTGATTATCTCTTCATATACTGAAAGAATATACTTTGAAGTGTCTCTGTGTCAAATTTCACAAAATTCTCTGTGCTAGAAATAACTCGCTGAAACGCCTTTAAATTCAAATTTGATTTAAATTTCTATGCTTTTTTACACCTGCATTGATTTTTGGCCAGTATTAAGCCTTTAAGTAAGCTAAAAACAATTACACAGACTTGTATTTGATCACAGTATTACAGTAGTGGTTGAACCAGCAACCAATTTGTAGCAAAATAAGTAATGCTGTGTAACAGACCTGTGTTGAATTCAGAAACTATATCGAGCCATGCTCAGTGAAAAGAGGGCTTAATGCATCTGTTAAAAGTTTCGACCCTGGTCAGCCTTATTGGTCTGCACAGGCTGACTTGGGCTGAAACTTCTTGCTTTTGGTAAATTTTCTGCATGTCAAAGGACCACTTTACCACATGAATCAGTCGGTTGTTAGACAAATTGGATTTTACGATATCCATAATACTGTGATGACTTGCTTGGTAACATGGATCACGGTGATGCATTAAGCTCCCTTTTACCAGAGCATGGCTCAGTCATCACAAGTATACATGTATTATCATCTGAAATAATAGATGTGCAAATAAAAACAAATAACAAGAGGACCAAAATGGCCCTATATCGTTCACCCAAGTTAGTATGAAATTCTGATGCAGCCATTTTTTCACTATGGACTAATAGCCGACACTACAATACAAAATCTTTAAGCTTTTACCTCACAATCCAGAGTTTTAACGACCAAGAAGAAGACAGCCTTTTGAAAACATTGTGGGAAAAGGAGAAAATGCTGGTTTCGTCTGTCCGTAGACACAAATTTGTCCGGCAAAATACTCCTACAGTTTTTCAGGTACTGAACTCAAATTTATACACAGTATTCCTATATACATGAAGTTGTGCATGTGGAATTTTCATGACCCTGCTGCAATGCGTTACAGAATTGTCTCCCCTTGAACTTTGCAATTTTCGCTAAATTGTATCGCTTTTATTCAAAATTTGTCCAGTGTAATACTCCTTCAATTTTTAATGTACAAAACTAATTAATAATGTGTTTCTTACTGTGAATTCTGTTTTTAATATAATCTGTCCGTCCGTCTGTCCATAGACACAAATTTGTACGCTGAAATACTCCTACAGTTTTTCAGGTACTGAACTCAAATTTGAACACAATGTTCCTATATATAAGAAGTTGTGCATGTGCAACTTTCATGACTCTGCTGCGATGTGTTTGCAAAATTATCTCCCCTTGAACTTTGCAATTTTTGCTAAATTATATCGCTTTAATTCACAATTTGTCCAGTGTAATACTCCTACAATTTTTAATGTACAAAACTGTTTAATAATGTGTTTCACAATGTGAATTCCGTGTTTAATTTGTGTGAATAACAACACTCACACCCTGAATTACTACAGTGACCACAGTTTGATTATAGCTGCGATTCCATAGAAAAACATGTTCTGTAAATATTAATGGTAATGTTACCTCTACATCACTCCAATAGTTCAAATTACTGCCTATGTATATTGCTAAAGATTTATTATATATCTTTGGTCTCTGTGTTTTAACGGTGACAAATTAACCTAACCCTTTAATGAGTGCAAACCCTTTGTCGGAAGTTTCATTTTTTTTCAACTCTTACTTTTGTTCAAACCATTCTGCATTCTGTGACAAAGAGCTGTCTTGTGACAAGGAGCTGGTAGGGGGTATGATCATGTTTAGTGATAGCTCTAGTTTGTCCTGAAGAGGAGACCATTCTGTGGTGGGTAATGTTAGCATAGGAGTAGAGTCTTGGCCTGTCACATTAAAGGTTCCAGGTTTGAGTCCCCTGATGAGCTGGCTCAACCTTTGGAGCTATGAACACCATGGCACAAGTACTTGTTTAAGTTTCCTGGAGACGAACACCATGGCACAAGTCTTGTTTAAGTTTCCTGGAGGCAATATTATCTAGAGTGATTTACAGGTATATAAGTTGTAAGAATTTGTTTTGCAATGAAACATTTGATAAATAAATTCAACTCTTTCCAAAACAACCAAGTTTGGACCCTTCCAAATTCAAAACATATGCAAACAACTTTGAAATTGCAACAAGTATGCCTAATGTTTTTGCTGGGCTAGAAAACATAATAGAAAAAGGACAAAATGCTGGTAACCAGCATTTCTCGTTCCACCATGTTTCTTAAAAGCTGTTTCCAAGCCCTAACCCTAAGGATCATTAAAATTCTGGATTACTTGGTAAAAGGATACAGTAAGAGAATAATGAAAGTTCTGATGGACACTGAGCAATCAAATTAGCACTTCTTGAGCACTTTGTGCTCAGGTGAGCAAAAAAATTTATCACAAGATTTGTAAAGAAATATACAAGTTAAAAATATTAACCCATTACCCTCTGAGCAAAACGAAAACACTGTCTACAAAGTGGCCTGCACATGGCAATGAAATACTAGAGCTGTCACTGAATGTGACTTTATACCCCCGCCAGCGCTTTGACAGTATTTTGTACACAGACGGACACACAGACGGACGGACAAACGGACGGACAGGCTGATTCCAGTATACTCCCGAAAACATTCGTTTTGTGGGGGTATAAAAATGAATGAGTTCAGTTAAACGCTCAATCAAATGTGCAAATATGGAAATAAAGTAGAAGTGGCTAACTTCAATTGTTTTGGACATCTGTAAATATGCATAATCTCATATACTCATACATTCAATTTTGTCACATATGCTATATATATTGTCTTTGAACATCTGTTTGCTTTTTATCAATGTTTAAATCTCAAAGACCAGCAAAATTTTACTTTCCAAATTTAAAGGCAATTGCAGACATCAATTAAAATGTGGTTAGAATTATCTAATTTGTCTTTGAAAAGGCAAGAAACATTGTGGGAAAAGGAGAAGATGCTGGTTACCAGCAGTTTCTTCTTTTTCCATAATGTTTTGTTAAAGCCCTCTTCCTAAGGGTCCTTAAAACTTACGATTATTTGGTAAAGAGTTCATACTAGCTGTTTTCAATATGATTTGGATTACTTGTATACAGTATTATCTTTGCTAATGCACTCTTAACAATGCTTTCATTACAGTGCATTACCAGCACAAATCACAACAATTCCTTGTCATTGCCTACTTTACTACTTTTGTTATCTTGTAAACTATCACAGATTTTAACTGTTCAACAGAAAAAAAGGTTTTTGAGAACACTCTTCCCACAATGTTTTCTTTCTTTCAGCATAAAAATCTCATTATTTTAGCCATGTTTAACCCTAAACCTTTAGCACACAATCCCATGTGTTAACGACTCTGAAGGAGAATGACTTTGAAAACATAGTGGGAAAAGGAGAAAATGCTGGTAACCAGCATTTTCTCCTTTTCCAACAATGTTTTCTCCCATTTCAAAGACAGCAGTCAACTTTCAAGCTACAGGTAATGTGGGGTCTCAAAATGAATTCTATTTGGAAAAGTCTAAAATTTGGTTGTGAGAATTGATAACTGTCTAGCCAAGGCTTTGACAAATATCAGTTCTCCCATCCTTATTAGATATTTTTGATATACTACAACACTATGTACGTATTCTCTATAATTATATTAAAACACTTGGCACTTAAACTTCTATATTTAAATATCGGTATTTTATCACTTGTATGTACACAAAAAGTCAGAAACAACAACACAAAACGAGTATTGTAAATTTTAGAATTATTGTTTAAGTATATTTATGAAAGTACTTTATCATTTAAAAGATTTATTTAGGTTTTAATTGATATGAGCTATGCTCTGTGAAAAGGGGGCATAATGCATCTGCAAAAAGTATCGACCAACATCAGCCTGCACAGTCTGCTGCATGACCATTCTACTGCATGATTCAGTAGATTATTAGACAAAGTGGATCTTTAGTTATGTGATCTCTTGCTTGGGAGATGCATTAAGCCCCCTTTTGCAAGAGCATGGCTAATATTTATTTCTACATAAAATCATTTGGTTTTATTTCTTCCTAAATTACACACTGTTGCAGTTGCACTTATGAACCAAGAATAAAAACTGTTTCAATTATTTCTGTGTCTGTATGATTTTTGCAAGCTGTCTCACTACTCCAGGCTTTAAACTGTAAAACATAAACATATAAGTATTTGGCTTTACTGGACATTGTAAATCTTCTCTGTCCTAAACTATTTCATTTACCCTTTAGAAATCCATCCAGAGTTTGAATGACCCAGATAAAATTGGCATTTGAAAATGTAGAAAATGGAGAAAATACTGTTAATCAGCATTTTCTCCTTTACCCACAGTGTTTGCTACTCGTTAGGAAATAAGTTCTACCATTAAAGCCAAATTTAATTTGTGGTCTGCAATTGCTTTCAATTTAGACTAGTGTGAAATGGAATGGTTTGGTAAAAGATCAAGTTTGTCCCCTTGTATATACAACATTGAGTAAGTAAAGGAGAAATGCTGGTTATAACAATATTTTTCACCCTTTCAAAGACAAACTTGATCATTAAACCCTTTAAACCTTTCCCAAACGGCAAATTTTGGACCAGACCAAATTGAAAGCATTTTGCAGATGACAAATTAACAGTTGCTAAAAAGATGATTTTTCTATATGATAGGGTAGAAAACATTGTGGGAAAAGGAGAAAATGCTGGTTACCAGCATTTTCTCCTTTTCCCACAATGTTTTCAAAAGGCTTCTATTCCTGACCCGTAAAAACCAGGGATTGTTTGGGAAAGGGTTAACAATTTATTCCCAGCCATACTAACCCTGACAAAAAAGGCCTTCAAAACATTTTGGGAAATTGAGAAAATAACCAGCATTTTCTCCTTTTCCCACAATGTCTAAACCCTTTCATGGGCAAAACCTGTTGTTTGAGCCACTTTGTAATTTGTTGTCTGCATGTGTGATCAATCTGAACCAGTCTAAAAACTTAAACAATTAATCCACATTTAATTGGCCGTATGGAAATACTTTCAGTATGGTTCAGTCTAAACTTTTATTGTCTTGGAAAGAATTTATTAATAACCACATATAGAGGGCAACAACCCCATATATAGAAAAAACAAAAAATTAGCTAGAAAAGAAAACCTTTCCGGTTATATTTACCGTCACAGTGGTAAGTATCATCTGAAGTAGTATCCATGCACAAGTAGTCACCGTCAACATATACAAAGTACCCATAGTCGCACGACATTCGCTGCCAGTAGATATTGTCCTGTCCGTACCAACCACAAACGCACATGGACTGACATCCAGGCTCCATCACATACTGAGTTTGATTGTTAGATGCTTCCTTTACAGCACCGTAACAGTTTTCTAGAAAATACAGTAAAATCTGGATTATTCATTTCCCAAACAAAAATTCTTAAACCCTTCCAAATTGAAAGCACAAATTTTAAAGTTGTACAAATGAACTTAACTCTTTACCAAACAACAACATTTTAGACTTGTCCAAATTCAAAGCATTTGCAGACGACAAATTTCATGTGGCTCAAACATTGGAATTTGTTGTTAAGAGGGTAGAAAAGATTTTGGGAAAAGGAGAAAATGCTGGTCACCAGCATTTTCTCCTTTTCCCAAAATGTTTTCAAAAGCCTCCTTCCTGAGTCGTTAAAACTTGGGATTGTGTGGTAATGGGTTAAGTGTTTTGACTGGGTAGAAAACAGTGTGGTTACCAGTATTTTCTCCTTTTCCCACAACATTTTATAAAGTCTTCTTTTTTGAGGTTGTTCAAAGTTGGGATTATGTGGTAAAGTGTGAAACCAAAATATGCCATTTATCTAAATAGAAAGGTAAAAAATGTTTGAACAAGGTTAAACTTTCCGTAGAGAAAGTAAACAGTTTTAATCTTTCTTTATGGGACAGACAACAGAATCAAGTGAACTGTTTGGTAAAAGACTAGATGTTTGTTGTCTTGGAGTTTAACAGCTTAGGTCATATCACTGAGGTCAGTGCACATATGTATGATAATAATAAAAATGCGTTTTCTGGCTCACACCAGTAATGACACAACTTTCTCTCCAATTCACTGACTACTTTTCTCACATGCATCAGAGGTGAGAGGTGAAAAATCGCAACAAAAAAGTTTGCCTCAAAAGGATATTGAACCTGCAACCAGCAGGTCATGTCAGCTACACTAACCCTTCAGCTACCTGGCTGGGAAGTTTACATAGAGACATACAAGTAATAAACCAGAGAACTTACGGTAACAGTCATCATCTTCCCCTGAAAATTGATGAAAAAAAAAACAAACATGAATTAAATAAATGCAGCTTCATCAGACCATTTGTTTTTATAAATAAGTGATGTCTACCAATATTCTTTTGGTGATCACTGAATGAAACATTTCAATATGACACCAAGTCTGCACATTATCAAATGATGTAAATGACTATCAATTTCTGTAATACAATCATGAAACAAGAGCGGCAAATTGTCGCAAGATACGCCTGTCCCACCGCCAGTTGTCAAGGGGGTATAATAATCGTAAAGGGCAGGTAATGCAACAAACATGTTTACCAAGTCTGAAGTCAATTTGACTTGAGGTGACAAAGTTCCGTTCCAGACAAGCAAGAAATACTGTAAAAATGAAGATCAAAGTGGAATTACTCGAAATCCGCACTAGGAAGAGTTATTGTTCTTGCACAGTGTACTCCGTAATATTGCAACAAACATGCATACCAAGTTTCAAGTCAATTGGACTGGAGATGACAAAATTATCCTCCAGACAAGCAGAAAATGCTGTAAAAATGACGATCAAAGGGAAATAACTCAAAGACAGCACGAGGTAGAGTTATGGTTCCTTTGCACTGCAATCCGTATTATTGCAACTAACACACATGCCAAGTTTCAAGTCAATCGGACTGGAGATGACAAAGTTATGCTCCGGACAAGCAGAAAATGCTGTAAAAATGATCAAAGGGAAATAACTCCAAGACAGCACGAGGTAGAGTTATGGTTCTTTTGCACTGCACTCTGTATTATTGCAACAAACACACATGCCAAGTTTCAAGTCAATCGGACTGGAGATGACAAAGTTATGCTCCGGACAAGCAGAAAATGCTGTAAAAATGACGATCAAAGGGAAATAACTCAAAGACAGCACGAGGTAGAGTTATGGTTCTTTTGCACTGCACTCTGTATTATTGCAACAAACACACATGCCAAGTTTCAAGTCAATCGGACTGGAGATGACAAAGTTATGCTCCGGACAAGCAGAAAATGCTGTAAAAATGACGATCAAAGGAAAATAACTCAAAGACAGCACGAGGTAGAGTTATGGTTCTTTTGCACTGCACTCCCCCTTAATGAGATCTATCCACCCATGAAGTTTCATAACCGTAGCTAGCATAGTTTTGGAGATATGCTTTGGACAAAATTCAAGTATGAATATAAACAAAGGGAAATAACTCAAAAATTAAGTAAGCAAGAGTTACGATTTCTGTGCACTGCACTCCCCCTTGGTAAGATCTATCCACCCATGAAGTTTCATAACCTTAGCTAGTATAGTCTTGGAGATATGCTCCGGACAAAATTCAAGTATGAAAAACAACAAAGGGCAATAACTCAAAAATTAAGGAAGCAAGAGTTATGATTCCTGTGCACTGCACTCCCCCTTGATGAGATCTATCCACCCATGAAGTGTCATAACCTTAGCTAGTATAGTCTTGGAGATATGCTCCGGACAAAATTCAAGTATGAAAAACAACAAAGGGCAATAACTCAGAAATTAAGTAAGCAGGAGTTATGATTCCTGTGCACTGCACTCCCCCTTGATGAGATCTATCCACCCATGAAGTTTCATAACCTTAGCTAGTATAGTCTTGGAGATATGCTCCGGACAAAATTCAAGTATGAAAAACAACAAAGGGCAATAACTCAAAATTAAGCAACCAAGAGTTATGAATCCTGTGCACTGCACTCCCCCTTGATGAGATCTATCCACCCATGAAGTTTCATAACTGTAGCTAGTATAGTTTTGGAGATATGCTCCGGACAAAATTCAAGTATGAAAAACAACAAAGGGCAGTAACTCAAAAATTAAGCAAGCAAGAGTTATGATTCCTGTGCACTGCACTCCGCCTTGATGAGATCTATCCACCCATGAAATTTCATAACCGTAGCCAGCATAGTTTTGGAGATATGCTCCGGACAAAGAATGGGGACGCCGCCCGCCCGCCACGGGTGATCCCATAATACGTCCCGTCTTTGACGGGCGTATAAAAAAGGACCATGTTTCAAAAAGGTAACTATAAAATTACCCTTGCTGTCACTGTGTCTTTCTTACAACCCCCACCCCCACTCATACGCAAAAAAATGTACATATTTCATCTTAGAGATTGGGAAAAAGCACCTACAACTATAAAAAAAAATTACTGGCTTAAAATCAAATGCATGAATGCCTTTTATTCTTAATATTTACACTTCTTAAGATCATCTAATGGACACAACTGAAAAATTAGTTAAGCCCTTTACCACACAATCCTGAGTTTTAACCAACCTGAGGAAGAAGCCTTCTGAAAACATTGTGGGAGAAATCCTAGTAACCAACATTTGCCCCTTTTCCCACAATGTTTTCTACCCTATCAAACACAGAAATCATTTTGAGCTACATTTTAATTGTTGTCTGCAAATGGTTTCAATTTGGTCCAGTTCAAAATTTGTCATTTGGTAGACTTTAGACTTGCCCATAATGAAAGCATTTGCACAGGGAAAATTGAGTATGGCCTGAATGATGGACGGCATCTCTGAAAAGTAACAAAATATCGTGATGACGACCATTTTCTCCCTTTTCAAAAGTGTTTGCAAAGCCGTCTTCCACAAGTTTGTTAAACGATTTGTTTGGTTAAAGGATAAAGATAGGTTTGGTATGTATTGGAGTTTAATGCCATTTTAACAGCTTAGGTCATATCATGGCAGTCAGTGACGCACCCATGTGTTTCCTGGTTTCTTCACACCAGTACTGACACAACTTTCTTTCCAAAGCCACTGACTACTTTTCTCATATACATCAGAGATAAGAGGCAAAAAATCGCCGGAAAGAAAGTTCACTGCAACCGGTTATCAAACCCGCAACCTCCCGTTCATGGGTCAGATACGCTAACTACTGAGCTACCCAGCCTGTCAATAAAATTGTTTGGATAAGCTTTAAAGAATCAGAAGAAAGATACAATAACATTTTATGCATCTGGAATATGATTAAATATAACTCTTCCATTTTCCACAATGTACTCAAATCTTTCTTCCTAAAGGTCTCCAAAATTCAGGATTGTGTGGTAAAGACTTTAACTCTTTTCCAAACAACAAAGTTCCTGACTTGTCAAAATTGAAAGCAATTGCAGACAACAAGATAAATGTGACTCAAAAAACGAAGTCTGATTTGGGAAAGATTGAAAACATTGTTTTTCCCACAATGCTTTCAAAAGCTTTCTTTCTCAGGGTTGTTAAAAAGTCAGGTTTGTGTGATAAAGACTTAACTCTTTACCACTAAATCCCCTGTTTTGATGACTCTAAACAAGACGGCATTTGAAAACAGTGGGGGAAAAGG
Organism: Hippopus hippopus; assembly: GCA_946811185.2. Classification (NCBI taxonomy): domain Eukaryota; kingdom Metazoa; phylum Mollusca; class Bivalvia; order Cardiida; family Cardiidae; genus Hippopus; species Hippopus hippopus. Next base: position 3,266,275 of record OX328108.1, on the reverse strand, counting down.
ACAAAATGCTAGTGAACAACATCTTCTTTTTTCCCCACAATGTTTTCTAGCCTTTCAAGGTCAAATCCCACCATTTCAGAAACATTTAATTTGTAGTCTGCACATGCTTTTAATTTGGACAAGTCCAAAACTTTGTCATGTGGTAAGAACATTAGGGATAAATCATGTAGATCTAAATAAGGGATCTTGATCCCAATGCTGACCTACCTGATGCAGATAGATATCTTGGATACCCAACAAGACCAACACCTGAAAATAAAGTATGTCTGTTTGTTTTAATCTTTACCAAACAATCCAAAGTTTTAATAACCCATCAAAGAGAGCGCTTATGAAACCATTGTAGGAAAATGAGAAAATGCTTGTAACCAGCATTTTCCTCTTTACCCACAAAGGTTTCTACCTTTTCAAAGAAGACTTCACCATTTGAGCAACATTTTAATTGTAGTTTGAAAGTTGCTTTCAATTTGGAACGGTCTTATTTTCTCGTTTGGTAAAGAGTTAACTCTCAAACAATAAGATGCTAGACTTGACCAAATTTAAGGTCTTTGCAGACAACTAATCAATCTGGCTCAAATGATGGCATTTTCTTTAAAAGGATTGAAAATATTGTGGGAAAAGGAGAAAATCCTACATTTTCTACTTTTCCCACAATTTTTTCAAAAGTCTTCCTTATGGTTGTTAAAACTTGAATTGTATGGTATAGGATAATACCTAGCTCTAAATTAACCAAACGGACAATCGTATTCTAGGGCAAGAGGGCTATGATGGCCCTGCATTGCTCCCTTGCCTTTCAAATATATGTATCATGGACTTAATTGGCAATGACAGAGATATCAATCATAATAAGTCTGTATGGCAATAAGTTTTCATAGAAAAATAACCTAGACCAATTCCCCCCTCCCAAAAAAAACACAAAAACAAGAAAGCCATTGGCCCTACAGCACTAACCTGTGTCATGTACAGTTGATACAGCTGAAGAGATCCTGGTTTTATGATGTAAAACACAAGAGAGTAAGTGACCTACTTTTTGACCTGGTATGACCCAATTTCAAACTTTTCCAATATTATCAAGACAAACATGCTGACCAAATTTCATGAGTATCAGTCTGAAAATGTGGCCTCTACAGTGCAATAAAGGTTTTTCTAAGACTTTGCCCAATGACCTACTTTTTTCCTGATCATCTAGACAAATATTCTATCAGGCTGAAAATGTGGCCTCTAGAGTGGTCACAAGGTTTTTCACAGATTTGGTCCAGTGACCTATTTTTTGACCCAGTGTGACCCGATTTCCAACTTGTCCAATATCATCAAGACAAACATGCTGACCAAGTTTCACGAGTATCAGGCTAAAAATGTGGCCTCTCTACAGTGCACACAAGGTTTTTCTACAATTTGGTCCAATGACCTCCTTTTTCCCCGATGTGATACAATTTCAATAATGTCCAAGATATGATCTAGACAAATACTCTAACCAAGTTTCATGAGTATCAGAATAAAAATGTGGCCTTTACAGTGTACATAAGGTTTTTTAAAGATTTGGCCCAATATCCTACTTTTTGAACTGACATGACACAAACTCAATCCTGTTCAAGACATCATCAAGAAAAACATTCTGACCAAATTTTATAAGTAAGTGGCTGAAAATGTGGTCTCAACGGTGCAAACAAGGTTTTTCTAAGTTTTGGCCCAATCACCTACTTTTCAACTCGACATAACCCAATTTCACACTTCTTTGAGATATCATCAAAATAAACATTCTGACCTAGTTTCATGAGTATCCAGCTGAAAATGGGCCTCTAGAGCGCAAGATTTTTCTAAGATTTGGCCCAGTAGCCTACTTTTTTACCCAACATGACCAAATTTCAAACTCGTCCAAGATATCATCAAGGACAACCATGTTTCAAGAGTTTCAGGCTGAAAATATGGCCTCTAGAGTGCACACAAAGTTTTTCTAAGATTTGCCCCAGTGATCTACCTTTTGACCTGACATGACCAAATTTCAAAGTTGTTCCAGATTTTAGCAAGACAAACATTCTGCCTAAGTTTCAAGAATATCTAACAGAAAATGTGGCCTCTAGAGTGCACACAAGGTAAATGTTGATGACGGCATGATGCACAACAGATGCCAGACAAAGCACAATCACAAAACTTCATCTTGAGCACTTCATGCTCAGGTGATGTAAAAAGAAAGTCATATCGGTAATTATCTTTTTCAACTGCAAAGATTACATAAAACATTTAAGCAGGTCTTATCCAGTATCATTCAAACCAAATATCAATGAACTCTCACAAAGAGTGCTTTGACAAGAAGATTTCGAGAGCTTAGAAGCAGAAAACATTTGAGCCATGCATCTGCGAAAAGTATTGACCCAGGTCAGCCTGCACAGTCCACGCAGGCTGACCTGAACCGAAACTTTGCGCTATATATCAATTTTCTGTATGTCCAAGGACCGGTCTACCTCGTGGTTTAGTCGGTTATTAAAAAATGTGGCTGTTATGGATCCATAAGAATGTGATGGCTTGTTTGGTATGATGAATTACACAGATGTGTTAAGCCCCCTTTTGCCAGAGCAAGGTTCATTTTTTTTCATTGGCATGAATGGTAAACTTCTGGAACAAAAAAAACAACTGAATAATAGAAACCTGAATTTTTACTAAATATTGAACTCATTCTGGTGCAAATCTAAAATTATCCTATATGGGTACAGTATATTCAAAACTCACCTTCACAAGAGTAGCCATATACCTCTGGACTTACACAAACCCCGTTAAGAAAGTATGTTCCAGGTGCACAGATTTGGTAGACCCATTGATAAGTCCCACCACTCACAGCATTAGCACACTGACAGAATTCATCACAAGATCCAGGTACAGGAATGTGTCTTTGAGCACTGTATTCATCTTGAGTACAGTTAACTGTAAGCAATAAAACAGAATGATAGACTAAATACATTACAAATTACATTAACCCTATACCACACAATCCGGTGTTCAACAAACCTGAAGATGAGGCCTTTTGAAAAAAATGTTGGAAAAGGAGAAAACTCTGCTTTTCCCACTATGTTTTCTAAAGCCTCATTCCTAAAGGTCATTAGAATTGGGGCTTATTTGGGTTTGTTTGGTTAACAGTTCATTAGTTCCATAATATTACATCATCCATTGTTCTTCAAAAATAAAGGTATATAAATGTTTCCCATTGAATTAGTTTTACATGAATTTCAAGCAATAAACTTTTTTTCCATGGTGTTAACCCTTTACCAAACAATCCCGACTTTTGATAATCCTGAAGTAGGGGCCTATTGAAAACATTGTAGGAAAAGGAGAAAATGCTGGTAACCAGCATTTTCTCACTTTCCTACAATGTTTTCTACCCTATCAAGGACAAATTTCTTCATTTGGGCCACATTTGAATTGTCGTCTGCAAATGCTTTCAATTTGGACCAGTACTGAATTTTGTTGTTTGGTAACGATTTAATTGTTGACGATATCACAGTATTTATGTAACGTATGTGATGCTATCCCACTGAGTTACATTATCAGCGATATGTTCATGACACTATCCTAATAAAAAATTATACATGTACATTTGGTATTGGTACAAAATCTGTTTGTTAAGGACTATTTCTACCTCGTATCAAATGGACACAAATGTTTTTCTTTGACTCAGACTTATCACATAACTGCCCTTGTCAAAGTAATTTGTTTGTTTGTATCGGAGTTAAATGCCATTTTAACAACTTTGGTCACATCATTCTTTCCAAGGCAATGACTACTTTTCTCACATGCATCAGACATAAGACACAAAGAATTCTTATTTCACACATACATGTATGAGATAGCTAAATATGATGTCATAGAAGAAATTTTTGACGACATAATTCAAAGCACTACATTCCCACATCATTCTTCTAAAATATGTCTGATGTCCTTTTTTTTCATGTAAATCAAACTGTTAAATGTAATGTCTGATGAAAAGTTAGATCTACATAATTGTTAGACTTTAAATTCAGTTAATAATATTTAAGCTTCTTAAGAACTATTTTTTGTTACTCCTGCTAAAGAAGTGATTTGGTCTCCTATATGTATATTTCCACAAGATGCCAATATGACTCTTATTGCATAATGATTCATGAGATACACTTGTGATAGAAAAAAACAACAACATTCCTAGGCTTTTGCATAAATTTTCATCAGAATCATTTTGAAAACAAGTTTACCATTGCATCAACGATGGTTATGTGGGAAAGCAGCCAGTGGCTTGAAAAGAATATTGTGCAGAGTACTGGTAAAAGAAACTCCTGGAAAAAATGGTGTTATACAATCAATGAAAACAAGTTTTCATAAAGCTTGATAGAAGCTTGCTTCATAACATTTTTTAATACTATTTCATCTCAAATGCAACCTGATGTTAAACCCATATTATAATACAAGGTATGTCTGTAAAGTTGTGGACAATGCTGACATTTGTAAAACTAACGCACTTCCACAAGTTTTATTTCCTTGATTACTTTTGGTTATATCTTAAGCATTATATATAAAAAATACACAGATATTGCGCCAACAGTAAGTAGGATACCAATCATGCTTTCAACGACTGGAGCGGGACCTGGGGCGCCCCAAACAATGCAATTAAACTTATTTTTCAAATAGTCATCTGCAGTCTATAACCTAAAGAAAAATAAACTGACCCTTTTCAAATTTTATCCTGCAATTAAGGATGACATAGACATTCATTTCCGGAAAATATAGGCGATGACATCATAGTAGTTCAAACTTTGTGCACACAAATTCTGAAGCACTTCAAAGTTGTCTTTGTCAAAAATGGCGGAATCTAATGTTGCGGAACAACAGACCATCTCTAAATTTGGCACCAATCATAGAAAATCACTGGTAGATACCATGGAAACCCTGTCTGAGGCTACAGGAAAGACAGCTGTATATTGCTCACTGATTTACAAGTGGCACAGGAGATCTTAGGACAGGAGAAATTCAACCCTCCATGACAACAGATCCGGCTGGCCAGGCATCATTATTGCAGGATTTGTGGAATCAGTGAGTACGGTGATTGAAGAGGATCATTGGGTCAGCGTTAGAGAAATGTCAGACAAAAAATGTGATGTAGCAAAAGGTCAGAATTTCAAGCAGGTCCCAATTGTGTCACATTTTGATTAAGCACCTGACATCTTAGCAATGTCCAAGAACTTTACAGGGATACCTCATATTCATTTTCTCATTGGTAAACACCAAACTTTGGTTCTTTAACGAGCCATTCAAGAAAATATAATACTTAGAGTTTGCACTTAAAAAAATTACATTTTTCACCAAAACAAACAAATATACTTTTAAGCATTTAGCTCACCTGGACAGCCAAAATCTGAAAAAAAAAAAGAAAATAAGTGTGAGATATATGTATGTACATATTTGTTTACGTGTCATCTGTATTGTTATTCAAACTATCTATCATTTTGAGTCTAGGTACCAGCATTTTCTCCTTTTTCCAACAATGTTTTCAACAGCCTTTTTCTGTAGGGCTGTTCAAACTTGGGATTGTTTGGTACAGGATAAACTCTTTAGCAACTCACAATATTCAAGACTTGTCCGAACTGAAGCATTTGTATATATGAAAAAAGAAATAAAGCTTTAATGATGACTCATGAGATATGTGTTTTCAATCCAATGGATTAGCCAATCAGAAATTATGTTACTTTGAAATATGGATGATTCTTGAGAATTAAACTAAGAAAACAGTTTTGGTCAGCTGATATCACTAAAGGTCTCCTGTGTCAAAAAAGAGGACCTCCGAGTCTGTGTCATGCTTGATATAGATGAACTCTTTACAACACAACCGTAACTTTTTCTTCGAAACAGCTGAGTTAAAAATGTTTACCAGTTGATGTTTATCTTGACCCTTAGGCTGTTAAGCGTGAGTCACTGACCTTTTACAGCCAGAGAGTGAACAAACGCTTTTAAAACTTGACAGTGTTATAGTCTAGTCAGCTGTGTAATCATAGATAAAAAATCAATATAAGGTGTATGGATTAAAGAAACTGTAGGGATTTGTCTTCGATTTAAACCAGAAACTGTGGTTGTTATGTCTATGGCTAGCTGCAATAGAATGAAATGCATTTTCTATCTGCTGTAATCTGTGCATCCTTGCAACCATCAGGGGCAATATTTGGCAAGAGATACAAGAGAGATTATAGTTTCATAAAATAAAGAAAAAAAAAAAAGGTTAAAAAACTGGATGAGAACGAGTGAAGATGTATTTTTAAAGGACAGAAAAATATCTTTTTCAGTGTATCTGAAAAGAATGTAGGAAACTGCTTGTGGTCTTCTTCTAATAAAGCTTTCAAAATCTGTTTTCTTCCATGATATAAAAAAATCAACTATGTATGGAGATATATTTATAGTGCAAATTGTGAAAGTTGGCAGTGTAGAACAATGATCAGACAGTACCTTTTATGAGGTCTTAGTCATTCTGATCACAGTATACCTGATTTTTGCAGCAAGATGCTAAATATGTATTACAAAAAATATGTATACCACATAAGAATGTTTCATTCAGGAAAAGCAGCAATTCATCCACTGTCGGCCAATAAGTATCAGGAATGGCGTATTTCACATGTTCGATGATAGAGGTATAATTCTGATCAAACAGCTTCTCTATTTCATCCAAACATTCCCGTCTGTTATTTGGGGCAATAGCTTCAACTACACACATTAAACTATCCCAGAAATTTCTGCACAAAATAAATATAAAAATTGTTAAACAGATAAATACTAAAAGTTCACGTAATTCTAATGCAATACGGACCAAAAGACCTATAGGCAGTGCAGGATGACCTGGGTTGATACTTTATGCTATCGGTCAATTTTCTGCATGTCAAAGGACAAGTCTACCTTATGATTCAGCCTGTTGTGACACAATAAGGATTTTTATGAATCCATAATCATATGATGACTTGCTTGGTACAATGCATCACAGAAATACATTAAACTTCCTCTTGCTTGAGCAAGGCTCAAATATAACGTGAAAATTAACCATGCTCTGTGAAAAGGGGGCTTAATGCATTTGCGAAAAGTATCGACCCAGGTCAGCCTGCACAGTCCGCGCAGGCTGACCTGGGCCGAAACTTTTCGCTATCGGTCAATTTTCCATATGTCCAAGGGCCAGTCTACCTCATAAATTAGTCGGTTGTTAAAAAAAAAAATGGTGATTATGGATCCATTATTATGTGATAGCTTGCTTGGTATCCTGTTTCACGGAAATGCATTAAGCCCCCTTTTGCCAGAGCATGGCTCAAATAAATGTTACAAGGAGAATTACATGTTTCTATGAATAAACAATAAAACATGTATGTAGTAAACCGAATGGTTTTCTTCATAACCTTGTGCAGCAGCAACATCTTTTTTGATTACTTGTACACTTGGCATAACTTATAAGCGGCTACTTTAAAGCTGTTAATTCCAGTAGACTTGTTTTTTACATCACTGTCCAGGAAAGAGACATTTCATCTTATTTGATTTCTTGCACATTGATTGATCAGTGTAAAAGCATACCTCAATCTAAGATCTTTGATCTATACTGTCCGCTCTGCTGAAACACTCTAGACAAAAGCAACCATGAAATTATGATAACTTGAGTCTTATTTCTACATCGAATGTTGAATAATGGGTTTATTTGGCGCTCTAAGAGTTAGTGAAATCCAAATCATAATACACTGAAATGAGCAGAGACTTACAAACATAAATTCTCAGATGTTGTGACAAGCAGAATTTCCTCTATGGTTCCCAAACATTCCTGGGCAGCTCCACTCAACACTTGGTTTGTAACGGCAACAATATCACTGCATATCGCTGGATCTGAAAATGCGTATGAAAATGCGTATGAGTCATGCTCTGTAAAAAGGGAGTTTAATACATCTGCAAAAAGTATCGACCCATGTCAGCCTGCGCAATTCGCGCAGGCTGACATGGGGCGAAACTTTTTGCTTTTTGTAAAATTTTTGTATGTCCAGGGATCGTATGATTCATGCTCTGTAGAAAGAAAAATTAATGCAACTGCAAAAAGTATCGACCCATGTCAGCCTGCAGTTTGCACAGGCTGATTTCGGGGCATAGCTTTTTGCATTTTGTAAGTTTTTTGCATGTTCAAGGATGATTTTATCTCATGATTTAGTCGGTTGTTTGACAAAATGGATTTTCATGGATCCATAATTATGAGGTGACTTGCTTGGAATAATGCATCACAGAGATGCATTAAAACCTATCTTGCCAGAGCAGGGTTCATATATGAGCCATCTGGCAAAAGGGGGCTTAATGCATCTCCCTAATGCATTATACCAAGCAAGTCATTACATAATTATAGATCACTAGAATCTATTTTGTTTAAAAAAAAGACTGATTCTTGAAGTACATTGGTCCTTTGACATGCAGAAAATTGACCAAGTGCAAAAAGCTTTGGCCAAGTTCAGCCTGCACAGACTGCTCTGGCTGACCTGGGTCAGTACTACTGCAGATGCATTTAGTCCCCTTTTTCACAGAGCATGGATCATATATTTTTTATTCACCAGCTATCTTCATCAACCAACTTTTCCCGCAACCGGTCTTTTAGCTGTAAAAAGCAACTTTAAAGATCATATCTATAGATCAGTATCAGACAACACAAAACATTTAGTTTGATTTGGATTTTCACTATCTAATATTTAGTGAGACATTCTGATTAAAAAAGAATCTTTTTTTTATCTTGGTTTATCATTCAATAAACTATGGTTGTGAGTTATGAGGCACAATAAATAAACCATGAGGGCGATAGCCTTTAGATTAAGGCAGAATGATTTCTGTAAAGTTTGGTCCAAATGGAATGGGTAGTTTCAGCATAGAGGTTTGTGAAAGAAAGTAACACACCAATGCACAACAGACACAGGGCCATGACATAAGTTTGCTTGGCATCAGCCAGTGGAGCTAAAATTGATATCTGAACCTCTATCATTTGAACAAGAGTAAATGGCTGGATAGACAAAACAACAAGAGCACCACATGTGGGTGCCAACACTTGGCTGCGAGTGCTTGATTTTCAGTGAAAATTCTTTGTCGATAAAAGGGCATTACTGTCAAAAATATTTTGATGGTTACCTACCCCTGTTTTATGAGTTCTTCTTTTGATGGTCAATAAATTGCCAAAGTTTGAAGTAAATATCTTCAGTAATAAAAGAGATATTACAAAATATCAAAGCTTTCACACAATGACGACAATGACACAGACGACGATGCCAGAGCTAGGACAATAACTTGTTGTTTTCTTCAAAAACTGCTGAGCTAAAAAATGGAAACAAAAAAAATATGATGAACATCTTGCTTGATCCAAGTCAAAGTAAACTTAAACAAGTACATACCATAATCTGAGCTGCTTCCGGATGAAGAGGACCAAGATGAGGACCAAGTTGTTGAAGGCCAAGTTGTCGAAGGCCAATCTAAAACAAACAATTTTTTAAACACCTATCCAGCTAAATACATGAAACTAACATTAAACTTTCAAGTCGATACTAAAAACCCAAATGTTGCTATTTCAAAAAAAGACTTTTTATGCAAAAAATATCCTTACTGGACAAAGTAGATCCAAGATCAGACTGCACATTCTGTGCAGTCTGATCTTGATCTACACTGTCCGCAAAAGGTCAGTGAGTCGTGCTTAGCAGCCTAAGGGTTAATATAAAATCTCAATTTGATTACAAGTTTGACCAGGAAACAAGTTTTTAGTAACAATATTAATAGGATATCCATTAAACACTTGTAATTTCAAGTTGTAGTAACTTGTGTGTAACTAGAAGACAAAATTATAGACTAGCCCATATTTACAGATTCAGCAGACGACAAATCAAAAGTGGCTGAGTTACTGCAGTTTGATTTTTTAAGGTTAGAAAACAATGTTGAAAGGTGGTGAAAAATCTGTAAAAGTACAAAAAGGAAGCATATGCACTGAAAGCCAAAATAATGGTTGAGTTGTGAACAGACGGACATGATCTGCCAAAGTCTTACCAAAATAAGGCCTTTACCATGTAAACTAAGAGTAAACAGCTGGGCAGACACAAGTCTGAACAGGAATGAAAATGAAATATGATTCTCTGGCCTTCCAGAGGTCAAACTACAATTAAACATATAAACAGACTGCACAGGCTGACCTGTGTTGATACTTTTCGCAGATGCATTAAGACCCCTTTTTCGCAGAGCAGGGCTCAATTGTATATGATTCTCCGGCCTTCAGCTTGTCAAACAAAACTTAAGCATATACATACCATAATCTGAGCTGCTTCCAGATGAAGATGACCACGAAGAGGCCCAAGATGAAGAAGGCCAACCTAAAAGAAACAAAATTTTTATGTAAACTATCAAGAGTTCAATTACAAGTTGGACCAGAAAACAAGTTTGTATTATCAACATTTACAAGGTATCAAAAAAAAATTTTTTTTTCATATCAAGAAGACAAAATTATAGATTAGCCCATATTTACAGCATCAGCAGACAACAAAGTCAGAAGTGGCTAAACTAATGGAATACATGTATAACTTATAAAGGGTAGAAGAAAATAATGATGAAATGAGGTAATAGACAATAAACATCTGTAAAAATTTAAAAAGATTCAAATGGTAAACATATAATTCATTGTACGAACAAAACAGAGTAATCTTGTGAAAACTCAAGCTGTGTTTTTAACCTTTCTGATTAATCCCCTGTAATTAAATCCAACATCATGGTTGAGTAACTAACAGATGGACATGATCTGCCAAAGTCTTGCAAAAATTAGAACTTTTTCATGTAAACAGCAAATAGCTGGACAAACAGAAAACTAAATGGAAACAAAATTTGTATATAATTATCTGCACTATATTGTAATTAAACTAACTTTAGCCACAGGAATTTGACATTCTATAATGAAAATATATGATTAAATATGAAAAAAATACTCCCCCATATATAAAGAAATACTTTCTTTATATATAGGGGAATGTCAAAATTCCTGTGCTTTAGCATTTACATACTATAATCTGAGCTGCTTCCATACGAAGAGGACCATGCTGAGGACCAAGTTGATGAAGACCAGCCTAAAACAAACAAATTTTTTATGTAAAATCTCAAGAGTTTGATTACAGCTTGGACAAGGAATCAAGTTTGTACTAACAATATTTACACTATCAAATAAACTGTTGTCGTATCAAGTTGTGGTAAATTGTGTGTTAGAAGACAAATCTATAGACTAGCCCTTATTTACAGCAAAAGTGGCCAAGCAAAAAGAAATCCAATTTTAAAGGGTAGAAAATAATGCTGAAAAGTTGTAATAGATTATTAATATCACTTATAGTTTAAAAAGAAAAAATGAAAAAAATACAATTCACTGTGTGAACAAAACAGAGTTTTGATGTGAAAAACTCAACCTGTGATTTTTTTTTATCCTTTCTGATTAATCAGCTGTATTTAAAGCCAAAATAATGCTTGAGTTTATTATAAATGGACGAGTTCTTACCAAAATCAAGACTTTATTAATTAAACCAAGAGTAAATAGAAGGACCAAGAGAAGACTAAATGGAAACAAGCAATTTCGTTGAAATGATATCCCCCTCTGAAAAAGACCTTTTAAAAAATTTACGCGACCGTGTAACTCAAAATCACTCCCAGTCGGCCATTTTGCATTCAATCAAAAAAAAGAAAACAAGTATATCGGCAGAATAGTTTATGTATAAAGTTTCACGAAATTCTGTCCAATGGTATTAGAGACGGATGGACGGACAGACGCACGGACGGGTGGACGAACGGACAGCACTAAAACTGTATCCCTCAGCCTTCGGCAGGGGATAAACAAATTTTTTAAATATATATACATAAACTTTAGCATATACATACCATAATCTGAGCTGCTACCATACGAAGAGGACCATGATGAGGACCAAGATGTTGACCATGATGAAGATGGCCAACCTGAAATAAACGAAAGTTTTATGTGAAATCTCAGAAGCTTGACTACAAGTTTGGACAAGGAATCAAGTTTGTACTGTAAATATTAAGAAGGTATTGAACAAATATTTGTAATTTCAGGTTAAGGTAGCTTGTGTGCTGGAAGACAAAACTTTTGACTATCCTATATTTAACCCTTTACCAGATGACAAAATTGTACCCTCGTCCAAATTGAAAGCATTTGCAGACGACAATTTCACTGTGGGTCAGATGGTGCAATCATTCTTTGAAAGGGTAGAAAACATTGTGGGAAAAGGAGAAAATGCTGGTTACCAGCATTTTCTCTTTTTTCCAAATGTTTTCAAAAGGCTTCTTTCCCAGAGTAGTTAAAAGTTGGCATTGTGTGGTTACGGGTTAAAGCATCAGCAGACAACAAATCAAAAATGGCTCTACTGATGGAATTTGATTTTAAAACGGTAGAAAAATGTTGAAAATGGTAATAGATATTATAAATCTGTAAAAGGGTGAAAAGAATAATTTAATAAATACACAATAAATTGTGTAAATAAGACCGGGCCATGGCTAAAGAAAAGAATGGATGGAAACAATGCCATTACATCTGACCTTTGAGCCGTTAGCACATAGAGACAGAGGTAAGGCGTAAATACCAAAATTAAAACTGCTCATGAACAATGAAGATCAATGAAGACCAGGGCATATTTTTAAGAAAAAAAAAAAATTCTGTAAAACTTTGTGTCTGGATGCTACAAAACAGCTTTAAACATAGTTAGGTGATGCATTCTTATTCCAATTTTCATTCATTTGTGTTGGAAAATGTTCACACAATTCACAATATATGTACATGTGGTCAGTTAGAGCGAATTCTATGATTTATTATGCTCTCTGAACAATTGTCAGTAATTAAGGCCAAAAACATTGGTTGAGAGTTGCTATCTGCCAAACCTTACCAAGATAAAGACTTTATCATGGGTTTTATTGATATTACCATGCGTGCATCTATGGGTGGTTTTACATCTTCTGATCTATAACTTGTGAAATAAATCAATATCTATCGTTATGTGATAAAAAGAACCTGACATTTGTTGGCATTTGAGATCAAACTTACTAAACTTGTCAAGAAAAAATGTTATTAAGTGAGCCTTTGGCAAACTTAATAACATTTTTGTCCTAGACTCATTTAATAAAATTTTATCACAAATGCCAACTCAGTTCAGATCCTATATATCTGAGCTGGTTTTAGATAATGAGGATGATGATGATGACCAAGTTGTTGAGGGCTAATCTAAAACTAACAAAAATTATATAAAATATGCACCAACCATTCTAAATCTAACATGGTCACATGACAAGTGGACACTGGATGATTTTTGTCCCAGTTGGCAGACAATTTTTATACCCTTACGAGATAACAGGTATGTCATAATATAGCCTGGATGTTGTAAGATAACTTTAAAAATGGTATGATTGTGGTTTTTTATCCTAAGTATTTTTTGTGTGTGTGCAATAATGTTGAGAAAGTTAACATATAGTCAGAGTGAATGAATTTTGTGATTCTTTTCATCCTTACTTAACAATTTAGACTCTATTCTGCATATGGCTTTGATATTATTATTAAAATATGGACAGGTTTATGCTAACCGAAGTGAAGAAATCTTAATTCTGTAGAATGTTAAATCTTAGTTAGAAAATAAACAGTAAACATCTATCAATCACTGTGAAAATGACCCTAACTGATACACTCCCTGATAGCATCTAAAATTTGGTCTCTTACCAGAGTAGGAGCTAGAGGAATCTAAGCTGTACCAAAAAGCTGACCAGTCTGTAAATAAAGAAAACAGATTATTTTCACTGATCAAAAAATGAACACCACATGCATTATGTTTCTGTTGAAAACAGATTCTTGATACTATAATCTTTACATAAGAATTTTAAAGATTTGACCCAGGTTCTTTTCTATATTGAAATTTAGGCATACAATGAACAAGCACAAGTGAAACAATTTTTTTCTTTCAATTTCAAAAATAAACAATTTCTTCATTTTTTCACATTGTATAAAAAAGTTTGGAAGTCAATATTCTTCAAAACTAATTTGTATAAGCATGAAGCAACAACAATTGATTAACCTTTATTCTGTTGGATTAACTGACAGTACTGTTTCCTACTTACTACAACAGTTCTAAGCCTTGACCACATAATCCCAAGTTTTACCGACCCTGAGGAAGAAGCCCATTGAAAACACTGTGGAAAAAGGAGAAAATACTGGTAACCAGCATTTTCTCCTTTTCCCACAATGTTTTCTACCTTATTGAAGACAAATTCCACCATTTTTGCCACATCTAAATTGTCATCTGCAAATGTTTTCATTTTAGTCATGCCCAATATTTTGTTGGTTGGTAAAGATTTAAACACTTATTCTCATTACTTTACGGGTAGTTGACACTCTACAAGTTTGTACAAGAGACATAAATCAGAAAGAAATTGAAATAATAATGAGTATTCTGTTCTAATGAGCTAAAAATATTACAGGCAATTGCTTATGTTCCTCTATCCATACGTTTTAGAAATGTTTTCTGCAAGGGTATATAAAGCAGATTTGTATGAAAAAAAATTCACAGAAAAACTACTTGGTGCAAATTTATCTGAAATTTATTTGCAAGTTGACAGTGTAACACAAAGACCAGATTGCAGCTTTTATGAAGTCTGAGGTCAATTTATTCCAACCAAAGTATACTTGATGTTTGCAGTAAGATGCTAAATTCATATTACAAGAAATATACCACATGAGTATGCTTGATTCAAAAAGGACAATAAGTCGTCCACTAAGTTGTCCACTGTCTGTGGATCTAAACTAGGGATGGCAGTTTTCACATGTTCGATAATTGCAGTATAATCCTGGTCAAGTATCTTCTTCATTTCATCCAAACATCCCTGTCTGTTATTTGGGGCGATAGCGTCAACTACACACGTTAAACTATCCCAGAAAGTTCTGCAGAAAATAATTATATAGTATTATTGAATAGATAAGAACAGTAATGTGCCATGCTCTGTGAAGAGGGAGCTTAATAATCAGCAAAAAGTATCGACCCATGTCAGCCTGCGCAGTCTGCGCAGGCTGACATGGGTCGAAACTTTTTGCTATTGGTCAATTTTCTGTATGTCTATGGACCATTCTACCTCATGATTGTTAGTTGTTAAACAAAGTTGAATTCACTGATCCATGGTCATATGATCAGTTGCTTGGTATGAAAGTATTTGCAAACAACAAATAAAATGGATCCCAAATGGAAAAATTGGAATTGTCTCTGAAAGTGTAGGGAGAAAATGTTGGTTACTAGCCTTTTTCCGTTACTCACAATATTTATAAAAACCTTTTCCCCCCTTGATTATTAAAACAAAGAATTGTTTTGTACAGAATTAACAGATCCTAGACAATCAATTTTACCCTTTAACTCAAAAACCTTTTGTAGAAAATTTAGACCCAGATGAGACAGCACAGTATGTACAGCCTGATCTCGGATCCACCTTGTCCGATAAATAGATACTTTTCCCCAAAAATATATAACTTTGAAAGCAAAATTATGGGTTTTATTTTAGTCTACAAAGTTTCATTTCTGTTATTCAGTAGGTTAAGGTTGAAAAAAGGCAGAGGTTCCGTTAGAATAATTCATTGAATTTTGAAGTAATGAGGATAGAAATTAGCAAGGTCTTACGAACAGAATCCCTCAGATGTTGTACTGTGAAGAATTTCCTCTATCCTGTCCAAACAATGGTAAGCTTCTCCAATCAACACCTTTTCAGCAACAGCGACAGCATTACTGCATATTCCTAGATTTGAAAATGCATATACATTTCAAAAGGCATCATGCAAATATTTCTTACTTCCATTTATAGAGCTCACATAAGTTAAAGGCACATTTTGACCTCCTTCCACATCTGTAAAGTATTTTAAAAAATAAAAGGAACAGGAGTGCAAGAGACATGCATATAGTGGACATAATTTAAGTGTACTATCTACGACGCCTTTCTGTGAACTTTAGCCAGGAAAGACCAGAAGTTTTAAAAGAGATGGCTAAACAATTTAACAGCATGTGACCTTGATAATAAGAATTGATTCTGAGCAACGAAGACCAACATTAGGATCAAGATAATGAAAATAAGTTTGGAACAAATACATTTTTTTAAAGCCATAAGATGCTGATATAAAGTCTCCTTAGAATCAGATGGAAATGCAGAAGAAATGAGCCACATTCCATTAAAACAGAGCTTAATACATCACCTGTGATGTATGGTATCAAGCAAGTCATCACATACTTATAGATCCATAAAATCTATTTTGTCTAACAACCAACTGAATCATGAGGTACACTGGTCCTTTAATAAGCAGAAAATTTACTTAAAGCAAAAAAACTTTTTGCAGATGCAATATGCCTCTCTTTGCACAAAACATGGCCCAAACAAACAAGACAACAAGATAATTGTTCTCCATTCTCTATTCAGTGATTATAGGAAATTTTCACATCAAAAAACTCATTTACTCAGCTGATTTTTTGATTGCCTTCATTTTCAAAAAAAGGTTAAGGTCTTGATGAAAGAAATGATCTGCCTTACCCCTTATCACATGTTCCTGTGTTTTAATGACCCTTGTGGGACAGGAGAAAATGCTAGAAACCAGCATTTTCTCCATTTTCCAACAATATTTTCTACCCTATAAAAGATAGTAAGCATCATTTAAGCCACATTTGTTAAGTTGTCTGCAAATGCTTTCAATTTGGTTGAGTCCAAAATAATGTCATTTGGCAAAGAGTTAATTCTTTGAAAATTCGAACTTTATCATGTAAAGTAAATGGCTTGACAGATATGAGAATGAATGGAATCAAAGACGATATTTTACCCTCTAGCCTTTTGCAAGTCAAATGAACCCTTAGGCTGCTAAGTGCCACTCTCACTAACCTTTTGCGGACAGTTTAGATCAAGATCTTTGGTCTATACTGTCCGATGAAGAGATATTCCCCACCCCCATAACTTTGAAACGGCAATATTCAGGTTTTTACTATCGGCTTGAAAGTTTTATTTCACTTATTTAGCTAGTTAAGAGTTGAAAAGATAATTATGTACATACCATAATCAGAACTGCCTCCAGATGAAGAAGACCAGGACGAGGACCAAGTTGATGACGACAAATCTAAAACAAACAAATTTTCTTTAAAATCTCCTGAGGCAGATAACAAAAGATTGATTGATTGTGTTGTGTTAAATGCCGTTTTTAACATTATTTCAGTTATAATGCGAGAGCTACTGCATCTTTTCATGCTTTCCTGGAGTTTCTTTTTAGCAGTACTCTGCACAATATTCTTTCCAAGCCCCTGGCTGCTTTCCCACATAACCATTGTCGAAACAATGATCAGTGGTGAGAGAGGAATGAATCCTGTGGCAATGACTATCATCAGAGAGCCAGCGACCTCCTGTTTTCAAGTCCTGTACATTACCGTATAAGCTATCGTGACTCAGTGATAACAAAAGAAGACTAGAAAACAGGTTTGTATTATCAATGTTTAGGGATATCGAAAGAAAAATATGCAAATTCAGGTTGTACTGATTCATTTATGAGAAAATGAAATTAAAAGACAGGTCTGTATGAAAAGCTTGACAAGTAGATAAATCAAAAGTTGTCTTTGTCTTTGAAAAAAAAGCTGGTTACTTAGATCTATCCATTTTTTACAATGTATTCTTTACTATGGTCCTTAAAATATAAAAATGTAAAGGGTGTAAAGAGGATTTAGCCAGGAAAAGCTTACACACATTCATGAAATAAATTTTGAATACTAAAATACATGTACTTCAATAGTTAAATGTAAATTGGACCAAAAACTCACATAATCTTTTCAGAGTAGATGGATAATTTAACAACAGTTCTAAATCAGCAGTCTCCCACAATTTTAAGTTACACACAAGATTTATACCTACATTCAGATGTGGATATTACTTTACCTAAACATTCATATTGTACAATGATTATATACAGGTGTCGAAAAATTTGCAAATTACCAATTACAGACATTTTGTGTTGAAAAATGTTTGCAAAATTCAAGACACTCACTATTTGTTGTTATACTTTGGTATTAAAATACACCAACAGAAAAGTTTGAGAATTTTTCAAATAAGGGAAATCGCAAAAATTTTCAAGTCGCAAATTTTCCACTTACACAGTATTGCAAGAGTGACACTCTGCCTCTTGCCAAAATTTTCTCCTTCAGTTTCATGCGACGACAAAATAAAAGTGATTGAAAAATTGAAACTTGACTTTTGAAGAGTAGAAAACATTGTGGGAAAAGGAGAAAATGCTGGTTACCAGCATTTTCTCCTTTTCCCACAATATTTTCAGAAGGCTTCTTCCTCTGGGTCGTAAAAACCAGGGATTGTTTGGTAAAGGGTTAAAAGAAATAAAATTCTGTAAAATCTCAAGTTCTGTAAGAAGCAGGACAGGAGGCAAACTTGGTTACACGAGAATTGGACACTGGAAAAATTTTGTCACAATTGGTGGCCGATGTTAAAACCACATGGGGATAACAAGTATGTCTTAATGATGCCTGGATGCTACAAACAGCTTTTAAAATGGTAAGGTGTTGCTCTTTCATTCCAATTTTCATTTATAAATGTTACATGAATATAGAGTATATTAACAGAATAATCAGTTGCAGTAAACTAAATTCTGTGAGTTTTTTAAGAATTTCTTAACAACAGTCTGCGATTTAAACAAAAATAATGGTTGAGTTGCAAGCAGATGTACATGATCCTTTAAAATCCAGTCTTTATCATGTAAACAAGAGTAAGTAGCTTGACAGACAGAAGGATGCATGGAAACATAAACGATATATGATTCTCTGGCTACCTGCCAGTCAAATTAAACATGTACATACCATAATCTGAGCTGCTTCCAGATGATGAGGACCAAATTGAGGACCATGTTGAGGACCAACTTGAGGACCACACTGATGAAGATGAGTCTAAAACAAACAACATTTTTCTGTAAGACCCAAAGAGTTTGATTACAAGTGGGACTTGGAAATAGAACTGTATTGTCCATGTACACATGGTATTTAAAAAAAAAAAACCCTCCATGTTTTGTAAACCATTTCATCAGAACACATAATCATGGGCTATTTTTACTTAACATACGAGTATATGATAAATCAAAAGTTGCTCAACTTATGAAAACTGTCTTTAACAGGGAAGAAAACATTGTTGAAAAAATGGGGGGAAATGCTGGTCACTATCCTTGAGCAACAATTAATTTGTCATCTGCAAATACTTTCAATTTGGGCTAGTCTAAAATGTTGCCATATTGTAAAGATTTAAACATATACATACGATAATCTGAGCTGCTTCCATACGAAGAGGACCATGATGGGGATGAACTTGAAGACCATGATGAGGACCAACTTGAGGACCACGATGGGGACAAACTTGAGGACCATGATGAGGACCAACTTGAGGACCATGAGGAGGACCAACTTGAGGACCAAGTTGAAGAAGGCCAGTCTAAAACAAAATTTTCATGTTAATCTCAGGAGTTTTATTTCCTGTGGGACCAGAAAACAACTTAAGTTTGTATCGTCAAATGATACAGAGTATCCAACAACCAATCAGAATTTAGAGTAAAGTTAACCCTTTACCACACAATCTCAACTTTTAACGACCCTGAAGAAGAAGGCTTTTGAAAACATAGTTGGAAAAGGAGAAAATGCTGGTAACCAGCATTTTCTCCTTTTCCCACAATGTTTTTCTATCCTGTAAAAGACAAATTCCATTATTTAAGTCACATTTAAAATTCAACTGCAGATGCTTTCTATGTGGCCAAGTCTACATTTTTGTTGTGTGGTAAAGAATTAACCCTTTCATGTTGAAAGAAAATTGTGGACTTGTTCAAACTGAAAACATGAGTAGATGACAAACCAAATGTCAACTCAAATAAGCTCTTATGACATTTTGTTGAATTCGATTTGAATTATTATTTCCTTCCCTATCAATGAACTTAAGCTACTTCAAAATTTTTGGCTTCTAGAGTGTTGAATTTGGAAGAGTCTAAGATTTTTTGCTAGGAAAGGATTAAAAACAAGTCTGACTATACAGTATTTACACATGTACGTACCATCTTCACAGTAAACACTTGGCTCAGTCACATCTTTACAAATAATTTCCGATCCAGCTCTTACAGCAATGAAACCGTCCTCACACTGCATCTCCTGCCAGTAGATATGGCCGTCGACATAATCCCCACATGCACAGAAAAGTTGACAACCTGTATTAGTCACCAGTTCGTAGGCTGTTCCCTGTGTCCTGTTAGCCCATACACATATATCTGCAATGTTCAAGCAACTGACACAGTCATACTTTCATCAACAGCCACTTGCTTTGAGTGATCACCTGCTTTAGGCAATATTTAGAATAAGTTGAAAATCCTAATTGATCGAATGGTTTTTCATGCCTCTTTCAACATTATTTCAGTCATGTCATGGATGACAGCTCACATATTCATGTATTTCCTTGGTGTTACCAGTACTAGGCTAGGGCTCTGAAGTGTCTTGCCCTAGGACACTCCCATGAAAAACCAAGTGGATCCAGTGAGAGGCTTAAACCCAGGGCCTCCAAGTCACAAGTCCTACACTTTACCGCTGAGCCATGCAGGACCCCCGAAATCATAATAACAACTTTACCTAAATTTGTGTTCATAAAAACATGCCTAATTAGTTTAGTTCTTGAATGTTTTTTTGTTTTTCTTTTCTAAGTTAGGTTGAATTGGCCTAATTTCAACTTTAGGGGTGTAGAAACCTATAATTTTGTACACTACTTCATATTGAGCTTTAATTTGACAGCAATGGCTGGGTCTGTATTCTCCAACCATTCTTATGAACGCTCTTTGTCTTATTCTCAACGATTTTCAACATTTGAAATTAACACATCATCTGATTGGCTAAACCAAATGGTTTAGCCAATCAGAGGTTGTGTTACTTTCAAATTCAGAAAATTCTGGAGAATAAGACTGAGAATGTTCTTTAGAATGGATGGTGAATACGGATCCATATTAAAAAACTTTCATGTAAAAAATAAGGAATCCCCACCTTTGCATTCACTATCTTGATCACCTGAGAAAAATAAAAATAGGTAGTTAAATAAACTGCCAAAATACAGTAAAAAGCAACAAAACAAAGAAAACCCTGAATCAGCTCTTTAACAGATGACTTCATTTTAGACTTGTCCTAAGTCAAAGTATTTGCAGACAACCTATTAAATGTTGCTGAAATGATGGGATTGGTCTAAGAAAGAGTATACATGTATGTGATAGGAAATTCTCTTTGATAGTGTACTAAACATTTTGGAAAAAGGAGGAAATGCTGGCCGCAAGAATTTCTCCTTTTCTCACAATGTTTCCAATTTAATGAAGTGGAAAAAAACATCTTAGTAATTCATATGTATATGTCATGGAAAAAAATTCAGGAAAGAAAAAAGAAAAAGAACTTATCCACAGTTCCTTACTTCTGTGTATTATCTACTGTAAAACGGCAAAGCAGCCTTATAACATAAGATTGTGAAAAAACAATATCATAGACCAAAACATTATAAAATAACTTAAAAACTTTGAATTATACTTTTTTTTTAAACTAGAAAATGACAAAATTAAAGAAAATACAAGAGGAAAGGGAAGATTGATAGAAAGTAAATAGAATTTGACAAAATTGGAAAATGACAACACTGAAGAAAATTATAACAGAAACAAGAAGATAGATAGACGGTAAATAAGAATTTAACTGACCTGAACCAAGCGTTGGATTGTCAACGAGACCTTCAGCTGTGAAAACAGAATACAGGTAATTAGAATAATTTCACAAAGCTAACTCTGTGGTATTTGGGTACTTGAGGTACTGTGATTAAGATCTTGTTGGAGCACCTGTATTACTTTGATGTACGAGGGTTGTCCCAAAATTCCGTGACAATTTCAATAGCAAAAGAAAATGAAACGCTACAAATGCAATTTTTCGATATGTTTTCAATACATATATACCAAACACGTATATAGAAAATCACACAAAAATCTTTTCAAATAAGGAAATTATAGCATAAATACCACAACAAGTACCCATAATGTGGCGCACGTCAAGCGTTAATTAACGATGTCAATGTTAAGTTTAAGAGCCTTTGTCAAGGTATTCTCCGTGAAATTCAACGCATTTGCCATGTCATTTAATCCACGGCTGCTCAAAAACTGTCTTAAATTTCTGTCAGAACTCTGTTAAAAGCAAATATAGCAGACATCAGCTCGTTGCTGGAATCGAATTCGCGACTTCGTAAATTCTCCTTAAGCTGTGTAAAAGTGGCAAAGTTGTAAATCCGAGTAGATATTTTTGCCTTCTTGGATGGAGGGGTCCGAGGTGTCTTCCATATACTGGACTGTCGCTTTCCTCCGGGTTCTAAGTAGTTTAACCACCTCTCATCTGCTATAAAAAGAGGATCCAAACAGAGCGTCGTCTGCTTCAACTCGAGCAAGAAATTCTAGGAACGTGTGAACCTTCTTCTGTTTGTTATCGTCAGATATCGGACGTGGAGCCCAGCTCTCGCAGACTTGTGACATGTTCAGTTTGTCCTTAAATATTCTGTGGAAAGAAGACCTTGAAATGGCGGTTGACGACGGTACCTTTCTGACTGTTAGTTTTTGATCTGCAAAAATGCATCTCTTCACCAAATCACACGACTCTTCATCTAAAGAAATCAGCCCACCATTTCATGCTTTCTCCTCTTTCTAGCTTTCACCTGCCCTTAAGTCTGTTTTACTGCTATGGCACTTGTAAGCAAGTGCTCAAGTAATGTTTTTAAACTTTTCAGTACGCCAAATTTGTTCTATAGTCTAGTCGCGTGTAATTCCAAGATCGGCACAAAATTTTATAACTGTTCGCTGCGCCTCGCAATCTTCTGACGTCGTCATTTAAAATTTCCTATTTTCTGCTGATCTTTTTCGTTTGTTTGTATACCGTCTGTTATTCACTCGATCACATTCAAATTTTCTGTGATGACATCAAAGTTTCAGAAGAAAACGTCTATGTAATATGAAGCAGAAATGATATCAAATATCGAAAATATTCATACAGGATTGGAATTCATACAAAAAATGTATATGGAGAAAATGGCGTGCGCCGGCAAATGACACCTCCTTATCAATTTTGTGAATTTAAAGTAAAAATAAAGCTAATATTTCACTGGAGACTTAATATAAACTGAAATAACATCTTCGTGGATGAAATGTGTGAAAATGAATGTTCTGACGCTAAAAATGGCTCGTTTATGAAATTTGTCATGGAGTTTTGGGACAACCCTCATAGATATTGCTGTTGTTCTGAATAAAATGGTTTCTGGTCAGGCAGCCAATGTACCTGAAACTGGTTGTGTTTGTGTCAATATTGCTATGGTAAAGTCTGGGGTTTCATGAACAAACATCACAAACCCATAGCCCCTTTACCACACAATCCCATGTTTTAATGATGTAGAGGCCTTTTGAAAACATGGTGGTAAAAGTAGAAAAGTAACAAATTCTAGACCATTCCAAATTAGAAACATCTGCACACAGTAAGTCTGAAAGTGTTACAAATGATCTGATGATCTTTGACAGGGTAGAAAACATTGTGGGAAAACTAAAAAGACTTTGGAAAACCTTGTTGGAAAAGGAGAAAATGCTGATAACCAGCATTTTCTTCTTCTACAAGAATGTTTTTCACCCTTCAAAATGCAAATTTTAGTTTTTGAGCCATGTTTGAGTTGTCATCTGCAAATAATTTCAATTCATACCAGACTAAAGTTTTGTTTGTTTGGTAATGAGTTAAGAGAGTATGTTGTTAAGAAAAAAACAGCTTGTTTGAAAGTTCACTCTCTTCATACTGTTGGCCCTTTTGTACAATTTGACTAGCAAACTTAAAAATTATGACAGGGCCAAGGATCCACCCGAGACATAAACTGAATAGAGGATCTTACATGAGTGTTTATGTATTATCATTTTTATCAAACAAGTTGACTAAAATTGTATGACGTGAGCCTTGGCGAGCATCAAATACATTTTAGTGGATGAGTTTGATAAAAATGATAATACATAGACATGAATTTGAAATTCTGTTTATCACATAATACGAATGACAGACAAAAATATATATCCTGTGTAATCACTTCTAGCCTATATACTCCATGAATGGGTCCATGTTTACAGTTGTAGTTTGGTTTAAAATATGTACATACACAAGTAGATAGCTCTTTGACATTTACACCTAAAGTACAATAAAACAGTTTCTACAGACGGTTTGTTCACCTTTTTCAGAAATTTTGTTGGTTTCAACAAACTTTCGCTGCGTTTCTTGTTTTTCATTTAACATGAAAATCATAAACTGTTCGCGCGTATACACCTAAGCAACAATGACATCATTTTTCTGCAAAATGGCATAAAAGTACAAATTCCGGCATGTGTTGCGGTTGGCTTCTCGGGCATTGAGCATTCATGACTAAAAATTTGATCAGAACCGGAACCCAAAAAACGATAATGCACTAGTGTATTATCAAAAATAAGTCATTGGTTTAATACACTGCCGGAGGAGGTTTTATGTGATAAAATCACTTCTACATTGTTCAATGTAAATAGGTTTCTGTAAGAAAGGAAATCATTTCATCTTCAGACAATAGGAATTCAGGATTCCAATCATCCTTGGTACGACCAATAAGAACTGAAACATTCATTGCATTTTTATTTTTAACCTTTTTACTACTGAATAAATAAATTGCATTTTTTAAAAGGCTAAAACTACATTTCCTCTGCAAGATTAAGAGACAGTTTGGTCATAGTTTAGAATATAGCAGTGGACAGTGTTGATCAGAGATCAGACAGCACATTCTGTGCAGTCTGATTTTTATCTACACTGGCCACAAAAGCTTCTGGTGTTGTCAATGGCATGGAATGAGTTAAAATTTGTAACAGACAGATATGCAAGCAGGCAGACATGATGTATTCAATCAAAATAACCCTTTACCAAACAATCCCATGTTTTAACAACCATGAGGAAGAAAGCTTTTAAAAAACATTGTGGGAAAAGGAGAAATTGCTTGTAACAAGCAACGTCTCCTTTTCCCACAAATTTTTCTACTGATCAGAAAAGCTCAGTTCATTTATATTAATTTCCAAATTTGTCATTTGCATTTGCTTTCAATTTAGAGGAATAAAAAATTTGTCATTTGAGAATGGATATGCAACCAGCATTTTGGCAGGGTTGGGGTGAGCAGCACAGATCAATCTATCATTAGAAAAGACAAAGCTTGGTTTCACAAAAGTCTCTTATTTTGCTCAAGTCAGCTACTAGACTCAGTTTCCGATTACTTTGAGTACATTTACATTTCACCAGTATTAACAGCATTTAATAACATTCTCAAATCCCCAGTTGAAACCATGTTTCAGACTCAACTCAGCAAAATAATGAGGTTAAGTCTGCTCATTTTGCAGAGTTGAGTCTGAAACCTTGTGTAAACCATTTATTTAAGAACTACACTAAAGTTGGATGATGTTAGTGAAATGCATCTCAGATAAGTTACTCAACTTAAGTCATAAAATGAGTCTGTTAGTGGATTAAAGCAAAATAAGAAACTTTAAGTTTTTTCGTGAGACTGTGACCAGATACCTGTGCAATATCTGTGATAAATATCTGCATGGAGACATGTGTACGTGCCAACAACCCACAATGTACCAGCAGGACACTCTTTTCGTGTGTATGTGAATGTTCCATTCTTGAGGTCGTTTTCGCAGTGACAGAATTCTTGACATCCAGAACCAACACGAGGAATATGTGTCTGTGCATTGTAGTCTTCCTCTAGGCAGGTAGCTGAACCAAACAGAGACAGAAAATTAGAAAGCAAGCTGTGGGTCCGTATTCACCAATCATTCCTAGGAATATTCTTAGTCTTTCCTATTAAGAATATTTTTCAGGTTTGAAAGTAACACAACTTCTGATTGGCTAAACCTTTTGGTTTTGCCAACCAGAAGTTGGATTACTTTTAAATCATTCTCAGGAATACTCTTAGTCTTTCACCTGAAAAATTTTCTAAATTTAAAAGTAACATAACTTCTGATTGGCTAAATCTTTTGGTTTAGCCAATCAAAACTTGTGTTACTTTCAAATCTAGAAAATTCTTGAGAATTACGCAAAGAATATTCTTAAGAATGGTTGGTGAATAAAAAGCAGGTCTTATTACTGATTTGCAGTAAAAAAAGTAATCCTTTATCAGAAGAGAAAATTTCAGACTTATCCAAATCAAAAGCATTTGCAGTCGACAAATTCATTGTGGCTCAAATGTTGACATTTGTCTTTGAAGGGACAGAAAACATTGCTGGAAAAGGAGAAAATGCTGGTAATCATCATTTTCTTCTTTTCCCACACTACTTTCAAAAGGCCTCTTCTTCAGGGTGTCAAAGCTTGGTATTGTGTGAATAAGGTTGAAAAAAATGTCCCTGCAAAATATGAATAATTTTACTTCTAGATCACTGAATAGATCATACAGCCATTTTAGGAATGAGACCCAATTAATGGCAGTTTTCAATGTTGTATTTTTCCAGAATGTTTCAGCAAGGCAGACAGTATGAATCAAGTAAGAGACTACATTTTTTGTGCATTCTGATCTTGATCTACACCGTCCACGAAAGGTCACTGGGTTGCGTTTAGCAGCCTAAGCATTAAGATCCCTGTAAATTGTATTACCACTACAATATTGTACAAGAGTAAAAAAATCATAATTTTTGAAACTTTACAAGGTTACATCAATAAATTTGAATTTGCCACAAAAGAATAAAACCATGACTGTATCTTTTTTTAAACTTACCTGGGCAACTTCCAGCTGAAATACAAAAAATAAAGAGAAATATTTAACCACATGAGTGAAAAGAACCAAGGTAAAATGTACACGGGAGATCAGTCCTTCCTTACTTCATAGCTACCTGTATAAAATACCTAACAACTGTGTTAGGCAGAATTCTCTTTAGCTCAGCGGTTAAGGTGTTAGTCTTTTAAACCACAATTAACAAGGATATCTCCCTCAAGGGTTTGAATCCTTCCAGGTGTGGTTTATATTTGAGTTATGCATTTGTTGCCAAATTTCATGTTCGTAAGATGGGGGCTAGTCAGGGATTTGCCATTGAGTCATTTGTTGTCTAAATAATAGACTTCCTGCCTAATAAGACTTTCTGTCATCAAAATGATGACATTTAAGAGGGGATGTGTTACAGGAGATCAGTCCTTCCTTACTGCATAGCTTCTTCCTGTATAAAATACCTAACAACTGCGTGAGGCAGAATTCTCTTTAGCTCAGTGGTTAAGGTGTTGGTCTTTCAAACCTCAACTAGAGGCCCTTGAGGGCCTGAAATCGCTCTACTAGCAGTGATTTTGCTTTTTTGCTAGCATACAATATGAATAATGATGCGAAAAGAAAAAAGACAAAAAAAAAAAGGTGGGTGTTCTTACAACTGGGCATGAACCCACTAAGACAGTGTAAGCCAAGGCATGGTGAATTGAACAGTGAAATTCCAAATTTGATAGGGTTTCAGTACACCTTGTACCTTACAATCCCAGCAAATTTCAAAGAAATGTGACAAAAAATGTGGATTTTGTTGAGTAAACAATACTAAGTTATCAAATGGCTGCTTTTCCTGAACAGATTACTAGGTTTTCTTCACTTGCACTAGAGTTCAATCCTTTGATGAACCAAACAATCTTTGAAAGTTTCAAAAGAATTGGATCAAGACTGTGGACTTCATTGCCTAAACAAGAAATGGAAATTTTCAATTTTAAATGGCTACTTTTCCCATACTGTTTGTTGGATTCTTTTCAAAATCAATAGGGTTCAAGCTATTGATGAGATAAACAAACTGTGCAAGTTTCACGAAAATCTGATAATAAATGGAGACTTTATCATGTAAACAATAATTGGAAATGTTTAACATGACATAGCTACTTTTCCCATACTGTTTGTTGGATCTTTTTCAAAATCAATAGGGTTCAAGCTATTGATAAGATTAACAAACTGTGCAAGTTTCATGGAAATCTGACCACAAATGCAGACTTTACCGCGTAAAAAAGAAATTGCAATTTTCAACTTCAAATGGCTACTTTTCCCATACTGTCGGTTGGATTTTTTTCAAAATCAATAGGGTTCAAGCTATTGATGAGATAAACAAACTGTGCAAGTTTCATGAAAATCTGACCACAAATGCAGACTTTATCGTGTAAACAAGAAGTTGCAATTTTCAACTTCAAATGGCTACTTTTCCCATACTGTCGGTTGGATTTTTTTCAAAATCAATAGGGTTCAAGCTATTGATGAGATAAACAAACTGTGCAAGTTTCATGAAAATCTGACCACAAATGCAGACTTTATCGCGTTAACAAGAAATTGCAATTTTCAACTTCAAATGGCTACTTTTCCCAAACTGTTTGTTGGATTTTTTTCAAAATCTATGTGGTTCAAGCTATTGATAAGATAAACAAACTGTGCAAGTTTCGTGAAAATCTGACAACAAATGCAGACTTTATCGCGTAAACAAGAAAAAGACTAACGGACAGACAGACAGACAGACGGACGGACGGACGGACGACAGAAACCATACCATGACATAAGCTCCCCTGGCTTTCAGCCAGTAGAGCTAATAAAGGGGGATGTTTTCTGCAGGGGTTCGAATCCCACAAGGTGCAGTTTGTATTTGAGCTATGCATTTGTTGCGAACTTTCATGTTCTAAAGAACTGTGACAGCACTCAACATTTTTGTCAAAAACAGCCGAGCTAAAATATGTGACTGTAGATCCAAGATCAGACTACAAAATTTTAGCCTTGTCCAAATTGAAAGCATTTGCAGACCACAGTTCCAGTATGGCTCAAATGGTGCAATTTTTCTTTGATTGGGTAGAAACATTGTGGGAAAAGGAGAAAATGCTGGTTACCAGCATTTTCTCCTTTTTACCACAATGCTTTTAAAAGGCTTTTTTCTCAGGGTCGTTAAAAGTCAGCATTCTGTAGTAAAGGGTTAAAAAGCTGAGCTTGCAATAAAAACTTACAACTTGGCATCACTGTGGACTGTGTTGCTTGAGGTCTCCCTGTAAGAAATAGGTTATGTAATTATAAAACAGAAATATATAGTTATGAGCCATGCTCTGTGAAAAGGGGGCTTAATGCATCTGCAAAAAATATTGACCCAGGTCAGCCTGCGCAGTCCGCGTAGGCTGACCTGGGCCAAAAACTTTTGCTATTAGTCAATTTCCAGCATGTCCAAGGATCAGTTTACCTCATGATTCAGTCAGTTGTTAGAAAAAAAAAATCAACTTTATGGATCCATTATTATGTGATGACTTGTGTGGTATACATCACAGAGACGCAGTAAGCCCCCTTTTGCCAAAGCACAACCCTTATATAATTATGGGTAGTGCTCTGGGAAAGATGGGTTAACATTTCCTAATGATTTATCACACCAAACAAGGTATCACATAATCATTGATCCATAAAATACATTTTGTGTAACAACAGAATCATGATGGTGACTGGTCCTTGGATTTCTTTTTTCTCTTGACATATGTTGATCCTTTTTGCAGATGCATTACACCACATTTTCAAAGCAAGACTAATATCAGTTGTTTATCTACCAAAAATTTGCAAATTAGCAAAGCAAACTGTCTATGTGTAGTATACTGGTCTACCCCGAAGATAGATATAAATGAATAGCTTGTGTTTGTATAAGGGGATACTTATACTGCCTTGCTACAGAGCTAGCTTTTGAAGCAACATGGCAGAGCGTTCACCTTGGGACCTTGAGGTCCAAGATTCAATACTTGCCACGGGAGGTTAATGGTCAGAGCTGTTACATTGGCGCCCAACATAAAAAACCTATTTATGTGAGAATTAGAGTAGCAGTACTTGAAGGATTTGTGGTTGAATCTTCATATGGCGGGGGAGTATGTAGTATACTGGTCTATCCCGCAGATAGATATAAATGTATAGCTTGTGTTTGTATAAGGGGACATTTATACTGCCTTGCTATAGAGCTAGCTTTTGTAGCGACGTAGTAGAGCGTTCACCTTGGGATGCAGAGGTCCTGGGTTGAATCCCCGCCCTAGGAGGCTATTTGTAAGAACTGTTACATATGTGATTAAATTGTGTCTTTCTTGAAAGAGGAAATGAAAAAAAGTATCATATAAATACTATTGAAAATGCAAACTCATTGACTTAGGAAAAACTATTGACAAAAGAAACAAAAACAAAAACATTATGGAAAAAAGACATTTTGAAAATAATTACATATGGTTTTTGTAGGAGTCTATTGTAAAGTCATTTCTTGGGGTAAAGAGTTCACTCATTACCAAAAAACAAACCTTCACATTTGTCCAAATTAAAAGTATTTGCAAACGGCAAATTAAATGTGGCTCAAACGGTGCAATTTGTGATTTAAAGGGTAGAAAACAATTAGGGAAATGGAGAAAATACTGGTAACCAGCATTTTCTCCTTTTCCCACAGTGTTTTCAAAAGCTTTCTTCCACCGGGTCGTTTAAACATGTGTTAAACATTCTCCTCTTGCCAAATAACAACACTAGAAATGACTAAATTGAAAATTTTTGCAAGTGTGTAACTTAAATTTGGGACTGTGTGGAAAATGGTTTAATGATGAAAATTATGCCGAAAATTTACCTGTTGGTTTTGGAGAGGGAGAACTGTCTATCCAGTCATCTGATTCTATAAAGAAAAATATAAAGAGGATATTTGTTTATTTTGGTGACAGACAGAAATTTATTTCATTGAATGTACATCATTGGTAATATTTTCGAGAGTGGCAGCCACTCAGGAAAATATTACTGATGATGTTCACAAGATGAAATAAATTTCAATCTTTCACAGGAAAAAAACAAATACTCTATTTATTTCATGCCTCTTACCCCTTTTTTGTTGGGATTTTCATCAAAATCCAGTATAGTTGTTTTCGGTAATTCCCCCTCCACATAGCAACGCATTACACTATTAAGTAAAGTGCCAGAAATGTAGGGTAAATGCACATGAATTACGTCATATTTCTGTCTTATTGAATGGCATGCACTGTTCTCCTTGGTAACTAGTGCATGGGAACAACTGTTTTCGCCTTCAATTGAAGAGTTAGAAAATGTGAAATCAGTATTTTTCACTGGTCGTTACCATGAAATATCAAACCATATTCAACCATTATTTCTCGATAAACTACCAAAAAAGCATGAAATAAGTATAATATGTTTATTATATACCTGAAAAGTTTCTGGATGAAATACATGCCGTTGCACACAGATAAAATAGCATACATAACAGAAAAAAAATCTCTATCTACACTATGAGAAATATGGTTCCAAATATGGTATGATGACATAACTAACAAGCAGAATACTCATGTATTGATTTGCAATTTGATTGGTCTAAATTTTACGATATAAAATTCATCATACCATTCATAATACAAAGTTACTGGCTACTACACCATTATTTGTTTCATTTTGTTTATTGTTTTCGAATAAAATGTCAATAATTGCAAAATTTTTTAGTTTAAAGTTTTAGGTATATAACAAAAGAAAATATTCTGTTGTATTAACTTTCCTGGTGCTTGTATTTACTTCTTGCCATGCAAGAAATTATTGACATTTTCATACACCTGTTCCAATCAATTACAAGCACCAGGAAAGTTAATACAATGTTACACTGTAATGTTAATTCACAATTCATAAAAACAGAGCTTTTCTTAAATGACAAAATTTTAGACTGGTCTAAATTAAAATATTGAATTTGCAAATGGATTTGAAAATGAATTTGAAGAAGACAAAATAAACATGGCTCAAATTTGCCTTTTAACTGGCAGAAAAAATTGTGAGAAAAGGAGAAATGCTGATTGCCAAAATGTTTTCAAAAGCCCTCTCTTCTAAGTTAGTTAAAACTCGAGATAGTGTGGTAAAAGGTTAAGGTCATTAAAACTTGAAATTGTATGGTAAAACATTAAGAACCAATACCATAACACTGTTCCTCTGCTGTCATCCCCAGGGTCACAGTGTCGGGGTTTGACGATGCTGGACACTCGGTGCATTTGTCGTTCAGCCAGGTGGATTTGAAGTACCCAGGATGACATTTCACACAGGTTTTCCCACATTCAGATGTTTCGTAGCCAGGTGGACACATTGCTATAACAGAAAACGAGTATGCTATATTTACCAAAGCAACTAAATTTTAGACTTTATCAAAATTAAAAGGGCTTGTAGACAAAAAATTGAATGTGGCTCAAATCACGCAATTTGTCTTTGAAAAGGTAGAAAACTGCTGGTAACCAGCATTTTCTCCTTTTCCCACAATGTTTCAGGAAATCTTAACAAAAACTGTTGTTTTTCATTCACATGCAAAGATAGTTTTGGCATTATGATCTACATAAAAAAAAAAAAGTAAAAAAAAAGAGGACTAACAGAGTATTTTGTATTTTGTATTTTTTATGCTTTCAGTATATGACAGAAATTGTAAGTGAATTATATCCTTATAATTCACTGATGAATTGTATAATTCATTTTTGACACACCATGGATATTTATAGAACATGAATGAATTTTTAGTAGGTGAACATCAAGTTATGACGTAGTCAAAATCAGTCAATACATAATTATTACAGCTAGTCCACCTTTGACTAGATTGAATAGATCTATTTCTCTTGAAAACGCACATATTTCTTACGATGAGCAAAAAATAGATGTGAAAAGAAAAGTTAAAGCATGAAAATAATAGGATAGTGCAACTGTTGTTTGTTTCAGTGTTTGATCAAAATTTCTTTTATTTCATTAAAAAGCATAGGCCATACTTTCACTTGTGGCTTTGCCACTCCTGAAAATATAGCCCTGGCTTTTCACTCAGTGAAAGAAATTTTGATCATATACCAAAAGAGATAATTATACTCTACCTGCTTGTAATATTATAGCTGTTATTGCATAACGAAGGATAAATACATTTTTAACTAGATAAATCATTGCTTGGCTCTATACCTCAGTTACACGAGTTGCCCACTACAGCTTTGAAGTTCATTGGCTCCAGTCCCACCAGAAGCAATGTTTTTTCAGCAATTTTTTTTTTTGTCCCCCACCCCAAAGGTAAATATTCATTTCCTTATGACTTTTCCTTACAAAATGTCAAATTTCTCTACCTCCCCATTTCCGCCACCCCCCCCCCCCCCACCAAAAACCATGAGTCTATTCTGGTTCTTTAAATCAAGGTCATATTCAGCAAACATTTTAAATTGAGCATTCTTAGTCTATCTCTACATTTAAAAAGTAGCACAATGCTTCCTATAGTCCTCAGGTCCTGCCTGCCTCACTACTTAACCCTTTACCAAACAACCCCAAGTTTTAAAGACGCGAGAGAAAAAGGCTTTGGAAAACATCGTGCAAAAAGGAGAAAATTATGGTAACCAGCATTTTCTTCTTTTCCCACCATGTTTTCTACCCTATCAAGAACAAGTTTCCTTAAGAGCCATATTTAATTTGCTGTCTGCTAATGCTTTCACTTTGAACAAGTCTAACATTTAGTCGTTTGGTAAATGGTTAAATTACATGCAGTTATTAAGATATCTTAAGATCCATGCACATGTTTAGTGCTAGAAGTTTCACGGGGACCCCATGGGCAAAGCAGTGCAAAGCTTACGCTTACAGCTCACTGCCAGTGAAATCAGGAAACAGATAAATAAGTCAGCTAGCATTGTTACATTACTGTTTTTTGGATACAATGAGTTGAACAACAAAACATTATGTCCTAGGTGGTAATTTATTTATCTCAGACTACCCGATTATAACAAACTGCATGCAGACTCTCTCCATCTCATGTTTGTATCAAGTTACCTGAGGTATATGGCGAGTTTCACATATTCTCATTATCAAACAATATCTAATATAGATACTGGTGAAAAGCTACTCAACCAATCAGGAAATGACGATGCCATGTACTTACGGACACATTCCCTCCATGATGAAGCTCCTTTCCTCAATGTGGTACAGCCTGTTGGGCACTGTGTACAACGCTTGGAGCTGGTGTCTGACTTGTAGGAGCCATAATCACAGGGCAAACATTCTAGTACAGGTAAACATCGGTAACCAGCGGGGCAATTAACTGAAATAACAAACGAACCAGGGAATACTATAGTTTAACCACAGTTCTGTTAAAATAGTCAACCAGTGTGCATATTTGGTCTGTGTGTATTGCATATGTATACAAAGCATTGTCATTCCACATGGGTCCATATTCACCAACTGTTCTTTAGAACATTCTCAGTCTTATTCTCGAAGATTTTCTAAACTTGAACGTAACACAACTTCTGATCGGCTAAACCAAATGGTTTAGCCAACCAAATGGTTTAGCCAATCAAAAGTTGTGTTGCGTTCAAATTTAGAAAATCCTGGAGACTAAACTGAGAATGTTCCTAAGAATGGTTGGTAAATATGGACCCTAGTCCAACTTGGATAGACAAAAGCTCATAGGGTTCTCTATCTGATATAGACACTTGCTAAAGCTCATGTCTATATCACACTGACAACCCCTCTCATTGATTATCCTATACATAGACAATGAGTGGGGTTGTTCACGTGATATAGACAAAAGCTCATGGGGTTTACTATCTGATGTAGACACTACCTAATGCTCATGTCTATATCACATGGACAACCCCACTCATTGATTATCCTATATACAGACAATGAGTGGGGTTGTCTTTGTGATATAGACAAAAGCTCATGGGGTTGTCTACCTGATATCTGATATAGACACTAACACTTATGTCTTTTATCACGAAGACAACCTCATTCATTGCTTATCCTATAGATAGACAACACATGGGGTTGTCAATGTGACACAGACAAAAGCTCATGGGGTTGTTTATCTGATGTAGACACTTGCTAATGCTCATGTCTATATCACATGGACAACACCACTCATTGATTATCCTATATACAATGAGTGGGGTTGTCTTTGTGATATAGACAAAAGCTCATGGGGTTGTCTATCTGATGTCCACACTTGCTAATGTTCATGTCTTTATCACAAAGACTCCCCACTCATTGGCTATCCTATACATTCACAATGAGTGGGCTGTTTATGTGATATAAACATGAGATTTGTATTTTTATCACATAGAAAATTCCACGAGCTTTGTCTTACCTATTTATACCAAATGGAATGATAAAGCCTTGTATATGCTATGTATACAAACCAAAAACCGAGCGTTGACTGGCTATTTTACCTAAACCATTGTCTAATGAGTGATACATTATTGAACAATTCCTAACTATTCCAGAGAAGAAAATAATTAGACCTGCCAAACTTGAAAGCAGCTGCAGACTACATATTAAATGTAGTCCAAAAGTTGGAATATGTTTATGAAAGGGTAGAAAACCTCTTGGGAAAAAGAGAAAATGCTCAAACTCAGTATTATGTGGTAAAAGGTTAATCCTTTCTAAAACGATGAATTTTAGACTCTTCCAAATTCAAATCATCTGCAATCTACAAATTTGATGTTATTACAAATGAGCTTAAATTCTTTGATTGGGAAGAAAATATTTTGGGATGAAGAGATAATGGTAGTTATCAGCATTTTCTCCTTTTCCCAAAATGTTTTTAAAAGCATTCTCTTTCAGGGTCGTTAAATCTCTAGATTCTGTGGTAAAAGGTTAAAACTAATATCAATTCACAAGACAGAATACATTAATAGGGATCAGTCAATTCTAATGTACAACACTATAAATATTCCATGGGACCTATTTTAATCATTCACGTAAGAATATCTCAAATTTCAATTTGAGGGTTTTATCGGAAATACTTACAGTTCAAATATGTGGATACAGCACTTACTCCATCAGCAATATCACTGGACAATTCCGTCTAAAATATTTGTGAACATTGTTTAACTATTGACAACAGAAACAAAATTTTAGAAAAGTCCAAGTTTAACTCTTTACCACACAATGACGACTTTCAATGGCCCTGGGAAAGAAGCCTTTTGAAAACATTGTGGGAAAAGGAGAAAATGCTGGTAAACAGCATTTTCTCCTTTTCCCACAATGTTTTCTATCCTATCAAAGAAAAATTGCACCATTTTGGCCACATTGCAGTGTGGTAAAATTTTGCTGTGTGGTAAAGGGTTAAAGTATCAAATTTTGCGAAGGGAAAATTAAATGTGGCTCAGATGATGAAATTTACCCTTTCAAAGGCAATTCCAATCATTTTCTCCATTCATAGATCTGTAATAGATCTGAGTCCGTATTCACCAACCATTTTTTAAGAACATTCTTAGGCTTATTTTCCAAGATTTTCTAAGTATGAGAGAAACACAACTTGTGATTGGCTAAACCAAACGGTCTAGCCTATCAAAAGTTGTGTTACTTTCAAGTATAGAAAATTCTTAGAAATGAGACATGGAATGTTTTTTAGAATGGTTGTGAATACGGACATAGAAATGCTTTCAGACAGGGTGAGTCTAAACTAAGCTCGGTAGCTCAGTTGGTAACATATAGAATTTGAAACAAGGAGGTCGCTGGTTTGAATCCCCAGGCTGGCCAATTCCTTTTTGAGGATTGATGATAGTCATGACCACTGGATTTAATCCCATCTCACCCCTGATCATTGGTTTGATGATAGTTATGTGGGAAAGTAGCCACTGGCTCAGGACGAAAATTGTGTGAAGAAACTCTAAGAAAAGCATGGATAAATGTACTGGCCTCCTCCAATAGACTGAAATACTATTAAAAACAAAGTTAAAACCATATATCATAAAATCAATCAGTTAACCCCTCAAAATTTCATTACTGTATTATCCCTTTACCAATCAATCCCAAGTTTAAATGAGTCAGTCAGTAGCTTACAGGATTTGAGAACATGGGGCTGCTTGTTCGATCCCCAGCTTAGCCAATTTCATTCTGAGGGTTGATGATAGTCATTGCGACAGGATTCATTCCTATCTAACAGCTGACCATTGTCTCGAGGATGGTCATGTGGGAAAGCAGCCAGTGGCTTGGGAAGAGTATTAGGCTGAGTACTGGTAAAAGAAACTCCAGGTAAGCATAGATAAGTGCACTTGCTGCCGTGATATAGGTGAAATAATGTTGAAAATGGTGTTAAACACCATACAATCAATCAATCAATCAAATTTTAATGATCTTGATGATGAAGTTCTTTGAAAACATTGTGGAAAAGGGAGAAAGTGCTCGTGATTTATTTAGAGCCAAAGTAACTAAAAATAGCCCATTGACAATCTTTTCTTCAATGGAACTAATAAGCCATTAAGACAATGTTGAAAAGTGATATGATCTTCCTTGTTGACCTTTTTTAGCAATGGATCTACACAAAAACAGACTCAGAGGCTTTTGTGGATAGCATAAGTCAAGATCAGACTGCACAGAACATGCTGCCTGATCTTGGATCTCTTCTTTTCTCTTGTTTAATCAAGCCTATTAGATAAAAATCTTCCTGAGTTTCAGTAGATTGTATTTTAACAGTCGTCGAAAGAAGTTGACTTTATATATTTTACCTTTGGCAGGAAAAAAGTTAAAACATTTTCACTGAATTAAACCTGTCTTCTTAATCCCAAGTTTTAAAGACTATTTGAAAGAAGGCTTTTGAAAACAATTTGGGAAAAAGAAAAATAATGGTTACCAGCATATTCTCCATTTCAAATGATGTTTTCTACTCTTTTATAGACAACTGTTATGATTTAACCCTTTACCACACAATCCCAATGGTAAGCAGCATATTCTCCTTCTCCCACATTGTTTTCTACTCTTGCTAGAACAAAATTTTTCAGTCACATTTAATTATTTTGTCATGTACAAAATTCTATCAATTTGGACAAGTCTGAAATTGTGTCCTTGGGTTAAGCCTTATTGAATTTGTCATCTGCAAATGCTTTCAATTTGGATGGGTCAAAAAATTTGCTGATTGCTAATGAGGTAAATCAATGGTCCGGATCAACAAGCATTTAAAACGTTTGCATGTATTCCTGTTTTGTGTCGTAGCTATATCTTAATTCTTTACAAAACGACAAAAATTTTAAACTTCTCCAAATTGAAAGAATTTTCAGATGACAAATTAAATGTTACTCAAAACATTAATTTCTTTTTTCTAAGGGTAGAAAACATTATCGGATAAGGAAAAAATGCTGGTTACCAGCAATTTCTCCTTTTCCTACAATGTTTTCAAAAGTTTTTTTTTCCCTTAGGGTTGTTAAAAGTCAGGATTGTGTGGTAAAGGGTAAATAGATTCAAGTCAATTCAAAAGTGAAATTTATAGTTCTGGGTTGAATGGTTTTAACCCATTTCTTTACAAATACAATCTTTTAAGCCTCTGTAGGAGTCAGCTTATGAAAATACTTGAAATGGAGAATGTCACTGTTTGCTACAAGCTTTACTGCCTGTTAGTCCTTTATCACACAATCCCGAGTTTTAACAAACATGACAAAGAAGTCTTTGAAAACATTGTTGAAAAAGGAGAAAATGCTGGTAACCAGCATTTTCTCCCTTTTCCGCAATGTTTTCTACTCTTTCAAAAAAATGAATTTCATAATTTGAGCTACATTTAAATTGTTGTCTGCAAAAGCTTTCAATTTGGACTAATCTACAATTTTCTCCTTTGGTAAAGAGTTAACCCTTTACCAAACAATCCCTGGTTTTTACTACCCAGAGGAAGAAGCCTTCTGAAAACATTGTGGGAAAAGGAGAAAATGCTGGTAACCAGCATTTTCTCCTTTTCCCACAATGTTTTCTACTCTTCTAAAGTCAAGTTTCAATTTTTGAGTCACGTTTATTTTGTCATCTGCAAATGCTTTCAATTTGGACAAGTCTAAAATTTTGTCGTTTGGTGAAGAGTTAAAAGCAATAGTTTCCTTGCCCAATTCATGAAGGCATTTTCCTATTCATTATATCTTGTTTCTTAACTCTTTACCAAACAACATAAATGTAAACTGAGAGCATTTGTAGACGACAATTTAAATGTGGCTAAAATAACGGAACAAATTTCTTTGATAAGATAAAAATCAAAGTGGGAAAAGGAGCAAATGCTGGTTACCAGCATTTTCTCTTTTTCCTACCATGTTTTTAAAAGGCTTCTTCCTCAAGGTCTTAAAACTCAGGATTGTATAGTAAGGGTTAAGCCTTTACAAAGGCCAAAATATTTCAGATTCATAGACATTAAAAACATTTGCCTTCAATGAATTAATTGTAGCTCAAATGATGGAATTTCTGTTTGATAAGCTTAAGGTAAAAACATTTTTGTAAAAGGAGAAAATGTTTGTAACCGACTTACTTTTTTTTTTCCTGTTTCTCTCAATATTTTCAAATGCCTTGTACATACCAAAGTTGTTTTTTCGTGGAGTGTTGATCAAGACCATACTGTACAGATCATGTACCAGGGCTGTTCGATATGTAATGTGTATTGTACCACAGCGCAATAACGCTTTGCACGATTTCGTGGATGATGATATGCTTGAATAGCTCTGTTCAATACCTTTCTAATGGTATAAACACGAGCCTTCAGCTCCACATAGTTTTAAACTTATAGTCATTTCAATAGAGCTAGTCGTTGACCACTGTTGTAAAAATGGTGGGAAAACGGATTAAGAATATTGAAGAAATTAGAGCTTATATAAAAGTTCGCACAAAACTCGGTCATTCGGTAATGCAGATTTTTTCTGAATTGGATGAAGTTTATGGGTCTGATAAGGTATCTTATGAGACAGTTCGTAGTTGGAGAAAGAAATTTCTGACTGGCACAGAGTCTGTCAAAGATGCAGCAAAATCTGGCCGACCTGTGACTGTAACAGGCAAGGCAAATGTCTCAAAAGTCAGGGAAATAATTGAAAGTGATGGCAGATACACGATTCGTGATATTGCCAACGCTGTTGGCATATTGCTATCGCGGGTGCATTTCATTTTGAAGCGTATTTTGAAAGTACGAAAGATTTCTGCCAGATGGATACCGCATATATTGACAGATGACCAAAAACGGGTACGAGTACAAACCGCTAAGCAATTGCTCAAAATGTTTCCCAAATTCAATCAAAGACAATTTGTAAACATTGTTACTGGTGACGAAACATGGGTTCACTATTTCGAACCTCTAAGAAAAATTGGAAACAAAATATGGCTAACTAAACACGGTAGAAGGCCTGTAGTTGCCAAAAGAAGCATGAGCACAAAGAAGGTTCTTTATTGCATATATTCTTCTCATGTGATGGTATAGCCGTACAAATTCTGGTGCCGAAGGGCAAAAGTGTTACAGGTCGGTATTACTGAGATGTTATACTAAAAAAGGTCAAGAAATATTATCTTAAACGACGCCCTGTGTCAGGATTTAGGCATGTTCGTCTACTTCATGATAATGCTCCATCACATACATCTGAGCTTGTGAAGCAATTTTTGAAGTCGGAGAAGGTTACCGTCTTGCTACACCCACCATACTCTCCAGATCTAGCCCCATGCGACTTTTTCCTTTTTCCAAAACTTAAAAAGTTCTTATCTGGTCGTCGTTACAAGTCTCGACAAGCCCTTGGCTCAGCCATCAGTCAGTGCCTCAGAGGTCTACCTAAATCAGCGTACCGTGACGCATTTCAGAAATGGATTCAGAGATTGAAATTATGTATTTCAAACCACGGAGAATACTTTGAAGGGATGTCATGTTCATTTCACTATTTGAGTCGAATGCTTTTGAGATATCGTACAATACACATTACATATCGAACAACCCTCGTAGTCTGATCATACCTGGTAACCAGCATTTTCTTCTTCTTCCACAATGATTTCTACCCTTTCTGATCTAAATCCAATCATTTGAGTACATGTATCTTGTTATTTTGTTGTTGGCAAATACCGGTATATCATTTTGTCGTTCGGTAAAGAATTAAAAGAGTCAGTACCTCAGGTTAGATTTGAACCCAGAACTTCTAGATTATGAATCCATAATCTTACCCACTGAGTCACTCAAAACCTTGGACTAGCAAGAAAGAAGGCAGTGTTTTTTTTGTTTTTTTTTTTTTTCAAAAAAATGAAATACTTACACCAATAGCGCCCTCAACAGCATCTTCATCATCGGCTGGAAAAGAAGGATTTATCCGTTACTAAACTAATTGTGAATTTTAACAACCCTAAACAAGGCAGCTTTTGAAAACATTGTGGGAAAGGGTGAAAATGATGGTTCCTACAATGTTTTCTAAATTTTTCCAAGAAAAATTCAACAATTTGAGCCATTTAATTTGTTGACTGAAATTGCTTTGAATTTGGACAAGTCTAAAAGTTTGTCATTTGGTTAAAAGTTAACAATCATCTAGGTTTAACTCTTACTATTGTTTGAAAGGCTTATCGAATTAAATAGAGTTTATTTCATCAGCTTGTGGTTAATATGGGGAAATATTTGCAGAAAAAGGGAAAGGTATGCGAAAATAACGAGTGCCGTAAGGCACGAGTTATTTTCGCGGACCTTTGCCCTTTTGAGGCAAATATTTCCCCATATTAACCACAAGCTGATGAAATAAATTATATATTATATTTCCTCCGATTATTTTGTCAACGAATGCCACTTTTAAAACTTAAAAAAGTAGTTCCAGATTTTCGGCAGGAGGAAAATATTCACTGTGACGGGGAAATAATTCCCCCCAGCTTAAATTACGACATTTCTTTACCCATAACATTTCTAAAAATAGACACATAAAATATAATAAAGTATCTTTTGAACTCCTGAACGGACGAAAAAATTTTGGACTTGTCCAAATCGAAAGCATGTGTAGATGACATATCAAATGTTGCTGAAAAAAATGTGTTTGTCTATGAAAGGTTGAAAACTTTGTGAGTAAAGGAGAAAATGCTTGTTACCAGCATTTTCTCCTTGTTCCACAAAGTTTTCAAATGCCTTCTCTGTCAGGGTCATTTTAGAACTTTGGATGGTGTGGTAAAGATTTGAATTGTGGATTCGTAAACTTTTCCAAATGCAACTTTTAAAGATTCTACAGTGACCATGCATACAAACGTTAAGATCTACTTTGAAAATGTCATGTGGGAAACGGATACTTTACCACCAATCAACTTATCGTTTTACCTCAATATTTACCATTTCATCAGCATATTTTTCCCCTCGCTTCAAGGAATTCCCTCGGTATAAATTTATTTAGTTCATAGTTTGTCTAGGGTAATCAAGAGCTGTGAAAACTGGAAAGTGCTTTTTCTGTGCAATGTTTGAAACTTTGAGTAGATCTAGTTTCAAGTGCTATTTTACACGAGGAAGGAAACCCCGGTGCCCGGCGGCTTCACCAAAACACTCCAATTAGCAGGTTAAGCTGGGATCCTATGTATGTAATATACGGTCATAGAAAGCAGGCGCATGGTAAAGACTTGTTTTTCAGAGCAGAGGCAAACATAAATTATAGCCTTACATGACTTCATGGACTGCAGTACAACCGTTATGATCTATTTTTTTTTTTTAAATACTCCCGCGGAATAAACTCTTCTTACTACTTGGTCCCCTTTATGACTCCCGCGCAAATATAGGCCGAAAATCAATTATACTCTCTACAAAGGAGAACGTGGTAAAACACGACAGAAAATTTTACTCTAATTTTGACATGGAAAACGAACAGTGTCTCGTTTTCTAGTCAATCAATCTGTCTGATTATTGCAGAACCACAGATACATTTCATTCGTCCTACTTGCCGATCAAAAATGATTGGGTAGTAAATATGGTAAACTGTGCTACGTAGCACAAGCTCGAAAATGTCTCTTAATGAAAATATCGGGGCGAAACCGGGGGCGAAATCAATATAATCAAAGTGCAGAAAGCATTGGTATCCAGTAGGCCTCGCATTGAAGCTTTCGCAACCAAAGTTGAGTTTTTATCTCATTTGTTAAATGAGAAGAATAAGATCAGATTGTAATGCGAAGTTCCAATTGTTTAACCTTTGGAGGGCAGAATAAACCCATAGGACATTTTCAGTGTAGAAATAACTCAAATTAAGTGCTATTTCAACAAAGTTATTTTCATTCAAACTTTCAGCAAAAGATACTGTGTAGATCAAGGATCGGACTGCACATTTTGTGCAAGCTCATCCTGATCTACATTTGCCGAAAAAACAAGTATAGTTTTGAAAGGCCCTTTAAGGTTTAGATTATATCAATGTCGCCAGTTAAAAAATCAAAACTCTTAAGTCCGTAATCTGACAGAAAAAAAAAAACCTTCATTACAAAAAAAAAAAAATGCGAAAGGACGTGTGCGCTGAATGTCTCTCAATTTTACTTCAACTTTATTTCTACTTAGTATCACTCATATCTAACATAGTTTACTGAATGTAAACAATTGTAACAGTTGTAATTTATTAATTAAAATGATGTTTGTGTATTATGTAGAGAGTAGAAATAAAGTTAAAAAAAAAAGATTGTAATGCGAAGTTAATTTTGGTCTATACTGTCCGATATTTGTGGAGTAATCTCATGTACAAAACCTAGACTTTCCACATCAGAGGCTTTTAATAACCGCCATATCCCAAAAGAACAACTCTTCCAAGTTCACAGCATCTGCAGACGACGAATCCGAAAGTGGACAGGCACAAATGAAGTTCTTTGACAGGGTAGAAAACATTACGAGAAGAGATTTTCCCACCGAGTATAATTTTCAGAAGTTTTTTTTTCCGCAGAGTCGTTAAATATCGGGATTCTTTGATAAACGGTGAAATACTTTCTGTGCTCCAAATCAGAATGGGACAATGAAACTGCTGTCAATAGCTTATCTGCGTAATTTGATGTGACTGCCATGCCAATGTGATGATGTATGGTGAGATCCGAAGCTCCTTTCCCTTGATATTGTTTACACACATTTATAACGATCATTGTCTCTCAGAAAGCATCTCCTTGTATGGGGGAGGGGATGCTCCCCTTTCGTGAAGGGTTGTGGGTTTGCGGGTTGTTTGAAATTTATAGGGCTACGGACGTGATCTGAGCTCTGGATGGAATACTTTCCCCCTTTTATATGGCCTGCAACAGGCGAAAGGGGGCATTCGGACATTTGCGTAAAGTGTCGTCTCGGATCAGTCTGCGCAGTCCGCGCAGACTAATCCGAAACGACAGTTTCCGTTTTTATGTAATTTTCTGTTTTGCACAAGTCTGCTGTTGCACAAAATCTAATGTAGTCGTACAGTGCCGTCTCGAGTTAGCCTGCGCGGACTGCGCAGGCTGATCCGAGACGACACTTTACGCAAATGTCCGAATGCCCCTTTTCGCGTGTTGCAGACCATATGAAGTATATCGATACTAATTATAAGCTTATTTCCATCTAATTTTTTTTCCTCTTGACTATCTTTGACGATACAAGTTGAAACCTTGTGAGTCTGTATATTTGAAAAGAAAAAAAAAACCGCAAGTTTCTTCTCAAGGAAAAAAAATGCAGATTTAGGCTAAAAAGGGGTTAGACATTGAATTGGGTAACGGGTTTGTTTTATCAAATC
Source organism: Hippopus hippopus (assembly GCA_946811185.2). Taxonomy (NCBI): domain Eukaryota; kingdom Metazoa; phylum Mollusca; class Bivalvia; order Cardiida; family Cardiidae; genus Hippopus; species Hippopus hippopus. Next base: position 3,221,744 of record OX328108.1, on the reverse strand, counting down.
GTCATGTAACATTATTTGAACACGAGTTTAGACTTTAAAAGTCACCAAAAAGGATGGAGTTGAAGATATTGTTGTTTCTATCGCACTTTGAAAATAGTCCGGGCTTACCTCCTGCGTGACCGAGGAGTTCAGGATGGGAATCATTCGTTCTGAAAACCTACAGGGAGACACTTAGAGTAGCTTGTCAAATGAATTCATGTCTTTCCTATTTCGGCAAGATAAAACGACAGGAAAGACATAAAAGAAGTTTAATCGTTGAATATATAATGCATTTAATCGTAATAAAATTATTCAAAAGTCCAAAGCTGGACACAAGCACTGGGAATAAACGACATAAATTAATTAAATTTCTTGACTTACCAATTTCGTTTGCGGTTTGACCGAGGCATACACTGACACCCAGCAGCAAGATAAGCAAGCCCGCTAAACTTTTCATAGTCTGCAACAACCTGTAGATCTGTAATATAGTTACGTACAATTGTCGGAACCAAGACCTTTGCAATGTGAAAATATATGAAACAAAATCTTGACTTCGAGTTATGACCGTGAGTAAAGATAGTACGATCTTTTTGCTTGATCGAAAGGAAATTAACCCCTCGGTTTATTCGCCTAAAATTGCGGACCGTGAGGGAATCAGGCTTTTGAAAACATTGTGGGAAAAGGAGAAAATCCTTGTTTCCAGCTTTCCTCCCTTTCCAAGACAAATCCATCATGTGAGCTACATTTATTTTCGGTGTCTGCAAATGCTTTCATTCATTTGACGGACAAGCCTTAAAAGGAAAGCGCTGTAATTGAAATATTTTCGTCGTTTTTATCGTTATGTGGTAATCTAAACGTGAAAGATAATGGTATTGTTTTGAAAACTACAGAGGCGAAGTTCTTAGAGGGAGTGTGGGCAGAGGCAAGACCCACAAGTGTAAACCTTTAACCCGTTAAATAAGTGATGTGAAACTTATAAGCCGATAGTAAACACTTATTTTTTATTATTATTTCAAAGGTATTTTATGGGGTAAAATATGACCTTATCGGACAGTGTAGGTCTAAGATCAGACTTCGTGTTCTGTGCAGTCTGGTCTTGATCTACACTGTCCGCAAAAGGTCAGTGTGTCCCGCTGAATAGCCTAGGGGTTAATGATGGGGGGGGGGGGGGGGGGGGGGGAGGAGGGGTAGAGAGGGGCTAATTGGCCCCAAATATTTCATCTGATTTTAATTCTATTAACTTAAAAAAGTTCATTTTTCACGAGAGGAAATTAGTCATAAGAAGTTGCTTCCCAGTCCCGCGTCTGGGCTAGGCCAATTTCTTTCCGAGGATTGATGAGAGTCATTGCGACAGGATTCATTCCTCTCCCACCGCCGACCATTGTTTCGACGATGATTATGTGGAAAAGCAGCCAGTGGCTTGGAAAGAAAATTGTGCGGAGTACTGGTAAAAGAGATTCCAGGAAAGCATGGATAGGTGCACTTGCTGCCGCGAAATAACGATGAAAACGGCTGTAAACGCCATGCAATCAATCAATTAATCAACCAAGCGTCCGGCAAGAAAGCTGATGAATTATTGTTAACGTCATTAAGGTTCTTAAATGGTAACAATACTTAAGCTTACCTTAACAAATGTCCTTTTCCCACTATGTTTCAATACCTTAAACGAAAACTGCCATCATTTAACACAGTATCATTGAATGCTCTAAAATTTAACAAGTCGCAATGCTTTCTTCTAGTATAGACTACTAGACTATCCCGCCGTTACTAGTCTACCCGTTGTAATATCATTTAGAAGTAAAATTTATTTAAAACTCTTTAAATCTATTTTACATACCTTCGAACTATTTCTCCGACAATGTTCGTCTTTTTTAATCGAATTTAAAACAACTAGTACTGTTTCTTAAAAATGTCCAATACTTAATGTCTATTCAGTAGAACAAAGTCAGATCGGTAAGCTATATATAACAGAACTATCTTCCAATGGTAAATTCTGTATTCTCTATAATAAGGACCTGTATTACGAAATCGTCTCATTTCCTACCTTAACTCTTAGGCTACTAAAAGCGACTTACTGTCACTTTGCGGACAGTGTAGATCAAGATCAGACTGCACAGAACGTGCAGTCTGATCTTTGATCTACGCTGTCCGATAAGGAGATTTTTTTTCCTCCCAAAAAATAAGTTTGAAGTAGCATTATTGTGGCTTTTACCATCGACTTGCAAGTTTCATTTAACTTATTTGGAAGGTTAAGGGTTAACTCTACCAAACAACAAAATTTTGGACATTTTCAAATCCAAAGTATTTTACAGACGGACGGCAAATTAATTGTGATCGAAACGGTGGAAATTATCCTTGAAAGGATAGAAAACACTTTGGGAAAAGGAGAAAATGCTGGTTACCAGCATTTTCTCCTTTTCCAACAATGTTTTCAAAAGTCTTGTCTGTTAAGGTCGTCAAAACTGGGAATTATGTACTAAAGGATTAGCCATAGTACTCTTATCCTTATAATTATGAATCTTTTCAATGATCTTAACATTTTTATTTAAGCTGCTAACTAGGTGAAATTAAACTTTCAAGCCGACAGTAAAAACCTAAACTTTGCTATTTCAAAGGTATTTTTTCGGGGGGAAAAAATTCTCCTTATCGGAAAGAGTAGATCTGTGCAGTCTGATCTTGGATCTACACTGTCCGAATAAAGGCTTTGAGACGCGCTTAGTAACCTAAAGGGTTAATCATTTTTTAAATTCAATGGTGCAAGTGAATCAATAATTTATAATATGCAACAAAAACTACATTATCCACACATTGAACATCAAACGAGTTATTGCATTTATTAGCTATATGATGGCGAAATTGAATTAATTCTTAAACTGCTATTTAATTAAGTTAAGTGAAACAAGCCGTTGGTAAGAAACAAAAATGTTGCTATGTCAAAGTTATTTTTGTGGCGAATGAATATATCTCTTTGTCGGACAGTGTAGGTTCAAGATCAGACTGCACGTTCTGTGCAGTCTGATCTTGATCTATACTGTCCGCCAAAGGTCCTCGAGTCGCGCTTAGCAACCTAAGGGTTGATAAAGTTATTTTAGTAACGTTTTCTAAAAAACTTTGCTACCTTCGAATGAGAAAGAGTTGGAAAAATTATTTACGTCACTGGGGATATACTTTTCGTTCGTTCTTTCAAATATAAAACCCTGAAACGAAATGGGTGAGCGATTTGAGACAAAAGAGCGGAGAAATTTCGTTATGATACAAAAGGGATAGGTAAATGTATACAAAATAAAATTTGTCAAAATACACTCAACCAATCTTATAAACCGCAACTTTTAAGCTGTAATTCCCTGTAGACCTGTTCCTTTTGCAGCATTACCCAGAAAAGAGATGTTGATTTTTTACAGAATGATTGATCAGTGTAAAAGGCATACCTCGGTCTAAATCTAAAAAGAATTGACTTGTTCTTGTTAAAGGAGCTTATTTAATGACCATTCACTCAACAATGAAAACTGAAAAATCAAATTCTTGAAAACTTCATACTCGTTTTCTTGGATTATATCCGTTTGTGCAGAAAATGATTTTCATGTTTTTTCCTGTTGCTGACAAAATTTCAGAAATTCAAGCTTATCTTTTTGATATGTTTTGGCTCACAGACATCACGAATGCACAACCGATGTACGCGTATTTTCCCTATTTTTTAAAGGACATCTCTTCTGTTGGCTGAATCGAGATTTTTTTCATCGCAATACCATGTCTAACGTCAAGATATACGGTATGTTACATAATGAAAGGGCCGAGCCCCGGTTGCTCAGTCGGTAGCGTACATAGTTATATGGGATAGCAGCCAGTGACTTGGAAAGAATATTTTGCGGAGTACTGGTAAAATAAACTCCAGGAAAGCATGGATATGTGCACTGGCAGCCGCAATAAAACTGAAACAATGTTGAAAAAGACGTTAAACACCAGACAACCAATCAATAAATCAATCAGTCAATCAACTGCGTAAACGACTGGCACAGTTCCACAAAAAGATTAAAGGCATATCTTTTGCAAGTGGGTCTATGGGCTGGAGGTGTGTTTATCCTATATTATACGTAAAGGTTCGGGATTTTCCGGAGTTTGGCAGACATAAATCGCACATTCGGCATACCTCGGGTGATGGGAGCCATCAAATCCCTGGGCTGTATCTGGAGGATTGATATGCACCTAAACGGTACATTTCATTGCCAGAAATACGCCGATTTACCGTTCTGAAAATTATAAGGCTCCTCTTAAAAAAGAAAACTTGAGTCTCAATTTTCTCTCGAAATCTTTCTAACTGTATTTCAGTTGACAAACAGTTCGTACTATCATTTTTTTACGTGGTTTATCAATTCCGATTGAAGTTTTCACCGACAGATGGATAGATGTGAATAACTTCATCGAGGTTGTTTATGTCGTTGCTAAACGACTTACAGTGGCGTCGCCATGTATAAGATCACATGATTGGCAGTTCAAATGGAAACGACGGTTATATGGACGAGGTTAGATGTAGGTACGGAATCGGCCGATTTGTGACGAGTGATAAATCGCGTATATAATCTATTTATAATCGATAGTCCGCAGCTGTAAAAGATAAGAAAAACGTAACATTACGTAACAGCGTAACAGTAGCCCTGCTTCAAATTTACAATCCTTGCCTAGACTGTATATAAATGACTTTTTGTTTTCGGGTTTCAACCTTAACTCTGTCTGCTAAAGGCCATTGTAGCCCTTGTAGTTCAGTATCAGACAGCACAGAATGTGCACCCTCGTGAACTAGGTTACACATAATCTTAGACTTACACCATCAGATACACCGAGAATTTTTCTTTGGAAAGAACATTGCTATATTTGGGCTTTGTTTGACGGTTTGTACCTCATTCATTCTTCTTTTTAAGGGTTAAGTTATGATGCTCTGAGATTAAAGTTCTGATCCCTGCTGTTTGGCCGTTTGTGCGATTAAGTGCACTGTTTGCTAACAATGTAGACCAGTAATAAACTACACAAAAAGCAGTCTAATCTTGAAACGTAATCCTTTCGAATTCAATATTGCTGACGGTGTATATTAATAACAGGCTGCACAAAACAAGCAGTCTGATCTTGGACCTAATCGATTCTATACATCGATTTTTTCTTAAATTCTTGATACTGCAATATCACCAGGTGGCTGAATTCAGCAGAAAATTCGACGCTTTTGCAGTACCGGTTTAATCCTTTACCAAGTTTTAACGTTCTGTGCAGTCTGATTTTGATCTAAACTGTCCGCAAAAGATCCTTGAGTCGCGTTTAACAGCCTACAGGTTATAACATTTCACAGTTCAACCAACGCCTGATGTCGGTTGCAAAGATAGCGAAGAGGGATCGGGATCAGACTGTACGGACGTACTCTGGTATTAATCTTCTCCGATACCTGGTAGTCTTTAACCCTTAGGCTACTAAGCGCCAGTCACTGACCTTTTGCGGACAGTGTAGATTAAGATCAGACTGCACAGAACGTGCAGTCTGATCTTGGATCTAAACTGTCTGATATAGAGATATTATTACCCAAAGCATAAGATTGAAATAGAAACATTTGGGTTTTTACCATCGAATTTAAAATGTTTCATTTTAGTTATTTAGCAGGATAAGGGTCAACAGCCTTGAATTTATCCATTTACAGCTTTTACCAAACAATCGTCCTAATTTTGAACGAACGAACAAACGAACGGACGTTTGAACGAAAGAACGAAAGAAAGAAAGAAAGAAAGTGTCGATACAAAGTGGCAATAAACTGAAAGTTGTGAACGACTAAAAGGCCAAACAGAAAGAAGTAGGTAAAGTAGAAGTTTTTTTCCTTCTTATCCCTGGCCTGTCTGACCTGAAACCGCCTGCACTTTTCAATATTCAGGAATTCTTTACAGCTGAAAATAACGTTTCCTTTCAGATGAAGCCATAGATGTTTACTCTTTACTAATCGATTCAACTTTAGTCTCTTTTAGATGGAATTCATATATTGATATAATTTTTACCTTTAAATGACCATGTTTCCAACTTGATCTGTAAGACCAGGGATCGTATATAACATATATACGGTCTGGTAAGACCTGATTGCCAGTGACTTGCATCAGGGACTGCATTCACAAATCGTTCTAAATATTGCTGTGTGACTAGCTATGTCATATTGCAAATAAAAGGTATCGTATATGACGAAGTAATGAAAAAAGAGTGAAATCGTTTTTAAAAAAAAAACGATTTTTCTCACAAACTATATTATATAGGAAAAATCAAGAAAAAAAAAAAAATCGTTTGTCTCACGTGTCCTATCGGTCAATGGTGAGCACAATTTTAATCTTTGGAGTGGATAAATTTCTATGTGGCCTGCAACACGCGAAGCTATATAGGGGCATTCGGACATTTGAGTAAAGTGTCGTCTCGGATCAGCCTGCGCGGATTGCGCAGGCAGATCCGAGACGACACTTTACGCAAATGTCCGAATGCCCCTATTCATGTGATGCAAGCCATTTATGTACAAACAAAAGTAAAAAATGAATTTAGAAATTCAAAGATATCAATCTTTAAATAGTGTCCGCTTAGGCGGGTTTAGTTGTGAAGGCGATTGAGGGTCAATAAAGGCTTCTGTTCCCGTCTGTTCTGGTTGGTTTTTAGGCTGACCCCGATCACATGTAGGTACGGAATCGGCCGAGTTGTGACGAGTGATGAATAGGCCATTCGGCATACCTCTGGTGATAGGAGCCATCACTCGTCACAACTCGGCCGATTCCGTACCTACATCTTTGATTTGCATTCGGCATACCTCGGGTGATGGGAGCCATCAAATCCAGATGTAGGTACGGAATCGGCCGAGTTGTGACGAGTGCTTTGATTTGATGGCTCCCATCACCCGAGGTATGCCGAATGATCAAATGTTAGATGTAGGTACGGAATCGGCCGAGTTGTGACGAGTGATGATTAGGCTACTCAATCGCGCACGAGATTTCTCAGTGAGTAGTCAACGTTTGAGCGGGCATGGTGTATTGGAGAAAGACCCAGATAATTTGATCCGGAAAAAATGAAGTAAGTATCTTGTTTATTCGTAATTTGTAGATATTTTTCATGAAAAATCAAAGTTCGCGTAAATCTAGATCTAGCATGGTACACGTGGTTGCAAATTGTGATTGTTTTATTTTCTTGCAAATTATCACCGGCGTCTTAAGTAGTGCTGATCTAAGGTAGAAAATTTTGTGGAAAAAAACAGCAAATGGTTCTTTTTTTATTCTTTCCAAAATGTTTTTGAAAGCCGTCATTGTCAGAATCATTCAAGTATGGGAATGTCTGAACAGGGATCGTATATACACATGTATATAAGATCCCTGGTCTGAAGGAATTTTCTCTAGCCTATTTTCAATAGTGAATTAAAATTTTAGGGTAGATAAATTGCAATTACAGTATACTGAGGCAAGTCAAAGAGTATTAAAATGATTTAACTCTTTATCATACGACGAAATTTTGGTCTTGACCAAATTGAAATCAATTGCAGACAACAACAAAAAAAAAAGTAGGTCAGAAGATAACTGCTGTCTTTGACTGGGTAGAAAACATTGTGGGAAAAGGAGAAAATGCTGGTAACCAGCATTTTCTCCTTTTCCCATACTGTTTTCAAATGACTTCTTCCTCAGGGTCATTAAAACTTGGGATTGTGTGGTAAAAGGATAACATAATTAGCATTGGTGTATTTCTTACCCTTTATTACTCGAACAAATTGACATGAAATAAATGACCTCTATTACCATATCTTACACGCTTGAATTATTGTCCGAACTTAGCTTCGGCTATTGACGTCTGCATGTGGAACAATGTGCACGTTTTTCAACTCTTTAGGTGGCTAATAGATTTATAGTGTCTTCAAAGAATACTTAAAATACCTGAAATAAACATTATTTTGTTGGTTTAAATTGGTAATACGTGGCGGGTGACATAGATCTAAGATGCACTTTCTGTGCAGCCTGATCTTGATCTATGCCATCTGCAAAAGCTTTTTATTTTGACTATGGCACTGTAAGGGTCAAACCAGACATTTACCGTTAACAGAATTTCCGTACCGTCCGATTATACCCGATGATATAAATATTCACTCTTTAATTATTCTTTGCATAAAGGTCAATTTCAGGTCAATTTATTCGAGTAATACCAGAAGACAAAATTACTTACCAGTCCAGAGTTCCCGATCACGCAAAATCGTGCATGAAACGCGTATAAATGAAATAAAAAACGTACAAAATTACAAACCTATACGTGAAATCACGCACAAAAAATACGGACGAAGGTCGCAAAAAATAGGAAATGCTTGCATAGAATGGCTCATGTAAAAGTGATTTTCGGAAAATGTAAATCATCGGGAAAAATTTGGGATTTCCAGCTTCCTATTTTTAGAACATTTACATGGTCGGCGTATTCGGTCTTTATCGTTGTGATCGATAATTGCAGACTGGGACTCGTTTGTTTCCAAGAATTATCCATAATTCAGCTCTCCTTTCTTCAACACAGTCTATGAAAAAAGCGTTTTGTTGACGTCAACGCCTTTCTTCTGTAAACTAATATTGGGTAATGGCACAGAAACATACTTTGGAAGCTTTTGGATTTCAGAATTCGGGTTCTGCAAGCAAGGTACACTAGTGGTAGAACCATTCAAAATGTAGAAAACAGAATTCATATTGAGTACAGTAGTCACCAGCCAGACTTCGTCATTGATGTTGTACAAAAGGCATATGAAAAGATGAGCATAAAGACTACTAGTTAACACTTTGCCAAACAATTCTTTTACTGTTAGTTTATACATGTAAAAATGTACATCCACCTAGTAGATCTATATGATTTTTCTTCACCTGAAAGAGAAAGGGGCATTTAAGAAAACAATTTAGAGTTGTAGGCTTAGATCTACTAGTTTTTTCTAAATTTTTACCCCCATTTTTTTTTCTTATACCCCCATTTTTCAATTGCAGGGGTTACAAAACCCCCAAAACAAAATTTCAGTGGGAACACTGCCAGTCCAAATTGCAAGCCTTTAAAGACGAAAAATTTAATGTGACTCAAATGATGTAATTTGTTTTTGAAGGGGTAGAAAACGTGGGTAAAGAGAAAATGCTGGTTCACAGTATTTTCTCCTTTTCCCTCAATATTTTCAAATGTATTTTGCCTCAGGGTCATTAAACCACCTGAATATGGGATAAAGGGTTAAAAATATACACTTACTTAAAAAGTAGAATTTTTCTCCACCTGCAACAACTTGATTTTAATGTCATTTGTTATTAACTATGCAAAACTTAAGAGTTTATTTTTTTTCTTTGTAGATTTACAATATGACCAGATCTGGACTTTGTTTAGGTAAGAATCACTTTACATGAGGTAATTAAAAGTCAATTAGAGCACATATAAAATTATAAAAAATCTGTCCATGTAATGATGGATAACTTATCAACAATTTCTAAAATTCTGGAATACAAAATTTATAATTTGAGACATTGAGGTATGACTTTGATATACATGTACTTCTACCTGCCTAAAAATCACAATTTAAATATAACCTGGTAGTTCTAAACTGATTGTCTGCCTTGGTGTCAAGCGTTTAAGACAATACGGTTGCCATGTACTGTTGAATGGTAGCAAACTTCGAAAGTTTAAAAAAATAAATCAAAATACGAGATGCACTCAAACTGTGCCCTTTCACTAAGATGCCACTCTCTACCTTTAAATTACAACATCCTGCCTTAATTTATGAGCAGAGCCCTGGTAGTTCAGTCGGTAGCATGCAGGACTTGAGAACAGGGGGTGGTGGGTTCAATCCCTGGTTACGACCCCTGGCTCGGCAAATTTCTTTCCAAGGATTGATGATTGTCACAGCAACAGGATTCATTCCTCTCCCGCCACTGACCATTGTTTCGATGATGATTATGTGGAAAAGCAGCCAGTGGCTTGGAAAGAAGATTGTGCGGAGTATTGGTAAAAGAGACTCCAGGAAAGCATGGATAGGTGCACTGGCCACCGTGATATAACTGAAATAATGTTGAAAACGGCGTTAAACACCATACAATCAATCAATCAATCTTAATTTATGAGGCCACCCCCTGGAATCAGCCACTAATAAATGAAAAAGAAGACATAGTATCATGAATGTTAATCTTACTCTGTGGACAGACCTACATATTTTCATTTGTGTGTGTGTGTTTTTTTTTTTTTAAATAATTTCAATTATACCAAATAAGTCAATACAGATCAATACTTAACCAACAAGAGGGCCACGATGGCCCTGTATTGCTCCACTGGCTTTTTTATCCTTTACCACACAAATCGAAGTGTTAATGACCTTTAAAGAGAAAGCTTTTGAAAACATTGTGGGAAAGTGACAACATGTTGTCAGCCAGTATTTTCTCCTTTCCAACAATGTTTCCTAACCTATCAAAGACAGAAATAATAATTTAAGCTACATTCAATTTGTCTTTTGCAATGGCTTTAAACTTGGTCCAGTAGAAAAATTTGTCCTTTCTTAAATAGTAAAATTAACTTATCATGCACTTAAATGGCATTGCAGAGACATACAGCATAAAAAGTCTGTATGGTAGTAAACTTACATGGAAAACATAACCTCCCCCCTGCCCAATAAAAAAAGTCATATCTTCCTAAGTGCAAAGATTATGTCAGTGAATACAAGCAGGTTTATTCATTGGCATGGAAGGTAACATTCTGGAAAGAAAACTGAATGATAGAAACCTTACTTTAAGTTTAATATTCCACTGATGTGACCATAACTACAAGCATCAAAATAAATCACTCTCCCTGACAAGAGAACATGTCCTATCCAAAAAACTTGAATATCAACATCAATCATGTATCATTGCAGTTTGATAATCAAGGGGGGTAAATAGTAACAAACTTTTATCTCTTATAACAGGAGTTATTTCCCTTGATTACTATTTAAATTAGTCACTATATATAAGCCCATGCTAAACTTGTGATCCCTGGCACGGGGCCAATTTTGACCCCAGGGCTATAATATGAAGAAACTTCTTAGAGGTCCATTAGATAAAGCTACATGCCAAATTTGGTAGCCCTGGGCCTTATGGTTTCAGACAAGAAGATTTTCAAAGATTTTCAATATTTTTCGCTTTTGTTGCCATGGCAACCAGATTTTTTGAAGGAATAAAATTCTTTCAAGAAATTCTAAAGAGGACCAGGGCAGGATCATTTCTGTGAAGTTTCATCAAATTTGGATGTTTAGTTTCAGAGAAGATGTTTGAAATAAAAGGTAACACATGCATGGACAGACGCACTCAAGCACGGACGGACGCATGACAGACACCAGGCCATGACATAAGCCCGCTGGCCTTTGGCCAGTGGAGCTAAAAACCCAAAATGGCCAACAAATAATGTCTTGCTAAACCTTTAAATTGCCATGTTGATCAAACATACATCATCAGTCTCTAAGACAAACCATCTTAAATCAGTTCCAGATATATTCTGACCCTCGTGACATCAGTTTATGCATATTCTTACATTCTGTATCGTATATCCTGTAACATCCTGTCTCTTATATCCTGTAACATCCTGTATGGTTCTAAGCATACTAAGTAAATCTACCTCTTGTGAAAACTTGATGATGCTCCTTGACCACCCCCTTCTTGCTACAACCCAACCATCAACAAAACACACTGCATATAAATGTCAATATGACTAGCATTATTTGCAAAGATGCTTCAATAAAACAGGAAATTAACTATCAATCATATGACACTATCATAGATAAGTCACATTACATTGATCATTTAGAATGGTAGATCAGCCAACAGTAAACTGTTATTTATAGGTCTCACTATATTGCACATTAAAACTTACAAGTGGTTGTCTTTGTACTAAATATATATGTTCTTACACATGATTGTCTAAGAATTCATCTAAAAGTGGGGTACTGCGGATGGGACAACCACAATAATTAAGCAGTTACTACATCACACACATGACTGCATCATTTATGATTTTACATAGATTATTGAGGATGAACTTTGTTGATTTTTATGAATCACAAATACTTAATTGTCACTTTATGTAGAAATGATTAGAATTAGACCAATTATATTCAGGTATACACATGAATATGATTTAGATTTTCTGCGAGAAACAGATCATGAAAAGACATGTTTCTTGCCCCAATGACAGCATGGACCAACTGCTGGTGAACAAGTGGCCTGCTATTGACTTTTATTAAGTATGAATTACATAATTATTGTCCTCAAAATAATAGTGACTTGGCACCAAATTTCATTCACTGTTTAATAGCTACATACAAATAATAAGGATGTAATGTGTCAAGAATTTGTATGAAAGCATTTATATTGGGTATGACTCTTTAAATTATAGTTCTGACTCTTATTATTACTTTGTTCAAATGACTCTTAAAGTTTTGGCTAATACAATGTTCATCAATGGCTTTTGAGTTACAGAGCAGAGCAGAATAGACTCTTGTAGAAGAACTGTGTGCAGGTTTCTAAAGTTTTAGATTTGTGGCAAATGTATTTAAAGTATTTCATTAGTTGACAGGTACAGAAGACATAAAAGTTTACAACAGATGAATCTTTTAAATCAGCACCATGTCTATCAAATTGATAGGTTTGATACATTTTGAGGTATCTTAACATGGTGTGTGTCTGTAAGACACACATTAACTTAAAAACATGTTTGAGAGTTAGTAACCAAAGGGATTTGTAATAGCCACCATGGTATTGTCAGCATACCTTATTATATGTTGAGGATTTTAACTCCTAAAAAATGAAAGTGGATGTAACATCTTAATACTCTTATTGTATATTTCTGATCTATTGTTAAATGCCTTGTTTAACCCTTTACCAAATGATCCTGCTTCATTGTAATCCTGAAGAAATATTAAGACCTTTAAAAACGTGAGAAAAAGAGGAACAGTATTTTTTTCTTTATCCACAGTGTTTTGCTACCTACAAAGATAATTTGCAGCATTTGAGCCACCTGTGATATGTCATCTGCAATGTTTCCAAGTAGACAAATCCAATTTGTCTTTTGGTAAAGATCTTAATCTGCAGGGTTCATTTTAGTTTTTGTCTGAGGTGGGCCCTTGGCCTCTAAATAATTTTTGTATGGGCCAAGCTACCGTAATTGAGGTAAAATACTTTAAAGGAAACTGACCAAAACATGAAAAGACAGTTTCAATCAAAATTACAGATTTGTAAATATGAATGTATGAAAAAAAAAAAAATCATACTTTCATTATTGACCAAACACTGCAAAAATTTCATTTTAGAGAAACTGGAGACAACAGGCAAGTAGTTGTTACTGGACCTGATTACCCTTTTTTGTGGCCCACCAAGCCAACCATTAGCTTCTTGTTGCATTGATTTTATACCATCTTTTTTGTACACAAATTTGTTCTGAAATGAACTCTGCATTTCATTTTACCCAAGTCCTAAGCAATTACTGTGTTGCTAAGGATCTTAGAAATATTAATGCATTATCTTGTACAATGATGTAAATGATCCTAGATTCAGAAGTAAATAAGAAATAATTTTTTATCTCATACAATTTTTTATGTTAAGGATCTTAGATCCAAATTTGATAAGACTGGGCATGAAAAAAGCAGAATTTGAATGATAGTTTGATAAGTAAGTTACATCTGTTCATGTAAATTCTGAAAATGGCTTGTACAAAGCATACTAATCATTTTTAAAAAACTGAGTTACAAATTAGAATACATGAAACAAAATTAGTTTCATACTTCATTGCTCAGAAAGGTTGTCCTTGCCCAATTAATGATTTCCTTGGACTGGTTAGAATCCAGGAAACACAGCAGAGATACATGTAGTCAGGACAGAGTTGATTACTGGGTGGGATCCAGGAAAAAGTTGTCTTTTGACGAAGATTTTTTAATCATAATCAACCAAAATATAGAGATAAACTGTCACCAATGACGGATCGAGGCAAGTCAGAAAGGTTTGTCAGTCTATTCAGGGGCAGCAAGATTTTTTAATCATGAACAAACAAAAATATAGAGATAAACTGTCACCAATGATAGATCAAGGCAAGTCAGAAAGGTTTGTCGGTCTATTCAGGGGCAGCAGCTGTGTTTCATTTGCAAAGTTAGCCTCATCTGAGCCCTTTTATCAAAACCAAAGTACATGTCCCTGAAAAACAATTTTATCAAAAAAGACCATTTTCACAAGTTACGTGAATGCATTTATCTTACCTTTAGACTGACAAAGACAACTTCTATATTTTTGTACTTCATATTTGATATTAGACTTAACCCTATACCAAACAACAAAATTACAGACTTTTCAAAATTAAAAGCCTTTGCAGACACTATCACTAATACAGCACAAAAGATAAGACCTACCCTGGAATGGGTGGGAAACATTGAGGGAAAAGGGGAAAATTCTGGTTACTAGCATTTTCTTCTTTTCATACAATGTTTGCACAAGCCTTCCTATTGGGCTTTAAAACTCAGGATTGTTTGGTACTGGGTTTAAAAGACCGCACAGTTTTTGTGTGTGTGTCAATGTATATAAGGTTCATGTAATGTGGAATGAAAAGGGTCTTAACCTGTCAAGTGCCTCTCATTACTTCAGATTTTTTCAGGCTAGTACAGATCAGGATCAGACTGTATAATGTAGCCTGCTCTTAGATCTACTCTACCTAATGAGTAAGTTCAGCATTGAAATGACATTTTTTCTGTTCTCTGTTCCATGTCTACACTGTTTGGCACTTGAAGGACATATGAAATAGATATGTAGAGCTTTTTTTTAATGGTACATTTATCTTTATACATGTATTTATATTAGATCTACATTAATTGCTTATATATATTCTTTTCTTTTGAAATTTTCCTTGATCAAATTATCTTATTATCATTGCCTTAAATTTTTAATTCATTTATTCATTCATTCATTTCCTTTCTTTCACATATGATTTAAAATAGCAACTTTGCTATTCCTCAGTATGGTACATGTAGGTTTCAATTTTATGTGATCTGACTGTTTATAAATGCATCCCTTGCTGACCTTTGTAATAAAGAGGGTATTTTTATTTATCATTATTAGGTTAGGATGTATTGTGTATTTAACCCTTTACCACATAATCCTGAGCTTTAACGACCCTGAAGAGGAAGGATTTTGAAACCATTGTGGACAAAAGAGTAAATGCTGATAATCAGCATTTTTTCCTTTGCCCACAACGTTTTCTAGTCTCCAAGGGAAAAGTTCAGTGTTTAAGTCACAATTGATTTCTTGTCTGCCACTGCTTTCAATTTGGACAAGATTTTGTCGTTGGGTAAAGAGTTAATATACTGAGAAGTAAAGTCATGCTTTCTATGTGAATGTAATCTCTGTTGGTTTAAAAACATTTCAAAGATGTTTTCTGGGAAAAGACTTTAGATCAAACTTGGGAATCAATATCAAATAGATATTGGGGACAATCAAAGACTTGGTGCTTTTAGAAGATTCATCAGCAGGTCTTTATATAAATGCATTGACATTGTCTGATTTCAATTCGGTAACACATACAAATCAGCTGTTGGAATACTTTGAATACCAATACCAGCCACACCATGAAAACCTTGTAACAAACTTTTCAATGTATTAACTTATACTTGATGCTACAGCTGTTGCAACTTATGCATGCAAATCTTTACTATTTCAATTTAGCAGCTTTTCGTAGAAAGTATTTTCATAAAGGTTTTTAAAGATAAAAAAATGAATAGACAACAACAAAACATTACATTTATGGTGTTTAAATTACTATTTTTTTCTGTTAAATCAAAACAGTAAGAGAAAACATCTAGTTTGAATTTGCAATAGTTCAGATCATAAATGCTATGCTGGTTTCAAACACTTTAGAAATTTACCAGCCAAGTCCGAGTTCATATAGACCTAATTGTTAAAGAAACTTGTCATATATTATATTTCCAGTCATGTTTCAAGGTGTCATTTAGAAAACAATGACATCAAAATTTTTAAGTGTTGCTAGATTATTTCAAAGTTCAAATGCAAAAATGAGGATAATGAAATTTTGTTTTGGTTTCAACAATTTTGGCAAGCCTACGAACACTTGTTAATTGTTTGAACATTTGTTATTTACTCATGAACTTCTAGCCTAGATAACCCCAATACACTACACATTTAATGTGTCAACAAATTCACATACCTGTAAAAGCATAATTCAAGTGCACTTCAATAAATATCTTGTAAATAGCATATTTGCAACTTTCAATATTAAGTATGTAATGAGTAAATAATGGGTGTTATTTCCATTCATCCCTTGAAGATTTGTGGGATTGACTGAATGGAGTATTGGTCATAGTGGATCAAGAACACTGATAATTTATCTTGATATTTCATTGAAAACAGGTTTTGAAATAGCAAAAACACACAAGGCCAAACAGATCTGTCTCAGCTGTAAGTAATCAGGTTCCCATCCACCATGTGTCTGAGCTAATGGTTTTCCACACCAAATAGGGACATTTACACAAATGAACCAAAACAAAAAAAGAAAACAATAAGAATACAGGAAAAATATAGGAGTATAATAATTATCATAAAACAAAAACAACAACCACAAAAAAAAAATAGAAAAAAAGGAATATCTAAATATAGAAAAGAATAAACAACCACAAAACTAAAATGGAAATATATATATATGTGTGTGTGACAAAAAAAAAAAAAGATAGTAATAATAATGCAAAACATCTTATAAAAAAAACTTGCGAAAAATTAAAAACTTGAAAAGGAATGAAATAGAATTACATGAGAAGTAAAATAAATTATAAAAAAAAAAGAAAAGAAACATGAAAAGAAAGCAATAAAAATAATAAGAAAAAAATAAGTTACAAAGAAGGGAAAAAAAAAACAAGAATAAAATGGTAAAGAAACAGTTTTTACATGACCTGTCAAAGGCAGACTTTCATGAAATCTTACATTTTGATGATGTGGAACTTTGTTTAGATATGTTCTATGTAAAAATTCTTAAAGTTTTTTATCATCATGCACCTCGCAAGCAAAAACGCATTAAATCTTTCAAACAGCCACAGTGGTACAATGAAGAAATAGACATGCTCAGGAAACTAAGAGACAAATAGCAATGAAAGAAAATTTAGCTATAAAGTATCCTCCATGGTAAAAAAGTCAAAACAAAGATACTTTATAGAAGCAATTGGCCAAGACAAGATACAAAAACACTTAGGAAATATTTGAAAGAATTGCATCCTAAAGAAGAACCAAGTCTTCCAACACAATTAAAGGTAGGTGATGAAATAATTTTGCAAACACAAGAAGTAGTGGAGCATCTAAACAATCAGTTCTGTAACTTAGCTGATAAAATAAAAACTAAAAAACATAGACTTAACTATGATTTACTCAGAGGTTTCCTAACCACAAAATTTTCAGATATTACAGGACAGAAATTCAAATTTCAACCTATTAAGGAAGAGCAAGTTTTCCATCACCTGAAATCATTAGGCATAAATAAGGGAGCTGGCTTAGATGGCTTAAGTCCAAAAATTATAAAACTGCCAGCAAGAGAAATAAGTTCATCCCTACCACACATCATAAATTCAAGTCTAAGTGTGTTCCCAAATGCTCTAAAAACAGCAAGGGTTAAACCTTTTTTCAATCAGGTGACAAGGAACTTCCAGAAAATTACAGACCTATTTCAATTTTACCTATCATTTCTAAAATTATTGAAAAACATGTTGTTAAACAGATTAGTAAATATTTACGAGAAACTTATCTTCTCCACCAACATCAGTCAGATTTTAGACAATTTCATTCTTGCAAGTCTGCTCTTATAAAACTAATTGATGAATGGCTTTTTGCCATTGATAAAGGAAACTTTGTGGAAGCTGTATTTCTAGATATGAAGAAAGCATTTGACTTAGTCAACCATAACATTCTACTTGATAAACTTGTACTATATAACTTTCATGATGAAACAGTCACATGGGTGAAGTCCTACTTAAGCAACAGAACTCAACAAGTACAATTTAACTGTTCAACATCCTCGCCAGCAATTATTAAATATGGTGTTCCACAAGGATCTATCCTAGGTCCTATCTTGTTCCTTTTATATGTTAATGACCTTCCACTCTATGTAGATAAAACAACAACAGATTTGTATGCTGATGATGCAACTTTCCACATAACAAGCACTGATCCAAAAGATATTGAAAATCATATTCAAACTGACCTCAAAAACATCAATCAATGGTGCGTACATAATGGAAAGTACATTAACACATCTAAAACAAAGAATGCTACTAGGTACTGCCCCTAAACTTTCCCATCAAAGCAATTTACATTTATCAATAAATAAAGAAATTATTGGCAATGTAGAGAGTCGTAAATTACTAGGTATCCACGTTGACAAGAAACTAACATGGAACACACATGTGGATTATATCTGTAAACTAGTTGCATCTCGCCTTATGCAGAGACTCTGAATTTATCTTCCACTACATGCGAGGAAGCTACTCTATTGTTCCTATATATCACCTCTACTGGACTATTGTTTTACTATATGGGGATCTTGCTCAAGAAATAACATTGAAACCTTAGTTAAACTTCAAAAAAGGACAGCCCGGATTATATTAGATGCAAAATTAATGACACCATCAGTTAATAGGTTCAAACAACTTAATTGGCTTCCCTTTGATAAAAGAGTACAGTACCTAAGATGTGTCATGATTTACAAAGCACAAAACCTTATGACCCCAAGTTACATAACAAGTAAGTTCACCAAAGAATATGATAAAAATTAAAATTATTCCTTAAGATCAACATCTAACTTAAACCTTAAGTTAGGTAAACCTCGAACAAATGCATGGAAATGGTCTTTTGCATATTCTGGATCAACTGTTTGGAATACCCTACCTCTCAACATCAAAACACTAGACTCCTTGAACACACTCAAAGACAAATGCTATCAACATTTTATCTCGAAGTTATAGGTACCACAAATCAGTACCTACCTTTATTTGTTAAACATTATTAAGTTTTTTTTTTTCTCAGAGGGCCTCATGGAAGATTAGTTTAACAGCTAATTGAGTCTTTCCACCCTCTTAAAACAAAGTAATTATTATTATATTATAACAGGGAAAAAAAATATACAAGAATAATTATATGAATAAAAGAACATAATAATTATAGGGGATAAAAAAGATATAGAAATACAAGAACTGCAGCTTTAAGTTCTAACACAAAAAAATGGAGTTACAATACAAAAAATGACATTGCCAAGTTCAAACAAACAGTTAGCTTTATACATAAAGCAACAACTTAATTTTTACTCACAAATGCAAAAAAAAGGTAGTACTCTTAAGTACTGTAGATTGATATTGAACCGTTACAGGATAATCCTGAGTTTCAAAGGCCCTGAGGATCAAGGCTTAAATTGAAAACACTGCTATTAGCATTTTCTTTATTTGCCAACATATTTTATGTGCTTGTCAAAGACCAATCCAACCATATGAGCCACATATTATTGTATAGTCTACAAATGCTTTCGATTTGGATAAAATGAAATGGTCATTTGGAAAAGAGTTACACAAGGAATATGATTTTACTCACCATTACCATTAAAGTAAACCGAAATGTTCATTTTCTATTTCTACAAGTTGTTTCTCTGTAGGTTTAACAAATAATCACATCTGTGCAGTGTACTTGAATCATTCATAGGCAAAGTTTTACATGTAGTACTGAAAAAGTCTTTATTGCTTTTTTTTTCTTTAGAGATTTTCAATTGGAATATGTTTGTTTCTGATACCCCCTGTCCCTGGCAAAAGTATTGCAGAAAGTATCAGAAGCAAGCATTATCCATAATCCTTTTTTTTTTAAAAGTAATGACAGGAATTTGCACTCGTAAACAATTTTCATCATGAACTAAAACATACAGATTTGTAAAATGCGAAGGAATCATCAGGAGTGAATTACCTTAGATACAAACTTAAAAGCCAAAGAATATTTAAATTGTTGATCAAAAGTCATGAAAATAGGATACAGATAATAAGCTTAAAATTTTCAGTACTTTGTTATTGAAGAATCTTTCATTCAAAAATAGAAATATTGACATAAAAGAACTAGAGTTTATTCTATGTTCCAAGAAAACATGAAGGAATAAATATAAAGTTACAGTACAAAAGTGTGATTAACAAGTTAGATATGCATACAGATTTCAACAGCAGCAGGTCACAAACACATGCGAGCAAGAAAGTCTTTTGAATGGTAAGTTTGATTCCTTTGCAAGAGCAAAGAAATCAAGATTACATATACATGTATTCATATTAAGATGAAAGTAAATTGAAAAACAAAAAAATAAAATGCATAAGGGTGTAGTTTAGTAACTCTTTATAATATACAATTCTGTGTTTTAATTACTGTTAGAAATAAGACTTTTGAAAACACTGAGGAAAAAGGAAAAAATGCTGAAAATGTTTTCTTCCCATTCAAAGACAAATTTTGTTATTTGAGTGCCATTTACTTTGTCATCTGCAAATGCTTTCAATTTGGACAACTCTAAAATTTTAAAACCTGTTATCAGAAAGAAAAATTGATTAAATGGATACTAAAAACTACCTTAAACTTGAAGATAAAAATGAGTAAAGCTGCATTAACAGTACAAAAATAAAATTTTCACATTGAGAATGCATAGTCAGCTTCCTACAGCAGCAGGTCATTTCTCACTTACAAACACAGGTTTGAGCAAGACAAATAGAATTGTGAGTTACATAAGTTCAGATTTTACTTACAATAGAAATACAACTTAACCAAGAACAGTCATATTGATTGAAAACAATCTAAAGTGTATAGATCAGAAAACAAACAAACAAACAAAAAAAAGCAAAATAAAGTTACTGGAAACAACTTTCCCCACAACTAGCCCATCCCCCCCTTCTACATTCCCCATCCCCACCCCCATAGAAAAAAAGGAACCAGAGGTTGTTTTTTGGTTTTGTTTTCAATTTAAGATCCCATGGCTTTGAAGTGGTAATACTTGAAAAAGATGACAGACACTTTGCCTGAGGCCGTAATGAGAAAAATCTACAAGTCAGTAGTGCATCTTCTCATACATGGTAAGTTAAAAACAGTACAGGTAGATTAAGAGCAGGCTAAACAGACTATGCATTCTAATCTTAGACATAAACTGTTTTTTTTTTCACAGATATTCTTTCCAACACAACAGTTTGGAAAGAGTAATAGTCTAGATCGTCCTTTAATTCTTTTCCAACTGACAAAATTTTAAGTCATTGCAAATTGAAAGCATTTGCAAACAACAAAATCAGTGTGACTGAAAAATTAAAACATGTCCTGAGAAAGGTAGAAAACATTGTGGAAAAAGGAGAAAATGCTGTTTACCAGCATTTTCTCCATTTCCCACAATGTTTTCAAAAGGCTTCTTTCTCAGGGTCGTTAAAGCTCGGGATGGTGTGGTGAAGGGTTAACCCGCCACCAAACAATCCTGGGGAAAAAAATCTTTGAAAACATTCTGGGAAAAGCAAAAAAATGCTAGTTACCAACATTATCTCCTTTTCCTGCAGTGTTTTTTATCTTATCGCAGACAAATTCCATCATTTGAGTGATATTAAAAAATTTTGTCATCTGCAAAATCTTACACTCTGGACCAGTCTGGGTCCTGCGTGGCTCAGTGGTAAAGTGTGGGACTGGTAACCTGGAGGCCCTGGATTCGACCAGCACTAGATCCACTTGGCCTTTCATGGGAGTGTCCTTGGGCAAGACACTTCATAGCTCTAGCCTAGTACTGGTAAAATCCAAGAAATACATGAATATATGATCTGTTGCCGTGATATGACTGAAATAATGTTGATAGAGGCATGAAACACCATTTAATAACAGCCAGTCAAAAATTCTGTTGTTTGGTATTTTAGCCTTTCCCAAACAATCCCGTGTTTTCATAACCCTGATGAAGACCCCTTCTGAAAACATTGTGGAAAAGGGAGGAAATGCTGGTAACCAGCATTTTCTCCTTTTGCCACAATATTTTCTAGCCTGTCAAAGACCCTCAGTTCATTTGTACCACTTTCAGATTTGTTGCCTGCAGATGCTTTTAATTTAGAAGAGTCTTAAATTTGAAGTTCAGGAAAGAGTTAAAGAGAAAATCAAGAATAGTCATGATTAACCCTTTACCACACAAGCCCCACTTTTAATGACCCTTAGAAAGAAAGCTTTTGAAAACATTATGGGAAAAGAAGAAAATGTCGGTAACCAGCATTTTCTCTTTTTCCCACAAGGTTTTAATTCTCTTTATAAAATACAGATTCCATCAATTAAACCACACTTACCGGTAAATTGTTGTCTGCAAGAACTTACAATTTGGACAAGTCTACATTTTGCTAGTGTGGTAAAAAGTCAAATGAAACAAGCAAAGATTTGAAAAAACAGAAAAGTAAAAAATAGCAACACAAAGTTACTTTATAAACTTATTCGAAATTATTGCCTCACCACAATCCCCCACTTTCATCCCTCTACCCCTCCTCCAAAATAAAATACAGAGGTTTTCTTTTATTTTTTTTAGGGTTTTCAATTCAAGATACCATGGTTTCAAAGTGGCAGTGCTTGGAATAGATGGCAGACATTTTGTCAGCAGCAGTTATCCGAACAATCTAAAAACTCAGCAGTGCATCTATATGGTAAGTTGAACACAGATCAGGTATTTAACCCTTTGCCACACAATCCCAAGTTTTAATGACCCTATGGAATAAGGCTTTTGAAAACATTTTGGGAAAAGGAGAAAATGCTGGTATCCAGCATTTCTCCTTTTCCCATAATGTTTCCTACCCTTTCAAAGACCAGGGTTCATTATTTGGTCCACATTTCTAAGGTCATTTTTAAATGCTTTTAATTTGGACTAGTCTAGAATTTTATTGTGTGGTAAAGGGTTAACTGTTTACCAAACAACAAAATTTTTGGATGTGACCAAATTGAAACCATCTACAGACGACAAAATAAATGTGACTCAAAATTTGAAATTTGTGTTGGGAAAGGTAGAAAACATTGTGAGAAAAGGAGAAAATGCTGGTTACCAGCATTTTCTCCATTTCCCACAAAGTTTTCAAAGGGTCTCTTTCTCAGGGTTGTTAAAAGTCGGGATTGTGTGGTATGATCAGACTGAACAGAGTATGCAATCTGATCTGAGATCTACATTATGATTTTCTGTACAGATATTCTCTCAGAATGATACGAAATTGTAATACATGTATCTTGAGAGTCTTTTAACTCGTTCCCATACGACAAAAATTTGGGATTTGTCCAAATTGAAAGTAATTGCAGATGACAAATTAAAGCCGGCAAAAATGACACAATTTTTCCTTGATAGAGCAAAAAACATTGTGGGGAAAGGAGAGAATGCTGGTTACCAGCATTTTCACCTTTTCTCACAATGTTTTCAAAAGGCTTCTTCCTCAAGGTCGTTAAAAGTCGGGGACTGTGTGGTAAAAAGTTAAGTTAGAAATTTTTAGACTTGTACTAATTGAAAGTATATAGACAACAAATTTAAGGTCTACGGCCCCTAACTCATTGGTAAACATTGACATTTTCATAAAGGCCATTCGGCCAATATTGGCACCTTCCGTCTTTTAATATGAGAGTTACGGGCTGTAGACTTACTAACTCAACAGTAAATATCGTGTAACATTGACGTTTTCATAAAGGCTATTCGGCCAATCTCGGCAGCTTCCGCCTTTTAATATGTGAGTTAGGGGCTGTAGACCGTAAATATGGCTCAAAAGATGGGTTTGCCTTTGAAGAGGTAAAAACATGTTTTAAAAAGAGTTTTTGAAACTTAAGAATGTGTGGTAAAAGTTTAAACTAATGGAAAATATCCACTTAGTTTATTTAGCAACCTGCTGAATAAATTTGCTGCAGGTATCTTTGAGAATACTCTTGTAAAACAGGCATTTTCAATATTCATTTTAAGGACTACGACTCCCAACTCGTCAGTAAATATCATGTAACATCGACATTTATGTTAAGGCTATTGGACCAATCTTGGCAGCTTCCATCTTTTAACCCTTTACCACACAATGATGCCTTTTAACGACCCTGAAGAAGAGGCCTTTTGAAAACACTGTGGGAAAAGGAGAAAATGCTGGTAACCAGCATTTTCTCCTTTTCCGACAAAGTTTTCTACTCTATCAAAGAAAAGTTGTGTCATTTGAGCCACTGTGAAATTGTCGTCTGCAAATGCTTTCAATTTGGATAGGTCTTAAATTTTGCCGTGTAGTAAAGGGTTAATATGAGAGTTAGGGGCCGTAGACTCACTTACTCATTGGTAAATATCGTGTAACATCGATGTTTTCATACAGGCAATTCGGCCAATCTCGGCAGCTTCCATCTTTTAATATGAGAGTTAGGGGCCGTAGACCTTAATTTAAATATGCCAGTATGTGGAAAAATGAGGAATATGCCTTTTGCCACAATATTTTCTAAAGTATATGTATTCTTCAGCATTACTCTAATGTATTTAACTCATCCTAACGGCAAATTTTTAGACTTGCCATTTGCAGAAGACAAATGTATTTCTTTGTATGAAATTGTCATTGAAAGGGTAAAAAAACCTTGTCGGAAAAGGAGAAAATGCTGGTATCCAGCATTTTCTCCTTTTACTGAAATGTTTTCAAAAGCTGTCTTACTCAAGGACTTTACCGGTAATCCTTAGGCTGCTAAGCGCGACTCACTGACCTTTTGCGGACAATGTAGACCAAGATCAGACTGCACAGAACGTGCAGTCTGAACTTGGATCTACACTGTCCAAGAAGGATTTATTATTTCCCAAAACAAAACTTTGTACTAGCAATACTTGGGTTTTTACTATCAAAATGAAAATTTCATACTAGTTTTTTTTAGAAGGGTTAAAACTTGGGCGTGTGGTAAAGGGTTAAAGACGTATGCCTTGCTGAATCACCATTGATTCATTCATTCATTCATTGCGGTACATACACCAGTAGTTCAGTCGGTAGCATGCAGGACTTGAGAACAGGGGGTGGTGGGTTCAATCCCTGGCTCGGCCAATTTCTTTCAGAGGATTGATGTTAGTCATTGCGACAGGAGTCATTCCTCTCTCACCGCTGACCATTGTCTTGACGATGGTTATGTGGGAAAGCAGCCAGTGGCTTGGAAAGACTTTTATGTGGAGCAAAGCATTGATAGGTGCGATATAACTGAAATGATGTTGAAAACAGTGTTAAACACTATACAATCAATTAATTGTTGTGGTACATAGTGTTAAACACTATACAATCAATTAATTGTTGTGGTACATGCATATGTCTTGTACGTAGGTGTTGATTTTATGCTAAAATTATGTATATGTAGAATGATAAATTTTGTTTAAAGTTTATTATTATTCCTTTGAAATCTGTTGCAGGGAGGGAATAAGCTTGCCTATATGGAAATTTCGGGATGATTATTGACTCGAGGTAGGTCAAAGTTGTCAGTCAGTTTTTAGCTGTACCATTGATAAAGTTTTCTAAATGCTCATGTATTTGGCTCAACAGAACTTTTATGAGTAGAGCTAGAGAAGGTTTCAGTGTATTTTTGTTTCATCATTTTGTGCATAAAATCCCTGTGCGATGCACTTCATCTTGACAGTATGGACACAATAGGAGGAACATTGGGTGCAAGACATTCATACTTGTCCTGTCTGTACAAAGTTTTGCTAGGTTTGAGTTTCCGTATAACATCTTTAAATTTTCAAGTGTATTTCTTTCTGAATATTTATGACAGATTATAGGTTAACTCTTAAACACACAATCGCAACTTTTAAAAACCCTACGGCAAAAAAGGCTTTTGAAAACATGGTGGTGAAAGAAGAAAATGCTGGTAACCATATCATAGAAGAAAACCGTTATTTGACGCACATTTTATTTGTTGTCTTCAAGTTTGGACAAGTCTAAAATATTTGTTGTTTGGGAATTAGTTAAAGCAATTAGGAAATGACAGTTTTAAACTTTTTCACAGTATAGAAGTTCATAAACAATGAAAAAGCAAATTTAACGTTTGGAAGGATTTGTATCTAAAGCCTTTATTTTCAAATTAAGCACTAAAAGTTCTTTTGATGACTGAAAATGCTTTACCTTAGTATAAAGTTAATATAAACAAATGAGGCTCAGTTAACTGATGGTAGGAATTTCCATTATATACATTGTGTCTAGGGACAGGGGTTAAAACCACAAATGGAAGTTTCAACTATCAGGTTGCTGGCAAAACTTCAATTGTAAAGAGGTAGAAATATTCATTAATTATCCAGTAAAAATTTCTTACATGCAAGCTTTAACTCAAAAAGACCTACAGACTGCAAAATCTGGCTGCTGACAATATCTTCCTTGAACTATATGTAATCTGTTAGGTTAAATAGGCATTATGGCATAAAGTAACAAATTGAAGCTCCTGGAAAACCTACCTTTATTTTAATGGTTAAAAATAAATCGGAGTATTAGACTAAAAGTTCATAAATAAAACATCTTAGATTAGATTCCTATAGGCAAGTGAGGATCGGTAGACTGATGGTTGGAATTTCCATTATTGGTACATATGCATTTTGGCCAGGGACAGGGGTTTTACAAAACAGATGGAAGTTTCAACTATCAGGTTGCTGTCAATAACATTTTCAAATTATATGTAAATACACCAAATATACATAAAGTATGAAAGTGTAAAATTCATTTCAAGGTCAGACATAACAAAGCATCAAAAAAAAGATCACTTACACAACTTCTGTACATAAATTGCACTTCAAAAACAAGAAATTTCAACTGTCAGGTTGCTCAAAATAACATTTTTTTTTTGTAAATAGGTCAAATGCGTGTTATGGTATAAAAAAAAACCCCACTTTCCTATAGTTGAATTAGGCTACTGGCAAAAAATCATTTATATTTTTAAACAATATTTTCTTTTGTTTAGAGAAGGTTTTTAAAGAAAACGGTCATCATACATGCTTCTTTCAATTTGTCATCTGCAGGTGCTTTCATTATGGAGCAGTCTGAGGGTAAAGATGTAACCCTTTTCCACATAATCCAGACTTTTAACTACCCTCACAAAGAAGGCTTTTGAAAACATAGAGGGAAAAGGAGAAAATGCTGGTAACAAGCATTTTTTTCCTTTTCCCACTATGCATTTTACCCTTTAAAAAACACATTCTGCCATAATAGCTGCATTTAAATTGTTGTCTGCAAATGCTTTGAATTTGGACAAGTCCAAATTTTGGTAAAGTACTATGTAAGATCTTTATCAGCAAATCAAACTTTGTACACTTAAAGCCAATGCTGTGAATGTCTTGCATCTCTGTTCCTATTACATCTGGATTGATGGCTCTTCATGCTGTGTTGTGTTAAAATGAATGAAAACACAAGTACCAGAAAACCTCTTCATAACAAACTAATAATTTTCTAAAATTTTCTAAATTCAAAATTGTTTTTGGTTGTATATTTTTCATGCTTATTTCATACTTTAGAGCAGCATTTGTGGACAGTGCTATCCCCACATTGATAACCTAGGTACCGGCCTGCAAAAATGTACCTGATATGGCCAATGTACAGAGAGGATATAGGGCCTTATACCTTTTCTGTTGCAAAGTATTTGCAGGTAAAGATAGTGCTGTCATGGAGTGTGTTGGGTACCCTGGTGCAGAGATCATCTATAGAGATTATAGGATCCCTGCACAGTCTTATTACAACCTAAACCCAAACAATTTACTTTTCATATTTGCGCCCCCCGTCTCTCATGTAAGACTGTCAGGCCAAGGCATGTCGGAAAACATTGTAATATAACCCCATAGTGACATCAACATGGCCATTTACATGCTGACACCCACATCGTATGGAGCAGGGAAGAAAATGGCCATCGACATGCGTAGACAAAAAGCTCCTCCCTATATTGGCCACACCGCGCTAGGTGGACAGTCTTGGCTGGTGTCTGGAGTGTATAACATAAATATTATATATTGTGTCAGCATATTAGGTAATGGTTTCTACTTATTCCCATTGATCTTTGAGAAAAAGGGACACAGCAGAGCGTAGAGTGGTCATTACAAAGCTGACACCAAAATGAGCATTTGTTTTGAAAAAAATGACCATCAACGTGCCTGTAATATATTTGCTAAAATACTGGCCACATCGTGCAAGGTGAACAGTCTCGTCTGGTTGAATGTTTGGTGTGTAATACAGAATGCAATATTGCGTCAGCTTAAAGGGAAAGGAATTAAATAAATTTTACATCAATGAAGTTATTTCTTATCATCAAAATTTGTAATTCTTTGAGAGCAACAGGCTAAATCAAATGACCACTTTGGCCTACTTGGGGATGTGGATGTAGTTCCTTAGCTCTGTTTTTGTTTAATTTTAGGTAAAGTACAGATCTAAAGCAAAACAGACAGACTGTGGAAGGCAAAACTGAGATGATGTTTGAAAGTTGAACCATTTAGTGATATACAATATACAAGTGTAAAAAATACAATCCCAGCGATTACTACAACATTCTTCACATCCCTATTGTAGACAGATTAACTCTTTGCCAAAAAAGTAGGCTTGTCCAAATTGAAAGTGTTTGCAGACGACATATTAAAAATCTCACTCAAATGCAGTGTGATGCGGTTTTTTAACTGTATCACACCCCATTTGAGTGACAGATTTTAAATATCAAACACAACCACTTGATCATCCTCTATGTACTTTGAATTCACACAAGTTATTTGAAAATATGTTGGCTACGGTGACACATGTACAGCCCTAGGGTATACAAGCAAATGGTGTGTCTGAAATTAGCCAGTATGGTTCTGTGTTAAGATATTTTTACAAATTGATAGCACATTATGAAAAATGAAGTGCATGTCATATTAAAATGTTAAACAGAATAACATCTTACAATATCTGAAAGACATAGATGTTTATAATAAAATATAGAATTTTCAAAATTAGGACATAAATATAAAACATGCTGGATGACCCTGCAATTAGGGTTGCCTCGTTGCCAAGTCTACTAGCACTTACTATCGTATAATAGATATATTCCACATTTTTCCGCTTTGATTTTTATTTCTTGTTCATGAAGTATGATTAACTTTTAAATTACCACTAAGTTCTTTCAACTATTGATAATACATTACCTTTCATGCGCGCTAAATGACCATAGATGTCGATGCGCAATGAAACACCATTTAACCCTTTACCGCATAATGCAGACTTTAATGACCCTTCGGGAAAAAAAGCCTTTTGAAAACATTGTGGCAAAAGGAGAAAATGCTGGTAACCAGCATTTTCTCCTATTCCCACAATGTTTTCTACCCTTTCAAAGAAAAATCGCACCATTTGAGCCACTCTGAAATTATTGTCTGCAAATGCTTTCACTTTGGACAAGGCTAAAATTTCGTCTAGTATAGGGTTAAAAAAAAAAAAGAAAGGAAGTACATGTACATATAGATTGTTTTTCAATTAATCCATTACCAAAAACCAAAATTTTAGACTTGTCCAAGGGGTAAACATTTTCAGAAGACGAATATGGTTTTGAAAGTATGAAAAACATTGTGGGAAAAGGAGTAAATTATGGTTACCTGCATTTTCTCTTTTTCCTAGAATGTTTTTAGAAGCCATCTACCTGGAGGTCAATAAAACTTGCAAGTGTTTGGCAAAGGGTTTGAACCAAAGATGATTTTCCTACACTGAACATTTTTCATTTGTTTTTACATTGGTTATTCCTTCTGTTACACAGATTGACCTTCACCCTTTACTGGACGACAAATTTGCAGATGACAACGTATATGTGGCTCAGATGATGGAATTTGTCTTTCATGGGAAGAAAACACTGGGAAAAAAGAGAAAATGCTGGTTACCAACTTTTTCTCCTTTTCCCACAATGATTATAAACAATCTTAAATTACTCAGGATCATTTAAACATAGGATTGTGTGGTATACGGTTAATTTTTAGCTCTGTCCATATTGTGTGATGGGATACTTTATTAAACGTGTTTGAAAACATTGTGGGAAAAGAAACAAATGCTAGTTTAACTTGCTAAACTTTTTACTAGATAATAAAAAAAATTCAGACATGTCCAAATTAAGACTTTGCAGATGATATAATGCACCAAACACGGCTCTAATGATGGATTTAGGGTTTTTTTTTCGAAAGGGCAGAAAACGCTGTAGGTAATGGAAAGTAGCATTTTTCTTCTTTTCCTACATGTGTTCAAGAATCCTTCAACACAAGATGATAAAAACATGTTTAACTCATTTACGGCCAATGTCGCCTTGGATAGGTTTTGCAGATGGCGTAGATCAAGATCAGACTGCACAAAACGTGCAGTCTGATCTTTGATCTACGCCTTCTGCAACCTGATGTTCATTTTTTAGCTCCACTGGCCGAAGGCCAGAGAGCTATTGTCATGGCGTTGTGTCCGTCGTGCGTCCGTCCGTCCGTCCGTCCGTAAACTTTTTCTTTAAAAAACTTCTCCTCAGAAACTATTGACTGGATTTTTACCAAATTTCACAGGAATGTTCCTTTGGTGGTCCTCTTTCAAATTCCTTCAAATAATTGTGTTCCATGAAGAATTCTGGTTGCCATGGCAACCAAAGTAAAAAACCTTTAAAAATCTTCTCCTCCCAAACCGCTATTTGGATAGCATTATTATTTTGCAGGAATGTTCCTTAGATACAGGTTTACAGAATTCCTTAAAAAAAAAAAAGATCTGTCAAAAAACATGGCTTTTATGGGAGACTCATTTTCCTTTTATGGTATAAAGTAAAATCTTTGAAAAATTTCTTCTCTAAAACTATTCATTGGATTTCATTGTTGTTTTGCAGGTAAGTTCCTATGGTGGTTGTCTACCAAATTGTTTCTTCAGTGAGCTAAAATGCAGGATTGAATGATAATTGTTAAAAACTTCCTTTCGCCATTATAGAAATATCAGGCCTGTGGAGCGATACAGGCGCTCAAGCGCCTCTAGTTTTTTTTTTACTAGAGTCAGCTCCAAACGCAACGTAAATTTACTTAAAGCCTTCGAAAAAAGTAGTATGCAAAATTTTAATTTGGCAGTGAAAGGGATAACCCATATCATGCTAAATAACCGAAATGAAACTTTTAAGCCGATAGTAAAAACCCAAATTTTCGCTATTTCAAAGGTATTTTTTTAAGGAAAATATATACTTATCGGACAGTGTAGTTCAAAGATCAGACTGCATGTTCTGATGAAGCAAACAAAACAACTATGTCTCTCTGCCACCGTCACAAAGGTAAACAATGACACTCGGCCCCGTCTTCGCAAAAATAGCGATTATTATTTTTAATGCATAAAAATAATAATATTTATATAAGGAGACAATGCTGGTTACCAAATTGTTTTTAAAAGCCTTCTAGATAAAGGTTGTTAAATACTTGCATGTGTCAATCTTGGTAACATCTAAAAAAATTTTGTGAAAAAGAGGAAATTATTTTGAGCATTTTTATACGCCCGTCGAAGACGGGACGTATTATGGGATTACCCATGGCGTACGGGCGGGCGGCGTCCAGTTCTTTGTCCGGAGGATAACTTTGTCATCTCCGGTCCGATTGACTTGAAACTTGGCATTTGTGTTTGTTGCAACAATACGGAGTGCAGTGCAAAAGAACCATAAATCTACCTCATGCTGTCTTTGAGTTGTTTCCCTTTGATCGTCATTTTTACAGCACTTTCTGCTTGTCCGGAATATAACTTTGTCATCTCTAGTCTGAACATCTTCAAATTTGGTATGCCTGATTGTTGAAAAATTACGGAGTGCAGTGCACAAGAAACATAACTCTTCCTAGCACGAATTTTGAGTTATTCCCCCTTTGATCTTCATTTTTATAGCATTTCTTGCTTGTCTGGAGCATAACTTTGTCATCTTATGTAGGAATGACTTGAAATATGGTATGCTTACTTGTTGCAATATTTGGAAGTGCAGTGCGCAAGAATTGTAACTCTACCTCATGCTGTCTTTGAGTTATTTCCCTTTGATCATCATTTTTACAGCATTTAGTGCTTGTCCGGAATATAATATTGTCATCTCAAGTCAGAACGACTTAAAACTTGGTATGCATGTTTCTTGCAATATTACGGAGTACAATGTGCAAGAACAATAACTCTACCTAGCGCGGATTTTGAGTAATTGCACTTTGATCTTCATTTTTACATTTTTTTTTTTTTTCTTACTCAAATTTTGTCTAGTGCATAACTTGAAAACTACATGAGATATAAACCTGAAACTTCTCAGGTTGATAGATGACATTGAGCAAAAAGTGCAGTGTTTTAGAGCTGTAACTTTTGGCCCTTTAGTTTAGGAGTTATTGCCCTTTGATTTTTTTATTACTTAAATTTTGTCAGGAGCATAACTCAAAAACTATTAGAGGTGTAAAAATGATACTTCACAGGTGCATAGATCAAATTGAGGAAAAGTGCAGTGCAGAAGAACAAATAACTCCATGGTCTCATATGTGATCCCCAACTGTCCAGTGTCTTGTTCTTTCACAGTACATCCTTCACTTTAACCCATTTCACTGACAAGCCCCTTCGGGCGCATATGCGCCGCTCTGCGAAGCTCTTGTTTTTGTTCTTTCCCAACAACGATTTCTGCCTTGTCAGAGAACTTTAACTCGGCTATCAATTTGCATTTGGCAACTGCGGATACTTTTAATGTAGTAGAGTCTTAAAAAGAAAGTTCTTGGAGAAAATTGATAGACAGCAACACATTATGCTATAATGGGCAAAACGGCAACACCTAAAACATGCTGAAATACCGAAAAGTACAAAAAAAAGAATATCTCAATCATATGAGCCATGCTCTACGGAAAGGGGGCTTAATGCATCTGCAAAAAGTATCGACCCAGGTCAGTCTGCGCAGTCCGCGCAGGCTGATCTGGGCCGAAACTCTTGGCTATTGGTAAACTTTCTGCATGTCAAAGGACCAGTGTACCGCATGATTTAAAGTTGTTAGACAAAACACATTTTTTGGGATCCCAAATTATGAGATGACTTGCTTGATATCATGCATCACGGAGATGCATTAAGCCCCCTTTGGCCAGAGTATGGCTCATATCTATTTGCTAGGGTGTAACTAAGCGTTGCCGGGTATCAACCCCTTTATACTGGTGTCATAATCGGACCCGTGAAAAGCCCGCTAGAATAAACATTTTTGACCAATCACAAATTTCTGTGTATTTATTCAGTAGCCTACTAATACCTATAAGAAGGTCAAAAGATAGATTATTCACCTACGCTGAAAAATTGATCTTTCTGGAAATGGCAAAGCATTCCAAAAATAAAATATGCGCGTAACACATTTCCGTAGTTCTGTCTTTACGATTGATCACAACATAAACCACGTGGTTCATCAGAGTAACTTGTTAGATCCATGCGGCAAACTTTGGGTGATGCATCGATCAAGTCCCTACGCTATATTACGAACTTGATCTGTCAACTGCGTGGTTGTTGAAGTTGCTAACCGATTTGCATGTGTGCCGCCATGTTTAAGATAATGTGACATATGGATTCTTGATACATTTCACTCGTCACAACTCGGCCGATTCCGTACCTACATCTAACCTCGTCTGTATAACGGTCGTTTCCATTTGAACTGCCAATCACACGATCTTATACATGGCGGCGCCACTGTAAGTCGTTTAGCAACGACATAAACAACCTCGTTGAAGTTATTCACATCTATCCATCTGTCGGTGAAAACTTCAATCGGAAGTGATTAACCACGTTAAAAAATGAATGTACGAACTGTTTGTCAACTGAAATATAATTAGAAAGATTTCGATAGAAAATTGAGACTCAAGTTTTCTTTTTTAAGAGGAGCCTTACAATTTTCAGAAGGGTAAACCGGCGATGAAATGTACCGTGTAGGTGCATATCAAGCTACCAGATACAGCCGAGGGATTTGATAGCTCCCGTCACCCGAAGTATGCCGGATACATTTATACGAGGTTAGATGTAGTTACAGACTCGGCCGAGTTGTGACGAGTGTCAATGATTAAGTGCCCAAAACTTTACAGTACCGAGAGAAAATATTAAGATTTTTCAGACAGCACTCATAACAACATTCGGCATACCTCGGGTGATGGGAGCCATCAAATCCCTCGGCTGTATCTGGTGGATTAATATGCACCAGATCGGTACATACCCGGAAATACGCCGGTTTACCGTTCTGAAAATTGTAAGGCTTCTCTTAAAAAAGAAAACTTGAGTTTCAATTTTCTATCGAAATCTTTCTAACTATGTTTCAGTTCAGTTGACAAACAGTTCGTACATTCATTATTTAACATGGTTTATCAATTCTGATTGAAGTTTTCACCGACAGATAAACAGATGTGAATAATTTCATCGAGGTTGTTTATGTCATTGCCAAACGACTGACAGTGGCGCGCCATGTATATAAGACCACGTGATTCGCAGTTCAAATGGAAACGACCGTTATACGGACGAGGTTAGATGTAGGTACGGAATCGGCCGAGTTGTGAAAAGTGTCATAACAATGGAATTTCGAGTTATCTTCCCCCTTCGACAGTTACACCGTCTGTTGTTTCACAGTTCTGGACGTTGTTCTATGTAGACCCACAGATATAAGGCTTTTGAAAACATTATGGGAAAATGATAAAACGCTGACAACCAGCATTTCCTCATTTTCCCACAGTGTTTTCTTCCCTTTCAACGACAAAGCAAGTTATTTAAGACACACCTAAAAAATCGTCTGCAAATGCTTTCAATTTGAACAAGTCTTTTTTCTGGTATAGAGTTATCTCTTGACCAAACAACCTCGTATCTGTACAACCCTGAAAAGGAGACTTTTGAAGACACAAAAGAGAAAATCTTTACAACCCTGAAAAAGAAAGTCGAAAATACAAAGGAGAAAATTTTTCAAATCCCAAAAGAGAGGGTCTTAAAAAGACAAAAGGGAAAATACTGGTCACTAGCAATTTCTTCTTGTGCCACAATCTTTTCGCAACATTTGACCAGTCATCTGCATCTCCTTTCGATTTGGTCCAGTCTAAAAATTGCCAAAAATCAGCCAAATCCATGTCACTCTCAACATCTAGCTGACCTATCGCCCTTTTCAGTTTGACTTTAACAAAGTCAAGATTGTTTATTTCATACAAGTCATTTGCATGTCCAGCAATTTTAAGTTCTAGCTCGTTTATCAACCCTGCTAAACTATTAAAAGTTCCATCTACAGTCCTGAAGAAACCACACTCCTTGTTTATAAAATTTACCATTTGATTAACTTTAATTTGACCACCATATAGCTTTTTGTCGTTGATGGAGCCCAAAGGATACCAGTAGAGAGCGGGATGTCTTTTGGCCAAATAAGTTTGCTGTAGTTGTTTTTGTTTGTCCACCTTTATCGTCGCCAAGACTATCTCTATTTCGTTTTCAAAAGCCTCAGCAATTTCATCAAAATCGTCGTATTCCACAAGATCATCATTCTTATGAAGCACGACCAGACGATGCTGTCTGTCGGTATTTATTACTTGTTTGAAATTCGACAAGGTAAGTCCCACAGTATACTTCACACTAACAGTTGAAGGATCTACTTTCATGGCTTTAGCAACAAGCTTAGAAAGTTCCATTGGAGTTATGTCTCCTCCGTATATTTTAGGGCACCTGTAAACAGTTTGTTTCGAATTGGCCATGTCAAATTTAGAAATAATTGAGAAAGGTAGGTTTTCAGTGCAATTTTGATAAGAAAAAGAGTTATTACACCCATGAATTGTGTTAGATTAAGGAAAAGAAGCATTTAATTTTTCTACGAAAGAGGAGGTCATGACCTTTCCTTCTTTGTTCTATAGGTTTGACCCCAAATGCGAATCTGAGGGCTCATGGAGCTAGCAGCCATTTTTAGCGGCAAACATAAGGGTGGGGTAAGGGCATGAAAGATTGCGAAAAAACGGCATGGAAACGTGCTATTTTGGACTTTATCCCCAGATTATGTGTTGTTTTGAGTTTCAATTTAGCTTGGCATTTTCAGGCTAGCTTCCTGGGTTTGCATTTTGTGAATTTTGGAATATAGGCTAAAATGGCATATTTTGTCAGTTTTTTTCCGACCATCCCACTTGCCTGTATTGATCAGTAATTTTACTATTTCACAAGTTGAACATGATTTATTGATAAAATCTAAAGAAATATGATTGTGCTGTTGCATTTAAGTGCTTTTTCTAATTTCAGGTTGATTATTTTGACGTTTAAGTGAAAAGTTTGGTGTGACGTCCCAAGTACCTACAACATTTTACACCGAAACTGTGTTCTGCTGCCTAGGTGTAGCACTTCCTTTATCATAGTACACAATATCCGGAAATGACGTAACTCCGAAAGCTTCCGCGAGTACAGCGTCATCTACTCGTCCAAAAGGTTCCGGGTCGTTTCGCCCCAAAAACCATTTCCTCCCCTAGTCGTTTCGCCCCCAGAACGTTTCCTCCCTGGTCGTTTCCCCCCTAGTCGTTTCGCCCCCCACTGGTCGTTTCGCCCACCTAGTTGTTTCCCCCCTAGTCGTTTTGCCCCCTACCCAATAAAACTATATCAGAACTTTTAGTCATCTTAAACAGGATAATGGTGCATTTGAAATTTTTTGTATATGAACTGACCTCAATAAGTTATCCCCATATCTATCCCCAAGTCTGAACTCTTTAGCAAAGCATTTGCAGTCGTTCAGTTAGCAGCACTTTCCTTTGAAATAGAAATCACTGTGGTAAAAGTCGAAAATTCTGGCTACCCACATTTTCTCCTTTCTGCGCAATGTCTTCGAAAGCCGTCTTCAAGGTCGTTAGAATTCGCTTTTGTGTCGTAACAGTTAAAAAGTTATTTCGATTTAAAAGAGAACACAAGTATTTTATTAATGGATCCCCGTACTGCACATCTCTCTCTCTCTCTCTCTCTCTCTCTCTCTCTCTCTCTCTCTCTCTCTCTCTCTCTCTCTCTACTTGTAAACGCGCACACGCACCCATGATATCAATCTATCCTATTCCCAACGAACCTAAGAAAAATAAATGACTAATCAAGGTATGGAAATCTTATTATACATTTGTTTTTCTACATAAAGATATACAAACGCATCTATGGTTTTTGATAAAATTTGATGCGGACATCAAGGTTTTGTTAGAAAAAGCACTTAACCTGTTATCTATCTTTAAAATACTGTTCAAAAACTAAAAGTGATGCATAATGCGAGAAAGGGTTGGCGTAATTAACAACGCATTTGCAATTTCACAGTAGCACAGCCGAAATGGCATCGATTGCGTAATACGTAATTAACGCATTGATAATCGGGTTTAATTTAGCATTATGAGGGCATGTGTTGAAAATTTATCTGAACTGCAACAAATTGGACTCTTTTAACCAGAGAACAATTTTAGATGTCATGAAATTTTTAAAAGGTAACCTTGTAGTTGAAAGAGAAGTAAATACAAAGTCGTTACTGCCGTCGAATGGCGTCGACCATTTACTTCATTCTGACATGCAATGCACAAAACAGAATTTTCCGCTTTAGTTAGTATACTTTAAGCAGGGATCGTATACAAACTTGAAACAAAAACTAAACCAATTTGATAAATTTGTCCTTTACAGCCGTTGCTCGTTAACACTGCAGATCCCCGGCCCGGCCGATTTCTTTCCGGGGATTGATGATGGGCATTTCGTCAGGATTCATTCCTCTCTCACCGCTGACCATTGATTCGACGATGGTTATGTGGGAACGCAGCCAGTAGCTTGGAAAGAATAGTGTGCGGAGTACTGGTAAAAGAAAATCCAGAAAAGCATGGATAGATGCACTGTTCGCCGCGATATAACTGAAATAATGTTTTAAACAGCATTAACCACCATCAACAATCAATCAATCGTCGACACTGTTAATCCTTACCCTGCTAAAGAAGTGAAATTAAACTTTTGGGCCGAAAGTAAATACCCAAATACGGTTATTTCACAGATATTTTTTTTAGAACAATACCTCCTTAACCGAAAGTGAAGATCAAAGATCAGGCTGCATGTGCTTTGCAGTCTGATCTTGATCTACATTGTCCGCTAAAGGTCAGTGAGTCGCGCTTAGCGCCCTAAGAATTGAAAAACCAACTGACCAATCTAAAACACTTAACTGGTAAAAGTGCTAGGCAGATAATTAAAAACGATTAATTTTGCACTGAGCGAGTGTTTTCACACTTTGCCACTAATCGCATTAATTAAGTGAACATCGAGTGTTTATTGACTCAAACTCAATACACAAGGTGATCAAAGGTATTAATCAGGATCTATTTTTTTAGCATGCTAATCAAGTTTATTGTGCGTAAATAAGTGATACAGCAAATACTAACCCTGTTCTGTATGGCAATCAAAGTTTTTCCATAAACATAACACAACATCTACATATTACACCCAAGTACAATACAATACTCCAGTTTATCTTAATGAAAGACAACAAAGGACGCCGACATCAGTAAAGAGATTTAATTTCTTACTTCCTGTTTTTGCTTTCTGTTTTCCTATTCCACAATGTTGATTATTAAAGGGCAAATCAACAAGTTTCAGATATGGTTAATTTTCAAATCTACACTTATCAAATGGTAACCTGGTAATGTTGTAATTAGAAAAAAAAAAAAAATAATAAAAGTACTTTTTTTCAATTCATATTTCTGCCAATTAATTTTTATTGCATCGCTTACCTCCCTTACTTATTGTTGCGTCCCTTGATTTGTGACGTCATAAGAGAGCTTGTTTCAATATGGACGTTGTTTACGATAGTGAACTGAGCGATATTGAAGACGAAGAAATAGACGATTCTGGGCCGGTAAGGCCGTACATGTACGAGCCAATCTTTAAAGAAACTTATTAAGTTTCTGGTGATGAGGATAAAAGTAACTTTTCGCCCACTGATGACGAAAATGACGATGTTGTGCCGGACTTTTCAACGTGTTGAGTATCGCGCGCTATTGAAATACGTCTATTACGGGGCGATGGCGAACATCGCTTACAGAAATAATATTCTATACATGAGAGAATTAAGTGTATGGCATAAACTTTCTTTCACTTGAAGCATTTTCAGTAGAATAACGGGCGGAATTAAACAAAAAAAAAAAAAAAAGGGGGGGGGGGGGACGGTTTCAAGACAGTTCCACGACAAGACAGTTCCCCGACACTTTTGAAGACATTTCCCCGACACTTTAGTTTCATGTCAAATAACCTTTTTCTTGACTTTTACGCTTGATAATCGTGAGATGTTAGTTCTAATTATTTGTTAATGGGTCCTTGTTGATATTTGTACCTTGTAAAGAATTCTGTAAACATTGACGGATACAAGTTTATTCTCTCATGGGTGAAAGGTTCCACAATAA
The DNA here is from genome assembly GCA_946811185.2 of Hippopus hippopus. Taxonomy (NCBI): domain Eukaryota; kingdom Metazoa; phylum Mollusca; class Bivalvia; order Cardiida; family Cardiidae; genus Hippopus; species Hippopus hippopus. Next base: position 3,182,369 of record OX328108.1, on the reverse strand, counting down.
ATCACGATTTTCATGAAAATAAGAATATTTTGAAATGCTGTTAACCAGCATGAAATTTGATAAAAGAATATATTCCGAGATTATTAAGAGTTAATTCTCAAAATTATTTTGAAAATTATTTTAGTTGTATTTCTTACCATACAGAAATACATGAACATCAGAGAGAGAGAGGGGATCTACCTGTGTGAAATACTTTTTTGTGTTTACCTTGTCCACATGATCCATTCAATGCAAAAATTTATCGTACATGTATAACTATTGTATGTTCCATATAGAGCTTCTCTGTGAAAGTCTTAAACTCGAAATTGTAAACCGTGGGAAAGGATACTGTAAATTTGTTCACTTCTTGTTTGTCTTACGCAAATTGTTTCAATTTGGGTAAGTCTCAAATTGGTCTACTAGGGACTGAGCGGTTAATACTGACATTCCGGTCAAATTGCAGTATAGACGACTTCAGATTCATTGTAAAAACATAGAAAGAGCTGGTAACTACCAGTTGGTCCTTTATCCACAATATTTGCTATTTTTAACTCTTTACCAAACGACAAAATATTAAACAAGTCCAAATTGAAATCACTTGCAGACGACAAAATAAAGTTAAAAATTTCAAAAATTGAAATTTGTTTCCAGCAGAGTAGAAAACATTGTGGTAAAAGGAGAAAATGCTGGCTACCAGCATTATCTCCTTTTCCTACAATGTTTTTAAAAGGCTTCTGTCTCAGGGTCGTAAAAACTAGGGATTGATTGGTAAAGGGTTAAATATAAATCCCACACATTGGGCACAAGTTCTGGTTTAGTTCCCAGGAAGCAGTATCTGAAGAGATTAGTACGAGTTGTATGAACTTATTTCTCAAGAGATGTAAAATACATGTTTAAATTGTTACCAAACGTCAAATTTATTGACTCAACCGAATTGAAAACATTTGGAGTCAACAAATTAAATTTTACTCACATGTTTGGACTTGTCTTTAATGGGGTAGAAAACATTGTAGAAAAAGGAGAAAATACTGGTTACCAGCATTTTCTCCTTTACCTACAATGTTTTCAAAAGGTTTTTCTTTCTTCACCAGGGTTGTTAAAACAAAGGATTGTTTGGTAAAGGGTTAAACTAAGTTAAACTAAATTCCAATAAACAATCACATTTTATCGGTCATATTTAAATGCTGTGGATTTGAAATATTCTAATTTTTTCATACTGACATGTTCAAAACATTTTTCTCAGTAGCCTGTCTAGAAGACATAATATGGATAGGAACAAGGAAATATCCACAAATCAAAATTGTATAGATATACATGTAATTCAAAATTTGTTCAAAATGCATGTAAGTTGTCAAATTATTTTTAGGAGTGAAATGTCAAAGAGAAGTAGTGTATGGGATAAAAGCTGTAACATCGGTTTACTGTCACCAACAAACATTACAGTGTAAAGGGGTGAGATATGCAAATGTTATGTAACCATTTCCTGTATTGTTTCAGCTGGTCGGTGATGGATTAACATTTATGACCATGACTAGGGGTAGCCAGATACTGACTTAACCCTTTACCATACAAACCCTAGATCTAGTTTCCAATACCCAAAGAAAGAGTGTTTGAAAAACAGTGTGGGAAGAAAATGATGTTTGCTGTCCAAAGAATGATTATTATCCCTTGAAAGTTTACATCATTTGAACAATGTCGACTTCGTTATTTGCAAAATTTATGTTATGAATTTGGATGAATCTATAATTTTGTTAAATGCTGAAATCATTTGGAAAAGGGAGAAAACGGTAGCAATTTCTTCTTTGTCCAGAATGAAGCGATAATGTAGAAAAGGGTAAAATAGTACGAATAACAATTCATGTATTCCAATTTCGAGAAAAAAAGAAATTACCTACTTCATGTTGGATTTTCTTTTTGGAAATTGCCGTTGCGGAATGTCTGTCTGTCGGAGTTTCGATTCAAGGCCTATCTCCTTTCGACTCGGAGTTTCGAATAATGTCGGCACAGCGTCAGGTTTTAACCGCAGCCTAAAATTCCTATAACCAACTTCTTTTGCGAGTTTTGGACTTATTAAGAACTGACTGTCATCGAAGTATTTCAGACACAATTTCGAATGAACCGATGGCAAAAAATCTGTCGCTACTGTCCGGCCCCGGTTTAAACGTTCAATCCATAGTTTCCTCCTTTTTGATTCCTTCGGAAATTTGAACATACTAATTCTATGAGTTCCCGAATCGACGTTGCAGCCATAGGCTGCACAATTACCATTTTTTCGGCTCAATTCTCAGTTAATACTCAGATATCTGCATACAATCATCCGCGTTCCTACTGTATGTCTACTGACGGTATACACAGAGTGACTCGACAATGACGTCACACATGCACGGGAGATAAGCGAATCAGGGGAAGTAAGCCATGTACCATTTTTAGGGCCGTATATCAGCGTGACAATTCGGCCGTGGTTTATGGCATGTTACAGGGTGGTATTTATGAAAAATGGCGGACACATGTTTAACTGACATCATTTGCAGCTGATTAAAGGAAAAAAACAGTCTGGTCAAAATATTTTAGAATTTGCCCTTTAATGTCATAATTCATAATTTTCAATGTCATTCAAAGTCATAATTCATAACTGTGATTGTCATTTAAAGTACTTCGAACGGGTCAATATTTTCTAAAGGTGCTCTCTGTCTGTCTCTCTCTCTCTCTCTCATTGCTATGGTTTGGGGGCGAAACGACAAGGGGAGGAAATGGTTTGGGGGCGAAACGACTTGGGTTCGGAGGCGAAACGACTAGGGGTGAAAAATAGGGGCGAAACGACCAGGGGGGAATCGACCAGGGGGGAAACGTCTTGGGGGCGAAACGTCTTGTTACCGTCCAAAAGACGCATCTCGGTTCTTTACAAATATCTGAGACACAGTCACGAACTTGAAATAGAACAGTTCACATTCTTCACAATTCTGTCTGGTCACATACAAAAATATCGAACCTGTCTTCAATTTGAAATATCGTTGAAAGTTATCTGTTCTCACGCTGAAAATATCACATAAAACAGCATGTGTAAGGAAAATGAGCACAGCTACACTTGAAAAGCGCACATTCTAAAGATCATCTTTTTCTTGTACACACATGAGTTCAGTACAATCAACATCTAGCTGAAAGTAATACAAATGAACACCTCTAACGATTTTTGACACTTTTTTCACTCTCTTACAGAACAGGAAAGGGAAAAATCTTTTTTACGCAACGACCCTTTGTTTTCGGGATAGGGTCAAAACGGCCCACTTCCGAAACGGCCCGTTCCAAAACGGCCCACTTTACCGAAATGGCCGAATGTTATGGCTACCAATATGGCCCACTTTTGAACTACGAATTACTGTTTTATTTCCTCCAATTTTGACAGTGAATTTAATGACTTTCTTTACTCTTATCTATTTTCAAATAATGAATTTTATTTATGGAGCTTGGGCCTCGATTCTCCATACTTGTGTGGGTTGTGCTCTGCATTCCCATTCCTATCCGATGTTATAATGTGAGTTCATTTGTCTCTTCCCCCCCCCCCCCCCCGTGTTCTTTTCTCATGATCAAATGGAATTCTTCTAAAAAATGTATACGATGTGGTTTGCTTTCCTACAGTCTTTTTACCTGAGTTATGCACAAAATTACTTATGTTGAAAACGACAGCTCCAAACATTCTAGAAAGGATACATCTCTGTGCATGTTTCAATAAATTCGTAGCAGGAGACCATCTCGGTCGATTCACATGATCAAATTCATGTCATAAGTAAATTTTATAAAACTAAATAAGTGATTTTTATAGGCCCTAAAAGTAACTGTGTGGTGCAAATGACGGTTCTTCAATGAGTTTTGATTAATGACAAAAGAAGTGGACCGTTTTGGTACCGGGCCGTTTTGGTACCGGGCCGTTTCGGCACTGGGCCGTTTTGACCCCAATCCGTGTTTTCTTGACCCCTAAGATTTTTTTTGTCTTTTTTAATTTTGTGAGAAAATGAGAAAAATTTCCTCTTCACACAACGCAGGGATCCTGTATATAAGATCCCTGCACAACGTTGTTTTTTTTTTTTTTTTCACCTTTTAATCCTAAAATTCATATTATGAGCCACATTTTACTTGTTATCTGCTAATGCTTTCAATATTGACACGAAAAAAACTTCGTCATCTAGTCAAATGTGCATATAACTATAACAAACAAGGATTACAAAAGGTACGCTCCCAGTAAGTCTAAGAACAATTCCAGTACATTTATGTGCATAGGGGAAAAAACGGTGTCCATACAATGCATTTTGCTTTTACAGAAATACCATATCCCATAATTTAGGGGATTATTTCATTACACGTGGCAGAGTTTCCATTGAGTAACTCTTTACCAGACGACAAAATTGTGGATATGTCCAAATTAAAAGCATTCGCAGACGACAAAGTAAGTGTTGCTCAAGTGATTGAATTTGTGGTAGTAAGTATAAAAAAAAAATACTTTGCGTTAAAAGGATAAAATGCTGGTTACCAGCATTTTCTCCTTTTCTGACATTTTTTTGAAATAGTCCTTCATCACGGTCATTAAAAACATGGGAATACATCTATATGATATGGCCCACAACACGCGAAAAGGGGCATTCAAACATTTGCGTAAAGTGTCGTCTCGGATCAGATCTAAATTGTCCGCAAAAAAACGACATAAAGTGTGCTTCTCAGGGTTAATTTGTATATTGCGAACATTGAGAACGAAGCTAGTTCGATGTCCGGACGGAAAACTTTATTTACAACCTAGACTGTATAAATCAAGATCAGACAGCACTATACGTGCAGTTTTATCCTCAAATCTACTCTGTGCGATACTTCATTATTATCCGGAGATGACAATTCTGTTTTTTTGTCTTTCCAGTACCCAACTTTGTTTTCATCCTTTAATACTTCACCAAATGACGAAATTTTAGGCTGGTCGAAATCGAAAGCTTTTGCGGACAAATTAAAGGTGGCACAACAGACAAAACTTTTCCGTAATAGAGTAGGAAACATTGTGGGAAAAGGAGAAAATGCTGGTAACCAGCATTTTATCCTTTTCCCACAATATTTTCAAAAGTCTTTCTCCTCAGGGTCGTTAGAAGTCGGGATTTCATTGTAAGGGGTTAATTTTAAGCGTTGGCTGTTAGCTGACTCATGACCTTCTTCTTGGTAATAGTCTAGGAAAAAATGAAGTAATTTGCTATTGGTTAAAAATGCGAATATATTTATTCTGCAGGGCTCTTGTGTCTCAAATCATGATTGTACCAGCTGGCGTGGTTACCGCTGTCAATATTTCTCTATAATGAACCATGAAAAGTGTTTAAAATTTCACATACCAGTTCCTTTAAAGCCATCTTTTTTCTTAGAGATCTTTCTTGTTCCATCTACTTGCATCACACTGACATAGCTGTCACAGTCTTCTCTCAGTATTTGGTGTTGAGTTACCTGTCAGCAGCACTAACGAACACCAAGTGCCAGTTTTAATATTGTTAATTAAATCTGTAAAACCTGTTTTCAGGGACAACCCAAAGGCAAAAAGAAAATTAATGTGGTCTCTTACATCTGCTAGTCTTTAATAGATGTGGGGAAAAAAAACAAAACAAACAGTTGGTCATTTAATGCAGGTAGCCTCTGACATGTTCATGTTCGACTGTAGCTTAGAATTATCACCTACAGTGTCGACGACGTAATCCTCAGATCAAATATGTAACATCTGGCTTTGTTATCGGCTAAAAATGCTGTTGCCCAAAACCAGATAAAATGGCTAAAGCAAGAGAGAGACAGAGAGAGTGAGAAAGAGGGAAGGGAGAGAGACAGAGTCAGAGATAGAGACGAGAGAGACAGACAGAAACCAGAGCGAGAGAGAAAGAGAGAGAGAGAGAGAGAGAGAGAGAGAGAGAGAGAGAGATGACTCAGAGGATAGAAAAAAAATTCAGAATGGGTAATAGTCTTTAAAATATTTATTTCATATTCAAGCTTTCATAAATACATCTTTATCCAGAATTCTACAAAATGGATTCGCACACACACAAAATATCTTGAACCTTCACCAAAAAAAGTTTGTGTTTCTGTGATCTCAAGAAGAAAGCTTTTGAAAATAAAATGGGACAAAGAGAAAATGCTGAAAATCTGTGACTTCTTACTATTTTCAAATACATCTAACTATTTGAGCTATATCTAATTTTTCATCTGTAAATTTTTATGCTTTGAACATGGACAATGAAACTCAACTTGTGTCATCTGATTAAGTGGTATTACCTCTTACCAAACAATATCAAGTTCCGACAGCCCCAGCAGTAAAGGCTTTTTAAAAGACTGATGGGGAAGCTTGTGAACACATTCTGGGGAAAGGAGAAAATGCTGCTAACCAGAATTTTCTCCTTTTCCAACAATGTTTTCTACCCTTTCACAGACAAATCCTATCATTTGAGCTGCATTTAAGTTGTTGTCTACAAATGATTTCTGTTTTGAAAATTCTAAAATTTTGTTGTTCAGGTAAAGAGTTAAATCTTTAACAAACAACAAAATTTTAGACTAGTCCAAATTAAAAGTATTTGCAGACAACAAAGTAATTACGACTCAAAAATCAAAATTTGTGATTAGAAGGGTAGTAAAACAATGTTGGAAAAGGAGAAAATGCTGGTTAACAGCATTTTCTCCTTTTCCTACAATGTTTTCAAAAGCCTTCCAGCTCAGGGTTGTTCAAGCTTGGGACTGTGTGGTAAAGATTTAAACCTATAAAATCAGTTTGTGGCAAACATCTCAATGTTAAGGTGTATACCTATTCTCCCATACAACTAAATCTGGTAGTCAAACATCAAAATCCTTAAACTCTTTACCAAACGACAAAATTTTAGACTCAACAAATTTGAAAAGGAGACGATAAATTCCTGCAGCTCAAAAAGATGATTTCTATCTTTGAAGAGGTACAAAAAAATACATTGGAGGAAAAGGAGAAAATGCTGGTTAGCTGGTTACCAGCATTGTCCCTTATTTGCATAATGTTTTCAAAGGCATTACCCATCAGGGCTGTTCAAATACAGGACTGTCTGGTATAAATCTATCAATTTCACACAGTCTCTTATAAGCCTTTTTACCATAGAAAAATATAGAGTTAGAAATGCCGTAAACGCTTCAATGCCACTCAGAAAAGCAATGCCTCCATCTTACAGCAACACAGTCATCCTCTACTTTAAAGTAACAATAAAGGCCAAAAGTAAATAAAGCGGGTGTTAAAATGCATTTAAATTTATATCATACCATTTAAAAATATGGAAATAATTGTGAAGATGACAATCTGTCATTGTACAGTCAGTCCAAGTGTTAGTTGTTGACTGAGAAATTAATTTCAAAACTAGCTTAAAACCTACCAGGTAGCTGTGTCTTTTGTTTACTTTTGCCTGATTTTAAAAATTCTTATTTCTGCCTGCAAATAACACATGGCCTGAATACACAATAACAGACAGTCATCTTCACAATATTTTCCATACTTTTAAATGGTATGATTTTCAATGTATTATGACACCTGCTTTGATAGTTTGGCCTCTACTGGGCCTTCAATTTCTCAAGCCTGACAGCCCTATCAGTAACATACAAGATTGGCTGGCTATTAACCTTTAAAGCACCTTGAACAACTATAGTTGCCTTTGCAGCCAGTGTAGATCAAGATCAGGCTGCACAAAATGTGCAACCTGATTTTTGATCTACACTGTCTGTTTGTTTTTAGACAAATTTAAAGCAACCATGAATTTGCAATTATTTGAATCATCGTTCTATGATGAAAATGTCCTACACGTTTTTTTTTGGCACCGTAAGGCTTGAGAGTCTAATACAACACTTTATTTCATTCTTTTACACACAATCCTGAGTTTTAACGACCTTTGACCTGGGATAAAACGTTTTGCTGTTGATCAATTTTCTGCATTTCAAAGACCAGTATAACAGAACCTCATGATCCAGTCAATTGTTAACTCTTTACCAAACAAAGAAAATTCCAAACTTATCCAAATTGAAAGCATTTGCGCGGACGACAAAATAAATGTGGCTAAAGAATCAAAATTTGTTTTGGGAAAGGAAGAAAACATTGTGGGAAAAGGAGAAAATGCTGGTTACCAGCATTTTCTCCTTTTTCCACAATGTTTTCAAAAGGCTTCTTTCCAACGGTCGTTAGAATCCGGGATTGTTTGGTAAAGGGTTAAACAAAATGGATTTCAAGGATACAAAATTATATGATGACTTGTTTTGTACCACGCGTTACCGAGATGCATTAAACCCCCTTTTGCCATAGCATGACTTATTTTCATCTAATTCACTATCTTCAGATCAAGCTCCCCATATTCAGATCGTTATCATTAACTCTTGACCTAACGACAAAATTTTCCACATTCTTCAAATTTAGCATTTGCAGACAACAAATTGAATGTAGCTCAAATGACGGGATTTGTCTATGATGGAGTAGAAAACGTGGAAAAAAGAAAAAAATGCTGATTAGCTGTGTTTTCTTTTTTTTTTTTCACACAATATTATCAAAAGGTCTCTTCCAAATGGTCATTCAAACCTGGGATTGTATGGAAAAGGGTTAACATTTCAATCCTTTGGGAAGAAGCCTTTTGAAAACATCAAGGGAAAAGGAGAAAATGCTGGTTACCAGCATTTTCTCCTTTTCCCACAATGTTTTCTAATGTATCAACCACAAATCTTGGCATTTGAGAAATACTTAATTTGCCGTCTGCCAACGCTTTCAATTTAGACCAGTCTAAGATTTTGTCGTTTGATAAAGAGTTAATTTATCAACTGTATTTTATGTGATAAATTCTGCTACCAGCTGTTGAAGTCAGGTGTCCACTAATTTTTTAACCTCTCAGTACCATAGGCCAAAAATAGGGGCTTTTGCACCCATCATAGATCAAGATCAGACTGCACAGAACATGCAGTCTGATCTTGAATCAATACCATCATCTTTTTCAATCAAGCATAATACAAGAGAATTATCTTACACAATTTCCATGAATTACACTTTAAGACCTTTCCAACCAACAAAATTTTGGACGTAACCAAACTGAAAGCAATTGCAGACAGAAAAATTAAATGTGACTCAAATGATAAAGCTTGTCTTTAATAGGTTAGAAAACATGATGGGAAAAGGACAAAATGCTAGTTACCAGCATTTTCTCCATTTCCCAAAATGTTTTCTACCCTTTCTTTAACAAATTCACCACTGGAGCCACATTTCATTTGTCATCTGCAAATGCTTGTCATTAAAACAAGTTTACAATTTTGTTGTTTGATAAAAAGTTATTATACTATATTTCATGTGTCTATTTTTAGAAATGTTATGGGTAAAGAAAAGTCATAATTTAAGCTGGGGGGAATTATTTCCCTGTCACAGTGAATATTTTCCTCCTGCCGAAAATCTGGAACTACTTTTTTAAGTTTTTTAAGTTTTTCAAGTTTTAAAAGTGGCATTCGTTGACAAAATAATCAGAGGAAATATAATATATAATTTATTTCATCAGCTTGTGGTTAATATGGGGAAATATTTGCCTCAAAAGGGAAAGGTCCGCGAAAATAACTTGTGCCTTACGGCACTCATTATTTTCGCATACTTTTCCCTTTTTCGGCAAATATTTCCCCATGTTAACCACAAGCTGATGAAATAAACTCTTTGTATTACCAAACTACAAAATTTTAGACTGGCCCAAATTGAAAGCTTTTGCAGATGACAAATTAAAAAAAATTGTCCTTGATAGGGTAGAAAACATTGCGACAAAAGGAGAAAATGCTGGTAACCAGCATTTTCTCTTTTTCTCACCATGTTTTCTACCCTTTTTTTAAAACAAATTCCATCATTTGAGTAACACGTGTCACCTGCAAATGCTTGCCATTCCAACAAGTTTACAATTTTGTTGTTTGGTAAAGTGTTCACTGTTTTTTAAAATTGTCTGTCACAAGGCTGTTTCTGAAGATAATATAATAAATGCAGTATACAGAGAAATCTTGGTTAAAGCAACATGCTACCAGCTGAATATACAAGCTGACTGATTTGTAATCGTTGGCTCAGAGACATACCGTATTGTCTCTTTAACGCCCAGGGGGCTTTACATTTTCCAAAGGGGGGGGGGGGGGGGACATTGCTAGAGGTAAAATGACATAGAATTTTACGAGGACGACACTAACATTACCGTCTGGGTTTTAGTCAGTACCTGACTGCGAAGTGATTTCCATTTGAGAAACCCGCTGTACTAATGCAGAATATTGATTTTACTACCAATCATGATTCATTTGAACATTAAAAAGCATTCATGATAAATGTGAGACATTGGTCCTCTATACTTTCACTTCCAATTTAATTGACAAATTTTGTGTTACCGGAAGTCTATATCATTATCAGAAGTGTACTTATATTCGGACAGTCAGGTGTTAATGGCATCTATTATGTTGATAATGGCATAGATTATCTCGATGCCATAAGTTTATTCCAGCTGATTTATTTCAACATTATTGATGGATTGCCCGTCTGGTAAGCCCGTTTTAGGTTAGAAAACAGCTGGGAGGGGGAGATAATTAGAGGGGAAGCGATAATAAGAGACATTACGGTACATGAAAAAAAAAAAACATTTCCTCATCACTCATTATTGTGGTCATCTTATCTATTTACCAAACAACAAAATTTTGGAAGTGTCCAGTTTGAATGCTTTTGCAGAAGTCAAATGTGACAAAAATAATGGAATTTGTATCAGAAAGGGTAGAAAACATATTGAGAACAAGAGCGGCAAATTGTCGCAAAATACGCCCGTCCCACCGCCAGTTGTCAAGGGGGTATAATAATCGTAAAGGGCAGGTAATGCAACAAACATGTTTACCAAGTGTCAAGTCAATTTGACTTGAGGTGACAAAGTTCCGTTCCAGACAAGCAAGAAATACTGTAAAAATGAAGATCAAAGTGGAATTACTCAAAATCCGCACTAGGTAGAGTTATTGTTCTTGCGCACTGTACTCCGTAATATTGCAACAAACATGCATACCAAGTTTCAAGTCAATCAGACTGCAGATGACAAAATTATGCTCCAGACAAGCAGAAAATGCTGTAAAAATGACTATCAAAGGGAAATAACTCAAAGACAGCACGAAGTAGAGTTATGGTTCTTTTGCACTGCACTCCGTATTATTGCAACTAACACACATGCCAAGTTTCAAGTCAATCGGACTGCAGATGACAAAGTTATGCTCCGGACAAGCAGAAAATGCTGTAAAAATGACGATCAAAGGGAAATAACTCAAAGGCAGCAAGAGGTAGAGTTATGGTTCTTTTGCACTGCACTCCGTATTATTGCAAAAAACACACATGCCAAGTTTCAAGTCAATCAGACTGGAGATGACAAAGTTATGCTCCAGACAAGCAGAAAATGCTGTAAAAATGACGATCAAAGGGAAATAACTCAAAGACAGCACAAGGTAGAGTTATGGTTCTTTTGCACTGCACTCCATATTATTGCAACAAACACACATGCCAAGTTTCAAGTCAATTGGACTGGAGATGACAAAGTTATGCTCCGGACAAGCAGAAAATGCTGTAAAAATGACGATCAAAGGGAAATAACTCAAAGACAGCACAAGGTAGAGTTATGGTTCTTTCGAACTGCACTCCCCCTTAATGAGATCTATCCACCCATGAAGTTTCATAACCGTAGCTAGCATAGTTTTGGAGATATGCTTTGGACAAAATTCAAGTATGAAAAACAACAAAGGGCAATAACTCAAAAATTAAGGAAGCAAGAGTTATGATTCCTGTGCACTGCACTCCCCCTTGATGAGATCTATCCACCCATGAAGTTTCATAACCGTAGCTAGTATAGTCTTGGAGATATGCTCCGGACAAAATTCATGTGTGAAAAACAACAAAGGGCAATAACTCAAAAATTAAGGAAGCAAGAGTTATGATTCCTGTGCACTGCACTCCCCATTGATGAGATCTATTCACACATGAAGTTTCATAACCGTAGCTAGTATAGTTTTGGAGATATGCTCCGGACAAAATTCAAGTATGAAAAACAACAAAGGGCAATAACTCAAAAATTAAGCGAGAGTTATGATTCCTGTGCACTGCACTCCCCTTTGATGAGATCTATCCACCCATGAAATTTCATAACCGTAGCTAGTATAGTTTTGGAGATATGCTCCGGACAAAATTCAAGTATGAAAAACAACAAAGGGCAATAACTCAAAAATTAAGCAAGCGAGAGTTATGATTCCTGTGCACTGCACTCCGCCTTGATGAGATCTATCCACCCATGAAATTTCATAACCGTAGCTAGCATAGTTTTGGAGATATGCTCCGGACAAAGAATGGGGACGCCGCCCGCCCATCTGCCCGCCCGCCACGGGTGATCCCATAATACGTCCCGTCTTCGACGGGCATATAAAAAGGAGAAAATGGTGCTAGCCAGCCTTTCTTTCCCTTTTTACACAATGCTTTCAAAACTCTTCTTTCTTGGGGGTCATTAAAACTACGGATTGTGTGATAAAGAGTTAACTCTTTACTAAACAACAATATTTTAGACTGGTCCAATGTCAAAGGATTTGCAGACGACAATTTAAAGTTGACTCAGATGATTGGATTTGTTTCTAACAGGTAAATGCTGGTTACCCGCATTTTCTCCTTTACCAACAATGTTTTTAAATGTCCAGTTTCTCAGGGTCGTTAAAACTAGGGATTGTGTGGTAAAGAGTTTAAAGGGTCTATATTGACCTTTGGCAATAAACTACAAATCTGTTCAATAATTTTTGTGCCAAAATATAAACAACAGGGCCATGATGGCCTTGTATTGCTCCACTGGCTAATAAGTAAAACCACTACATGCCAACTTTACAATACTTGGCAAATTGGTTTTGAAAATGAGACCCCTGAAACAGGACTAAAATTGGTAGCCCTAAGTCTTATGGTCAGTAAAAAGAAGATTTCTAAAGTTTTCACTATATAAGCCCATGTAAAACTTCTGAACCCTGGAGTGGGATCAAATTGGACCCTAGGGCTGTAATGTGAGCACTCTTGGTAAAGACCCACTAGATAAAGCTACATGCAAAATTTGGTAACCCTAGGCTTTATGACCAAGTACAGGGATATTTCTAAAGTTTTCACCATATATGCCCATGTAAAACTTGTGACCCCCGGGGCGGGGCCAAATTTGACCCCAGTGCTATAATTTGGGCACTCTTGGTAGGGGCCCACTAGAAAAAGCCACATGCAAAATTTGGTAGCCCTAGGCCTTATGGCTAGGTGCAGGGAGACTTCTAAAGTTTTCTCTATATAAGCTCATGTAAAACTTGTGACCCCCGGGGCGGGGCCACTTTTGACCCCAGGGCTATAATTTGAAGAAACTTGATAGAGGTCTACTAGATAAAGCCACATGCAAAATTTGGTAGCCCTAGGCCTTATGGCTAGGTGCAGGGAGACTTCTAAAGTTTTCTCTATATAAGCTCATGTAAAACTTGTGACCCCCGGGGCGGGGCCACTTTTGACCCCAGGGCTATAATTTGAAGAAACTTGATAGAGGTCTACTAGATAAAGCCACATGCAAAATTTGGTAGCCCTAGGCCTTATGGCAAGGTGCAAGGAGACTTCTAAAGTTTTCTCTATATAAGCCCATGTAAAACTTGTGACCCCCGGGGCGGGGCCAATTTTGACCCCAGGGCTATAATTTGAAGAAACTTGATAGAGGTTTACTAGATAAAGCCACATGCCAAATTTGGTAGCCCTAGGTCTTATGGTTTCAGACAAGAAAATTTTCAAAGATTTCCAATATTTCTAAGTTTTGTTGCCATGGCAACCAGAGTTTTTGAAGAAATCAAATTCTTTCAAGAAATTCTGAAGAGGACCATGGCAGGATCATTTCTGTGAAGTTTCATCAAAATTGGATGAGTAGTTTCAGAGAAGAAGATGTTTGAAATAAAAGTTAATGCACGGACAGACGGACGGACAGACAGACACACTGACGGACGGACGGACGCACGACGGACACCGGGCCATGATATAAGCCCTCTGAACTTTGGCCAGTGGAGCTAAAAAGGGAAAAAATTTGATCAGACTGTAATCCAGGCTAACTGGTATATCAGTATTTTTTCTATTTCTCACATTGTTTTCTTCTCCTGTTCCATTCTATTTCTATTGTAACCTTCAAATCCTGTATGCTCAAAAATTTGTTTGAATGCCACTCTAACTCATGACCAGGCAACAAAATTCCATAAGGTCCTGAGTTCGATACCCGGGAGCGGGTGTCAACTTTAGGATTTTTCAATGGCCCACACATTCGGCGCGAGTACTGGTGTAGTTCCCAGGAAGCAGAATCGAGAGAGATTAGTATAAGTTGTAAGAACTTGTTTCTTAATCAATGTAAAATAAATATGTTTAAACTAAACTAAATTCCAGACTGGTGTAATTTGAAAGCATTTGCAGACAACAAATTAAATGTATCTCAAATAGCGGGATTTGCAGGTGAAATGGTAGAAAACGTTGCGGGAAGAAGAGAAAATCCAGCATTTTCTTCTTTCCCCACAATGTTTTCTACCATTTCATAGACAGAATTCATCTCTTAAGCTACACTAAATTTTTCCTTTCAATTAAATTGAGCCTAAAATTCCTTTGTCTGGAAGAGACTTAACTCTTACCAAACAACAAAATTTTGAAATCAATCAAATTGAAAGCATGTGCAGACGACAAAATTAATATAGCTCAGGTTATGATTTCTGTCTTTGACAGGGTAGCAAAAACATTGTTGGAAAAGAAGATAAATGCTGATTACCAAAATTTTCCCCTTTTCCTACAATGTTTTCAAAAGCCTTCTTTCTTCAGGGTTGCTTTAACTAGGCATAGTTTGGTGAAGGTTGAAGCCACAGATTTTGATGAGGAAGATAGCTTTTGAAAACATTCTGGAAAAAGGAGAAAATGCTGGTAACCAGCATTTTCTCCTTTCCCCACCATGTTTTCTACTCTTCCCACAACAAATTTCAATTTCCGAGTAAACGGTTATTTTGTTATCTGCAAATGCGTTCCATTTGGACAAGTCCATATTTCTGTTTTCTGGTAAAAAGATAAGAAAAAAAAGTTGTAATAAACTTCTAGTATGTGATCATATAAATCAGGTGCCAGTAAACCTAGATCTTTATATCTTGTAAATACACGGTATTACTCGAACAAATTGATCTAAAATAGACCTCTATGCAATGAATAATTAGAGAGTGAATATTTTAATCTTCGCATATAGTCAGACGGTACGGAAATTCTGTTAATGGTAAATATTGGGTTTAACCCTTTCAGTGCCAGAGTCAAAATAAGTTTTTAGGATGAGATAGATCAAGATGAGACTGCACAGAAAGTGCATCTTAGATCAATGTCATCCACCATGTATTACCAATCAAAACCAACAAAGTCATGTTTATTTCATATTTCAGGTATTTAAATTATTCTTTAAAGTCAAGATAAATCTATTACCCACATAAACAGTTGAACATCTTTCACGTAGTTCCGCATTCAGACGACAATAGCCGAAGCTAAGTTTTGACAGTAGTTCAAACCTGTCATATATGGTAATAGAGGTCACTTATTTCATGTCAATTTGTTTGAGTAATAAAAAGCTCCAGATAGAGGGAGTGATTTTGATTTCAAAATTTAAAATATTAATAATTATTCTCCACTAAACCCTATATTGTGGGTACTCATTAGAATCGTCCGTCTCGATGAGACGATTCTAATGAGTACCCACAAAATACGGTTTCGAAGAGAAATAATGACTTTAGAATACCATCACTCCCTCTTATCTGGTGCTCTGGTACAAATACAAACTATATACAGCTACAATCTTCAGAGCAAAATGGACTTCACAAAAAAAAAAAAAACTCCGATAAAAAGAACTACCACTTGTTGATCTCAAAGAATCTTTTTCCATGGAATACTGGCAGTTTTGCTATAACACTTAATGCACAGAATGAGGCATTTATGATGAAATGGACTCTGTCATATTTTGTGTAAAAGCTTGCCAGGAAAAATCTGAAATGAAAAGAACATCAACACCTTAAAGTTACATCCTTGAAGCCTGAGAAAAGAAATGCAGTTAAAACTGGAATGTATGTAGTACAGCTCAGCTAAGTAAACATAGATAAATTACCAATATATATGGTGTAAAGGCTAAAGAAACTCAAAGGATTTGTCCTCATTTCAAACTATAAATGACAAAAGCGATGTTTTGGAAGGCGTCCAAACAATGAAATGCATTGTCTATCTATCTTTATCTGTGCAACCTTGCAGCCATCAGAGGCAACATTTGGCATGAAGATACAAGAATGATTATACTTTCATAAAATAAAGATGGAATGGGTTGAAAAAATGGCTGAAAAACTGGCTGACAATGAGTAAATGTGTATCTATAACCAAACAACGAAATTTTAGACTTGTCAATATTTTGACCATTCGCAACACAAGTCTACAGCAAACAATCCTGAGATTAAATGACCCCAAGTTAAGGAACTTTTGAAAACACTTTAGGAAAAGGAGCTAATGCTAGAAACCATCTTTTTCTCCTTTTGCCACAATGCTGGTAACCAGCTTTTTCTCCTTTTTCCCACAATGTTTACTATCCTTTCAAAGACAAATTTTATAATTTGTGCAACATTTATTTTGTCATCTGCATTTTTTTTTTCAATTTGGAACAGTTTAAAATTTTGTCCTTTGGATAAGAGTTAAATGTCAGACAGAGTGATATGTCTATAAAAGGTTAGAAAACATTGTGGGAAAAAGGAGAAAATGCTGGTTACCACCATTTTTTCCTTTTCCCACATTGTTTTCAAAAGCCTTTCCCTACAATATTTTCTCCTTTTCTCACATTGTTTCAAAAAGCGTTCTTTCTCAGGGTCGTTAAAACTCAGGATTGTGTAATAAAGGGTTACATTTCATGGACATACAATTCTTTGTGGAGAACTGTTATGGAAAAATACTTGTATTTCATGTTCACTCTACCAAACAGATAGAGAACAGATTGTTGGTGTCTCGGATTGGGACAGCTTATGGTGCAAGGTTTGTAGGCATGTTATAGAGATTTAATAAGCTAAGAGTCCTATCTTTTCCACATGTCAAGATGATACCAATGGATACATGCATACACAACGAGTCAAGTACATGTATTATTCACTTCAAATAGCATCGAACTCTGAGTAGCAGTATTTTGACAAGATTTCAAAAAACTTAGTAACAGATTTTTTCTTTCTATGGCATGCATGGTATAGTTTTGTGGAAAAAAGGAAAATGATACAAACCTTACTTCATCTGAATGTTCAAAACATCAGGGCAAAACAATTTACATCAAAGAAAAACATCATGAATTAGAACTGAGAATCTTCTATAAATAACTTAAATACCAACCATGTTGCCATGTTGTAATGGTAATCAAGGGAGATAACTGGTGTACACTCATGAGGAAAACAAAAGTTGCTTCTCTTCTTTATACTAAAAGCTTAACTTTATCTTGTTAGAGTCAACAATGAAGCCACGCAAAAGCTGCCAAGTTATTTGCCAGATCAAAATTATTTCAAGAACCCTGAACCCTGAAAAAAGCATCAACCACAGGATTATTTTGACTAGTTTGTCATGAAAGTCATCCTAGTAGGTTTTGAGAAGAAAATTTTCAACATTTTTCAGTTTTGGTGCCATGACAAACAAAGTTTTTAACTGAATGAAATTTTGGGAAGAAATTCTGAAACAGCAGGATTATTTCAATGAAGTTTCATCAAAATTGGGTAAGTCCACACTCTTTGCTGCTCAAATAATGAGGGTTTGTTTTTGAATGAGTAAAAATAACACTATTGGAAAGGTGTTATGTGTAAATGCCGGTATCCAACCTTTCTTTAACTTTTCGACAATGTTTTCAAAGCATTTTTTTGAGGTAATTTCAGCAGGGAATAGTTTGGTAAAGGGTTTAAGTGTTTGATGTAGAAAATGTAATGTTTGATGGAATGGTGTTTTATGCTGTTTTTAACGTCAATTTAGTCATATCACAACAACAGCTTACCTATTCATGCTTATATTGGGTTTTACCATTATAAAGGCTTGGCTCTGAAGAGTCTTGCCCAAGGGCACTTCCACTAAAGGCCCAGTGCTTCCAGTGAAATCAAACCCAAAGTCTTCCTATTGCAAATCCTACTTTCACCAATGAGTCACATAGGACCCCACCATAAAAGTCTAAAACCTTAACAAGAAAAATTGACTAAAAAGATACATGAAAAATGTGCTCCGATCAATTGAGTCTAATACTTACAGGGCTATTGGAACAATAGTGAGAAATTTTTTTGTGGGTGTAAACTGTTTGCCTTGATCCAACTGTTCCCACTGTGTTTCCTTTCGTGCAGCACCTTGGTCAGATAGGATATACGGCGTTCCTCGGGTAACATGTAGTATCACAAACATGGCCTGTCAATGGAGAAGTTTGTAGTATATGAGCCAGGCTCTGTGAAAACAGGGTTGTGCAGTCTGAACTAACTTGAAACTTTTTGCTATTGGTAAGTTTTCTATGGCTCAAAGCAGGGTTTTCCCTCGGCATTAAAAATTGGGGGTCATAGTGACCTCATGTCTCTTCAGTTGAGGGTCATTTCTTTAATTTTGGGGGTCAAAATAACTGGATCTCTTCATCATCAAGCATGGATTACATTTTAATTCACCTTTTAACTCCAACCAAGTAAAGTCTTAAAGCCAGTTCTGACGGAAAGCTCTACTTGAATATCTGACAGATGATACATTCCCTATGAAATCACTGCTTGATATGGCATGATCAGCAGCTGTAGGAAGCAGACGATCAAAAAGGATGCTGAAGTTTTTATCGTTGTGACATTTTTCCGCGAACAGAACTGATTGGTAATGTGTACTTTTATCTACTGGATGTCAGGAGAAATAAGCTATAAAATATAGAGAATGCAACTAAGACTTTGACTGGGCCGTATTTACAACAACTGTCCACTGTACATCACTGTAATAATGTGTAAACCATTCTTATTCTATAAATAAATTACCCGAAAACCACTTTTATCTTAAATAAAAATCCTGTATATAAGAAAACAAAGAACTGTGTTCGTCTGATATTGAAGCAGGATTAGACTTGGATTCATGACAATTTATTCAATTTCCTAGATGATTTAGATTTAAGAAAATTGTGTCACTGATGGCTCACTGTTATTTATTTTGGGGGGTCATTTGAGCTGAAATTGTGTCATTGGTACAGGATTTGTGCATTATGGAAAACCCTGCTTAAAAGGTGATTTACCTCAAGATTCAGTTGATTGTTAGACAAAATAGATGCTATGGATCTAGAACTGTTTGATGATTTTCTTTGCATAACTCATCGCAGAGATGCATTAAACCCTTTTTTGCCACAGCATGGCTCATTTGTATATTTTACGTGCATGTTCAAGTACATGTAGATTTAATTTACTCTTTACCAGATAACAAAATTTTAGACATACCCATAGTTAAAGCAGTTGCTGGTTTCAGCGTTTTCTCATTTCCTCACCATGTTTTCCAAAGTCGTCTTCCACAGGATTGTTACAACACAGGATTGTTTGGTAAAGACTTAATGCAGTTTTGACTAGTCTGAAACAATGTGACGATTAATCTTTTACCACACAATTGCAAATTTTAACAACCCTGAGGGAGAAGGCCACTGAAAACATTTTGGGAAAAGGAGAAAATGCTGGTAACCAGCATTTTCTCCTTTTCCCAAAATATTTTCTTCTCTGTCAAAGGCAAATTTTATCATTTGAGCCACATCCAATTAGAAATCTACAAATGCTTTCAATTTGGACTTGTCCAAAATTTTGTGGTTTTGAAAAGGGTCAATGATAGTTTTTTGGCTGGTCTGAAAATAGGATGATGGTTACAAGCATTCTTTTATTTCAGTGACATCCACTACTTACTATATCATGAAGAACATTTGTCAGCGTCCAGGCAATCGCTGTGGTGAAGAATGGCATGCTTAATATGAAGAGATGAGCCAAGAAAATGATCAGTATGTATGTGATCCAAATGCCCCGTTGGTTGAAGTAATATGATGTGGGATTCTCTGCGCCTGATGCAGTTCCAACCTGCATTGTTACAGGATACAAGTTGCTGTATCTCTTTTAGAACACTGTGGCCTAATATTGCTGTATCAGAGAGTTCTCTTGTAAGTTGCCTGAAATAAGTGAAATAGATCTATAAGATCACTGATATATGTCGAATTCATACCACTTTTTTTAGTTTAGTTTAAACATATTTATTGCAGATAGATGGACAAACAAGTTCTAACAACTTATATTAATCTCTCTCGATTCTGCTTCCTGGGAACTGCACCAGTACTCGCGCTGTGTGGGCCAATGAAAAAATCCCCTAAGTTGACACCTGCCTCAGGTCCCGAACTCGGGACCTTATGGTTACAAGGCCGATGCTCTACCTTACAACCACTAACACCACCTTTTTAGTTGGAAAAGCAGAAAAAAGACAAGTATATTTGGCTCAAAGATGAACAGGCACATTAAGAAATTTCCAAAAGCAGCTTAACAACAGGTGCTTAAGGGAATGTCTTACAGACCAGCACAAAATGTATCAATGGAAGGACCCAACAACACTGTTGTTATACTACACATGCATGACATCCTTTTATCACACAATCCCAAATTTTATTGTCTCTGAGGAAGACAACTTTCGAAAACAATGTGGGAAAAGGAGAATATGCTGGCAACCAGCATTTTCTCCTTTACCAACAATGTTTCGTACCACTCAAAATATAAATTTGAGCTACTGAGTCACATTTTATTTGACTTCTGCAAATGCTTTCAATCTGGACCAGTCTAAAAATTTTTCGTTTTGTAAAGTTAAGCATGTTCAATATTTAACTCTCCCATCTGTAGTCTGTCTCTACGGTACCCTGTTACACACAGTATCGACAATGACAAAAGCTGAAAGTACGTGTCTGAATTAGATGAAAAACAGGCTTCGTAAAAGGAAAACTTTGCCACTGGATAGCATGAAGACTTCACTGATGACAACGGTAATTATGCAGCTATTTGGCGTATTACCGAGCTGGGACTCAATGACAGGACTATTAATTGGTACAAAGTCTTCTACAGAATTTTCATTGAAACAGCAATAAAAAAAATTAATCTGAAGCACCTGAAAAAGTAGCTTCACTGGTTTAATTTTACGTGTTTTGGTTTACTTGACATCTTTCAAACCGGAAATAGTGTTGTTCATAACTACGCATGCCTATTGAAGAACAGGAATAAACCACCGTTAAGATCGTTTCGGAAATCTGTCTAATGAAAGAATTTAAAGACGACAATTCTAACGTAACCAAAATGATGGAATTTGTCTTTCAAAGGATAGAAAACATTGGAAAATGACAAAATTCTAGAAACCAACATTTTCTCCTTATCCAACAATGTTTTCAGAAGAATTCTTCAAAATGGTCTTTTAGATGCAAGAGTGAGATTTAATCACGCTTTTTTCATGCTCAAATGTTGTGTTAATTCTGGTCTAATATCTTTTTCTTCTTCTTCTTTTTCTTCTTCTTCATTTTCTTCTTGTTTTTCTTCTTCTTGCTTTTCTTCTTCTTCTTCTTTAAAGCTTCTTCAAAGCTTCTTCTTCTTCTTCTTCTAATATTTTCTTTTGACTACAGTGTTTCAGAAAAGCAGACACTTTAGATTAAAGATCAGACTACACGTTTTGTACAGTCTAATCTTGATCCACACTGGCTGCAAAGGCAGGTTGTGAAAGGTGTTTTAACCCTTTGGCTGCTAAGTGCAACCCACTGACCTTTTGCGGACAGTGCAGATCAAGGTCAGACTGCACATAATGTGCAGTCTGATCTTTGATCTACACTGTCCGATAAGGACATATATCCCCCCCCCCCCAAAAAAAAAAAAAAAAAAACTATGAAAGAAAAATTTGGGGTTTTACTATCGGCTTTAAAGTTTCATTTAACTTATTTAGCCGGATAAGGATTAAAGGATATAATAGCTCGTGAACGGACGGTTTGAGTGGCGTAGATGACGAATTGGAGACTTTAAAACTGGATCGATATAATTTATTGTTTTTATGGTTTAAAATAACTTAAAACACCTTAATATATTTTGTCAATATCTTCTTTTTTTCGCCTTTTATGCACCCTTTGCCCAATAACCCCTTGTTAAAACAACCCCGAAAGAGAAGGATTGCGAGGTCCTGCTTTGCCCAGTGGTAAAGTGTGGGACTCGCAACCTGGGAGCCCTGGATTCGAGCTTCACTGGAAGCACTGTTTTTTTGTTCTTGAGAGTGTCCTTGGACAAGACACTTCAGAGCCCTAGCCAAATAAGCTAGCTGTCGCCGTAATATGACTGAAGTAATGATGAAAGTGGGATAAATCATTAACCACTCACTCGCTCGCTCGCTCGCTCGCTCACTCACTCACTCACTCAAAAACATCGCTGGAAAGAAAAGGAAAAAGAGAAGATGTAGAGTGATATAATTTTCTGCCTTTTCCAGCAATAATTTCTATATATAGAGAGACAAATTTATCAATTTAGTCACATTTAATTCTGCGTCTTCAAAAATTTCAATATTGATTAATTGTAAAATGTTACTCTCTGTGAAATAGTTTAAGGTCATTATCCTGTTTAAGTTATGAGAATCCGATTGTTACAGCTCAATAGCTGAATTATATATATTTACACAAATACTACTAGTATATGAGTTATGCTCTGTGAAAAGGGAGGTTTAATGCATCTACAAAAAGTATCAACCCATGTCAGCCTGCGCAGTCCGCGCAGGCTGACATGGGTCGAAACATTTTGCAAATATTATCAAATTTAGTGCATGTCCACGGACCAAATGCGTTGTTGTATATATCAAGTACTTTTGACTATATACACTGCTTGAACTCGTTTAATAAAATATCTGTTCTGTTCTGTCCCGTAAATTTTGTAAATGTCCAAGGACCATTCTACCTCGACATTCAGTCAATTTTTAGATAAAATGGATGCTATGGATCCATACTGGTTATACGATGACTTGGTTGGCACGATGCATCGCGGAGATGTTTACAATCCCCTTTTTGCCAGAGCGTGACACATTTAAACTACTACAGTGAAATATTTGACACCTCTCCGTTTTCTCTCCGTGAGAAGTTTTTCTGTCCTTTTGTTTTTACTTTTAATTTTGATTCTTCATGATAAACATCTTTCAAATCGGAAACAGTGCTGTACATAACCACGCATTACCACTGAAGATCTATGCCGTCCGCAAAAGTATCTGAAAAATCAATCTACTGAAACCCGGAAATATTTTTCTTTTTTCAAATACAGGCTTAAATAATCAAGCTGACGGTATAGATCAAAGATCAGATTGCACGTTCTGTGCGTTCTAATCTTGATCTATGTCTTCCGCAGAAGCACCTGTTTTACCCAAAAGCTCTGAAAGAATTACAGTAGATCAACCCAAATATCTGATCTTGATCTACACCGTCCACAAAAGCACATATTTTACCCGAGGCTTTGAAAAGCCCGACCGGGTAGCTCAGTGGTTAGCGTATCGGACTCGTGACCTGGTGGTTGTGAGCTCGATACCTGGTTGAGACAAAATTTCTTACCGGCGATTTTTCGCCTCTCACCTCTGATGCATGTGAGAAAAGTAGTCAGATGCTTGGAAAGAAATTTGTGTCAGTACTGGCGTGAGAAAGCCAGGAAACACATGCGTAGCTGCACTGACCGCCGTGATACGACCTAAGCTGTTAAAACGGCGCTAAACTCCAGTATAATCAACCGAACCAAGGCTTTGAAAGGATTATGTACAGCACCGGATATGTCTCGCTTCTTTTGCATTACAATCAGTTTGACGTGTTTGAGTGAAAGGCAGTTCTTATCTACTTACTGACTTCTTAGCCTATGTGTACATATCCATCGCGTTCTGTGCAGTCTGATCTTGATCTATGCCGTCCACAAAAGCACCTGTTTTTACCCAAAGGGTTTTGAAAGGATTATCTGTACAGCACCGGATATGTCGCTTTTCTTTTGCATTACAGTCAGTTTGACGTATTGAGTGACAGTTCTTTTCTTCTTATTGACCTGTGCATACATCCCTCGCGGAATCTTGGATTGTTTCATATCAGTTCGTAATCGATTCAAAAAAGTGTAGACAATCTCATTCGTTATAGAATCTACGGACAGGTAAAAGTATGCTGTTTTTCTTGTTTTGTTTTTGTTTTTCTATTGTCATATCTTTGTAGATATTATACAGTTCAGTCAAACCTTTTCCACACAATTCCGAGTTTTAACGAACCTGATAAAGAAAAATCTTTGAAAACATTGTGGGAAAAGGAGAAAATGCTGGTAACCAGCATTTTCTCCTTTTCCCACAATGTTTTCTACCCTATCGAATACAAAAATCACCATCAAGTTATATTTTATTTATTTATTTATTTATTTATTTATTTATTTATTTATTATGTTTGTTTGCAAATGCCATCAATTTGGTCCAGTCCAGAATTCTGTCGTTTGGAAAAGACTTGTTTTAATATCATTTTTTTGTGATTTTTTTTTGATTTCGTAAAATCTATCTTTGCAGATACTTAGTTCTAGCTTTTCTATCCAGTATTTATATAGAAGCCATTCCCTGGCAAAAGGGGGCGGAAGGCATCTCCGTGAGGCATTGTACCAAGCAAGTCATGTCTAAATCCCTACTAAACCATGAAGTAGAATGATCCTGTGACATGAAGATAATTGACCGATAGCAAAAAGTATGGACTCATGTCAGCCTGCGCGAACTGCATAGGCTGACATGGGTTGATACTTATTACAGCCTTTAACCCCCTTTTTGTCAGAGCATGGATCGTATATAATAATCCAATGTATTTTGGGCCCGAGGCCTGTGATATAAAAGAAAAACAGAAAAAATGTTGAAATGAGTTAAGTTATCACTTTTTAAGATTTTTCCGATCACCGATTTTCTTCCTATATGCGAAAATAAAGAAAAAATTACCTCGTGTTCCCACTAGGCTTCCCAACTGCAGAGCAGCTCTTTAATTTCGGGGCTAGACCCCTAAAAATATTGTCGCTAAAGAAAAGGTTGCTCCGAACGACCATCCTGATTTTTTTTCTTTTTTTTTTGTCGCACTGTTTTCACCCTGTATTTGGGTTTTTACTAAATTTCAATCCAAGCTGATTTTCCCATATTTAGCCATGGTCTGCAAACAATATTAACCATGTCAGCCTGCCCAGTCCGTGCAGTGTGACCAAGGTCTAAACATTTTGCTAGTTGTAAATTTTCTGCATTTCCAAGGGCCATTTACCCCATGATTCTGTCGGTTGTTGGACAAAATAGATTTTATGGATCCATAATTATGTGATGACTTGCTCGGTGTTATGCATCACGGAGATGCATTAAACCCCCTTTTGCCAGAGCGTGGCTTATTTATTTATTTATTTATTTATTTTTTTTTTATCCTGCTAAATACCTAAAGTGAAATTTTCAATTCGATAATAAAATGCTAAATACCTAAAGTGAAATTTTCAATTCGATAATAAAATCCTAAATATTTCTATTTCTGAGTTATGTTTTTTGGAATAATATTTCCTTATCGGACAGTGTAGATCAAAGATCAGACTGCACGTTCTGTGCAGTCTGATCTTGATCTACACTGTCCGCAAAAGGTCAGTGAGTCGCGCTTAGCAACCTAAGGATTAACGGTGTTTGCAGCAAACTTGTTTAAGAATATAAAGAAATATAAAGAAATAAGACTAACAGTTTTTTGACTTGTTCATGACTGCACTCAACTTGCAAAAAACTCAACTATTCGAAAAATCCGATATTTCGAGATAGTGACCATGTTACTACAGTATTCAAAATCAAAGTCAACCCTTTATTTGGCGAAAAGCATTGTATATAGAGAGGATATTTGTTTTTTGCGGTGAAAGATGGAAATTTATTTCATCTCGTGAACATCATCGGAAATATTTTCACTCGTGGCGCGCAGCCACGAGTGAAAATATTACCGATGATGTTCACGAGATGAAATAAATTTCCATCTTTCACCGAAAAAAACAAATATTCTATTTATTTCATGCTTTTAACCCTTTCTGCGGGGAACTTAATCAAAATCCAGTACAGTTCTTTTCGGTTATTCCCGTGGCGAACCCCCTCCGCATAGCAACGCATTACAATATTACGTCAAGCGCGAGAAATGTAAGATAAATTACGTCATATTTCCATCTAGTTGTGAGGCACGCGCATTTTACCCAGGTAACTAGTGCGCGGAAACAACTGTTTCCGCCTTCAACTGAAGAGTTAGAATATAAAAAATCGGTATTTTCACTGGTCGTAACCATGAAATATCGAAAAATATTTCACCGATATTTCTCGATAACCTACCGGAAAACATGAAATAAAATGTTTTATTGCCTTGTGTAAAGGCATAACATGAATATACATGGTATAGTATCAATTCCGAGAAAAGTATAAAGAACAGTTGAAAAAAAGAGAAGAGAGCATTATTATATGTACTTGTGTTAAAATAAAATTCTGTTCTGTATATCTGTTGAATATAGGTCGTGACAATCTGTTATTGTTCGGTCGGTCTCAAAGTTAGTTTTTGGCTGAAAAATTAATTTCAAAACTAGGTTAAAAGCGGCCAGGTCACACTCTATTTTTTTGTTTACTTTTTGCCTGATTTTAAAATTCATTTTTCTGCCAGCGACTAACACTTGGACCGACCACACAAAAACAGACTTTCATTTTCACAATACATTTTCCATGTTTTTTAAATGGTATGATTTAAATCCATTTTAACATCCGTTTAATTTACTTTTGGCAGCCATTGTATTACGGATTTTAACACCTGCATTGTGTTTTGGCCGCTATTGGATCTTTAAAATAATCGACCAAATTCGGTTTTGTTTACCCTTAGGCTATTAAGCGCGAGCCACTGACCTTTTGCGGACAGTGTAGATCAAGATCAGACTGCACAGAACGTGCAGTCTGATCTTGGATCTACACTGTCCGATAAGGAGATATCTGTTCTCCAAGATTACCTTTGAAATAGGAAAATTTGGGTTTTTATTATCGGGTTGAAAGTTTCATTTCTTCTATTTAGCGGGATGTGATTCATCAGGTAGCTTTAAATGCATGCAATAAAACTTGAAATTGCATCCAACCAAATTGCGTTTCGTAAGCTTCTCAATCAGGAAGAGAGGCAGTTATCTGAATTTTCAAAATCGCTTTTACCAAATGGCAGACAATGTAGATCAAAGATCAGACTACATGTTTTGTGCAGATTGATCTTAATCTATATTGTCCGAAAAATGCAAACTGATCTTGTTTATCATTGTCTGAAATATGTGGTTGGTTCTTTAACTCTTTACCAAACGACAAAATTTTAGACTAGTCCAAATTGGAAGCATCTGCAGACGACAAAATTAACGTGACTCAAAAATTGAAATTTGTTCTGGGAGGGTAGAAAACATTGTGGGAAAAGGAGAAAATGCTGCTTACTAGCATTTTCTCCTTTTCTCACGATGTTTTCAAAAGGCTTCTTTTTCAAGGCCGTGAAAACCAGGGATTGTTTGGGAAAGAGTTAAGGTGCTAACATTTATTTTGCTAAAGGAATACTGAAGACAGACAGACAGACAGACAGACAGACAGACGGACAGAAAGAAAGAAAGAAAGATGCCTTTTCAAAACATGGTGTGAAAGGGAGAAAATGTTGTAACCAAGTAAGCAAATTGAAAGCAAACTAAGACCAACTTAATTAAAAAAGTAGGAAGAAAACGAAGAAGGGCAAAATAAAACGGGGAAGAATAAAGATAGAAAGATATACATATAGTTAGAAATATACAAAGAATTGAAGACTTACAGAGATGACCAAATTTAGGATAGATAAACAAAGTAACAGACCCAGGGAGAGACAGACAAATAGCAAGAAAGAGAGAAAGAAGGAAGAAGAAAAGATGGAAGAAAAACTGGAGAAAGAAAGACATAGAAAACTATTAGAATTGAAATGAAATGAAAAGATAAATGAACAAGGGAGGAATTAGAAAGAAAGAAAATAGCCGTCTTTTGACCAAAGGGGGTTTCATCCATTTGCAAAAAGTATCAACTCGAACAGCGGAAGCTGACATGAGTTGAAATTTTTTGTTATAGGCCAATTTTATGCATGTCAAAGAATTAGTCTTCCCAAGAATTCAGCCGGTTGTTAGACAAAATTGGCCGAGTCCCGGTAGCTCAGTCGGTCGCATGAAGGACTTGAGAATAGGAGGTCGCTTGTTCGATCCCCAGCTCGGCAAATTTCTTTCCTAGGATTCAAGATAGTCATTGCGACAGGATTCATTCCTCTCTCACCGCTGACCATTGTTTCGACGATGCTGCGTGGGAAAGAATATTTTGCGGAGATCTGGCAAAAGAAAATCCAGGTAAGCATGGATAGGTGCACTGGCCGCCGCGACATAACTGTGATAATGTTGAGAACGGCGTTAAACACCATGCAATCAATCAATCAACCAATCAATCAACCAATAGACAAAATGGATTTCATTGTTCCAAAGTTATGCGATCACTTGCTTGGTGTAATGCCTTATGGAGATGCAGTAAATCCACTTTTTCCAGGGCACAGCTCAAATATGTATTTTTGCATAGAAACCTGTGTGCATGCATATTAATAGCCACTTCCTATATCAGAGCTTCAGAGATGCATGAACGATGAAAATCACTCGCTTTTGTAACGTGGCTTCGGTTAATGTATTTTACCTGCAAACATGCACAATATGACATGCACGTAAACAACCCGCTTCAGTGCGAGATGAAAGGTAACCAATGGATTGGAAGATGACTTGAAATCAAATAGAAACATGATACCCCACAGGACATATCCTTGATTAACCCATTTTCCACATAATCACGAGAATTAACGACCCTGAACAAGAAAGCTTTTGAAAACATTTGGAAAAAGGAGAAAATGCTGGTAACCAGCATTTTCTCCTTTTCCCACAATTTTTTCTGCCCTTCCAAATACAACTTTCATTTTTTGAGATACATTCATTTTGTCGTCTGCAAATGCTTTCAATTTGGACCAGTCTAAAATTTTTGTCGTTTAGTGGAGAGTTGATACATATATACATGTAAACGTATTAAGGTGATAAGAAACAATTGTGGGCCTATATCACTCCACTGCCTTTCAAACAATGTGCCATACAATTACATGGCATTGATATAGACATTATTGCATAACATGTGCCTGTCCAGGCCGTTATAAGCATGTATTAATGGGTAAAAACCGGGCGTTAACGGGAGAAAACGTGTATTAATTAATCAGTAAATTCACGCGCTGTTAACGCCGGGCTTTATACTATCAATATCCTTGATCCGGGCCTACCTTGTACATCAGACCATCTTCATATTCCCACCAACAAACTGTAGGAATTTGTACCACATTAGATCCTCTTTATGCTTTGTCTTTGATGATATTAGTACACCACAAACGGAATCTTGCGTTGAATGTCAGTCTCATCAAGATCGGAACAAAAAATCATTCGTGAAATGTACTCTACACCAGCTGCACCCTACCTACTTTTTTTTCCTTGGCCGGCAATTCCTTCACTTGATATTTCCCTTTGATGTCTTTTAGTTACAGAAATTCATATCCACTCATTTATCCTAGTTGTAATCGATCCAAACCTGCGCAGGTCATAAAAATCCACTTTGCGGAATGCACAGGCTGACCTGAGTCGATATTTTTTGCGGATGCATTAAGCCCCCTTTTCACAAAGCATTGCTCAAATTCATGACGAAGGAAGAAAACTTGGTTAAGAAAGAGGAAGCCAAATATCAAGACTGTAAGTTTTATGCAGCCTGATCTAGATCTAACCCGTCCTCATAGCAGAATTTCTTTCTCTCTGCCCAATGATCTACATTTCGAAAGTGCAGACCTACTCTTTTTGTTACATGGTGCATTTTTTGATTTGAGAGGAGCTCTGGGAGGTTGACCTTAATCGCAACTTTTTGCTTTTGGTCAATTTTCTGCATGTCCAAAGACCATTCTACCTCATAGTTCAGTCGGTTGTTATACAAAATGGATTTTATGATTACATAATTATGTGATGAGTAATTTGGAATAAGCATCACAGACATGATTCAAGAATAGGAAAAGTAGAGAATGAGCACGGACAATTTAAGGTTTTAATGCATTAAACCCCATTTGCCAGGTAAGGCTCTTTTACCTAGAATAGAACAGAACAGAAGTTTATTGTGAGACAAGTACACAGTTGTACATAGTCACAAAAAATTACCATGAATAAACAAGAAATAATACAAAATCTAGAGCGATTATGGCTCGGTACACGCAGTGAGATTAATGTCAGAGATTTTTGTATCCGAGACAAAACTTACTGACTGTACATCCCTAATACGTGTATTATAAGATATTCTGGAGTTTCTTGAAACTGTATTAGGTTTACAGCAATGCTCTATTTCCTAGGATTAGTATTAGAGTATTACCCAAGTACAGCTTAGCATTTCCTGGAAGGTGAGTTACCTGTAGATTTGTTGATGCTGTAAAGTGTATACACATTGAATAAGCCAATTTCCTGATAGACAAAAATGGAAGACAATCTATTTTCCAATAAGGAGATAGTAAGAGTCAAAGAACTGTGGCATGCACAGGAAGTTTTCCAACGCAATAGCAATAATTATCATGCATAATGCCGTGATCACTTCATCTTGCTCTGTAAGCACCGTTTTGACACTAGATCTACACAGGTAAGAAGAGTATCATAAGATCTGTATGAGTGTGTACAGAAGTGTAATGTGATACAAAAATCTCTGAGATAAATTTCATGAAATAAATCATACTGTGTGTTCCGGCTTATATGACGGTGACAATGACCTACATTGTACAATGTATGTGCGTAGTACTTTCAGCAAAGTTAAAAGATATGTTTCGGATAATTTAACTTTTACCTGATAGTACTACACATACAGTTGTCTACTGGACAGCTGGTATACAAAGCAAAATGAAACCAAAAAAAAGCAATTTAGATATGTGGGTTTAGGGTGTTTTTTTCCGAATATCAAGGGCATCTTTGATGAATCTCAGCAACAATAAACATGAAATGTAACGAGATTTAGAGCGAGTATGACGGCGAGAATGACTTATATGTGTAGAGCTTTCAACAAAGTTATACAATATGTTTCAAATACATCAACTTTTAGTTGACAGTACTGCACATATTCTTGCCTAACGGATGAAAGGGGAAAAACACAACAAATTGAATTAGATATGTAGGCTTAGGATGTTTCTTTTTTCGGAATATCAAGGGCATCTTTGATGAATCTCAGCACTAAACATGAAATACATAAGGAGGCATTCAGAAGTGTCTCAATAAGTTACAATACACTGCAAGCTGTAATTGAGCTTGATTGACACGTAATCTCCGTTTTCTTTTAAACCTAAGGCTGCAAAGCGCGACTCACTGACCTTTTGCGGACAGTGTAGATCAAGATCAGACTGCAGAGAACGTGCAATCTGATGCTGGATCTACACTGTCTGTTAAGGAGTTATTTGTCTCAAAAAAAAAAAAAAAAAAGTTTGAAATAGCATTCTTCGGGTTTTTACTATCGGCTTGAAAGTTTCATTTAAGTTATTTAGCAGGTTAAGGGTTAATATTGTATAGAATAATGCCTACTGTTATCTTTTATCTAGCTGAAGTGCACATGTGAAAGAAATTAACTACCTATTAGCCTCGACTTCTTGATTTGAACTGATCTTGTCCGAGATAAACTATTGAAACCTTTACTAAATCAAAGCGCTGAAGGCACTGATGGCTAGGGGCAAGTGGAAAGCGCATATATGCGTAAAGCAATTTGCATTCAATCATGAAATGTCCAGTTAAAAAGTAAAAGAAAAAATATATGGATGCCTATGCTCGGCTGCAGTTGCTTTGAGTGAAAATTGTAAGTCGAAAAGCCGGACATTACTGTGTCAAAAATATTTAGATGTTTACCTGCCCCTGATTTATGGGTTCCCTTATGATAGTTAACAACTAGCCCAAGTTTGAAGTAAATATGATGGTTAGCAACTACTTCAAGCTTGAAGTAAATGTCTTCAGTTATGACAAAGATTTTGAAAAATATCAAAATATTTGAACATTCAAAGTCAAGAATGGGCATTTATAACTGTTTGAAAAATACTTTGATGGATACCTGTCCCTTTTGTATGGGTTTCCCTTTTGATAGCTAACACCAGTCTCAGTTTGAAATAAATATCTTTCGTAATGACAGAGATATTATAGTCTTATCCCTTGCAAGATCCTATTTTCCCTTACATGAGAATGTTCAGGTTTTCCCCCATTCCATTGTCAAATAAGTAAAGTGTTGCTACAAGAGTTTACATCGTATCTTGAAGTCCATTCCGGTCCATTCCGGTATTTCCATGCACCAGGAAAACACCGACTCGTCAACTGCCAAATTTGTTCATGTATTACGGCTGACAAGGTAAAAGGTTTTGTCTGTTTACACACCATACGTGGATACACGCCATAAAACACTTATCAATCAAATTTCAATTTCGCCACGTTGCACTGGATCCAAACGTGTGCACACTGCGACGTCCAAAGGTAAACACGGGTGTTGGTTGTGTCATGCTCTGCATGAGTATTTGGTGAAATTAACGGGAAAATTTCTTTCTGTATTAAGCGTTCTCATTTAAAATTCATCACGCCAACAAACACCGTTAAAAATGTTTGCTTTGAATATATTTTCTTTGGCATTTTCTTGGTAAATGTAGACACCGATCCCCTCTTTCAATTTCTATTTTACATCACGGATGAATAACTCGTAAGGTGTAAGGCGGTTTTGAGGGGTGTATCGTTTCAAGCCAATTAGAAACGGCAGTTGCAGTTCCAGCAAATCAGAGACAGCGAATGGCGCGCATTTATACAATATGTTGAGAGTGGTTGTAGCTTTCATGCAAAAGTCTGAAACGTGGTTACTAAGGCTAGGCGCCGTTGGTCCCTAGCCAAAAATCTCATGATTTGTCACCTCGAGTAGCTCGAGTGGTTCGGTATGAGACTTGTAAGCGACAAGTCTTGCGACAATTGATGATGTGGGTTCGAGCCCAACGGCTAGCCAATTGAAAAGAAAATAGTACTGACAGTCTTTCAGATGAGACGTTAAAATTAGGTTCCGTGTGACGGTGCTATACGCTGAGCACGTCACAGAACCAGACGTAACCAAAAATTGGTTTCGTTCTGTATCTTACATTAACACGCGAAAAGGGATATTCGGACATTTGCGTAAAGTGTCGTATCGGATCAGCCTGCGCAGTCCGCGCAGGCTAATCCGAGACGGCACTTTACGACTGCATTAGATTTTGTGCTACAGTAGACTTGCGCAAAACAGAAAATTACATAAAAACGGAATGTGTCGTTTCGGATTAGCCTGCGCGGACTGCGCAGGCTGATCCGGAACAACACTTTACGCAAATGTCCGAATGACCCTTTTCGCGTGTTGCAGGCCATTGTCATAACTAACAGCCGTCTGGGGAGTCGCCCATACAGGCAACTCTTGACGACGATAGATATAGAGGATATTTGTTGGGTTTTTTTTCAGTGAAAAATCGAAATTTATTTGATCTCGTGAACATCATCGGTAATATTTTCAGGAGTGGGGCAGCCACGAGTGAAGATATTACCGATGATGTTCACGAGATCAAATAAATTTCGATATTTTACCGAAAAAAAAAATCTATTTATTTCATGCTTTTAACCCATTCTTTGTTAGGACTTTTATCAATTCAGCAGTTGTTTTCAGTAATTCCCCTTGGCGTACCTCCCCCATCCCCCACATAAGAACGCATTACAATATTACGTAAAGTGCGAGAAATGTATGGTAAATGCGTGCAAATTACGTCATATTTCAATCTGGTTGAATGCGTTGCCTGCGCATGTCATATTCTTCGAAGATTCGACCTGTCTGCTCACTCGTCACAACTCGGCCGATTCCGTACCAACATCTAACCTCGTCTGTATAACAGTCGTTTCCATTTGAACTGCCAATCACGTGATCTTATACATGGCGGCGCCACAGTCAGTCGTTTAGCAACGACATAAACAACCTCGATGAAATTATTCACATCTATCTATCTGTCGGTGAATACTTCAATCGGAATTGATAAATCACGTTAAAATATTAATGTACGTGCTGTTTGTCAACTGAAATATCGTTAGAAAGATTTCGATAGAAAATTGAGACTCAAGTTTTCTTTTTTACGAGGAGCCTTACACTTTTCAGAACGGTAAACTGGCGTATTTCCAGCGATAATTGATTGATTGATTGATTGTATGGTGTTTAACGCCGTTTTCAACATTATTTCAGTTATAACGCGGCGGCCAGTGCACCTATCCATGCTTTCCTGGAGTCTCTTTTACCAGTACTCCGCACAATTTTTCTTTCCAAGCCACTGGCTGCTTTCCCACATAATCATCGTCGAGACAATGGTCAGCGGTGGAAGAGGAATGAATCCTGTCGCAGTGACTATCATCAATCCTCGGAAAGAAATTGACCAAGCCAGGGGTCGTAGCCACGGATCGAACGCTGGACCCGTGTTCTCAAGTCCTGCACGCTACCGACTGAGCTACCGGGGCTCGGCTTCCGGCGATAAAATGTACCGTGTAGGTGCATATCAAGCTACTAGATACAGCTGAGGGATTCGATGGCTCCCATCACCCGAGGTATGCCGAATGCTGTCGGCTATGACGCATCACCCATACCATATACATCGGAAAAGTTGGGCTTATACCGTAGCTAATACCCAAGCCTGTAGGGGCTGTTTTAATAAATGGCCGGTGCATAGGTTACATGCTAGCTGATCATAGCTGAATAAATCGCACCAGGTAGAGTTTTATTGAGTAAACGTTATTTTGAAATTCAAAGTAACGGTTTTCGTTTTGAAAAGTAGTCCGGTTCTGTACCCAATGTCAGCCAGAATAGCTCGAGTGGTTGGGCACGAGACGTGTTAGCGACAAATCTCGGGACACTTGGGGTGTGGGTTTGAGCCCCAAGGCTGGCCATCTAAGAAAAAAATAATACTAACAGTGTTTCAGGTTAGACGTAAAACTTAAGTACCGTAAATAAACGTAAATTCAATCAATCCTATATTTTTACGGCCGTATGGACGAAGGCTTTGAAGACATACTTGGCAAAGCAGAAAATACGAATCACCAGTGCTCAATGATTAGGTAGTTTTTTGTATCGCATCGATTAATGTACGAACATGCATTTGCTTTACATGAATGCATCTTAACTCTTTACCGAACGACATAATTTCTTTTTATTATAAAGTATTTTCATGACACGTTTTGTTTCTGTAGTGTTTTGAACATCATTTTAGCTCCATCGTTGAGCCCATTGCATAATTTGGGATTTGTCCAATTTCATGGAAAGCATTTGTAGAAGACAACAAAAATGTGTCTCAAAAAAAAAAAAGTTTTTACTCTCTCACATGCAAATTCCCTTTATTTGAGCAACATTTCATTTGTCGTTTGAAATATTTTTTTTAAAATAGATGGGTCTGATGTTTTTTGTCTGATGAAGAGTGTAACTCTGTACCAAGACGAGAGAATCCTAGACCAGTCCAATTTTAAAGCATTTGCAGAAATTTTATGAAACGAAATTCAAATGATGGAGTTTATATTTTTGAAAAGGGGAGAAAACATTGTGGGAAAAGGAGAAAACGCTGGTTACCAGCGTTTTCTCCTTTTTCCATAATGTTTTCAAAAGCATTACTCTTAAAACTCGGAATGGTGTTGTAAAGTATTAAATGTGTTTGACAAGTGTCTCAGATGTACCTGGTTGAATTTTGCATTAATTAAAAAAAAAAATGAAATGGGTTTACCATGGCAATTTCATCGAGAAGAAAAAGACTGCGGATATTAAAGGCCCTTCTACACCATTATCTTCCGCTAGGTGGCATTCTACAAATACACATCTATCTGATTTGGGCATTCTAGGGACAGAACCGGACTACTTTTCAAAATGACTTTAGAACCGGACTACTTTTCAAAACGACAACCGTTACTTTGATTTTTAAAATAAAATAAACGTTTACTCAATAAAACGCTACCTGGTGCGATCCATTCAGCTATGATCAGCTAGCATGTAACCTATGCACCGGCCATTTATTAAAACAGCCCCTACAGGCTGGGGTAATAGCTTCGGTATAAGCCCTACTTTTCCCAAATATATGGGATGGGTCATGCGTCATAGCAGACACGTCGAATCTTCGAAAAATATGGCATGCTCAGACAACGCCCTCTACACTAGCAAACATTTGTTTGCTAACACCACCAAATTTTTGTTTGTTTATGTTTGTCCGTAGGTTGTCTACACTACAACTAACAATGGCAAACACTGTTTGCATCCATCACATGATAAAAAGACAGCTTCGGACTGGTCAATATATTTAAAAATCACCAAACACCAGCAAACAGAGGAAAAAAAAAATGAACAGGGCCAAACATCACCAAACAGTGTTTGGTGATGTTTTCTTGTGTTTGCTGAATGGTCTATCCTAGCAAACTTTTGTTTGTAAACAACAGTTAACACGGTGTTTGGTGATGTTAGCCAACAAATGTTTGCTAGTGTAGACGGGCCTTAAATGAAACAACTATTCATTTTCGATACAAGCTCCACGTGGAAACTGTATGTCCAATATCGGCGTTCACAAATGAAATGTTTGTAGATCGATATCTAAATTTTGCATCAAATTTAAAACATGAGCCATGCTCTGATAAAAGGGGGGCATAATGC
Source organism: Hippopus hippopus (assembly GCA_946811185.2). Classification (NCBI taxonomy): domain Eukaryota; kingdom Metazoa; phylum Mollusca; class Bivalvia; order Cardiida; family Cardiidae; genus Hippopus; species Hippopus hippopus. Next base: position 3,145,528 of record OX328108.1, on the reverse strand, counting down.
ATCTCTGTGATGCACGATACGAAGCAAGTCATTACAGTATAATACATGCCTAAAAATCCGTTTTTATAACAGCCTACTGAATCATGAGGTACACTGGTCCTTTGACATACAGAAAATTGACCAATAGCCGCGGAAAAGTTTTGGCCAAGGTCGGCCTGCGCGGACTGCGCAGGCTGACCTGAATTAAGCCCCCTTTTCACAGAACGTGGCTCACATGTTTTTGTACGTTTTACATACATGTACTCAAATCTGTCCCGAAAAATCCCGAGTTTTAACGACCCTGAGGAGGAAGACCTTTGAAAACATTGTAGAAAAAAGGAGAAAATGCTGGTAAGCAGCATTTTCTCCTTTTCCCACAATGTTTTCTACCCTTCAAAAAACAAAAATTCAATTTTTGAGTTACATCTATTTTGTCGACTGCAAATGTTTTAAATTTGGACTGGTCCAAAATTTTGTCGATTGGTAAACGGTTAAAATAGTCAAAATTAAGTTCCTGACCTTCGACTGAATGTACCCCTGCCAGGGTACTTGTCACTAAACTGCGTAGATTTAAGCAACTTTTTGGGGATTTAATGTACACGCGTAAAATCCCTGCTTTACCCAAAGGTATGAACTAGTGTAAAGTTTTACAAATATTTATACTCAAATCGTAAAGTTACGCAGTTCAGTGAAACATGTTTTCAGAATTGGTGCTTGCTTATCTATATACTGCGTACACAAATTTCGTGTGACTTACGCAGTTTAGTGAAAGGTACCCCAGTGCGGCCGAACTTTTAGTCTACGATGTCAAATAAGTGACGTTATTAATAATTAGAAATCTGTTTCGGAAAGCGCGTAAACACAAATCAAATTCGCCAAAATGTTGGAACATTTCTTTCAGAGGCTAAAGATATTATTGCAACCGGAAAAAATACTGGTTTCTTGTATTTTCCCCCTTTTTCCTACAATATTTTCATTGGTCGTTTTCATCAGGATCGTCTAAAACTCACCACACTGTCCCGTGTCTCAACGACTCTGAAAAAGAAGGCTTTTAGAAAAATATGTGGAAAAAAGAGAAAATGCTGGTTCCCATAAATTCATAAATTCTAGTTTTGCAATTCACTTCTTATGCTAGGAACTGGAAATGTGACAAACCGAACAGTGACACGTTGTCAGACTTATAATTTCATACGTTCTTGAATTATATATGTGCATGAACTTTTATTTGATAAAATTATCGGACATACATAAATATATGAAAAGTGAATTATAAAACCTCCAGTTTAATCTTTAGTAGGGCAAATAGCCTGCGTTACTTCTGCAAATCAAATTAAATTGAATTAAATCTAATATTTATGATGAAACAAAGTATTTTAAAAAAGATGTTAGTTTTTTTTTTTTAGTTTATTATGTCATTGTTGCATGTATGCAATTTTGTACTTTTCATGTGACGATGAACTACTACGTAGTTCAAGCTGAAGCAATGAAATTTATTAATGTTCTGTTTTGATATAATTTATCATATACATGAAAGTTTTCTGATTCAAATACATGCGTCACACGAGCATAAAATATAATACACACCAGGGAAAAAAAAATCTGTAGCTACACGGTGTTAAATACGGTTCCTAATATGGCTTGCAACACGCAAAAAGGAGCATTCAGACATTTGCGTAAAGTGTCGTATCGGATCAGCCTGCGCAGTCCGCGCAGGCTAATCCGAGACGGCACTTTACGACTACATTAGATTTTGTGCTACAGTAGACTTGCGCAAAACAGAAAATTACATAAAAACGGAAAGTGCAGTTCCGTGATCCCTGATAGCAAGCAAGCCATCACATACTTATGGATCCGTAATATTCACTTTTTTTACAACCAACTTAATCATGAGATAGACTGGTCCTTGAGCATGCAAAAATTGACCAATGGCGAAAAGTTTCGGCCAAGGTCAGCCTGCGTGGACTGCGCAGGCTGACCTTGGTCGATACTTTTCGCAGACCCATTAAGCCCCCTTTTCACAGAGCATGGCTCATAGTTTTCTATTTCGTTAGTAACGGTATAGCAGTTGTTGTGTACCAAGAGATATAATATGAGCCATGCTCTGTAAAAAGGGGGCTTAATACATCTGCAAAATGTATCAACCCAGGTCAGCCTGCGCAGGCTCCGACAATAATGGCTAAAAAAAAAAAACAGGTAAGCTTGTCATTATTTTGTGCTCTTAAGTCTTTGAAATTCTAGAAAAGGAGAATGACATAAAATATTCTGGTCTTTCAACGTGTTTTCCAAACTGCGCAAAGTTGTAGCATGTGTATAGTTTTGTCTGAATCATTTGTGCCGTGGGTTGATCGTAGCCGAAATATTATGTAAAGGACCTAATTTCAGGCTGATACTGCCGCTAAATTATCAAATAGGAGAGAGTTTTGCGGTCCTTAATTAAGGCGTAGATTATGGTCTTGAGCTTTTCCATCCTTGTTTATTATGTCAGTTGAGTTTTTCCCTCCACAGATTTATACTTTCATTACTGAAAATATCCATTTCACCTATTCACTTATTTACTCATTTACTTATCCAAACTTTCATAATAGATCATTTGGAATTGTAAAGACATGTAGTAAGTAATCGCATGACTAAATGCATTTATTTTAGAATTTATATATGTATGGCTATAAACTATGTAATTTTTGTCAAATAAACGATGTTCTGTTCTGTTCTGTTCATTTTCTGCTTGAAAAGAATTGAAAAGAAATAACACAAAATTGGCATAAATAAGCAAGACATAACCTCTGTTTTTCCGTTAATATCCGTCACTCCCAAAATTTAAGTATGCGTTTGTACGACGAAACGTGATCCAACTTCTGAAAATACAATCGCCTATTTATCTATTCATTTATCCGTACCGCTATCTTATCGTTTTTTCCTCATTCATTAGTTTATCCCTGAAAAGCTGTATCTCTCTGTCTGTCTGTCTGTCTCTTTACAAGGCTCTAATGTCATACACGGTCTGGTGGTTTTGAAAGGATCTTATGCAAAATATTTGTTAAAAGAAACTAAATGATAGGTGCATTAGTCACCTCGCTGTTACAGAAATTATGTTTAACATGGCATTAACCGGCATTTTCTCCTTGTCCTGCAATGTTTTCTATCCTATCAAAGACAGAAATCATCTCATGAGCTACATTTATTTTGTCGTCTGCACATGCTTTCAATTTGGTCGAGTTCAAAATGTTACCGTTTGGTAAAGAGTTAACACGTCTAGTTGACACTTTACAAAACTACAAAGTGTAATAATAAAAGCCCAAATTGAAAGTATTTGCAGACGAAAGAAAAAAATCTTTCTCAAAAATTGAACTGAAAGTATCTGCAAGCCAAAGAAAAACTGTTTCTCAAAAATTGAAGTTGAAAGTTGAAAGTATTTGCAGACGAAAGAAAAAACTGTTTCTGAAAAATTGAAGTTGAAAGTTGAAAGTATTTGCAGACGAAAGAAAAAAATGTTTCTCAAAAATTGAAATTCGTTTCTAAAGGTAGTAAACATGGTAGAAAAAGCAGGAAATGCTGGTTACTAGCATTTTCTCCATTTTCCATCATAGTTTCAAAAGGACTCTTCTTTAGGTCGTTAAAACTCGGGACCGTGTGGAAAACCTTCAACCCTTAGGTTGCTAAGCGCGACTCACTGACCTTTTGCGGACAGTGTAGATCAAGATCAGACTGCACAGAATGTGCAGTCTGATTTTGAATCCACACTGTCCGACAAGGAGATATCTTTCCAGTAAGAAAAAAAACAAACTTTGAAATAGCAAAATATGAGTTTCCACAATCGACCTAAAAGTTTCATTTCATGTGAAAAGGCATGCTCTGGCAAAAAGGAGTTTAACAATCATTCATCTATAATTCATTATACCAAGCAAGTCATCAAATAATTATGAATCCATAAAATCTGGTATGCCCAACAACTGACTAAATCATGAGGTAGACAAGTCTTTTGACATGCAGGAAATTTACAAATAGCAAAAAGGTTTCGAACCATGTCAGCCTGCGTGGACAACGCAGGCTGACATGGGTCGATACCTTTTTCAGATGCATTAAGTCCTCTTTTCACAGAGCATAGCTCATTTCAAACGTCGAAAAGGTTACAGCTAGGAACTTGCATTCCGATGCCCTCCTGTTGTTCCTGAATTCTGTTCCTGGTGCTGTAATTTTATTGGCGTGTTTCTTTTTCGCTCGTTTAATTGTCAGGTATTGAAACTCTTTCAAATCGATCCTTTTAACACCTCTTTGGTCCTCGATTTTTCCTAGAATGCTTTCTTGTTTTTCTAACACCACTGTCAAGTGGTAATTGATTGAAAGAAATAAAACAGATAAGAAAAATGAATGAATGAATGAATGAAAGAATGAACGAACGAATGACCGAACGAACGAAGGAACGACCGAACGAACGAACGGACGGACGAACTAACGGACGGACGGACGGATGGATGAGAGGGTTGGTGGACGAAAACGAACGAATGAGTGAATGAATGAATGACATGCTTGGCAAAGTATTATATCCTAAAAGGAATGAAAATTGAAATAAAGAGAAAAGAAAATGTAAAAGTGAATAATAAATTCAGCTACCGATCCAGCTGTTGTGTTTATGGTGACAACAGTTAGGACCCTCGGGCTATATCAACGAACTCACCAATACGGGTACTAAGAGCTTAACGTTTCTATTCTATTTATAGTCGTTGGGGTGAAATACTTTTAAGCTGCATTATTTAAAACAGAATTTGAACAAGTGCCGAGATTAAAATGTCTCTCGCACAATACGGAATGTTGTGTTGCATCGACAAAATCCTTCCTCTTTGCTTTTACAGAGTTTATCCACTGGCAACGAATCTGTGGCCTGTTTTCTTTTGGAAAGTCATGCAACGAAATTCCATCGGCGTTTGTAGAGTTGCATCCAAATGCGACACAATATTTACCTCTCCTAGGTGTTTTCGGAATATTTTTCCTTTCTTTTGGATTTTGCATCTCTCTACCAGCTATTTTCTTTTACGCTAGAAGACGTGTAACCTTTTTCTTTTGTCGAATAAGATTTAAATCGTACTTTTTTGATGGTATTCCCTTATAAATCCACTGACGCTATAGCTAAACAAAATCAGTGGGTCACACTTCCTACGTCACTTCCGGTTTAGCGTAGATTTGAAAAAATCGCAGAGGTGTGCAAATTACTTTTTTGCTAATATCTCCATTTTTACAAAACACATGAATATAATTTCTATATTTTTGAGATTACTAATATTTATGCCTTCATATATCCAAAAATAGCCGAGGGCTGGAGTTACCCTTTAAGGGACGGAGGGGAGTATGTAACTTATTCTAATAGATCCTTTGTCTTATATCGTTTTGCTTCAAAGAATCGTGAAAGCCTGTCATAAAGAGACCGATTTATCATTTGTAAAAAATCTGCTGAAGTGTCGATGAACCCCTGTCTAAATGTCGATATAAACAAAGCCGTCGGTGAGTTTTATAAATTGTAAAAAAAAACCTGCATACCCAACCCACACTTAAGGTAGACCCCCCCCTCCCAACGCTTCTAGTGCAACATGGAATAAAATTTATTGTTAGTTGATAAATAAGGATTTATACTGATATAATACTTTTGCACATTTTTAACTGACCAGAAATTCCTTTGATGTCTATCTTGAAATTATTTGTTGATACTTTTTGTTAGTTTCCTGAAAAGGGAGGTAATTATTATCTCCCTTTGTAATGAGAATATAGTGGTTTTAGATTTATAAATGATAATTCTAAGAAGGAAAAAAAGGAAAAATTGACTCGGTTAAAGTAGTACAATAATACTCATTTTTAATCATAGCAAATTTTGTAGGATTACATTATTGTGGAAATAGCTGTTTTCCATTAGGAGGGTTCTACCTTAAGCCTTATACAAGGCAAAAAATTGAGCTCCGCAGAATGGATGCTCTTTCACATTGGTTCCCTCCCCCCAAAGAGAAACTGAGAGAGAAAGAGTAGAGTGAAAGAAAGAGAGGAAAGGAACGAGGAGAGAGAGATACTAAGGCGAGAGAGAGCTTGGCACAAGTCTTTACCAGACGACAAAACGTCGCACTTGTCCGAAATGAAAGCATTTTCAGACAACTAAATAGGGGATATTTGTTTTTTACGGTGAAAGATCGAAATTTATTTCATCGAGTGAACATCATCGGTAATATTTTCACGAGTGGCGCGGTAACAACTGTTTCCGCCTTCAATTGAAGAGTTAGAATACAAAAATCGGTATTTTCACTGGTCGTAACCATGAAATATCGAAAAATATTTCACCGATATTTCTCGATAACCTACCGGAAAGCATTAAATAATTTGATATAGTTCAAACGATAGGATTTGTCTTTGTAAGGGTAGAAAGCGCTGTGGGAAAAGGAGAAAATCATTTCGTTTTAGAGGTATCTTGCTCTAACATCGATATACATGTACTATACGAATTTTGAAAATGCAATCGAATCAGCACTGACTGGAAGAATGATGTCTTGTAACATTTGCAATTCATTTGTCGTTTGTGAGCTTATGCATTATCAGTTACACTGCAAGAGTGGATTTTCCATCACCCTATAAACGCGAACCTTATACCTCACCCTTAGCATCTTTGGCACGACATGTGGTCTACGAATATTGAATTATTTGAGGTCCAAAGTACAAATTTACCGCTTGTACCAGATATCATGAAGAAGACAATGATATATAAAAATTGTGTGTGTGTTTGTCGTTTTTTTTTTTTTTTTAATTTATTCCTAAACATAAAATGATACCAGAAATGGTGATGTGCCAGTCATTACGTTTCAGTTTTACGACATCGGCATGTTCACTTTATATAATAGATGAATACACACTCAAATACCCCCTCCCCCCGCGCCAGCAAAATACCACTTACCCACCCACTCACGCGCTCACTCACTCACTCACTCAGTCAAGAGAAGAGAGCTAGAGAACAGAAAATATACAAATGGAAAATGAACTAATGACTAAATGAATGAATGAATGAATGAATGAATGAATTCGGCTAATCAAGATCAACACAGCAGTATTTTTAAAATTTAGACAGACTATTGTTAGATTATATTTTTCACCTTTGACAAAATCAGTCCTTTGTATTTTCAGAAAATCGGTCACGTTTTATCGAACAAATGTGTACTTTCAGTTTTTAGAGTGAAGGGTATCAACGGGAAAACAGAGCTTATGTCTTTAGTAAATTACCGAATGCTAAATGTTTGAATGGAAGCCCTCATACACTGCTGCCGACGACATAATCAGAGCCGATCCACATAATAGGAGTCAGTTGTGTGTTATTTATTTTCAATTCTTTGCCAGCATCGAATGAAAAAGTTCAAGACAATAATTCACGCATTTAAGACAGCAAAAATCTCTCTAATTTGCGAGTTTAATGGCAATATCAACCTGAAATTAGGTCCTTGATGTAATATTTCGGCTACGGTCAACCCACGGCACAAATGATTCAGACAATACTGTACACATGCTACAACTTTCCACAGTGTGGAAAACATGTTGAAAGACCAGGACAGTGCATGGCTCTCTCTCTCTCTCGCTCGCTCTCTAATTACAAAGACTTAAGAAAATAAGTACAAAGAATGACAAGCTCAGCTATTTCTTGAGTTGTTTTGAGCCGATATTTTTGGAGCTGGAAGACTCCGATTATGAAGTTTTCTACCCGTGTTCATTCTCTCTTTGATACAAAGTGTTCGAAATTTTGTTCTATAGAGATAACCTCAGTGCTTATAAACCCGTGTACACATAATGCCTGTATTAAATAACCAAGCCCTGAAAGCGAGACCCTTAACTCTTTACCAAACGACAAAAATTTAGAATGGTCCAAATTGAAAGCACTTCCAGACTACAAAATAAACGAAATTCAAAAATTGAAATTTGTTTCCAGCAGGGTAGAAAACATTGTGGGAAAAGGAGAAAATGCTGGTTACCAGCATTTTCTCCTTTTCCCACAATGTTTTCAAAAGGCTCCTATCTAAGGGTCGTAAAAACCAGGGATTGTTTGGTAAAGGGTTAAAGCTGTACACCAGGGGTTTCAATTTCAACATTTACACACGCAAGCAGGGATCGTATACATGTATATAGAGTGTATAGAATTGTGCATATGTGATCCCTGATGCAAGCCAACAAATCAATCTTTAAACTAGGTTACTATGACAAGCTGGAAGTACAGCTGTCCCCACTTTGAAAATTATTATTGGAAAAGGAGAAATCGCTCCTAATGAGCAATTTCTCCTTTTCCCACTATGTCTGCTGAGCTGTTATCTTATTTTTTTCCTTGAAAAATTTAACTTCAACAGTGACCTTCATCCTGGTTTTCTGACGAAATAAGCACGGATAGGTGCCATTTTCATTTTTTCTTATTGTTAAGAATTAAAAATAAAATACTATAAGTGTGGAAATTTTAAGAAAAATCTGTCCGTTAGAAAGTATGTATTTATTAAAGATTAACCATGAATTTGGTCAAACTATCTCCCTTTTTAACTCAATGGTCTATATATAACATGCATATTAGTACATTTACCATGCTCAGAACCAGGCTTTTATATATTTTTTGTGCAAAATTATATGAATTTTCATTAAAATGATGTACGTTTGTATATTTTCCGGTAATTTTCCTATTTAACGGACTATTAAAGAAAGGCGTGTTAAATCCAATATAAACTAAATTTTGGAACTGTATATACCTTTTTCCAAAGTGAATTTCTCAGAAACCAGCACGGTGACCCGTATCTTTCTTTACTGTAATCTCCCAGAGATATGATGAGCTGTCTAAGTGCAAAGTTTTAAAAACATCTGTCCGTTACGTAATTAATATCATTAGATTTGACAGCATATCCTTGTCCCATTTTTTTCCCGAATCCTTCTCCTTAATTAACGCGCTGAAAGCACTGGAAAGTCCGTGGTTTCTAAGCAAAAAGGCTCCTTCTCCGTCAGTATTTTGTCTCTCTTCTTTACCTGTTACATTTTATATGTCCTTAAAAGGGAATGCAATATTTCAGTCTTTACAGGCAAAAGCCTATTCGAGAAACAGATATAGGTAACGTAACCACATTTGACTGATTCAAAGAAGCACAACACAAAATAGAAATTTGATCTTTCATTTCGAACTGATGCAATACAAGTTACATATATAATTACACAAAAGGAAACGAATTTTAGGGCAACGAACCGTTGTTTAAAGTGAAAGCATCTGGTGTTACAGTTTAAATAAAAGAAGAATAAAAAACATGAGGCATGCTCTAGCAAAAGGGGGCTTAATGCATCTCCGTGATCCATGTTACCAAGCAAGCCATCACGTAATTATGGATCCATAATATGCACTTTTTTTAACAACCGACTTTATCATAAGGTAAATTAGTCCTTGGACATACAGAAAGTTGACAAATAGCGAAGAGTTTCGGCCCAGGTCAGCCTGCGCGGACTGCGCAGGTTGACTTGGGTCGATACTTTTCGCAGATGCATTAAGTCCCCTTTTCACAGAGCATGGCTCATATATAAATGACTTGGCAAATTTTAAACCATTCAACCTTTTTTCTAGGAACGTAATCCGAAATCGTAGCCCCCATTCCTATAAAGGGATTATATCCAATTAAAGTCACAGTAAAGTCCAACTGAATAAAAAAATCTGTTTATAAAATAAAAGTAAATTTCATTTTTACCATGTAAAAATATGGCGATTATTATGACTTTTACGATATGTAAAGGTGCAGTTCGCAAAAGTTCCAGTCAATGGCGGAAAAAAGAATTTTGAAACTAGAACAGATCCTACCATGCCGCATTATCTGTTTGTTTACATCGATGATCGCCGACGATTAGCCGACTTTTCGTCGTAGATGTCCGCAGTGACGTGATAGTGACGTAAACACCACGTGATCATTCAAGGCGTCGAAACAAACCCTTCATTCACTTGATCGTTTAGTCCCCGTTCTAGGCTTGAAAAACGTAAGTTTATCGACATCGTAAACAGAAACGACGACACAGCCTGATCATCGCTTATTCATTTATCATCAATACAGGAAGAGTTTACTACATCTAAATAAGAAAACAGGTTCAGAATGAGCAATCTTACTCTCCGATGACCTAATATTGGAATTGTAAACAATAGTCCTGTGAACTACGTCATAGCACTAATGAGATGCAATGTTATCACGTGACGTTCTCGAAGACCTAGTTCGAATATACGCGAACGATAAGGTTGTCTCGATCAATGGCGTCCCTGAAATTGACAGGCTTCTCTATGCATTTTCGCACACGTATATCATGGCAACCAATGCAGTAACTGACACGTGCGAGTTTTCTCCGATATTATATATGTGTGTTGTGATGGGTTATCCGATATATTTTCGAGTTATAAAGGGTGAAAATTACCTGTTTTTGGACTTTACTGGGGCTTTAAGATGTGGTTAATGGTGTATATTACAAAATGTGCACGTGCATCTATATTGCGCATATTTCTCACAGATAGAAAATCTATCAGAGCCTCTGTTGTATTTTTCACACAGACTGTAATACTAAAGGTGAACCTTTCTTTGGACAGTAAAAGCTGAAAAAAAAAGATCTGTGAACTGTCACTGTGAAATAACTGGAATTCTGTTGTTCCAGCTTTACACACCAAATGAACAAGCATAGGCAGGAAATTTGAAGCTGTGGGAGTATCACTATTTCCGCTTTCAAAAACAGTGTGGGAAAAGGAGAAATTGCTATTAATGAGCAACTCGACATTTTCTCACTATGAATAGAATAAAGCACATCATATGTCTATATGGTACTGAAAAACCAGTAAAGCAACGATGGAAGTGAGAAAATGCTATCATCAACATATTTCTTCTTTTCCTACTATGATTTCTATTCTGCCATAAAATTAAGTATCCCTTGTCTAGAGTAAGGGTCAAAACATTGTGGGAAAAAGAAGCCATTTCTCATAAAAGTATTCACAACTGGCCTGCAACATGCGGAAAGGAGCTTTCGGACATTTACGAAAAGTGTCGTCTCGGATCAGCCTGCGCAGTCCGCGCGGGCTAATCCGAAACGACACTTTCCGTTTTTATGTAATTTTCTGTTTTGCGCAAGCCTACTGTAGCACAAAATCTAATGTGGTCGTAAAGTTCCGTCTCGGATTCGCCTGTTCGCAGGCTGATCCGAGATGACACTTTACGCAAATGTCCGAATGCCCCTTTTCGCTTGTTGCAAGCCAGCTACTAACTGAATGGAATAAAGTGGCACCAAAACATTATGGACCGAACTGAATATGAGCCAATATGCTTTTGAAAGCAAATTGTAAAAGAGATGCCATTGCTTGTATGACAAATGGCTTCTTTTATCACGATTTTTTTATGGTCTAATTATCAAAAATTTGAATGCCTCAAAACCGAATTGGAACTGGAGCAGAACTGCTAAAACTATTGCTTTCTCAGAGTTAAGGCACTGAAACCTTTGAAACATTGCAGACAAAGAAACCACTGTTTATGTGGGCATATCTCCTTTTTGTACAATATATTCCAATTTTGATGTACATAGGATGCTTGATTGTATTATTAAAAATTCTGATATTAAGTTGTTGCTCATTAGGCTAAGGGTTGCCTCTAGTCAATTTTTTTCGACATGAGTCCAAGTTTTCCTTAAAAAAAAAAAAACTTTCACAGTGAACTTTATCACCGTTTTCTGAGGAAATAAGCACGGATATGTACAATTTCTATTTCCCCTTAATGTTTAGAATTATTTATACTATAAGAGTGGAAATTTTAAGAATATCTGTTCGTTTGAAAGTTTTTTTTTTTTTTCTTTTTTTTCTTAATTAACCCTTAGTTCTTTCAAATTATCTCCCTTTTTTGCTCGATGGTCCATATATATATAAAACACGCATACTGATGCATTTAACATGCTCAAAATTCTCATAAAAGTGATTTACATTTGTAATTTCTTGTGGTACATATATTTCTTTCCTTTGACTATTAAGAATGATGTGTATAAAATTGGAAATATAATGAATTTGGACATACATATTCCTTTTTACAAAGGCAAATTTCTCAGAAACGAGCACGGTGACCCTAATTTTTTTTTTTTACCATTAACTCATAGAGACATGATGAGCTGTGTACGTGCAAAGTTTAAAAAAGAAATCTGTCCTTTAAAAAAAAAAAGTGATATTATCCTTTAAGCCAAATCAAAAGTTGTGTTTATTTCTAACTTAAAAATTAGATTTTGTTGTTCAGAAACGGTTTGTGAAAAAGGTCAAGATTATTGTCTGTTCGCCACAAGATTTCCTGGACACTCTACAACAAATTTACAAAATGGTTGGCCAAAGCAGTCCTCCATTTTCCACCATGTTTTCTGGCTTCTGGCCTCATCGAAAATCTGTCTTACATATTTGATCTACTTTTTTCCCCAACCCATTGCATTAAGTTTGCTAAAAATTTGATTACGCAATGTTTTACACAACCGTCATATGTTTTTACGAAGAAAAAAGTTAAAAAAACATCATGGAAAAAAGTGAAATACTGATTACAAGATTTTTTTTTATTTTCTCACGATTTTGTGTACTGTAGATGCTTACTACATTGAATTGTCGATATGAAATGGCTTGCAACACGCGAAAAGGGGCATTCGGACGTTTGCGTAAAGTGTCGTCTCGGATCAGCATGCGCAGTCCGCACAGGCTAATCCGAGACAGCACTTTACGACTATACTAGCTTTTGTGCTACAGTAGACTTGCACAAAACAGAAAATTACATGAAAACGGAAAATGTCGTTTCGGATTAGCCTGCGCGGACTGCGCAGGTTGATCCGAGACGACACTTCACGCAAATGTCCGAATGCCCTTTTTCGCGTATTGAAGGCCAAATAATCACCTTTTATGGCTTTTGACTGTAAAAGGGTGAAAACAATTCGAGCGATGCTCTGGCAAGAGGGGGTTTAATATATACCCGTGATACCTTATACAAAGCAAGTCATCATAAAATAATGGATCTATAAAATCCATTTTGTCTAACAGCAGACTGAATCATGAGGCAGAATGGTCTTTTGACAAGCAGAAAATTGACCAATACCAAGAGGTTTCGAAGACTGATCCAAATTCAAAGCACTGCTGACTAAAAAATAAATATCAGTCAGATGATATGATTGTTCAATAAAAAGACAAAGTATTTTAGCGAAAAGGAGAAAATGTTGGTTACCAGCATATTCTAAGTTTCCCACAACGATTTTTAACACCTATTCCGTCTCAGGGTCGTTAAATACGAAACTGTATACCTGCATTTTCTCCTTTTCCCACAACGTTTTGAAAACTTTTCTTCCTCTGGGTCGTTAAAGACGGGATTATGTGGTAATGACTTAACCCTCAGACTGCTAAGCGCTACTCTCTGATCTTTAGCGGACAGTGTAGATCAAAGATCAGACTGCACAGAACGTGCAGTCTGATCTTTGATCTACACTTTCCGATAAGGACATATTGTCCCCCCCCCCCCAAAAAAAAAAAAAAAAAGAAAAGAAAGAAAACCTTTCAAATAGCAAAAACTGGATTTTTACTTTCGGCTCAAAAATTCAAAAAATTCGTTTCCCTTATTTAGCAGGATTAGGGTTAAGTAAAGATGATTCAAATATTCAAGTAAATGACATTTTTCTTATTTTCTTTACAGTACCATGATTAAAGAACAGAACAGATTATCTCCCTCTACTTCAATGTTTATTGCTGCCTCGATGACGTTGGTATCTATCATCGTGTTTGAACTTGTGTTTGATGCCCGACTTTCTGCGATAGTCCCTATAAAACAAAGGTATTGGAACAAAACAGTCCTGGAGAAAATTCAAACCAAGCAGACCCTCCAATTGATTCTTCACAATCAAGATGGCGGAAAAGACGAGCACTTTCGGTCTAACAACGCGAACCCTGAAAAACAGATCCATTCTCCTATAAAAACATCTACAGGGCAACGTAAGGCATCAATAAAAATAGTTTCATACACGCCATACCATGGTATGCTGAGGAATGATCAGAAAAAAGTAAACATGTCCAGATGTATGTACAAAAACTGTAACTTGACTGTGTCAAAGAGTACCCACGGGGCGCACGCCGTTATCTTACAAGGCAGTAAACCTACCAAACCACTTCCGGTTCGAGAAAACAACCGACAGATATTTGTCTTCGCTTCGCTCGAAAGTCCGTTATATTTGAGCCAAATCAATCTAAAATCATCGTTTTGGAACAATTTTTATAACTGGACGATGACATACAGAAGGGACTCGGACGTTCCTTATCTGTATGGATATGTTGTTCCACGTTTCGAAAAATATAATAACGTTTTTGCCGAACTAGAAGCATCACGCCTTGATCTTAGAGAAAGGAAGTACATTGAGTACGAAGAGGAAGTATTTAAAAGACCGACTGGACTCGAAAGTAAGGATTATAAAACCATATTTCGACAGAAAAATATAACAGCGGCCTGGTTGGTAAGTCACTGTAGAACAGCCAGTCGACGAGAAGATTATGTGAAGGTCATGCAGAATACTATTGACGTTGATATTTACGGAGATTGTAACAAACGTCACTGTTCACGTGACTACGCTACATGCGATAAAATTCTAATTCAGAACACCAAATTTTATTTAGCATTTGAAAACTCTGTTTGTGAAGATTACATTACAGAAAAAGCATTTAAGTGGTTTGAAAAAGACATAATTGTTGTGGCACGTGGTGCTCGAAGGTACAGTAATTTATTGCCAAAAGGCACATACATTGATGCCGATAACTTCCGGAATGCAAGCATGCTTGCTCTGTTCTTAAAAGATCTGGGGTCGAATGAAAGTGAGTATATCAAATACCTTCAAAGAAAGGATATGTACAAAGTTATTCCGCGCAGTTTCATGACGCAGGTAGCCTACTGCAACTTATGTCGAAAACTGAACGACTTGAAAACGCACGAAAATCGTTTTGATATGGAGAAATCTTGGACCGGTGATGCATGTGTAAGACCCAAAATGGTGGAGGTCTGATCGTGTAGGTTATGAAAGGAGATCTAGAACCTTGCAATCGTTCATAGTCCAAACGAAGAATATTTAACTCTTTATAGGACAGTTAAATTTTGAACTTGTCCAAATTGACAGCATTTGCATACAACACATTAACTCTAAGGCTGCTAAGGGCGATTCAAGTACCTTTTGTCGATCAAGATCAGACAGCACGTTCTTGGATCTACACTGTCCAATAAGGAGATATCACCACCACCCCCCCCCCCCCCCCAAAAAAAAAAAAAACTTTGAAATAGCAATATTTGGGTTTTTACGATCGGCTTGAAAGTTTCATTTCACTTAATTAGAAGGCTAAGGATTAAATAGGCCTAGATTGAAGAGATTTGTCATAAAAAATGGAAGAAAAGGAGAAATAGCAGCATTTTCTCATGTTCCATAAATGTTTTCAAAGACCATTTTCCCCAGAGTCGTTGACACAGGGGATTGTGTGGAAAAGAGTTAAAGAGAAATGTATATTACGAGGGCTGACTGGTAAATTGTGAGCTTTATATTGAAGGAGTTAAGCAGCGATGTCCTTTCTCAGCCCTACTATTCCCTGATTATTTAAAGCTGTGTACCCGAAAACTGGTATCATTTGGTCGATTTATGTCGAAGTGGTAGCACTCTAACACCATGGTCACATTTACGGTCATGCACGTAGTTGACCGTAGTTCATTTCAAACGTAGTCTGCCGTAATATTACTACGGTCAGCTAGGTTGATGTACGTTCGAAGTAGGTTCAAGATTGGGAAAAAGGGAAAATGTAAAAAGGTCTCACTAGATTGCACTACTTGTAAGTACGGTCAACTGAACAACTGCGAGCAAAGTGGCTAGGGTTAACTAGGGTATCACTACATCTAACTACGAGTAACTAAGTTACACTGCATACAAACTACGTCCTCAGTACGCAAAACTACGGAAAATTAGTGTCAACTGCGTTAAGCTACGGTAAAACATTGTGACTGCGCCTGCTTAGTACGGACAAACAAGTTTCAATGAATCGATATATATATACCACCTTTCCAGACTTTGAAAAATTGCGTTAGAGGCCAGTTTAAATAGAATTTGCATCGGTTTTTAAATACAACCTAAAAACTCGTGTACGAGTCTGTCTGCAAATTACTGGAACTTTAAATCATTTCAAATTTGAAAAAAAAAAAGAATTCATTTCACGCGTTTTAGATTAAATTCCCATCCACCAGAAATTGAAACTCGTAGGAGAAATGGTATTGATGGATGATTGCCTTTGTAAATCATGAAGATATGAAATGATTCATTGGTGTTTTACGCTGCTTTCAACGTTATTTCAGTCACTTATACATGTATTTCCTGGGTTTCACCAGTACTAGGCTAGGGATCTGAAGTTTCTTGACCACGAAAAGCCCAGTTGATCCAGTGAGGCTCGAACCCGGGGCATCCAGGTCACAAGTCCTACATAGTACCACTGAGCCACGCAGGACCCCTGTGAGATATAAAAGATACCGAGTCTGAATATCATTTCATGTTATTTTGCCCGCCCAGTCTACGCAAACAATACATTGGTAAAAATGCATTGCATTCGTCACATAAGTTTAATCAACTCTGTCACACTTTAAAAATAGATCATTGTACATATTGTCTAGATACATAAACCTTTTACCACACAAGCCCGAGTTTTAAATGAGAAAATGCTCGTTACCATCATGTTTTCCTTTTATCACAATGCTTTCTGCTGTGTTACTAATTATAGGCAAGCTCCATCCCTTGTGCCACTTTGTATTTTTCGTCTGCAAATTCTTTGAATTTGAACGACCCAAATTTTATCGTTGAGTACAGTGTTAACTTTTTAGAAGCATTAACTTTTAGGGAAAAATCAGTCGATAATATGCCAAATCATACAAGCCAGTTAATCAACTTCGTCAGATACCATTTTTTGTAGACTTTTTTTTCTTGATATTTGAAAATGTTGTGGTGTTTTTCTACCTACGCACTTGGTTATGGGTGTTAAGTAAGTTATTGTCTTACGAAATTTATATATATAGACATTTATTTCACACCTACAATTTAACGTCCAATGAAATCGCTTAAATACTACCACGTGAGTACAGAATATCTTATTCCATATTGGACGCTGTAGAGTCCAATATGGATTTTTCAGAACGAGGCTAGAGTCCCGAATATCGATATATGACCGGAAGAGTAGTCTACTGAAGTCCGTTGTCAAAAAAGCAATTTCAAAACCCTCTTTTGATATGTTTTGATTTTATTTATTTATTATTATTTAAATTGAAATGGCCCTATACTTGTCGTTTACTTTAAAGTCAATAAGAAAGTGGGAAATAAAGAGGTCAATGAACATGCCTGGGTACAATACTGAATTTAGTTGGATTCGTACACTGCAGAACCAGTCTATATTTTGTCGCCTCGTCCAAAATATAGACTGCTTCTGCAGTGTACTCATCCAATAGAATTCAGTATTGTACCCAAGCATGTTAAATAACCTCATAATATTCGATTAGTTTTATGTAAATGAACTAATTGGATGGATGGACGGATGGATGGATGCGTGGACGATTGTATGTATGTATGTATGCACGGACGTACGGACGTACAGACGGACGTATGTATGTATGCATGTATGTATGTATGTATGTATGTATGTATGCATGTATGTATGTATGTATGTAATCCTTTGTAACATATGTGACCCCTGGGGCAGGACCGTCTTTGGTCGCGGGACTATAACTTGAACAATCTACATAGGGATCCACTAGATGATGCTAAAAAAAAAATGAGCCGTGCTCTGGCAAAAGGGGGTTTAATGCATCTCCGTTATACATGACACTAGCCCAAGTCATCACATAATTATGGATCCATAGGAGCCACTTTTTTCGACAACCGACTCAATCATGATGTAGATTGGTCCTTTGACAAACAGAAAATTGACCGAAAAGTTTCGGCCCAGGTCAGCCTGCGCGGACTGCGCAGGCTGGCCTGGGTCGATTTTTTTCGCAGATGCATTAAGCCCCCTTTTCACAGAGCACAATTCATCAATAGTAAAGGCCCCCCCCTCCCAGATCTAATAAGAGTTTGGAACACGAAAGTTTTTCACCGTATAAGCCATGGATAATAAAAGTTGACCGACTATGCCCCCCACCCCATATGATCCAAACAATCTTGGCAGCAGTTCACGAGATTTCGACTCTTCATGCCAAATGTTGTAGCCTTAGGCTTTATGGATTCAGACAAGAAGGTTATTGTAAGATTTGCCAGGTTTCTCCGTATCTGTTGCCGTTGCCCGGCCGGGTAGCTCAGTGGTTAGCGTATCTGACTCGTGACCTGGAGATTGCAGGTTCGATACCCGGTTGCGGCGAACCTTCTATCCGGCGATTTTTCGCCTCTCACCTCTGATGCATGGGAGAAAAGTAGACAGTGGCTTTGGAAATAAAGTTGTGTCAGTACTGGTGTGAGAAAGCCAGGAAACACATGGGTGCGTCACTGACCGCCATGCTATGACCTAAGCTGTTAAAATGGCATTAAACTCCAATACAAACAAACCAAAGCAACCAGAATTTTGCATGGAAATAAATTTTTCAGCACCCTGGAAAGTAGCTTGGCAAAATGAACATTCCTTACGGTGAAGTTTGGTTTCAGTCGGCCTCGTGGTTTGGAAAAAGATGTTTAAAGGCAATATAGACACACAACCCACGATACAGTTGACGCACAACGCAGTTGACACTTCGCTGTCCGCGAAGGCTGACATGGGTCGATACTTTTTGTAGATGTATTAAAACCCATTTTCATATAGCCAATATCAATAGAAGCGTAGAAAGTTTTTTTTTTTTTTAATCTGAAAGACTTGACTAAACAAGCAGACCGTATGGATGCAAGACCTGACTGTACGTTCTGTGCTCTCTAATCTTGTCCTATCCTGTCATCTAAAAAAGCCACTACTTCGCGTATGACGCTGAACAGTTAAGCTGTCATTTGTTCAACTCTTTAGCAAACGACAAAATTTCAGACTCCTCCAAATTGAAAGCGTTTGCAGACGACAAAATAAATGTTGCTCAAAACACGAAATTTGTCTTTGATAATTAGAAAACATAGTGGGAAAAGGAGAAAATGCTGGTTACCAGCATTTTCTCCTTTTCCCACAATGTTTTCAAAAGTCTCTTTTCTTTGGGGTCCGGTTAAAACTCGGGATTGTAAGGTACAGGGTTAACTCTTATAAGTAATTCTTTGCACTTTTCTTCTCTGTGAATTTTAACATTTATCTGTTATTCTGTCTATCCCTACCATAAATCTGTCTTCCACCATACAATATGCATTAGTATCATGTAAGCCATACTGTGGAAAAGGGTGCTAAATGCATCTACGTAAAGCATTGTACCAAGCAAGGCATCACATAATTATTGATCCATAAAATCCATTTTATAAAAATACTGACTAAATCATGAAGGAGACTCGTCTTTTGACACGCAGAAAATTTACCAAAAGCAAAATGTTCCGGCCCAGGTCAGCCTATGCGGATTACACAGGCTGACCTGTTTCGATACTTTTTGCAGATGTATCGTGCTCCCTTTTCACAGGGCCCTCCTCATTTCAAATTGAGCTATGCTCCGGCAAAAAAGGGGTGATGCATTATACAAAGCAAGTCATCACATAATTATGGATCCATAAAATTCATTTTGTCTAACAACCAATTGAAATCATGAGATAGAATGGTCCTTTGACATGCAGAAAATTGACCAATAGCAAAAGGTTTCGGCCCAGGTCAGCCTGCGCGCACTGCGCAGGCTGGCCTGGGTCGATACTTTTTGCAGTTGCATTAAAATCTCTTTTGACAAAGCACGGCTTATATGGATTGTCTGTATTTGGCTATGAATATTGCCTTTGCATTTTCATGCTAAATAAAATGAGAAATGGAGACGTATGGGTATAATTTTTCTATGTTTGAATAGATCCTATTGTAAACATGTGTCATTTTAACAACATCCATACCCCCAAAAAACTTTGAGGTAAATTGGCTCTTGCTGCAAACTGATATTTATTGTTGGTACTTTTTGTAGAAAAGTTTTATAGAATACAGAGATATCATCACGGTAAATTTAAAATTTCAAGGGACTAACGTGCAGTCACACTTGAACAAATTCCACAAAAAAAAAAAATAAATAAATAAAAACTAGGCAAAACGCACTGAGAACGGGATGAAATGCAGGAAAGTGCACAGTTTTCAAGCTGATTCTTCATCTCTACTTCGCCCATGCCAAGACGTAATTGCATATTGCATGTCCCAGCTAAGTTTTTTTCGCGCTCTTGATCAAGTGTTATTATATCTCTGTCATTACTAAAGATACAGGGTGTCCCAAAATATAGGTGTCCCAGTTTCAAAGTTCAATTTTGCTACAAAATATTCAACATAGTTGGATGGCTCTTCATGATATCATCTAAAAACATCTGAAATTTTGTATAAACAGTGATTTGAAGGACTAATTTACCTTCATTTCCTCAGAATATACATGCTCTTTATGTACACCCTTTTTCTGCCGTACAAGCCTGACATGACGTCAAAAAATGTTAATTATGTTTTGCCAGGTGCCCTCTGTAATCTTCCGTATTTCCATACAAATAACAGATCGGAGTTTAGTTTAACGTGCTGGTTAATACTTATACATCTGTATTTACTTAAAACCTGGACTTGTTGTTAATTATCAAAATGGGAACCCATATAAGAACGAAATATTCAATTATATATAGGGTACATTGTTTATAACGGTAATGTAATAAATTTTACACCATTTGATAAGTTTAAGAATAACGTTTTATGACGCGCACATTGTAACATTGAACGATTTGAGAGGCGTCTAGCGCGTCTGTTAAAACATGCATCGATTTACGTCAAATGTTCAAAATGGCGTCCATTTTGACGTCGGATGGCATTCGGTCTCTTCACGAAATTCACTTTCATTGACTTGATCCGTATTCACTAACCATTCTTAAGAACATTCTTAGTCTTATTTTCCAGAATTTTCTAAAGTTAAAAGTAACACAACTTCTGACTGGCTAAAACATTTGGTTTAGCCCATCAGAAGTTGTGTTACTTTCAAATTTAGAAAAATCTCATATATAAAGACAAAGAACACTCTTAAAAATGGTTGGTGAATACGGACCGAGGTTCCTCTCTGGAACTATTAGTGCCTTAAGCTCATCTGTTGTCTGAGGCTTGACTTTATCTATGTCAATGAGAAAACCTCACCGGAAAAAAAAAAGTCAAATGGGCTCACGTTTGGCACTTGATGGTGTCGTGGTCGCCCTGTTTTAAAGATTACTCTGGGTTCAAACTTGCTATCCAACCATTCCGATATGTTATTGGCTGTGTATGATGTTGTACCATCTTGCTAAATCACCGTTTCCTCTTGTACTAGATACTTTGCCACAAAAAGCTGGCATAAACTTTTGCTTCCAGGGATAAGCTGCAAATATCGCTTCCTGTAATTGTTGCAGGGTCTTTATCACCGTCTCCAGAGGAGAAAGGCCCAATTACACCCCACTCATACTCGAAGCATTATAGATTCAAGGTGCATAATTCCACCCTTAGACAACGGAGGAGCTTAAGACATCAATAGTTCCAGAGATGAACCTGATCATAACCCAGATTGATGAAAGCGAATTTCATGGTGATCATTAATGTCCTGCGACGTCAAAATGGACGTCATTTTAAACATTTGGTGTAAACTGATGTGCATATGTTTCGAGATGGACGCTCTAAACGCCTGTATTGTTCTGTGTTACCTCATATACTGTGCAGGTAATGAAACTTTATTCTTAAACTTATTAAATGATAAAAATTTCATAGTATTAAATCTATAAACGATAGACCTTAGGCATATTTGAAAGCGTAACGTATGATATGAAACATCCTGTAAATACTACCCAAAAACTGAAAGTTGTCCCTGGAAGGGTAGAAAACGTTGTGGGGAAAGTTTTCGAAGGCGTTCTTTCCCAGTGTCGTTAAAAATCGGTATTGTGTGGCGAAGGGATCACCAAATAGAGATTACAATCGAATTTTATTGTGTACAATGCAAATGCTGTACATGTCCGGATTTAAAGATACACCTATCAGGGAATAGAGAGAGAATAGGATTTTATAATCTCTTGCAATCGTCGAATGAAACTGTTATCAGAAAATTTGCAATCTATGTATCCAAAATTGTTGAAGAACTTGATAGAAGGAATAACCAAATTGTCGCATGACAATCAAAAATGTGTTTCAGTATTTTGCAAAGATCCATCTTATCATGAAAAGTTTAATACTTTTTGAAAGTGGAGATGAAGATCAGCCAACAACGATTTGTGTGATGGTCCTGATCTACACATTCAAATCTACATGAACTCTTATTTCTACATTTAAGGCAAAAAGTAATCCTTTGAAGTTAAGAAATATTGGTAAAAATATCGGATCTTAAGCAAAAGTGATTTATATTTGTTGAAAGTGGAGATGAGGATCAGCCTGCAGCGATATGCAGGCTGGTCTAGATCTACATATTCAAATCTACATGAACTCTTATTTCTACCTTTGAGGTAAATATGGTAATCATTTAGAGCCAAATTGTTGTTATAAATGTCGGATCTAACGTAAAAGTGATTATTATTTGTTGAAAGTGAAGATCAAGATCAGCCTGCAGCGGTATGCATGCTGGTCCTGATCTACACGTTCAAATCTACATGAACTCATATTTTTACCTTTGAGGTAACACGGGAATCATTTAGAGTTAAACAGTTGTTATAAATGTCGGATTCCACGTAAAAGTGATTATTATTTGTTGAAAGTGAGGATCAGGATCAGCCAGCAGCGTATGCATGCTGGTCCTGATCTACACGTTCAAATCTACATGAACTTTTATTTCTACCTTTGAGGTAAACATGGTAATCATTCAGAGTTAATCATTTAGAGTTAAACTGTTCTTATAGATGTAGGATTTCACGTAAAGGTGATCATTATTTGTTGAAAGTGGGGATCAGGATCAGCCGGCAGCGATATGAATGCTGGTCCTGATCTACACGTTCAAATCTACATGAACTCTTATTTCTACCGTTTAGACAAAAACGGTACCCATTTGGAGTTAATCTGTTCGTGAGAATTGGGGATCGTATACGAAAGTGCATTTACGAGTCATACTGTATAAATCAGCGCAAAACCGTCCTACTATTTTGTTTTGTTTTCCATTGGACACGATGTTAAATGTAAGAACTTTGTACCATTTTATATGTTGGGCCGGAGGCCTATTAATACTGAATAAACTTTGAAACCTTGAAACCTATACTTGTTTTCAGGCAGTTTTCAGCCAGTTTTTAACCCAGTTTATCCTTATTTTATGAAACTATAATCATTCTTTTTTGCCATATGTGGCCCCTGATGGCTGCAAGATTGCACAGATTACGTCAGGTAGAAAATGCATTTCATGTTTTGGATGCCTTTAAAGTAGACGCTGTTGTCGTTTCCGGTTTTCAATGTGGACAAATTCATTGTGTTTTTCTATCCCTTACACCATAATAATGTATTGGTAATTTATCAGCTGAAAGGAGCCAGTGGCTTGGAAAGAATATTGTGCGGGGTAGTGGTAAAAGAAACTCCAGGAGAGCATGGACATGTGCACTGGCCGCCGCGATGTAACTGAAAAAAATGTTGAAAACGGCGTTGATCAATCAATCATTCAATCTACAAAACATGATATCCTCTTCTTGAGAAATGTAAATTTTAATTATAATAATCTACACGAGCTTTCGGCGGTACAACCGCCTTCAAGTGTGATCCATTAGAAGAAGGCGGTTGTACCGCCGAAAGCTCGTGTAGATTATTATAATTAAAATCGTTCAATCAATCAATCAATCAAATCCTTGTCACGGGTTACATTCATACTTGGCAATAATCTGTTTCCTGTTTACCAAACGATTGGTCTAGATAAAAGCATTTCCAGACGATAACCCATATCACTATCAAATTTAACTAAATTGGTGATAACTCTGTGAAAGTATAGAAAAATCTTGTGGAAAAAGGAGAAAATGCTGGTTACCAGCATTTGCTCCTTTTCCCACAAGGTTTTCAACAGGCTATTTCCTCAGGGTCGTTAAAATTCGTGATTGTGTGAGAGAGTGTATTTTGTTTGGTAATAACACCGTTATTTAAAAAGTAATTATTGTCCGAAAATGAGAAAGGAAAAAAAAAACATTTGCTTACGACTAAATGCCAATATTTTTTTTAACATAGACAGGAAAAAAAAAAGGGGGGATAATTTTTTGAAAATAATGGGAAAAGTGTTGAATGGCGTCTGTAGTTATTATGGGTTGGACACCCACGAATACAACTAAAGTTTGCACTGTGAAACACGAAGTAACTACCTGACTTAGCCAACACAAAGACTTGAGGTTTTCAAAGGTATATAAACATAGCATTTCGTTGTGCAATACCTGTCATGGTTCCGATAATCATCGGTAAAATTCGAAAGGGAACAAGGAAATTACCGCTATATTTGCCGACCGTAACTCGTCTCAACTCGAGCGATTCCGAACTATCGATCGACGGATCTCACCCGAGGTTTGCAGTTTGTGTCGACAAAGATTTCGTTGTTTTAAATTACCAATGCCTAAATAGTTTTCTTGACAAATAAGTTCTTAGATGCGAACCTTGTTAGAGTGTAGAGTAGTAGATCTAAATACGCGATTTCTTTTTTTTTTCATATATTTATGAACGTATTGTTTGTATACATGCCTTTAACTCCGAAAGGGTAAATTTATGCGAAAATGACTTCTGTTTTATTTCATGCTTTTCTGTACATAGTTTATAGAGAAATAACGATGGAATATTTAAGAAATAATCTTCTTTCTATCGTGGTTTATCGTTCAATAAACCACAGTTGTGAGTTATGAGGCACAATAAATAATCCACGAGGGCGATAGCCCGAGTGGTTTATTCATTGCGCCTCATAACTCACAACGTGGTTTATTGAACGATAAACCACGACAGAAAGAAGATTATTTCGATTCTAACATGACCAACTCTTAATGAAAGGAAAATAAGTTCATCCTTACAGTAAAAACGCGGATGAAGACTACTTTCTATTGAATAACTCACTAACTTACTTTATACAGAATGACGTCACTCTGCATGGAATGTCGCAGATTTTACCACGCTTTCCTTGCACTGTGTCTATAGAGCCGAATTCGCGTGTCATGTTAGAATGTTCGATATTTCATAGTTACTACCTGTGAAAAGTACCGATTTTATTTTCTAATACTTCAATTGAAAGCGGAAACAGCAGATCTAGTTCCCGCGCACTAGTTACCTAGGTAAACAGTGCGTGCCATTGAACCAGTGGGAAACATGATGTAATTAACGCGCATTTAACCTACAATTCTTGCGCTTGACGTAATCTTTTAATGCGGTTTTTTTTATACGCGTTGGGGGGGGGGGGTGGAAATTACCAAAAACAAATATTCTGGATTCTCACGAAACTTTCAAACAAAAAAGGGGGTAGAAGTAGGAGATAAATAGAATATTTGTGGGATTTTTTTTTTTTTGAAAGATCGAAATTTATTTAGCTCGTGAACATGATCGGTAATGTTTTCATTCGAGGCTGCGCCACTCGTGAAAATATTACCGATGATGTTCACTCGATGAAATAAATTTCGATCTTTCACCAAAAAAATCGTATATATTCCTTGCTGAATAGTGAGAAGAAGAAGAAGAACAATTAAGAACAAAAACAAGAAGAACAAGAAAAATCTTATACCACACGATTCCGAAGCATGAAATAAATAGAATATTTGAGTTTTTTCGGTGATAGATCGAAATTTATGTATCCCATGAACATGATCGGTAGTATTTTCATTCGTGGCTGCGCCACTCGTGAAAATATTATCGATGATGTTCACTCGATGAAATAAATAGACGATATTTTTTTCGGTGAAAGATCGAAATACTTTTTTTTTCTATTCATTTCATGCTTCTAACCCTTTAATTTATGGGAAGGGGACATAGATCAAAATCCAGTACAGTTTTTTTCGGTACTTCCCCGTGGCGTACCCCTTCCGCATAACAACGCATTACAATACTACGTAAAGCGCGAAAAGTGTAGGGTAAATTACGTCATATTTCCATCTGGTTGAGTGGCACGCGCATTTTACCTAGGTTACTAGTGCGCAGGAACTACTGTTTCCGCCTACAATTGAAAAGTCAGAAAATAAAATCGATATTTTTCTCTGGTCGTAACCATAAAATATCGAAAAATATTCCACCGTTATTTCTCGATAAACTACCGGAAAGCATGAAATAAATTTCGATCTTTCAACGAAAAAAAAAAGAGAAAAACTCAGTAATATTGCTGCGCCCAGTGCACTTATGCAAGCGTTTCATGCAGTTTATTTTACCAGTACTCCACACAATATTCTTTCGAAACCACTGGCTGCTTTCCCACATAATCATCGTCGAAACTATGTTCAGTGGTAAGAAAGAAAGAAATTGTGACGCAATGATTATCATCAATTCTCGGAAAGAGATTGACCGAGCTTGGGATGGTACCTTAGACCTCCTGTTTTCAAGTCATATGCCTGTACGCTACCGGGGCTCGGCGAGAATAAGACTAAGAATGGTTGGTGAGTATGGAAGTGGGAAGTGTAGCGGCTGGTCTCAAGGCTGTTTTAGTCATAAGATAAATCTCACAAATTTACATCAAACACACTGATAGAAGAAGAACTTTTAAACCTAGATCTATGTCTAGTTTTATCAAACTGTAACTTCTAAAAAGAGCATTTTTACAGAAAACTTTATGTAATTTAAAGTACTGCAATACTTTTCTTTCCAATGAAATTCTTAACATTCATCTGTGACGAAATTCATAAAGTAAGGAACCATGCTCTGGCAAAAGGGGGCTTAATGTATCTCCGTGATCCATGATACCAAACAAGTCATCTCATTATTATGGATCCGTAAAATCTATTTTATCTAACAACCGAGCATTTCATGAAGTACAATGGTTCTTTGATATGCAGAAAATTTAGCAAAAGCAAAAAGTTTCGGCCCAGGTCAGCCTGCCCGGACTGCAAAACTTTTTGCAGGTGCATTAAGCCCCTTTTTCACAGAGCATGGCTCATTTATGTCAAAATTGCAACGAGCAAAGCGCATTTTATATGCAAGGAAACGAACTACACCACTCGTCACATATCGGGTGATTCCGTAACTTCATCCAACTTATCAACGGATCGTCCGAGATTTACCGAAAACTATATCGGGTCATTCCGAGAAATATCGTTGTCGCCAAGATGCGAATCGGAACGTTCTACTTTTTGTACTCTGGACTCTGAACAAGATTTTGATTTAAAACCCGGATATCGTGCGTTTTAAGCTTGACAAACAAGGTGAGTCATATTTATGAATTTACAGATAATATCTGAATAAACAGAAAGAACATGCAACTTGCAGATATTCCAGTAGTGAATTATGAAGTAGTGGTATAGTATTCGGATGTTACAGTAGTCGACGCCAGGTTACAAGAAGACCAACAGACATGGTTAGAAGCATAAAATAGCCGACGATTCAAATTTCATTACATTTGAACTTTGTTCTAAATTAAAGCGGCATAGTCCCGGGAACTGCTTTTAACGAAAAATTTCTGGAAGCCATCTTCAGCTTCAGTAACACTAAACAACAGTTGTTTCCTCTGATTGAGGCCCTGAGAATCGCTGTATTACTCTGTCCCAGGTATCCACTTAAAAATGGAGATGTCAGCGATAAATAGTCCAACAAATGAGTTGTAGTTGATGTTGGGTGGACTCATGACTGAAGGAGGACTTGGTGACTGCCAGAAAATTAGGAGGGGGAGGAGTGCTGTAGTTGACAGGTAGACTCATGACCAGATGCCTGGTTAGGTCAGTGGGTAGAGCTGCAGTACTAGTGTTCTAGGGGTTGTGGGTTCAAGTCCCACTTCGGGCACACTTTTCTCTCTTGATTTACTTTATTGGTGACGAGGTCAATTGGTGAGCGCGGGTAGGCAGAGTTGGTGACTCACGGAAAAATCAGAAGGGGGAGGAGTGTTGTAGTTGACTTTGGGTGGACTCATGACTAGTTGCCGAGCTAGCTCAGTTGGTAGAGCTGCGGTACTAGTGTTCCGGGGGTCATAGGTTTATGTCTCACGTTGGGTACACTTTTCTCCCTGGATTTATTTCAGTTGCATAGTCTTGGTTATATCAAGGTACAGATACAGATCAAAATATATCTGTAGACAATATTGAATTCTGATGGTCAATCTTTTGAGTTAAAAAAATCACTTTTTTTTTTGGTTGCTGTTGTATTGAGTTAGATTAATCAAGGATCGTGTATATACAATCCCTGAATTAAGTTTATTTTTTTGAATAACTTTTTTCAGACTTTATGTTTTGACTCATTTCTGTCTGTGTCCTAGGGATGAGATGAGCTTTGATATTTTGTGTCCGAGCAGATTTTCATGGGTATACAGATACTTGTATGATGATTGAAAGATTTTAAAGGGTGCAATAAGTTAAGAGTTAACCCTTTCCCAGTTGGCAAATTTAGACTCTCTGACAGCATCTGCAGCCAACAGTCTTAACTCTTTACCAGACGACAAAATTTTAGCCTTGTCCAAATTGAAAGCACTTGCAGACGACAATTTCAGTGTGGCTCAAATGGTACTATCTGTCTTTGATAGGGTAGAAAACATTATGGGAAAAGGAGAAAATGCTGGTTACCAGCATTTTCTCCTTTTCCTACAATGTTTTCAGAAGCCTTCTTTCTCAGGGCCGTGAAAACCCGGGATTGTTTGGTAAAGGGTTAAAGCTTTACCACACAACAAAATTTTAGACCCATCCAAATTGAAAGCATGTGTACATGACAATATCAGTATTCAGTGTGGCACAAATGATATGATTTTTCTTTGATATGGTAAAAAATCATTGTGGGAAAAGGAGGAAATGCTGGTTACCAGCATTTTCTGCTTTTCCCACAATGTTTTCAAAAGGTTTCTTCCACAGGGTTGTTAACCCTTTACTAAATGACAAAAATGTAGACTTGTCCAAATTAAAACCAGTTGCAGACAACAATTTAAATGTGATTCAAATGATTGAACTTGTTTTTGATAAGGTAGAAAACATAATGGGTAAAGGAGAAAATGCTGGTTACCAGCTTTTTTTCCTTTTTCCATAATGTTTTCAAAAGGCTTCTTCGTCGTTAAAACTCATGATTGTGTGGTACAGGTTTAATGGTTAGCATTGTTTGGTAAAGGGTTAAAGTGGTACGAATGAACTGATTTTCTATGACAGTATAGAAAACATTGCAGGAAAAGGAGAAAATGTTGGTAACTAGCATTTTCTCTTTTCCCACCATGTGTTCTGAAGGCCTCTTCGTCAAGATTGTGAAATATGGGATTGTTTGTGAAAGGGAAAACCCTTTACAACAGGATACAATTTTAGACTCATCTAAATTCAAAGTTTTACAGATACATGTATAACATAATAAATCAGAGGAGGCCCAAACGATTGAGCTTGCCTGTTAAAGAGCAGAAAACATTGTAGAAAAGGAGAAAATGCTGGTTACCAGCATTTTCTTCTTTTCCCACAATGTTTTCAAAAGCTTTCTTGCTCAAGGTTGTTAAAACTTGGGTTTGTGTGGTATTAAAAGTACCAGTAGTGAAATTTTTCAGGTATATGCCATGGATAAAATGGATCCAGACTCCTTATTCACCACTGATGATGAGAAAACGTTTCAGTATGACAGTGACCTCCCCAGCCTACCATTACCAACACTGCAACACACCTTGGATAGATACCTAGACTCTGGTAATAATTAATAATAACTCTTGACCAAACCACAAAATTTTATTAGACTGTCCAAATTGAAAGTATTTGCAGAGGACAAATTGAAAAGTGTACAAATTATGATTTTTTTTTTCAAAGAATAGGAAACATAGTAGGATAAGAAGAAAATACTGGTTACCAGCATTTGCTCCTTTTCCTACATTATTTTCAAAATCTTTTTTCTTTGGCTCACTATAACTTGGGATTAAAGGGATAATTGCTATTTTGGAATTTGCCACACAAACCTGACTTCTACTGACCTTGAGAAAGAAAGCTTTTGAAAACATTGTGGGAAAAGGAGATAATGCTGGTAACCAGCATTTTCTCCTTTTCCCACATTTTCTTTCTTTTCAAGGACAAATGCTATTTGTTTGAAAAAAAAAAACTCAGTTTTTATTTGTAAATTTGAATATAGACCAGTTTAAAACTTTTACCTGTGGTAAAGGCAGATCTTTGAACTTATCCAAATTCAACAACAAAATAAATGATACTCAAATCATTGTATATGTCTGGAAAAAATCACTGGAAAAGGATAAAATGCTAGTAACATTGGGGTAAAGGAGAATATGCTGATGACATGCATTTTCTTCATTTCCAACGTTTTAATTCAGGGACATTAAAACTCAGGATTTTTTGGTAAGGCCTATCAAAAAATTTTCTGTGTTTAAGGTTTTCCAGCTCTACCTAGAAAATTCAGCTGACCCTAAACTTTTTATTCTATGATTGTTAAAAAAATCTGTCAGGTCCGATTTCGGTACATGGTCCATGTAAAAAGTGTCTGGGGAAAAAAAAAATCTCTATCTACCCTACCTACAGTATCTCGGACTGAAACCCTAAACACAGATATTTCTTGTTAAACTTAAACTGTTAACATGTTATATCCGGAATCAGTTATTTGGCAGGTAACTATGAAAAATCATGATAAATTATGGATTTTCAACCTGGATTATCTTGTCACACATGAAAACATGTTAATCAGCTTTCGGGAACATTGTAACCAGCATTTTCTCCTTTTCCCACAATGTTTTATATCCTTTCAAATACAATTTTCAATATTTCAGGCAAGTTTATTTTGTTTTCTGCAAATGCTTTCATTTTGGACATGTCTAGGTTTTTATTCTTTGGTTAACCCTCTACCACACAATGACAACTTTTGACGACCCTGAGGTAGAAGCCTTTTGAAAACATTGTGGGAAAAGGAGAAAATGCTGGTAAGGCCTAAAAAAAAAAAAATAGTTTGTTTAGGGTAACGTCTCCAAAAATGTTAGGTAGGGTAGGGACGAATTTTTTTTTTTTTTTTTTTTTTTTTTTTTTTTTTTAACCCCCCCCCCCCCCCAAAAAAAAAACATTTTGAAATGGTGGTATTTGCTTTCGAAAATGGAAAAAAAAAAAAAGAGAAAATGGTGGCTACCAGCTCTGAGTCCCTTTTCTCATTATGTGTTCAAAAGACCTCTAGTCTGTCACTAACTTTCTGATTGTGCGGTAAATGGTCAAATTCTGTCTAAACTATACTTCTATATTTCCATCTTTTTTCCCCACTGAATGCTGTCCACTTTTGTTTAACTCTTTTCTGAATTGAAATTTTTTAGACTTGTCCAAATTAAAAGTATTTGCTGACAACAAAACAAATGTAACTCACCCATTGAAATTTGTTTTGGGAAGGGTAGAAAACATGGGAAACAAAGAAAATATGGGTTTATAGTATTTTCTCCTTTTCCCTCAATTTTCCCACATTGTTTTCAAAAGTTTTTTTTAAGGATTGTTAAAACTGTGGATTGTGTGGTAAAGAGCTAAAACAGCTGAAAAAGTGAAAAATATTTATTTGCAAGTTTCTAAATAAACTGAATAAATACTAGAATGTTTCGTTTGTTTTTATGTTTAATACCCTCCCCCTCCAGAACACTTTAGAGGACTATATATATTATACTGATTTAAAGTTGGGTTTACAAAGGTTATGCATATTGTTTTTTATCTAGAACACACATTCTTGAAACAACTTTGAAATTACAAGTATCCACTTTTGTTGTCCTTCAGAGTTATAATGTGAAACAAGAGTGTCGTCATCACAATATGCGCTGCCACATGGCTGCTATTTCAAGCAGCTAGCTTTAGAGACTAAAGTGTTGGAATTTCTAGCACCTACCTGGGTAGCTCAATGGATATATTGTGTTACTTGTGATCTAAAAGTTTTACGCATGGACTGATGGATGGACAGACGGACGCACAACGGATTCATTGGTCATTGGCTTTGATTAAGCAATAAAAATATGAAGTTTCATGAAATTATGTCCATTAGTTGGAGATACATTGATGAAAAACATTTTTTTCCTATGACACAGCAATAAATTCCAAAACCCTGACAATATGCGCTAGGTCACATGATCTGTGAAAATTTCATCCAAATCTGCTGAGATATGTCAAGTAATTAAAGAGATATTGGTGAAAAATGAAATATAACATGAAGCCCCCTTTTTCCATGATGCAACTATAAATCGCAAAACCTTGACAATCTGCACTAGGTCACATGATAGAAACATTCTATGAACATTTTATCCAAATCTGTCAAGAAATGCGGGAGGAGTTGCGTTCACAAGAAACAGATTTTTGTAAGGATGGACGCAGTTTAAATTTGACATGAAGCCCCCTTTTTCCATGACACAGTAATAAATTCCAAAACCCTGACAATATGTGCTAGGTCACATGATCTGTGAAAATTTCATCCAAATCCGTTGAGATATGTCCAGTATTAATTAGAGATATTGGTGAAAAATGAAATACAACATGAAGCCCCCTTTTCCCATGATGCAGCTATGAATTGCAAAACCTTGACAATATGCGCTAGGTCACATGATGAGAAACATCCTGTTAAAATTTTACCCAAATCCGTCAAGAAATGTGGGAGAAGTGCTGCTGCTCCTCAATTTTATATAGATCAGACACATTTTACGTGGAAACTAAAGTGGCATCACTTGCCGGAAGTGTAGGAGAGATTAGAAAGCCTTGGAAAATTTTTGCATAGCGGCTCCTAGCCTAGGCAGTTTCAGGTTTTTCTCTAAGACCAGGTAGGGTAAATCAAGCTGAGTGAAAGGGGGGGGGGGGCAGAGCGAGAACAAGGCAAGTTTGGGTAGATTTATATTTTCCGAAAGAAATTATTGTTGCCTCATTGTAACAAAGATAGAAAAAAAAAAAAAATGAAAATACCTGTCTAATATGAAGACCTATCGACGCTTGATACAAATCTAAACTTCTATCGTTGCCGTCGTCTAGTTTAGTCCACAGTCCGTCCTGTCAGATAAGTTGCAAGAGAAACGTCCATTAAAATTTTTCGAATGTTATATCTGCATTGAACACCTTAATTGTTCGTAGTTCTGGAGCATGCTAGCACTTTTGCCGAATGATGTTTAACAGAACTTGTTCAATCTGAAATCTAGCAAACCGAAAGTAGCGACAATGCACTACAGAACCGGAAATGCGGTGATAACAACAGAGATGACGGGATCCTGTCTATATTTTACGCGAAGAAAAGCGAAAATCACAAGTAAAAGTTGTTACACAGTCTGTATAGTACCGCAGTATTTCGGGCGTGATTTGTTGTAGAAGATGAAACTGGTACCCGTTTGTCTTTTGTAACCGTGCGATAGGATACGAACGTTCGATAAACAGAAGTTCCTGTGTGGAGTTAGCGAAAAAGCCCGATCTCTCCGCCTGCTTGTATTTATTTTTAGAAATGGAAAACCCACGTTATTGCGTTTGACAATTTGTCTTTAAGGTCGGTTCAATATACTCCGATACACGGTAGCTTTTGTACAGGCGTAGGAGTTTTCATGCATAATTATGTATGTAGTAGTACATGATTGAACACCTATAATATAATGCGCAATATTTGCAGAAACAGGCGTCCTGTGACACAGTATGATAAAAGGCTGATTTTTTTTTTATCGGAAGACAAAAAAAAAAAATTAGGGTCGGGGCAAAATCTCCAGGTAGGGTCGGGTTACCCGAAACAAACTTTTTTTTTTTACGCCTAACCAGCATTTTCTCCTTTTCCCACAATGTTTTCTACCCTTCCCAAATCAAATTTCGATTTTTCAGTCACTTTTATTTTGTCGTCTGCAAGTGCTTTCAGTTTGGACCAGTCTAAAAATGTCGTGTGGTAAAGAGTTAAGAGTTAACTCTTTACCAAACAACAAAATTTCTCTCTGGTCCAAATTGAAAGCATTTGCAGATGACAATTTAAATGTAGTTCAAGTGATGAATTCTGTCTTTGAATTGAAAGAAAACATAGTAGCAAAAGGAGAAAATGATGGTAACCAGCATTTTTTCCTTTGCCCACTGTGTTTTAAAAAGGCCTCTTTCTCAGGGACGTTAAAACTCAGGATTGTGTGGCCCGGCTGGGTAGCTCAGTGGTTAGAGAATCTGCTTTATGCCCCGGATGTAGGTTCGATACTCAGTTTAGGCAAACTTTCTTTTCGGCGAATTTATCTGATGCATGTGAGAAAAGTAGTCAGTGACTTGGAAAGAAAGTTGTGTCAGTACTGGTGTGAGAAAGCCAGGAAACACATGCATAGGTGCACTGACTGCCGTGATATGACCTCAGCTGTTGAAACAGAGTTGAAATCCAATACAAATAAGCAAACAGGATTGTGTGGTAAACGGTTAAAAAAAAAAAGGTACTGATGATGAAAGTTTCAATTTTAGTAAAGCCACATGTGACTGAGGATGAATACAGACAGACACAGTTTATAGTTCAACAGTTTGCTTCAGGAGTTGGAAAACAGTTACACGCTGAGTTACAAAAGAAAGCAGCTACCAGTAAAAACTGGGTGAGTGTTCTCAATTTAAGCCTTTTTGGAAATTTTAGATTGGTCCAAACTGAAAGCATTTGCAGACAACGTGTTACAGTAGATCTCTCCTTCCTTACAATAAAGCTTCTTCCATATAAAATCACTACCTAGCAACTGCATGAGGGAGAATTCTATTTAGCTCAGTGGTTAGGGTTTTGGTCTTTATAGCCTCAATAGATGAGGATTTACTGCTCAACTCCCTGCTGGGGCCATTTGTATTTCAGCTTTATATTTGTTCTGAACTTTCATGTTTGCAAGAGACTTAA
This sequence comes from Hippopus hippopus, assembly GCA_946811185.2. Lineage (NCBI taxonomy): Eukaryota > Metazoa > Mollusca > Bivalvia > Cardiida > Cardiidae > Hippopus > Hippopus hippopus. The sequence goes on along the minus strand of OX328108.1, from coordinate 3,110,532 downwards.
TAAATGGGACTTAAAAATTGAAATTTGATTTTGGAAGGGTAGAAAACATTGTGGGGAAAAGGCAAAAATGCTGATAACCAGCATTATCTTCTTTTCCAATAATAATTTCAAACGCTTTCTTTCTGTGGGTTGTTAAAACTTGGGATTGTGTGGTAAAGGGTTAAAGCACCTTTCATGACTATAGTTGTCTTTGCAGCCATTGTAGATCAAGATCAGACTGCACGTTTTGTGAAGGCTGTCAGCTTTTTGTGGACAGTCTGTACAAAGGTTGCATTGAAATTGCAATAATTTGGATCTCACTACTGGACTAAAAATGTCATTTTTTCCACAATGTTTTCAAATGCCTTTGTCATCTTGTTTAGTTTAAGACCAAGGATGAAAGAGTTAATTCATCATTATTGATATTTCTCTGTGTTTTTCATTGGAGTGGCCTTTGGCAAGACACTTTAGAGCTCTAGCCTAGTATTGATGAAACCCAGAAAATACATGAATATGTGAGCTGTCACTGCAGTATGACTAAAATAATGTTTGAAGCAGGGTTAACACTATTCAATCAATCATCAATCAAACAATCAATCAATCTTCCTTCATTCAATCAATCAATCAATCAATCAATCAATCAATCAACCAACCAATCCATCCATCCATCCATCCATCCATCTGTCAATCAATCAATTAATCAATCAGTCAATCATTTCATTCATTTTTTGTTTTTGTATCTTTTTTATACATACAGCTTGCACAGTGGTGGCTGGATTATGCTTACATGGATTTCCGGTACCCAGTATCTCCTTTAGTAAACTTCGGTGGTCCTGGTCCCTACTTTCAGCATTATTTACCGGCCAGAGACGGGAGCCAAATAGAATATGCAGGCTTGGTCTTGTATTTTTCTGCCAAGTTTTGGCAAATATTGAGACAGTAAGGTTAATTACATAATACAATGTTTTAATGACATTGAGGTAAAGGGCATTTGAAAACAATATTGGACAAGGAGAAAATGCTAGTATGCAGTATTTTCTTCTTTTCCCACAATGTTTTTAAAGACTCTTTTTTAGTATATAACAACCTGGAAGAAAAGGGCTTTTGAAAACAATGTTGGAAAAGGAGAAAATGCTCCTTTTCCCACAATGTTTTTTATCCTTTAATAGACGAATCCAACCATTTTGAGTTAATAGCTGTAAATCCTTCCCATTTGGACAAGTCTAAAGTCTTGTTGTTAGGTAAAGAGCTAGATACTAGATACATGCATCAGAACTGTGATTCCTGGCCTATGTCCACTTTTGCATTGACCTCTTACATCATTCATTCAGAATCAGTTTAACCCTTTACCAGACGACAAAATTTTAGCCTTGTCCAAATTGAAAGCATTTGCAGACGACAATTTCAGTGTGGCTCAAATGGTGCAATTTTCCATATGTAGGGTAGAAAACAATGTGGGAAAAAGGAGAAAATGCTGGTGACCAGCATTTTCTCCTTTTCCTACAATGTTTTCAAAAGGCTTCTTTCCTAGGGTTATTAAAAGTTGGATTTGTGTGGTAAAGGGTTTATATAATTATTTACTTCCTTACTTATAATGAACCTGTGTGAGAAAGCTTTTAAAAACAATGTTGGAAAAGGAGAAAATGCTGGTTACAAGCATTTTCTCCTTTTACCACCATGTTTTCTTCTCTCTAGAGAACTTCAGCTCTCTTTTACCAATTTTAAATTTGTTGTCACCAAATGTTTTGAATTTGGAATAATCTAAAATTTGTCATTTGGGAAATGGTTTAAAACACAAATCTTAATTTAAGTCTGACAAAGTGTTATAGGAGTCTGTGAACAGTCCAGTCACTGGCAGCAAAATTAATTGTAAAACTGGAATTAAAGTTACCAACTGTCTTTAGGGAAAGGTTGAGACCTGAGAAGGACAGTAAAGGGACACATTTCACCATGGCCCAGTATCATCAAGCCTTCAGTACATGTCGCATTCCAGCAGCCCAGCGGGATCACGTCAAATCGTATTTTAAAACAGGTTGGTGTTATCTAAACCCTTTACCATACAAACCTGTTTTACCGGTAATTACCCTGAGGAAGGGTTTTTTTTAAAAACTTTGATAAAAGAAGAAAATGCTGCTAGACAGTTCTTTTTTCTCCTTTTACCCACAATCTTTTTTTACTCAGTCAAAGATAAATTCCATTCTATTTACTGCAGTTTGGATAAATCTTAAAAGCATTTTCTCCCTTTTCTTTCAAAGTTTTCAAAAAGCCCTTTTTTTTTTTTAGGGTTGTTAGAAGTAGGGAATTTGCTGCTAAAGGGTATCTTAACTTGACATGGTTGGTTTGTTGTATGGTGTTTAATGCCATTTTCAGTATTATTTCAGTTATATGGCAATGGCCAGTGCACCTATCCATGCTTTTCTGGAGTTTCTTGTACCGGTACTCTGCACAATATTCTTTCCAAGCCACTGGCTGTTTTCGCATATAACCATTGTCGAAACAATGGTCAGGGTTGAGAGAGGAATGAATTCAGTCGCAATGACTATCATCAATCCTCTGAAAGAAATTGGCTGTACCAGGGATCGAACCAGCAACCTGTTCTCAAGTCGTGCATGCTACTGACTGAGCTACCTGGACTTGGCAACTTGACATGGACAATGGGTACCAGTAAACATTTGTATCTTGTTTGCTTTCTCATAATTTCAAACCTAGCCCTTTGATTGGCGTACACACTTCATCTTAATCACGGGGCTATTTTAACCTTTTACCACTCAGTGCAGACTCTTAATGACCCTGGGAAAGAAGTCTTTTGAAAACATTGTGTGAAAAGGAGAAAATGCTGTTAACCAGCATTTTCTTCTTTTCACACTATGTTTTCTACACTATCAAAGAAAAATTGCACCATTTGAGCCACACTGAAATTGTCGTCTGCAAATGCTTTCAATTTGGACATGGTTTAAAATTTTGTTGTCTGGTAAAGGTACAATATAATAAGAAGTACTGGTATAAAGATCCAAATTTGATGCAGTTATATAGAAAAATCATCGTATCAAAGTACATCCTAATTTTTTTACATACTACTATTTCATTTTTTTTTTTGGCAAAGCTGAATGCGCTGGCTTTTGACCTACTTCTTGAAATTGATATATGAAAAGAAATAAATAGAAATGTGTGATTGGTAAAAACTGTGAACATGTTTATCTGAGGACCACTGCAGGCCTATTTGTGAGCTAATTTACACCATCTATCTTTCTTTAAAGATATTTCTTGTTTCATATAACACAATAGAAAAAAGTTTGAAGACGGGTAACTTTATTCTTTTATATTATGATATGGAAAACATGTTTGGGAAACAAGTAATTACTTGAGAAAAGCAATAACTTATATCCCTACAATATTTTGAAACACTGTCAGCTGTGCAGTCATAACCCTTTACCCAACAATCCTGAGTTTTAACCCTTTACAAGACAACAAAATTTTGTCCATATTGGAAGCATTTGCAGACGACAATTTCATTGTGGTTCAAATGTTGCAATTTTTCTTTGATAGGATAGAAAACATTGTTGGAAAAGGAGAAAATGCTGGTTGCCAGAATTTTCTCCTTTTTCAACAATGTTTTCAAAAGGCTTCTTTCTCAGGGTCGTTAAACAGTATTGTGTGGTAAAGGGTTAATAACCCTGGGTAAGAGGGCTTTTGAAAACACTGTAGGAAAAGTAGAAAATGCTGATAACCAGCATTTTCTACTTTTCCAACACTGTTTTCTATCTTTCATTTATGACACATTTAATTTTTTGTCTGTAAATGCTTTTGGTTTGGGCAAGTCTAGAATTTTGCCTTTTGGTAATGAATTAATGAGAGTTTATATGACATATCTATAGCATTTACATCACTAAAAATTTTTTTGTATTTGTAGTTTCGGAGGGACCAAGCCCACGCAAATTTTCTGTAATGTGTCGAGGTCGTATTTTTACAATGGATGCTGTTGATGAGCATGACGAGCCACTGACTGCTCTGGAGTTACAACAACAGTTTCAGTACATCAGAGATAAATGTGATAGTTTGCCCAAAGGACCTGGTGTAGGGGCCTTGACAGGGGACAACAGAGCAAGCTGGGCTGAGGTAAACCAATTGAATTGTAAAAATGAAATATGAGCACTGCATGTGGGAGCCAATACTTGGCTGCATACTTTTAATTGAAATTTTTAAGTAAAAAAAAAAGGAGGGATAACTGTGTCAAAAATATTTTCATGGTTACCTGTTCCTGTTGTATGGGTCCCCTTTTTGGAGTTAACAACTAGTCCAAGTTTGAAGTTTATATCTTCAGTAATGACAGAGATATTATAAAATGTCAAAGATTTTCCACGATGCAAATGACGACGCAGATGATGTCAGGGCTATAACGATACTTAGACAATATCTTAGAAAACAGGCTAGCTACTGTATTTCTCCTAATAAAAGCTCCCGGGAGCTATGCAAAACATAGATAGGGAGCCTTTATTCTGTACCCAATTTGCAAAGCAAAAAGTCTGTCCAATTTTGTATTTTTTGTACCCAATTTGCAAAGCAAAAAGTCTGTCCAATTTTGTATTTCTTTGTGTTTTAGTGATTGTTAAGAGGAAATATTAATTAAATTAAAGGAAATATTCATCAGATTCTTCAAATATTGTCATTTTAATCAACTAATGTACATTAGGTTATCATGGAGTTACTATTAGGGAGGGTGCATTTATTAGGGGAAATGCTGTAATAATGTGTGTTTTCAGCTCACCTGACCAAAAAGTGCTCAGATAGATTTTTTATTGTGGGTCATGGTCTTTAACAGAAAACAAAATGTTACACAGGGTTATATTATACCCATTCAGCAATGAAAAATTAGATATAAAACATAATTCCAATCATGATATTTGTCTTTGAAAGAGTTGTTGAAGAAGGACAAAATATCAGTTACCAGCATTGACCCCTTTTTCAAGTATGTTTTCAAAAGCATTTTTTCACAAGGTTGTTAGAAGACCCAGGGCTCCCCCTGCAAACTTTAATTTTTGCGCCATCAAATTCGCCAACTCATAAAAATTGGGGCCAGTAGGAGCCAAATGAGGTAGCCACATAGTACATTAGACACTTCAGTTTATTGGCCCATGTTAAAGCTACTAAATCCATTGCTTAGTAATACTACATATGCTTACTTAAGTTCCTTTTTCCCCAAGGGTTTTCAAGGTTATGAGGTGCAGGGACACAGAAGTTGTATTTCAACAGTAATACAGCACTGTAATTCTAAACCTGCAAACTGTTGACTTCCTTGAGTTTTAATGAAATAAAAGAAGAAATTTGGGTTTGTGTGGTAAAGGGTTAATAATTATTTCTTTTTATCTTAAAAACATACTAAAGGTTACATTTGTTAAAGGGTCCTTTTATTCTGGTCTTTTCTCTCTGTATGAGTGTCCTATACCTTCTCTGACACTTGTTCCAGTGCTATCACTGTAAGACAAAGTGGCCTACGCAGTGCCACCCCCCCCCACCCCCCCCCCCCCCCGGTATTATTCAACATTTTCACGTCATAAAATCACCGAGTTTTTTTTTTTTCCTCATTATAAGACAGATATTATAACACCCACTTACAGTTTTATACACATATTTGTGTTAATTTACTGTTTGAAATTATTATCAAAGCTAGAAAGACAGTCTGAAGCGCTTCTGATCGGACAGCGTCAAACTGACATTTTCTTGTGTCATGGGTTTTCACGTTTTTTGCAAAGATCCATTTTTCGTGTCAGTTAATTTTCGGAAAAAAAATTCTGCATGATTTGATATAAAATGTTCATTAAAGGCAGCAGCTAACTTCAAAATCTGTCATTTTACGCTAGATAAGCGGATCAATACCATTGTCACGTTTTTCATTAATGACATCACTAAATACATACAACAAAATGCTAGCCAGTGAGAGGATGCTGACCAGAAAAGGCAGAATCAGGGCGTGGCTTTAGAAACTATGGGCGGTGACTAAATCTTGTATTTGATTTCTGATTGGTTCGCAGTAGATATTGTGTGAAATTTCTGTGTGCACAACGGGGCGTGGCGAAATCGATATTTGATTGATTAGCATTCTGTGGTGTGCATGCAAGTATGGTGTGTAATTAGACAAAACCGTTAATGAAAGCCAGCTTGATTAGGTGTGATAAACAGTAACACTGGCATCCTTCACACTTGATACATATTGTTTATTTCAGAGTTAAGATCTTTAATAAGAATTATTTTTATGCATTTACTTGTCGCCAGTACTTTCGCCAGTGTTTCACTTTTAGTGCCACTTTTTTTAATTCTCGCATTTGGCGCCACTGGCGATCGACAGCGGGAGCCCTGAGACCAGATTGTCTGGCTATGGATGAACTCTTTATCACACAATTCAAAGCTTTTCACAACCTTGTGGAAGAAGGTCTTTGAAAACATTCTGGAAAAAGAGAAATTACTGGTACCCAGAATATTCTCGTTTACCCACAGTGTCTTCTAACCTTCCATAGACAATATCCATGATTTAAGCCACATTTAAGTTGATGACTGCAAATGCTTTGAATTTGGACAAATCCAAAATTTGCTCTTAACCAAACAACGAAAATGTAGATTTGTCCAAATTGAAGGCATTTGCAGGTGACAATTCAAATGTGGCTCACATGATGGAACTTGTCTTTGATAGGATGGAAAATATTGTGGGAAAAGCAGAAAATGCTGGTTACCAGCATTTTCTCCTTTTCCTACAATGTTTTCAAAATGCTTTTTTCTCAGAATAGTTAAAACTCGCAATTGTGTGGAAATCCATTATTTGGTATCAATGTAGATTGTACTCTATTTCAGCTGAGAAACAGACTGATAGCACTACATCCAAAGAATTATGAAAATTTAGAAGAAATACAGAAAAGTATGTTAACTTTGATTCTCGAAGATTGTTCACCAAGTGATGAAGATGATGTAAGGATATTACCCACTTGATTATTCTCTTTTATTTCTCTACTCCATTCAGAAATTGTTTCTATAGAAACAAAAAGTCTTTAAAAAAAAATGAAAGAAAATTCTTTTTAAAAAAAAAATGGAAACCAGCGTAAAGTAAAGTGCTATTACCACTCTCACCCTAAGTCTCAAGAATTACTAAAGTTGAAAGTTATGGGATTTTTAATTGTATTACTTTCTAAATCTAGAATAAGACAATTCAGAATGGTTGAATATGACATGGACTATCTCACAAAGTGTAGGAGCGTGTAGAACTGTTTACCAGACAACAAAATTTTATACTTGTCCAAAGTGAAAGCATATGCAGGTGACAAATTAAATGCCACTACAATGATTGAATTTGCTTTCCAAAATAGAGAAAACATTGTGGGAAAAGGAGAAAATGCTGGTTACCAGCATTTCCTCCTTTTCCCTCTATGTTTTTAAAAGGCCTCTTTCTGAGGGTAAGTAAAACCCAGGATTGTGGGGTACAGGGGTGAAGATCTTGGATCGACACTGTCTGTTAAAACATCTAAAGTTGCCCAAGGCATGCTTTCAGATAACTCTTTATCAAATGATAAAATTTTAGATTTGTTTGAATTGAGAACATTTGGTGACGACAGATTCAGTGTGGCTCAAATGATGAAATTTGTCAGGGAAAAGGTAGAAATCACCATGAGAAACGGAGAAAATATGGGTAATCAGCATTTTCTCATCTTCCTTTGATGTTTTCCGAAACCTTCTACCTCAGGGTTGTAAAAACTTGGGATTGTGTGGTAAAGTGTTAACTCTTTACCACACAGTCCCAACTTTTGTAGCTAGGGAAGAGGACTGACTATTTAATACATTGGGGGGAAAAAAGTATGCTGGTAACAAGTATTTTCTCCTTTTTCTCCAATGTTTTCTACCTTTTCACTTATAAATTTCAATATTTAAATCACGTTTATTTTGTCGTCTGCAAATGCTTTAATTTTGACTCATCTAAAATTTTTGTGGTTCCCAGTTTTAACAACATTAACAAAGAAGGCTTTTGAAAATATAGTCAGAAAAGGAGAAAATCCTGGTAACAAGCATTTTCTCCTTTTCCCACTATGTTTTCTTCCCCATTTAACACAGAATCCATCAATTAAACCACAGTTAAATTTCATTTGCAAATGCTTTGAATTTGGACCAGTCTAAAATTTTGTCTTTTGGTAAAGCATTAAACAACATGTAAAAATAAAGCAACATCTTGAATATGGTTTCATGTTTTCAGTTGTTTCTACAAGCACTGGCAGGAGATTCTACAAATAGATGGTTTGACAAGTCCTGCTCTCTCATTGTCTTCAAGAATGGACTGGTAGCTTCAAACTGTGATGTGAGTCAATAACATTCAATACTTTTAGGGGCCGAGCCCCGGTAGTTTAATCGGTAGCTTACAAGACTTGAGATTACTGGGTCACTGGTTCGATTCCTGCCTTAGCCAATTTCTTTTGGAGAATTGATGGTAGTCATTGCGGCAGGATTCATTCTTCTCTCACGCTGACCATTGTTTTGATGATGGTAATGTGGGAAAGCAGTCCATGGCTTGGAAAGAATATTGTGCGGAGTACTGGTAAAACAAACTCCAGGAAAGCATGAATAGGTGCACTGGCCACCAAGATGTAACTGAAATAATGTTGAAAACAGCGTTAAACACTACTCAATCAATCAAACCATTTTATGGTTTTATGGTTCTTTCTTAGCCAGCATGTGGTCTATTTTACCTGTAGGTGTTCAGGCAATTGCCACATTTGCCAGAAACCAGTTCAAGTGAAGAAAATTAGAAAGGATTGAATGGAAAAGGAATATCTTTCTTTGATGATATGGGAAAGACTGTGTGAAATACAGTAATAATATTGCTTGTGGAAAACCTTTTACTGCAATGTAAACAAATGTGTGTTACTGTGAGGGAGTACATTGTAACATTGGAACCTTCATAGTATACTGATCTATCCAACAGATAGATGCAGATGTCTAGCATTTTCTCCTTTTCCCATAATTCTTTTTACTCATCTGAAGACAAATTCCATCATTTGAGCTGTATTAATTTTGTGGTCTGCAAATACTGAACTTCAACAAGTCCAAAGTTTTGTAATCTGGTAAAGGATTCAGTGCTTCAGGTTTTTGTGTTAGATGAGTAAATGTACTGTATATTTCAGCATTCTCCCTATGATGCAATGGTTCTGGTAGCAAGCACTTACTATGCAGATCTCAGTGTTCGAAAATGTAAAGGTAAATGGGAGGTAAGTTGAAAAGGAAAATGAAAAAGTTGTCATATAATTATGTTTCAAAAACTTGAATTAACCCTATACCACACAATCCCCAGTTTTAACAAAACTTGAAAAGTAGGGCTTTTGAAAACATTGTTGGTACAGGAGAAAATGCTGGAAACCAGCATTTTCTCCTATTCCAATAATGTTTTCCTTAGGACTATCAATGACAGAACTTATCATTTTAGCTACATGTAGTTTCAATTTATCATCTGCAAATGCTTTCAATCCGGACACATCCAAAATTTTGTCATTTGGTGGATAGTTAACTGGAAAAACTCTTTAAACATATTTATTTTATATGGATTGTTAAAGAAGTTCTCGCAACTTCCAAACAGTCCATCATTTAACAAACCTCAGGAATAAGGCTTATGAGAACTTTGAAGGGAATGAAGAAAGGTAACTAGCACTTTTTTCTGTTTTCTTTTGCTTTTCCAGAAATAAATACCATTATTTTAGACACAATTTTCTTTTGCTGTCTACAAATGGCTTCAATTAGTTCAAGTCTAAAGTTTTGTTGTCTGATACAGGCTTAGCTCTTTACCAAACAAGAACATTGTAGATTGGTCCAAATCATAAGATATTGCAGACAACGTATAAAATGTAGCATATAATATAATTTGTATCAGAAAGGATAGAAAACATTGTGGGAAAAGGAGAAAATGCTGGTTACCAGCATTTTCTCCTTTTCCCACAATGTTTTCAAAAGCCTTTTTCATCAGGGTTGTTAAAACAGGGGATTGTGTGGGAGAGACTTAACTTACTTGAACTTAATATTGTTAATTTATTCGATGCAGGGAACCAACGAAATCAGAAAAATGGAACCACCAAAGGAGTTAGAGTTTGTTCTGGATGATGTTCTTTATAAAGGGTTGGAAAATGCAAGACAGGTTAACAGTCAATATGTAAGTGTAACAGCTCTGAATAAAATAGCTGAGCCCTGGTAGCTCAGTTGGTAGCATACAGGACTTGAGAACAGGGGGTCGTGGGTTCGATCCCTGGCTCAGCAAATTTCTTTCGGAGGATTGATGATAGTCATTGCAACAGGATTCATTCCTCTCTCTATGCTGATCATTGTTTCGACGATGGGTATGTGGGAAAACAGCCAGTGGCTTGGAAAGAAAATTGTGCGGAGTACTGGTAAAAGAGACTCCAGGAAAGTATGGATAGGTGCACTGGCCGCCGCTGTATAACTGAAATAATGTTGACAATGGCGTTAAACACCATGCAATCAATCAATCTGAGTAAAAATAGTGCTAGAATATATAAAAGCTGTGCTGTGGCGAAAGGGAGTTTTAATGTATCTATGTGATACATTATACCAAGCAAGGCATCACTTGATTATGGACTTGTGACATCCATTCTGTGTAAGAATAGACTGCATCATGAGGTAGAATGGTTCTTGGACAGGCAGAAAATTTACAAATGGCAAAAAGTTTCAACCCAGATCAGCCTGCATATATTGCAGCTGACATAGGGTGATACTTTTTGCAGATGCATTAAAATCCCTTTTCACAGAGAATGGCTCATATTATTTAAGAAATAATCTTCTTTCTATCGTGGTTTATCGTTCAATAAACCACAGTTGTGAGTTATGAGGCACAATAATCCACGAGGGCGATAGCCCGAGTGGGTTATTCATTGCGCCTCGTAATTCGCAATGTGGTTTATTGAACGATAAACCAAGATAGAAAGAAGATTATTATGATTCTAACATGACCAACTCTTAATTAAAGGATAACAAGTGCATACTTAAAGTAAAAACGCAGATGCAGATAATATTCCATTGAATAAACCACGGCTGTTCCACTTACTTACCAAAACAAAACCCCACTGCCCAGTCGGTAAATATGAAAAGAATCAAAATTTCATTTAAACCTTAAGCATCAAACACAACATAAAAAGAACAGTACCTTTTTACTGTTATATTTTCTCCCTTTCAAATGACAAAGAAGAATGAATGTATTGTCAAGCACAAGAGTCGCAATTGCTTCGAATGCTCTGAATATTCTCCACCCACTCCCAGTCCCATTTCCAATGCAACACCAGTCAATTTTGAACTAACCTTCAACTTGAAATGACACTTGATTTACATATGTTTACTGATAACATTTCATTTAGTTCCATCATTGTCGGTTTTTATTCAAGCAGTTAATATTGGTAAAGCCTTGAGGATTTTCCTACCTCCTTGGTCAAGGACTGGAAAATGACGATTAGTTTACATCAAGTGACCTTCATTGATAAAATATCGGAGGGCGAAGACATGGAACAGCCACAGGCGACTTACTTTATACAGAATGACGTCACTCTGTATAGAATGACGTAGATTTTACCACGTTTTCGTTGCACTGTGTTTATAGAGCCGAATTCACATTATTTAGGGGAATCTGTGTTTATTCACAGAAATGAACAAAAAGATTTTCTGTCTTTCAAAGATTAACCTTTAATCAAACAATTCAAACTTTCAATGAGCTTGAGGAAGAAGGCTTTTAAAGAAAATTAGTTATTAGTATTTTCTTCTCCTCTCACAATATTTTCTTTGTATTCAAATGCAAATGGTATTGTTTGAGCCGTGTTTATGGGGGCTGTTCGATATGTAATGTGTATTGTACCACAGCGTGATAACGCTTTCAACGATTTCATGGATGATGATACGTTTGAATAGCTCTATTCAATACCTTTCCAACGGTATAAACACGAGCCTTTAGCTCCACATAGTTTTAAACTTATAGTCATTTCATTAGAGCTAGTCGTTGACCACTGTTGTAAAAATGGTTGGCAAACGGATTAAGAATATTGAAGAAATTAGAGCTTATATTAAAAGTTCGCACAAAACTCGGTCATTCGGTAATGCAGATTTTTACTGAATTGGGGGAAGTTTATGGATCTGATAAGGTATCTTATGAGACAGTTCGTAGGTGGAGAAAGAAATTTCTGACTGGCACAGAGTCTGTCAAAGATGCAGCAAAATCTGGCCGACCTGTGACTGTAACAGGCAAGGCAAATGTCTCAAAAGTCAGGGAAATAATTGAAAGTGATGGCAGATACACTATTCGTGATATTGCCAACGCTGTTGGCATATCACTATCGCGGGTGCATTTCATTTTGAAGCGTATTTTGAAAGTACGAAAGATTTCTGCCAGATGGATACCGCATATATTGACAGATGACCAAAAACGGGTACAAGTACAAACCGCTAAGCAATTGCTCAAAATGTTTCCCAAATTCAATCAAAGACAATTTGCAAACATTGTTACTGGTGACGAAACATGGGTTCACTATTTCGAACCAGTAAGAAAAATTGGAAACAAAATATGGCTAACTAAACATGGTAGAAGGCCTGTATTTGCCAAAAGAAGCATAAGCACAAAGAAGGTTCTTTCCTGCATATTCTTCTCATGTGATGGTATAGCCGTACAAATTCCAGTGCCGAAGGGCAAAATTGTTACAGGTCAGTATTACCGAGATGTTATACTAAAAAAGCTCAAGAAATGTTATCTTAAACGACGCCCTGTGTCAGGATTTAGGCATGTTCGTCTACTTCATGATAATGCTCCATCACATACATCTGAGCTTGTGAAGCAATTTTTGAAGTCAGAGAAGGTTACTGTCCTGCCACACCCACCATACTCTCCAGATCTAGCCCCATGCGACTTTTTCCTTTTTCCAAAACTTAAAAAGTTCTTATCTGGTCGTTGTTACAAGTCCCGACAAGCCCTTGGCTCAGCCATCAGTCAGTGCCTCAGAGGTCTACCTAAATCAGCGTACCGTGACGCATTTCAGAAATGGATTCAGAGATTGAAATTATGTACTTCAAACTGCGGAGAATATTTTGAAGGGATGTAATGTTCATTTCACAATTTGAGTCGAATGCTTTTGAGATATAGTACAATACACATTACATATCGAACAACCCTCGTAATTTGTTGACTGCAGTTGCTTTCAAAGATGGACAAGTCTAGATGACAACTTTTTGACTGGCCCAAATTGAAAGCAGTTTGTAGACCACAAATTGAACAATGCTCAAATGATAGAATTTTCATTTAATTTTGGTAGAAAACAGTGTGGGAAAAGGAGAAAATGCTGGTTGCAGGGATTTCCTCTTTTCCTACACTATTTCGAATGCTTTCTTGTCACTGGAACACATGATTGTTTGGTAAGGGGTTAACTCTGCCAGACAATCCCAAGTTTTGACAACTCTGGGAAAGAAACCTTTCGAAAACATTGTGGGAAAAAGGAGAAAATGCTGGTAACCAAAAATGTTTTCTACCCTATCAGCATTTAATTTTTCATCTGCAAATGCTTTCAATTTAGACAAAATCTGAGTTTTTGTTGTGTGGTATAGAGTGCAATGAACTGTTTATGGTTAAATTTTGTTCAGATTTTTTTGCTAGGTTTAACATCAGTATGCCTCTGAATAAATAGGGAATATTATGTTGTAGTAACTTTCCTGATGCTTATATTTGATTTGAGCAGTGTAGCCGATGTCAAAATTTTCTTACGCAGAAAGAAGTAAATACAAGCACCAGGAAGGTTACTATAATAAAATATTCCTTTTATTATATACCGACAACTCTAAGCAACATAATTTTGCATTTATTGACATTTTATTTGAAAATGGTTAACAAAATGAAACAAATGATATTGTAGCAGCCAGTAAGTTCATTTTTAGCTCCACTGGCCGAAGGCCAGAGAGCTATTGTCATGGCGTTGTGTCCGTCGTGCGTGCGTGTGTGTGTCCGTCCGTCCATTCGTCCATGCGTGCGTCCGTAAACTTTTTCTTTAAAAAACTTCTCTTCAGAAAGTAATGACTGGATTTTTACCAAATTTCACAGGAATGTTCCTTTGGTGGTCCTCTTTCAAATTCCTTCAAATAATTGTGTTCCATGAAGAATTTTGGTTGCCATGGCAACCAAAGTAAAAAACCTTTAAAAATCTTCTCCTCCCAAACCGCTATTTGGATAGCATTATTATTTTGCAGGAATGTTCCTTAGATACAGGTTTACAGAATTCCTTAAAAAAAAAAAGATCTGTCAAAAAACATGGCTTTTATGGGAGACTCATTTTCCTTTTATGGTATAAAGTAAAATCTTTGAAAAATTTCTTCTCTAAAACTATTCATTGGATTTCATTGTTGTTTTGCAGGTAAGTTCCTATGGTGGTTGTCTACCAAATTGTTTCTTCAGTGAGCTAAAATGCAGGATTGAATGATAATTGTTAAAAACTTCCTTTCGCCATTATAGAAATATCAGGCCTGTGGAGCGATACAGGCGCTCAAGCGCCTCTAGTTATGAATGGCGAATGAATTTTGTATCGTAAAGTTTTGACCAATCAAATTCCAAATCTATACATACATATTCTGCGTGTGCGTTACGTCATCATACCATACAAGAAACTGTATTTCACAGTGTGTAGATACAGATTTTTTTCTGTGGTGTGTTATATTTCATCGGCCTGTGACATATGTATTTGAGCCGGAAAATTTTCAGGTATATGATAAATTTTATTTATTGTTATCTTTCTGTATTGCAGGCCAGTAACCTGTCTGTCAATGTAAGAGCACTACAAGACTATGGCCGATCTTTCCTAAGAAAAAACAAACTACACCCAGATACCCATGTACAGTTAGCCCTGCAGTATTCATACTATAAGATGTACAAAAAGTGAGTGAACCTGTAACCCTGCCCCAAACAATGCTGAGTTCTAATGATGCAAGGTTTTGAAAGCATTGTAGGAAAAAGAGAAGATGCTGTTTTCTTACCAATCAAAGACAAATCTCTGCATTTGTAACATATACAAATTGTGGTCTACAGATGGTTTGAATTTGGATGAATATAAAATTTTGTCATCTGGTAAAGTGTTAACATTGAATAAGTTTGCGGAGTGTTTTGTATTGATGATGCCTCAAACATAATTATACATGGATGAATGGATAGATTGATTAAAGGCCCACCTTTGACCAGCTTTACTTTGTAGATGTGTTTTGTATTGTTGGTGCAACAAAACATAATGACACCATGGATGAATCAATAGATTGGTGAAAGGCCCAATTTTGACCAGCTGTACTTTAAGAGATCATCGGACTCGCAACAATAGCCATACATTATATTGGTGTGAATAAAATTTAATTTTTTTGATACACAGAAGCATTCTTATTTGATTGCTATTAGGCCTTTAAGAACACTTACAAAAATTACAGTTACCTCAGCAACTCCCTCTGTAATATATTTATTTACTTTGTGGATGGACTAACACAGCCCTTTTTTTAACCCTTTACCACAGGGTAAAATTTTAGACATGTCAGATTGTCAGTATGGCCGAGATGCTTTGATTTTATTTTGAAAGGGTAGAAAAAAATGTGGGAAAGGAGAAAATGCCGGTTACCAGCATTTTCTCCCATTCCCACAATGTTTTCAAAAGCCTTCTACCCAAGGGTCGTTAAAACTAAAGACTGTTTGGTTAATGACTCAGATAAGGATGCTTTTGAAAACATTGTGGGAAAAGGAGAAAATGCTGATAAAGACATTTTTTTTTAATCCTTGTAAAGACAGATGTCATCATTTTAGCCAACTGTACTCTTCCATCCCAAAATACTTTTAATATAGACAAGTCCAAAATTTTGGCATCTGCTTAACAGTTACATGGTTTTATGAAAGATTTGATCCATACTCTGAAAAGGGGTTTTAATGCATCTGCGAAAAAGTAAAGAGACTCAGGTCAGCCTGCACAGTCTGTGCAGACTGACCTGAATTGAAACTTTTTGCTGTTGGTCAATTTTCTGTTTGTAAAAGGACTAGTCTACCTCATAATTCAGTCAGATGTTAGACAAAATAGATTTTATGGCCGCATGATTATATGAATAATGATGACTTGCATTGTGCATCATGGAGATACATTAAACCCCTTTTGCCAGAGCATGGTGTCATTTCTATTTTCACTATTCCAGGCCAGCACCTACTTATGAGACAGGCACAACCAGAAAATATTACAATGGGAGGACCGAGACTGTCCGGTCCTGTACAACAGAAGCCATTGACTGGAGTAGAGCCATGTTGGACTCTGATATGTCTGTATGTCTTATTTTGTTATGAGTTTCCTTTCAAATTCAGCTAAACCAATGCAGCTTAGTCAGTGATGCACAGGGCTTATATTCCGTCTGAAGTATTGTGTTAACATTTTTAGCTCGGGTATTTTCGAAAAAAGCATTGAAGTATTGTCATAGCCCTGTCGTCAGCCTCGTTATCTGTGTCATCTTCTTGATGCAAAACCTTTGACATTTCATAATATCTCTGTCAATACTAAAGATGTTAACTTCAGTGTCCGACTACTAAGTCTTGTTAACCATTGAAAGTGTAACCCATATAATAGGGGCAGGTAACCATTACAATATTTTTGACACAGTTATGCTCCTTTTTTGACTAAGAATTTTCACTGAAAATTTATCCATTTCTAAAAGCAACTGCAGCTGAACCTTGGCAACTACATGTGGTGTTTTCTTGAGGTTTCTTTTTACTGTTTTTAGCTCACCTGAGCACAACATGCTCAAGGTGAGCTATTGTGATCGCCCTATGTCCGGCGTCCGGCGTCCATCAACAATTTCTTTAAACATCTTCATCTCCTAAACCACTGGGCCAATCTTGATGAAACTTGGCAGGTATGTTCCTTGGGTGAATCTGTACCAAAGTTGTTCAAAGAATTGAATTCCACCCTTAACTCTGGTTGCCATGGCAACAAAAAGGAAAAAAAATGCAAAATCTTTGAAAATCTTCTCCTCTGAAACTAGAAGGCGTAGAGCTTTAATATTTGGTATGTAGCATCTCCTAGTGGACCTCTATCAATTTTGTTCATATGATGCTCCTTGGGGTCAAAACTGGCCGGGCCCTGAGGGTCACAAGTTCGAACGTAGGAGCAAAGAAGGAAACTTTAAAATTCTTCTTGTCTGAAAATGGAAGGCGTAGAGCTTTGATATTTGGTATGTAGTATCTCCACATGGACCTCTACCAAGTTTGTTCATATGATGCCTCTGGGGTCAAAACTAGCCCCACCCCGGGGGTCACAAGTTCGAACATAGGAACAAAGATGGAAAACTTTAAAATTCTTCTTCTCTGAAACTGGAAGGCGTAGAGCTTTGATATTTGGTATGTAGTATCTTCTCATGGACCTTTACCAAGTTTGTTCATATGATGCCCCTGGGGTCAAAACTGGCCCTGCCCCGGGGGTCACAAATTCATACATAGGATCAAAGACGGAAAACTTGGAAATTCTTCTTCTCTGAAACTGGAAGGCGTAGAGCTTTGATATTTGGTATGTAGTATCTCCTAGTGGACCTGTACCAAGTTTGTTCATATGATGCCCCTGGAAACAAAACTGGCCCCGCCTCGGGGGTCACAAGTTCGAACACAGGAACAAAGAAGGAAAACTTTAAAATTCTTCTTCTCTGAAACTGGAAGGTGTAGAGCTTTGATATTTGGCATGTAGTATCTCCTAGTAGACTTCTACCAAGTCCGTTCAAATAAACCCGCTGGGGTGAAAATTGCCCATGCCCCGGAGGTCACAGTTTCAAACATAGGAACAAAGAAGGAAAACTTTAAAATTCTTCTTCTTTAAAACTGGAAGGCATAGAGCTTTGATATTTGGTATGTATTATCTCCTAGTGAACCTGTAGTAAGTTTCTTAGCCCAACGGAGCACAACATGTTCAATGAGTTTCGAAAATGGGTCACCTGTGGTCATAAACTAGGTCACTAGATCAAATTAAAGAAATACCTTGTGGGCACTCTAGAGGCCACATTTCTTGCTCATTTGACCTGAAATGTGGTCAGAATGTTTTTCTTGATGAAATCTGTGATGAATTTGAATTTGGGTCACTTTAGGTCTTAATTAAGGTCACTAGGTCAAATTAAAGAAATACCTTGTGGGCACTCTAGAGGCCATATTTTTCAACTCAATTGACTTGAAAATTGGTCAGAATCTTTGTCTCAATGAAATCTTGGATGAGTTTGAATTTGGGTCACCTGGGGTCATAAACTAGGTCACTAGGTCATGTTAAGGAAATACTTTGTTGGCACTCTAGAGGCCACATTCGTTGCTCAATTGACTTTAAAGTTATACGGAATGTTTGTCCTGATAAAATTTCACATGAGTCTGAACTTAGGTCACCTTGGGTCATAAACTAGGTCACAAGGTCATATTAAAGAAATACTGTGTATGCGCTCTAGAGGCCACATTTATTGCTCAATTGGTTTGAACATTGGTTGAAATGTTTGTCTTGATAAAATCTAGGATGAGTTCAAAATTGGGTTACCTAGAGTCATAAACTAGGTCACTAGGTCAACTTACAGAAACTCTGTATGGGCTCTAGAGGCAAAAAATCTTACTCAATTGACCTGAAAATTGGTCAGCATGTTTGTCTTGATCAAATCTTGGATGAGATCAAAATTAGGTCACATGGGGTCATAAACTAGGTCACTAGGTCAACTTATGGAAATTCCTTGAGGGCGCTTTAGAGGCCACATTTTAAGCTCAATTGATCTGACAATTGGTCAGAGTTTCAATCATGACCCTGGAGTGAAATTTTGCCTATTGACTCATGTGAGCGATCCAGGGCCATCAGGCCCTCTTGTTTCTTTTTTGTGGCACGAAGTCAAGCCTTGAAAAGAGAATTTTATTATACTGCAAAGAAATTTCTCGTGATCTGATTGGATAATATGCCCCGAACATATGTACACTGGCAAAACCAACGTAAATGCTGTTTCCCTTTCGGGAGCCCCGTATACATGACTACACTTTGAACACAACATCCAGAATGGCGACATCGATCAAGATTAACATCAAGATTATGCACCAAACTGCAAGTTTTTCCAAGGTTTCAGTGACGTCAGTTCCCAGTGACGTCAGTTTTCATTGAATTGGGGCATTCAGAAGGGAAATTTTACTTTGTCAGCGTACTCAATTTTTGAGACAAAAAAAAAAACAGGTAAATTTCGCTTAACACGTGTTGGAATGGTAAAACTTTGCAATATAATAAATTCGTTGTACGGTAAGGTGGCAGGGGACTTGGAAACTTGTTCACGGCTGTGGTGAATAATGTTGCCCCAAGCGGAAGGCGAGGTGGCGACATTATTCACCACAGCCATGAACAAGTTTCCAAGTCCCCTGCCACCTGATCCTACATCAAATAATGTCTAGGGCTGTTTTGATTATTTACCAGATGGCAGTAATTGAGACTTGTGCGAATTGAAAGTTCATGTACTTGCAGACAAAAAAATCAGGTGAGTCTCAAATGATTGGATTTGTATTTGAAAACATTATGGGAAAAGGAGATTACCATATATGTTACTGCTACTATGATCTGCATCCATGGTACCAGTAATTTCGTCACACTGTTTGGCTAGACTTTAGTGCTCACAGTGGTGCCTTCGAACTTGTTACTGCATTGATGGGATTTGTATTTGAAATCATTGTGAGAAAAGGAGAAAATACTGCTTACCATAATTTCATGTTACTTCCACGAAGATCTGCATCCATGATGATATCATAGCACTTATGGTTTAGGATTCAGTACTCACAGCGGTGCCTTCCTACTTGTTGCTGAGTTGTTTGAGAATATAGAAAAGGCAATGACAGTGCAGCATCATCCATTTTCAAGGCCAGTGGACTTGCACCTCAATAATTACATTTTATGTGCTTTTTGTTTTTGAATTAATTATGTTTTCATGACATGCTTTTGACAACTTTGACAGCTAAACAACCTTTTTGCACCCAAGTGGAAATGAAAGTGGAGTTGTCTCCATTGAGCACCTTGGAAGCAATATGTTTTTCTTAGGAGTGTCCTTTGGCAAGACACTTCAGAGCCCTAGTTTGCACGGGTGAGTCCATGACATTTGTGATTATGTGAGCAGTTGCCATTACATGACTGATAAAATATTAAAAGCAGCGTAAAAGACCATTCATTCAATCAATAAAATTGAAGATTTTTCTGTATTTATTTCTTTCAGATAGACGATAAGTTCCATCTGTACAAGGTTGCTGCTGATAAACACAACAGGCTTATGACAGAGGCCACCAATAACCACGGTTAGACCATCATGTCAGTTACATATATATATGTGTGACCGTACCAAAGGCATTTGAACTTAAACAAACATTACCTTCTATAACCTAATACATATGAACCATGCTCTGGCAAAAGGGGTTAAATGCATCTATGTTGTACACTTTATACCAAGCAAGTCATCACACAACCATGGATCCATAAAATCCACTTTGTCTAACAACCGACTGAATCATGAGGCACACTGGTCCTTTAACATGCAGAAAATTTACAAGTAGCAATTAGTTTTGACCCAGGTCAGTCTGTGTGGACTGCACAGGCTGACCTGCGTGGATACCTTCTGCAGATGCATTAAGCCCCGTTTTCATAGAGCATGACTCTTATATGACCTGCCACACGCGAAAAGGGGCATTCGGACATTTGCGCAAAGTGTCATCTCGGATCAGCCTGCGCAATCCGCGCAGGCTAATCCGAGATGTCACTTTCCGTTTTTATGTAATTTTCTGTTTTGTGCAAGTCTACTGTAGCACAAAATCTAATGTAGTTGTAAAGTGCCGTCTCCGATTAGCCTGTGCAAACTGCACGGGCTGATCCGAGATGACACTTTACACAAATGTCCGAATGCCCCTTTTTGCATGTGGCAAGCCATATAGGACAAGGCGTCCAAATGTACTTTGATTTTTTTTTTTTTTTTGTACTGTATTTCCTGCCCTTCACAATCTCCTGTCATTTGTCAGTATTTTTCACACATTTCTAAACTTGGATGGGAAAGGTTGTTAATTTTATTTAATTCTATTGTAATTTGTCTTTGATCTTATACATGGAATTGAACAAACCAATTAATATTAAGACAAATGTTTGTCTTCCCACCATGAGTTTGAAAATTTAATAATAGTTTTGACCAAGCATATTTTTAAACCCATTTTGGACATAATTAAAACCATAAAGCTTTTTGAGACAAGTTTTACGCTACTCATGTTTCATTGCTTTTTCAGGGTGTGACAGACACTTGTTTGGGTTACAGGTATTAGCTCAGGAATCAGGATTACCTATGCCTCAGCTATATACAGATCCTGCTTACAAGAAAAGGTGAAGTCAGTAGGTTGATTGATTGAATGGTGTTTTAGGCCACTTTCAACATTGTTTCAGTCACATCATGGCTGGGACTCTTTTATTTATATATTTCCCGGGCTTGATTAAGCTAGGTGTGTGAAATGTCTTGCCCAAGGACAATCCAACAGAAAACCCAGTGTTTTCCATGAGGCTCCAACCCAGGACCTCCAGGTTATAAGTCCTTGCACTTTATCAACTTTATATATTGAATTCATTACCAAACACCCAGAATGACCAATATGAAAGCATTTGCAGATATGATTCAGATGTTGGAATTTGTCTTAGAAAGATTAGAAAACATTGTGGGAAAAGGAGAAAATGCTGGTAACCAGCATTTTCTCCTTTTCCAACAATGTTTTCGAAAGCCGTCTTCCTCAGGGTCATTAAAAGTTTGGTAAAGGGTTAATTGATAAACAGTTAATGTATAAATTTAGGTAAGATATCAGTGGTAATGTTTAAATCTTTGTTACAGTGGGGGAGGAGGTAACTATGTGTTGTCTACCAGTTTTGTGGGATATACAACAGTATATGGTGGAGTAGTGCCCATGGTGGAAAATGGTTATGGATGCTTTTATAGAATCGAATCACAGCAGTAAGATTTAATGTCACTTTTTCTGTTTTAAAGGTCTACGGCCCCTAACTCATCAGTAAATATCATGTATCATCGACGTTTTCGTAAAGGCTATTCGGCCTATCTTGGCAGTCCGTCTTTTAATATGAGAGTTAGGGGCTCTAGACTCACTAACTCATCGGTAAATATCGTGTAACATCAACTTTTTCGTAAAGGATATTCAGCCAATCTCGGTAGCTTCATCTTTTAATATGAGAGCTAGCTGCCATAGCCCTCTTCTGAATTTTTTAAAGACTTTGATCCCAGTTAAAACTCTGGTTGCCATGTCAACAAAAATGAAAAATATTGAAGGTAGTGAAAAAATTGCCTTTTCTTCATAAGGCCTAGGGCTACCAAATGTGGCATGTAGCTTTACTTATTAAACCTCAACCAAAATTCTTCCAACTGTAGCCCTGGATCAAAATTGGCCCTGACCACGGAGTCATAAATATTACATGGGTTTATATAGTGAAACTTAGAAAATCTCTTTGTTTTTAATCCTATAGCATAGGGCTACCAAATTAGGCATGTACCTTCATCTTGTCAAAATTATAGCCATGGGTTCAAAGTGGGCCCTGCTTCAGGGTCACAAGCTTTACGTAAGCTTATGTATCGAATACTTCAAAAAGTAACGGTAAGGACTAAGTCCACCAAATTTGTCATGCAGCTTCACCGAGTAGACTTGTACCAAGAATGTCCTAATAATAGCCCTGGGGCCAAAATTGGGCCTGCCCTGGGGTCAAAAGTTTGACCTGGTCTTACATTTGAAAGCTTAAAAAGTCTTCTGGTCCCTAGCAGTAAGGGTTAGGTCAGCACTCTTTCCTAGAGTTCATTGATATTTGGTATCAACAATATTTGATTAGACCTGCTTGTATTCATTGACATCATCTTTGCAGTTGAAAAGAAATATGACTTTTTTGTGGGGTAGGCTATTTTCCCCTTTGAAAGTTTATTGCCATACAGACTTCTTATGATTCATGTCTCTGTCAGTGCGAATTAAGCACAAGATACATTTATTTAAAAGGCGGTGGAGCGATACAGGGCCATCATGACCATCTTGTTGGGAAATGCTGCATTTTGCAAAACAACACAGTGTTGAATGTCACATTCGACCAAATGTCTCATTGATGAAATGGTTTGTGAGTGAATGTTTTGCAGTGAGATGAACATGAAATATCTATGTCCATTGCAAAGTTTATTTCCCTATTATAATTGAGCCATGCTTTGGGAAAAGGGGGCTTAATGCATCTCTTTGATGCATTATACCAAGCAAGTCATCACATAATTATAGATCCATAAAATCCGTTTTGTATAACAACCGATTGAATTGTAAGGTACATTGGTCCTTTGACATGCAGAAAATTTACCAAAAGGAAAGAGTTTCGACCCAGGTCAGCCTGAGCAGGTTGCGCATGCGGACCTGAGTCTATTTTGCAGATGCATTAAGCCTCTTTTTCACAGAGCATGGCTCAAATGGATTTAGTCAGTCTTTCTTCTTTCTGTTCAAAAACCATATCAACCATGTAAAACCATGACTTGTTATTTTTTGTATTTTTCAGAATCAATGTGTTCGTATCAGCGTGGAAATCTAGTGGAGAGACAGATGCTAAGAAGTTTAGCCAAAATGTGATAGATTGTCTGAGAGAAATGGGAGAACTGATACAGAAAGGTGTTGGAAACCATGCAAAGCTTTAAGTCTTCACCAAACGACAAAACTTTGGACTGAACTGAAAACTGAAAGCATGTGCAGACGACAAAATAAATGTGACTCAAAAACTAAAATTTGTTTCTGAAAGGGTAGAAAACATTGTGGGAAAAGGAGAAAATGCTGGTTACCAGCATTTTCTCCTTTTCCCACAATGTTTTCAAAAGCCTTCTCTTTCAGGGTTGTTTAAAGTCGGAATTGTGTGGCCGATGAACTCCTTGCTAGACAACAAAATGGTAGACTAATTCAAATTGAAAGTATTTGCAGATGACAGATTAAAAGTAGCTCAAATACATTACCCACATATAACAAATTGTCTGGTCCTCGAGCATATAACTTCAGGCACCACTGGGCTGCCAAGAAGGCACTGCCTGATGCACATGTACAGTCAGGGTATTTGGCAATGTCTGTACAGGTAGCAGCTAAGAGCTGTTTTGTTAAGCAGAGACCCCTTGGCTTGCATGTAACCGATGGAAGTTGCATTCATCAACGTTTGCTGTGATAATAATTTTGTCAGCATTGCAGATAATATGGCTGCAAAGAAAAGCCTGTGTGGGTGAAACCATGGCTCGATATAAGAATATTTCTTACTAATTGGACACTCATGGTTGAGTTCATGCTGATGTCATCAGGAGATTTTATGTGATAAAATCGCAGATGTTTTGCAGGAATTCCTGTCAGGATAGGGCCTGGCATTACTAAGAGTATGAAACGGAGGCTTATCAGCATTTTCACCTTTGCTTTAATGTTTTCAAAAGCATTCTTCCTGAGGCTTAATATAGCGTTAAAACTCAGGATTGTTTGGTAAAGAGGTAAATGAAAATTTGATCCTAATTGACCATGCACGAGGCAGAACTTTTGTCATGAAGTAGGATGGTCTGTTTTCAATGTATACACATATCACATTTTTGTAACCATGAGCTTTTGTATGTTTTATTTAAATGTATAAGCTTTTATAATTTATTCAGTATTGTATGTTCATATAAATTTTTACTTCATTGTTTTACATCAATAGCAGCTTTAAAATGCCCGTGTCTTTGTTTTTGTTTCCTTTTCTGTTAAAAGGTTTTTAAATCTTTTAGAGATCTACCGATATAAAGTACATACAGATTTGCTTTGCTTTTGACAACTGTTTGTGACAGTATTGTAAAAGCATATTTTGTATACAAAGGGGTAGATTGTTTTGTAAAGGATGAAAGAGTTAATCAGTCCCTGCATTCACAATCCCATTTGTGTTCAAATTTCATCATCTGTGTGTCACTTAATTGTTTCTTGATTAAGTCAATGTATTTTATAGACAATTCAATGCAATCTGTTTTAATGCAATATATGATCTATCCTATACTGGCTCTTGATTTTGATTTAGATTCCTTATTAGTCCACAGAATACTTACGTTAGGGCGATAGAAAATAAGGTCAGATTTGGAACTCTTATCTTAATCTGGTAATCCCTTATCAGATCAAGATCAGACTGTGCAAAAGATGATGTCTGATCTTGTGTGGTTACTGGCTTTTTGTTGTGTTGCGAGATGTTCTTTCAAAACACACAATCTGAATTGGAATGTGCCTGTCTTCTAACTGAGAAATCTATTTTAACCCTTTATAACAAATCCTGACTTTTAGGGACCCTGAGAAAGACGCCTTTTGAAAACAATGTGGGAAAAGGAGAAAACACTGGTAAACAGCATTTTCCCCTTTCTCTACAATGTTTTCTGTCCTTCCAACAACAAATTTAAATTTTTGAGTCACATATAAAGCCTAAAAATTTGTGTTTAGGTATGGGGTGATTTCATTTTGTGAGACAATACAGTCAGATTTATTTTGTCAACTGCAAATGCTTTCAATTTGGACACTGCTGTTCAACAGTTTAAAAAAAAAAAGAACTTCTTCCCTATAGTCATTAAAACTCAGGATTGTGTGGTTAAATGGGACACACCAGGGTTGTACAACTTGGTTTACCACTTGACATTAACATAATTATGGAAAAAGATTGATATGAGTGTCTTTAAGATGTTGCTCCACAACCAACATTAAATGAATAAAGGAACTCCATGGGGGAAAAGTGCAGCTAATACCTGACTGAATCACGAGACCCTTCGCTTACAGGACAAGTGCAGTTACCACTGAAAAACCCAGACTGCTCAACATCTATACCCTACCAAATATCACTATACTCCCCCCCCTCCTTATATTTGAAGTTATCACACTTTCCTGGTTCATAAGACCTTTAAGGTTTTTGGAACTACTGTGACATCATTGAAGTAAGTCCATTGGGGAAGAAGTGCTGCTGGCTACGGAACTTGAATCCAGTACCTCTGGCTTACAGGACGAGTGCTCTAACCACTGAGCTACCCAGACCCCATAATCATGGAAAGGGTTTGATATTTTATATTTTTCCTTTTCTCAATCGACTTTGAATAAACGAATTAAATCCCCTGGGGAAAAGTGCAGCTAGTATGAGACCCCTCGCTTATAGGACAAGTGCACTAACCACTGAACAACCCAGACCACTCAACACCTACGTTACCAATTACCACTACACTCCCTCCCCTCCATATATATGGAAGTTATTCCACTTTCCTGATCCATAAGACCTTGGAGGTTTTTGCAACTACTTATGTCACCATTTAAGTTAACTGTGGCAGGTATGGAACCCGAATCCAGTACCTCTGACTTACAGGGCGAGTGCTCTAACCACTGAGCTATACAGAGCCCTAGACTTCCATGCTACCACCTACCACCAAATACTGTATAAGTGGAAATTTTTGCGACGTGGAAATTTTTGGGATTTCGCGAATTTGAAAAATTCGCGAACTTTTCTGTTCGTGTATTTTACCGCAAGTATACTAACAAATAAAGAATGTCTTGAATTCGCATTTCTGTTCGCAAAATGTCTGTAATCGGTAATTCGTAAACTTTTCAACACACGTATATATCCACGTATACAATAAGTAAAACCAAGCAGGGCACATAGACAGGGTGGTCTATAGCCTCGATATGAGTGAAACCTTGCTGTAAGTGGTTCTTAAGTATAATGCTTTAACAATGTAGATTTAACACCTGAGGTCTTCGTGAAAGGTAGCGCTGTTTATTGCTTTAACACACAATCCCGAGTCTTAACAACCAAGAAAGAGAAGGTTTTTGAAAACATTGAGGGAAAAGGAAAAATTGCTGGTAACCAGCATTTTTTCCTTTTCTGACAATGTTTTCTACTCCATCATAGACAGAAATCAAAGATTTTACAAAAGTGTTTCTTTTGCATTGTTTAATCAGGATAAAAGTTTGTCAATAAATTGGGTCATTTGTTTCCCTTTTCTTAATTTCTTTTAGGTCTTTCTCTGAGAAAATGATTTATATTTTATATATGGCCTGCAACACACGAAAAAAGGCATTTGGACACTTGCGTTAAGTGTTATCCCGGATCAGCCTGTGCAGTCCGTGCAGACCAATCCGAAACGACTTTCCGTTCTTATGTAAATTTTATGTTTTGTGCAAGTCTACTGCAGGACGAAATCTTATGTTGTCGTAAAGTGCCGGCTCAGATTAGCCTGCACAGTCCTCGCAGGCTGATCCGAGACACCACTTTACACAAATATCCGAAAGCCCTTTTTCGCGTGTTGCAGGCCATATTATGTCCTATATTTTCTTATGATAAGGTGAATACACTTGGCTTGTGTTTAACTAGGCATAAAAACTGAATTTTATTGAAAAAAAAAAACATGTATACACTTATTTTTGTTTCCAAATACAGATCTCGGAAATTCTTGAGCAATACATCTCGGAATTTAAGCGAATACTTCCTGTGCTTTGATTATTATTTGTTCTCCTTTTCTATTTGTTGTGTTCAATTCAGCTACATCGGGTACATTACTGGTTCCCGCCTTCGTTATTTACTAAACAGAAAGTAGGAAAACTGCCTTGCTCTCTGTCATCGGTTTTCGAGCATGGAAGTTTAGAGCCCTGCAGATTTGAGACCGGACAAGATTTACACTGTTTGTGGCTTGTTAAAGGGAGAATTTGATTTGCCTTCGTTACTCTGTATTTGCTTCCACCAGAAAATTTGACAGATAACTAAGGCAATCATTTAGACTATGGAAAACTCGGCACTATCACTGTATCCTTTCTCTGTGCTGTTCAGCGTTCTAATGCTTGGGGTCTCAAAACATCGAATGCAAAGTATGTAGATATTGCAATTTCAAAGTTTATTTTGTTGGCATATCGGGTGAAAATGTGCACATTATCTAAGATCAGACTTCACAGCCTAATCTTGAGTGACACTTTAATGAGTGTAGAATCTTAAAGGGTTTATAGTTGCATGCTGGTTTAACCCTTTACACACAATCCCGAGTTATAACAATCCTGAAGAATATGTCTTTTGAAAACATTGAAAGAAAAGGAGAAAATGCTGGTCACCAGCATTTTCCCGTTTCCACAATGTTTTCTGACCAAAGACAGAATTAATCATTTGAGGTACATTTGTATAGTCTGCAAATACCTTCAAGTTGGTCATGTCCAATATTTTGTCACTTTGATAAAGAGTTATGACCAAACTAATGGACATTGTGTGGAACCATTTTCAGGGACAAACTGCTCCTTTTATTGATTCTTTGCTGCAAGTATACACAACTTACCGAAATGAATATAAATGGATCAGGCCTATCAGAAAATATCTGTGTTTAGAGTTTCCTGACCCTACCTAGAAAATGCTGCCGACCCTAAACTTTGACACAATGATTAAAAAATAAAAAAATCTTTCGGGTGTGATTTCGATAACATGGTCCATGTAAAAAGTTTCTGGAAAATGAATAAAAATGCCTACCTACCCTACCTACAGCATCTCGGACTGAAACCCTAAACACATATATTTTTTTTGTTAGGCCTTACCATAATTTACCAATGTATTCTGACACCCTAAATGTTCGAACAAGTTCAATTACATGTATTTTCAAAAATAATCTATTTTTAGTCCTTACTCGAGACAGTCCAGAAAATTATTTTTCCTAAATATTTAGATAGTATGTAACATTAATTTTCCAAAAAATCTGACAGTCCATTTTTTAGAAAATGTTTTAGATAATAGTGGGCTGCATGGACTGGTGCACATTTCTACATCATAAGGTTCATTGTTATGACACAAATCATTCAAGAACCAAGTAACTCTTACTCAGCGATAATTTTAAATCATAAAATTAGACCAGAATGATTGCGAAGTTGTTCTTCTTAAAAACATTCTCACCAAAAGGAACTGTATATTCAGACCTAGGATCAGAGTATTCAGACCAAACATTCTGTCTACAGTCTGATCTTGATCTACGCAGGCTGCAAAAGCAAGAAAAGTTTTGAAAGGGGCTTTATAGCCCTCTCACTTTGAATGACTTGCATGTTATGATCTGATCTTCAATCTACACCATCCACAGATAAACTATGACTTACCCGTAACTCGTATCAGAGTGCTAAGTCTTTTAGGTCGAAAAAAGGTAATAAAATATTTTAAAACACATGTATTTCAAGATTCAAGAACTCAAAGATCCAAAACTTGCCAAAACCATAGATCAGCTACAGCTTTGACCCCTTCACATGTGCTATAAATAGGCCTAGATCAAAATTTGTCAAATATTACCCTTTTTATTTTGGAAACACATTCTAACAACAAGGTAAAACCTATAATTTCAGCCCCCACCTTTTTTCCCTAAATGATAATTTCCTAGAGATTCTCACACACACACACAAATTTTATTCTGTCCAAATACAATGGCAAATTACAGTATCCTTTCCATATACTTTTTGGCAATTTACTTGTCCAATGTTAATTACCCATTATTCATCAAAAGAATTTTAGGTACAAATGCATCAAAAATTAAAAAAAAAAATGTTATGTAGAGTCTACAATGCTTGGCCAATGCTCAATTTTCATCACATTTTTTTTTAACTCTTTACCAAAATTTAATGACAAACTTTTGACTTCTCCCAGTTCAAAGCATTTGCAGACGACAACTTAAATATTGCTAAAATTGTGGGATTTGTCTTTGAAAGGATAGAAAGCAGTGGGAAATGGAGAAACTGTCGGTAGCCAGCATTTTCCTACAATGTTTTCTAAAGACTTGTTCATCAGGGTTGTTAAAACTATGGATTGTATTGTAAAGTGTTAATGGACCAGGTTGTCAAACAATATTAATGAATTAACCCTTTACCAAACAATCCTGGGTTTTCACAACCCTGAGAAAGAAGCCTTCTGAAAACATTGTGGGAAAAGAAGAAATTGCTGGTAACAAGCATTTTCTCCTTTTCCCACAATGTTTTCTACCCTTCCCAAAACAAATTTCAATTTTTGAGTCACATTAATTTTGTCAAATGCTTCCAGTTTAGACTAGTCCAAAATTATGTTGTTTCGTAAAGAGTTAAATCAGCAAATTTTATATATGTTGTTACATGTTTGTTATTATCACACAATAAGTGTTAACATGATAATTCATGTAGGTACCTGCAACAGGGGTTCATGACTTTAGAACAGACTTTTATTATGTGCTATGCTATGTAAAAAGGGGTTTAACACACTCGCAAAAAGTATTGACCTATGTCAGCCTGTGCCGACAGAACAGGCTGACCTTGGACAAAACATTATGCTATTGGTAAATTTTCTGAATGTCAAAGGGCCAATCTATCTCATGATTCAGTTGTGCGTTATATAAAATAGATTTTAGGGATCCATCATTATGGTATTTGATGACTTGCTTAGTGTAATGCATCATGGAGACACATGGAACCTCCTTTTTGTAAGAGCACAGCTCATAAATTACATATACAGTTTCCCTTGACTTTATAAAGAGATCTTGAAGTACCTTTCAATACAGCAAGAGAGGCCGAGATAGCATTTGGAACGCTCAGTGTGGATCAAGAACCAAAAAGAGGCCATACAAAGAAGACCATGTCTGTTAAAAACAGTGTATTACATATGTAAGTATGAAACAGATACTATTTCCCAAGCCTGGTAGTACAGTTGGTAATGTACAGGGCTTAAAACAAGGGGTGGCTGGTTAGAATACCAAGCTCGGCCAGTTCCTTTCTGAGGAATGTTGATGATAGTAAATGCTGATGATAGTCATTTCGGCAGGATTTATTCACCCAACATGGCTGATCATTATGATGATGATTGTGGGAAAGCAGCCAGCAACTTGGGGAGAATATTATGTAATGAACTGGTTAAAGAAAACCCAGGAGAGTATAAAGAGGTTCACTGCCTGCTGTATTAGAACTGAAATAGTGTTGGAAATGGCTTATACACACCCTACAACAATTAATTATTATTTAGGCCTGTCTGAGTGACCTGTGCATTACACAGTCATTGAAAACCTAAAGGCAAGAGTCAATTCTTTACCAGGTGACAAAAGTTTAGACCAGTCTGTGACAAATTAGATGTGGTTTGACCTTAAAAAACAATCCCATGTTTTCACAAAATCAGCATTTTCTCCTTTTCCAAGAATGATTTCTTTCGTGTTGATTGATTGAATGTATTTTACGTGGCTTTTAACAGTATTTCAGTCATATCATAGCAACAGCTTACATACTCAGGTGTGTCCTGGGTTTCACCAGTTCAAGGCATGGGCTCTTAAGTGTCTTGTCCTCAGACACTCCCACTAAAAACCCAGAGCTTCCAGTG
Source organism: Hippopus hippopus (assembly GCA_946811185.2). Classification (NCBI taxonomy): domain Eukaryota; kingdom Metazoa; phylum Mollusca; class Bivalvia; order Cardiida; family Cardiidae; genus Hippopus; species Hippopus hippopus. Next base: position 3,079,150 of record OX328108.1, on the reverse strand, counting down.
AGGCTACACTCTATCACTGAGCCACACAGGATGCTTTACTCCCAAATTAATAGACACATTAGATATGTCAAGGGTATGAAATGCTTTTAACATGAATGAGTCTAAATTTTTTCCAGTTGATAAAGAGTTAAATGATGCTATTTGTCTTTGAAAGGGTAGATAACTTTGTGGAAAAGGGAGAAAAATGCAGCATTTTCTTCTTTTCCTACATTTTCAAAAAGCCTCTTCCAGAGGGTCATTAACTCTTCATCATTCACTGAAATTTCAGCCTGTTCCAAATTTGGAGCATTTTGCATTTGACAAAATAAATGTTACTCAAACAACATAATTTGTTTTACAAAGGGTAAAAAACATTGTGGGAAAAGGATGAATGCTGGATAACAGCATTCCCCCCCCCTTTTCCCACGTATTCAAAATGCCATTTTCAGAGTCATTAAAAGTCAGGATTGTGAGGTAAAGGGTTAACTCTTTACCAAACGACAAATTTTTAGACTGGTCCAAATCGAAAGCATTTGCAGACGACAAAATAAATATGACTGAAAAATTGAAATTTGGTTTGGGAAGGGTAGAAAACATTGTGGTAAAAGGAGAAAATGCTGGTTACCACAATGTTTTCAAAAGACTTCTTTCTCAGGGTCGTTAAAAGTCGGGATTGTGTGGTAAAGTGTTAAAGCCATACTTTGTTTGCCAAATGGTCGTGGCATCTTCAACTTATACAAGGGTCATGCTGGGTCAAAAAGTATGTCACTCGGACAAATCGTAAGAAAACTTTGTATATATTCTAGAGGCAACATTTTTAGTCTAGTATTAATGAAAGATGGTCGTAACACTTTACCAAACAATTCCTAGTTTTAACAACTAGGTAACCAGTATTTTCTCCTTTACTGATAATGTTTTTTACCCTTCCAAACACAAATTTCAATTTATGAGTCACATTTATTTTGTTGTCTGTAAATGCTTTCAACTTGGGCAATGCTAATATTTTTGCTCAGGTGAGTGACTCTGTGCCATCATGGCCCTCTTGTTTGACTGTATTTTCACGTGCATAATAAATTGCATACATGTACATTAACCCTTAACTCTTTAACAGACAAAATTTTAGACTGTTCCTAATTGAAAGCATTAGCAGACGACAAAATTAAAGCATAGGCCACTGAAACTCCATTGGTCTATCAAGGGATAACGAAATTTTCATTATCGGACACTGTTACTATAAATAGCACACTGGGGATTCCCTCTGTATCGTATATAGTAAGACTATTACTATAGAGAGGGAGTCGCCAATGTGCTATTTATAGAAACAGTGTTAATGAAAATTTGAATATATATTCCGTGATATACAGGCGATGAACCAATGTGCTAGAAGTGTTCGATGATCGACCAAGGACAATTTTAGTGTTCCGTGATAGACCAATAGAGCTTCAAAGGCCTGTGATTAAAGTGACTCAAAAACTGAAATTTGTTTTGGGTAGGGTGGAAAACATTGTGGGAAAAGGAGAAAATGCTGGTTACCAGCATTTTCTCCTTTTCCCTCAATGTTTTCAAAAGGCATCTTTAACGGAGTCATGAAAACCACGGATTGTTTGGTAAAGAGTTACAGCTCTGAATAAACAAAATGGATGTTTTCAGTCTAGAATAAAGCCCAAATAATTTCAGTTTCGTGGTTGCTTATTGTCTATAGTATTTCAGCAAAGCTAACAGTGTAGATCAAAGATCAGACTGCATATTTTATGCAGTCTTCAATTTGATCTACACTGTCTGCTTAGCTTAAACATCATAGACAAAAGCAACCATCAATTTGCAGTTAATTGGGTCTATTTCCTTGTTAGAGTGTGTCTGTTGGGTTTATTAGGCACTCCAAGGGTTAAAAGTTGGGATTGTTTGGTAAAGGTAACCCTTCACTACACGGTAAAATTTTAGATGCGACTATTTTCAACATATTTACAAACCACATTTCAAATGTTTTTCAAATTATATTAAGTGTCCTTAAAAAGCTAGAAAGCATTGTTGGAAAAGGAGAAAATGCAAGTTACCACATTTTCTCCTTTTCCCACAATGTTTTCAAAAGCCTTGTCTTTCAGGGTCATTAAGACTCGGGTGATAAAGGGTTTAACCTTATTAATGTGTGTTGACAACCAATATTTTGCAATCGCAATGTCGTCTGTTTCAAGCTTGTTTGGAGGAGAATTATGCTTTGTTTTTCAGACATTTTGAGTCACAAGAAACGAAGTCACTGCGAGTTGGACTCAATTCATTTTTTGATCACCTGAACTTAGTTGTGAAAACAATGGAAGAGTTTGGGCCTCCAGTTGAGAAACAGCCAAACACTTAACATTTAACCCTTTGCCTTACAATCCTGAATTGTATCGATGCTCATTGCTGAGTAAGAAAGCTTTGATAACACTGCTGGAAAAAGGAGCAAAAGCTGGTAACCAGCATTATCTCCTTTTTCCTCAATGTTTGCTACCCTTTCAAAGATTTAAATAATAACTTTGACCACATTTATCTGATGAAAATGCTCTCAGTTTGGACAAGTCTAAAATTTTGTTGTTTAATAAAAGAGTTAAAGTACAGAACCTATCTTTAGTTGCTTTTGGAGACAGCCCAGAACCAATCAGACTGCACAGAACATTGCAGTCTAATCTTGAATCTACACTGTTGGCTACTTTGTTGCATACCACACTACTTAACAATTTTAGCTTGGCTGTTTTTGAAGAAAATATGGAGGTATTGTTACAGCAATGTTAAAAAATGTTTTAAACACCATTGTACGAAGAAACAAACTGTTATCAGGCTTGAAATGTTCATAGAGGAATATCAGCCTTTATCCACAATTACGTAACCCTTTTACCACAAAATTCTGGGTTTTAATGACCCTGACAGAGAAGGCTTTTGAAAAAATTGTGAGAAACGAAAAAATGCATTATCTACATTTCACCCCATGTTTTCTACCCTTTCAGAAGCAAACCCTATCATTTGAGCCACATTTAATTTCTTGTCTGGAAAGGCTTTCAATTTGAACAAGTCTGTAATATTGTCATTTGGTAAAGAGTTAATGCTTTACCAAAGAGCAAAATTTTAGACTCGTCCAATTAGACAGCATTTTCAAAAAACAAATGCAGCTCAAAAGATTATTTCTGTTTTTGATAAAGTAAAAACATTGTTGGAAAAGGAGAAAATGCTGGTTACCAGCATTTTCTCCTCTTTGGACAATGTTTTTTAAAAGCCTTCTCTTTTAGGGTTGTGAAAACTCAGGATTGTGTGGTAGAGGGTTAAACACCATTGTACAAACTAACAATTTGTTATATCAGGCTTGAAATGTGGCTAGAAAAATTTCTGCCTATACACTCATAACATTCTTTGCAGCCAATCAGATTGATTGTATGGTGTTTAACCCTGTTCTCAACATTATTTCAGTTATTTAGCCAGAACACCTATCCATGCTTCTTTGGAGTTTCTTTATTACTAGTACTCTGCTCAGTATTCTTTACAAGCCATTAGCTGCTTTCCCTCATGGCCATTATCGAAATAATGTTCAGGAGTGAGAGAGGAATGAATCCTGGTGCAATGACTATCATAAATCCTCGGAAAGAAATTGGCGAGGATCGAACCAGCGACCTCCTGTTCTCAAGTCCTGTATGCTACTGACTGAGCTACCGGGGCTTGGCAGCCAATCAGATGTCTTAAGATGTTTATTTTGCTAGAAAATCATTTTGTACAACAGTAAAATCACAGTTGTCCAAATATGCAATAAACTGAATATACTTCTGTCTATGAATCCCAGGTACTGAAGAGACATGCTTGTTAAGGAAACTGCAGCAGCAATTCTGAGTGTTCATTTGAGCAGTTTCAACTACTGCTGTACTTATTTTCTGTTAATTCTTTACCACAGAATCCAGGGCACCGTTCTACTAACAATTCGTAAGTTTTTGCGTAAGAATTTTCGTAACTTTACGCCTATGTTCAGATTTACCAAATTCGTAAATCCGTTTTACTAAACTTTCGTAAGTTTGCGAATTTGCATAAGTATTTCCGTAACTCTTCAATTGAAGGCAGAAACAGTAGTTCCCACGCACTTGTTACCTAGGTAAACAGTGCATGCCATTCAACTAGAGGAAAATGTAACATGTCACGCACATTTACCATACATTTCCCACGGCTTATGTCATCTCAAACGTCAGCCTCTTCCATCAAACATGGATACTGTACGTGTGAAAATCTTCTAAAAGTGAAATTTATGACCTGCGGATAGCTGTGAGGGTTATTATAATGTTTTTCTCAAATTTCTCCCTTTATTACGACGCAGTATAAAAAAAATGGCTCCAGATTTCGGCCTATGTTCTTACCTACGACCGATATTTTTGTACGTAGAGTTACGCAAAAACTTACGTTCGAACTTAGCCACGAAAACTTTAGTAAAACGCAAAACTTGGAGTTACGTAAAAACTTACGAAAATCTTAGTTACGTTTGCGTAAGTAGTTTAGTAAAACGGTCCCCTGGGCTTTAATGACACTTACACAGAAAGCTTTTGAAAACATAGTGAGAAAAGTAGAAAATGCTGGCAACCGGCATTTTCTCCTTTTCCCACATTTTCTACACTATCAAATACAAATTCCATCATTTCAGCCACACTTAATTTATTGTCTGCAAATTCTTTCAATTTGGACTAGTCTAAATATTTTTTTGTTTGGTAAAGGTTTAAGAAAAATGTTACATTTGTATCAAGAATGACCAAATACATCCTACAATCTAGGCCTCTATTCACCAACCATTCTTAGTTTCATTCTTGATTTAGAAAGTAATACAACTGATGATTTGCTGAACTATTTGGTTTAACCAATCAGAAGTTGTGTTACTTTCAAAGTTAGAAAATTCTTATGAATTAGACAAAAACTGTTCTCAAGAATGGATGATGAATAGAAACCCTGTAGTTGTAAGTGGTTGTTGGATAATCCCAATAGGCAGGTCAGCCTGGCCAGATAGCTCAGAGGTTAGCACATTTGACTCGTGAGCAGGTGGTTGTGGGTTTAATACCTAGTTGAGGTAAACTTTTTTTTAAGGTGATATTTTGCCTCCCACCTCTGATACATGTGAGAAAACTAGTCAGTGGCTTGGACAGAAAGTTGTGTCAGTACTGGTATGAGAAAGCCAGTAAACACAAGCTCTGGCCATCCCAATATAACCTAAGCTGTTAAATTGCATTAAACTCCAATACAAAGAAACAATTTAGAGGTCATTTGAGTTCAATGCTTTTTTCTTATCACTGCTAATTGAATTAACAGTTAACTGATATACATGTATTTGAAATGAAATTTTAAAATAAATCGCATAAAATTCCTCAAATTTACAGCACAAAAATATGATAAATATGTAGTAGATACATGTACATACCTAAAAACACAGATTATATACGCAAAATAAAATGATGATAATGATGTACTGTTTTATCTGAAATACATCTGTCCCCCATGCTTTAGCCCTTTACAAAACAGCGTCATATTTTAACAACTCCAAAAGAATAGGCTTTTGAAAACATTGTGGGGAAAAGGAGAAAATGCTGGTTACCAGCATTTTCTCCTTTTCCCACAATGTTTCCTAACCTACATGATACATATCCATTTGTGTCACAGTACAAACAAGCACAAGCTAATACAACGGAAATATCAACCACCTTTGTCTTTTCATATAAGTCACAACCAAATGTCATTTCCCACAATCTTTTCACAATACAACTGGGACATAAGAACTTACATGTGAGCTGCTATGCTCTGTGAAAAGGGGGTTTCATTGCATCTGTGAAAAGTATTGTCCCAGATCAGCCTCTGCAGGCTGATCTAGGTCAATACTTTTTGCCATTGGTCAATTTTCTGCATACTAAAGGCCAAGTCTACCTCATGATTGAGCTGGTGTTTTGTATGATGATAAATTGGCCTTTTCAAAAGCCTTAGCCGGGCCGATTATCTCAGTGGTTAGTGTATCGAACCAGTGACCTGGTGATTGTGAGTTCAATAACTGGTTGAGGGAAACTTTCTTTCTGTCGATTTTTTGCCTATTGTCTCTGATGCATGTGAGGAAAGTAGTCAGCGACTTGGAAAGAAATGTTCATTACACAATATATTATGCTATCTATGTTCAATCATTTTAAAAGCTGTGTTTCTATCTGACGCACAAATTTCCACTGTCAGGTATGTAACATTGGCTTTCTGGAATGGCACTAAACATTTCCCGCTAGAAGGATTGTACATTTGGAAGACAACATTCTGAAATGATTAAAAAAAAAAAAAAACTTGGCCCTTTCCTCAACAACAAATTTTAGACTTCCAAATTTTAAAACATCTTCATATGACAAACATGCGTACAAATAAGTTTAAATTCTCTGTTAGGGTAGAAAACATTGTGGGAATAGGAGAAAATGCTGGTTACCTGCATTTTCTCCTTTTCCCACAATGTTTTTAAAGCACTCTCTGTTGGGGTTGTTAGACTATGGATTATGTGGTAAAAAGTTGATATTATTTAGAAATCCATTCAATTAGCCGAACAAGTATTACATAGCTCATACAACTCTTTCACAAAACCATTCTAAGGAAGATGGTTTTTGAAAAAATACTCATTAAAAGAGTAATGGTAAATGCTGTTAACCCTTTTCACCGCACAACAAAGTGTTAGACATGTCCAGATTTAAAGCATTTGCCGACAACTAAATAATGTGGTCCAAATGAAAGAAGACAACTAAATAATGTGGTCCAAATGAAAGAAGACAACTAAATAATGTGGTCCAAATGAAAGAAGACAACTAAATAATGTGGTCCAAGTGAAAGAAGACAACTAAATAATGTGGTCCAAATGAAAGAAGACAACTAAATAATGTGGTCCAAGTGAAAGAAGACAACTAAATAATGTGGTCCAAATGAAAGAAGACAACTAAATAATGTGGTCCAAGTGAAAGAAGACAACTAAATAATGTGGTCCAAATGAAAGAAGACAACTAAATAATGTGGTCCAAGTGAAAGAAGACAACTAAATAATGTGGTCCAAATAAAAGAAGACAACTAAATAATGTGGTCCAAATGAAAGAAGACAACTAAATAATGTGGTCCAAATAAAAGAAGACAACTAAATAATGTGGTCCACATGAAAGAAGAAAATGCTGGTAACCAGCACTTTCTCCTTTTTCCATAACATTTTCAAAAGCACTCTCTGTTGGGGTTGTTAAAACTCGGAACTGTATGGTAAAGAGCTCAATACTTAGAAAATCCTTTCAATTAGCCAAGCCAGTATTATATAGCACAACTTATTCACAAAACCATTCTAAGGAAGATGGTTTTTGAAAAAAAATACTCGTGAAAGGAGTTGACCTGGGTCGATACTTTTTGCAAATGTATTAAACTCCCTTTTCACACACCATGGCACATTTATTATGCAAATGAAGACCTTACCTGTATTTTCCATATCCAAGCCTGAGAACCACCACCACCATGACATTTATCCACTTTTGCATATGTCTGTTTTCCCACATGATCGTCCACATGCAGGCACAAATTTTTGTATAGCACCAGTTCGTTCGAACTTGACTCTTTCCATACCTGAAATTATACAAGAAAAAGAGCCATGCTTTGTTAAAAGGAAACTTAATGCATCTGCAACAAGAGGGCCATGATGGCCCTGAAGTCTCTCACCTGAGCCTTTTGACCAAACATGATCCATTTTAAATCTCTTTTGAGATATTATGACAAACATTCTAACAAGCTTTCATAATTATTGGACTGAAAATTTGGCTTCAACTTGTACACAAGCTTTTTCTAGACTCATCCAAGATGTTGTCTCATCCAAGATGTCATCTCATCCGAGATGTCTTCAAGACAAACATTTTTACCAAGTTTCATGAGTACTGAACTTAAATTGGGCCTCTAGGTTGTACACAGGGTTTTTCTAAGATGTGACCTAGTTTTTCACTCAACCTGACCCATTTTCAAACTTGTTTAAGATGCCATTAAAACAAACATTCTGACCAAGTTTCATGTGTATTGGACTAAAAAAGTGGCCTCTAAAGCATACACAAGGTTTTTCAAAGATCTGACCAAGTGACCTAGTTACTGGACCAACATAACCCATTTTTAAACTCGCCCAGGATGTTACCAAGAAAAACATTCTGACCAAGATCCATGAGTATTGGACTGAAAATGTGGCCTCTAGTGTGTACTCAAGTTTTTTCAAAGATTGGTCCCGGTGACCTAGTTTTTGACCTGACGTGACCCATTTTCAAACTACCGGTACCTGAGGTAACATTAAGACAAGCATTCTGACCAACTTCCGTGAGTATTTGACTGAAAATGTGGCCTCTAGAGGGTACACAAGGTTTTTCTAAGATTTGACCTAGTGACCTTGCTCGTCCGAGATATCATCAAGCCAAACATTCTGACCAAGTTTCTTGAGTATCGGACTGAAAATGTGGCCTCTAGAACGTACACAAGGTAAAAGTTGATGACGCATGACGGGTGCCGGACACAGCACGATCTCAAAAGCTCAGCTTGAGCACTTTGTGCTCAGGTGAGCTAAAAAGTGTCGTCCAAGGTCAGCTTGCGTAGTCTGCCCAGGCTGACCTGGGTCAATACCTTTTGCTTTTAGTAAATCTTCTTCATGTCCAAGAACTATTCTACCTCAAGATTTAGCCGGTTGTTAGGCAAACTGGATTTTATGGAGCCAAAATTATGATGCATTGCTTGGCATAAATCAATGCACCGCAGAGATGCATTTAGCCCCCTTTTTCCTCATCTTCGCTAGCCAAGGTGACGATCACTACACGTAGTGATCGTCACCTTGGCTAGCGAAGATGCTTTTCCCTGAGCATTGCTCAAATTTATACCGGACATTACATTGTAGAAACTTTCCTGGTGCTTGTATTTGCTTCATGAGAGGAAATTGGATATCTTGTAAGACTAAGCCACGGTTAACCCCTAAAGCACCTTTCACAACTATAATTGCCTTTGCAGCCAGTGTAGATCAAGATCAGACTGCACAAAACGTGCAGTCTGATCTTTGATCTACACTGTCGGCTTAGTTTAATCACTGTAGATAGAAGCAACTATCAAACTGCATCTATTTGGGTCTTACTTCAAGATTGACCATGTGCGATGGGTTTATTCAGTGCTCTACTGGTTAATTTATTGTCTGTAAATGCTCCAAGATCAAACCCACAACCCCCTGTTCTTAAGTCCTGAATGCTACCAACTGAGCTACCAGGGCTTGGCAACAACCCTGAAGAATAAAGCTCTTGCAAACATTACGGGAAAAGGAGAAAATACTGGTGACCACCATTTTCTCCTCTTCCCACAATGTTTTCCTCCCTTTCTAAGATAAATCGTGTTATTTTTGCCTGTTACTGTGTCATCTGTTATTGGTTTCAATTTGGACCAGTCTAAAATTACAGTATGCCTTTCCATAAAGAGTTTACCCTTAGGCTGCTAAGCGTGGCTCACTGATCTTTTGCGGACAGTATAGATCAAGATCAGACTGCACAGAACATGAAATCTGATCTTGGATCTACACTGTCTGATAAGGAGATATATTTCCACTATAAATACCTTTCAGACAGCGATATTTGGATTTTGACTATCTGCTTGAAAGTTTCATTTGTTTTACTGTATACTAGGACATTATATGCCTGTCGAAAAATTTGCGATTTACCAATTTAGGACATTTTGCGATTGGAAATGTTTGCGAATTCAAGACACTCATTATATGTTGGTATACTTGTGGTAAGATATGTGAACAGAAAAGTTAGCGAATTTTTCAATTTCCACTTATCCCTTTACCACACGACCAATTTTAGACCTGTCCGAATTGAAAGCATTTGCAGAGGACAGTTTCAATGTGGATCATATGAAATGATTTTTCTTTGATAGGGTAGAAAACATTGTGGGAAAAGGAGAAAATGCTGGTTACCAGCATTTTCTCCTTTTCCCACAATGTTTTCAAAAGCCTTCTCTATCAGGGGTGTCAAAAGGCGTCATTGTGTGGTAAAGGGTTATACAGTATTTAGGAGGATAAGAGTTAAGATTTCAAGCTTACCTCATTTTTATTATTTGGATCTTTGGAACATTTGGATAAAATCACTCTTGTATTTCTGACTGGTACTTCATCAGTTTCAGGCTTCAGGCAAAGTCCACTCTCTAAGTGGGTGATCTGAAGGTACATAATGTAAACCAGTCAAATCAACAGTAACCCTTAACTTTTTGCCATACAATCCCAACTTTTAACGACCCTGAAAGACTAATCTTTTGAAAACATTGTGGGAAAAAACCAAAATGCTTTTAACCATAAAATTCACCTTTTCCCACAATGATTTCTCCCATTCAAAGACAAATTTCATCATGTGAACAACATTCAATTTGTCATCTGCAATTGCTTTCAACTTGGGCAAGTCTAAAATTTAATGGTGTGGTAAAGATTTAACCATAATTCTGTGTTTTAATAACAATGGGGAAGTAACGTTTAGAAAACATTGTGGGAAAGGGGAAAAATAATGATTTCCAGCAATTTTTTTTTCTTTTCCAACAATGTTTTCTTCCCTTTCAAATGCAAATCCTATCATCTGAGCCATATACAATTTGTAGGCTGCAATTGCATTCAATTTAGCCGAGTCTAAAATGTTGTTGTCTGGTAAAGACCAAATATTCCCCAGTTTTAATGACCCTGGAGAGGAAGGCTTTTGAAAACATTGTAGGAAAAAGAGAAAATGCTGGTAAGCAGCATTTTCTCCTTTTTCCACAATGTTTCTATCCTATCAAAGCACAGAAATGATCATTTTGTCTACATTTATTTTGTTGTCTGCAAATGCTTTCAATTTGGTCAGGTCCAAAATTTTCTTGTCTGGTAAAGAGTTAAAACAATGTTTAGAAGGATTTGCTGACTATTTGAAAATGGAAATCAAATACATAGTCTGAGCAAATTTGCAAGACAATTTTCTTCCTGAGGCTCATTCAATTGATTGATTGATTGTATGGTGTCTAACACTGTTTTTCAACATTATTTCAGTTATATCGCGGCGACTAGTGCACCTATCCATGCTTCCTTGAGTTTCTGTTACCAGTACTCCACACAAAATTACTTCCAAGCCACTGGCTGCTTTCCCACATAACCACTGTCAAAACAATGGCAGCGCTTGGAGAGGAATGAATCCTGTCACAATGACTATCATCAATCCTCAGAAAGAAATTGGCCGAGCCGGGGATCAAACCCTCGACCTCCTATTCTCAAGTCCTGTATGGTACCGACTGAGCTACCGGGGCTCGGCTGAGGCTCATTCATAGTGTGGTAAAGGGTTAAGGAGAAAATGAGAACATTTTTCAAAACTTTTTCATAAAAACATACCATGCCTTTCCTTGTGTATGAATTCTCAACTTTTGGAACAACCTTTTGTTTTGAACTCTCACCTGGTATAGTCTGCAAAGAAAACAAAAACTCCAATAAGATAATCCGGACCTAAATAAATAGACATTGTATGTTCGGTGTCTTTTGATTGATTGTGTGGTGTTTCACTCCATTTTCAACATTACTTCATTTATATTGCAGAGGCCAGTGCAACTACTTCATTTATATTGCAGAGGCCAGTGCAACTATCTCTGTTTTTCTGGAGTTTATTTTACCAATACTTAGAATAATACATGCATTCTTCTCAAGCCACTGGCTGCCTTCGTCAAGACCATGATCAGTGGAGAGAGAGGAATGAATCCTTTCGCAATGACTATCGTAAATCATTGGACAGAAATTCGCAGAGCTGGCGATTTAAACCAGCAACCTCCAGGTGTCCAGTCCTGTATACAACCAACTACCCTTCAAGGGCTCGAAAATGGTTAGTGTCATGGATTGGAAAAGGAATTTTAATGGTTGAACCAAAGCTGAATCGGATACAATTCCAGAGCTAAACCCAATAAACTCTCTACATCCAAGACACCAACTATTTATTCCATTATTTACACTGGGTCCTTATTCAACAACCATTTTAAAGAACATTCTTAGTCTTATTCTCAAGATTTTTTTTTATCAAAGCTGACAGTAACACAACTTCTGATTGGCTTAGCCAAATGGTTTAACCAATTAAAGTTGTGTTACTTTTCTTAATCTAGAATTAGCTTTTAAATGAAATTAAAAATGGTTTGTGTATACAGACATTGATGCTTTTCCTGAGAGAAAGAAATTGCTCTAAAATTATTCTTTTGCTACAATATTTTTTATTTATATTTATGTATAGACCTTCAATACATATCAATCCGTTATTGTACAAAGCAGCTTTAAACTCTTCACCGTCAAAAATATAGACTTTCCTGATTTGAAAGCATTTACAGAATATAAAACAACGAATAAAATGCAACTCAAATGCTAGGATATGCCGTTAAAAGGGTAACCAAAATTACTCTTTTCCCACAGTGCTTTTAAAAAGGCTTCTTCCTCAAGGTGATTAAGATACAAGATTATGAGGTAAAGGATTAATACTACCTGCCTTGGACAGCTATGTAAAAAGAATCAATCTCATGTAACATTGCTCTGTTACTCCTTTTTCCACAATGTTTTTTTAACAGCTTTCCTTCCCTATAACTATTTGCCAGACGACAATATTTCAGCCATGTCCAAACTGAAAGCATTTGCATGCGACATATTAAATGTTCCCAAAACCATAAAATTTGTCTTGGAAAGAACTGAAAACACTATGGGGAAAGGACAAAATACTGGTTACCAGTATTTACTCTTTTTCTCGAAATGTTTCAAAAGGCTTCTCCCTCAGGGTCGTTAAAAGTGGTAATTGTTTGGCAAAGGGTTAAGCTAACTTTTTTGTATGGAGTTTAAATATCATTTAACAGCTTAGGCCATATCAGAGTGGCCAGTTCACCTATGCATGTGTTTCCCGGCTTTCTAACACCAGTACTGACACAACTTTCTTTCCAAGCCACTGACAACTTTTCTCACATGCATCAGATATGAGAAGCAAAAAATCACCAGAAAGACAGTTTGCAGCAACCGGGTATTGATCCTGCAAGCACAAGGTCATTAGTCAGATATACTAACCATTGTGCTACCAGGCGGTGCAATGTTTTCATCAGCCATCTCCTTCAGGGTCTTTAACAGATGAGACTGTGTGTTAACCCATTATCAGACAACAAAATTTTAGCCATGACCAAATTGAAAGCATTTGCAGATGACAATTTCATTGCGGCTTAAATGGGGCAATTTTTCTCTGATAGGGTTGAAAACATTTTGGGAAAAGGAGAAAATGCTGGTTACCAGCATTTTCTCCTTTTCCTAAAATGTTTTCATAAGGCTTCTTTCCTAGGGTCGTTAAAAGTCGGCATTGTACAAACTAGAGTTATCATACCTGATCTGGATAGATAAATTTCAAGTACCATTTAAAAGGTTTACAGTTAAGTCTTTTCTTTAGTTCAAGACGCTCTGTTATGTTGCCATATTCCAGGGCCGCAGCAACTGGCTGTAGCTGGAAAAAATGTTGCTGCAAAAAAAAAAAAAGAAAGAAATTATTTTATTTTCGATAAGTTTTTCAGTACTTGTACATCAGGTGTGTAGCCAAGAATGTTGTACAGATGATGCCCAATTTATTCTAAATTTTCCTCTGTCATTTCTTTGTTCTTTCTTTTGTCGTTTTTCCTGTAGCAAAATATATGTTAGTGCCTTGAAGATCCAAGCACGACTCTGTCAATCTTTTTAGACAATTGAATCAAGATTAGACTGCACTTTGCAGACAATGTACATAAAGATCAGAATGCATACAACATGCAGCCTGATCTTGATCTACATTGCAATGTAGTTTTTATTTTCTGATCTTGGTCTGCATTAATGCCCAATTCACTGAAAACTTTACCAGTTTTTCATCTCAAATTTCATAGCCAACAAAATTCAAGACTCATCCCTATTGCAGGTAGTAAGTTTTGCACTAAATGCAACTCAATGATGAAAACTGTCTTTGAAAGGATACAAAACATGGCAGGAAAAGGAGAAATGCTGGTTACCAGCATTTTTTCCTCTTCCAAAAATTTTTTTTCTAAGCTTTTTTCCTCGGGATCACTTCTATTTCCTCTTTGACTGACTATTTCCATGATGGTTATGTGGAAAAGCAGCCACAAACTTAGTAATAATATTGTGGGAAGTACTGGTTGTAAGGCAGTGCGTCAGCCTTGTAAACATAAGGTCCCATGTACTATGGAATTGTTCAATGGCCCACACCTTTGGCAAGAGTACTGGTGTAGTACCTAGGAAGCAGAATCTAGAGAGATTAGTATAAGTTGTATGACCTTGTTTCTCAATCGATGTAAAATAAATATTTTTAAACTAAAATAAACTCCATAAAAGCATGAATAAGAGTAGGCTAGAGCAATACAATTAAAAAAAAGTTGAAATTTGGTGTTAAACACCAAACATACTCAAACTATCTTTATAAGTAACTTTGACTTACTATATAATCATCCAACCACACTCTTGCCACACGAATAGAGTTTCTCAAAGTCGACTCAACCCCATTAACTGATCCATAGGGTCGACGTTTTCGAAAAATGTGTCCCACTCTAGAACACGGGATAATATCCATACGCCCTCCACACAACCATATCTGGAGAAGACACAAAATAGAACAATTTTTACCAAGTCTATGAACACTTAACCCTTTCCCAAACAATTCCGGGTTTTCACGACCCTAAGAAAGAAGCCTTTTAAAAACATTGTTGGAAAAGGTGAAAATGCTGGTAACCGGCATTTTCTCCTTTTCCCACAAAGTTTTCTACCCTTCCAAAACAAAATTTCAATTTTTGAGTCCCATTTATTTTGTCGTCTGCAAATGCTTTCATTTTGGACAAGTCTAGAATTTTGTCGTTTGGTAAAGAATTAAAGTGCTGAATGAACCCTATGGCTATTCTTTCAAGAAATAAGACAAGAACACTTTATCACACAATCCTGAGATTTAATAACCTTGAAAGGCTTTCAAAAAACATTTTGGAAAAAGAAGAAAATGCTGGGAACCAGCATTTTCTCCTTTTCCCAAAATATTTTCTACCCTTACAATTTTCACCGTTTCAGCCATATTAAATTTGATATCCGCAAATGCTTTGGATTTGGGCAAGTCCAAAATTTTGTTGTTTGGTAAAGATTTAATGAGGACAAGTTCAAGGTTTAGTCATTTCTAGATGATGATATTGAGAAGACCTGCAACCAAGGTTTTTTCCTTTTCTCACTTTTTTTATGCCTATTTCATCAGAGTCTGTACATGACAGGAATGTTTCTTGAAGTACTAAGTCTTGGCAAGCACAAAAATACTGTAGGTACTTTTTAGCAAATTTCTCCTTCATCCATAGTGTTTTCAAGGAGGTAATTTGCTGATGTGAGTTGCCATGGCAGCCATACATAGTCACTGGTACTACTGTTAGTGCTCATGGCTCATGACCAATCAACAAAACTCTAGACATGTCCAATTTGACAGCATGTGCGGTCAAATCAAATTTGGTTCTAATGGTTAGACAGTCTTTAAAAGAAGAAATCATTGTGGAAAAAAGGAGAAAATACCGTTTTCAAAAACCTTCTCTTTCAGGCATTGTTTGACAAGTGGAGAAGTGTTTCTATTCCAGCCTAATATAAGTATATTGTTTCGAAGAGCTACATAGAGGATATTTGTTTTTTTCAGTGAAAGATCAAAATTTATTTCATAAAGTGAACATCATTAGATATATATTCACAAGTGGTGCAGTCATGAGTGAAAATACTACCGATTGTGCTCACGAGATTCTTTCTATTTCATACTTCTTACCCCTTTTTTGTTGGAACTTTCGTAGTATACTTGTTTTCATTAATTCCCCGTGGTGTACCCCCCTTCACATTAGAACGCATTTCAATACATGTATTACGTAAAGCGTGAGAAATGTACAGTAAATGTGCATAAATTATGTCATATTTCCCTCAGGTTGAATGGCACAAGCTGTTCACCTAAGTAACTAGTGCTCAAGAACTACTGTTTCTGCCTTCAGTTGAAGAGTTAAAAAGTATGAAATTGGTATTATCATAACCATGAAATATCAAACCATAATCCACCATTATTTCTTGATAAACTACCAAAAAGCATAAAATTATATCTTCTATCTATTATCTGATTTCTTTTTTTAGTAACCAGTATCATACACTGACTTTCCAAAAAGAAACAAGCTCCTAACACAGGGTACTGGCACTTAGAAAAGTAAGGTGATCCATTAAGACATACCCTGAATGACATTTCAAGATTCTCTCCTCCCCAAGTGTCCAATTCCTTATCATACTGCCCCATATCAAAGTACCATTTTCTTTCTATAGCAAAAAGGCCCCCAGCCATTGTCGGTGTTTCCAGTGGATCGGTTTTAGATTTCTCATCCTTGAAGTAATCAGAAGGTAAGTGGTCCCATTTAAAAAACAGGCTCCATGTGAACCCTCCTTTTACCAGCGAAGCAGCCTTGTATTCGAATGTTGCAGGGTTGATAATGTCGATCACTGGTATTGCTACTGCTCGTCGATTTTCCGCAATGCGGTCCAGCAGAGGCTCGAGCCATCTTGTGTTGACCTCGCAGTGGCTGTCAAGAAATACAAGGACCTGAAACATGAATTTAAAGCACAGTGTCTATTTTAGAAACTAAAGAGGGATTTTCCCCATTTAAAAAATAGGGGGGATTTTCAAAAAATAGGCAGGATAATTTTCTAACAGATAAAAAACATATAGCTCATGTAGCAGACATTTTTCCTGTCCAAGACTATTACAACAGACTTACTGACCTTTTTACATGTCAAAAGACAGTTTCTGGAATATCCTTCTCTAGAAATTAAATTCACGTTTGAAAAATAGATAAGAGTTACACAGTTATAAAATTCATTCTGATAGAATTTATTGCAATAACCGTAGTACAGAACCAGGTTAAGTGGATATTTTGGACTGGGTCGTTTTGGAAGGGGGCTGTTTTGACCATGTCAAGGGAGGTAGCCCAGTTGGTGGCATACAGGACTTGAGAATAGGAGGTCACTAGTTCAATCTCCAGCTCGGCCATGTTTCTTTCTGAGGATTGATGATAGTCATTGCGACAGGATTTATTCCTCTGTCACCACTGACAATAGGGAGGTAGCCCAGTTGGTGGCATACAGGACTTGAGAACAGGAGGTCGTTGGTTCAATCTAAAGCTTGGCCAGTTTCTTTCTGAGGACTGATGATAGTAATTGCGACAGGATTTATTCCTCTCTCACCTCTGACAATTGTTTCAATGATGGTCATGTGAGAAAGCAACCAGAGGTTTGAAAAGAATATTGTTCGGAGTACTGGTGAAAGAAACTCCAGGAAAGAATGGATAGGTCCACTGGCCGCTGCAATATAACTGAAATGATGTTGAAAACGGCATTAAACATCATCCAATCATTCAATCAACATTACCCAGCATCAAATAAAGGAAATATACCAGTGAATTTTTTCCTTCAAACTTTTTGTCATTCTTCTTTACCAATAGTTTGCTAGCTATCGCTTTACTTAATTCAAAGATAAATCATTTCTTAAGTTTGGTGAGATTATGAAAATCTACCTACCTACCTTAGCCCTTTACCACACAATCCTGACCTTTAACGACCCTGAGAAAAAAAGCTTTTGTAAAACATTGCGGGAAAAGGAGAAAATGCTGCTAACCAGCATTTTCTCCTTTTCCCACAATGTTTTCTATCCTAGGCCTATCAAAAAAAATATTTGTGTTTTGTGTTTCCCGACCCTGCCTTGAAAATGCTGCAGACCCTAAACTTTTTTTCCCTACACTTGAAAAAAAAAAAAAATCTGTCAGGTGTGATTTCGGTACATTGTCCATGTAAAAAGGTTCTGGGCAAAAAAAACACCAACAGCGTCTCGGACCAAAAGCCTAAACAGAGATATTTTTTTGTTAGACCCTATCAGAGAACTTAAGAATTTTTGTAGCAAAGCTGAATTTGAGGTTTGCATATATTTTGAATCTGGACAAGTCCAAAATATGTCGTGTGGTAAAGGGTTAATGGGACAATTGTGCAGACTCTCACTAATCCTCTGCCAAACCCAGTAGCGCAGTCGGTAGCATACAGGACATGAGAACAGAGGGGTCACTGGTTTGAATCCACAGCTCTGTTAATTTCTTTCTGAGGACTGATGATAGTCATTGCAAAAGGATTCATTCCTTTCTCACCGCTGGTCACTGTTTCGACAATTGATATGTGGGAAATCAGCCATTAGCTTCGAAGAATATTGTGCAAAGTACTGGTAAAGAAATGCCAGGAAAGCATGGATAGGTACACTGGCTGCTGCAATATAACTGAAATAATGTTGAAAATGGCATTAAACACAACACAAACCAACAAACTACTTTATCTATCATTCTGAATTATGTTTCCAATCAAGTATACCTGTCCAGTGGCAGCTCTAGCCCCATACATCCTGGCTCTAATCAAGCCCTGTCTATTGGCCATCCGTAACAAGGTTATGTTTGGGTGTATCATCCATACATACTCCGCAAGTTTGGTATGTAAATGGGCTATAATGTACAATAGGGGTCATTTCATCATTTTACTCTGTTCCAGACAGCGAAATATTTTCAGCTGGTCTATATTCAAAGCATTTGCAGTAATTGCAGACAATGAAAGAAATGTGTCTGAAGTGATGGAATTTGACTCAGAAAGAGTAGAAAAAAAAGTCATAAAAAATCAAAAGCCTTCTATCTCTGGGTCTTTAAGACTCAGAGTTGTGTGGTCAAGGGTTAACAGTTTTTTTTTTTTCCATTCCTCACAATTTTGTCTTCCTTTTCAAAGACAACCCCCCATCATTTATTCACACCCAACATGTAATTTGCAAATCCCATTGAGTTGGACAAATCTAAACTTCTAGCTCCTTTTGATAACTAATATTTAACCCTTCACCAAACAACAAAATTTTAGACTTGTCCAAATTGAAAGCATTTGCAGGGGACACATTAAACGCAGCTCAAAAGGGAAATTGTTTAACCCTTTACCAAACGACAAAATTATAGACTGGTCCAAATTGAAAGCATTTGCAGACGACAAAATAAATGTGACTGAAAAATTGCAATTTGGTTTGGGAAGGGTAGAAAACATTGTGGGAAAAGGAGAAAATGCTGGTTACCATCATTTTCTCCTTTTCCCATAATGTTTTCAAAAGGCATCTTTCTCAGGGTCGTTAAAGTCGGGATTGTGTGGTAAAGAGTTAAGAAAGGGTGGACAACATTGTGGGAAATGGAGAAAATGCTGGTTACCAGCATTTTCTCCTTTTCCAAGAATGTTTTCAAAAGCCTTGTTCCTCAGGGTCGTTAAAACTGGGGATTGTGTGGCAAAAGGCTAACAAGAATGATTTCTAAGATGTTTGCAGCCAACTTGTTTCAGTGGGTAACTACTTGTATTTAGTGCAGTTTTCAACATAAATCCAAATTTTTTGCAGCAGCCAGTGCTCTACCACTCCACACACACCTGCCTTTATCTTGAACCAGTTCTATAATTACAATCCCAAGCTCAAAGCCATTTTCCCATACATGTATACACAAAGTTGAAACAACAAAATAGAAATTTATTTCATCAAGTGAACATCATCAGTAATATTTTCACTTGCGGCTGTGAACAGGGGGTTTCGGGTTTGATCCCTGGCTAGGCCAAATTCTTTGATGATAGTCATTGCGACAGGATTTGTTCCTCTCTCACTGTTGTTTCAATGATGGTTATGTGGGAAAGTAGCCAGCTGCTTGGAAAGAAAATTGTGCAAAGTACTGGTAAAAGAGACACCAAGAAAGTATGGATAGGTACATAGGTACACTGGCCGCCGCAATATAACTGAAATATTGTTAAAAACGGTGTCAAAAAGCATACAATCAAAAACCGAAAAGCAGGAAATAATACAGTATAATGTACAAATTTAAGAATGGACAATAAATACTTTCACAAGTAAAACCATCAAATTTCAAAAAGAATTTTAACCCTGTCTGTATGTGAACTCAGAACCTTCAACTCATTACCAGATGACAGAATTTTAGACAAGTTGAAAGCATTTGCAGACAATTTGTGGCTGAAATGATGGTATTTGTCTTCAACAGAGTGAAAAATAAGGTGGGAAAAGGAAAAACATGCACTTTAACAGCATTTTCTCCTTTTCCCACAATGTTTTCAAAAGCTTTATTCTCCATGGTCATTAAAACACAGGATTGTTTGTTAACAAGTAATAAACAATACATCCGTGTTACAAACGGAGAAATTGTAGCTGGGCTAAAGTAAGAAACAAGCATACCCATATCACTGGCATCGTCCACTAGCACAATCTCGTACAACAAGTGGGGCGGAGTTCTGTTGATAACAGAGTGGACAGTACGTAACAGTGTGGACCATGCTTCATTATAGAAACAAATGATCACACTCACTTGCGGAAGTTCTTGTCTATACTTCTTATCATAACATCTGAAAAACAAGGAAAGACCATAAATGATGACAAATAAAACTCTTTACTAATCAGCAAGGTTTACTACAAGCTTCCATTTTGAAAGCAGTACCTGACCACAAAGTGTTGCCCAAGCGAAAGAATTTGAAACCGGCTCTGGCAATTGCAAGCCATCAATTGGTTATGGATCCATAATAGCCACTTCTTTAACAGCAAAATGAATCATGAGGTAGACTTGTCCATGGACATACACAGTAGGTAACCAGCATTATCTTGTTTTCCCATCATGTTTTCTACCCTTCCAAAAAAAAATTCAATGTCTGAGTCACATAAAATTTCATTTTGTCATCTGCAAGTGCTTTCAATTTGAACAAGTATAAAATGTTGTCATGTGGTATAGGTTTAATTTTTGTAACATTAAAATCCAAACAAGAGGGCCAAGATGGCCCTGGATCGCTCACCTGAATTTCTGAGAGGACCATAGCCAATTTTTTTTGAGGTATTGAAACTTTGGAAACAAAATCATTATTCTGCCAAGCAATTTTGAAAAGGTCACCTGTAAAGTCATTTCAAAGTATGTCACCACCCCTACAATCATCACCACAGCAATGAATTTGATGAATCAGAATTCTGCAAATAAATTTTTGGATAGATCACCCAAGGACAATTTCTCGAAGAAGAGCACATGATCGATAGTGACTAAAAACATAAGTCGAACAAGAGCACCACATGCAGGTGCCAACAACTGGCTGTTGTTTTTCGACGGATAAGAATTTCCCTAACAATTTTTGAAAAGGGTCACCCTAGGAACATTTCTGTGAAATTATTTCAGAATCTGACCAGCCGTTCCAGAGAAGAAGAATCAAGAAATTCCTCTTCATGTCCCTGTAATGCAAATAGCCCCCACCATCAGAGCCATGTTTCTTGACAGATCACAATTTTGTGAACAATTTTTGAAAACAGTCACCCAAGGAACATTGCTGTGAAATTATTTCAAATCTGACCAGCCCTTTCAGAGAAGAAGAATTTTTAAGAATTTCTTCATGTCCATATAGTGTAAATAGCCAACAGCCATCAGAGCCATGTTTCTTGATGGATCAAAATTTCTCGAACAATTTGCAAAAAGGGTCACCCAAGAAACATTTCTGTGAAAATATTTCAAAATCTGACCTGCCGTTTCAGACAAGAAGAATTTTTAAGAATTTCTTCATGTCCATATAGTGCAAGTGGGCCCCCCATCCTTCAGAGCCATGTTTCTTGACGAATCAGCATTTTGCGAACAGTTTTTGAAAAGGGTCACCAAAGGAACATTTCTGTGAAATTATTTCAAAATCTGACCTGCGGTTTCAGAGAAGAAGAATTTTTAAGAATTTCTTCATTCTGTATAGTGCAAGTAGCCCCCATTCACCAGAGCCATGTTTCTTGACGGATCAAAATTTCGCAAACACTTTTTGAAAAGGGTCACCCAAGGAACATCTCTGTGAAATTATTTCAAAATCTGACCAGCCGTTTCAGAGAAGAAGAACTTTTTAGAATTTCTTCATTCTGTATAGTGCAAGTAGCCCCCATTCACCAGAGCCATGTTTCTTGACGGATCAAAATTTCGCGAACAATTTTTGAAAAGCGTCACCCAAGGAACATCTCTGTAAAATTATTTCAAAATCTGACCAGCGGTTTCAGAGAAGAAGAATTTTTAAAGATGCCTCAGCCTGTCTACAGCCAGTGAGCAAAAACGCTGTTAAATTTCAAACAATTTAGAATGGTACAGAAATCAGTCCTTTGTGTAAACATGGATTGATTACTGACATGGTGTAATTGAAAAAAAGAAACACGGAGATTTGTATTAAAAACCGAACATTGGTCAGACGAATACTGGCTGACGATCGAAGCTGTAAACAATGGTGGTGCGTCACAGAAATTTATCGTTGGTTTCCGCCTAGAATCGAATACGGTGTAATTTGCATATAGGCCGCGACCTCCGTCTGAAAAGTCGAGGCTGCAACAGAGGAGCTTTGTTAACCTCACGAAGGGCGAAGGTCAAATATAGTCACGTGACAGAATGCATGATCATCATACGAACCATCATACGAATCTACCCGAGTGTATAACGGTTATATCGGAAATCTTCAATTCAAAAACCAGAAACGACGAGTCTGTTTACATGGAAGGCCGCAACTCAGCGAAATGCATTTTCTATCGACCGTCATCTAAGCAACCTTGCAAGCGTCAGGCGCAATATTTGGCATGAAGATATAAGAATGACTATAGTTTGATAAAATAAAGACAAAATGAGTTAAAACCGGCTGAAAATGAGTATAAGGGCCTCTTTAAGAATTTCTTCATTTCTGTATAGTGCAAGTAGCCCCCAGTCACCAGAGCCATGTTTCTTGAGGGATCAAAATTTCGCGAACACTTTTTGAAAACGGTCACCAAAGGAACATCTCTGTGAAATTATTTTAAAATCTGACCTGCCGTTTCAGAGAAGAAGAATTTTTAAGAATTTCTTCATTTCTGTATAGTGCAAGTAGCCCCCATTCACCAGAGCCATGTTTCTTGACGGATCAAAATTTTGCGAACAATTTTTGAAAAGGGTCACCCAAGGAACATCTCTGTGAAATTATTTCAAAATCTGACCAGTGGTTTCAGAGGAGAAGATTTTTAAAGAATTTCTTAGAAAATGCCATTTGGTTGCCATGGCAACCGGAGTTTTTGATGGAATCAAAATCTGTAAACAACTTTTAAAGAGGACCTCCCAAGGAACATTCCAGCCAAGTTTGGTCCAAATTGGCCCAGCGGTTTAGGAGGAGTTGATGTTTAAAGAATTGTTGACAACGGACGACGCACGACGGACACCGGGGGATCCTAAAAGCTCCCCTTGAGCATGTTGTGCTCAGGTGAGCTAAAAAGGCCCATTCTACCCTTTACCACACAATCCCGACTTTTAATTAGAAAGAGAGCTTTTGACAACATTGATGAAAAAGGAAAAAATGCTGGTAACCAGCATTTTCTCCTTTTCCCTCAATGTTTTCTACCCTTTTCAATATAAATTTCAATTTTTGAATCACATTTGTCGTCTGCTAATACTTTCAAGTTGGACTAGCCTAAAATTATATTGATTGGTATAGAGTTCAACCAGATACCGGTAATTTACATTTCCTCGATATTTTTCTGCATTTCGTCACTTGCACTACTGTTGTGTATAATCTAGAACTAAGCTGAAGGCTATCAATCAAGTGCAGTTTACCCCTTACCACACAATCCCTTCTCTTAACAACCCCCCAAAAAAGACAACTTGCGAAAACATTAGTGGAAAAAAAGAAAATGCTGGTTACCAGCATTTTCTCCTTTTCCCACAATGTTTTCCACATGTTCCCACAATATTTTTTACCATTCAAAGACAACCATTTTAGTCAAGTTACGTTTGTCATCTGCGAATGGTTCGATTTGGACAAGTCTAAAATTTTGTTGTGTGGTAAAGAGCTAATCTTGTTCAATAGCTTTAGGGAAATAGGGCTTTTTTTTTTCGTTTTAACTCTTTACAAAACAGAAATTTTCCTACTTCTTGTCCATACTGAAAGCACCTGCGTGTATATAAAATTAAATGTGGGCCATAAATTTTCAAACTGTTTTTGAAAGAATAGGAAAAAGTAGTTTTACCAGCATTTCTCATTTTCCTATAATCTGTCCAATGGCTCTTTAACCCTTTACCACACAATGACACCTTTTAACGCCCCTGAAGAAGAGGCCTTTTGAAAACATTGTGGGAAAAGGAGAAAATGCTGGTAACCAGCATTTTCTCCTTTTCCCACAAAGTTTTCTACCCTATCAAAGAAAAGTTGCGTCCTTTGAGCCACTATGAAATTGTCGTCTGCAAATGCTTTCAATTTGGATAGGTCTTAAAGTTTGCCGTGTGGTAAAGGGTTAATGTATCTCAGAGTTATAAATTCACTAGACCATTAGGTAAAAAGATAAGATTTGTCACAAATCTCACAAACTTTCCTTGTGAATGTTTCTAGGAAACAGGCTAAAAATCAATCAGCACATTGCTATGGTACATTATCCCTTTATCCTATCCATGCATGATACTTCTATGCTCAAACTCTAAAATGACCCATCACAAGACAAAATGACAGACCCCTTTAACCCTTTGCTACAAGACCAAATCTTAGACTGGTCCAAATTGAAAGCATCTGAAGACGACAAAGCAAATGTTGATAACATGGTGAAAATAGTCTCTGATACAATAGAAAGCATTGGGGGAAAAGGAGAAAATGCTGGTTACCAGCATTTTCTACTTTTCCCACCATGTTTTCTAAAGGCTTCTTTTTCAGGGTTGTCAAAACTCTGGACTGTTTGGTAAAGGGATAACTAACGATCTCTTTTGAAAACAGTGTGGGAAGTAGAAAAAGCTGGTAACCACTGTATTTGCTACCCTTTTCAAGACAAAATCTAACATTTGAGCCTTTTTCATTTGTCATCTGCAAGTGTTTTCAAATTGTACAAGACTAAAATTTTGTTATTTCATATGTTTGACCACTAATGCTACAACTATAATTATACACTGTAGGACCTGGTGCTGCGTATAAAATGTGGTGTGTTCTCTGAACACCTACTAAATTTAATTCTCACCTATCTGGGAAGGGGCAATTAGAAGTCCTACTGAGGGGTACAGACATTTATAATTGTACTAGTATACTTGTAGGTAGATACTGATGCTGAGATTTGTAAAGGTATGAAATCTTGAGTTTTCTGAAGAAGCCCTTGGAAAACACTACAAGCATGTTCTAATTTTCCCCTCTTCCCCACGGTCGTGAAAACTCGGGATTGTGTGGTAAAGGGTTAAACAAGATAAAAGAAATGGAAAGAAAGATCAAATTCAAATGTACACACTCACAGCTCATGTCTCGTATCTGGTATGGCTCTATTCAGGCTCAATCTTCTGCTTATCAGCTCATTGAAAGCATGGTCAGTTTCTCCTGTAAGGTTTATAAACTAATTGCAGTATGCATACATGAAATTTAACCCACTTAACCCTTTACCAGACGACAAAATTTGAGCCTTGTCCAAACTGAAAGCATTTGCAGACGACAATTTAAATGTGGCTCAAATGATGCAATGTTTCTTTGATAGGGTAGAAAACATTGTGGGAAAAGGAGAAAATGCTGGTTACCAGCATTGTCTCCTTTTCCTACAATGTTTTCAAAAGGCATCTTTCCCAGGGTCGTTAAAAGTCAACTTTGTATGGTAAAAGTTAACAGGTAACCCTTTACCAACCAATCCCTAGTTACAATGACCATAAAGAAGACTTCTGAAAACATTGCAGGACAAAGAAGAAAATGCCGACAACCAGCAATTTCTCCTTTTCCAATATTGCTTTCTACCCTCCCAAAAATGTGTTACTATGTTTTAGTCACATTCATTTCGTAAATGCTTTCAATTTGGTCAAGTATAAAGTTTTACCGCAACGCTAGGTCAACAATTAATGCATTATTACACAAGTCTTTTTTTTAATGATTCTGAGGAAAAAATCTTTGTTGAAAAGATACCCAATATTTTGTTCGTTTCACACTGTTTTCCACCCTTTCAAAGACCAATCCCATTATTTTCACTAAATTCAAATTGTCATCTCCAAATGCTCCAAATCTGGACAAGTCTATGAATGTTTCTTTTTGTACAAAGTTGAGAGGTCCTTGGCTTTTCGAAAGTGGTAAGGCCGTGGATTGCCAGCATTCCCAAAGTACCAGAAGATCTAGTGGGGGAGGAGCACAAAAGATAAAAGGGGTCTTTTTCATGGCAAAATCAAATTTCTTGTAAAATATACGAAGGTGCGCTATTTGGCTTTTCAGCGATGTGATGGTCATTTTGCGGTCAGTAACTCTTGGACTTGAGATTTATGAAAATGTGTTAGATTTGCCAATAAGACCACACAGTCTCGGTCTGGTTAATTTGCATTATCAAATGTACTGTCCAAAACGTCTGGCACATTTATTTATTCCAACTTAAGCTGGCCATTTATTTGGATGACTTTACTACACAATCCCCAGTTTTAATGACCATGAGAAAGAAAACTTTTTAATAAACATTGTGGGAAAATGAGAAAATGCTGGTAACCAGCATTTTGTCCTTTTCCAACAACGTTTTCTATTCTAATTTAGGCAGGTTTCATAATCTAAGCTACCTTTGATTTCTCTTATACAAAGAGCTTTGAATTTGGACAACCCTTAATTCTTTGCCAAACAAAAAATTTCTAGATTCCTTCAAATTAAAAAAGTTTGCAGAGGACAAATTAAATGTAGCTAAATGCTGGAAGTTGTCTGCAAAAGGGTAGAAAACATTGTGGATAAAGGAGAAAATGCCAATTACCAGTAATTTTTACTTTACCCATAATGTTTTCCAAAGCCTTGTTCTCTAGGGTCATTAAAAGTTGGGATTATGTGGTAAAGGGTTAAATTGTACTGTGTGGTTAAGAGGTAAAGCAGTCAAATGTGTTTAAGTGATCAGCCTGCACAGTTCAGTTGGTAGAGCGTAAGACTTGTGAACATGATGTTTTGGGTCACTTAAAGGTGTTGGTTCCATTCCCACGGCTGGCCATCTAAAATTACTAAGTCTTTCGGATGACATGTTAAACCAAGGTCCTGTGTGACCGTGCTATACACCGAGCACGTTAAAAAAACATGCATAACTTTGGATGGGATTCGTCCTGTATCTGCACTATCCCACGTATAAATACTAACAGCCTTCAGGGGGTGTCGCCCATATGGGCAACAGGTGGTAATGATGAATAAACACAAATTCAATCAAAGTGTTAAAATTACCTTTATTTCTTGCATCCTCATCTTCTTTTGTCTCCACTTGACCCAACATCAACAGTTTGTCAATATCATATTCTTTGTCTAGTGGATCATTTGTATGCAAAAGCTGAAATGCTCTTGTCTTTAAGCTTGGTCCAACATGACGTCTTGATGCAACCAGGTGAATTCTATCTGGTTTAAGCTCTCCATCGCTTTTCAAGCTACCACTTAAGATTCCAACCGTCACTAAAAACAATGCAGGTAAGGAAAGAAGAAGAATAAACTTCCTTCTATTTAAGCCAATTAATCGCATCTTCAATTCTTGCATAATCTAAGCGTTCTGCTGTCGACACGACTTCACCTTTTTTTTTTGCAAAGGTAACATCAGACTTCCGCCTAAATGTCAATAATTTGATCCGCGAAAACTAGTGACATTGTGTATCACTCAATACTTACGACCGCAAATTCGAGGGCACTTGTTACTGTGTTCGGAAGGGTCGGAAACATTTTAAAAGTCAATTTCTTATGAAAAATCATTAATAGCTGTCAAAGTATTTATGTATTAAAATAAATATGTGTCATCTCCTAAAGATCGTTAGGACGTTGTTGTTGTTCTTGTTGTTGTGCTTACAGATTCAAAGTACTGACAGCACCAGAAGTAGCGAACCAGTAGAGACGAAAATAATTTTACACACACGTAATATTACGTTAAAAATAACATTGACGTTAGATAACGTTTCAGATATTGCTTTTACAAAATAAAAAAAAAAAGGTTATGCCGGATTTAAAAAGCGGAAGGCCTGACATATATATATAAATGAGTAGTGTTATAGCGTTTGTGTAAGTGCATTGAGGTCTATGAAAATACCTTCTAGAGCAAAGAAATACATGAATAAAAAAACAGATTAACCAAAAAGCACTGATAGAGCGATTTCTCGAGAATATCTGATAATGCAAGTGCTCGGGCTTGAAAGAGAAGAAAACACTGAATTGCAGGTTTCCAGCATTTTCTCCTTTTGGTACAGCTGTTTCATAAAGCATCTGCCTCAGGTTCAGTATTTAAAACACATGATTCTTTGGTTAGGGGTTAATACTGTTCAGTATATATATATTGTTTGCAAGGAACAGTTGCAAGTAGGCACAAGAAGGGCAGACCAATGAAAAACTGGAAGAGTAACATCAATGAGTGGGTAGACCCAACTTAGATGAGTCCCAGAGGGTCCTTTAAGACCAAGATGAGTGGTACAGACTGCATTGTCTGCGCATGTCATATTCTTTGAAGATTCGACCTGTCTGCTATGATGCATCACCCATCCCAAATACATGGGAAAAGTAGGGCTTACACAGAAGCTATAACCCAAGCCTGTAGGGGGCTGTTTTAATAATGGCCGGTGCATAGGTTACATGCTAGCTGATCATAGCTGAATGAATTGCACCAGATAGCGTTTTATTGAGTAAACGTTTATTTTATTTTGAAATTCAAAGTAACGGTTGTCGTTTTGAAAAGTAGTCTGGTTCTGTACGCAGAATGCCCAAATTAGATGTGTATTTGTAGAATGCCATCTAGTGGGAGATAATGGCACAGACTGGTACATCACTGCTGAGGCCTAAAGTTAAGGGATAGGCAACACAACAAGTCTAAAATTTTGTCACTTGGTGAAGAGTTAACACTGTCAGCAAAAGCACACTGAGCAGCGTTAAGCAGCCTAAGCCCAAGGGTTAGAAAAGTAGCTTGTGCAGTGAAGGCTTTTTGACTGTACCAAAGAACTTGTGTAATTATGACCCTGAAGCATCTTCAACTTGGTTTGAAAATTACAAAATGCTGGTTGTCTGCTAATATAAGCTTTTTCCATGTGTGTATTGTTTTAGGATGATAATTTTGATGTTAAAATAGTTGAATCATCGTTATCTTACAGTTTGACCAAAAAGTAGTTGAAGTTAAATCTGAATCCTTAACATTCTGTTACCCGTTTTTCTCTTTGTTATCCTATTTATTGTGCTTTTTGCTCTCTCAGAGCTACTTTCTGATCACTGAATCTCGTAAACAGTAAGTCACCTTTAGTCCTCTATACTGAGATTGTGGAACTTATCAAATAC
This sequence comes from Hippopus hippopus, assembly GCA_946811185.2. Classification (NCBI taxonomy): domain Eukaryota; kingdom Metazoa; phylum Mollusca; class Bivalvia; order Cardiida; family Cardiidae; genus Hippopus; species Hippopus hippopus. The sequence goes on along the minus strand of OX328108.1, from coordinate 3,049,812 downwards.
TATCATGATCTAAGGGAGAAAACTCGTAAAATATTTCAACGGATATTGCTTAGTCTAGCCTTTGTAATCTTGAGTAACTTACTCATTATGTTCGGTGTTACACTATCTGTATGAGGACGAATTTTCAAGTGCATGGAAACTTGATAACTGATATTTAATTATATTGATGAGATTATCAACTTCATTTGGCCAGTTATCTTTGGAGAAAATAAAGACTTGAAAAGATGCAGTAAAAATGCAGTAGTCTCCCTTTACTCAATTACCGCCCTATGTTTTAAAATATGAAATTTAACGGTTCGGTTTTGACAATCAAACTAAGATTAAGTACTTAAACTTTGTATGCAGTAAGTAAATTAACATATGCCAGTTAAATCAATAAAGGGGAAGTTAATTGTTAAATTATTTATAATCAACCTTCCATCTTTCCCCACCTTCACCCCGTTTCTGTTAATGGATCTGTATATTTGATTAAATATTTCATTGTGCATTTAATTTATTGACGTTTAGCAAAGAGCTGAACTAAACTCTTTTTCAGCCTATCCTATGCTACCGCCCCTTGCATAACTATATCAGACAGTGTCAAAGATCAAATATGAACTAAAACACACACACGTACATATGAAATACACAACACTATTTATTATTAATTTCATCAGAAATCGTTTCATAAATAGTCAATTGGTTTAAATAATCCACTAATAATCTCAATCTAAAGGAAAATAAGAAAAAAAAAAAAAAATTCTTTTTAGTTTCCCTTTCCTTTTGATTGTTATTAATTTAAAAAATTACAATTTGCAATAGATTAAAACAACTAAAGCAAAACAACATTTATACCTATGTGCAATATTACAATAAATTCAACTACAAAATTAATCAAAACATTCATTATAAGTCTTTAATGACCGGGTTTGCATAATGCCCTAAAACTATGTAAAAAGCAGTTTCAGTCATTAATTTTAAAGTTATTTGAAAGTGAACCTGCAATTATTATGCAACATTAAGTAAATCAACAATATCAACACAGTGAACATAATGTAAAATTTAGGCCGAATCTTCTTTTCGATTGGGCCGAATCTTCTCCTGTGTAGGCCGAATCTTCTTGGGTCCGAATCTTCTCAACTTTTTGCTTTGGGTCGGATCTTCTTGGGTCCGAATCTTCTTCTACCCAAGGGAAATTACTCGTACAAAATCAAATTCAAAGGTAATACGAGTTTTTTTCCCTTAGATCATAAAACCTGCCAGGGCCATAAGTAACCTAGATTGTTTGACCGATATCTGTCTTGGCAAACTTATGGACAGTTTGCGTAGTAAGAGAGGAGTCAAGATTCGAATCTCGATCGAGCTATTATATTCTCCCTGGCTTGCATATATCTCTAATTTAAAAAGATCTGTATCGACCAGTATATAGGGATGATATAAAAATCTCGAAATAATTAAGTTACCTCCCTTGTTTGAATTTGGAATTCTGGGAAGTTATCAACTCCATTCAACATCGAGTCAGTGATGGGTGTTGTTCGTGTCTACAATCAACTTGTGTATTTTACAAATAGAGATATGACACTATGATATTCGACAGCCATACATACTCATAAAATAGGAAACAGTATTTGGAGTTTGGTGCAAGTGAAATTAGTGCAATATAACGGTCAAGATGGCGAGCGTACAAGCAGTGCCTAAACTGAAGACTGCTAAAAAGGTGAAAACAGTGCAGCGAAAATGGAAATTATTCCGAGCGAACGAGCCTTTACTCAGTGTATTCATGTGGGGTATAAACCATTCTGTAAGTATGGAAAATGTTCTAAAAAAGCACATATTAGCCAGCCATAGAGGATTAAAACAAATCCTAGATGGGGGGTACACTTTGTGTGTATGGGGGGGGGTATCATTCCTTGAGGTCCAACTGTACCAATTTGGTAAATTTTCGTGTTTAACATGACGACAGCATTGTTAAAGTTTTCACTGACTTGGTGCCATGGCTGCCACAGCTGCCAAAGTTTTGATACTAATCAATAATCCTTCATTTGAAATACAAATATTTTCAATTTAAACGCTGAACATAAGAAAAAACAGTTCATTTCATCTGTTACTTGAGTAATTTACGTTCCCGAAAACACACAAAATAGCCAGCACTCACGATAGATTTCGTCATTTTTTTTTTTTCTGAGATTTACATATTATAAACGACTTCAATATGCTCTTAAGGTAATGAAAGGTTTAATGATTTGTCTTTGGTCATGATTGTTACTAAAAGTTCATTGTATCTCGCTGCAATACAGATTAAATCAACGAAACAGAAAGTCAGTATACGGCTCTATCTTTGCTACTGGAAAATTTACCATGGACCTGAGATGGTACGGTGAACAAGAAATGTCCAAATATGAAAAAAATCACCGTATTGTCTCATTTTTGAGACTACTGCCTTAGGGAACTGGCCTACGCATACCTTTAATACAAAGGGTATCTCCGATATTATTCTTGTGATTGTGTTTCTCCTATGTACTCAAGGCAGTCTCTCTTTTCATGCTCGTGGAAAAAAATCCAACCATACCAGCATCACTTAACCTTTTTAGTGCCACAGGCAAAAGGAGGGCTTTTTGCAGATGGTATAGATCAATATCAGACTGCACAGAACATGCAGTCTGATACTGGATCTCTACCGCCTGCTTGTTTATTCTAACTTATAAAAGATAAAAGTCCTTTTGAGTTTCTATGGATTGTTAGCTACATAATGTCAATATTTTTGTTATCTGCTGATAATAAGGCCATTTATTGATAGCATCATTATTAATTTGCATGAAATCTTCAAAATAACTATAGAATATAGAATAAATACTTTTAATATCTTACTGTGATTATTTTTTTTTTTTGCAAGAAAAAATTCATAGTTCTATACTGATAGCGTAAATCCAAGATGAGACTGCTATTCTGTGCAGTCTGGTCTTGATCTAGACAATTCAAAAAGTGCATTGAGTCGTACCTATGGGCCTAATCATTGATATTGTCAGCATTTTCTACCTTTTTGGAGAAAGAAGATGTCATTTTTACCAGTTGTATGTTTGAGGTCATCAGATTTACCAGAGTTTGAGGTATGTTTTTGTCAGCAGGCTGATTTATAAGAGCAAGTCATCTTCTTTATGACTGTTAGATAATTTTTGGCCCAGAATTTGTATTTATTTAGATAGGTACACATTTCCAGTTTCACACCAGAAAGTACTCACACCAAGCCTTACTTTGAGGAGATAGGACATTTATATATGCGCCAATTTTTAAGATATTTTAGCGAAACTTTTACAAAATCACAGCCTCAACGAAATACTGCTAAACCCTGTACCTAACACCAAATTTTTTTACCAGTCCAAATTGAAAGCATTTGCAGATGACAAATTGAATATGGTTCAAGTTATGAAATTTGTGACTGAAAGAGTTGAAAGCAATGGGTAGGAAAAGGAGAAAATGCTGGTTACCAATGTTTTCTAAAGGCCCCTTCCTCAAGGTCGTTAAAACTCAGGATTGTGTGGTGAAGTATTAAATGTGGGTTTAGATAATAATAAGATTTAATTTTCTTTGTTTTCTACCTTTTGACCATCAGGACTTTCTAATTTAAAGGCACTGATAGAACTTTTACATAAAACACTGAAAAGGTTAACAAATATCAGTCTAGTTAATATCAACAACCAAAATATTGCTATTTTTTTCTTTTTTGACAGAAAAAAATCTTATCATAGCCTACAGTGTAGATCCCAAGTCCTCAAGATCAGGCTGCAATTCTGTGCAGAGTGATCTTGAGCCATACCATTTGAAAAGCACATTGGGTCACTTTTAGCAGCCAAATTGTTATTATTGTTAGTATATTTTACCTTCTTTTCCTTGTGGAAGTGAAACTGGCCTGGAAGAACCCATTTTTTTAGTCATACTTTTTGGATCACCGGGTTTTATTGAAATATGGTTACATCTTCCCTGTTTTGTACCTCAAAATCATCATTCCAACTCTTTCATTCGACAATTGATAGCGTAATTTTACAGGGTACACAAATGGCATCTAGGCAATTTTTTTCTGTGATAGGTCCATCTTTAGCTCCACTGGCCGAAGGCCAGCGGGCTTATGTCATGGCCCGGTGTCCGTCGTGCGTCCGTCCATCTGTCCGTGCGTGCGTTAACTTTTTTTTCAAACTTCTTCTTCTCTGAAACTACCCATCCAAATTTGATGAAACTTTACAGAAATGATCCTGCCATGATCCTCTTTAGAATTTCTTGAAAGAATTTGATTCCTTCAAAAACTGGTTGCCATGGTAACAAAACTGAAAAATATTGAACATCTTTGAAAATCTTCTTGTCTGAAACCATAAGGCCCAGGGCTACCAAATTTGGCATGTAACTTTATCTAATGGACCTCTATCAAAAAAAAAAAAATTCCTTCATGTTATAGCCCTGGGGTCAAAATTGGCTCTGCCCTGGAGATCACAAGTTTAACATGGGCTTACATAGTGACTGTAATTTAAAATAGTAATCAAGGGAAATAACTCCTGTTATACAAGATAAAGTTTGTTACTATTTACCTCCCTTGATTATCAAACTGCACTTACACATTATTGGAGTTTGGTATTCAAGTTTTTTGGAGAGGAAATGTTCTATTTTAACGGAGAGTGATTTATTTTGATGCTAATGGTTATGCTCACATGATTGGAATGTTTAATTTAAAGTAAGGTTTCTATCACTCAAATTTTTTCAGAACTTTACCTTTCATGCTAATGAATAAACCTGCTTGTATTCACTGACATTATCTTTGCATTTAAAAAGATATGACTGTTTTTGTCTGGCGGGCGGGGTGGAGGTTATGTTTTCAAAGTAAGTTTATTACCATACAGACTTTTTATGCTGTATGTCTCTGTCAATGCCATTAATAAGAAACGTTGTGGGAAAAGGAGAAAATACTGGCTGACAACATGTTGTTCTTTTCTCATGATGTTTTTGAAAGCCTTCTCTTTCAGGGTCATTAACACTTCGATTTGTGTGGTAAAGGGTTAAAAAGCCAGTGGAGCGATACAGGGCCAACATGGCCCTCTTGTTTATATTTTTGTTGGCAGTTTGGCAGTGTTGCTTGTATGAGAAGGCCTTGAGCTATAAAAAGCCAGGCCCTGACCTGTTTCTTGAGAATCTCTTGAAAGACTGAGATAAGTGAGGTGTTACTGTTACATGTACCATATTTCACCTAATTAATGCACCGGGACACAATGCAAAACACCCACAGTGCGCTCTTATGTCATAGCCAATTTCCTGAAATTTATGTGCCTTCACATAGATTATGTATGGTACTTTGATCTAGGTTTTATCAGGTCTGTGTGCAAAGTGATATCGCCATTTTTGAAAGATGACTATTAATGCAGAATATCAATTTTACAGCCAATCACGATTCATTTTGACATGAAATAGCATTCAGGATTAATATGGCACATTAGTATTCAATACTTCACTTTCTTAAAGTTTTTCCAAGTTAGTTGACAAATTTTATGTTACTGGAAGGTTATAATGTTATTGAAAGTGTATGTATATTAGGATAGTCAGGTGTTAATGACGTCGCTTTGTGCAGTAAGTTGGATTGTGTCAGCCAGTACAGGTTAATTTGTATATAAAATACTGGTTATCAATAATTTTCATCAGTCTGGGTTTGAAAAGTTTTAGTAAAGTTATGTTGCGGTTCAACGTTTCACTCCAGTTGTCGATTTTCAGATAAGTTGGGTGTGGGTGGGGGTTGGCCAGAGGCCCCTGGAGTAAGTAATATAGTGGGGGTGCAACTAATAGGGAGGGAGCATTAATTAGGTGGAATATGGTATGTAGCGTACATACTTTTGAAAGCATACGCATAAAACAGTTTATAAAAAGGGTAAGATATTTTGACTGTATTTTTAAATATAACTGATTATTGAAATGTTTTCAGGTGACAGAACTGAACCATGTGAATGTGCCGGTGATGCTGATGCCTGAGGACTTCAAGGCCTACACAAAAGTCAGGGTAGACAATCATTTGTTCAATAAGTAAGTGTCAAATCATCTATCTCTCCCGCGCTGACCATTGTTTCGATGATGGTTATGTTGGAAAGCAACCAGTGGCTTGGAAAGAAAATTGTGCAGAGTACTGGTATAAGAGACTCCAGGAAAGCATGGATAGCTGCAATACCTGAAATAATGTTACAGAATCAATCAATCAATCAATCAACCAGTCATCAATACGTTGAATCCTCCTGTTCGTGCCATTCAGCGGTCCTGCTTGGCTCAGTGGTAGAGTGTAGGACTTGTAACCTGGAGGCCACAGGTTCGAGCCTCACTGGATCCTCTGGGTTTTTAATGGGAGTGTTCTTGGGCAAGACACTTCAGAGCCCTAGCCTAGTACTGTTGGAACCCAGGAAATACATGAATATGTGAGCTGTCACAGTGATATGACTAAAAAAATGTTGAAAGCGGCGTAAACACCATTCAATCAATCTTCCTACCATTCTGTTATTTTGGTAGATAGATAGAAAGAGAGACAGAGACACAGATAGACAGACTTTTTTCTTTTTGCATAAGATATATGATAACATAAAGGCACTATATATTACATAAAATGGACATGATAATGAAATTATGTCAAGCAATATTCAGATACAAAGGATGTCACAAAAAAGGGGTTATAAATCCCTTACTTCTATTGCGGTTGGCTTCACTGTAACATGTTACCATACAAAGGAAAGACAATATTAACCTATTCATGACCCTTAGGAAGAAGGCTTTTGAAAACATTGTGGGAAAAGAAGAAAATGGTGGTAACCAGCATTTTCTCCTTTTCTCACAATGTTTTCTACCCTAACAAAGACCAACTCTTTCATTTGAGCTGCTTTGATTGTTGTCTGCATTTGCTTTCAGTTTGGACAACTCCGAAATCTGGACTCTCTCAGTTAGGGGTCTTAGGACCACCTTCAAATGAATGCAAATGAATTAATGAAGGCAAATATTTAGATTTAGGGGGACATTTACAAAATATGGGGTTACAAATTGAAAGAAAGAGGGGGTCAGGGAAACTCTGTATGTATGTTGTAGTTTTTTTGTAGTATGTTATCAAAGATACATAAATAGTCTCCTCTTGGGGGTCATAATTATTTTACCTGGAACCTTCAGTGATATTCTTCTCTGAAGATACAAGGCCTTGAATAATAGTGTATCTGTTGAAAATTCAGGGCCATCAAGGAACTCTTGTTTCTGTTAAATTTTGAGGGCCTTCATGGAACTTTTGTTTCTGTTGATAATTCAAGGCAAAAATGTCACCTTTGTTTCTATTGGATATTCAGGGACATTACAGTGCTGTTGTTTCTCTTGGATATTCAGGGACATAATGTTCTCTTGTCTCTGTTGGATATTCAGGAACATGATCCTCTTTGTTTCTCTTTGATATTCAGGGACATCATGGTAGTCTTGTTTATGTTGGATATTCAGAGCTGTCATGGTGCTCTTGTTTCTGTAGGATATTCAGGCACATCACTGTGCTCTTGTTTCTGTTAGATATTCAGGGCCATCATGGTACTCTTGTTTCTATTGGATATTCAGGGACATCATGGTGCTCTTGTTGCTGTTAGATATTCAGGGACATCATGGCTCCTGTTTCTTTTGGATATTCAGGGACACCATGGTGCTCTTGTCTCTCTTGGATATTCAGGGACATTATTGTGCTCTTGTTTCTGTTGGATATTCAGGGACACCATGGTGCTCTTGTTTCTGTTAGATATTCAAGGACATCATTGTGCTCTTGTTTTCGTGGTATATTCAGGGACATCGTGGTGTTCTTGTTTTCTTATAAATATTCAGGGACACCATTGTGCTCTTGTTGCTGATAGACATTCAGGGACATCATGGTACTCTTGTGTCTGTTAGATATTCTGGGACATCATGGTGCTATTGTTTCTGTTTGATATTCAGGGTCATGGTGATACTCCAGAGTTTCCGTTTACGACGTAAAAGTATCTATATACGCATGAAAATCGGCTCGGACGCAAAATAAAAAAGCTGATCGCGTCCATGGGACGCAGTCAAAATTGAGTCAAAACGATAATTTAATTAGACTACATCAACACCGAAAACAATTCGAAATACGAAGATTTTAACTCTGCCTGTACAAACTGACCATCGGAATTCCAAAATGTCTATAAATAGAATTTGTTACGCCAACATGTAAACTCTAAAACAATCTCTTTCCTACGACTGGTTACCTGCGTTACGTCTATACTGTCTTTCCCGGCGAACTGAGCGGGACAACAGCTGTTGCTTAGCACTTGTATTCTGAAACAGAAGATGGCTTTCCCGGCAAAAAAGATAAAAAATTCTCGATTTTTCCAAGACCAATGGCTGAAAGATCCTGACTTTAAAGATTGCTTAATGAAAGACACTGATGATACAGATTCTTGCATTCGCATGAAGTGTTTATTTTGCTGTGAAATCAAGCAAAAAAATATTTTCACAACAGGTTGTACGGACTTTCAGAGAAGTTCAATCGTATGACATATTTCGAGCGACGGCCACCGATGTGCTCAGCAAATTAAGTCTGCGAAAGGGTCCTTAAAGAAAGCATTTGAAATAGCTGAAAAAAAATCAAATGATTCATTAATTCATCAGCTTAGGACTGTATATTTTATGGTAAAAAACAATATTTCACTCAGTGCTTTCCCACAGCTCATTGAACTACAGAAAACCAATGGTTGTGAATGTCTGCAGTCTGGTCACTACGTTTCTAGTGATATTGTATCAGAGATCTTGCAGTGTATTTCTAGCTCAATGACAGAATGACTTTAAAAAGGATGAACATTGTAGAAAAAGGAGAAAATGCTTGTTACAAGTATTTTCTCCTTTTGCCACACTATTTTCAAAGGCCTTCTTACTCACGGTTATTAAAAGTCAGGATTGTGTGGACTGGTAAAGAGTTACATTCCATTAAAGAGTCACTCAGGGTAGTATTTCAAAACTGCTGTCCTCTGAAAATGACTATGTGGAAAGGGAGAAAAAATCTTGTGAAGTGCAAGGTTTTTTTCTCTTCTTCATTCTATCCCCCAACCAAAGTGGTCTTCATTAAAAAGATGATTTACGGAAGAAAAAATGGGACTCAGAAGAAACTCCATGGGACTCAACTTTTTCAGTGGCACTGGGTCCAAGGGACTCAGTAAAATTTTATTCAAACGGAAACACTGTACTCTTGTTCCTGTTGGATATTCAGGGCAAAACAAAAAGATGTCCTGGTAAGCATCATTTTCTCTTTTTCCCACAGGGATTTCAAGAGCCTTGCTCCTTCGATTTGATTAAGAATTTGGATAACATTATGCCACTTTATATGTTTGGGTAAAGTAGGGATCCTACGTGTGTTTATTCAATCCGCCCCAAAATTGCCGTAAATTTACGCAGTTTGTTGAAATGGACCCCAGGGCTGTAAAAATAAGGGCATATTTGGCACAGGATTTACCCTTTACCAAATGGTTCCATGATTTTATAACCTGGGAGAAAAAAAAAAGACATTGTGGAATAAGAAAGACAATGCTGGTTCCCGGCATTTTAACCTTTACCAACTACATTTTCTATATTTAAAATGAAAAACCACAATATCCACTGAGTGGTTTGTAGTCTATATTCATGTTTTTGATGTGAAGATTTCAAGAATATGTTGTCCCCTAAAGAATAAACCCATTTCCACACATCCTAGTTTTGACAGTCTCTAGGAAAAGGGCTAAACATTGTAGAAAACATTGTAGAAAAGAGGAAAAAATGCTGGTTACCATTATTTTCTCCTTTTTCTACAAAGTTTTTGACTCTTTTAGGGGGTCCTGTGTGGCTCAGAGGTAAAGTGGGACTCGTGATCTGGAGCCCCAAGGTTTTAGTCTTACTGGTTCTACTGTGTTTTTAATGGGAGTGTTCTTGGGCAAGACACTTCAGAGCCCTAGCCTAGTACTGGTGACACCCGGGAAATACATGAATATGTGAGCTGTTGCCGCAATATAACTGAAATAATGTTGAAAGCGGTGAACATTAAACACAATTCAATCAATCAATCGATTGATTGACTCTTTAGAGACAGATCCCACAATCGTCATGTTTGATTTGTAGTCTGCATAATTATGCTTTCAGTTTGGAATAGTCTAAATTTTGTCATCTCGTAAAGAGCGAAGAAAACTAATGAGAGACTATTGGAGAAGAGAGGGGATCAATACGATGCCTTGTAGTTTTATTATAGAAAATTTCCTCTGTAATCTGGCAAACAAATAAAATTAGACCCCAGACATAATGTTCCCTTGATTTGATTATCCCCCATACTGTTTGTTAGTTCGTAGACCCAGCTGACTTCTATATCTTGAAACCCTTCCCTCTTTACCGATTGACAAAATTTTAGACTGGACGAAATTGAAAGCATTTGCAGATGACAAATGTTGCTAAACTGATAATTTTTCTCTTTGATAGGTTAGAAAACATTGTGGGAAAAGGAGAAAATGCTGGTTACCAGCATTTTCTTCTTTTCCCACAATGTTTTTGAAAGGCGTCATCCTCAGGGTCGTTAAAACTTGGGATTGTGTGGAAAAGGGTTAACTTTTTACCAAAGATCAAAATTTTAGGCTGGTCCAAATTGAAAACATTTACAGACAACAAAATAAGTATGACTCAGAAATTGAGATTTGTGTTTGGTTTGGTAGAAAACATTGTGGAAAAAGGGGGAAAATGCTGGTTACCAGCATTTTCTCCTTTTTCCACAATGTTTTCAAAAGGTTTTTTGCCCAGGGTTGTTTAAACTTGGGATTGTGTGGTAAAGGGTTAATTCTTTACCAAAGGACAAAATTTTAGACTGGTCCATATTGAAAGCATTTTCTGATGCTGAATTGCCAAGCTCTGGTAGCGCAGTCAGTAGCGTACAGGACTTGAGGACAGGGGGTCGCTGGTTTGATCCCTGGCTGGGCCTATTTCTTTCCGAGGATTGATGATAGTCATTGCAACAGGATTCATTCCTCTCTCTTACCGCTGACCATTGTTTCGGCGATGGTTATGTGGGAATGCAGCCAGTGGCTTGGAAAGAATATTGTGTGGAGTACTGGTAAAAGAAAATCCAGGAAAGCGTTGACAGGTGCACTGGCCGCCTTGATATAACTAAAATGATGTTGAAAACAGCGTTTAACACCATACAATCAATCATAACTCTGATGCCAAATTAAAGGTGGCCCAAATGTCAAAATTTGTTCTTGATAGGGCAAAAAACATTGTGTTACTAGCATTTCCTCTTTTTCCCACAATGTTTTCATAAGTCCGTTTCTTTAGGGTCTTTAAAACTTGGGATTGTGTGGTAAGGGTTAACGAAAATTTATTTGACTTTTCACAACTCTGAAGAAGACTTTTGTCATCATGTTTTTTACCCTTTTCAGAGAATTTCCACTGTTTGTGTCACATTGAGTCCTTTCCCAAACAATTCTGTGTTTTAATGACGCTGAGAAAAAAAGCTTTTGAAAATCATTATTGGAAAGGGAGAAAATGCAGGTAACCAGCACTTTCTCCTTTTTCGACAATGTTTTCTACCCTACCCAAAGCAAATTTCAATTTTTGAGTGACATTTATGTTGTAGTCTACAAATGCTTTTAATTTGGAAAAGTCCAAAATTTTGTCGTTTGGTAAAGAGTATACAAAATAATATCGAGTCTTAATGACAATGTTTTCTACCCTTTTCAAAGACAACTTCCACTATTTATACCACTTGAGCCCTTTCCCAAACAATCCTGTGTTTAAATGATCCTGAGAAAAAAGGCTTTTGAAAACATCGCCGGAAAAAAAGAAAATGCTGGTAACCAGTATTTTCTCTACCCAAAATGTTTTCTACCCATTCAAAAACAAGTCCTGTCATTTGAGCCACATTTTTTGTCTGCAAGTTGGACTAGTATGAACTTTTTTCGTCTGGTAATGAGTTGCAAAGAGTTATTTAGTCAGAAGCAAATGGTACATAATCTTGATGATGTCATTGCGATAGATATTCAACGCATTTTTATATAAACATGGATTTAAAAAACTTCAAGGTAAGTAACTATGAGTTTTAATGATTTGTTGGCAAAAGTAAACGACCATTAGTTGCCTCAAATGACCACTAGGTTATCTTTCTAACGTTATGCACAATGTATGAGTTTCCACACTTCACAACTTGCTTACCTGACGAAGAGATCGCTTGTTTTAACCCCCGTGTATTTGTTTTAGAATGATATCAAACGATAATACATGTAGTTATATTCATTTATTTTCAAAAATAATCCATCATTTCCATTTTAATGACAACCGGTAAGGGAAACTAGTAACAATATGGTGCAGGCTATGCAATATGTTTGTCTTGTGAGCGGCTCATATCGATCGATCGACGTCACCATTTTGGATGTTGTGTTGAAAGTGTAGTTATGTATACGGGGCTTCCTAAAGGGAAACTGCTTTTACGTGGATTTTTCCAGTATGCATGATATATATGTTCGGGGCATATTATCCAATCAGATCACGAGAAATTTCTTTGCAGTATGATAGACAGTCCTAAATCTAATACCAGCAGAAAAGCATAATCAGATTGATGGATCAACTTGCTACTCCCTAATAAGTAATAGAATAACAGTTCCTGTGTGTCCTGCTTGGCAGAACAACTTCCACTTTCCTTGCCCTTGCTAACTCTATGACTTAATTACACATACATGTACATGCATTACATGTAATGGAGATTTCATTTTTCATTACATCATATTATAGCCTAATACTGTTCCCAAAATCCGCTTTTCAGGACTTTCAGTCCTTTGATTTTTATATCTAATCATGAAAATTTGTATGGTTTGAGGGGAAGGAGAGGTAGCAATATCCGATTAATTTCCTTAAAACTCTTCAGCAGATAACAAAGTTTTAGACCTGTCCAAATTGAAAGCATATGCAGATGACAAATAAAATGTTAATGAAATGAAAGCTTTTGATTGTAAGAAGGTAGAAAATATCGTGGAAAAAGGAGAAAGTTCTGGTTACCAGCACTTTCTCCTTTTCCCATAATGTTTTCAAAAGCCTTCTTCTTCAGGGTCGTTAAAGCATGGTATTGTGTGGTAAAAAGTGAACTCTTTACCAGGCTACAAAATTTTAGACTTGTCAAAATTGAAAGCATTTGCAGATGACATAATAAATTTGTCTCTAAAATTGACAAAATGTTTCTTGGGGGGGTAGCAAACATTGTGGGAAAAGGAGAAAATGGCAGTTACAAGCATTTTTTCCTTCTTCCGCAATGCTTTCAAAAGTCATCATTTTTAGGGTTGGTAAAACATGGGATTTTTGTGGCAAGAGGTCAAGTGTTGAGCAGATCATGAAACTTTACACTAGTGCATTTTAAAAGGAATTGCAGACGACATACAAAATGTGGCTCAGATGATTGGGTTTTTATCGAAAAGTAGAAAATGTTCATTATAAGCATTTAATCCATTTTCAACTCATTTCTAGTGTATAAACCTTTATACAAACTATAAAGGTCCGGCGTGGCTCAGCGGTAAAGTGTAGGACTCTTGACCTGGAGGCCCCAGGTTCAAGCATCACTGAATCCACTGAGTTTATCATGGGAATATCCTTGGGCAAGACACTGCAGAGGCCAAACCTACTACTGGTGAAACCAAGAAAATACTTGAATATGTGAGCTGCTTAAAGAATGTTGAAGGCGGTGTAAAACACTATAGTTATCATATGAACTATAAGAACTTCTTCAGTATTTTATAACAAAAACTGCTTTTTATATTTTATTTTATCATAGTAAACGTTTATGGTTACCAACTCTAACGTTACCAAATATTTAATTGGGAGCTGAAATTGGGGACAGCAAAGTTGCACATTGGGCCGAATAAAGATTAATGATTGTGATGACCTGATTGGTCAAATACGGATTTCCATGGATCCATATATCCTCCCTCCAATACATACTGCAGAAGCCATCACCCAATCATTGTAGAACATTGTCAGGATGTTTTAATTTCTAGCTTGGCTGTTTTCAAGAAAAGGACAAGTTATTGTAGTATCCTTGGTGTCATCATTGGCTGCGTCATTGTCTTCATCTTTGATGTGGTGCAAAAAGATATTTTGTAATATCTCTGTTACTACCCAAGATATTTACTTCAAACTTGGACAATTTGTTAACTATCAAAAGGGGGACTCATACAACAGGGGCAGGTAAACATCAAAGTTTTTTTCACACAGGTATGCCCCTTTTTGGATATACACTTTTCACTGAAAATCAAGCATTTGCATCCAAGCATTGGCAGCCGCATGTGGTGCTCTTGTTTATAAACAATATAGAATGAAACTGGGTTATAAGAGGTAAAGACTATAGGTCAGATGGATTCAAAAAACCTTTCATAAGTAAAATACATTATATTGGAAACAGGTTTCTATCAGTGCTGTAACCTTCTACCACACAATCCTGAGTTTTAATGACCCTGAGGGAGAAGCCTTTTGAAAATATTGTGGGATAAAGGAGAAAATGCTGGTAACCAGCATTTTTTCCTTTTTCCACAATGTTTTCTACCATATCAAAGACAAATTCCATGGTTTGAGCCACATTTGAATTGTCGTCTGCAGATGCTTCAGTTTGGACAAGTCTACATTTTTGTCATCTGGTAAAGAGTTAACTCTTTACCACATAATCCCGACTTTTAACGACCCTGTGAAAGAAGCCTTTTGAAAACATTGTGGGAAAAGGAGAAAATGCTGGTAACCAGCATTTTCTCCTTTTCCCACGATGTTTTCTACCCTTCAGTTTTTCAGTCACCTTTGTTTTGTCGTCTGCAAATGCTTTCAGTGTGGACCAGTCTAAAATTTTGTCGTTTGGTAAAGAGTTAAACCATTACTACACAATAACATGTTTTAATGACCGTGAAGAAAAAGTCTTTAGAAACTGGTAACAACCATTTTCCCTTTTTTTCATACAGTGTTTTCTACCAAAGTAAATATCTTCTTTCGAGCCACATTTGATTTGTTGTCTGCAAATGCTTACAATTTTGTGGAGTCCAAAATTTAATGTTTGGAAAAGAATTTAATTCCAGGGCAATATTATGTTCCCTTCTCCATGAGGTCTAGCTTGACTTCCAAAATTGGGTCATGTAAGGTGAAAATGTGGCATCCAAAAACAGGGTCTCCAAATAAACTATTATAAAATCTCTTGTTTAAAGGCCCATCTACACTAGCAAACATTTCTTTGCAAACACCACCAAACTCTTGTTTGGTGGTGTTTGTTCATGTTTGTCCATACGGTCTACACTACAACAAACAATGGCTAACAATGTTTGGTGATGTTCGAAGATCATGCGATGCATCCATCCATGTTTGCCGACTGACCTATACTAGCAAACTTGTGTTTGCAAACACCACCAAACATGGTGTTTGGTGGTGTTTGTGAACAAATGTTTGCTAGTGTAGACGGGCCTGTACTCTGTAAGTCCTAGAGTGAAAGGTAATCTGCTGAAAATGTTGCCACAAAACAAAGTAATTTTAAAATAGAATTTGTATGAGGGTCGTTAAATATATAATGCAACCTTTTAAATGATTTCCGAAATATAACTGGTATGTTAAGGTTGTTACCGTTCTACATTCCTTCGAAGTCAATATCATTTGTGGCCAATGACACACTTCAACCTCTTTTTGCAGGTCATCTATACCTATTGCCAGGCAACCATTCCTGCAGTGCCCTCAACCTTGTGGCCATGGCGGATTCAAGCTCCTAAATCGTTTCAATGAATACCCCTCACATCCTCCTTTATTTTGGAAAAATATCAAAGTCACAGGGACTTAGGTACAAGGAATAAGGGGGAATATCCAACGTTTATGATACAGCGTATGTGCCGCAAGCTTTCTGTAATGCACTAATTATTTCGTTTGCTGTTTTATTTCGTTGGCATTCAATCTTTATATAACTGCGTTGATCCTGAGACTTGACCCCGGCCAAGATGCTTACAGTGAAGTCATGTAATGTTGTGTTTTGATGATGTCATTGCATGTACCATTGCAAAATGTTACCCGCTAATTGGGATTTTATTGGAGTATCTGCATGTCAAGGTTGAAAGTGATTGGTTCCATACTGAAGAAATTATTAGATAGGTTGCATTATATATTGAATGACCCTTGTAGAAGTCATCAGTTTGAAAAGGATTTTTAGGCTTTCTTCAATTTTCACTTTTAACTTCTTTTTTCCCTGTTTATTACAGAGACAACATGCCAAGCCATTTCAAAGTGAAAGAGTACTGCCCTATAGTGTTTAGAAATTTACGGGAGAGATTTGGCATAGATGACCAGGATTATATGGTAGGTTGACATCTTAGTATGCTGACTCTTATCTTGCTGATTGATTGATTGTGTGGTGTTTAACACCATCTGTAACGTTATTTCAGCTACTAGTATAATGTGGCCAGTGCACCTATTCATGCTTTCCTGGAGTTTATTTTTCAAGTACTCTACAATATTCTTTCCAAGCCACTGGCTGCTTTTCTACATAACCATCGTTGAAACGATGGTCAGCAATGAGAGAGGATTGAATCCTGTGGCAGTGACTATCATCAGTCCTGGGAAAGAAATTGGCCGAGCCCAGGATCAAACCAGCGCTGCCCCCTGTTCTCAAATCCTGTATGTTACCGACTGCGGGGGCTCAGCATGTTGTCTTGTACAGGAAGCTGGTGTACTTTGTGGCTTTGACTCATTCAGCCAATGAAAACAAACCCCTGTACATTGTTGCACATTCAAAACATGGTTTGCAAATGCTTTGATTTTGATCAGTCTAATATTTTGTTCTCTTGTAAACCATTGACACACAATGCTGACTTTTATCGACCCTGAGGAAGAAGCCTCTTGAAAACATTGTGGGTAAAGGAGAAAATGCTGGTAACCAGCATTTCCTCCTTTTCCCGTCTTGTTTTTTACCCTTTCCAAAACAAATTTCATTTTTAGCTCCACTGGCCGAAGGCCAGCGGGCTTATGTCATGGCCTGTTGTCCGTCGTCCGTCCGTCCGTCCGTCCGTGCGTCCGTCTGTCCGTGCGTTAACTTTTTTTTAAAACGTCTTCTTCTCTGAAACTACCCATCCAATTTTGATGAAACTTCACAGAAATGATCCTGCCATGGTCCTCTTCAGAATTTCTTGAAAGAATTTAATTCCTTCAAAAACTCTGGTTGCCATGGCAACAAAACTGAAAAATTTTGAAAATCTTTGAAAATCTTCTTGTCTGAAACCGTAAGGCCAAGGGCTACCAAATTTGGCATGTAGCTTTATCTAGTGGACCTCTACCAAGTTTCTTCAATTTATAGCCCTGGGGTCAAAATTGGCCCCGCCCCGGGGGTCACAAGTTTTACATGGGCTTATTTAGGGAGAACTTTAAAATTCCTCTTCTACCTAGCCATAGGGCCTAGAGCTACCAAATTTGGCATGTAGCTTTATCTAGTGGACCTCTGCCAAGATTGTTCAAATTATAGCCCTGGGGTCAAATTAGGCCCTGCCCGGGGGTAACAAGTTTTACATGGGCTTATATAACAAGTTTTACATGGGCTTATATAGGGAGAACTTTAAAATTCTTCTTTGACCTAGCCATGGGGCCTAGGGCTACCAAATTTTGCTTGTGGCTTTATCTAGTGGGCCTCTACCAAGAGTGCCCAAATTATAGCCCTTGGGTCAAATTTGACCCCACCCCGGGGGTCACAAGTTTTACATGGGCTTATTTAGGGAAAACTTTAGAAATCTCCCTGTACCTAGCCGTAAGGCCTAGGGCTACCAAATTTTGCATGTGGCTTTATCTAGTGGGTCTCTACCAAGAGTGCTTAAATTATAGCCCTGGGGTCAAAATTGGCCCTGCCCCGGGGGTCACAAGTTTTACATGGGCTTATGTAGAGAAAACTTAAGAAATCTCCCTGTACTTATTCATAAAGCGTAGGGCTACCAAATTTCGCATGTAGCTATATCTAAAGGCCCTTCACCAAGAGTGCGTAAATTATAGCCCTAGGGGGGAATTTGATTCACCCTGAGGGGTCAGAAGTTTTACATGGGCTTATATAGTGAAATCTTTAGAAATCTTCTTGTTACTAACCATATGAACTAGGGCTACCAATTTTAGTCCTGTTTCAGGGGTCTTATGTTCAAAACCAATTGGCCAAGTATTGTAATGTTTGGCATGTAGTGATTTTACGTATTAGCCAGTGGAGCGATACAGGGCCATCATGGCCCTCTTGTTTAAGTTGCAATTATCTTGTTGTCTGCAAATGCCTTCAATTTTGACAAGTACAAAATTTTGTTGTCTGGTAAAGAGTTAAGGGATCCTGTGTGGCTCATTGGTAAAAGGTAGGACTTGTAACCTGGAGGCCACATGTACGAGGCCCACTTGAAGCACTGAGTGAAAGTATCCTTTGGCAAGACACCTCAGAGCCCTAGCCTAGCACCAGTGAAACTTAGGACATACATGAATATGTGAGCTGTTGCTGTGGTATTACTAAAATAATATTTGAAAGCAGTGTAATACACCATTCAATCAATAGTCCATTCAATTGTTGTGTGATTAAGAAGCACTTGCATAGAATAATTGAGGCAAGCTCTGGCAAAAGGGGGTTTAATGCATCTCTACAATGCATTGTTATACAAAGCAAGTCATCACATTATTATGGATCCATACTACCTATTTTGTCTAACAACCGGCTGAAACCTAAGTTAGAATGGTCCTTGGACATGCAAATAAGACAAAAATATACCAAAAGCAAGAAGTTTCGTCACAGGTCAGCCTGCGTGAAATGCGCAGGCTGACCCGTGTCGATACTTTTTGCAAATGCATTAAACCCCCTTTTCTGAGAGCATGACTCAAAAACAAACATGTATTGTTGTATGATAACTACCTCTTTATCAATCTGGACTTTGGACGGAAAGGAAATAACGTCTCACCTTGTGTAACACATTTTGTTATCAATCATGATGTTTGTTGGGTATAATTAAATACAAATATACATGAAATAATGTTTAAATAAGATTTTCCTTCCCTAATCCTGTCTATCAACCAAAGAATTCACACATTTACAGTATAGATGTTAACTTTTAACCCTTTACGGCACAATCAAAAGTTTTAACGACCTTGAGGAAGAAGCCTTTTGAAAGCATTGTGGGAAAAGGAGAAAATGCTGGTAACCAGCATTTTCTCCTTTTTCCACAATGTTTTCTATCCTATCAGAGACAAATTTCATTATTTTAGCCACGTTTATATTGTGGTTTGCAAATGCTTTCAATTTGGATAAGTCTAAAAATTTTTTGTTTGGTAAAGAGTTAAGCAAACAATGCTATATTTTATCTCTTTGCCATATGTACAGTATGACAAAAGCAGTTGCAAACTAAATGTGACTAAAAAACTGAAAGTTGCCTTTAAAAGGGTCGCAAACATAATGGGAAAAGGAGAAATTGCTTATTACTGGCAGTTTCTCCTTTTCCAACACTGTTTTCAAAATGTTCTTTGTCAAGGTGGTTAAAATTTGTGATTGTTAGGCAATACAAATATACATGAAACAAGTTTTTCCTTCCCTAACTCTGTCTGTCAACCAAAGAATTCACACATATACAGTGTAAATGTTAACTCTTTAGCAAACAATGCTATGTTTTAACTGTTTAACCCTCTACCACACAATCCCCAGTTTTAACGACCCTTTGAAAGAAACCTTTTGAACACATTGTTGGAAAAGGAGAAAATGCTGTTCACCTTTTTCACCAATGTTTTTTTTACTCTATCAAAGACAAATTCCATCGTTTGAACTACATTTAAATTGTCATCTGCAAATACTTCCAATTTAGACCAGTCCAATTTTTTTGTTGTTTGGTAAAGAGTTAACCCTTTACCAAACAATCTCTGGTTTTTACAACCCTGAGATAGAGGCCTTTTGAAAACATTGTGGGAAAAGGAGAAAATGCTGGTAACCAGCATTTTCTCCTTTTCCCACAATGTTTTCTACCCTGCTGGAAACAAATTTTATTTTTTGAGTTATGTATATTTTGTCATCTGCAAGTGCTTTCAATTTGGACTAGTGTAAAATTTTGTCGTTTGGTAAAGAGTTAAAGATACATCCTTACAGCCAAAGATATAAAACGCTGTTAAAACTTGATAGACTGTAGAATGGTTCAGAATTTAGTCAGCTGCGTAAAAGTAGATAAATTGCAGATAGATACACTGTAAGGGATACTGAAACTGAAGGCATTTTTCTTCGATTTAAAACTTGAAATGACAACAAGGATTTCTTTGATGGCCTCAAGAAAATGAAATGCATTTTCTATCTGATGTAATCTGTGCAATCTTGTAAGCGGGGGGGGGGGGGGGGGGGGGGGGGGGGGGGAGATACAAGAATAATTATAGTCTCATACAATAAAGATGAAATAGGTTAAAAACTCTCTGAAAAGGAGTAGAGATGTATCTTTAACAGATGGCATAATTTTAGACTTTTCCAAATTGAAAGCTGCTGAGTTACAAACAACAAAATGAATGCGGCCAGAAAAAGTTTCGAAATTTGCTGTAGAAAAAGGGTAGAAAACACTGTGGATAAAGGAGAAAATGCTGGTAACCAGCATTTTTTTCCTTTTTCCCACAATGTTTCCTACCATACCAAAACAAATTTCAAAGTTTCAATCACATTTATTTTGTTGTCTGCAAATGCTTTGAATTTAGACTGGTCTAGAATTTTGCCTTTTGGTAAGGCCTTTAGATAAATTCTTCATTCCCCAACCCAGTCTATCAACCAAAGAATCTGTATACGAGGGTTGTTTGATATGTAATGTGTATTGTACGATATCTCAAAAGCATTCGACTCAAATAGTGAAATGAATATTACATCCCTTTAAAGTATTCTCCGCCGTTTGAAATCCATAATTTCAATCTCTGAATCCATTTCTGAAATGCGTCACGGTACGCTGATTTAGGTAGACCTCTGAGGCACTGACTGATGGCTGAGCCAAGGGCTTGTCGGGACTTGTAACGACGACCAGATAAGAACTTTTTAAATTTTGGAAAAAGGAAAAAGTCGCATGGGGCTAGATCTGGAGAGTATGGTGGGTGTGGCAAGACGGTAACCTTCTGCGACTTCAAAAATTGCTTCACAAGCTCAGATGTATGTGATGGAGCATTATCATGAAGTAGACAAACATGCCTAAATCCTGACACAGGGCGTCGTTTAAGATAATATTTCTTGACCTTTTTTAGTATAACATCTCGGTAATACCGACCTGTAACACTCAGTGATCGGGAAAGAATTTATTTTAATGAGACAATGTCTCCTGTTTTTGAAAACCAATGAGACATTTTCAA
Source organism: Hippopus hippopus (assembly GCA_946811185.2). Classification (NCBI taxonomy): domain Eukaryota; kingdom Metazoa; phylum Mollusca; class Bivalvia; order Cardiida; family Cardiidae; genus Hippopus; species Hippopus hippopus. The sequence goes on along the minus strand of OX328108.1, from coordinate 3,028,473 downwards.
AAGTTATGAGACATTTTTATTTTCAGATGAGACATTATAAAGATTTCAAGTAAAACACTTTATTCTGTTTTATTGTTTTAACACAGGAATAATTCGCATCCGAAATATTTACAAAGCAATACTATATATGTAAAACATTACAAACAGCACTCTTTCAGTTCCTAGTTGACTGCAAATGCTTTAAATTTGGGACAGTCTAAAACATGTTTTTGTTCAAGTCTAAGTAAATAGATCTACATGTATTGATTAAGAATACTGAAAATATAACTAACTGGCTGTGAAATGGAGGTCTGTGTAGACTGAAATTCTGAGCCTGTGGCAGCTGGCTGGTCTACATTGCTGGTGCTTGGACATGTGACCTGACTCAGAATGTGAACCATGGTTGTAATTACTCTCCAACTAATATAACTCATATGTAAGCAGTATGAACCCATAATTTTGATTATTGCCTGTATCAGTTTCACTAAATTTCAATAAACTGAAATAGATACAATAAGATAGCTTGAGTGTTCTTTCACAAGGCACTGTATCCTAGTCTAGTACTGGTTTGTTAAATGAATACATGAATTGTCACCATGAAATAATTGAAAAACATAAAAAAACGCAGTAAGTTCTTTCATCTACAGCAATTAACACAAAATATTATAACACTTTGTTTGGGCCATACTTTGAAATTTATTAAATTACGAGTTAAATTAACACATTTAATCACAAACTCAGATCTTCTGTAGTCACCTGTATGTTCAAGTGCATTTTGTAAAAATAAAAATATTTGACAGCGCAGAACATTGACCATGACAGCAGTTTGTTTACTCTATGGAACTCGACCTCAATGACGTCACACAACTGTAGGTAATTTTCTTCGATTTATTTAATTACAAACCGTTTGGGCGATGTTGACTGCAAAAAGACTTTCAACTGTCATTGATTTGCTGCTGGTGGTACAAGTTTCCTTTTAGGCGGCATTTTAAAAGAAGAGAAATAGCAAACTTCACGGACGCTTCCCTATAGATACAAGGGCTTCCCGCGATGAGCAGGTTTAATTTACGGATCAGTCCCGATGATTCAATCACAATATCTCGGATATAAAGTCGCACTTTATCAATGTATTATCGAGTAACATTCCCGATTACCGATGTTAAAATCAGATTCTAGCGCATACAATCAATGATAATATTCGAAAAATACGAGAATACTTAACTTCACTTTTCTTTGTTTTAGTTTTAGAAGATTCGCAAAACATATAGGCGCAACTTCCGTATTTATATGAGACAGTTGGGCGCATTTCTAGGATTTTGAATGAGACATTTTTGGTTTTCATGTGCCAATGGCACATGGCGCAGGGGTTTCCCGATCACTGAACACTTTTGCCCTTCGGCACCGGAATTTGTACGACTATACCATCACATGAGAAGAATATGCAATAAAGAAACTTCTTTGTGCTTATGCTTCTGTTGGCAACTACAGGCCTTCTACCGTGTTTAGTTAGCCATAGTTTGTTTCCAATTTTTCTTACTGGTTCGAAATAGTGAACCCATGTTTCGTCACCAGTAACAATGTTTGCAAATTGTCTTTGATTGAATTTAGGAAACATTTTGAGCAATTGCGTAGCGGTTTGTACTCGTACCCGTTTTTGGTCATCTGTCAATATATGCGGTATCCATCTGGCAGAAATCTTTCGTACTTTCATAATACGCTTCAAAATGAAATGCACCCGCAATAGCGATATGCCCACAGCGTTGACAATATCACAAATCGTGTATCTGCCATCACTTTCAATTATTTCCCTGACTTTTGAGACATTTGCCTTGCCTGTTACAGTCACAGGTCGGCCAGATTTTGCTGCATCTTTGACGGACTCTGTGCCAGTCAGAAATTTCTTTCTCCACCTACGAACTGTCTCATAAGATACCTTATCAGACCCATAAACTTCCCCCAATTCAGTAAAAATCTGCATCACTGAATGACCGAGTTTTGTGCAAACTTTTATATTAGCTCTAATTTCTTTGATATTCTTAATCTGTTTCCCAACCATTTTTACAACAGTGGTCAACGACTAGCTCTATTGAAATGACTATAAGTTTAAAACTATGTGGAGCTGAAGGCTCGTGTTTATACCCTTGGAAAGGTATTGAATAGAGCTATTCAAGCGTATCATCATCCACGAAATCGTGCAAAGCGTTACCGCGCTGTGGTACAATATACATTACATATTGAACAGCCGAATACATGTTACCACAATGTTTTTTAGCCTTTCAAAGACAAAATTCCATCCTTAAACACATTTAATGTGTCATCTGCAAGTGCTTTTAGTTTGGATGTGTCTAAAATTTTGTTCTTTAGGAAACAGTTAACTCTTAACCCTTTACCTTACAATCCCAACTTTTAACAACCTGGAGAAAGAAGCCTTTTGAAAACATTGTGGGAAAAAAAGAAAATGCTGGTAACCAGCATTTTCTCCCTTTTCCACAATGTTTTCTACCCTTTTCAAAACAAATATCAATTTTACAGTCAAAATTTAATTTGCAAAAGCTTTAAATTTGGACTGGTCTAAAATTTTGTCGTTTGGGAAAGAGTTAATCAAACAATCAAGACTTAAAAGACCCTGACTGAGAAGAGAAAGCCTTTAAAAACATTGTGGAAAAAGGAGGAAATGCAGGTTTGTGTTTGTTCAAAAAAAAACTTTAACATAGTTGTTCTTGTAACTAGGAAGAAAATGGAAAAAGAGAAATGGAAGAAAAACCCACAACATGTGTTAGATAGATGCACACAGGGAAAACAGTATAGCAGCTTGATAATTTGATCAATGTATTCATTTTATCTCTTGATCCTTATATGTTCAATAGCTAATTCCCTGTTGATGGTTTCCTCATATTTTTACAACCAATTGAAAAAAGGGTTTCGAAAGCATCTTGAGAAAGAGGCAACCAGCATATTATCCTTTTTCCACTATGTTTTCTACCCTTTCAGAGAAAAAACACTTGATATAAGCCACAATTAATTTGTCATCTGTAAACCTTATCTTTACCCTTTACAACACAATCCCGACTTTTAACGACACTGAGAAAGAAGCCTTTTGAAAACATTGTGGGAAAAGGATAAAATGCTGGAAACCAGCATTTTCTCCTTTTCCCACAATGTTTTCTACTCTTCCCAAAACAAATTTCAATTTTCAAATCATGTTTATTTTGTCATCTGCAAATGCTTTCAATTTGGACAGGTCTAAAATTTTGTCGTTTGGTAAAGAGTTAAACCTTGTCTTTGTCTTTAATTCTAAACTTCTCCATAATGAAAGCATTTGCAGACAACAATTAAAAGATGATACAAATGAAGGGATTTGTCTTTGAAAGAGTAGAAAACATTATGGGAAAAGAAGAAAATCTTGGTTACCAGTGTTTTCTTTTTTTCCGTCAATGTTTCAAGAGCCTTCTTTTTCAGGGTTGTTAAAACTCGGGATTGTGTGGTAAAGGGTTAACCCAACAAAATTGTAGACTGCTTCAAACAGAAACCATATACAGATGCCAAATTAAACGTGGCTTATAAACTTGTGGAAATTGTCTTCAAAAGGCAAGCAAACATTGTAGGAAAAGGAGAAAAAGCTGTGGACAAGGGTAAAATTTTGTTGTACCACACAATCCAGAGTTTTGACAACCCTGAAAAAGAAGGCATTTGAGAACATTGTTGGAAAAGGAGAAAATGCTGGTAACCAGCATTTTCTCCTTTTTCCCACCATGTTTTCTACCTTTTAAATGGAAAAAAATCATTTGAGTAACATTCAATTTGTCATCTGCAAAAGCTTTGGAATTGGACTGGTTTAAAATTTTGTCGTCTGGTAAAAGGTTAAAGACCAGTCTGAAATGTTGTCTGCTAAAAGGTAACTGGTACAAGATAGCTGCTGCTGTTATCATAGAGAAAATGGAGTTAGAATCAATACTGAAGTGCATTTTGTAGTTAGTGCTGTAAACACATTAATTTTCATACCATAAATGGTTTTTGCTTGAAAACAAGAGACTGTAACCCAATTCCATTCATCTTGTTTATCCCTTTAGGGCAGAATTAAGAGTTTTAACAACCCTGACAGAGAATGCTTTTGAAAATGTGGGAAAAGGAGAAAATGCTGGTTACCAGCATTTTTAGCTCACCTGAGCACAAAGTGGTCAGCTATTGTGTTGGTGCAGTGTCCATCGTGCGGCATGCATTGTCTGTTGTCCATCGTCCGTCGTCAACTTTTTACCCTGTGTACACTCTAGAGGCCACATTTTCAGTCTGATACTCATGAAACTTGGTCAGAATGTTTGTCTTGATGATATCCCAGAAGAGTTCGAAAATGGGCCATGTCTGGTCAAAAACTAGGTCAAATCTTAGAAAAACCTTGTGTATGCTCTAGAGGCCACATTTTTCTGTCCAATACTCATGAAAGTTGGTCAGAATGTTTGTCTTGATGATATCCCAGACGAATTTGAAAATGGGCCATGTCGGGTCAAAAACTAGGTCACCAGGTCAAATCTTAGAAAAACCTTGTGTACGCTCTAGAGGCCATATTTTCAGTCCAATACTCCTGAAAGTTGGTCAGAATGTTTGTCTTGATGATATCTCGGAAGAGTTGGAAAATGGGCCATGTCAGGTCAAAAACTAGGTCACCAGGTCAAATCTTAGAAAAACCTTGTGTACGCTCTAGAGGCCACATTTTCAGTCCAATACTCTTGAAAGTTGGTCAGAATGTTTGTCTTGATGATATCTCTGACAAATTTGAAAATGGGCCATGTTGGGTCAAAAACTAGGTCACTAGGTCAAATTTTAAAAAAACCTTGTGTATGCTCCAGAAGCCACATTTTCTGTCCAATACTCTTGAAATTTGGTCAGAATGTTTGTCTTGATAATATCACAGACAAGTTTGAAAGTGGGCCATGTGGGGTCAAAAACTAGGTCACAAGGCCAAATCTTAGAAAAACCTTGTGTACGCTCCAGAAGTCACATTTCCAGTCCAATGCTCTTTAAAGTTGGTGAGAATGTCTGTCATGGTGATAGCTTGGATGAGTTTGAAAATGGGTCATGTCAGGTAAAAAAACTAGATCACCAGGTTAAATCTTAGAAAAACCTTATGTAAGCTCTAGAGGCCACATTTTCAGTCCAATAATCTTGAAATTCGGTCAGAATGTTTGTCTTGATAATTTCTTAGAGTAGTATGAAAATGGGTCATATTGGATAAAAAACTAGGTCACAGGGTCAAATCTCGGAAAAACCTTTTGTACTATAATTACAGTCCAATATTCTTTAAACTTTTGTTAGAATGTTTGTCTTGATGATATCTTGCATGAGTTTGGAAATGGGTCACGTGGAATAAAAACTAGGTCACCAAGTTTCATCCTTGAAAAACCGTATGTACGCTCTAGAGGCCACATTTTTAGTCCAATAATCTTGAAATTTGCTTTGAATGTTTGTCTTGATAATATCTTAGACTAGTATGAATATGGGTCATGTTGGATAAAAAACTAGGTCACTTGGTTAAATCTCGGAAAAACCTTTTGTACACCCTACAGGCCACATTTTCTCGCAAATACTCATGAAAGTTTGTCGGAATGTATGTCTGGATAATTTCTATGTGTCAAGTAGGCTGCTGAGACAAATTCTAGAAAAAGCTTGTGTGTACTATAGAGGCCATATTTGTAAGCCCAATACTAATGAGTGTTTGTCAGAGTGTTTGTCTTAATATCTCTGAAGAGATTGGAAATGGGTCATGTTTGATTAAAAGGCTCAGGTGAGCGACTTCAGGGCCATCATGGCCCTCTTGTCTCCTTTCCCAACAGTGTTTCCAAAAACCCTACTAAAGGTCAGCCCAGCGGGGTAGCTTAGTGGCTAGCATATCTGACTGGTGACCTGGTTGTTGCAAGTTTGATATCCAGGGTTAAGGCAAACTTTCTTTCCAGCTTCTTTTTTTGCCTTTCACCTCTGATGCATGTGATAAAAGAAGTTAGTGACTTTGAAAGAAAGTTATGTCAGAACTGGTGTGAGAAAGTCTGGAAACACATGCATAGGTGCACTGATGGCCATGATATGATCTGAGCTGTTAACATGGCATGAAACTCCAATACAAGTAAACAAACAAACCCTTAACCACACAGGGGAGGTTTTTGACAACCCATGCAGAAAAGGCATATGAAACATTGTGAGAAAAGGAGAAAATGCTGGTTACCAGCATTTTCTCCTTTTCCAACAATGTTTTCAAAAACCGTCCTGCTAAAGGTCAGCCCAGTGGGGTAGCTTAGTGGTTAGCGTATCTGACTCTTGACCTGATGGTTGTGAGTTTGACACCTTGGATTGAGGCAAACTTTCTTTCCAGCGCTTAACCCCGGTGGCTCAGTTGGTAGCGTACAGGATTTTAGAACAGGAGGTCGCTGGTTCGATCCCCAGTTAGGCTAATTTCTATCAGAGAATCAACAATAGGCATTGCAATAGGATTCATTCCTCTCTCACCTGTGATTATTGTTTCGACAATGGTTATGTGGGAAAGCAACCAGTGGCTTGGAAAGAATATTGTTTGGAGTACTTGAGAAAGAAACTCCAGGAAAGCATGGATAGGTGCAGTGGCTGCCTCGATATATCTGAAGTAACGAGGAAAATGGCGTTAAACTTGACAATCAATTCCTTTCAGTATTTTTTGGCCCCTTGCCTTTGATGCATGTGAGAAAAATAGTCAGTGACTTGGAAAGAAAGTTTTGTAAGTACTGTGTGAGAAAGCCAGGAAATACATGCATAGGTCCACTGACCGCTGTGATATGACCTAAGCTGTTAACATGGCATTAAACTCCAATACAAATTATAAACAAACAAACCCTTTACCACACGAAGGAGTTTTAATAACCCTTGCAGAGAAGGCAATTGAAAAAACCAGCATTTTCTCCTTTTCCCACAATGTTTTCTACCATATCAGAGAATTTAGGCACACATTTACAAGTATCAAATTGGACATCGCAGATGTTTTGTATGTGGAAGAGTCGAAGATTGGTTGTTTGGGAAAGGGTTAACTAAACCAGGTCTGAATACTATATAAGTGGAAATTTTTGTGATATGGAAATTATTGGGATTTCACGAATTTTAAATATTCGCAGACTTTTCTGTTTGTGTGTTTTACCACCAAATAATGAGTGTCTCGAATTCACAAACATTTCCGTACACAAAATGTCCTTAATTCGTAATTTGCAAATTTTTTGACACGCGTATACATATTCATGTATACAGCAGTGTTTTACCCCTTGCCACATAACCCTGAGCAGTGCTCTCAATAAGGGCCCATTTCAGGAATTTTTGTAATTCCATGTTCAAATTTTAGGAATTTTTTTTAAAAAAATCAGGATTTTTTTTTTTCCGCATCAGTCAATGTGGTCATAGGCTTAGATTTATTTTGATTGTGTCGCGGAATGTCCAATCCTAATTTCAAACCCTATGTTGTGATTACTCTAAAGTTTTACCCAGAAAGACATGTCCTTAGAATAACCATATAATAGGGTTAGAAATGCATATATATCTATAACAACACTGATTATGATCTGTGACTGGCTGGCAGTGATGGACCATGGTACTTTAAATTAAGAATAAATAAGCAAATCCCTGTTTCATAACTGTAATAATGACAATTCAATTTTATTCAACATCATTCAGTCGTACAATACAACATGGAAAACTTGTACATTCTAACTCATGGACTGTGTGGTAAGTTTCCTTCGTAACGACAGTCACGTCGCACGATGGTTTTTTTAAAGAAATTTGCCAAAGTGCGCTGCATAATTCCCAAAAGAAATGCGTATGGATCAACTATAATCTGCCGATTTTTAAAGAGTTGGACAAAAAATTGATATTACTTGATTATTTCAAATTCTTTCATGTTGCATGTTTGCAAACAAACAACATTCCCCGATCTTCGATTGCGTGTCTTATTAATTGCAATTATCCGTTAATTTCTACAGCTGCAGTCAAATTAAAGATGGTTGATTACTTACCGATCATAATTGACCGACCAATTAAACACTTACCATAAACCGGTCATAATTGGATAAACAATCGTATATACATGTGTAATTGTCATCTGTACACCGTAATCCAGATCACCAAAACACTTTAACATGATTAGAGACTCTTTGTAAAGCGCCTTCCTTACATTGAATAGATGATATCGAAGTTTTCCACATGCGTCAAACCCTTTGTGCATTGTTTTTTGAAAAAACGTGTGGGTTGAAATTCTCGGATGTTTTTGTCAAAATCTGGACTTTAAAAAAAACATCCGATTTTCAAAATGCTGACGTTTTTTCTCAAAATTTGGACGTAATATACGTCGCTGTCCGCTTATTGAGAGCACTGCCTGAGTTTTAACCACCCTGAGAAAGAGGCCATCTGAAAACAGCTGCTGGTTTACCAGCATTTTCTCCTTTTCCCACAAGACAAATTCTATCATTCTACTGCATATAATTCATCGTCTGCAAATGCTTTCAGTTTGGTCAAGTCATCAATTTTCCCACAATGTTTCTAAAAATGGTCTTGCTTAATGTCAGCCCTGCTGGGTAGCTTAGTGGTTAGTGATCTGAATCATGTCTTGGTGGTTGCGAGTTTGATATTTGAATGAGGCAAACTTTCTTTCTGGCAATGTTTTGCCTCCCACCTCTTTTGCATGTGAAAAAAGTAGTCAGTGGCTTGGAAAGATAGTTGTGTAGTTGTGAGAAAGCCAGGAAACACATGTGTAGGTGCACAGACCACCGTGAAATGACCTAAGCTGTTAAAAGGGCATTATATCCAATACAAACCCTCTGTTGCACAATTGAAAGTTTTAGCAACCCTTGCAGAAAAAGCATTTGAAAAAATTGCGGGAAAAGGAATAAATACTGGTAACCAGCATTTTCTCCCTTTCCTATAATATTTTCAAAAGCTGTCTTACTAAAGGTCAGAATTGTATGGTAAAGGTCTAAGTCCTAACTAAACAATTCTATTATTTGATGATCCTGAGAAAGAAAGCTTTTGAAAACATTGTGGGAAAAGGACAAAGTACTAGAAATCTTGTAGTCAGCAATCTTTTCCCACAATCAAGGAAGTGAATTTTTTCCTCCTTTGAGAGGATTTCCACCCTTATCCCTTTATCACACAATACAGACTTTGAACAACCCAGAGAAAGAAAGCTTTTGTAAACATTGTGGGAAAAGGAGAAAATGCTGGTAACCAGCATTTTCTCCTTTTCCCACAATGTTTTCTACCCTATCAGGGACAAATTTTGTCATTTGGGCTATCTTCAATTTGTTGTCTGCAATTGCTTTCAATTTGGACCAGTCTGATCATTTGTCATCTGGTAAAGAGTTAATAAGGAAAACTGAAAATTCAAAACTGCCCTAGCTTTTAATACTTATCCTGCCATTCTCAACCATGGATGACCTTTGCGGAGAGTGTAGAGCAAGATCAGCCTGCACTTACGTGCAGACTGATCTTACTCAACACTCTCCACTTGTTCATTGGTAGTTTGGGTCATATAAGCCCAGCCCATTATGCCTGTACATTTAGCAAAATATATTTTTTGTAATTGTCAGCATTTTTTTTGTCGGCAGGAAAAGGATTAAGGATCTACCCAGAAATGGTGTGTTTACAGAAATAGGTTGATTGATTGATTGTATGGTGTTTAACGCCATTTTCAACATTATTTCAGTTACATTGCGGTGGCCATGGCACCTATCCATGCTTTCCTGGAGTGTCTTTTACCAGTACTCCTCACAATATTCTTTCCAAGCCACTGGCTGCTTTCCCACATAACTATCATCAAAACAGTGATAAGAGGTAAGAGAGGAATGAGTCCCAATGACTATCATCAATCCTCAGAAAAGAAACTGGCCGAGCTGGGGATCAAATCAGTGACCCCCTGTTCTTGAGTCCTGTACACTTCCGACTGCACTAGCGGGGCTCTTACAGAAGTAGGTGAGGGTGGTCAACGCATTCTCTTTTCCTCTGGTATTTCATAAATCACGCCCTTGCACAATGTTTTCTACCTTTCCAAACACAAATCCCATAAATAAAGCCATATTTGTTGTCTACAAGTGCTTTCAATTGGAACAAGTTGAAAATTTTGTGGTTTGGTAGAGGGATTTAAAATAAAAGTTGATAAACCCTCAAAACACTCTTCACAACTACTTGTATCTCCAGTTTATAGTTGCCTTTGGGGCAAGGCCTGCCCGGGTAGCTTAGTGGTTAGCGTATCAGACTCGTGACCTGGTGGTTGTGAGTTCGAAACCCAGCTGAGGCAAACTTTCCTTTCGGCCATTTTTCGCCTCTCACCTCTGATGCATGTGAGCAAGTAGTCAGTGACTTGGGAAGAAAGTTGGGTCAGTACTGGTGTAAGAAAGCCAGGAAATACGTGCACAGGTGCACTGACAGCCGTGATATGACCTAAATTGTTAAACCCCAATTCAATCAATCAATCAACCCTTTGGGGCCAGTGTAGATCAAGGTCAGACTGCACATTTTGTGCAGTTCATTGTGCAGTCTGATCTCTTATCTACTCTGTCAGTTTTGCTTATCCCCTTGACCACATAATGCCGACTTTAATCACCCTTGAGAAAGAGGGCTTTTGAAAACACTGTGGGAAAAGGAGAAAATGCTGGTAACCAGCATTTTCTCCTTTTTCCACAATGTTTTTTACCCATTTTAAAGCAAAACCCATCATTTTAAAAACATTTGACTTATCCTCTTAGAAATCGATCAATATGGACGACTTTAAAATTTTCATGCCTGGTAAAGGGTTAAATGCAATACACAGAAGTAACGATGAAATTTCGAGTATTTGGGTCTCATTTCTGGACCCAATAAAGGTCTGTCAGTCGCTGTTTATGTTTAAAGATATGTCTCTACTCGTTTTCAGGCAGTTTTTAATCCATTTCATCCTTATTTTATGAAAGCGTAATCATTCTTGTATCTCCATGTCAAATTTTGCCTCTGATAGCTGCAAGATTGTACAGAGTATGACAGACAAGGTCTTCAAAGCAATCACTGTTGTCGTTTGCAGTTTTAAATGAGGACAAAAATCCTAGTGTTTTCCTGTCCCTTACATCAAACATATTGGTAACTTATCTATGTTTACACAACTGAGCCGTTCTACACACTTTCAAGTTCTAACAGCATTTTTGCTCTCTCGCTCTAAAATTGTATCTGTACAAGAAAACTTTTCACTTTTGTTTCAGAACTCCCTGACCAAACAGCCTGTATGCACAGACTCCCCGGGGCGGAGTGGAGCCCGAATGCTTATATCACAAGATCGGAAATACTTTATCAAAACCCTAGTCAGTGAGGAAGTGGAGCACATGCATCATCTACTCAAACAGTATCATCAGGTTGGTCACGCATCACAATGTTTGTCTATTTCTAAACTGTCTACCACATGTTAAAAATGTCGACTCATCTAAATTGAAAACATTTGCAGATGTCAATTTCATTGTGGCTCAAATGATGGGATTTGCTTTCGATATGGTAGAAAACATTGTGGGAAAAGGAGAAAATGCTATTCCTAAATACAACAATGTCTGTTTAACATTTCAAAGACAAATCCCATTGTTTGAGCCAGAATTAATTTGCTGTCTGTAAATGTTTTCAGTTTAAATGAATGTAAGATATTGTTGTCTGGCGAACAGTCAATCCGTTTCTACACAATCCCAAGTTTTAACGACCAAGGAGAAGAAGACTTTTGAAAACATCTGATGAAAATGCTTTCATTTGAACCAGTCTAGAATTATGTTGTTTGTTAAAGACTAAGGAGGTAACCATTTACCAAACAACTCCTTGTTCTAATGACCCTGAGGAAGAAGCCGTCTGAAAATCTTGCGGGAAAAGGAGAAAATGCAGAAAATACCAAACGACAGAATTTTAGACTAGTCCAAATTGAAAGCATGTGCAGAAGATACAATAAATGTGACTGAAAAATTGAAATTTGTTATGGAAAGGGTAGAAAACATTGTGGGAAAAGGAGAAAATGCTGTGTACCAGCATTTTTTGCTCACCTGAGCACGAAGTGCTCATGGGGAGCTATTGTGATCATGCTGTGTCCGTCGTGCGTCGTCCGTCGTCAACTTTTCACCTTGTGTACGCTCTAGATGCCATATTTTCAGTCCGATACTCATGAAACTTGGTCAGAATGTTTGTCTCAATAAAATCTCGGACGAGTTTGAAAATGTGTCATGTCGGGTCAAAAACTAGGTCACTAGGTCAAATCTTAGAAAAATCTTGTGTACGCTTTAGAGGCCACATTTTCTGTCCAATACTCCTGAAAGTTGGTCAGAATGTCTGATTGATGATATCTCGGACGAGTTCGAAAATGGGTCATGTCGGGTCAAAAACTAGGTCACCAGGTCAAATCTTAGAAAAACCTTGTGTACGCTCTAGAGGCCACATTTTCTGTCCAACACTCCTGAAAGTTGGTCAGAATGTTTGTCTTGATATCTTGGACGAGTTCAAAAATGGGTCATGTGGGGTCAAAAACTAGGTCACTAGGTCAAATCTCAGAAAAACCTTGTGTACGCTCTAGAGGCCACATTTTCAGTCCAACACTCTTGGAAGTTGGTCAGAATGTTTGTCTTGATGATATCTGGGACGAGTTTGAAAAAGGGTCATGTCGGGTCAAAAACTAGGTCAGTAGGTCAAATCTTAGGAAAACCTTGTGTATGCTCTGGAGGCCACATTTTCAGTCTAAAACTCTTGAAAGTTGGTCAGAATGTTTGTCTGGATGATATCTCGGATGAGTTCAAAAATAGGTTATATGGGGTCAAAAACTAGGTCATTAGGTCAAATCTTAGAAAAACCTTGTGTACGCTCTGGAGGCCACATTTACAATCCAAAACTCCTGAAAGTTGGTCAGAATGTTTGTCTTGATGATATCTCAGATGAGTTTGAAAATGGGTCATGTCAGGTCAAAAACTAGGTCACTAGGTCAAATATTAGAAAAACCTTGTGTACGCTCTAGAAACTACATTTTCTGTCAAGAACTCTTGAAACTTGGTCAGAATGTTTGTCTTGATAATAGCTCAGGCGAGCTTGATAATGGGTCATGTGGGGTCAAAAACTAGGTCACTTGGTCAAATCTTAGAAAAACCTTGTGTACGCTCTGGAGGACACATTTTCAGTCCGATACTCCTGAAACTTGGTCAGAATGTTTGTCTTGATGAGACCTTGAATGAGTTTAAATTTGGGTCATGTGGGGTCAAAAACTAGGTCACTGGGTCAAAAATTGGAAAAGCCTTGTGTACGCTCTAGAGGCCACATTTTCAGTCTGATACTCTTTAAACTTGGTCAGAATGTTTGTTTTGGTGATATCTCAAAAGATTTTGATAATGGGTAATGTCACGTCAAAAACTAGGTCATTTGTTCAAATCTTAGAAAAACCTTTTGTACGCTCTAGAGGCCACATTTTCAGTCCAATACTCATGAAACTTGGTCAGAGTGTTTGTCTTAGTGATACCTAAAAAGTGTTTGATAATGGGTAATGTCTGATAAAAAACTACGTCACTAGGCCAAATCTTAGAAAAACCTTGTGTATGCTATAGAGGCCACACTTTTAGTCCGAAACTCTTAAAATTGGTCAGAATGTTTGTCTTGATAATATCTTGAAAGAGTTCGAAAATGGGTAATGTTGGATAAAAAACTAGGTCACTAGGTCAAATCTTCAAAAATCTTGTTTACTTTCTAGAGGCCTCATTTTTGATGCAATACTCATGAAACTTGGTCAGAATGTTGGTCTTGCACCAGTTTGCAAGTGGGTCATTTCGGGTCAATAACTCATGAAAATCTTGGTAGAATGTTTGTCATAATATCTCAAAAGAGATTGAATATGGGTCATATTTGGTCAAATTACTCAGGTGAGCGATTTCAGGGCCATCATGGCCCTCTTGTCTCCTTTTCTCACAATGTTTTCAAAAGCCTTAACTTTCTGGGTCATTAAAACTCGTGGTTGTATGGTGAAGAGTTATGCAACATTTAATTTGATGTCTGCAAATGCTTTCAGTTTGGTGTAGTCCCAGAATTTTGTGGTTTTGTAAAGAAATAAGAAATAGCACAATAAAGGCATTGATTAGCCACATAAGTGGCCTTTCTATGTTCTTGAGATGGAATTGCTAATCACAACTAATCATGCAACACTCTCTTTAAGTTTTTACCAGACGACAAAATTTTAGACCTGTCTAAAATGAAAGCATTTGCAGACAACAAAGTAAATGTAGCTCAAGTGAAATTTTGGGTCTTTGATAGGGTAGAAAACATTGTTGGAAAAGGAGAAAAATGCAGAGGGTTAACTCTTTACCAAAAGTCTTGAACTTTTTGTGTGATAAACATTTTAAACACTTTACCAAACAACAAAATTTTAGCCCTTTAAAATTCCCAGCATTACCAGACAACACATTAAATGTGACTCAAAAACTGAAATATGTATTATGGAAAGGTAGAAAATTTTTTGGGAAAAGGAGGAGGTGTACAATGTTTTCTGGGTCATTGAACCTTAAAGCCCCTTAACAACTACGGTTGCCTTTGCGGCCATTGTAGATCAAGATTAGACTGCACAAAAATACACTTAGATTTAAATCATACCATTCAAACTTTTGGAAATTATTGTGAAGATGGCAATCTGTTATTAGTCAGTTGGTCCAAGCGTTAGTAGCTGATGAAAAATGAATTTTAAAACTAGGTTAATAGGTCACTCTATCTTTTGTTCACTTTTTACCTGGCTTTTAGAATTCATTTTTCTGCATTTTCTCCCTTTCCCACGTTTTCGATCCTTATGAAAACAAATCACATCATTCTAGCCACCATCAATCAGTCCTCTGCAAATGCTTCCAATTTTGATTAGTCTAAACTGTTGTTGTGTGGAATAGAGTTAACCCTTTACCACACAATCCCGTGTTTTAATGACCCTGAAGAAAAAAAGCTTTTGAAAACATTGTGGGAAAAGAAGAAAATCCTGGTATTCAGCATTTTCTCCTTTTCCCACAATATTTTCTACCTTTTCTGAGAAATCCCCATCATTTGAGTAATTTTTGATTTGTCATCTGCAAATGCATAATTTGGACAAGTGTTATAGAAGAAAATAGTGGTGACCAACATTTTTTCCTTTACCCGCAATATTTTCATAAGCCTTCTTGCTCAGGGTCATTAAAACAAGGGATTGTGTGGTATAAGGTTAATTGCCGGTTAGGCAACAATGTAAGTCTGATATAGTACAGGGGTCCTGTGTGGCTCGGTGGTAAAGTGTGAGACTCGTAACCTGGAGGCCCTGGGTTCTAGCCGCACTTGATCCACTGGGTTTTTCGCTAGAGTTTCCTTGGGCAGGACACTTCAGAGCCCTAGGCTAGTACTGGTAAAAACCCAGAAAATCATGAGTAAGTGAGCTGTTGCCGTGATATGACTGAAATAGTGTTGAAAGCAGCGTAAAACACCCAATTAATCAATTTAATTCAATACTGGGCCTCTAAAACTCAGGATTGTGTTGTATGAGGTTAATGGCCGGTTAGGCAGCAATCTAAGTCAGATATAGGACATATGGCCTGCAACACGCGAAAAGGGGCATTCGGACATTTGTGTAAAATGTCGTCGCGGATCAGCCTGCGCAGTCCGCACAGACTGATCCAAGACGACACTTTACGACTACATTCGATTTCGTACTACGGAAGACTTGAACGAAAGAGAAAATTGCATAAGAACGGAAAGTGTCGTCTCGGATTAGCCTGCGCAGACTGCGCAGGCTGATCCGAGATGACACTTTACACAAATGTCTGAATGCCCCTTTTCGCGTGTTGCAGGACATATATGAGTAGCTTCATTGTTCTAATGGACTTTACCCAATGACCTTCTGTACAGAAGTTTGTTTCCTTTTATCCTATTATGCAGTATTCTTACTGTTAACCCTTGACAGGACTTTGAACAAGCTTACCCTTTGAACAACTTTGGGATTGTTCAGTTTGGGATTGTTCACTGGCCCACACATTCATAGCGAGTACTGGTGTAGTTCCAAGGAAGCAGAGTCGAGAGAGATTCGCATAAGTTGTAAGAGCTTGTTAAATATGTTTAAACTAAACTAACAACCCGGAGAAAAAAGGCTTTTGAAAACATTGTGGGAAAAGCAGAAAATGCTGGCAGTATTTTCTCCTTTTCCCTCAATGTTTTATTACCCCATCAGAACCAAGTTTTGTCATTTGTGCCAACTTGAACTTGTCATCTGCAAATGCATTCGATTTTGACCAATCTAACATTTTGTGGTTACCAGCATTTTCTCCTTTTCCTACAATGTTTTTCAAAAGCTTACTTTTACAGGGTTGTTAAAACTCAGGATTTTGTGAGGTACGGTTAAAAAATATTTAGTTTAAACATATTTATTTTACATCGATTGAGAAACAAGTTTTTACAACAGAACTTTTCTCTCTCGATTCTGCTTCCTGGAAACTACACCAGTACTCACACCAAATGTGTGGGCTAATGAACAGTTCCAAAATTGACACCCACTTCAAAGTATTGAACTCGTGACGTTATGGTTATGAGGGCAACGCTCTACCTCAAACCCACTGACACCACAGATTTTTAAAAAAATATTTGGCATCAGAATGAAATGAGAAGTATTTTGTGAGTTAATTTTCCTTTTCTCTCACTGATTTTCAGCACATTGTGGAGTGCCACGCTGATACCCTGCTGCCTCACTATTTAGGAATGTATAGAGTAACAGTTAACGATATAGAAACTTACCTTATTGTCATGAGAAATGTGTTCAGCCCCAGAGTTCCAATTCATAAAAAATATGATTTGAAGGTAAGCCTACATTATTAGTTGTGAGTTGAGGTGGCTGGGGACTTACAAACTTGTTCCTGGCTGTGGCAAATCATGTCGCCTGACCATACAACAAATTTATTATGCTGCAAAGTTTAACCATTCCAATGTGTGTTTGCTTGTATTCAGCGAAATTTCCCAGTTTTATGGTCTCATGAATTAAGGATGCTAACGAAATCGAATTTTTCTTCTGAGTGCCCTAGTTCAATGAAAAGTGATGTCACTAAGAACTGACATCACTGAAACCTTGTTAAAAGGTGCAGTTTGGTGCATTAAGTAGATGATGTCACTGTGATAGACATTCAACAAATTCGTATTCAAACATTGATTTAAACAACTTCAAGGTAAGTAACTATGCATTTCCATGATTTGTTTGCAAAAGTAAACAACCATTAGTTGCCTCAACACTCAAACGATCATTAGTTTATCTATTTAGCATTACAATGTATGAGTTTCGACATTTAACAATTCCAGGCAACACAATAAACAGGAATCCATTCTTTCCGCTTTCTGCCTTAATGGCAACCATCAAGGGAAACTAGTAATAATATGGTGCAGGCTACTCAGTATGTTTGTCTGGTGGGTGGCTGGTATCGGTCAACGCCGCCATTTTGAATGTTGTGTTCAAACTGTATTTATGTATACGGGGCTCCCGAAAGGGAGACTGGTTTTACGTGGACTTTGCCAGTGTACATGAATACATGTATATGTTGGGGGCATATTATCCAATGAGATCGCCAGAAATTTCTTTGCAGTATAATAATGCATATTGTTTTTTCCCTGGGAGATGCAGTTCTCTTGACATGAAAATTTTTGTCAGCAAAGCTTACAAAATGGACAAGTCTAAGTCTAAAATATTGTGGCCTTGAAAATGCTTTAGCTATGCAAAAAAACAAAAGTACATCTCTCTCTGAAAATTATGTCTCAAGGGAACAAATCAGATACTTAAATTTTACATGTCAACACATGGTGATCTCCCTTGAGACCCAGGATTATTATAAAATTGCAGGAAAAACATAGTGGTCTAAACATGAAGGAGTTAGGATCAGAAAACCCTTTACCAGACTGGTGTATTAAGCTTTTACCACACAGTCTCGACTTTTAACAAAAGAAAGCTTTTGAAAACATTATGGGAAAAGAAGAAAATGCAGGTAACCAGCTTTTTCTTCTTTTCCCAAAACTAATTTCAATTTTTGATTCACATTTGATTTGTTGTCTGCTAATGCTTTCAAATTGGACCAGTCTGAAATTTTGTTGTTTGGTAAAGTGTTAACAACTCTAATGAAGACAGCTTTTGAAAATATTGTAAAAAAACGGAGAAAATGCCGGTAACTGGCTTATCCCTAAACCCTTCCCCCTGTTTTCTATTCTTTCAAAGATAATCCGATCATCTAAGACACAATGAATTTATCATTTCCAAGTGCTGTCAATTTAGAGTCTGAACTTTTGTCCTCTGAAAAAGAGCTGAGCTGTTAAATTCGAATTTGCTATATCCGAGCTGCATTGGTTGGCTGTGGTTGCTGCTAAAAAGAAGATGAAATAAGAAAATAGTATTTTTGTTTTGCAATTTTCATCCTAGGTACCCGTGATTTCAAAAAGTTCCAAAGTCAACATATATGAATCTTCTGAAAAAGAATGAATTTTACAACTAGAAAACAAAGACTTACTAGGTTTTATTCTGGATCAGCCTCTGTTAATCTTCTACCAAATAGCCCCATGTCTTTACCCTGTACCAGATGACAAAATTTTAGCCTTGTCCTAATGGAGAGCATTTGCAGACGTCAATTTCAATGTGGTTCAAATGATGGAAATTGTTTCTGATGGGTAGAAAACATTGTGGGGAAAGGAGGAAATGCTGGTTACCAGCATTTTCTCCTTTTCCCTCAATGTTTTCAAAAGGCTTCTTCCTCAGGGTCATTAAAAACTCAGGTTTGTGTGGTAAACTGGCGCTTAAAGAGAAAATGTTTGGACAAGGAGAAATTGCTTATAACAAGCAATTTTGACATTTCCAGTAAAGTTTAGTACCCTAGCAGAGAACTTAGTTCATTTGTTCCAATATCATTTTCAGATGCTTTCTTTTTCAGCTCAAAAATTCTACTTTAATCATCTTTTAAACCAGATATGCGCGCTAAATTACCAAAGCTGTCAATGTGCCATAAAACAACGTTCATTCTTTCAATTTGTAAGTGTTCAAATTCGTTGTGTGGGAAGGTTAAACTTTTACCAAACAATTCCAACTTTTAACAACACTGAGGCAGAAGTCTTTTGAAAACAGTGTGGGAAAAGGAGAAAATGCTGGTAACCAGCTTTTCTGAAATGGTTTCTGCCCTCCCAAAGACAAATTTATTAGTTTGCACTACTTTTAATTTGTTGTCTGCAAATGGTTTGGATTTGGTCAAGTCCAAAATTTTGTCATTTGGTTAAAAGATTTTTTACTAAATCATCTGCTTTCAATTTTTGATAGAGGTAAAGCTCAAATTTGTAAAGATCATTATCTAACAACTGGGGAATAGCCTGCTAATTAACTTGAACCATGCTCTGGCAAAGGGGGTCTTAGTGCATCTCCTCGATGCATTATACCAAGCAAGTCATCACATAATTATGGATCTTTAAAATCAGTTTGTCTAACAATCAACTGGATCTGGAGGTAGAATGGTCCTTTGAGGTGAGGAAGATTTACAAATGGAGAAAAGTTTCGGCTCGTGTCAGCCTGCGCTGACTGTGCAGGCTGATTTGGGTCGATACTTTTTGCAGATGAATTAAACCCCCTTTTCACAGAGTGTGGCTCATATACTATTGTATATTATAGGGTTCTACAGTAGATCGCTGTGCCAGTGATAAAGAAAAGGTCAGTTTTCTTCCATTTTAACTTCAACCATTGATCAAACAATCCTGAGCTTTGATGCCTTATGGAAAAAAGCCTTCTGAAAACATTGTGTGTAAAGGAGAAAGTGCTGGTTACCAATGTTTTCAAAAGCCTTTTTTCTCAGGTTTGTTAAAAATTGGAAAGTAAGCGTGAAGAGTGATTAACTCTTTACCAAACAACAAAATTCTCGACTGGTCCAAATTGAAAGCATTTGCAGACAACAAAATAAAAGTGACAGAAAATTTGAAATTTGTTTTGGGAAGGTTAGAAAACTTTGTGGGAAAAGGAAAAAATGCTTGTAAGCAGCATTTTTAGCTCACCTGAGCACAAAGTGCTCAAGGTGAGCTTTTGTGATCGTGCTGTGTCCGGCGTCCGGCGTCAACTTTTACCTTGTGTATGCTCTAGAGGCCACATTTTCAGTCAGGTACTCATGAAACTTGGTCAGAATGTTTGTCTTGATGATATCTCGGACGAGTTCGAAAATGGGTCACGTCGGGTCAAAAACTAGGTCACCAGGTCAAATCTTAGAAAAACCTTGTGTACGCTCTAAAAGGCCAGATTTTCAGTCCAATACTCTTGTAAGTTAGTCAGAATGTTTGTCTGGATGATTTCTCAGACGAGTTTGAAAATGGGTGATGTCGGGTCAAATACTAGGTCACTAGGTCAAATCTTAGAAAAACCTTGTGTACGCTGTAGAGGCCACATTTTTAGTCAGATAATAATGAACTCGGTCAGAATGTTTGTCTTGATGATATCTCGGACGAGTTCAAAAATGGGCCATGTCAGGTCAAAATCTAGGTCACTAGGTCAAATCTTAGAAAAACCTTGTGTACGCTCTAGAGGCCACATTTTCAGTCCTAAACTCTGTAAAGTTAGTCAGAATGTTTGTCTTGATAATATCTTTGACAAGGCCGAAAATGGTTCATGTCGGATCAAAAACTAGGTCACTAGGTCAAATCTTAGAAAAACCTTGTGTACGCTCCAGAGGCCTGATTTTCAGTCAGATACTCATGAAACTTGGTCAGAATGTTTGTCTTGATGATATCTCGGACGAGTTGGAAAATGGGTCATGCTGGGCCAAAAACTAGGTCACTAGGTCAAATCTTTGAAAAACCTTGTGCACACTGTTGAGGCCACATTTTCAGTCCAATACTCTTGAAGTTTGGTCAGAATGTTTGTCTTGATGATATCTCAGACGATTTAAAAAATGGGCCATGTCGGGTCAAAAACTAGGTCACTAGGTCAAATCTTAGAAAAACCTTGTGTACGCTCTAGAGGCCACATTTTCAGTCAGATACTCATAAAACTTGGTCAGAATGTTTGTCTTGATGATATCTCGGATGAGTTCGAAAATGGGTCATGCTGGGTCAAAAACTAGGTCACTAGGTCAAATCTTAGAAAAACCATGTGCACACTATAGAGGCCAGATTTTCAGTCCAATACTCTTGAAATTTGGTCAGAATGTTTGTCTTGTTTATATCTCAGATGAGTTTGAAAATGGGTTATGTCTGGTCAAGAAGTAGGTCACTAGGTCATATTTTTGGTCCAAAACTCTTGAAATTTGGTCAGAATTTTTGTCTTGATGATATCTCGGACGAGTTCGAAAATGGGTCATGTCGGGCAAAAACTAGGTCACTAGGTCTTAGAAAAACCTTACGTACGCTCTAGAGGTCACATTTTCAGTCCAAATTTCTTGAAAGTTGGTCAGAATGTTTGACTTGGTGATATCTCGGAAGAGTTCAAAAATCATTCATGCTTGGTCAAAAAGCATGTCACTAGGTTAAATCTTAGAAAAACCTTGTGCATGCTCTAGAGGCCACATTTTCAGTCCAAAACTCATGAAACTTGGTCAGATTGTTTGTCTTGATGACATCTCAGACGACTTGGAAAATCGATCATGTTGGGTCAAAAACTAGGTCATTTGTTCAAATCTTAGAAAAAGCCTGTGTATGCTCTATAGGCCACATTTTCTGTCCAATACTTTTGAAAGGTGGTCAGGATCTTTGTTTTTATAGTATCTACAATGGGAAAATTGGCTATGGTTGGCTAAAAAGTAGGTCACTGAGAGAAATTCTAGAAAAAGCTTGTGTACATGCTAGAGGCCAAGTTTTCAGTCCAATAATTATAAAAGCTTAGTAGAATGTTTGTCATGATATCTCAAAAGAGATTGAAATGGGTCATGTTTGGTCAAAAGACTCAGGTGAGCGACTTCAGGGCCATCATGGCCCTCTTGTTTCCATTTCCCACAATGTTTTCAAAAAGCCTCTTTCTCGGGATTGTGTGGTAAAAGGTTATAGTGGTTTTGGCTAGAGTATGCAGGGCCATGATATGTGGTGTAGTTCCAAGATCAGACCACATGTTCTTTGCAGTCTAATTGTGCATATCTGCAAAATCACTTCCTGTTGTCCCAACGCGGGCTGATTGATATGTTTTGAGGCTCATATGAAAGGGTTTGACTTTGGCAGACATATTGCATCATTTTTCAACATAATCCCCTTCAGCATCTATACGCCTTTGTCACTGATATTTGAGGGCCTCAATGCCACTTTTAAAGAAATCCTTTTCTTGACTGTTCAGAAAGTCCTCCACTACATGTATGAAATAATCATTTGACCGAAGTGGGTACCTGAAATGGCCTTTTTCAATTTCGGAAATAGATGAAGGTCTGGTGGATCAAGATCAGAGGCCAATAGGCCAAATGCTCAATCAATTCAAAGCCACAACCAATAATAGCAGCCATGGCAATGACTGACTTGTGAACAGGGGCATTGTCCTGATGGAACAACACACCTTCACTGAGTCACTTGCCTTGTTTATTTTAGAGTGCTACCTGTTCAACATTAAATGACTTAACAGACATCAGTCTTTCAGGTACATAGGCATAAATAGCCAAGGAATAGTAGGGCTGAAATAGGACATCCATGCTTAACTCCTTTATACAAGGCTCACGACATATTAATCAGCCCTGATAGCACACCCATCGCTAACCCACAGAATGTGGCAAAAACCTTTACAATTTCAACATTGCAATTTGTCTGGGGCGTAGCAAAGCAGACAGTGTAGATCAAAGGTCATACTACATGTTCTGTTTTAAAAGACATAATAGGACATTTATTGTCCCTTTGTTTCACAGTGTTTCTGAATGTTAAAACAATGGCATAAATAAATGGGCATTTTCCCACTAAGTTTTCTTTACCTGTGTAAAAGAGCAAAATTGATATTAGTTTAAACAATTTTATTTTACTCAGTTGTTAACCAAGTTCTCGCAACTTGTATTAACCCATCACCTCCAGGTTACGAGTCCTACACTTTACCAACAAGCTGCACAGGACCCCCATCAGGGGATTGGAACCCTGTAAAATGGTGCTTATTCAACATAAAACAAGAGACAAGTAAAAGATACATGATTTTCCTATATTTCAGGCCAAAGACCTACCAACATACAAGGACAATGACTTCCTCACAGACGGAGCCAAAATACATATAGGAGTGGAGGAGAAAGCCAAGTTAATGGAAAAATTGAACAAAGATGTAGAGGTGCTATAGATTTTTTTTTTTTTATTTTTCTATGATTAGCTCCACAGGCTGAAGGCCAGCAAGCTCGTATCATGGCCATGTGTCCGTCGTGCATCCGTTGGTGCATGCACGCATCCATACGTTAACTTTTATTTCAAACATCTTCTCTGAAACCACCCATCTGATTTTGACCAAACACAGAAATGATCCTGCCTAGGTCTTCGTCAGAATTTCTCGAAAGAATTTGATTCCTTTAAAACTTTAAAAACTCTTGTTGCCATGGCAACAAAACTGAAGAATTTTGAAAATCTTTTTGTCCAAAACCATGAGGTCAAAGGCTGCCGAATTCGGCAGGTAGCTTCATCTCATAGACCTCTACCAAGTTTCTTCAAAATACAGCCCTAGGGTCAAAATTGGCCCAGCCCCAGGGATTACAAGTTGTACATTTGCTTATATAGCAAAAACTTCAAGTCTTCAGGTTCTAAACTATTGGGCCTTGGACTGTGAAATTTGGCATGTAGCTCCATCTTATAGACCTCTAACAAGATTCTTCAAGTTATAGCCCTGGGGTCAAAATTGGCCCTGCCGCTGGGATCAAAAGTTTTACATAGGCTTATATATTGAAAACTTTAAACATCTTCTGTTTCCTGACCATAAGGCCTAGGGCTACCAAATTTGGCATGTAGCTTGATCTGATGGGCCTCTACTCAGATAGCAAAAAATATAGCCCTAGGGTCAAATTTGGTCTGGCTTTAATAGTCACAAGTTTTACATGGGTTTATATAGGGAAAACTTTAAAAATCTTCTGGTTCCTAGCCATAAGACCTAGGGCTTCCAAATTTTGCATGTATATTTATCTAGTGGACCTCTACCAAGGTTGCTCAAATTATAGCCCCGGGGTCTAAATTGGCCCCACCCCACAAGTCAAAAGTTTTACATTGGCAAACAAGTGAAAACTTAGAAGATTTTCATGTTCCTTAACTTGAGATACAGCTATAATATTTTGTGAGTGTTATCTTACAGGCCTCTTTCAAAGTTGTTCAAATTAAAGCCCTGGTGTCCAAATTTGGCCTTTATAAGTCTTCATTTGAAATCCATTTGGCCTAGAATTGAAATGTTTATTATGTATGGTTTGTACTTATTAGCCAGTGGAGCGATACAGGACCATCATGGCCCTCTTGTTTTCATTTGCCAAGCCTGGTTGCAGTTGGTCAAGTACTGTACCTGAGACCAGGTGTGGCTGGTTTAAATCCCCAACTCAGCAAGTTTCTGTCTGAGGATTGATGACGGTCATTGCGACAAGATTCATTCCTCTCTCTCATTGCTGATCATTGTTACGATGATGGTTATGTGGGAAAACAACCAGTAGCTTTGGAAGAATATTGTGCAACCTACTAGGGAAAGACACTTCAGAAAAGCATGGATAGCTGCATTTGCTGCCCTGATATAACTGTAATAATGTTGAAAACAGCATTTTCGGTTTACCACTCAATCCTTAGTTTTGATGACAGTGGGAAACAGCCTTGTGAAAACATTGCACGAACAGGAGAAAATGCCAGTAACCAGCATTTTCTCCATTTCCCATTTCAGTTTTTGAGTAACATTTATTGTGTCATCTGCAAATGCTTTCAATTTGGACAAGTCGAATATTTTGTTGTTTGGTAAAGAGTTAAACACCATACAAACAAACGATCTAAATTCCTGCCCCCCACAACCACCACCACACCTCCCGTATAACAATATCAACATAGTTATACAATATTTGACTTTTCTGACTTGAAACCTACTAGCGAAATAAATTTTACTGTTGATACCCCTATATGTAGCCCTTTACCATATGCCATGATGTTAGACCTGCCCATATTGAGAGCAATCACAGACATCAAGTTACCCCTTTACCATACAATTCAGACTTTTAATTAAGCTGAAGATGAGGACTTTTAAAAAAGATAGTTAGAAATGGGTGAAAAGCCTTTTGAAAACATTGTGAGAAAAGAAGAAAAAGCTGGTAACCAGCATTTTCTCCTTTTCCCACAATGTTTTCTCCCCTTCTGAAGACAAATTTATCATTCAAGTCACAGTTGATTTGTCATCTGTAAACACTTATAACTTTAAAGAATACACAATTATTTTGTCATTTCTTGTTTTTGTAACAGTTCTTTAGCAAACATGTAAATATTTTGTCATTTCTTTTTTTTTTTTTTTTGTACTGGTTTTTATTAAATCCACATTTATATTTTGTTATTTGTTATCTCTGTACCAGTTTTTATCAAACGCACACATGATGGACTACAGTTTGATAGTGGGCATTCACGACTGCGAGAAGAAAGATGCGCCAACAGACCACAGTGTTCACGAAGAGGAGTACTTTGAGGAGGAGAGTGAGGAGGAGAATGGGTTGGACGGAGAGGACATGCAGGATATGGTGGGCTTTGCCCCTACCCCACCTGACAGCCCACAGCCCTACTCACCACCTGCATTTGAAGGTCATATTGATCCCGAATATGAGCGGTTTGCATTGAGCAGTGCTGAAGGTATGAAATGACCTATTTCTTTGTTTGTTTTATGGTTTTTCCCCAGGGCTCTTGTCAAAAGTTATGTTAAATCTTTACATTGACAACATTCTAGATTCTAAATTGAAAGCATTTGCAGATGACAAAATAAGTATGACCCAAATGTTAAAATTTGTGTTTAAAAG
This sequence comes from Hippopus hippopus, assembly GCA_946811185.2. Lineage (NCBI taxonomy): Eukaryota > Metazoa > Mollusca > Bivalvia > Cardiida > Cardiidae > Hippopus > Hippopus hippopus. Next base: position 3,002,572 of record OX328108.1, on the reverse strand, counting down.
GGTGGACAACATTGTGAGAAAAGGAGAATATGCTGGTTCTAAGCATTTTCTCCTTTTCCCACGATGTTTTCAAAGTCTTCTTTTAGAAGGTTGTTAAAACTAAGGATTGTTTGTAAATGCGTTTGAGGAAATTGCAGCTGACAGTTTTAAAAATATCCTTGTAGTACAGTAAGTTTAACCATAATACGAGGTTTATTTCCTTATTTGGACTTTCATTTAAATCCTCTTACCATACAGTAAAATTTTAGCCTTGTCAGTATTGAGGGAATTTACATACAACAATTTAAATATTTTTCAAATGACAGTATTTTGCCCTTGAATAGGCAGAAAACATTGTGGGAAAAGGAGAAAATGCTGGTTACCAGCATTTTCTCCTTTTCCCATAATTTTTTCAAAAGCCTTTTTTCTCTGGAATGTAACACTTGGAATTCTGTGGTACAGGGTTTGGCATGACCATGACCTCCTGGTACCAAAATGTTTTTAAAGATTTTCAGCAGCAAGATCAAAGAAATCACCTGTTTCTTTATGTGTTTGCATAGAGTACTTTCTTCTTTTTCCCATAATGTTTTTGAAAGCAGTTCACAATATATGTGCCAAACTTGGTAGCAAAGGTGATAGTGCATAGCACTTGACACCAGGGGGTCACTTTGAATCCCCAGCACAGCCAAGGATTGGTGACAAGTATTGCAACAGAATTCATTCCTCTCTCACAGCTGATCATTGTGATAATGATCAAAGATGGTACTGCTAGAAAGCAGCCAGTGACTTGGGAAGAATATTGTAATCAGCACTGGTAAAAAGGATGTACAGGAAAGCATGGATAGGTGCACTTGCTGCCATGATATAACTAAAGTTATGTTGAAACAGCATTAAATACAAAAAAAAAAAATTAAAAAACCAAGCAGCAGTTGTGTAACATATTATAAATGTGTAGTAATGCATTGGATATGTTTTGTGTTTCAGACGGACCAAAGAAGGAAATATACTTTCTGGCCTTGATTGATATACTAACAAAATACGGAATGAAAAAACGGTCTGCACAAGCCGCTAAGACATTAAAACATGGAGCAGGTGCAGAGATCTCGACAGTGCATCCGGAACAATACGCAAAACGATTTTTGGACTTTATCGATAAGTGCATAGAGTGATGATCGAGGAATATACTCCATTTCTTTAAAAATTATTACCTCCTGTGGACAAAGTCATATTGTCGTATGGAAAATCCGATCGAAACATTATTGAAAAAGAAGAAATTGCTTGTAATAAATAAATTCTTTGTTTTCATTGATGTTTCCATGTGCATTAGCCCTCATCCAAACAATCCCGTGTGTAAGCAACAGTCAGGAAGAAACCTTTAGAAGACACTGGGGGTAAAGGAGAAAATGCTAGTAACCAGCATTTTCACCTTTTCCCACAGGGTTTCCTACCCCTTCAAAAATAGAAATCATCATTTTTGCCACATTCAGTATTTTGTCTGCAAATAATTTAACAAGCCTAGAATTTTTACTTTTGGCAAAGAAATAAAAAATAATTTTCTCCCATTATCCACATTTATTGCAATTTATGCAATTCAAAGCAACAAATTAAATATAGCTTAAATGAATGAATTTGTCTTTGATGGCGGCAGAAAATGTGGGAAAAGGAAAAAAAACCTAGGTAACTTTCTCCTTTTCCCACAATGTTTTCAAAAAATCTCTCGATCAGGATCTTTGAAACACTGGATTGTTTGTTAAGTCTTTACCAAACGACGAAATTTTAGACTGGTCCAAATTGAAAGCATTTGCAGACAACAAAATTAATTTGACTCAAAAATTGAAATTTGTTTTGGGAGGGTAGAAAACATTGTGGGAAAAGGAGAAAATGCTGGTTACCAGCATTTTCTCCTTTTCCCATGATGTTTTCAAAAGACTTCTTTTTCAGCGTCTTGAAAACCAGGGATTGTTTGGTAAAGGGTTAAAGGGTCAATTAATAGATCACTTTGATTCTGCACAAAATCTGGAGTTTTAACAACCCTGTTAAAGAAAGCTTTTGAAAACATTGCTGGTAATCAGAATTTTCTTCTTTTCCCACAATGTTTTCTACCTTTTCTATGACAAATCTCTTCATTTGTTCCACCTTTCAATTGTCGTCTGCAAATGCTTTCGATTTAGACATGTCTGAATTTTGTCATTTGGTAAGAGTTAAATCTTTACAACACAGCAAAAATGTAGACTTGTCTAACTTCAAAGCATTTGCAGACAACCATTTAAATGTGTCTTAAATGATGGTATTTGTCTTTGATAGATAAGAAAACATTGTGGGAAAAGGAGAAAATGCTGGTGACCAGCATGTTCTCCTTTTCCTGCAATGTTATCAAAAGGCTTCTTTCTCAGGGTCGTGAAAAGCCACCATTGTTCGGTAAAGGGTTAAGTAATGCTTTCAAAAACATTAGTTGCATATGTCTGTGGAGGTACTGATATCAAGGTACATGTACTAGAACAACTTCATACACAGTGGTGATTTCTCTTGTAATGTGTCTCTCTCATGTGGTTTATATCAGGAAAAAAAAAATTATGAGTAAATATTAACTTTTTTAATATCAACACTTAGTTAACTCTTTACCGCACAACAAAAATTTAGACTCGTCCATTTTGAAAGCATTTGAAAAGGACAAATTTGGCTCGAATTATGTAATTTGTCTGTGAAAAGGTAGAAAATGATGTGGGAAAGGGAGAAAATGTTGGTTACCAGCATTTTCTCCTTTTCTCGCAATGTTTTCAAAAGCCTTCTCTGCCAAGGTCGTTAAAACTCGGGGTTGTGTGAAAAATGGTTAACCTGCTAAATATGTGAAATGAAACCGATAATAACAACCCAAATTTGGTATTCCAAAGGGTTTTTGTAGATCCAAGATTAGACTGTACATTCTGTGCAGTCTGATCTTGATCTACACTGTCTACTAAAGGTCTTTGAGTCCCACTTAGCAGCCCAAAAGTCAACAGCAATGCAAGAAGTTTTTAAAGACAGTGTAGATCAAGACTAAACTGCATTCAGTGATAATATGGCCTGCAACACGCGAAAAGGGGCATTCGGACATTTGCGTAAAGCGTCGTCTCGGATCAGCCTGCGCAGTCCGCGCAGGCTAATCTGAAACGACACTTTCCGTTTTTATGTAATTTTCTGTTTTGCGCAAGTCTACTGTAGCACAAAATCTAATGTAGTCATAAAGTGCCGTCTCGGATTAGCCTGCGCGGACTGCGCAGGCTGATCCGAGACGACACTTTACGCAAATGTCCAAATGCTCCTTTTCGCGTGTTGCATCCCATATAGTCTTAGAGCTGCATTGTGTATCAACTGTTGATAATTAAAAACTACTCATAAGTTCTTTTATTAACCTTTTTCCCAACAATCCTGTGTTTTAACAACCCTGAGGAAGAAGCCTGTTGAAAACATTGTTGGAAAACGAGAAATTGTTATTCACCAGCAATTTCTCCTTTTTCCACATTGTTTGCTACTCTTTCAAAGATAGTTGTAATCATTTGGGCCACAATTTCAATTTCAGCTTTCAATTTGGGCAAGACTTAAATATTGTTAAGTGAAAAAGGTTAACTCTTTACCAAAGGACAAAAATTTCGGCCTGGATCAAATTGAAAGCATTTGCAGACGACAAATTAATCATTGTTTAACCCTTTACCACACGAAAAAATTTTAGACCTGTCCTAATTGAAAGCATTTGCAGACGACAATTTCAATGTGGCCTAGTAATGCGATCTTTGTTTAATAGGGTAGAAAACATTGTGGGAAAAGGAGAAAATGCTGATTACCAGCGTTTTCTCCTTTTCCCACAATGTTTTCAAAAGGCTTCTGCAGGGTCGTTAAAAGTCGGCATTGTGTGGTAAAAGGTTAAATGATGATTTTGTCTTTGATATGTTAGAAAACATTTTGGGGAAAGGAAAAGATGCTGGTGACCTGTATTTTGTCCAATTCCAACAATATCAAAAGCGTTCTCTTTTGATCATGAAAAGTCCGGATTGTGTGTGTGATAAAAATTTGCAAAATGTGCTAATGAATGACACAGGGTAATAGAAAAAAATGTAACATTGTATGAAAAGTATACTGCTCTACTGGAGCTAAAAATAACTTAACTTTCAGATATTTATGTAGTATTAGGGAAGCTAGCAATTGCAGAATACGGTAATATTAGTAATGCTGATTATTTCAGCCAATCAGAATTTGAATTTTGGTTCAAGTGTTTTGATTGGTTAACTCTGTACCATACGACTAAATTTTAGACTGTCTAAACTGAAAGAATTTTGATACGAACAATAAAATAGTTTATCACGTAACCTCCCTTGTTTTCCATGTAATATACCCACTATGAATTTTCACATTTCACATTTGTGTGACGTCACTTTTGACATCATTTTGTACGTATTTCATAGAAGTGAATGGGTTTGATGGATGTTACTGCAGGTGCGTCTGTAGATAATTTTGCATCTTCTGATCTATAATTTGTGAAATGCAGTTATATGATAAAAAGAATCTGCCATTCGTTGGCATTTGAGTTAAAATTTTATTAAACTCTTCAAGAAAAAATGTTATTAAGCTTGCCAAAGGCTCGCTTAATAACATTTTTCCTTGGCTCGTTTAATAAAATTTTATCTCAAACACGAACTTGTGTCAGAGCCCATATGTCTCAAATGGTAGAATTTGCTGTTAAAAGGGAAGAAAAAAATCAGCATTTTCTCCTTTTCCCACAGTGTTGTCAATAGTTTACTTTGCTAGAATAATTAAAACACAATTCAGTCGTTTGAGCCATATTCAAGTTGTTGTCTGCAAATGCTTTCAATTTGGACAAGACCAAACTTTTGTCGTGTGGTAGAGAGTTAAAAGACTGTGTCATTGTCCATAATAAGACTGACATCCAATTTTTCCATAAATAAAATTGAAAGTTTATTTGCTAGTGAATAGAACGGTAGAATTCGAATTATGTTCTAATTGATAGATTGTTAAAATCCAAGTCTTAATTGATCAATGCAAATGATGAACTTTAATCATGTTGTGCTGATGTTTTCCTTGATTCTCTTACATGATTATGTACAGTTTTCTTACATGATTATGTAGTTTTCTTTCATAATGGTGTAAAGTTTTCTTACATGATTATGTGAAGTTTTCTTACATGATAATGTAAAGTTTTCTTACATGATTATAGTAAACTTATGTATGTTTGTATATCCACTGAACTCTTTTTCTCTGTATAAAACCTATGTCTTTACGTTTCAAGCCTTTTATATTGTTTTTGATAATCTTTTGAGAAAGCTGTCATTTACCTGTAATGTGGTCCATTTCACGTCATTTTCAGTGTTGTAAGTTTCAGTAACAAATAATGAATCCTTTTATTTGTTTAACTCTTTACCAAACAGTCCCTGGTTTTCATGACTGTAAAAGAAGCCTATTGAAAACATTGTGGGAAAAGGAGAAAATGCTGGTAACCAGCATTTTCTCCTTTTCCCACAATGTTTTCTACCCTTCCCCAAAAAAAATTTCAATTTTTGAGTCACTTTAATTTTGTCGTCTGCTATGGCTTTCAATTTGGAACAGTCTAAAATTTTGTCGTCTGGTATAGAGTTAAAATTGGGCCATGCTCTGGCAAAAGGGGTTTTAATGCATCTCTGTGATGCATGATACCAAGTAAGTCTTCACATAGTTATGGATCTATAAAATCTATTTTGTCTTAGAACCAACTGAATTTTAGAGGTAGGCTGGTCCTTTGACATGCAAAAAATTCACCAATAGCAAAAAACTTGACCCCATGTCAGCCTGTGCAGACTGGCATGGCTTGAAACTTTTTGCATATTCATTAAAACCGCTTTTCACAGGGCATGGCTCAATTATATTTTTGTGCTCTTCGACAATTCAAGCAAATATATCTCTTGCATACCCAATGGACCATGATTGTGGAATTTCTATGTCAACACTTATCAAAAAAAAAGACCTTTGCAAGACTTCTTTAAAAAAATTGCGGGAAAAGGAGAACTCCTTCTCCCACAATGTTTTCAACCTTATCAATGACAAGAGCCATTATTTTCAGCCAGCTTTATTAATTTTGGACAAGTCTGAAATTTTGTTGTCAGACTTGAGAGGAAAGTTGTGTCAGTACCTGTATGAGATAGCCAGGAAACACATGCATAGGTGTGCTGACTGTAGTGATATTACCTTAACTGTTAAAATTACATTTAACTCCAAAACAAACAAACAAGAGAGTTCGAGATGAAGAAAATTTGCCTTTTTTCAGAATATTTTCAACCTGGAATAGTTTAGAATAAATATGAAGTAAAGCACAATAAGATGATTAAAATAAACTTCTTGCCATTTTTTTTTCAAATTTAATGTTGTGGTAGCATAAGCATATATACTCATAGCTAAGGTAGGAAAAGAGAAAATTTACATACAAGTAACTGCTTCATTCAATGAACTGCTGTAATGATGTTTTAGGCAGTAGTATCACATATAGAGCTTAACCTTATACTGCACAATTCAGAATTATAACAATCATAGAAAACATTGTGAGGAAAGGAGAAAATGCTGGTCACCAGCATTTGCTCCTTTTCCAACATTGTTTTCTACCTTTTCAAAAACAATTTCCGCCATTTGAGATGCATTTAATTTGTTACATGCAAATGCTTTGATTTTGGACAAGGAGAAAAGTTTGTCATATGGACTCGTCCATATTGACAGCAGTTCCAGACGGCAAACAAAAGTTAGACTAAAGTGATGGAATTTATCTGTAAAAGAGTGGAAAACACTGGGAGAAAAAGTTTGTTAAGAGCTTTTTCTCCTTTTCCCACAGTATTTTCAAAAGCTGTCTCTTATGGGTTCGTGAAATTTCAGACTTGTCTTGTAAATGGTTACAGGTAAACTGTTGAACAACTGAAATGGAAATTTTCAGATGTATTGAAAGATCTAAAGTTGGCAGGTTTAACTCTTATCCTGCTATATAAGTTGATCAAACTTTCAAGTCCAGAGTAAAAACCTGGTTCAATTGTTTTTATACGCCCGTCGAAGACGGGACGTATAATGGGATCACCCGTGGCGGGCGGGCGGCCTGATGGGCGGGCGGCGTCCCCATTCTTTGTCATGAGCATATCTCCAAAACTATGCTAGCTACGGTTATGAAATTTCATGGGTGGATAGATCTCATCAAGGCGGAGTGCAGTACACAGGAATCATAACTCTTGCTTACTTAATTTTTGAGTTATTTCCCTTTGTTTATATTTATACTTGAATTTTGTCCAAAGCATATCTCCAAAACTGCTAGCTACGGTTATGAAACTTCATGGGTGGATAGATCTCATTAAGGGGGAGTGCAGTGCAAATGAATCATAACTCTTGCTTGCTTAATTTTTGAGTTATTATACACCCGTCGAAGACGGGACGTATTATGGGATCACCCATGGCGGGCGGACGGGCAGGTGGGTTGGCAGGCAGCGTCCAGTTTTTGTCCGGAGCACAACTTTGTCATCTCCAGTCTGATTGACTTGAAACTTGGCATGTGTGTTTGTTGCAATAATACGGAGTGCAGTGCAAAAGAACCATAACTCTACCTCGTGCTGTCTTTGAGTTATTTCCCTTTGATCGTCATTTTTTCAGCATTTTCTGCTTGTCCGGAGCGTAACTTTGTCATCTCCAGTCCGATTGACTTGAAACTTGGCATGTGTGTTAGTTGCAATAATACGGATTGCAGTGCAAAAGAACCATAACTCTACCTCGTGCTGTCTTTGAGTTATTCCCCTTTGATCGTCATTTTTACAGCATTTTCTGCTTGTCCGGAGCATAATTTTGTCATCTCCAGTCCGATTGACTTGAAACTTGGCATGTGTGTTAGTTGCAATAATACGGAGTGCAGTGCAAAAGAACCATAATTCTACCTCATGCTGTCTTTGAGTTATTTCCCTTTGATAGTCATTTTTTACAGCATTTTCTGCTTGTCCGGAGCATAACTTTGTCATCTCCAGTCCGATTGACTTGAAACTTGGCATGTGTGTTTGTTGCAATAATACGGAGTGCAGTGCGAAAGAACCATAAATCTACCTCGTGCTGTCTTTGAGTTATTTCCTTTTGATCGACATTTTTACAGCATTTTCTGCTTGTCTGGAATATAACTTTGTCATCACCAGTCCGATTGACTTGAAACTTGGTATATGTGTTTGTTGCAATAATACAGAGTGTAGTGCGAAAGAACCATAACTCTACCTGATGCTGTCTTTGAGTTATTTCCCTTTGTCATTTTTACAGCATTTTCTGCTTGTCCGGAGCATAATTTTGTCATCTCCAGTCCGATTGACTTGAAACTTTGTATATGTGTTTGTTGCAATAATACAGAGTGCAGTGCGAAAGAACCATAACTCTACCTCGTGCTGTCTTTGAGGTATTTCCCTTTGTCATTTTTACAGCGTTTTCTGCTTGTCCGGAGCATAACTCTGTCATCTCCAGTCTGATCGACTTGAAACTTGGCATGTGTGTTTGTTGCAATAATACGGAGTGCATTGCGAAAGAACCATAACTCTACCTTGTGCTGTCTTTGAGTTATTTCCCTTTGATTGTCATTTTTTCAGCATTTTCTGCTTGTCTGGAATATAACTTTGTCATCTCCAGTCCGATTGACTTGAAACTTGGCATTTGTGTTTGTTGCAATAATACGGAGTGCAGTGCAAAAGAACCATAACTCTATCTCGTGCTGTCTTGAGTTATTTCCCTTTGATAGTCATATTTTTTACAGCATTTTCTGCTTGTCCGGAGCATAACTTTGTAATCTCCAGTCTGATTGACTTGAAACTTGACATGTGTGTTTGTTGCAATAATACGGAGTGCAGTGCGAAAGAACCATAACTCTATCTCATGATGTCTGAGTTATTTCCCTTTGATCGTCATTTTTATAGCATTTTCTGCTTGTCCAGAATATAACTTTGTCATCTCAAGTCAGATTGACTTGAAACTTGGTATGCATGTTTGTTGCAATATTACGGAGTACAGTGCGCAAGAACAATAACTCTACCTAGTGCGGATTTCGAGTAATTCCACTTTGATCTTCATTTTTACAGTATTTCTTGCTTGTCTGGAACGGAACTTTGTCACCTCAAGTCAAATTGACTTGAGACTTGGTAAACATGTTTGTTGCATTACCTGCCCTTTACGATTATTATACCCCCTTGACAACTGGTGGTGGGACGGGCGTATCTTGCGACAATTTGCCGCTCTTGTTTTTTTTTGGAAAAACATCTCCCAATCAGACAGTGTAGATCAAAGATCAGACTGCACATCCTGGTTACCAGCATTTTCTCCTTTTCGCACAATGTTTTCAAAATACTTCTTTCTCAGGATTGTTAAAAGGCAGGATTGTGTGGTAAAGGTTTAAGTAGAGAACTCAACACTACAACTTATTTATGAATTTTTGCACTGATAAGTAGACATGACTGATGAACCCCATCAAAAAAATCATGTGGGTTCATCATGCTGATCACTAATTCGACAAATAAAACTTCCAATAAACTTGGTTCATAGCCTTTTAATTTGGTAGATAGTATTTTATGCTTGGTTTTTTTTTTTTTGTTTTTTTTCTAAAAAGATCTTTGTTGATTTTTAACCCTTTAACAAACAATCCCATGTATTTTAACCCCATACTAAATGACAAATTTTAGACTTTACTAAACTGAAGGCACTTGCAAACAACATATTAAATGCAAACATGAGAAAAGTGAGAAAATGTTGGTACTGATACAGCATTATCTCCTTTTTCCCCATTGTTTTCAAAGGGCCTCTTCCGCAGGGTAGTTAAAGATGAGATTTTTTGTTAAAGGGTTTAAAACCTTACTGCCCTCGTATCTCTACCTGATCAAAACGTTGATGAGGGCCAAAATGATTGTTTACTCTGTATTTGGGTATGTTACATGCATAATATGGGAAAAAATAGACCCTTAGAGTATAGATTAATCCTTTGCCGAATGACAAATTTTTGACTTGCCCAAATTGAAAGCTTTTGCAGATAACAAAATAAATGTGACTCAAAAAAAGAAGTTTGCCTTTTAAAAGTGTTTAAAACATTGTGGGAAATGGATAAAATGCTGTTAACCAGCATTTTTGTCCCGCAATTTAACCCCCCATTTTGCTGTAAGTGGGTCTTTAAAGTCATTCTGTGAAAATGGAGTTGTATAATGACTTCTCCTGTAGCTGTTTTACCCTCACTCATTCCAGAGCAAAACATTTCAGGAAAAGTAAACAAAATATTTACAAAATATATAGCTAGATACATAAACAGTGCATGGGAACTATGGAAAATCAGGAACATTTTTCTCCTATAACATTTATACATTGTTTTGAGTTTCTAAAAATGATTTCAGAAGTGCTTTATTGATTGCAATGTTTTCTGAAGTAGCAAACCCTTTACTGCACAAACCTGAGGAAAATGGATTTGAAAACATTGTGAGAAAAGGAGAAAATGCTGGTAACCAGCATTTTCTCCTTTTCCCACAATGTTTTCTATCCTATAATGGACAAATTTCCTTATTTGAGCCACGTTCAATTTGTCGTCTACAAAACCTGACTTTAACGACCCAGAGGAAAATGGCTTTTGAAAACATTTTAGGAAAAGGAGAAAATGCTGGTAACCAGCATTTTCTCCTTTTCCAACAATGTTTTCTATCATGGACATATTTTTTTTATGTGAGCCACCCTCAATTTGTCGTCTGCAAAAGCTGAAGTTAATCTTAACGACCCTTAGGAAAACAGCTTTTGAAAACATTGTGGAAAAAGGAGAAAATGCTGTAACCAGCATTTACTCCTTTTCTCACAATGTTTTCTGTCCTATAATAGACACGTTTCGTTATGTGAATCACCTTCGATTTGTCGTCTGCAAAACCTGACATTTTAACAACCCTGAGAAAAATGGCTTTTGAAAACATTGCGACAAAAAGAGAAAATGCTGGTAACCAGCATTTTATCCTTTTCCCACAATATTTTCTGTCCTATCATGGATAATTTTCGTTATTTGAGCCCCCTTCAGTTTGTTGGCTGCATTATGCTTTCAATTCAGATAAGAATAAATTTTTGTAGTATGGTAAAAAGTTAATAAATCCAAATATTTTCTGAAATATCTGATAAATAACCATGTTATTGATTTGTCAAGCCTTTATTACACAATCCTGAGTTAAAAAGCTTGAGAAAGAAGGATCTTGAAAATATTGTTGGAAAAGGGAAAAATGCCGGTTACCAGCATTTTTTCCTTTTTGCTACAATGTTTTCTACCATATCAAAGAGGAAAATCATCACTTTAGCAACATTTCATTTGTCATCTGCAATTGCCTTCAGTTTTGGACAAGTAAAAAAATTTTGCCATTTGGTAAAGACTTAACAACTTTGAGGACGAAGGATCTTGAAAATATTGTTGGAAAAGGAGAAAAAATACAGCAGCATGTTCTCCTTTTCCAACCATCTTTTTCAAAGTCTTTCTACTCCAGACCTTAAAATATCAAGACTGTGTGGTTAACCCTTTACCAAACGACAAAATTTTAGCCTTGCCCAAATTGAAAGCATTTGCAGATGACAAATGTTACTCAAATCATAAAATTTGTCTTTCATAGGATAGAAAACATTGTGGAATCCTTTTGCCACAATCTAGGATTCCACACAATCTTTTCAAGAGTCTATCTACTCAGGACCGTAGAAAATCAGGATTGTGTGGTAATTGGTTCAGTGGATTAGCTATACATATATTATGTTTTTTGGGCACTGGTTTAGAAATATTCTGTCAAAATTCCTTGGTGTAACTCCGTTGATTTGAACCATACTCTGAGGAAAAGGGGGCTTAATACATCTGAAAAAATTTTGCCCCAGTTCAGCCTGTGCTGTCCGCAAAGGCTGACCTGGGTCGCAACTTTTTGTTATTAGTTAATTTTCTGCATGTTAAAAGACCAGCGTACCTTATGATTCAGTTGACTGAAAGACAAAATGGATTTTATGGATCCACAATTATATGATGACTTGCTTGGTGTTATGCATCACAGAGATGCATTAAGCCCCTTTTTGCCAGAGCATGGCTCATTTATTTTGTTGTTCTTGTTGTAACGTAAACAACTCTGTGACGGCGGACTCGTTGTAGTGACTACTTCGACTAATTTATTAAAATAATATCAAAAAATGTGAGATGGGAATTTTTTTGTCTCATATACCTTCAAGATTGAGATCCTGATTTCTGTCTTTGCCAAACCAGAGGAGACTCGTCCATGGTCAGCTCTACCTAAACTCTTTACCCATATCTATGAAGTAGAGGGATGTCTGTCTGTCCGTCCTTCCTTCAATCCATCCGTCTGTAGACTTTTTCCATTTAGGACCCTGAAACCTTATACAGGGGTTGCTCATAACCCAAGGAGGTGCCCTATTGTTTTTAGCTCCACTGGCCAAAGGCCAGCGGGCTAATGTCATGGCCCAGTGTCCGTCGTGCATCCGTGTGTGCGTCCGTCCGTGCATGTGTTAATTTTTATTTCAAACATCTTCTCTGAAACTACCCATCTGATTTTGATGAAACTTCACAGAAATGATCCTGCCATGGTCCTCTTCAGAATTTCTTGAAAGAATTTGATTCCTTCAAAAACTCTGGTTGCCATGACAACAAAACTTAAAGAAAAAATGGAAATCTTTGAAAATCTTCTTGTCTGAAAGCGTAAGGCCTAGAGCTACCAAATTTGGCATGTGGCTTTATCTAGTGGACCTCTACCAAGTTTCTTCAAATTACAGCCATGGGGTCAAAATTGGCCCCACCCGGGTAGGTCACAAGTTTTACATAGGCTTATATAGAGAAAACTTTAGAAATCTTCCTTTACCTAGCCATAAGGCCTAGGGTTATCAAATTTTGCATGTGGCTTTATCTAGTGGACCTCTACCAAGAGTACCCAAATTGTAGCGCTGGGGTCAAATTTGACCCTGGCCCAGGGGTCACAAGTTTTACTTGGGCTTATATACAGAAAACTTTAAAAATCTCCCTGTACCTAGCAATAAGGCCTAGGGATACCAAATTTTGCATGTGGCTTTATCTAGTGGGCCTCTACCAAGAGTCCACAAATTATAGCCCTAGGGTTGAATTTGATCCCACCCAAGGGATCAGAAATTTTACATGGGCTTATATAGTGAAAACTTTAGAAATCTTCTTGTTACTAACCATAGGGCTACCAATTTTAGTCCTGTCTCAAAGGGTCACATGTTTAAAAACAATTGGGCAAGTACTGTAATGTTTGGAATGTAGGGTTTTTACTAATTAGCCAGTGGAGCGATACAGGGCCATCATGGCCCTCTTGTTGAGTCAAGGTCAAGGTCAAGGTCACTTTATTTTTTTAAAAATCGTTACCGTGCTGTTACTACATAGCTTTTTTTGACCAAGGATCATGAAACCTTCCACAAGTGTTGACCATGATGCCAACAGGTGTCCTGTTGTTTTTGTGTCACATGGGTCAATGGTCAAGGTCACAGGTGATCTTCGTTTTGGAAATCATTTTTGGTACTCTGTGCTAATTGGAGAGGTCATCAGACCTCTCCAACAGTGGTGAGTTTAAAAGGCAGACTGCCACAGAATTTGCTGTCTAAATCCATTTTTCTTGGGAAATTGTTCCGACACACAGTCTGTTTCGTCATGGTTTTGTAAATAAAGCGAAATCAAAAAACCGAAACAGGAAATAGACGTGGTTTATTTTATATGACGAATTTCAGAAAAGATTTGTTGTATATAAATTTGCCATGGCTGCAAATGACCTCTCAAATAATTGTAATTTTTTATTAAGCAAATAAATCTAAGCAGAAGAAAAAATAATAAGAATTTCGTTAAAAAAGAGAAAGAAGACCGCTGGACAAGATCACGCGACTTGAAAACGGGGCAAGAAGGTCAAATGACCGTCATGTAAAGCATATGAGGTTTCTACGCGGCGGCTTTTTTACTTGTTTGTTTACATGTACCAAAATATATTGAAATTAAAAGCCAATAAACTATTTGAAAACATGGATGCTGACCTCTCCTGGCTTCTTTTGTAAAGATGCCAACTTGTTCAGTGATAAGGTGGGGGCGGTATTTGTCAGCTTTGCGACATCTAGTTGAGACTTTATTTATACCCGTAAAGTCTGAACTCTTTAGCATTTAAGAAAAGCAGTCAGTTGCTTGGAAAGAAAGTTGTGTCAGTACCTGTGTGAGAAAGCTATGAGAGATAGACGTAGGTGCATTGGGCGCCGTGCTATAACCAAAGCTGTTGAAACGGCGTTTAACTCGAATACAAAGCAATACAAACTGAACTTTTTAGCAGACAAGAAAATTTGAGACTGATCTCTACCAAAAGCATTGCAGACGATGAACCTGGCTCAAATGTTGGGATTTGTCTTTGAAAGGGTAGAAAACGGTGTGGGAAAGAGAGAAAATGCTGGTTAGCAGTATTTTCTCCTTTTCCTACGGCTTTCAAATGCTTTTAAGCTCACCTTGAGCACAAAGTGATCAAGGTGAGCTTTTGTGATATTGCTGTGCCCGTCGTACGTTTTTCAGGAGTCAACAGTACCTTTTGTGCATTCTAGAAGCCACATTTTCAGCACAATACTTATGAAACTTGGTCAGAATGTTAGTCTTGATAACATCTCAGACAAGTTCAATTTTGGTCATGTTGGGCGAAAAAGTAGGTCACCAGGTAAAAGCTTAGAAAAAACCTTGTGTGCACTCTAGAAGCCATATTTTCAGCCTGATACTCATGAAACATGGTCAACACCACGTATTCATGTATGTCCTGGGTTTCACAAGTGCCAGACTAGGGCTCTGACTAGGGCTTGCCTAAGCCACCCCCACACAGAGTCCAGTTTTTTCAGTGAGGCTCGAACCCGGGACCTCCAGGTCACGAGTTCTACATTGAGCCACGCAGGACCCTGAGTCCTACATTCACCCAGCAGGACCTCTCTTGATTTTCTTTGCGGAGCCCCAGTAGCTCAGTCGGTAGCGTTCTGAACTATAGAACAGGGAGTCACTGGTTCGATTCCCCGGCTCGGCCAATTTATTTTACGAGGATTGATAATAGTCATTACGACAGAATTTATTCATCTCTCACCGCTGATCACTGTTTCGACAACGGTTATGTGGGAAAAGCAGCCAGTGGCTTGGAAAGAATAGTGTGTGTAGTGCTGGTAAAAGAAACTCCAGGAAAGCATCGATAGGTCCACCTGCCGCTGCGATATTACCGAAATAATGTTGAAAACTGCGTTAAACACCGTACAGTCAATCAATCTTGATGGCTTTGACCACCCAGGTCAAAAAATAAGAGTATATGCTAGTCAAAGGGAAATAACCCATGTTTTATGAAATTACTTCAAATATTTACGTCCCTTACATACGGAGTCCATATTATCTGGCTGAAAACTATCGGTTTTCATGTATGTTGCGTCAGTTTGGTGTGGAGGGTTTTTTCCTGTGTAAGAAAACGTTCCAACTGGAGGGTAGTAGGAGTGGTTGCATTGTTTTAATCTATATCCTGCTTAATAACTGAAAAATAAAATTTCAATTCGAAAGTAAAAAGCCAAATATTGCAATTTCAAAGTTATATTTTGGGGAATAATATCTCTTTATCGGACAGTGTTGATCCAAGATCAGACTGCACGTTCTGTGCAGTCTGATCTTGATCTACACTGTCTGCGAAAGGTCAGTGAGTCGCGCTCAGCAGGATTAATCTTTACCAGACGACAATATTTTCGACCAGTTCAAATTGAAAGCATTTGCAGATGACATAATAAAAAATGTGGCGCAAAATAATGGAATTTTTCTTTGAAAGGGTAGAAGACTTTAGGAGGTACAAGGAGGAAATATTGGTGTCCACAGTATTTTCAAAATTGTCTTTGCACAGGATCATTTACACTGGAACTTTTTGTCAAACCTCAAACAATCCTGAGTATTCACGGCCCTGAGAGAGAAGGCTTTTGAAAACATTGTGGGAAAAGGAGAAAATGCTGGTGACCAGCATTTTCTCCTATTCCCACAATGTTTTCTACCATTTTAGAGAGAAATCTCCCCGTTTGAGCCACTTTCAATATGTCGTCTGCAAATGCTTTTAATTTCGATATGTCTAAAATTTATCGTCTGTTAAAGTTAAAAGATAAAACTCCATTGATGAAGCTATATAAAAGATCAGACGAAGATTCAACTGTTTTATGTACAAATAAAGTTGATACAACAAATGAGAAATAATACTAACAAAAATAAGCAGCAGACATTTAATTCATAGAGGATAAACAACTGGTTGTGTGTGATATTAAAATTTGTCACTAGAATGGGGTGTGATGCGGTTGAAAAACGAGTCCGAAGGACGAGTTTTTTAACCGCTTCAATCCGACTCGAGTGATAGATTTTTAATATGACACACAACCAGTTGATTATCCTATTTATGATATTCGTAATATTCACCAATTTTTATTTTATTAATTATCAAGAATTGTACAACATGAGCAATATAGGAAAAAAGTAGTTACGGAAAACATTCTAAAACTATATCTTCACTAGTGATGATACCATAGTTATCATCACTAGTGGTGTTATTCACTGTGAAATCCCAGTAAATCACTGATAGGAATATAATAAAAACATTTAATTCATAGCTAATAGCCCTAAAACTAAAATGATAAACAATCTTGGGCTGTTTTATGGCCTAACCGGATCTAGTATACCCACGAGGCTCTTTTTATTTTAACCCTTAGCTTGTTCACCGGTCTGCCGAGCCCCGGTAGCTCAGTCGGTAGCGTGTAGGACTTGGGAACAGGGGGTCATGGGTTCGATCCCTGGCTCGGCCAATTTCTTTCCGAGAATTGATGATAGTCATTGCGACAGGATTCATTCCTCTCCCACCGCTGACCATTGTTACGACAATGATTATGTGGGAAAGCAGCCAGTGGCTTGGAAAGAAAATTGTGCGGAGTACTGGTAAAAGAGACTCCAGGAAAGCATGGATAGGTGCACTGGCCGCCGCGATATAACTGAAATAATGCTGAAAACGGCGTTAAACACCAAACAATCAATCAATCAGTGTTCACCGGTGTACATTCGCTAAAATATTTTAACATCAAATAAAATTGAGCCAAGCTCTGGCAAAAGGGGGCTTAATGCATCCTCGTGATCAAATATATCAAGGAAGTCATCTCATTAATTATGACTCAATAAAATCTATCCTTATTTAACAAAAGGCAGAATCCTGAGGTAGACTTGTCCTTGGACATGCAGAAAATTTACCAAAAGCAAAAAGTTTCGACCCAGGTCAGCCTGCACGGACTGCGCAGGCTGACCTGGATCGATACTTTTGCAGATGCATAAAGCCCCCTTTGCACAAAGCGTGGCTCAATTGAAATGAGATTTTAAAACAGAAATGCTTGTAGAAAAGAAGTCGCAATAGGAGGAAATTAATCGTATACTCTTGTTTTATCACAGTGTTTTCAGAAAAAGGCACGAAGAAAAAATAAAAGGTCAGTATGGCTTGAAGAGTTTTTCCTTCAATAGCCAAACTGATGAAAATGACCTTTTTATTTTCTTGTCAAAGGACATGGATATTGTAATTCAACGTTGTACTAAAACGAAAAACGACAAAATAATTTTAGACTTTTCTAAATTGAACATTTTTGCAGATGGCATTTGATTAAAACTCTAGAATTTTGCCTATAAATTACAGAAAACATAACAGGAAAATGCTGTCCAAAATGCGCTCTCGCTCTCTCTTTCTTTCTCTCTCTCTCTTTCTCTCTTCCACGATGTTTCAAAAGTATTTTTCTTCAGGGTTTTTTAGTTAGGGATTTTCTACTACATGACAAAATTTCGGACTTGTCCAAATCCGAAGCAATGGCAGACGACAATTCAAATGTGGCCCAAATACTGAAAATTATCTTCGGCAAGGTATAAGACATTGTGGGAAAAAGAGAAAATACTAGGTACCAGTATTTTCTTCTTTTCCCACATTGTTTTCAAAAGCCATCTTCCTCAAAGTCGTTAAAAGGCTTACTCCGGATACTTTGATTAAAGAGTTAATGCCCGTTTTGGTAATAGATAAGGCATCCTGGGTCCGTAATCACCAGCCATTCTTAAGACCATTCTTATTCTTATTCTCAAACATTTTCTAAATTTAAAAGAGACACAACTTCTAATTGGCTAAACCTTTTGGTTTAGCCAATCAGAAGTTGTGTCACTTTCAAATTTAGAAAATCTCAGATAGTATAAAGACTTTAGAAAGATATCCTTAAGAATCATTGGTGAATACGGACCCTGGATCTAAGATCACATTCCGTGCTCTTTGCAGTCTAATCTACATCTACACTGCCTGCAAATTCAAATTTAGACTTGTTAACCTCCCGACAGGTTAAAAAAGACATTTTTTGAACTCAGTTTGCTGAATGTAATAACAGTACTGAAGGGAGATAACCCATTTACATTGACAACACTTCTTCAGGAGTCCGAAATGAGACACCACTTTCAGTCTCAGGCACATTTGATTCATTGTATCCCGAGGGACGTTTCTAAAGAGGATTCTAGTGGATTGGAAACGTTGGTCACTTTTAGACTGGATCAGAGTTACATTTTTCTTCCATTTTCGACCAAGTCGAACCTCCAGTCCTAACTTGGAAAACTTTTTGTGTGACGTAATTAACGGTGAACTTCCAGTGTGACGTATAATGACCTCGAGATTCCTCATGCGGTACTCGTATCTATAGGAACAGCTGATCCAGTAACACTGCTGTCTAAAAATACCTTTAGGCAATACCTCAAAGTCGCTCCAGTTCTCTATATCTGATGATATTTCTGAATCCGTCTCTACTGGATCGATCCCAATACTGCTGGTTTCCCATTGCAGTCCACTGCCCACGGGACGAGAAACCATTGGTACACTGCTGTGTCTCTTATTCTTTTGACTTTGTTGTGAAGTTTTCTTTTTTGCACCGTCTTTCTTCTTTCTGTTACAATGTTCTATCGGGTCTTTCGGTATAGTGATGACGTTTTCTGTAGCAGAATCTTCCAGGATATGTTGAGCTTTCATACCACTAACCGCTGGTTTATCACTCATTTTTTACCAATCAATTTTAACTCAATTTTAAATGCGACCAAATTCAATCAATTTTAAATGCTACCAAAGACAAACATCTAGTAGTTTACGTATAAAATTTCCTCGTCTTTGTGAAAAAGAAAGCACCTGCAGGCTCCATATATAGCAAGAGGCCACTGTCGTTAATTTACAAGTCGATCCTTCAAACTCTGTTCAAAGGAATGAATTTCAGCCCTGCAAACACTCATAAAAATTATGGGGAAAAAAGCAGCCAAAATACATTCTATTTCATGGTAGCTTTGGCCAAAATATTGACGTTGCAGTGGACAGTGTAGATTAAATAGAAAAAGCATGCTAGTGCAATCTGATATTCATCAACACTGTCAGCGAAAAGAAACCCATGGCGAGTTAAGTGCTTTAAGAGTTAAACCTTAATAATACAATCACGTGTTTTAACGACCACGTGCACGAAGAAAGTAGAATTTTGAAAACATTGTGGGAAGGGGAGAAAATGCTGGTAACCATTTTCTCATCTTCCCACAGTGTTTCCCACGCTTTTGAGGATAAATCTCACAAGTCACATTCAAACTGTCGTAATTGTTGAATGCTCTTAATTTGGAGGCGTCTGAAATTTTGATTGAATTGTGTGTTATGCCGCTTTCAAATATTATTTCAGTCATATCACGGGTGATAGCTCGCTTATTCATATTTGTCCTGAGTTTAATTAGTACTAGGCTCGGGTTCTGAAGTGTCTTGCCTAAGGACAGCCCCCCCCCCCCCCCCATTAAGACTCTAAAATTCAATTATAAAATTCAGTTGTTTGGTAAAGAGCAGTGGTTTAACTCTGTACTATATAACAAATTTTTAGACTCGTCTGATTTCAAAGCATTCGCAGCCGATATGCCGATAATAGTAAATAAATGCCGATATAGGAGTAATACGGTTAGAATTTGCCTCTGAAAATACAGAAAACAATCGACCCTTTCAAACAAATACCCGCTACTTTAGCTACATTTAGATTGTCGTCTGCAAATGCTTTCAATTTGGACAAGTCTATATTTTGTTCGTAATACCTCCATTCCACTAGGCCGCGATCTACGGCGCTCTGTGCGCTCATACAGAGCGCCGTAGATCGCCTCAGATCGCCGCCGGATTGATGATTATGAGGACACTCCCGCTCAGATAACAACCAGATGACGCTCCGCTGGCGATCAAGTAACGATCATTGAGATCCGATAGCGATTGAACTGTACATGGTCACTATCGTAGCCTCGCTAGGAGTTGCGACCTTATACGACCTGTTTTCGCTCCGTTAGCGACCCGAGGCTTTGACGCCCCTTTCGCTCCATCCCCTGGGTGGCATACTGTACTTAAAACTTTGGACCAAAGAATTAATTGTACCTACACCTGGCGGTTTCCAAATGCGAAATGATGGTAGTCCTCCAAGAGCGCGATCGGAGCGCCATCATATCGCCACTTGATCGTAACGGAGCGCTATCATATCGCCACTTGATCGTAACGGAGCGCTATCATATCGCCACTTGATCGTATCGGAGCGCCATCATATCGCCACTTGATCGCAACGGAGCACTACTGCATCTCTAATGGTCGCTATCGGATCACATCGGAGCGCAATTGCCGGCATACTGGCGAACATTTGCGCTCTTGAGCGATCCGATAGCGCTCCAGTTACGATGTTTACGTTCAAGTTACGTTTCGATAGCGATTTAAGCGATTAAGTAGCGATGTGACAGCGTTCTGAACAGATCGCCACGGATCTTTGTGCAAGGGAGTAGACTGATGGCGATCTTGGCGATCCGTTAAAGATCTGTTAGCGTTCTTGGCGCTCTGCATGGCGATTTACGGCGCTCTGTGAGAGCGCCGTAGATCGCGGCCTAGTGGAATGGGAGTATTAGGTTAAGAGTTAACCCTGTAGCTAACAAGAATGTGTTTAAACGACCCTGTAGACGAGAATACTATGGGAAAAGGATGAAATTACTAGTTACAATTATTTTTCCTTTTGACACAATTCTCCCTATCCTTAAAGGTGCACCTATACTCATTTTCAGGCAGTTTTCCCCCAGTTTTTAACCCATTTCATCCTTATTTTATGAAATTATAATCATAATTGTATCTTGATGCCAAATGTTGCCCCTGACTGCTGCAACATTGCACAGATTACGACGGATAGAAAATGTATTTCAAGTTCTGGACGCCTTCAAAGCAACCGCTATTGTCTTTTCCGGTTTTAAATGAGGACAAATCCTTTGAGTTTTTCTATCTCTTACACCATATACAACGGTAATTTATGTATGTTTACAGAGCTGAGCCATTCTACACACTTTGAAGTTTTAACAGCGTTTTCTCTCTCTCTCTCTACATGTAGAGATGTATCTTTTAATGTAGATAAATGCCATCACTCGCCAAAATTAAAGTTTTGGTTTCCGAACACTTTCATTTTAGACAAGTTTTAAATTTTGTTTTCTTATTAAAATGTAGAATGAATCTCTCCATAAGGCATGGCGAAATTCTGGGGAAAGTCGGAATTCAATAGAATCTGTGTCCGTATTCACCAACCATTCTTAAGAACGATCTCAGTCTTATACCAAGAATTTTCTGAATCTGAAAGAAACACAACTTCCGATTGGCTAAACCAAATGGTTTAGCCAATCAGAAGTTGTGTTACTTTCTAATTCCAGAATTCGAAGCATGGTTGGTGAACACGTACTTAGGTGAAAGATCTGATTTCATTAGCCACTCTGCCATTCCTCTCAGTCTTCATGTGAGTGACCTAAGAATTGAATATGAGGTTTGTTAACGTCCGCGCGTGCCATGTGACCCCATTAAATTCCAACGGCCATTTTAGTTGCCTTTGCACACAGAGGAGATCAAGATCAGACTGCACAGAACGTATTGTCTGATGTTGAATCTATACCACTATGAAAAACAACAATCTATTGTTCGATATTCCGTCTACTGCTTTTTCCAAGAGTTTGAACTTTTGAAAAAGGCAATAGCCGAAATATCGAACAATAAAGTGCTTTTTTACCACAACGTTTCGTTCATTCCCAGAGGAATTCATTATGTCATTGTGTTAAATCTATACCGCCCGCTTCTTTAGTCAAGCCTATAAGATATATAGGATCTGACATGAGTTGGTGTTTGAGATAAAATATTATTAAACGAGTTTACAAAAATATTATTGTAGTTTATTATGTGCTAAAACAGAGGCATACATGTATAACGTGAAATGAAATTTACATGAAACCTATTCGCTTCTTTGACAGGTACATTACGAACGAAAAATAGTTCCGAAGAAACTTTCATGTACATGTATTGATTTTGTTTTTGAATCCAAAAGTGAGTAAATTAACACTTTATCATGATTTCGAATTAGACCGTTAATTTCACTCAGGAACATAGGTCAGCAACGTTTCAGAAATGGGATGTATTATTACAAAGTGTTAACCAGATACAGCACTACTTTCTTATCTCACACGTGTGTGAGACAAGAAAATTCGTAATGACTGTATTACATTGAAAACAAGGGACGTTATGTGATTAAAAAAAATCTTTCGGGTTTCAATGGTTTGTACGGTGGCACTGAGGTGACATGTGCATTTTTTTTATTTATCTCGTTCGAACGAGATAATAATTCGTTTTCTCGAATTTTTTTTTATACAAAATTATCCAAAAAACAAAATTCGTTTTCTCGAGTTTTTTTTATAAAAAATTATGCAAAAAACAAAATTCATTTTCTCGAGTGTGTGTGTGTGTGTGTGTGTGTGTGTGTGTGTGTGTGTGTGTGTGTGTGTGTGTGTATATATAAAACACAATTTTGCAAAAAAAAAAAAACAACTTTCATTTTCTCGATTTTTTTTTTTTTTTTTAAATAAAAAATTATGCATAAAAAAGAAATATTATCTCGTTCGAACGAGATAATTACCCAATCCAAGTCATCCATTATGTCGTTCACACGAGAAAATAAGTCGTGCTCACGGCATCATCAACCAATCAGATTGCTCCTTATTGCGGTGTTTAGGGAAGATTACTGATTGGTCTGAGTTGACCAATGGATGACTTGGATTTTCTTTTTCGTTTTTGCATAATTTTTTATATAAAAAGAAATCGAGAAAATGAAAGTTGTTTTTTTTTTTTGCAAAATTGTTTATAAAAAAAAAAAAAAACTCGAGAAAACGAATTTCGTTTTTTGCAAAATTGTTCATAAAAAAAAAAAAAAAACTCGAGAAAACGAATTTTGTTTTTTGAATAATTTTCTATAAAAAATAAAAAGCACAAGAAAACGAATTATCATCTCGTGGGAACGAGATAAATACAAAAAAATGCATATGTCACCAAAGTGCCATCGTAGGTTTGCAATATTAGCCTCCAATAGTGGTCCAGTTTATATGTATGACCTTAACCTTCCTGCTAAATAGCTTGCATAAAACTCCCACACCATTAGTAAAAACTCGAAAATTGTTATTTCAAACTTTTTCTTCAGAAAAATATCTTCTCATCGGACTGTGTAGGTCCAAGATCAGACTGCACGTTCTGTGCAGTCTGATCTTGATCTACACTGTCCGCAAAAGGTCAGTGAGTCGCGCTCAGCAACCTAAGAATTTAACGAGTTACTAGGAACTTAATTATCTGACCCACACCTACAGAAAACAGACCGTTCAGTCATTGATCTGAACCCAAAAATCTTTTCATCGTCACGGGCTAAAACGGGGACTTAGCAGGCAGAATCGATCAAGATCAGACTGCATAAAACATAGAGTGTGATCATGAATCTGTATTGTCAGCTTGTAAAGTCATGTCAACTAGATACAAATCCGTCTGAGTTTCACTGGATTCTATTTTCATCCATGTAAAGAGGTCGAGTCAATATGCTTGACGCTGAAAGAGTAATAGTACAGAAAGCAAACCGTTCAGTCATTGATCTATACCCAAAAAACCTTTTCACCGTCACAGGCTAAAACGGGGGACTTTCGCAAAAGGTATAGATCAAGATCAGACTGCATAAAACATGCAGTGTGATCTTTGATCTTTGATCTATGTTGTCCGCTTGTAAAGTCATGTCAACTAGATACCAGTCCGTCTGAGGTTCAGTGGATTGTACCTTTATCCGTCGATAGGTCGAGTTATATCCTTGGCGCTGAAAGAGTAACAAGGAAGTCAGTTCCCTTACCCACACCTACAGAGAGCAAAACGTTCAGTCATTGTTCTAAACCCATGACCTTGTTGGCGCCATTAGCGAAAATAGGTGTCATACCACCGGCCATATTGAAAATAGGGCAAAATAGACCATCTTTGAATCTTCACAGATTGCTTAATAGCAATATTTTGGCTTCTCCTTATGTTACACTCCAAAGTACCTTTATAGGCCTCCAAAAAAAATGCACAAAAAAAACCCCAACATGTCAACCGATTGCGTTTTTCGCTAAATCCCAACCAACAAAGGCACCCTGGAATTTGTCCTCTCAAAAACACCTGTTCACGGCCATGACCCCACCTTTTGTCCCCACAGTGACACAAAATGGTCCTGTCAATAAACAATAAAAACACATCTAAGTGGTCCCCCCACTCCAAAAATTTGAAGCAAATCTAAATTATATACCGCCAAGCCCTCTCAGCTCCATGAAACAGTGCAACAGCAAAATTTCATACGGGACTACTTTTGACTTCCACGACCCGGAAGTAATATCGCAGTGGTGCGATACCAATAGGGACTTTCGCGAGCGACATAGATCAAGATCAGACTGCACAGAATGTGAAGTCTGGTCTTGAATCTAAACTGTCCACTTCTTCAGCGGTGAGAGAGAGGAATGAATCCTGCCGAAATGACTATCATCAGTCCTCGGAAGGAAATTGACCGAGCCGGAGATCCAACCAGCGGCCCTATATATCTTCTCGAGTCCTGCACGCTACCGACTGCGCTATCAGGGCTTGGCTTCATTGATCTATAAAGGTCGAGTTTAT
The DNA here is from genome assembly GCA_946811185.2 of Hippopus hippopus. Taxonomy (NCBI): domain Eukaryota; kingdom Metazoa; phylum Mollusca; class Bivalvia; order Cardiida; family Cardiidae; genus Hippopus; species Hippopus hippopus. The sequence goes on along the minus strand of OX328108.1, from coordinate 2,977,532 downwards.
AAGCGTGGTACTGAAAGAACAAGTCGTTTACCTCACCAACACCTACAGACAGCAAACCGTTCAGTCATTGTTCTAAATCCTTATCCTGCGAAGTTAAATAAAACTTTCAAGCCTGTTGTATAATCCCGAATAATGTTATTTCAAACTTATTTTCGGAGGTAAAAATATCCCCTTATCGGACAGTGTAGATCAAAGATCAGACTGCACGTTCTGTGCAGTCTGATCTTGATCTACACTGTCCGCAAAAGGTCAGTGAGTCGCGCTTAGCAGCTTAAGGGTAAACCTCTTAGAGTGCCTTGCAGTCTTAAGGTTGCCTTTGTGGCCAATGTACATCAAGATCAGACTACACAAGAACGTGCAGTCTGTTCTTTGATCAACACTGACCGCTTTTGCTGTGATATTCCTGTACACTGCTCTTTTATAAGGTTTTTCTTTCCCCTTGAATGGAAATCTCTGTTCGGTTTATTTGGTGCCACAAGAGTTAAGGATTACGGCCCCTAACCCATCGGTAAATACAGTATCGTGTAATATCGACGTTTTAATAAAGGCTATTCGGCCAATCTCAGCAGCTTCCATTTTTTTAAATATCAGAGTTAAGGGCCGTAGACCTTAAAGGGACATAAGAAAAACCCCAGATTTTGTCCGGGGCGGGGGGGTTACTTTTTGTAAAGGAAAATAAGAAAGTGGCTGTTTATCCGTACTCAGGGGAAAAAAAACAACGAAAGAAAAAATTTTTTTTCCAGTTGGAGTCGAACACACAATCTTTCTAACCGTAGGGCTACGAATATATATGAGCCATGCACTGGCAAAAGGGGGCTTAATGCATCACCCTAATGCGTTATACCATGTAAGTCATCATATAATCATGAATCCATAAAGTTCATTTTGTCAAACAACCAAATGGGTCATGAGGTAGTAGGCTTATTGTCCTTGGATGTACAGAAAGTTTGCCAATAGCGAAAAGTTTCGGCCCAGGTCAGCCTGCGCGGACTGCGCAGGCTGACCTGGGTCGATATTTTTCGCAAACGCATAAAGCCCCCTTTTCACAGAGCATGTCTCATTTTTTATCCTTTGTTCTGCAATAACAGCTATACAGTTAATAACAGAATAAAAAAAAGTTTACAGTAAAATTGCAAAATTCTTGGTAATTCCTTGTTTTTTCTACCGTCATATATTTTTATATATGTTTTAATTTCATAGCTATCTTTATACGCAGTCTTTTTCAAGATTGTCCGAAAAAAAAATCTTGGGGACGAAATCTTGTTTAGAGATCCTTTAACTTTGAATTAACTCTTTACCAGACGAAAAATTTTAGACTTGTCCAATTCGACAGGATTTGCAGATGACAAATCAAACCATTCGGCATACCTCGTGTGATGGGAGACTTCAAATCCCTCCGCTGTATCTGGTGGATTGATATGCACCAGATCGGTACACACCCGGAAATACGCCGGTTTACCGTTCTGAAAATTGTAAGGCTCCTCTTAAAAAAGAAAACCTGAGTTTCAATTTTCTATCGAAATTTTTCTAACTATATTTCAGTTGAGTTGGAAAACAGTTCGTACATTCATTATTTAACGTGGTTTATTAATTCTGATTGAAGTTTTCACCGACAGATAAACAGATGTGAATAACTTCATCGAGGTTGTTTATGTCGTTGCTAAACGACTGACAGAGGCGCGCCATGTATAAGATCACGTGGTTCGCAGTTCAAATGGAAACGACCGTTATACGGACGAGGTTAGATGTAGGTACGGAATCGGCCGAGTTGTGACGAGTGAAATCAAACATGACGCTTGATTGCTTGAATTTGTCTTTATTTATCGAAACTCATCCTAGGCTGCACCCGATTCTTTAACGTGCTCGGTGTATTGCACCGTCACACGGGACCTTAATTTAACGTCTTATCCAAAAGACTATACGTAATATTTGATGGACAGCCGCGGGAATCGAACCCACACCATCAAATGACCCGAAACTTGACGTTTACGAGCCCTACGCTCTAACTACTGAGCTATGCCGGCTGTTAAAAAAAACCATGACGGTATCTGTATCTGACCCCATTTATACACAAATGACTTTCATATGAGAGATAGGAAAATATCAATTTTCTGCAACATTGAAAAACATCACACAAAAAAACTAAGAAAAAGGGAGTAATTAATTGTTTTAAAAAATGCCTTTGTTTTCCTACAAAGCTTTCCAAGCCTGTGAATAAGAAGATAGTAAAAATTAGTAGTTTTACAGTGATAACGAAAACTTTGACGTTTTCGTAAGGTTTTCCTCCGTTCGGCCAACGACACTGTCTATTTGCGGAGTATGTTTTTAATAAAATTAGAGCCGACATCATGCACGGTCGTGTTTAGATTTTAACCACTCCACAACGTTTCGACGGTCAAAGACTCAAAGGTTGGAAACCGAGGGTTCTGCGGGACACTGTTTCAAAATTTCAATCCTACAGACCGCCCGTCGGCTACGTACGATCTTCCCCTAAATCTGTACGATTTCCAGAAAAAGGCCAACCAATGACGCAATTTTGCCGTACAACCGACGCACGGAGCCACTCGTACAACTCGGCCGATTCCGTACAGTACTTGATCAGACATGTAAAACACGTTCAGGAAAAAAGTACAGGCTCAACACATTGCTCTGCTCTTTCAGCACGCGGTCGTCCCTATTCTTTTCTAGAAAGTTTGTCGGTCTTATGACTTTCGAGGGACCGAAACCTTGTTTCTTACTGAACTGCAAACTTCTTGTACGTATCCGTTACCGTCAGTATGGCACACTCCGTTGTTCTTCACATTACGAGTTGACTGTTACCTTTAAGTCTTTACCAAACGACAAACTTTTAGACTGGTCCAGATTAAAGAATTTGCAGACGACAGATTTAACGTTGCTCGAATGATGGGACGATTCTAATGAATACCCATACCATAGGGTTTAGTGGAGAATAATTAATATTTTCAATTTTGAAATTAAAATCACTCCCATTGTCTGGACCTCTGACCTGTGCCCTGTTCTAAGCTAGGGAGAAGCATAGAAAAACAATAAAACTCTGTATTTCTATAAAACAATGGATGCAGGATGCTTTTATTATTGCAGGGTGCCTTTCTTATTACACAAAATATCTACACCAATAACCATAGTAACGATAACACAAACACTTCAACGACCACACGTCGTGTAAAAACAATAGCTTTATGGTTCCACATAGTATCGAATGTCGAGCTCTCTCCCCTTGTGTCTATCTCTCTTTTAACCAGTTCTGTAATGATGATAATAATAATAATAATAATGATGATGATGATGATGATGATGATAATGAATAATAATATTATTCATCCATTCTCTTTATTTCCTCCTGTGGAGGTTAACCCTTTCCCAAACAATCCCTGGTTTTCACGACCCTGAACAAGAAGCCTTTTGAAAACATTGTGGGAAAAGGAGAAAATGCTGGTAACCAGCATTTTCTCCTTTTCCCACAATCTTTTCTACCCTTCTCAAAACAAATTTCAATTTTTGAGTCCTATTTATTTTGTCGTCTGCAAGTGCTTTCAATTAGGACAAGTCTAGAACTTTGTCGTTTGGTAAAGAGTTAAGTGAACATTTTTTCATACAACATAACATTATACAAGAAATTGGAAAAAAAAAACTGGGGAAAAAATGGCAGGAAAACAAACTGTACATTGAATTTATAGACAGCACTTATCTGAAAACAAGTTTCTTATATCTGCCACACTGCAGATATAGAGCGTGACCTATGAGCTACTCACATTAGGTCCGTGAAAACATCTATAAATGAATTCCACTGTTTTGAGTCTGAAATACATGTTGTCAGTTATGTTTGAAGAAGGGTCTGCGCCCAAAATAATCACCAGTAAATCCCCGCTGGACGCAACCTAATTCAGTGCAGATTTCTGTGCTGACATTATGATGATGATGATGATACTGATGATAATCATCATCATCAGCAGCAGTATAATAATGATAATAATTATCATCATCGTTACTGGTATCCCTATGATGATGATGATGAACACCATGTTCATCATCATCATCACCATGATCGCTATCATCATCAACATCATTATCATTATCATCATCATATAAATAGTGGAACCAGTATAAAGATACACTATAATATGGCTTGCAACACGCGAAAAGGGGCATTCGGACATTTGCGTAAAGTGTCGTCTCGGATCAGCCTGCGCAGTGCGCGTAGGCTTATCCGAGACGACACTTTCCGTTTTTATGTAATTTTCTGTTTTGCGCAAGTCTACTGTAGCACAAAATCTAATGTAGTCGTAAAGTGCCGTCTCGGATCAGCCTGCGCTGACTGCGCAGGCTGATCCGATACGACACTTTACGCAAATGTCCGAATGCCCCTTTTCGCGTGTTGCAAGCCATATGTAGTTATTTCTCCGAAGACAAAAATTTAAACTCTCTCTAACTGAAAGCATATGCAGATGAAAAATTAATGGTAACTTAAATAATGAAATTAACCTTTGAAAAAAGTAGAAAACGGAAAAGGAAAAAAATATAAATAAAAATAAAAACAAAATTTAAAAAAAAAAGAACCTGAAACCTTTGTTGTAGGCACTTTTTTATAATTGTATCGTCGAGAAACTACTCTTTAATTCTAAATGTAGTTCCCTTATTTGAGTCCGATTACTACAATGTTTACAGTGTTTTCAAGAGACTTTTTCAAGAGACCCTTGACCACACGAATAAAATTTCGTCATGTCTGAATTGTAAGCATTTGCATATGACTATTTAAATGTGTGTAAAATGATGGAATTTGTCTTTGATTGGGTAGAAAATATTGTTGGAAAAGGAGAAAATGCTGCTTATCAGCATTTTCTCCTTTTCCAACAATGTTTTCAATACAATACAATACAAATACTTTATTTCTTCCAGGCATGTAAAAACATACAACATGGAGTACACAAAGCAACACATTAAATATGGTCAAATACGGGTGGAGTTCAAGAAAATAAAAAAGAATGAAAAGAAAGGAAATCGCTCACACACGCGCAAACAAACACAGACACATAAACATAAAACACACGCATCTGTGGATAACCAGTACATAAAGAAAAAAAAAAGTTATGATTTGGAAAAAACTGCAGCTAACTTTCAGGTTTTTACATTAAATAGAAGAGCTGCCATAGTTGTTAATGAAGGCAATTCTTCAGTTATTTCCCTTGATTCTTCTCCAGTACTACATTGGTCCTGATAAGGGGATTACTTGGATTTTATCCCTGATTTTCTTGCACCGAAGAGCTATGTTTTGGAGATAATATTTCAAGTAAGTCTGGTTAGATTGTTTTACAAATCAATATATACGTAGTTCCTGATGATTAAGAACAGAATTTGATTTGAATTATATGCGAACCTTACACATACATCATAAATCATTGTTATATTTATCGCAACATCCTCAAGGAAACCAAGGATAAAAACAAAGGAATACAGGTGAGAGGACCAATCTGTTATTTGGTTACCTTTGGGCTTTATCTAGCAAGGGATATAATTTAATTTACAGGAATGGCCCTCATTCCATTTTTAAAAGTAATCAAAGAATTTAAAAGATATGTAAATTTTTCATGTGATATACATGTGCACCAAATAAATGGACTTCCTAGAGGGAAAAAAGGATCGCAGTAATATGGAGTGCATTTCACAGATAAGGGTGTAAAATATCAGGTAGTAAAAGTCCATTGTCAGTCAGCGCGCAGTCCGATCCTGATCTGTACCTGTTTTCAAAGGGCTTACTTCTCGGGGTCGTTAAAACTCAGCATTGTGTGGTAAGGAATTAAGGCCTGTCTGCTCTAACAAACATTTGTTGGTAAACACCATCAAACACTATGATTGCTTTTGTTTTTAAACAAAAGTTAGCTAGTGTAGACCAGTCAGCAAACACAAGCAAACATCGCTAGTGTTTGGTGATGATTTTACTTGTTCATTTTTGTTTGTTGTGCTTGCTAGTGTTTAGTGATTTTTGAATATACTGGCCAGTCAGAGGCTGTTTTCTTATCATGTAATGTATGCATTACATGAACTTCAAACACCTACAAACATTGTATGGCATTGTTTGTTGTTGCGTAGACACTCTACAACAACAACAACAAAATGTTGTTATTGGATGCTTTAAATGAGCTTCAAACACCACTTAAGGATAGGGCACCCTAATTGGATTCATGTAACATCGCCTTTCATCGCCGAAAAAGCGTACGGATTCGGCTAAGACTCGGGTAATCCGTAATCGATCGGCCGATAGACGCTGCTTCCCCGCATCGATTACTGATTACCCGAGTCTTAGCTGAATCTGTACATTTTGGCGATGAAAGGCGATGTTTCACGAATCCCATTAGCCTATCCTTAATATTGTTTGCCATTGTTGTAGTGTAGACAACTTACGGATAAACATAGCCAGACAACACCAAATTAAAGTTTGCTGCTGCTTGCAAAGAAATGTTTGCTAGTGTATACGTGACTTGTTGGTAAATGGTTTTGTCTAAAATATGATACTCACGTGATAGTGGGCGTTCCAGAGATGTTTCCGTAGATGACACGTGTTGTTGTACCAGAATTATTGAGATTGCCCAAAACAGCAAACAAAACAAAGAAAATAATCACAGCAACTGAAATGAATAGTAAAACGCAAATTATATGAGCTGATTGGTTGTATGGCGATAGTTCACATAATTGACGTATATCCTGGGTTTCACCAGTACTAGGCTAGGGCTCTGAAGTGTCTTACCTAAGGACACTCCCACGAAAAACCCAGTGGATCTGGTGCAGCTCGAGCCCTGGGCTTCCAGGGGTACCTTAACTGCGTACGCAAGAAATTTGCGTATGCAGTTTTTTTGAGCAAGCATCAAGTCTATAAACCAATTTCACTAAACTGCATAACTTTACTATATGAGTAAATGTTTGCATAACCTTATGCTAGTTCAGCCTGTATTCACCAGCCATTCTGAAAAACATTCTTAGTCTTGTTCTCCAGGATTTCCTAAATTTGAAAGTAACACACCTTCTGATTGGCTAAAACATTTGGTTTAGCCAATCAGAAGTTGTGTTACTTTCAAGTTTGGAAAATCTTGGACTTTATGCTAGTTCAGGAGCTGTATTCACCAACCACTCTGAGAAACAGTCTTAGTCTTGTTCTCCAGGATTTCCTTAATTTGAAATTAACACACCTTCTGATTGGCTAAACCATTTGGTTTAGCCAATCAGAAGTTGTGTTACTTTCAAGTTTGGAAAATCTTGGACTTTATGCTAGTTCAGGGTCTGTATTCACCAACCATTCTGAAAAAACATTCTTAATCTTGTCCTCCAGGATTTCCTAAATTTGAATGTAACACACCTTCTGATTGGCTAATCCATTTGGTTTAGCCAATCAGAAGTTGTGTTACTTTGAAGTTCGGAATATCTTGGAGAATAAGACAAAGAACTTTCTTAAGAATGGTTGGTAAATACGGACCCATATCTCGGGGGTCGCAGTTGTGTATATTCATTTCCAAAAACTTTGCGTAAATCTACGCAGTTTAGTTCCACACGTTACCACTGAGCCATGCGGGAACACCCCCCCCCCCATCATATTAGTAGCGCTCTGGAAAAAAGGGGCTTTAGAGATATATCTATACTCATTTTCAGGCATTTTCCCGCCAGTTTTTAACCCATTTTATCGTTGTTTTATGAAACTATAATTATTCATGTAACTCCATGCTAAATTTTGTCTCCTGATGGCTGCAAGATTGCACAGATTACGACGGATAGAAAATGCATTTCATGTTTTTGAGGCCTTCAAGGCAATCGCTGTTATTGTTTCCGGTTTAAATCCATGACAAAATCTCTGTGTTTTTCTACCCATTACACCATTTGTATTGGTAATTTATCTATGTTTGCACAGCTGAGCCATTTTACACACTTTCACGTTATATATATTTTTTCCTCTACAGCCGTAAGGATGTATGAATGCATCTCTGTGATCCATTATATCAAGCAAGTCATCTCATAATTGGCCTGCAACACGCGAAAGGGGGCTTTCGGACATTTGCGTAAAGTGTCGTCTCGGATCAGCCTGCGCAATCCGCGCAGGCTAATCCGAAACGACGCTTTCCGTTTTCATGCAATTTTCTGTTTATCGCAAGTCTACTGTAGCACAAAATCTAATGTAGTCGTAAGGTTCCGTCTCGGATTAGCCTGCGCGGACTGCGCAGGCTGATCCGATACGACACTTTACGCAAATGTCAGAATGCCCCTTTTCGCGTGTTGCAAGCCAATTATGGATCCATAAAAATCCATTTTGTCTAACAACCGACTGAATCATGAGGTACATTGGTCCTTTAACTTGTTGAAAATTGACCGATAGGAAAAACTTCCGACCCATGTCAGCCTCTGCGGAATTGACAGCTAACATAGTCATGTATGTCATAGGTTTCACCTGTGCTAGGCTGTGGCTCTGAAGTGACTTGTCTAAGGACACTGTCAGCAAAAAATGCTTTCAGTGAGGTTCATGATCTCCATTCAAGGACTTTGACTAAACGCAATTCCAGTCGGTTTATATAAGAACGTGCCTAGAATACTAGTAATAAACACTGCTAAAAAAATTAAAGGAACACGTGTCCTCGATTTTGATTACAAGCTAATTCTTTCTGTACAAGACAATGCTAATAATTTTCTGCTCCTAAGTTCATTCAGTCTTAATACTGTAAAATATCAGAATAGGCATCAATAGGCAAAAAGACGTGATTTGCACAAAAGATGTATGGTCTTTTGCTGTAAAAGTCGCCTTTTTGATATGCCACATATGCTTTTAAGCGAATTGGAGGTGTCATTTTTCCCCGTTTTCTTCCCTAATTAGATTTGACAAAAATATCAACAAAATACTGGAAAAATATGGGTTGTTTAACAAAAGAACAAGGAACACAAATTTCTTGATTTTCTTCTTAAAATGGCTTATCAGCATTTAGAATCAAACACACAAAAACAAGTATTGAACCATTTTGTCTAGTAAGAATGTAAGTTGATGGTTTTCAGACCAATAAGACTGAATGTTTAGCAAAATGAAAGTTTTGAATTTCGGTATTTGTGAGTTCCTTTAATTCTTTTGAGCAGTGTAGTTGTACACTTACGTATAGGGAAGCTCGTGCCCCCGAACCCAGTTTGGGCTATCGACACGCCCACCAAACACAGAAAGGCTAACAGGCCCACCAGAAAGGGCTTCATGGTTCCTAGAAGAGGAAAAACATGAAAGTAAGCCGCCGACAAATGTAAACATTGCTTTTACTTACCGAAACAAGCCTCGTTCTGGGCAACGCACATTTCACACTGCATTTTCTTTTTTTTGACTTACGACCTAGCGCAATGATTTTGGCCATTTACAAATTACACGAAATAATGCAAAGGCAAATAGAAATAATATCAGTGTACTGTTAACTATATCAGTCCTTTACCAAGCGATTCTAACTTTTAATGACCCTCAGAAAGAAAGCTTTTGAAAACATTTTGGGAAAAGGAGAAAATGCTGGTAACCAGCATTTTCGCCTTTTCCCACAACGTTTTCTACCCTTGAGATGACATAATTATAAGATCGACATCATTTAAGCAACATTTATTTTGTTCGCCAATTAGGTGCTCGGTTTTTAGATTTTGAATAGTATAAAAAGTGAATTTGGATTGATTGGTTTAGAAGATCTCAAAGGCTGAAGCTACACCTAGAAATCAAAAGTATACAGAGTTTAGTAGCACAATCAATACAACATAAGTTACATAACATAATTCATTGTAGCGCCGCATGAGCGGCGGCACTTTATTTTTATTCGCTTTTGAAAAGTGCCTAGGGAGGTAGCCATATTGTTTAGTGGGCTTCCAGTCATTTCGTACCTAGGTCATTTCGTACCTAGACCATTTCGTACGATTTTGGTCATTTTGTACTCACCTATACATTTTATTTTGGTCATTTCGTACTCACTGATCATTTCGTACCCACTTTGGTCATTTCATACCCAGTTTTTAATATCAGTTTGGTAATTTAGTACCTGTTTTAATAATATTTTCTTGTGTTGTTTGCCAAAGGACAACTGCTGTTGTACATAGCTCCAATTGAAATCATGTTAAATTTCGCCGAAGAATGGCTATGATTGCATTCTAAAGATTGTTTAGGACTTCTAAGTTCATTTCTCACCGAGTTCTGCATAAATTTACTTTGGTTCAATTTGAAATGCGTTATAAATTTTCTGGAGAGAGGCCACATTTTCGTTGTGTTCTTCATAAATCATTTTGCAAAACCATGACTTTTCCTTAGACTTTAACTCTTTACCAAACAACATAATTTTAGACTTTTGAGAGCATTTGCAGACGACAATTCGAATGTGGTTACCATTTTCTCCTTCTTCCACATTGTTTTCAAAATGATTCTTCCGCAAGGTTGTTAATACTCGGGATTAACACAATGCCCTGAATGGTGCAAACTTTAAAAATCTTTTTGTCCAAAACCAGATGGCTCAGAGTTTAAATATTTGTGATGTAGTATCGCCACGTGGACCTCTACGAAGTTTGTTCAAGTGATGCCTTTTGCGTAAAAAATTAACCCGCTGTAATGTGCCCTATTTCAGAAACAACTGATTTGCAGCGCAATTGATGTTATGCATCAATATTTTCTTGTTTTAGTAATTTAGGCCCCTCGCCTATTATACATACATGCCTATGTGTAAATTGTGTTTACATGAGTGACAAAATTGACAATAAATTATTATAAGATTAAATGTCGATTTTTGTCAGATTTCGACCAAAAGTAAAAAAAACAACAGATGTATAGTGGACGACAGAGAGTATTTAAATACATTTTTACCATAAATCCATCACTCTAGCATTTCAGGGCATTTTTTTCTTCTGTGTTTCCTTTTTTTTTTATTTTAGACTATTTCAGCCAATAGTCTATTATTAAAAAAAAAACAAGTACATGTAGTTCAATTCTGTTTGATCATTCTATGTTTAATAGGAAAAAATATCGATTTTTTTTTTCAGTCATTCATTTGTAAAGGAAATTTCTAACTTTTTTAAATTCTTATCACAATTACATTCGATTCTACTGTGTGGGATGGTAACTTTCAGGCTAGTGATTGCGACCCAATAGGCTCATAAGGACAGTGTAGATCCAAGGTCAGACTGAACAGAACTTGCAGTCTGATCCTTGATCTATACTGTCCGACGCGGTGAGATTTTTCCGCTTGAAAGATTTTTTATAAAATCGCATTATTTGGATCTTTCTTATTGGCTTGAAATATCTATTCAGTTTATCGACGGTTAATCATTTGAAGTAATAAATTTCTGTACAAGCTGTTATTCTTTTATAATAACGGCAGGCTGTCAAAATTGACACAGTTTAAAACATAAAAAGGATTAGAAAATGTCTGTACGGATGAGATGGAAAAAATTTAGCATAACGAGGAATTTCTCCTTTTCCAACAATGTTTTCAAATAGCTGAATATAGATGAGACGTGCACAGTTGTATTTATACAGTAATGGATTAAATTATTGAGATAGGTTCAATCAGAAGCAAAGAAAAGTTGGAGGGAAAAAAGTAACGTACAAAATTAGACATAGATGATATTCCGAATAATGTAAACCTCTTGGGAAGTCTTGAAAAACGACTTTCCAAACCTAGTTTTATCATGCGAAGCAGATATAATAGAAGAAAATGGAAACGTCTTTTCTTAACAATATGGAAAGCACTCGGCAGAAAAATATTGTGGGAGAAAAAGGTAATTGCTCTTGATAAAAAATGATTCATAAGCTACGCTCAAGCGGCTTAAAAATATCGCATTTTTGTTGTTAAAGGGACTTTAAACCAGATTTTGTTTTGCTAGGATTTTAAAAACACGCATAACACAGACTGCTAATTTCAGTTGGCGTGCAAAATAGCTTGAACATCAAAACATGAATAGAAACACATGCAGAAAACACAAGAAACTGCAGAGGTTTTTTTTTTGTATTGTCACTGTAAAATTGCCTATACCGTTAGTAACGGTGTACTGCCGTTATTCACGGCTTTACATGGGATAAATGCATTTTAGCTGCGCTCTGGCAAAAGGGGGCTTAATGCACCTCCGTGATCCATCATACCAAGCAAGTCATCACATGATTGTGGATCCAAAAAATCCATTTTGTCTAACAGCCGACTGAATCATGAGGTACACTTGTCCATGGACATTCGTCTTGGACCAAGAGCGAAAAGTTTCGACTCGGGTAAGCCTGCGCAGAGTGCGTAGAGTGACCTGGGTCGATACTTCTCACACATGCATTTAGTCCCCTTTTCACAGAGCATGGCTCATTTTTAACGCAGGCTATTGTCAGTTGGCTCTATAGTTCAGCGGTAGAGGCACCAAACTGTAGTTTATGGGTTCGAGTTAAAACTGAGGCATTTTTAGCACTTTTTTTAACCAACCAGGTGTAAACAGCTACGTCCTTATAATTTTGCCTTACGAAATATTAACATTTTCTCAAAAAAAAAGTCAAAATAGTGTTTAAGGTCCCTTAAACACAAAATATCCACGTACAACTTTGTATCTGTACTTACTTTGTTCAGTTTTATTTACTGATAAATAAAATTTAAAAAAAATCCATAATCATTTTACTCACGTTTGGTGACTGTCAAACGCCTGGTGTAAGCGGGCAGTAAAGAAGAAAACTCAACTTTTCTTTTAAATAATCACGAGGTCCCCTGACTAATGAAGGAAGGGGCGGGGCATTATCTGGTCACCTGTAATGTCCAAAATACGTCACCTTTGACCTCTGTCCTTTAACAGGTAAAATACTGCTACACCGTCTTTAAGATTTTCTTAGCTTTATACGGAATTTTATAATATCTGTTCAGTAAATAAGTAAACCTTTTAAATGCAAGCCAAGCTCCGGTAGCTCAGCCGGTAGCGTACAGGACTTGAGAACAAAGGGTCGCTGGTTCGATCCCCAGCTCGATCCCCAGCTCGGCCAATTGCTTTCCGAGGACTGTTGACAGTCATTGCGACAGGATTCATTCCACTCTCACCGATGACCATTGTTTCGACTATGGTTATGTAACAAAGCATCCCGTGGTTTGCAAAGAATATTTTGGGGAGTAATGGTAAAAGAAACTCCAAGAAAGCATGGATAAGTGCACTGAAATAATGTTGAAAACGGCGTTAAACACCATACAATAAATATTGAAGTTTTAAGAAGACTACTTTTAGCTAACTATTTTACGAAAAAGCTGATAGTGTACGTCTTAGATCAGACTGCAATCTCTGTAACGTTAGTGCTTGCTGATCTTGATCTTTGATATCAGCAAATGCGACTTAATATTTTATTAAACAGTCCCCAGTTTAAACGACTGTTAGACAGACAGGTTTTTGGAAAACATTGTAGGAGAAAGAGAAAATGCTGTTTACCAGCATTTTCTCTTTCTCCCACACTGTTTTCTACCCTCTCATAAACAAATCCAACCATTTGACCTTCAATTAATTTGTCGTCTGCAAATGCTTTCAATTTGGACCAGTCTAAAATTTTGTCGTCTGGTAAAGACTTAACAACGCAACGGCACTTCAAGTATTTTAACCCCTTTCCTGCTGAATAGGTGAAATGAAATATTTAACCCTTTACCACGCGATCCGGAGTTTTAACAACATTGAGGAAAAGAGGGCTTTTGAAAACATTGTGGGAAAATGAGAAAATGCTGGTAACCAGCATTTTCTCATTTTCCCACAATGTTTTCTAACCATTCAGAATCAAATTTATTCATTTGAGCCACATTTAATTTGTTGTCTGCAAATACTTTCAATTTGAACCAGTCTAACATATTGTCGTGTTATACAGAGTTAAGCGGATAGTTTAAAACCCAAATTTTGTTATTCCAAAGGTATTTTTTGGGGGAAAGATATCTCTTTATTGGACAGTGTAGATCAGACTACACGTCCTGTGCAGTCTGACAGTTTAAAACTATTTATTTTATATCGATTGAGAAACAAGTTCTTACAGCTTATACTAATCTCTCTCGGTTCTGCTTCCTGGGAACTACACAAGTACTCGTGCCGAATGTGTTGGCCAATGAACAATCCCAAAGTTGACACTCGCTCCACGGTCTCGAACTCGAGATCTTATGGTTAAGGGGCCGACGCTCTACCTCGGACACAGTGATTGTGTGTGTGTGCAGTCTGATCTTAATCTACATTGTCCGCAAAAGGTTAATGAGTCGCGCTTAGCAGCCTAAGGGTTAAAAAAGATGAGCGTAGGCCAGTATAGGATGAAAAAAAAAAAATCCCTGAGGGTTTTCTAGTTTATAGTCAAAGGCGAACGCTTCTGCAACGGTCATCTTCATTTTGATAGCCGACACTAATCATTAAATGACCATAAAAATTTGAAACTACGCGGATTTTGAACGATTTAATACTTTTAGGCACGGCTAGTAATAACGTGGTAAAAGGTGAACTTCCGTGTTTTATTTCTAAACGGGCGAGTGCCGTCAGTTTGTGAACAGAACGCATCACACTTCTCATTTCCTTTCCTTGGAAATTCGCTTTCGTGGATTTTTTTTGTTTTTGTTTTAACGGTCTACCAAATGACACAATTCTAGACTTGTCCGAATTGAAAGCACATGTATTTACAGGCGACAAATTGAGAGTGTATCAAATAATGGAAACTGTCGTTAATCGGAAAAAAAAAATGTGGGAAAAAAAAAAGAGAGAAAATGCTGGTCATCAGCATTTAGTTACAATATTTTCTCTTTTTCCCACAACGTTTTCAAAGGTTTTTTCTGGCTCGGCCAATTTCTTTCCGCGGCTTGATGATAGTCATCGCGACAGGATTCATTCCTTTCCCACCGCTGGCCATTGTTTCTACGATGGTTATGTGGGAAAGCAGCCATTGGCTTGGAAAGAAAATTGTGCGAAGTACTGGTAAAAGAGGCTCCAGAAAAGCATGGATAGGTGCACTGGCCGCAGCGATATAACTGAAATAATGTTGAAAACGGCGTTTAACACCATACAATCAATCAATCAATCAAAAGTTTTTCTTTCTTAGGGTCGGTAAACTCGATGCAGGGTTTTCAACTGCAATTTATCGTATGCAAACAGGTTGCAAATTATTATTATTTAGTCTTTGCTGTTTTTCCCTTAAAATAGATTTATATAACTGAGATATACTCTGGTAAAAGGGGGCTTGAGGCATCTCTGTGTTGCATTATAGAATGCAATTCATCACATAAACTGGGACCAACCGGCAAAATTATGAGATAAACTGGTCCTTTGACACGGAGAAAATTTACAAATAGCAAAAAGTTTCGACCCATGTCAGCCTGCGCGGACAGCGCAGGCTGACCTGAGTCGATACTTTTTGCAAATGCCCCCTTTTCACAGAGAATGGCTCAATTTCATTTTCTAGTTTTTCATCACTGCTGGTCAAGTTAGCTTAAAGCACTTCCGATTTGGACTACTGTATAAGTGGAAATTTTCGCGACGTGGAAATTTTTGCGATTTCGCGAATTTGAAAAATTCGCAAACTTTTCTGTTCGCGTATCTAACAACAAGTATAACAATAAATAACAAGTGTCTTGAATTCGCAAACATTTCCCAACGCAAAATGTTCGTAATCGGTAATTCGCAAATTTTTCGACACGCGTATATATCCATGTATACAGTATTTACCTTTGAAGCAGAAAACAAAAGTTAAGACTTGACGAAATTGAAAGCATTTGCAGACGGCAAATTATTTGCTGCTCATATGATCAAATTTGACTTTGAAAGGATGGAAAATATTGTTGGAAAAGGAGAAAATGCTGGTAACCAGCATTTTCTCCTTTTCCAACAATGTTTTCAAAAGGTCCTCCTTCTCATGGTTCCTCAAAAGGGAGGATTCAAAAAAAAACCTCCTCAGCGTCTTCAAACACAGGATTGTTTGATGAAAGACTGATACCTTCGAGATACGACTACCACTAGTCTCAATAATGAGACTCTACGGTGATTCTTTTTCGGCGTAGCTGAATGATCTCACTTTTGACCTATTTTAAGTACTAGGAGGAAATGATTGTTACCCATTTTGTGATTGGCCAAATATATGTAAACTACGCAAAAATATAAAGGTCACACGTAGCCAACTTTCACGGACATGCCTTATCAGCAGTCTCGCATACCAAGAAATCGATGAAAATAATCGATATGATTCGTAAAGGTTCGGGAGTTTCCGGAGTTTGACGAACTTAAACCGTGTATATACTAGTAATCCATATTTAATATCCCGCAGCTATAAAAGATAAGAGAAGCGTAACATTACGTAACAGTAGCCTGCATCAAATTTACAATCCTTGCCTAGACTGTATATCTGCCCTGGCGGTTTTTTTTTCGGATTTCAACCTAAACCCTTTGTCTCCTTTAAGATCAATATATGGCTGCACAGAATGTGCACCCATATCAGAGTGCTCAGAAAATTTGATTTATATTGGTCGTCAGATACAGCAAGATTTTTCTTTGGAAAAGACCATTGAAATTGTTGTATTTAAGCTTTGTCAGTTTGTAAATGAATTCATTCCTCTGTTTAAGGGTCAAGTTTGGATTCTCTGAAATATTACTGATCCCTGCTGTTTGGCCCTTAAACTGCTCTGTGCGTCTAAATGCATTTTTTGCTGACAATGTAGACCAATAATTAATAAACTGCAAAAAAAGTAGTCTCATCTTGAATTCTAATTCGTCCAAATGCACTTTTGTTGACAGTGTAGATTTATAACAAGCTGCACAAAACAAATAGTCTGATCTTGGACCTGATCGATTCTGTGCGTCGATTTTTAAAAATCCGCGATATTACTATATCAACAGGTTGCTGCATCCAGCAAAAAATGCGGCATTTTGGTATTCCGGTTTAACACTAAATTCATCATACACTTTCGAGTCTAACGGACCTGAAAGAAAAGCCTTTTGAAAACTTTGTGGGAAAGGGAGAAAATTCTGGTAACCAGCATTTTCTCCTGTTTCAAAGACAGGCATTATAATTTGAGTTGCATTTAATTTGTTGTCTGCAAATGCTTTTAACTTGATCGAGTCCAAAATTTCGTCATTTGGTAACGAGTTCAACTTTTGACGGGAAAATGTGCTATATGCAGTTAAATACTAGTACCCAAGCAAATAATTCCATGGTTTTACGACCCCGAGAAAGAAGGCTTTTGAAAACACACGGAAAGGTGAAAATCTTTGTGATCGACAAGTTCTCATTTTCCTACAATGTTTTCTATCCTTTCAAAAGCAAGTTTCATTATATGCCTCATTTGTCATCTGCAAATGCTTTCAACTTGAAAAAATAAAACTTAGAATTTTGTCATTTAGTAAAAAGCTAAAGGTTATATCTAGATGGGGTAATTAAGTCAGAATTTACAAATTGTATTTTGTGTGTGTGGTTTGATTGTTTTGATTTGTATAATTTCCACTTCGTACGATTAAGAAATAAAAAAAAAAAAGTGGGGGAGAAGGAGAAATAAAACCGATTTATAGTACATATATTAATTTTGAATACTGCTCAGAACCGTCAGAGTAAATGTACATTGTTTTATGCACACGAAAAGTTACAGATTCAGCATAAAAGAAAGCATCCATTTAAAGTTGGTTTTGATCGAACAAAAAGGAGAAAATGTTTTGTTCCGAATATTCCATAGATCGTGTGGCGCCGATTTCTATTCGGTAATGCTTTTGCTTAATGAGCGATGTCGCCTTTTCTCACAATGTCTACTACTATTAATAGTTCTGTCCATGCATTGAACTATATTTTGATACATAAAGATGGGTACAACCTTTTCGCGGTTGTGCTTTTTGCAGGTTGCGTCGTTTTAAATATGGAAGAATCAACAATTAGCCCCTCACTGTTTAGACTAATTCTTACCAATGAACAATGAATATATGAAAGTTGTTATAAGGGGAACATTTGGAAGATGCAAGAAACTGATTGATTTAAAAAAAAAAAGTTGTTTGAAAAAGTTAGAGATCAACTGCATGGTCTTTAGAAGTCGTATTTTATACAACAATAGGTTAAATTTGTAATTTAATTCTTCACCAAACGACAAAATTTTAGACTTGTCTAAATTTAGTTTGTTTTTTTTTAAAGACAAATAAAAGGTGACTCAAACGATGAAATCTGTCTCTAAAAGGATCAAAATCAGTGCGAGAAAAGGAGTAGATGTAATAACTTTTTACAAGCTCTTTTCAAAAGCTTTCTACTGCAGGATCGTTAAATCTCGGGACTGTGTGGTTCAGGGTTAAGTATTACCTTTTCCCACAGAGCAATTTTAGAAGAGGCTATTTCTCTGGGGTTTTCATGAGTGTATACGTAAATGATAATTATGCAGAAGCTAACTTTTTAAGTCATTTGTAAAGGAATATTCGTTTGTTTTACTCCCTTTTTCCACAATATTCATAGTCTATGTCAATTTTAATATATTGGATCTAGTACTGTCATTCTTTTTACTGTTAATACTCTTTGTAGCAGAAACTGATTGAGTGGTGTAAAAAATATTTTTTTGAAAATAAGATAACTTGTAAAAAGTTATTGCACTCGTTTCCATATTTTATCTTAAACAATCAACTGTATTTGTACAGCAATAGGTTAAAGTTGTTATTTAAATCTTTACCAAAAGACAAATTTTCAGATTTGTTCTATTTGAAGTCATTAAGAAAAAATAGAAATATGACTCAAACGAAGGAATGTCTTTTAAAGAGTTAAAACATTATGAGAAAAGGAGAAACATCAGTGGATTTGTCTTTGAAAGGGTCAAAAACATTCTCGGTTAAAATGCTGGTTACCAGCATTTTCTCCTTTTCCTAAAATGTTTTCAAAAGCCTTCTGGCTCGGGGGTTGTAAAAATTCGGAATTGCTTGGTTAATGGCTAAAACGCTAGGTTCAGCTATAGTTGCCAATGCAGACAGTGCCGATCAAGATAACACTACGCAGTCTGATCTCCGCTACTTTGGTCTGGTCAACACAACCTTGAAAAGCCTTCTACCTCAGAATCATTAAATCTAGGGACGGTGTGGTTGTGTAAAACTCTTTGTAGAGTATTGAGATTAGCCATTTATCTCTCATGGCTAAACTTTTTTTTTCAACTGAGTTTGTAAGTAGCTAGAGCCCAATACCTCAGGCCGTGGCGTACAGGGCTTGACACTGGAGGTGGCCGATTCCAGTCCCCAGCTCGGCCAATTACTTTCAGAAGATTGATAATAGTCATTGCTACACGATGTATGCCACTCTTACCACTAGTTTCAACGTTGTTTAAACGGTGGTTACGAGAAAAGGCAGACAGTAACTTGGGAGGAATATTGTGCCAAGTACTGGTTATAGAAACTCCAGGAATGCACGGATTAGTGGGTTGATGGCTATGCTAAGACTGAAATAATGACGGAAAATGGATCAAACACAAAACAACTAAATCTTGCTTTCAAGACAATCTGTGTCATTTGACAGCACAAATATCGTCTATGCGCTATACTGCGTTTTGATTGGCTGATATGCTTCATTTCGCTCCACTACATCCCCTTACAACTGAATCCTTTATCTATTTACGCTTTGGCTGCTGTGCGCGACTTATTGACCTTGCTGACAGTGTAGATCAAGATCAGACTGCACAGAACGTGCAGTCTGATCTTTGATCTACAATGTCCGATAAGGATATATTTTCCTTAAAAAAAAAAATACCTTTGAAATAGCAAAATTTGTGTTTTTACTATCAGCATAAAAGTTTTATTTCAGTTATTTAGCAAGCGAAGGGTTAACTCTCTCACTACCAATTAAATGATCCATGCTCTGGCAAAAGGGGGCTTAATGCATCTCTGCCATCCATTATACCAAGCAAGTCATTACATATTTATGGAACTCTAAAATCCATTTTTTGAAACAACCGACTGAATCATGAGGTAGAATGATCCTTTGACATGCAGAAAATTTAAAGATAGCGTAAAGTTTCGGCCCATGTCAGCCTGGATGGACTGTGCAGCCTGAGATGGGTCGATACTTTTCACAAATACATTAAGCCCCCTATTCCCAAAGCATGGCTCTAATACATTCTACTTTTTTCGAAGGCTTTAAATAAATTTACGTTGCGTTTGGAGCTGACTCTAGTAAAAGATGAACATGAGGTAGCGGAAGGTGTAGATCAAAAATCAGTCTTCACATTTTGTGCAGTCTGATCTTGATCTACGCCATCCGCAAAACTTATCCAAGGCGACATTGGCAGTGAGAGTTAAACATGTTTTTATGACCCTGAGTTGGTGGACTCTTGAAAACATTGTAGGAAAAGAAGAAAATGCTACATGTACTTTCATTTACTCAGTTATTTTTACCCTTCTCTTTCCCTCCCCCCCCCCACCCCACTATTTTAGCCATGTTTGGTGCATTATATCATCTGCAAAGTCTTAATTTGGACAAGTCTGATTTTTTTTTTATACCTGATAAAAAGTTTAGCTAGGTAAGCTGGCATTTGTTTCTTTTCCCAAAATGTTTTCAAACACTTTTTAAAAGAATAGTTCCATCACACAATACGGACAGAGTTGAAAATTAACCGTATACAACACAATCCTATGTTTAAATGGCTCCTAGTTAAAAGATTTTTTATGAACATTGTGGGAAAAGGAGAAAACGTTGGTTACCAGCATTTTCTCCTCTTCCCCAGTGTTTTTTTTTTTCCAAATTCCATCATTTGAGCCACATATACGTTGTCATCTGCAAATTTGTCGTCTAATAAAGGGTGAAGGTCAATCTGTGTAATGTAGGGAATAGCCAGTATAAAAACAAATGGAAAATGTTCAGTGTAGGAAAATCAACTTTGGTTCAAACCCCTGTAACAAACAATTGCAAGTTTTATTGACCTTCAGGTAGATGACTTCTCAAAACATTCTAGGAAAAGAGAAAATGCAGGTAAACATAATTTACTCCTTTTCTTATAATGTTTTTCATACTTTCAAAACCACATTTGTCTTCTGAAAATGTTTACCAATTGGACAAATCTAAAATTTGGGTTTTTGGTAATGGGTTAATTCAAAAACAAACTACATGTAAATGTACTTCATTTCTTATTTTTTTTTTTTTAACCCTTTACTAGACGACAAAATTTTAGCCTTGTCCAATTTGAAAGCATTTGCAGACGACAATTTCAGTGTAGCTCAAATGTTTCAATTTTTCTTTGAGAAGACATGGTTAACAGCCTTTTCTCCTTTTCCCACAATGTTTTCAAAAGGCTTTCTTCTCATGGTCATTAAAAGTCTGCATTATGCTGTAAAGGGTCAAATGGTGTTTAATGGCGCATCGACATCTATTGTCATTTAGTGTGCTTGAAAGGTAATGTATTATCAATAGTTGTAAGAACTAAGTGGTAATTTGAAAGTTAATAAACTGCTCAAAAGTATTAAAAAGGATCACACAAATCCTAAAATTCAAGTCTTTCACTCTGCTAAACACTCGATCTTTGTGTTCTGAAAACCATCAGCTTACATTCTTACTAGACAAAATG
Organism: Hippopus hippopus; assembly: GCA_946811185.2. Classification (NCBI taxonomy): domain Eukaryota; kingdom Metazoa; phylum Mollusca; class Bivalvia; order Cardiida; family Cardiidae; genus Hippopus; species Hippopus hippopus. Next base: position 2,956,014 of record OX328108.1, on the reverse strand, counting down.
GCTAAACAGTTTTCTTGTTTGTCTCATTTTAAATGCTGATAAGCCATGTTAAGAAGAAGAAAACCAAGAAATTTGTTTTCCTTGTTGTTTTGTTAAACAGCTCATATTTTTCCAATCTTTTGTTCATATTCTTGTCAAATCTAATGAAAGAAGAGGACGAGATGAAATAATGACACCTCCATTTCTTTTAAAAGCCTGTGTGACATATCAAAAAAACTGCTTTGACAAGAATAGCCCATACATCTTTTGTGCAAACCAAACTGTTTTGCCTGCTCTGAGATTTTACAGTGTTAAGACTGAATGAATTTATGAGCAGAAAATTATTTGCATTGTCCTGGACTGAAAAAATTATCTTGTGATCGAAGTTGAGGACATGTGATCCTTTTTTTGAGCAGAGTAATACTTCATGAACAAGAATTAAAAATTAAAGCAGAAAAATGTGGAATATATCTATTATATGATTGTAAGTGCTAGTAGACTTAGCAACGAGGCAATCCTCATTGCAGAGTCATCCAGCGTGTTTTATATTTATGGCCTAAATTTAAAAATTCTATATTTTATTATAAAAATCTATGTCTTTCAAATATTGTAAGATATTATTCTGTTTAACGTTTAAAGATAGCATGTACTTCATTTTTCATAATGTGGTATCAATTTGTAAAATATCTTAACCCATAACCATACTGGCTAATTTCAGATACAGCATTTGCTTGTATACCCTAGGGCTGTACATGTGTCACCGTAGCCAACATATTTTCAAATAACTTGAATGAATTCAAAGTACACAGAGGATGACCAACTGGTTGTGTTTGATATTTAAGATCTGTCACTCAAATGGGGTGTGATGCAGTTAGAAAACCACATCACACTGCATTTGAGTGACAGATTTTTAATATGTCGTCTGCAAACACTTTCAATCTGGACAAGCCTACTCTTTTGGTATTTGGTAAAGAGTTAATCTGTCTACAGTAGGGATGTGAAGAATGTTGTGGTAATCGCTGGGACTGTATCTTTTACATTTGTATATTGTATATCACCAAATGGTTCAACTTTCAAATATCATCTCAGTTTTGCCTTCCATGGTCTGTCTGTTTTGCTCTAGATCTGTACTTTACCTAAAATTAAACAAAAACAGAGGTAAGGAACTACATCCACATCCCCAAGTAGGCCAAAGTGGTCATTTGATTTAGCCTGTAGCTCTCAAAGAATTATGTTTTGATGATAAGAAATAACTTCATCAATGTAAAATTTATTTAATTCCTTTCCCTTTAAGCTGACGTAATATTGCATTCTGCATTACAACCATTCAACCAGACAAGACCGTTCACATAGCACAGTGTGGCTAATATTTTAGCGAATATATTACAGGCATGTTCATGGTCATTTTTTTTGCAAAACAAATGCTCATTTTGGTGTCAGCTTTGTAATGACCATTCTACTCTCTGCTGTGTCCTTTTTTCTCAAAAACCAAAACCAAAAATCCTGTATGGGAATAAGTAGAAACCATTACTTAATATGCTGACACAATATATAATATTTATTTTATACACTCCAGACATCAGACAAGACTGTCCACCTAGCGCGGTGCGGCCAATATAGGGAGGAGCTTTTTCTCTAAGCATGTCAATGGCCATTTTCTTCCTTGCTCCATACAATGTGGGTGTCAGCATGTAAATGGCCATGTTGATGTCACTATGGGGTTATATTACAATGTTTTCGGACATGCCTTGGCCTGACAGTCTTACATGAGAGACGGGCGCAAGTATGTAAAGTAAATTAGTTGGGTTAAGGTTTTAATGAGACTAGGCAGCGATCCTATAATCTCTATAGATGATCTCTGCACCAGGGTACCCAACACACTCCATGACAGTACTATCTTTACCTGCAAATACTTTGCAACAGAAAAGGCATAAGGCCCTATATCCTCTCTGTACACTGGCCATATCAGGTACACTTTTGCAGGCCGGTACCTAGGTTATCAATGTGGGGATAGCACTGTCCACAAAAGCTCCTCTAAAGTATGAAATAAGCATGAAAATATACAAACAAAAATAATTTTGAATTCAGAAAATTTTAGAAAATTATTAGAGTTTGTTATGAAGAGGTTTTCTGGTACTTGTTTTTTTCATTCATTTTGATACAACACAGCATGAAGAGCCAGCAATCCAGATGTATAAGAACAGAGATGCAAAACATTCACAGCATTGGCTTTAAGTATACAAAGTTTGATCTGCTGATAAAGACTTTAAGTAGTACTTTACCAAACGACCAAAATTTTGCTTGTCCAAATTCAAAGCATTTGCAGACAGCAACTTAAATGCAGCTATTATGGCAGAATTTGTTTTTGAAAGGGTAGAATGCATAGTGGGAAAAGGAAAAAATGCTTGTTACCAGCATTTTCTTCTTATTCTACTATGTTTTCAAAAGCCTTCTTTGTGAGGGTTGTTAAAAGTCCGGATTATGTGGAAATGAGTTAAATCTTTAGTCTCAGCTCTTCCATAATGTAAGCACCTGCAGACAACAAATTAAATGAAGCATGTATGATGACCGTTTTCTTTAAAAACCTTCTCAAAAGAAAATATTGTGGGGAAAAAAGAGAAAATGCTGTTTAAAAATATAGAAGATTATTTGCCAGCATCCTCATTCAACTACAGGAAAGATTGTTTTTTTTTTTGGATTCCATGATGTGCATTTGACCTATTTACAAAAAAAAAGATAAATGTTATTTTGAACAACCTGATAGCTCAGAAATTTCTTGTTTTCGAAGTGAAATTTATGTACAGAAGTTGAATAAGTGATCTCTTTTTTGATGCTTTGTTATTTCTGACCTTGAAATGAACTTTACACTTTCATACTTTATGTATATTTGATGTAGTTACATATAATTTGAAAATGTTTTTGACAGCAACCTGATAGTTGAAACTTCCATTTGTTTCATAAAACCCGTCCCTGGCCACAATGCATATGTACCGGTAATGGAAATTCCATCTGTCAGTCTGCCGACCCTAACTTGCCTATACGAACCCAATGTAAGATGTTTTGTTTATGAACTTTTAGTCTAATACTCTGATTTATTTTTAACCATTACGCTAAAAGTAGGTTTTCCAGGAGCTTCAATCCAATTTTCACTAAATTTGTTACTTTATGCCATAATGCCTATTTAACCTAATAGTTTACATATAGTTTAAGGAAGATATTGTCAGCAGCTAGATTTTGCAGTCTGTAGGTCTTCTTGAGTTAAAATTTATATTTAAGAACTTTTTACTGGATAATTAATGAATATTTTCTACCTCTTTACAATTGAAGTTTTGCCAGCAACCTGATAGTTGAAACTTCCATTTCTCGTTTTAACCCCTGTCCCTGGTCACAATGTATATAATGGAAATTCCTACCATCAGTTAACTGAGCCTCACTTGTTTATATTAACTTTATACTAAGGTAAAGCATTCTCAGTCATCAAAAGAACTTTTAGTGCTTAGTTTGAAAATAAAGGCTTTAGAAACAAATCCTTCCAAACATTAAATTTGCTTTTTCATTGTTTATGAACTTCTATACCGTGAAAAGGTTTAAAACTGTCATTTCCTTATTGCTTTAACTAATTGCCAAACAACAAAAATTTTAGACTTATCCAAACTTAAAGACAACAAATAAAATGTGCGTCAAATAACGGTTTTTGACTATGGTATGGTTACAAGCATTTTCTTCTTTCACCACCATGTTTTCAAAAGCCTTTTTTGCTGTAGGGTTTTTGAAAGTTTGGATTGTGTGTTTAAGACTTAACCTATAGTCTGTCATAAATATTCAGAAAGAAAGACACTTGAAAATATAAAGATGTTATATGGAAACTCAAACCTAGCAAAACTTTGTACAAACAGGACAATATGAATGTCTTGCACCCAGTGTTCCTCCTATTGTGCCCATACCGATAAGATGAAGTGCATTGCAGACAGGGATTTTATGCACAAAATGATGAAACAAAAAATACACTGAAACCTTCTAAGCTCTACTAATAAAAGTTTTGTTGAGCCAAATACATGTGAATTTAGAAAACTTTAACAATAGTACAGCTAAAAACTGACTGACAACTTTGACCTACCTCGAATCCACAATCACCCCGAAATTTCCATATAGGCGAGTTCATTCCCTCCCTGCAACAGATTTCAAAGGAATAATAATAAACTTTAAACAAAATTTATCATTCTACATATACATAATTTTAGCATAAAATCAACACCTACGTGAAAGACATGTACATGTACCACAATCATTGATTGATTGTTTAGTGTTTAATGCTGTTTTCAACATCATTTTGGTTATATCGCACCGATCAATGTTTTCTCTGCACAATAGTCTTTCCAAGCCACTGGCTGCTTTCCCATATAACGATCATCAGGACAATGGTCAACAGTGAGAGGAATGAATCCTGTCGCAATGACTATCATCAATCCTCTGAAAGAAATTGGCCGAGCCAGGGATTGAACCCATGACCCCCTGTTCTTAAGTCCTGCATGCTACTGACTGAGCTACTGGGGCTCGGCATGTACCACAATGAATGAATGAATGGCGATTCAGCAAGGCATTGGCATCTAGGTCTTTAACCTTTTACCACACGCCCAAGTTTTAACGCGGCTAAAAAACTGGTATGAAATTTTCATTTCGTTCAGGGATCCTATATATACGATCCCTGTTTCGATAGAACAAACCCAAATATTGCTCGTTCAAAGTTTTATTTGGGAAAATGATAAATCCTTCTCGGACAGTGTAGATCCAAGTTCAGACCAGAAATTCTGTGCAGTCTTATCTTGATCCACACTGTCTGCAAAAGGTCAGTGAGTCGTGCTTAGCAGCCTAAGGATTAAAGTCCTTGAGTAAGACAGCTTTTGAAAACATTTTGGTAAATGGAGAAAATGCTGGATATTAGCATTTTCCCCTCTTCCAACGAGGTTTTTTTACCCTTTCAAGGACAATTTCATACAAAGAGATACATTTGTCATCTGCGAATGGCAAGTCTAAAAATTTGCCATTAGGAAGAGTTAGATACATTTGAGTAATGCTGAAGAATACATGTACATTAGAAAATACTGTGGCAAAAGGCATATTCCTCATTTTTCCACATAATGACATATTCAAATTAAGGTCTATGGCCACTACCTCTCATATTAAAAGACGGAAGCCTCCGAGATTGGCCGAATAGCCTGTACAAAAACGTCGATGTTACACGATATTTACCGATGTGTTAGTGAGTCTACTGCCCCTAACTCACATATTAAAAGATGGAAGCTTCCAAGATTGGCTGAATAGCCTTAACATCAACATCGATGTTACACGATGTTTACTGATGAATTGGGGGGTCGTAGTCCTTAAAATGAATACTGAAAATGCCTATTTTACAAGAGTATTCTCAAAGATACCTGCAGCAAATTTACTCAGCAGGTTGCTAAATAAACTAAGTGGATATTTTCCATTAGTTCAAACTTTTACCACACATTCTTAAGTTTCAAAAACATGTTTTTTATCTCTTCAAAGGCAAACCTATCTTTTGAGCCATATTTACCGTCTACAGCCCCTAACTCACATATTAAAAGATGGAAGCTACCAAGATTGGCCGAATAGCCCTTATGAAAACCTCAATGTTACACAATATTTACCGATGAGTAAGTAACTCTACAGCCCCCAACTCTCATGTTAAAAAGCGGAAGCTGCCAATATTGGCCGAATAGCCGTTACAAAAATGTCAATGTTTACCAATGAGTTAGGGGCCATAGACCTTAAATTTGTTGTCTACATATACTTTCAATTAGTAAAAGTCTAAAAATTTCATTTGGTAATGACTTAAAAGACTGTCAAGATACATGTATTACAATTTCATGTCATGTTGAGAGAATATCTGTACAGATAATCGTAATGTATATCTCAGATCAGACTGCGTATTTTGTTCAGTCTGATCGTACCACACAATCCCAACCTTTAACAACCCTGATAAAGAGACCTTTAGAAAACATTGTGGGAAAATGAGAAAATGCTGGTAACCAGCATTTTCTTCTTTTCCCACAATGTTTTCTACCCTACCCAACACAAATTTCAAATTTTGAGTCACATTTATTTTGTTGTCTGTAGATGGTTTCAATTTGGTCACATCCAAAAGTTTTGCTGTTGGTAAAGCTAGGGTTAACCCTTTACCACACAATAAAATTCTAGACTAGTCCAAATTAAAAGCATTTAAAAATGACCAGAGAAATATGGACCAAATGATGAACCCTGGTCTTTAAAAGGGTAGAAAACATTATGGGAAAAGGAGAAATGCTGGTTACCAGCATTTTCTCCTTTTGCCATAATGTTTTCAAAAGCCTTATTCCATAGGGTTGTTAAAGGGTTAAATACCTGATCTGTGTTCAACTTCCCATATAGATGTGCTGCTGAGTTGTAGATTGTTCTGATAACTGCTGCTGACAAAGTGTCTGCCATCTTTTCCAAGCAATGCCACTTCAATCTTGAATTGAAAACCCTAAAAAAAAAATAAAAGAAAACCTCTGTCATTTTATTTTGGAGGAGGGTTAGGGAGATGGGAGTGGGGAATTGTTGTGAGGCAGTTTATAAAGTTACTTTGTGTTGTTATTTTTTACTTTTCTGTTTTTTCAAATCTTTGCTTGTTTCATTTATCTCTTTACCACACAAGCAAAACATAGACTTGTCCAAATTGTAAGTTTTTGCAGGCAACAATTTATGTGTGGTTGAATTGATGGAATCTGTATTTTATAAGGTAGAATTAAAACATTGTGGGAAAAGGAGAAAATGCTGGTTACCTGCATTTCCTACCTTTTCCACAATGTTTTCAGAAAGGGTCTTTATCAAGGTCATGAAAACATGGGATTGTTGGGGAAAGGCTAGAATACAAAACAACAGAATTTGACTGTTATTGAATGGTGTTTTATGCCTCTTTCAACATTATTTCAGTCATATCACAGCAACAGTTCACATATTCATGCGTTTCGTGGATTTTACCAGTACTAGGCTAGAGCTCTGAAGTGTCTTGCCCAAAGACACTCTCATGAAAGGCTCAGTGGATCTAGTGCTGCTTGAACCCAGGGCCTCCAGGTAACGAGTCCCACACCACTTTACCACCGAGCCACGCAGGAACCCGACTGGTCCAGAGTGGAAGATTTTCCAGATGACTAATATCATTCAAATGATGGAATTTGTCTGCGATAAGATAAAAAACACAGCAGGAAAAGGAAATAATGTTGGTAACTAGCATTTTTTTCCTTTCCCACAATGTTTTTAAAGGTTTTTTCCCAGGGTCTTTAAAACACAGGATTGTTTGTTGGCGGGGTTAACCCTTCACCACACCATCCCGAGCTTTAACAACCCCAAAAAAGAAGCCTTTCGAAAACATTGCGGGAAAAGGAGAAAATGCTGGTAACCAGCATTTTCTCCTTTTCCCACAATGTTTTCTACCTTTCTCAGGACATGTTTTAATTTTTCAGTCATACTGATTTTGCCGTTTGCAAATGCTTTAAATTTGCAATGACTTAAAATTTTGTCGGTTGGTAAAGAGTTATAGGACAATTTAGACTATTTTTCTTTCCAAATTGTTGTTTTGGAAAGAATATCTGTGAAAAAAAAAATTTATGTTTAAGATTACAATGCATAGTCTATTTAGCCTGATCTTAATCTACCTGTATAGCTTTTAACTTACCGGTACCATGTAGATACACTGCTACTTGTAGATTTTTCTCATTATGGCCTTAGGCAAAGTGTCTGTCATCTTTTTCAAGTACATGTATTACCACTTCAAAGCCGTGGGATCTTAAATTGAAAACAAAAAAAAAACCAACCTCTGGTTCCTTTTTTCTATGGGGGTTGTTTACTGTAACTTTATTTTGCTTTTTTTGTTTCTTTTCTGATTTATACACTTTAGATTGTTTTAAATCAATATGACTATTTTTGGTTAAACTGTATTTCTATTGTAAGTAAATCTTAACTTATGTGACTCGCAATTCAATTTTTCTTGCTCAAACCTGTGTTTGTAAGTGAGAAATGACCTGCTGCTGTAGAAAGCTGACTGTATGCATTCTCAGTGTGAACATTTTATTTTTGTACTGTTAATGTGGCTTTACTCATTTTTATCTTCAAGCTTGAGGTAGTTTTTAGTATTCATTTAATCAATTTTTCTTTCTGATAACAGGTTTTAAGATTTTTAGAATGGTCCAAATTGAAAGCAATTGCAGATGACAAAGTAAATGGCACTCAAATAAGAAAGTTTGTCTTTAAATGGGAAGAAAACAATGTGGAAAAAGGATAAAATGCTGGTAACCAGCATTTTTCCTTTTTCCTCAGTGTTTTCAAAAGTCTTATTTCTAACAGTAATTAAAACACAGAATTGTATATTATATAGAGTTAATAAACCACACCCTTATTTGTTTCTTTTTTTTTTTAGTTTTTTAATTTAATTTCATCTTAATATGAATATATACATGTAATCTTGATTTCTTTGCTCTTGCAAAGGAATCAGTCTTAAACTTACTATTCAAAAGACTTTATTGCTCGCATGTGCTTGTGACCTGCTGCTGTTGAAATCTGTATGCATATCTAACTTGTTAATCACATTTTTGTACTGTAACTTTATATTTATTCCTTTATATTTTCTTGAAACATAGAGTAAACTCTGTTTCTTATATGTCAATATTTCTATTTTTCAATCAAAGTTTCCTCAATAAGAAAGTACTGAAAATTTTAGGTTTATTATCTGTATCCTATTTCATGACTGTTGATCAACAATTTAAATATTCTTTGGTTTTTAAGTTTGTATCTAAGGTAACCTCTCCTGATCTTTCCTTCGCATTTTACAAATGTGTATGTTTTAGTTCAAGCTGAATATTGTTTATGTATGCAAATTCCTGTCATTACTTAAAAAAAAAAAGGATTATGGATAATGCTTGCTTCTGATACTTTCTGCAATACTTTTGCCAGGGACAGGGGGTATCAGAAACAAACATATTCCCATTGAAAACCTCTAAAGAAAAAAAACAATAATGATTTTTTCAGTACTTCATGTACAACTTTGCCTATAAATAATTCAAGTACACTGCACAGATGTGATTATTTGTTTAACCTACAGAAAAACAACTTGTATAAATATAAAATGAACATTAAGGTTTACTTTAATGGTAATGGTGAGTAAAATCATATTCCTAACTTTTTTCCAAATGACCATTTCATTTTGTCCAAATCGAAAGCATTTGTAGACTATATATTAATATGTGGCTCATATGGTTGTATTAATCTTTAACAAGCTCATAAAATATGTTGGAAAATAGAGAAAATGCTGATAGCAGTGTTTTCAATTTAAGCCTTGATCCTCAGGGCCTTTGAAACTCAGGATTATCCGTTAACGGTTCAATATCAATCTACAGTACCGTACTTAAGATTACACCCTTTTTTTTTTTTGCATTTGTGAGTAAAAATTAAGTTGTTGCTTTATGTATAAAGCTAACTGTTTGTTTGAACTTGGCAATGTCATTTTTTTGTATTGTAACTCCATTTTTTGTGTTAGAATTTAAAGCAGCAGTTCTTGTATTTCTATACCTTTTTTATCCTCAATATTGTTTTCTTTTATTCATATATTCTTGTATAATTTTTTTTCACTGTTACCATTTTATTCTTGTTTTTATTTTTTTTCTTTGTAACTTATTTTTTTCTAATTATTGCTTTCTTGTCATGTTTCTTTAATTTTTATTTTTTTCATGTTATTTTATTTCATTCCTTTTCAAGTTTTTCATTTTTCACAAGTTTTTTCTTTAATAAGATGTTTTGGATTATTATTACCTTTTTTTTTGTCATTTATAATAATTTTTTTTTTCTAGTTTAGTTTTGTGGGTGTTTATTCTTTTCTGTATTTAAATATTCCTTTTTTTCTATTTTTTTTTTTTTTTTGTGGTTCAGTGTTTTTGTTTTATGATAATTATAATATTCCTATATTTTCCTGTATTCCTATCCTTTGTCTTGGTTCATTTGTGTAAATGTCCCTATTTGGTGTGGAAAACCATTAGCTCAGACAATTAGGGGATGGGACACTGATTACTTACATACTTACAGCCGAGACAGATCTGTTTCGCTTTGTGTGTTTTTGCTATTTTAAAAATCTGTTTTCAATGAAGTATCCAGATAAATTATCAGTGTTCATGATCCACTATGACCAATACTCCATTCAATCAATCCCACAAATCTCCATAAGATGAATGGAAATAACTACCCATGATTTACCCATTACATAGTTGATATTGAAAGTTGCAAATATGTTATTTATAAGATATTTATTGAAGTGTGCTTGAATTATGCTTTTACCGGTATGCGAATATTGTTGACACATTAAATGTGTAGTGTACTGGGATCATCTAAGCTAGAAGTTCATTAGTTATTAAGAAATGTTCCAACGATAAACAAGTGTTCCTAGGCTTGCCAAAATTGTTGAAACCAAGACAAAACGTCATTATCCTCATTTTTGCATTTGAACTTTGAAATAATCTAGCAACACTTAAAAATTGTGATGTCTTTGTTTTCCAAATGACACTTTGAAACATGACTGGAAATACAGTATATGACAAGTTTCTTTAACAATTAGGTCTATATGAACTTGGACTTGGATGGTAAATTTCTTGGCTGGTAAAGTGTTTGAAACCAGCCTAGCATTTATGATCTGAACCAGTGCAAATTCAAAGTAGATGTTTTCCTTTACTGTTTTGATTTAACAGAAAAAAATAGTAATTCAAACATCATAAATGTAATATATTGCTGTTGTCTACTTGTTTTCTTAAATAACCTTTATGCAAATACTTTGCAAGAAAAGCCCCTAAAATGAAATAGTAAAAATTTGCATGCATAAGTTGCAACAGCTGTAGCATAAAGTATAATTTAATACATTACATAGAAAAGTTTGTTATAAGGTTTTCATGGTGTGGCTGGTTTTGGTATTCAAGGTATTCCAACAGCTGATCTGTATGTGTTACTACATTGAAATCAGACAATGTCAATGCATTTAGATATAGACCAGCCATTGAATCTTTTAAAAGCACCAAGTCTTTGATTGTCCCCAATATCTATTTGATATTGATTCCCCAGTTTGATCCAAAATCTTTTTATAGAAAACATCTTTGAAATGTTTTTAAACCAACAGAGATTACATTCACATAGAAAGCATGACTGTACTTCTCAATATATTAACTCTTTACCAAATGACAAAATCTTAGACTTGTCCAAATTGAAAGCAGTGGCAGACAAGAAATCAAATGTGACTCAAACACTGAACTTTTCCCTATATGGCTAGAAAACCTTGTGGACAAAGGAAAAAATGCTGATTATCAGCATTTTCTCCTTTATCTACAATGGTTTCAAAATTCTTCCTCTTCAGGGTCGTTAAAACTCAGGATTATGTGGTAAAGGGTTAAATACACAATACATCCTAACCTAATAATGATAAATAAAAATACCCTCTTTATTACAAAGGTCAGCAAGAGATGCATTTATAGACAGTCAGATCACATAAAACTGAAACCTACATGTACTATACTGAGAAATAGAAAAGCTTTGCTATTTTAAGCCTTCACCACACAACAAAAAATTGTACCATTCCAAATTGAAAGCTTTTGCGGCAGACGATTTCAATATTGCTCAAATGATGTGATTTTTGTTTGATAGGGTAGAAAAAAAATGTGGGAAAAGGAGAAAATGCTGGTTAACAGCATTTTCTCCTTTTTCTTCTATGTTTTCATAAGGCCTCTTCCTGAGGGTCCTTAAAAGTTGGCATTGTGTGGTAAAGGGTTAAATCAAATGTGAAAGAAAGGAAATGAATGAATGAATGAATGAATGAATAAGTAAATAAAAAATTTAGGACAATGATAATAAGATAATTTGATCAAGGAAAATTTCAAAAGAAAAAATAAATATAAGTACATTAATGTAGATCTAATATAAATACATGTATAAAGATAAATGTACAGTACCATTAACCCTTTACCACACAATCCCGACTTTTAACGACCCTGAGGAAGAAATTTTTTGAAAACATTATGGGAAAAGGAGAAAATGCTGGTAACCAGCATTTTCTCCTTTTCCCACAATGTTTTCTAACCTTTCAAAAGTGAATTTCAATTTTTGAGTAACATGTATTTTGTCGTCTGTAAATGCTTTCAATTTGGACAAGTCTAAAATTTTGTTGTGTGGTAAGGAGTTAAGCTCTACATATCTATTTTATATACCATTCAAGTGCCAAGCAAACTATGTAGACATGGAACAGAGGCCAGAAATAATGTCATTTTAATGCTGAACTTTACTCATTAGGTAGAGCAGATCTAAGAGCAGGCTACATTATACAGTCTGATCCTGATCTGCACTAGCCTGAAAAAATCTAAAGTTGTGAGAGGCACTTGACAGGTTAAGATTTTTTTCATTCCAAATTACATGAACCTTATATACATTGACACACACACACAAAAACTGTGTGGTCTTTTAAACCCAGTACCAAACAATCATAGGTTTTAAAGCCCAAAAGGAAGGCTTTTGGAAACTGTGGGAAAAGACGAAAATGCTAGTAACCAGAATTTTCTCCTTTTCCCTCAATGTTTTCCACCCTTTCAAGGGCAGGTCTTATCTTTTGTGCTGTATTAGTGATGGTGTCTGCAAAGGCTTTTAATTTTGAAAAGTCTGCAATTATGTTGTTTGGTACAGAGATTAAGTCTAATATTAAATATGAAAGGCCAAAAATCTATATATTGTCTTCGTCAGTCTAAAGGTAAGATAAATGCATTCACATAACTTGCGAAAATGGATCTTTTTTTCACTGATAAAATTGTTTTTCAGTGACATGTACTTTGGTTTTGATAAAAGGGCTCAGATAAGGTTAACTTTGCAAATGAAACACAGCTACTGCCCTGAATAAACCGACAAACCTTTCTGACCTGCCTTGATCTATCATTGGTGACAGTTTATCTCTTTATTTTTGTTTGTTCATGATTAAAAAATCTTGCTGCCCCTGAATAGACTGACAAACCTTTCTGACTTGCCTTGATCCGTCATTGGTGACAGTTTATCTCTATATTTTTGGTTGTTTATGATAAAAAAATCTTGGTCAAAAGACAAATTTTTCCTGGATGCCACCCAGTAATCAACTCTGTCCTTACTACATGTATCTCTCTGCTGTGTTTCCTGGATTCTAACCAGTCCAAGGTAATCATCAATTGGGCAAGGACAACCTTTCTGAGCAATGAAGTATAATTTGCAACTTATTTTTTCAAAAGAAGATAAGTATACTTAATACAAGCCATTTTCAGAATTTACATGAACAGATTTTACTTACTTATCAAGCTATCATTCAAATTCTGCTTTTTTTTTTCATGATCAGTCTTATCAAAGTTGGATTTAAGATCCTTAACATCAAAAACTGTGTGAGCTAATGAATTATTTCTTGTTTACTTCTGGATCTAAGATCCTCTACATCAAAAATTGTATGAGATAAAGAATTAATATTTCTAAGATCCTTAGCAACACAGGAATTGCTTGGGACTTGGGTAAAAAGAAATGCAGTGTTCATTTCAGAACAAGTTTCTGTACAAAAAAAGATAGTATAAAATCAATGCAACAAGAAGTTAATGGTTGGCTGGGTGGGCCACAAAAAGGGTAATCAGGTGCAGTAACAATTATTTGCCTGTTGATCTCCAGTTTCTCTAAAATTAAATTTTTGCAGTATTTGGTCAACATTGAAAGTATGATTTTTATTTTTATTTGCTCATATTTACAAATCTTTAATTTTGATTGAAACTGTCTTTCCATGTTTTGGTCAGTTTCCTTAAAAGTATTTTACCTCAATTAGCTTGGCCCATTCAAAAATTATTTAGAGGCCAAGAGCCCACCTCAGACAAAAACTAAAATGAACCCTGCAGAAAAAGATCTTTACCAAATGATAAATTGGATTTGTCTGCTTGGAAACATTTGCAGATGACATATTACATGTGGCTCAAATGCTGCAAATTATCTTTGTAGGTAGCAAAACACTGTGAATAAAGAAAAAAATGTTGTTCCTCTTTTTCTCACAATGTTTTTAAAAGTCTTAATATTTCTTTAGGATTACAATGAAGCAGGATCATTTGGTAAAGGGTTAAACAAGGCATATAATAATAGATCAGAAAAACACACTAAGAGTAGTAAGAAATTACATGCACTTTCATTTTTAGGAGTTAAAATCCTCAACATATAATAAGGTATGCTGACAATACCTTGGTTGCTATTACAAATCCCTTTGGTTTACTAACTCTCAAACATGTTTTAACTTAATGTGTGTCTTACAGACACACATCATGTTAGGATACCTCAAAATGTATCAAACCTATCAATTTCATAAATATGGTGCTGACTTAAAAGATTCATCTGTTGTAAACTTTTATGTCTTCTGTTACCTGTCAACTAATGAAATACTTTGAATACATTGGCCACAAACTTAAAACTTTAAAAACATGGACACAGTTCTTCTACAAGAGTCTATTCTGCTCTACTCGGTAACTCAAAAGCCATTGATGAACATTGTATTAGCCAAAACTTTAAGAGTCATTTGAGCAAAATAATAGTAAGAGTCAGAACTATAATTTAAGGAGTCATGCCCAATACAAATGCTTTCATGCAAATTCTTGACACATTACATCCTTATTATTTGTATGTAGCTGTTAAACACTGAATGAAATTTAGTGCTAAGTCACTATTATTTTGAGGACAATAATTATGTAATTCATAATTAATAAAATAGATGTTTTTTAGTCAATAGAAGGCCACTTGTTCACCAGCAGTTGGTCCATACTGTCACTTGGGTTAAGAAACATGTCCTTTACTGATCTGTTTCTCGCAGAAAATCTAAATCATATTCACGAGTATACCTGACTGTAACTGGTCTAGATCTAATCATTTCTACATAAAGTGACAATTAAGTATTCGTGATACATAAAAATCAACAAAGTTTAGCCTCAATAATCTATGTAAAATCATAAATGATGCAGTAATGTGTGTGATGTAGTAACTGCTAAATTATTGTGGTTGTCCCATCCACAATACCCTACTTTTAGATGAATTCTTAGACAATCACGTGTAAAAACATATATATTTAGTACAAAGACAACCAATTTAGAGTTTTAATATGCAATATAGTGAGACCTATAAATAACTGTTGACTGATCTACCAATCTACATGATCAATGTAATGTGACTTATCTATGATAGTGTCAGATGATTGATAGTTAATTTCCTATTTTATTGAAGCGTCTTTGCAAATAATGCTAGTCATATTGACATTTATATGCAGTGAGTTTTTTTTTTTGGTGGTTGGGTTGCAGCAAGAAGGGGGTGGTCAAGGAGCATCATCAAGTTTTCACAAGAAGTAGATCTACTTAGTATTAGAACCATAAAGGGTGTTACAGGATATAAGAGACATAATGTAAGAATATGCATAAACTGGTGTCATGAGGGTCAGAATATATCTGGAACTGCTTCAAGATGGTTTGTCTAAGTAGAGACTGATAATGTATGTTTCATCAACATGGCAATCTTAAGGTTTAGCAAGACAATATTTGTTGGCCATTTTGGGTTTTTTGGTTAAGTATTAATCTGTATTGATTTATTTGGTATAATTGAAATTATTTAAAAAAAAAAAACACCGGCACACACACACACACACAGACAAACACAAAATATGTAGATCTGTCAACAGAGTAAGATTAACATTCATGATACTGTTTTCTTTTTCATTTATTAGTGGCCGACTCCAGGGGATGGCCTCATAAATTAAGGCAGGATGTTGTAATTTGAAGGTAGAGTGTGGCATCTTAGTGAAATGGCACAGTTTGAGTGCATCTCATTTTTTTTTTTTCAAACTTTCGAAGTTTGCTACCCTTCAACAGTATATGGCAACCATATTGTCTTATACTCTTGACACCATGGTGGACAATCAGTTTAGAACTACCAGGTTATATTTAAATTCAAATTATAAATATTGTATTCCAGAATTTTAGAAATTGTTGGTAAGTTATCCATCATTACATGGACAGATTTTTTATAATTTTATATGTGCTCAAATTGACTTTTAATTACCTCAACAAAGTCCAAATCTGGTCATATTGTAAATCTACAAAGAAAAAAAAATAAAATCCAAGTTTTGTATAGTCATTAACAAACAACGTAAAAAATTCTATTTCTTTGCAAGTGTATATTTTTAACCCTTTATCCCATATTCAGTTTTAATGACCCTGAGGAAAAGACGTTTGAAAACAATGACGGAAAAGGAGAAAATGCTGATAACCAGCATTTTCTCTTTAACCATGTTTTCTAGTCCTTCAAAAACAAGTTTCATCATTTGAGTCACATTAAATTTTTCATCTTGAAAGGCTTGCAATTTGGACTGGTAAGTAATGTTGCCTTCTGGTGAAGGGTAATAAAGCCTGGCGGGGTTGCTCAGTGGTTAGCCTATCTAACTCGTGACCTGGAGGTTGCAGGTTCGATACCCGGTTGCGACGAACTTTCTTTCCGGCGAATTTTCGCCCCTCACCTCTGATGCATGTGAGAAAAGTAGTCAGTGGCTTTGTGTCAGTACCGGTGTGGGAAAGCCAGGAAATACATGGGTGCGTCACTGACCGCCATGATATGACCTAAGCTGTTAAAATGGCGTTAAACTCCAATACAAACTAAAGGGTAATAAATACACCAATATTAATTATGTTATCCTTTTACCACACAATCCCGAGTTTTAATGACCCTGAGGAAGAAGTCATTTGAAAACATTATGGGAAAAGGAGGAAATGCTGGTTACCAGCATTTTCTCCTTTTCCCACAATGTTTTCTACCCCGTCAAAGACAGCAGTCATCTTTTGAGCTATATTTTTGTTTTTGTTGTTGTCTGCAAATGATTTCAATTTGGTCAAGACCAAAATTTTGTCCTATGGTAAAGAGTTCATCATTTTAAGGATACTCTTTGACTTGCCTCAGTATATTGTAATTGGAATTTTTCTACCCTAAAATTTTTAATTCACTGTTGAAAATAGGCTAGAGAAAATTCCTCCAAACATTCCCATATTTGAATGATTCTGACAAAGACGGCTTTCAAAAACATCTTGAAAAAAAAGAACGCTGCAACTAGAATTTGCTACCTTTTCTACAAAATTTTCTACCTTGGATCAGCACTACTTAAGACGCCGGCGATAATTTGCGAAAAAATAAAACAATCGCAATTTGCAACCATGTGTACCATGCTAGATCTAGATTTACACATACTTTGATTATTCATGAAAAATATCTACAAATTTCAAATAAATAAGACACTTACTTCATTTTTTCCGGATCAAATTGTCTGGGTCTCTCTGCGAAACACCACACTGCCCACTCAAACGTTGACTACTCACTGAGCAATCTCGTGCGCGGTTGATTAATCACGTGATCGGGGTCAGCCTAAAAACCAACCAGAACAGACGGGAACAGAAGCCTTTATTGACCCTCAATCGCCTTCACAACTAAAGCCGCCTAAATGCGGCCACTAAAGATTGATATCAGACTGAAAAAAGGAATTCTGATCATTGATCTACACTGTCCGTTTTGTTGAGATAATCTGGCCAAGAGCAACCTTAAACTTGCAATTATTTAGGCCTTATTTCTAGACTGGCATTGTCTTTTCTCAAGGTTTATTCGGAGCTCTCGGGTAACCAACAAGTCACTTATTTATAGATGAACTTGGAATTGTACCAATAACATGTCTTTGGATTTCTAGAATCATTTCTTTTTTTACTTTTGTTTGTACATAAATGGCGAGCATCACACGAAAAGGGGCATTCGGACATTTGCGTAAACTGTTGTCTCGGATCAGTCCACGCAGGCTAATCCGAGACGGCACTTTACGACTACCGGTGCATTAGAATTTGTTCTTCAGTAGACGCGCAAAAAAAGAAAATTGCATAAAAGCGGAAAGTGTCGTTTCGGATTAGTCTGCGCGGACTACGCAGGCTGATACGAGACGCACTTTACGCAAGTGTCCGAATGCCCCCTCTCCGCGTGTTTCAGGCCACATAGGAATTTATCCACTCCAAAGTTTACAATTGTGCTCAACGTTGACCGATAGGACACGTGAGAGGGCTCGTTTCTTCGTAGGTTGACAAACAAATTTTTCTTTATATTTTCTATATAATATTGTTTGGGGAAAAAATCGTTTTTTTATAAACGATTTCGCTCTTTTTTCATCCTTTTACTTCGTCATTATACGATGCCCTTTATTTGCAAGATGGTACAGCTAGTGTTTCAATACAGCAGTATTTAGAACGGTTTGTGAATGCAGTCCCTCATGCAAGTCACTGGCAATCAGGTCTTACCAGGGATCGTATATGTTATATACGATCCCTGGTCTTACAGATCAAGTTGGAAACATGGTCATTTAAAGGTAAAAATTATATCAATATATGAATTCCATCTAAAAGAGACTAAATTTGAATCGTTTAGTACAGAGTAAACATCTATGGCTTCATATGAAAGGAAACTCTTTTTTTTTTTTCGGCTGTAAAGAATTCCTTAATATTGAAAAGTGCAGGCGGTTTCCGGTCAGACAGGCCAGGGATCAGGGGAAAAAAAACCTTCTACTTTACCGTCTTCTTTCGTTTTTGCCTTTAGTCGTTCACAACTTTCAGTTATTGCCACTTTGTATCCGACACTTTCTTTCTTTCTTTCTTTCAAACGTTCAAACGTTCGTTCGTTTGTTCGTTCGTTCAAAACTAGGAAGATTGTTTGGTAAAAGCTGTAAATAGATGAATTCAAGGCTGTTAAACACTACCAGGTATCGGAGAAGATCAATAGGCCCACCAGAGTACGTCCGTTCAGTCTGATGCCGATTCCTCCTCGCTATCTCAACCGACATCTGCCGTTGGTTGAACTATGAAATGTTCTAACCTGTAGGCTGTTAAACGCGACTCAGGGATCTTTTGCGGACAGTTTAGATCAAAATCAGACTGCACAGAACGTTAAAACTCGGGAGTGTATGGTAAAAGATTAAACCGGTACTCCAAAAGCTTTGAATTTTATGCTGAATTCAGTTACCTGGTGATATTTCGGTATCAAGAATTTAAGAAAAAAATCGATGTATAGAGTCGATCAGATCCAAGATCAGTCTGCTTGTTTTGTGCAGCCTGTTATTAATCTACACTGTCAGCAGAATTGAATTTGGACGGATTAGGTTTCGAGATTAGACTGCTTTTTGTGAAGTTTATTACTGGTCTACATTGTCAGCTAATAGTGCACTTAGTCGCATAAACGGCCGAACAGCAAGGATCAGAACTTTAATCTAAGAGCATCAAAACTCAACCCTTAAACCGAAGAATGAATGAAGTATAAACCTTCAAACAAAGCCCAAATATAGCAATGTTCTTTCCAAAGAAAAATCTCGCAGTATCTGATGGTGTAAGTCTAAGATTATGTGTAGTCTGATGAGGGTGCACATTCTGTGCTGTCTGATACTGATCTACAGGGGCTACAATGGCTTTTAGCAGACAAAGAGTTAAGGTGGAAACCCGAAAACAAAAAGTCGGTCCAGGCAAGGATTGTAAATTTGAAGCAGGGCTACTGTTATCCTGTTACGTAATGTTACGTTATTCTTATCTTTGACAGCTGCGGACTATCGATTATGAATAGATTATACGCGGTATATGTTTACCAAACTCCGGAAAATCCCGAAACTTTACGTATAAAATCGGTTATTTTCATCGATTTGTTGATATGCGAGACTGCTGATAAAGCATGTCCGTGAAAGTTGGCTATGTGTTACTAACCAGCATTTAAACCCTTTCTTCAATGTTTTCAAAAGCCTTCTATATGATGTGACAGGTCAAGGACCGGTTTGAAAATGGCAAGGAAACATGAATTTATAAACTGTCGCCAGAAAAACACTTTTGATACGGCATTAATATCTAAGAATGGAAAAAATGGCTGAAGAATGGAAAAAATAGCAAACGTACATTTTCTAATTTCAAATCTTAATCTTAGTGATTGTAAATCCATGGGAATAATCTCATAATAATCAAATTCTAGTCTTTTATTGGATCTATAAGATACATAATAAAAAATCTTAGGGATTCTGTCATGATCAAACAACCCGGGTAAAAATTCGAGTTCATAATCATGTGGATACATGTTAATCATAAACATAGCAGGGGGTCCGTTTGTCAATATAACATTACGTAACACAGCAAAGATACCCGGGCGGCTTATCTTACAGTAAGACTCGGCCATCATCGGCAAAATCCGGCACAATCCAAGCGATTATGGAAAAACAAAAAAATAGGATAGGGGCATTAAAAAACTGTAAAAAGGACCAAAAGTTTATTTTTTTAAATGACTCAAACTTATACCAATTTAAAGAGCAATGAATAAGCTTTATGACCTCACTTGAGATAATTTTGACTTTTCAACAAAAAGAGAGGAAATTCAACAAATATGTCAGTTTTTACCTTCGGAAAAAGTATTTTTCCTCTTTATTCTATATAAACCATACCTATAATTTTTAAGTTAAAAAAGGACCAATAGTTTCATTTACGAAATTTATAAAACTTAATTCATTTGAAAGAGAATAAATTGAATTTTCTTACCTCACTTGAGATAATTTTCGATTCTGAAAATTGATGAAGTTATAAGCGTTTATCTACCAAGGCCTTTCATAATTCTATGTAAAAAAATACAGGTAAAATGGGCCGATATCGATTTTTACATGTCCGCGAAAGTTGGCTATGATAAAAATTTACCAACATGGGATAAAGGTGTTCATGACTAAATATCACGAAATGATCACAATAACCTATGTGAAGTTGTACTTTATGGCCATGCAGATGTTAAACTCTAGCAAAACATCCATAATTTAAAGCACGATGATAAACTAATAGCAATGCGTATCGGCG
The DNA here is from genome assembly GCA_946811185.2 of Hippopus hippopus. Classification (NCBI taxonomy): domain Eukaryota; kingdom Metazoa; phylum Mollusca; class Bivalvia; order Cardiida; family Cardiidae; genus Hippopus; species Hippopus hippopus. The sequence goes on along the minus strand of OX328108.1, from coordinate 2,935,060 downwards.
AGTTTTCTATTTTGTTTAGTGTAAAAGACTTGGTACCCGTTTTTCCTTGCGTAAAATCGAATACGAAGCGCGACGGCAGGCTACCGCTCTATTGTCTTACACGAAAACGGGTTGTAAAACAACTTATTTCGTTTCTTGTCACTATGGAAAAAGATGTTATGTCTTGAATTTGGTGATTTAATTCGCAACGCGAATAAGTATGCCTACCTAGGGGAACAATCGGTTTTATTGCGTTGTTAGTGAAGAAACTAGGTTTCTACTAAATTACTCCTAGTAAGAGTAGGTGGGTGTGATCAAGCATTGACAGGGGTGATAAAACCCCGCCTTCTGATAACGACAAATCGTCGATGTTTGAAAAGTGCTTCGTTTTTGTACAAAAAAAAAATGCAAATCTACTTTGTTTTCTTTTTAAAGATTTCATCTTATGGTCTAAACAGACCTTTATTTAAACATGATTCATTGATAAAAAAACAGAACAAACAATATTCCGAAACATTGCAGAATAGCGACGCTCATTTTACGTTCAACACGAGAATTAATAACGCTTATTACGAGAGCCCCCCTCATTCTTTAATCTTATTAAAATTCTGATTTCAACCATATGCAGAACAATTTAAATGAGACTACTTTCAGACCTGTTTTCATCATTTCTCTCCATATTATACTACAAACGAATTTAAATATTCATATTCCAGTGCCTCTTACGCCGTTTATCTTTTTTTAAAGATATTTCTTGTTTCATATTTGGACATTTATTGTGCACCGTACCGTCTCAAGTCCATCGTAAATTCCGGTAGCAAAGATAGAGCACTATACTGACTTTCTGTTTTGTCGGTTTAATCTGTATTTCAGCGAAATGCAATTAACTTTTAGTAACAAACATGACCAAAGACAAATTATTTAACCTTTCATCACCTAACGAGCTTGTAGAAGTCGTTTATAACATGTAACCCTCGGAAAAACACTAACACTAACGAAATTTATCGTGTGAGGCGGCCATTTTGTGTGTTTTCGGGAACGTAAACAACTCGACTAACAGATGAAATGAACTATTTTTTTTTTATGTTCAGCTTTTAAATTGAAAACATTTGTATTTCAAACGAAGGATTATTGAATACGCAATCAACAGGTATGTTCAAAACCTAGTTTTGTGCTCTATTTGTGAAATTGTGGGAGTTCAAACTTGCGCACAAAATCTGTGCAGAGATTTCAACTGATTTTGTCTTGATCGTCTCTGTACCAAGAGGCGACCAGTCAAAAAGTAACATCGCCTTTGGGATCAGTTATCTGTACTACTACTACTAGCGGAGAAACTAAGTAATTGTGTACAAAGGAAATGAATATTTCTCTTTAAACCGTACTCAAAGCAATTCGATGAAGGGAGTAATTGTTTTAATCAATTCATTATCATATCTTCCCTTTTTCAGCGATGTTTTCAAAAGATTTTATTGGCAGGGGAACGAGAGCTTAAAGGCTCAATAGCGGCCAAAAAATCAATGCAGGTGTTGAAATGCATTTAAATTTAAATCATAGGCTACTATTTAAAAGTATGGAAAATATTGTGAAGATGACAATCTGTTATTGTGTGGTTACGTAGAAGTGTTAAAATGAATTTTGAAATCAGGCAAAAAGTAAACAAAAGATAGGGTGACCTGGCAGGTTTTAAGATAGTTTTGAAAATTTCTCTGTCAGCGACTAAAACTCGGACCGACCGTACAATAAAAGATTGTCATCTTCACAATTATTTCGATTCTTTTCAGGATAGGGCACCCTAATGGGATTCGTGTAACATCGCTTTCCATCGCCGAAAAACGTACAGATTCGGCTAAGACTCGGGTAATCTTTTATCGATTGGCCGATAGACGCTGGTTCCCCGCATCGATTACGGATTACCCGAGTCTTAGCCGAATCTGTACGATTTTCGGCGATGAAAGGAGAAGTTATACGAATCCTATTGGGGTGCCCTATCCTTAAATGGAATTGTTTAAATTTAAATTCATTTTAACATCCGCTTTGTTTACTGTCGGCAGTTGACTCTCAGCCAAGATGTTTTGAGTGTAACTTAATTGCTTGAGACATGTACAGAGAGGACACTTATACCATCTTGCTATACATCTAGCTTTTGTAGCAACATGGTAGGGCGCTCGCCTTGGGACCTGGGAGTCCTAAATTCAATCCCCACCTTAGTAGACCATGTATCAGAAATGTTACAATGTAAGGTCAAGGTAATTCCTTACCTCACACCCAAAGTTAGGATGACATAGATCTAAATCTATCTAAAGGTCATGATAAACATATCCTATGTCAATCAATCCCGTGTTCTAATGACCTTTAGTAAGAAACCTTAACCATTGTCCTGCTATATATGGCTTGCAACACGCGAAAAGGGGCATTCGGACATTTGCGTAAAGTGACGTCTCGGATAAGCCTGCGCGGACTGCGCAGGCTGATCCGAGACGACGCTTTACGCAAATGTCCGAATGTCCCTTTTCGCGTGTTGCAGGCCATATATAAAATGAAACTTTCAAGCCGATAGTAAAAACCCAAGTTTTGCTGTTTCAAAGGTATTTTGTGGGGAAAGATATCTCCTTATCGGACAGTGTAGATCCAAGATCAGACTGCACGTTCTGTGCAGTCTAATCTTGATTTACACTGTCTGCAAAAGGTCCTTGAGTCGCGCTTAGCAGCCTATAGGTTAAAACATTATGGAATAACCAGCATTTTCTTCTTTTTCTTAAAAATAATGATGTAAGCTTTGGAAAGCAATTTACATTTTCCTATCATCCGCATTTAATTTGCCGTCTACTATGGCGTGAAAAACGTTGCAATATTGTATCTAGTTTTATATGTATTCCGTATTAAAAATAAATATTCTATATTAAGATATTTATTGTCTAAAAAATACTTATATTGTGTATAAAAGATATATATATATTGAATAAATATATAGATATATTGTGCATGAAATAAATTAATTTTTTGTACACAATATAAATAACTTTTATAGACAATAAATATCTTAATATAGAATATATATATTTTTAATATGGAAGACATATATATTACCAGATACAATATTGCAACGTATTTCACATGCTTTCAAGTTAGAAAAGGTTTCAATTTTGTCGTCTGGTAAAAAGTTAAATCCTAACCACACGCAGACGACTTTCCTTCACCTTGCAGCCGACATATTTTTTAAACATTATGGCTGATTGAGAAGTGGCACGCATGGAGCTAGATGTATTTCTACTTTTGCAACAATGTTTACCCATACACTTTTTTGTTAACACAAAGTTTCAGTCGTTCCTTTTTACAACAATATTTGCAAAGATCGTCTGCTGCAAGCCTGCCTTAGCAGATGGTAGATCTAGCTTTAATTAGTTCATTAACGCTACAACTTGTGATAATTGAAGTCTGACGTCATGATGACGTAAGAATGACCTAGATCTAGTAAGGAACATTTAAACAAGCACGTATACACATGCAAGTGAGCTAGAAAAAAAACTTGCTTAACCATTTGCCGAATAATCCCGTCTTTAAATGATCTTTTTGACAGAAAGCTTTTCAAAACGTTTCTCCTTCTCCAACGATGTTTGTTATTCTTCCCTAAACAAATTTCACTTTAATTTTTCGTCAGCAAATGCTTTCAATTTGGACTTCTTTGTCGTTTGGTAAAGAGTTAAAGCATTGAAAAACAAGAAATTTATATATTTGACCAAAAAAGAATCTAATATAACTCTTTACCACACTATCTCGAGATTTAACGACCCTGAAAAGGGTACACTATTGAAAACATATATTGTGGGAAAACTGGTAACGAGCATTTTCTCTTTTATCACAATGTTTTTTTAACCTTTCAAAGACAGAAATCATAATTGCAGCAACATTTAATTTGTCGTCTGCAAATGCTGTCAATTTTGACCGGTTCTAAATTTTTTTCGCTTGGCTAATCTTATGCCACACACAAAAAAAAGTTATACGAACATTCAATCCAAAGCTTATGTTAATCATTGCAGTTCTGGTTTTGCCAGTAACAACGCTTGATTTTGGGTTTTGCACGTGATTCTTTGCCAGACAAAAAAAAACATAGTTTAGACGACAAATTCAACATGGTACAAATGATATAATTTGTCTTTGAATTTGAAGGAGTAGAAACATTGAGGGAAAAAAAGAAAGTATTGGTAACCTGCATTCCGCTTTTTTTTTTTTTTTTTTTAACTGTTTCCAAAGCTTGCTTTTTCAGGGTCGTCAAAACACTGGACTATTTTTTAAAGTGTTAATGACGTCGTTTTAAATGACGTCATGTTGCTCCAACGTTCATTTTGACATTTCTTTTTTTTTTAAATGACAATCTGACCCTCCCAACCAACATTAAACTACGTGCAAACCTACGTCTTTTGGTGACATTGGAGAGGAAAGATTTCTGAACAAAAAAAGCTCATCTGTGGTTATAACGCGTTACTGTATGGCCTGCACCACGTGAAAAAGGGGCATTCGGACATTTGCGTAAAGTGTCGTCTTGGATCAGCCTGTGCAGTCCGCAAAGGCTGATCCGAGACGACACTTTCCGATCGTGTGCGATTTTCTGTTTCACGCAAGTCTCCTGTAGGACTAAATCTAATGCTGACGTAAAGTGTCGTCTCGGATCAACCTGCGCATTCTGCGCAGGCTAATCCGAGACGGCACTTTACGCAAATGTCCGAAAGCCCCTTTTCTCATGTTAGAGACCATATTATTATACGTAATTATAGCTAAGTCACGCTCTGGCAAAGGAAGATTTCATGCATCTCCGTTATCCATTATATAGCCTTGCGGTTCATTGGTTCACGGTAGTTACGATCCGAGCAAGAAAAAGTCAAAAGTTGAACAAAGTATAGAATAAATCACCAAATAATTTTCTAATTTCATCTTTTTCTTAGCGTCATGGAAAATATCATTCAGTTTCATCCAAACATTTGAAAGAAAATCCACCTGGACCTTCACCACTGTCTGGCTGCTATTTTGAAACTGATTCATGTGACTTCGATAGTTTTCGTAAAAAAATCCTTGCAACTTGATATATACTCAGTTCCATAAATAAGTGTGCACTTAATTTTCTTTTATTTCTCGTCGCATGTTTTACTGAAGACCAACAAATTTGGTATCATACTTTAATTCAGAGTCTGTAGAAAATGCCAGGCTAATCAGATTTTGACTAACAGAAAGTTTAAGTTAGGTTTTTGCAGTTGAAATGAAGGTGGTACTAAAATCAAAGTTGCAAAAGTACTCAAAGACTAAGGTAACATTAAAGTTAGGTTTTTCTTAAAGTTCTTGTAATTTTTCAATCAATAATTTGTATGGCCACCTCTGCTGTCGATACAGGCAATTATTCGACGTCGCAAGCTGACCTGAATCGATACCTTTCTGCAGATACATTAAATTCCCTTCTAACAGAGCATAGCTTATGTAAATTTTGACTCCAAATTGGAAATACATGTAGGCCTACATAGTTTGATAGATGTTTAGCCTTCGTTTACCCAAATTCAATATATAAACGATTTAACGCTCTTTCAGATGGTGAAAAATAGGTCTGGAAAAGGCGCAAATTACGGTTACTACGTCATTTGCAGTTTTTTCCGACTTTAAAAACATCTGTTGAACCGTTTATCAAACAATCCCGACTTTTAATGCCACTGAGGGAATGGCTTTTAAAAACATTGTGGGAAAAGGAGAAAATGCTGGTTTCCAGCATTTTCTCCTTTTCCCACAATAGTAGTTATATAAATGGGGTATCTAGACAGCTTTTTATAAAATAAGCCATTTTTCCCAAGGCATTTCCATATTTCTACGAAAATCTATTTCCTCATAATTCTAAGAAAATAAATTTCCTCATATATCAACTCTCAAGTCATCTGGTTTAACAACGCATCCACTAACCAACGCATCGATTAACAATTTTGCCCATTAACAATACATCAACTAATGGGCCCCATGTGTCAACGCAGGATAAGTCCATGCATGAGGGACCATATAATTACTATAATCATTTTACCTTAAATTCAATTTTTAAGTATTTGATAATAAAAAAGTGGGGAAAAATTTTTTGAATTTTTTCCTTTGAATTATAAAGAAATATTATAAAAATGAGTATACGATTACATAATATACATCTTGAAAAATATTCTAATAGTGTGTTACGTAAATTATGGTATGAAGATTATGATAAAATAGTAAAATGTGTTGAGAATAAACATAATACATTAAGTATTTATTTCCCATTTAATAAGTTTTATCGAATAAAATTAATGGATGAATTAGATGATGAAATACAAAAACGTGATATAATTTGTTTATTTAAAAGAATAAGACCATTGAGTTATTACTTATATAGTATAGAAATGTTAAATAATCCTGAACCTATCTCTGACCTTGCATCAACAACTATTTTAATAGCTTTACCAAACTCATATAGCTCTTCCACAAATTCTTATTATTGCCTAGATGAACATGTTTTTAATGTTATCCAAATACCATTTGATAGAAGTGATAATTTTATTAATGATTATGAAAAAGCTTTGGTTGATTTAATTGATAATGATGATAGGCAACCCTGTCAATCTAATTTTAGATTATATCCAATCATATCATTTAATATTGATATGAATGAAAATTTTTCGATAAAAAGTAAAAGTTTTATTGTAAGTAGTGGTGATGATATATTTTATGGTAGTTTTTGGTATGGAATGAATATGTTAATCAGAAGAGAATATAGAACTAATTTTGCTTATAAAGATGAAGAAGAAGAACTAACATCAGATGATGAGAGTGATGGAGAGTTATCTAATAACTATATACACAATGATAGTGAAATAGAGGAATTAAATAACAAACCAAAAAAAATTCAAGAAACCAAAACATTTTTAGAGGATTTATGCATCATATGTAATGAAAATAAACCTAATGTATTATTTTGTGATTGTGGTCATATATCTATATGTGACTCATGTGATAAAGATGATTTATATAAATGTCCTATGTGTAGAAAGGAGTCAAATGTTAAACGACATCTTCATTAAAATATAAATATAACTTCTCATTTAGAAAGGAGTTATATTTATTTAGTGTAATTATAAGTCTAACTCTATCAAAATAGATATGTAAGAGTGTTCCGCAGTAGGGTTGGTTGTTCTTGAAATAAAGTTTATGATATCGCATTGTTTTATTTCAAGTGGTTTAGGAAAAACTACACAACTACAAACCTCATCTTTCTTTTTAATAATAGAGTAATCAACCAGCTCTACTCCGTTTACCACAATATTAACTTTTACCTCTTCTGGTACATTAGGGTTACTTGTAACAACTGATAAACTACCTCTTATAATTCTACCCGACGCATTCATACAATAACCACCCATCCTATGGCTAGCACCTGAAGCACCATTACCAAATGAAAACTCATAATTACCGCTTCCAATTGGTCCATTTTCTTCAGCCCACACAGTTATAATAGGGTGGGAGACTTTTTTTATCCACGTATGATTTTGTTGCTAAATCTCTCTCTTCTACTGGGGTTGCCGCGTTTTTTAAAGAAAAACCCCGAAGATTTATGTTAGTCGCTACCATAAAAGTTCCATCCCAATTTTTTATAATAGCCCCACCATTATCAACATAATGTTTATTGACAGCGGAGTAAGGGGAATCAGGATTTGGTAATCCAATAATTTGGTTATCATTCATATCTATTTCACCATTCATTAAAAAAGACCCATCTTGTTTTTTTGTCATAGCTTTTACACCCGCGGTAGCCGCCTCAACAACGGTATCTACATAAAACTTATTTGCAGCTTGTTGGTTTTCTAAAGGGCTTCCAACATCGCTAATTCTCCGCCCACCCATAGAAACGTCTTCAACTGCTAGATACACTCCATTTAAGTAAACAAAGGCTCGTCTCAAACCATCTACATAAGCCCTAGTCGCAGCATCTTGTGGATATACTGGATTTATAAGATTTGTTAACGAATACCCCTGCATATTTATATTTGCAACAGCGGAAAAGGTACCATCCGGTTCCACTACTATTGCTTTACCACTCTTATCCACATAATTTTTAGTAGCAGCTTCATGCGATTCTGTTGGTTCCTTAACGTTTTTTATCGAATTAAAACCCATGTTTAAATAACCATTTTTAATATGGTATCCACCGTTTTCATCCAACAACCCTGAGTTGGTGTCAACATAAGCCTTAGTTGCTGCATCTTGAGGATTTACTGGATTACTAACCCTCGTTAATGTATTACCGTTCATGTTTATAGACCCAGTAACAACAGTTGTTCCATCTTTACGTAAAAAATTATTATTTATGTAAGCGAGTGACACACCATCACCACTTGTTTTAACATCTTTCATTCGTCCGAATTTGTCAACAGGCATTTTTTATATAGTACTAAAAAAGTTTATTTAAAACATTTTGAAACCTGTTACCCATGGATAACTCTTTTAGAATGTACAAACATAAATGACCGCAAAATACTTGCCCAGCTTGTTGTAATTGGTCAGTATTGTACTGTATTGGACTTTTTAAATAATCTCGAATTTCAATAGGTGGTTGTATGCCATAACTATCAAAATAAATTTTAGTTTTACCATTTTTATACCAAGCGACCCAATGTGTACCAGGTCCACCACTTTTATCAAAGTTTACTATACCACATTCTTTTTTACTCGGTTTTCTCGGTAATGTATCTAGTAAAAAAACTCCTCTAAAATAAGGAATCTTTAATCTTTTTGCGGCACCCTCTAATTCGAAATTGTTCAACGGCTTATTTGGTAAAATTACGTTTTCAATCGAAATATTTGACATTTTTTTATAGTTAAATATTTCTAATGTCTTTATTGTCAACCCATGAATTAAATTCATCAGGTTAACCTTTCCACTTTACAAGAGATTTCTTTTTTCCTTTTTTAATAACCTTTTCTATCCTATACAGCTCTTGACTGGTTTTCTGCAGTTCAGGTTCATAAAAGGTACCTTGTATTTCTTCTCCATTAAAATCTTTAATTCTATATGTTACAGGTGATGTAAGTTTTACTTCAGAAACTGTAAAAACCTCCTCAGTCCATCTTGTTGTATAACCTTTCTCAAAAGTCTTTTTCTTTTTAGTTATCCTTACTTTGTCTCCAACGGAAAACTTAGGATTAGAGTCTCTTATTTCGAGATTATCAGGGTAAAGATTTCTCCAAACTCTCGTTTCATTTTCTTTTTTACTAGCGTCTACCGGAGTCATCTTAATAGATGAATGTCTCGTGTTATTATATTTTTTAACCAAATCCGGTAGCACATTGATGTAAATGTTTGTAGAGTTAGCGGAAAAATACTTCCACATTTTTTCTTTCATTGTTCTAATCCATCTCTCAACCACACTAGATTTTTCCTCATTTTCGGTAGAATATAATTCAACCAAGTCTTTTACATCTTTGTTATAAAACTCTTTACCCTTATCCACCCACATTTTTTCTGGTTTTCTCTCCTTAAAAATACTTTTTAATGCTATAGCAACAGATTTTCCTGTTTTGTCTTTTAATGGCACCAGATATCCATATTTAGAAAAGATGTCAATAACAGCGAGAAGGTATTTAACACCATGATTAAACTTAGAAAATGCTTGCATGTCTACTAAATCCGCAGCCCATATCCTATCTATACCGTTTACTCTAACTCTCCTTTTCTTAAAATTTCTTTTTACAGGTTTATGTAATTCTTCCGCTAAAGTTTTTAAAGTGTCGAAATTTTTTTTTTTTACTCCCATTCCAAATTTCATCTTCGTTCCAATGAGTTTACTTACCAAACCCTTTTCCATTTTTTCTCTAATACTAGGATTGTAAATACCTTCTAACTCTGTTAACATATCTTTATCACATATTTCATTCCTAGTTTTTGTATCATCATGCTTAAGATAGCAAACATCATGGTGATAAGCAGCTTTATCAACGCGGTTTATAGGTTTACTCCATTCCTTCGGTGTTAAATCAGGATTTAACCTCTCATCTAGTTTGGTACCTGGCCCTGTAAAGTTGTGTCCTGGGAGATGCATTTCAACAGGTAAATTATTTATAAATTTGTTTAAGATGCTACTCCCAATGGTTTTTTTTTTATAAATTGTGTTTTAGTTATTCCACAAATAACACATTTTCCCTGATTCATATTTCTTCCATTTTTCGAAACGGTATATTTCATATCACTCGTATCAGTATGTTTTTTACATTTAACACAATACATTTTATATATTTAAAAAAAAAATATTTAAATAAAATGGATATTATAAACTTATCATGGAATGAAGTAGTATCAAAGAGATTTAATCACTCCCTTTTACCAAAAAGTATTAGGGGTTTAATTATAGGAAAATCAGGATGTGGTAAAACTACTTTATTGTTAAACCTTTTACTCAGACCAGGTTGGCTTGACTACAACGATTTGAGTGTTTTTGGAAAAAGCCTTTTTCAACCGGAATACCGAATACTAAAAAAGGTTTTTGAAGAAAAACTATCAAAAGAATATATTTTAAGATTGTTTAACCTACATGATGAGATACAAGAAAAAAACATTCCACCAACAGCTTTAGTTGAAGAATGGGTTAAAACGATTAAAGAAAAATCGGATATAAATTGCAACTTCTTTGAAAATGCTAGTGATGTACCTGACCCGAGAGAGTTAAACTCGGGAAATAAAAATTTAATGATTTTCGATGATTTACTTTTAGAAAAGCAAAATAAATGTGAGTGTTACTACATTCGAGGAAGACATAGTAATGTTGACTGCTTTTACCTCTCACAGAATTATTTTAGACTACCAAGACAAACTATTAGAGAAAACGCTAATTTTATTTGTCTTTTCCGGCAAGATTTAAAAAACATTAATCATATTCATAGCGACCTCGTAGGTGAAGATATGTCTAAGGATGAGTTTAGAAAGTTTTGTAAAGAGGCATAGGAAAGACCTCATGGTTTTGCTATCATTGACTTAACCAGTAAAAAACATGATGGAAAGTATAGAAACGGTTTTGACAATTTTTACATACCTAAGTCAGTATAAAAAATATTTAAATATTATAAAATGAAATATATAAAAGATATTTTCAAAGGAAAAAAAGAAAAACCTATTGATATTCTTAAAAATCAAGTTATTAAGCAGGATAGATGCATACAACAATTAGAATTAATTATTGCTGGTTTAATGGATGTTGTAAGTGATATGAAGAAAGAGAATAAACCTAAATAAACCTGTTAAAATATAATATTACTATTTGATTATATATTAAATATTATATTTAAATATTATAAAATGGAAGAACTTTTAGAACAAATTGTAAAAAATACAAACCACAAAACATCATTTCAAATCATAGTAAGCGACAACAAAACACGTTTTAGAACAAGGTTTAATCCTCCAATTCAACTGGAAAAGGATAAAGTATATGAAATAGCTTTAGTAAACCTTGAAACTTATTACTCTTTTCCAAACATTAATGAAACGAACAACATATTCGTTTATTCTCCAGACAATGGTAATTCATGGATTAAAATAAGAATACCTGAAGGAAGTTATGACCTTGTTAGCATTAATGACACCATTCAACAGGAAATGAGAAAAAAGGGTCATTACGATAGAGTTAATGAAGAGTATCCTATTAACATTTCTGCAAACACCAATACTCTAAAGTCTATTATTACCTTAGAAGATGGTTATCAAGTAGATTTTAATCAACCAGGCTCCATTGCCAAAGTATTAGGATTTACTCGCGCTAAATATACACAAGGATTTTACGAGTCAGAGAATGTAGTGAACATTCTTAGCATAAATAGTTTGCTTGTTAACATAGATATTATTTCAGGAAGTTATTTTAATGGTTCAACAAAAAACACTATTTACTCCTTTTTCCCGGATGTTGCACCTGGATATAAGATAATTGAGTCACCAATTAATTTAGTATACTTACCAATAACATTAAATGAAATACATAACCTAGAGGTAAATATTACTGACCAAAATGACAATTTACTAAATCTTAGAGGTGAAAATTTAACAATTAGGTTTCATATTAGAGAAGCGAGATAAATAAAAAAAATAGTTATATATAAAATGACGAGTTACACTAATGTTAAAGTAAATATATCTGAAGGACAAAAACAAAAGCTTCAACATGCTGTTAAAGTTGGTTGTCCAGTAAGTATTCGTTTAGGTCATGAAGATTTACATGGTAATGATGTTTTAGCAATTACCGATTCACAAGCAAAGAAAATGGCTAAAGCCTATGAGGAGGGTAGAGGTATAACTATTAAAATGACTGCAAAACAACTTAAACATAACATGAAGATAGAAGGGGGTTTTCTCGGAATGTTAGCCGGGTTGGCTGCTAGAGCTTTGCCGATGCTTGCAAAAACTGTTTTACCAGCTTTAGGTGTTGGTGCTCTTACTGGATTAGCTCAATCAGGTGTATCAAAAGCAATGGGGTCAGGTCTTTACCTTAAAAAAGGAGGATGTGTTTGTCAAGTTGAAACTGATGGATGTGGATTATACTTAAAACCATACAAAGGTAAAGGATTAGAGTCTGTTGGTGATGGGTTGTATTTAAAGCAAGGAGGAAAAATGTATGATGGAAAAGGACTTTTACTTGGACCTAATAGTCCATTTGCTAATATCCCTATCCTAGGAGCTATATTGTAATATTTAAATATTATTTACAACAAATAAAAATGGATATACATAAATTTGGTATAAAACCTAATATTACTACCCAACATAAAACTATATTTTGGAAACCTCATTTACATGGAGTAAGATATCCTCCCTTAAAGCAAGATTCTCTAAAATGGAAAATATACTCACAATTAACTATCAAGATTCCTCCTCATGATGGTATGAGAGTTCCGCTAGGATTTGGTTATATAACTACATGAGGAGTTGTAGTGATATCTATTAGTAATAAATGGAAATATGGTTTAACCATTTTTAATGGTGCACATCTTGATAATGACGTTAATGATATCTTAGTCTACATTTATAATTTCTCACAAAAACCAATCGAAATACCTGAGGGAGAGTTATTCTGCTATCTAAAATATTTAGCATAAAAAAATTATTATATTAATAAAATGACAGATACAAATCAGGAACACCCTAATAAAATATATCCTCCATTACCCAAAGAACGAAGTACCGCAAGCGCCCCACCTATTGAAATGCATGCAATGGGAGATGACAAAGGTCATTCCTATCGTTTACAAAAGATTTCAGAGATACAACAATTCCTTGAGAAAGAAGTTCAAACTAGAGACGTTCTAGCAAAAAAGTATTTACGTGCTTCAAGAATTATAAGCAATGTTGATGTTGTTTTAGCTACAACAGCTTTAGGTGCAGGTGCAGGAGGAATTGGACTGCTATCTACAGTAGTAGCGATTCCTGTTGTTGTTGCCTTAGAAGGAGTTGCCTTAGGAGTTGGTCTTCTAAGCGTAGCTGGTAATTTTGTTGTAAGAAATACTAGAAGCAAAGCAGAAAAGCATATGAAGATTAGAATGCTTGCAGATGCAAAATTAGATACTCTTTCAACACATATTTCTAAGGCTTTGGTGGATGGTATTGTTTCAGATGAAGAATTTAAACTGATTATGGAAGAAGTAGAGAAGTATAAGGTTATGAAGGAAGAAATACGTACCAATATCAAGAAAAAGATTTCTACTGAAAACGAAGAATCTTTGATAGAAAAAGGAAGACAAGAAGCTCGTGAGTCCTTTCGGAGGCTCGTTGAAAAGAACCATGGAGGTTCCCTCCCCTATTAGATTTCCTAAAATTAGGTATAGGTGTAAGTGTATGTGTGAAATTGATAATTCCTCAGACATGTAATATATAAAAGAATATATAATGTTCTTATATATTAAAATTGTTAAAAAAAATTGTTACAAAAACTATTACAAAATCTACGTTAAAAAAAATATGTTGCTAATTAAAAATGTCATTTCTAAAAATAACTGACCCTGCAAAAAGAGACTTAATTGTAAAAGAGTATCTCGAAACGAAAAAGAAGATTCGGGATAATCTACTAGCAGAGAGAGCAGGTGAACAAGAATTACAAACCGACCTGTCAAGGTTTTTTAAACCTGTTATCGAAACGCAAAAAGCTACAACAAAGGAGATTACAGAGGGACTTAAACCTATTAAAGAAGGTATCGAACAGTTACCACAAGCTATTAATCTACCAGCTTATCCATCAATAGAAGCTTATTCCTCTGAAGAAAAACCACCTATTGAGGAAAGGAAATTGGATGAATATCAAGGTACATTTTTCATCGGACCACTTGCAAGGGAGTATCTAACAAAATTTCTTAGTAAAGATGATGTTGATAGAACATGGGGATTATATGATAAAAATGGTAAATTTTATATTGGTCGCAAAATGGTCATAATTGAGGAGGATGATATTGTTATTGGTACAGAGACGTATATAGGAACACCTGGTTTATGGGAGTTAATTGTTGCTAAAGAACCAAATGAAAATATTTATGATGATAAGGATTTTATAAATTATTGAGATTTAATGAGACGAACCAGCGCTCTTCATCGACATAACGACCCGGATAATCCATATCCTAAAAGTTCTAAAGGGAAAAAATGGATTGAAATTCTTAGATATATTTGGTATAATAGGAAAAGGTATGAAAAGCATGAAGGAGAAGGAATTGTTATCCCATCTGACCCTAACGCATTACTAGAAAGACTAGACCTGTTGATGGCAAGTAAAGAAGCAGGTAATACAGGTGTAAGAAATGAGTTAGTAAGCATTTGTGATGAATTAAAAAGACAAGGTGTTTTAAATTCACACGCTTATAAAAATTTAATGTCTATACTATAAAAAGATGATAATCACTAAAAAACACGGATTTAAAAAAAGGTATTCATACGGTGGTTCCGGAATCTTTGATAGTGTTGCTAACTTTTTAGCGAGGCTTTTTACTAGTAGTGCAGCTAAACAAATTGCGTCTTCTGCCCTTGACGTAGGAAAGAGTGTAGCTAAGGAAGGTGCAAAGAAAGCTTTAGAGGTTGGAAAAAGTGCGGTTGTAGATGTAGGAAAGAAATTAGTTACGAAAGCTTTAACACCAAAATCCAAGGAAATTTTACAAAAATATAACACGACAATACCACCCCCTGATACTCCTAAAACGCAAAACATTAGCACATTAATAGATGGAAGCGCCATTGCTATTCAAGACTTAATTAAAAGATTAAACAGTGGAGCGGGTATTAAAATAGTATGAAGAAAAAAAATATAAATAAGTTAAAGAAATTATATTTATTATATAAAATGTTAAAATTTAATCGTGTAGATTATAAAAAATATGATACTAGTTGTATTACTATAGTAGGTGGTTCTTTAAACATAAAAGATTGTGAAATCCTTGAAATTAATAAAACGAAATATGGTTATAAAAAAGCTGTTGTGAAGTTATCTCCCGAAAAAGTAATCAAGATGAAAGAGATTGAGGAAAAGGTGAATGAATATTTACAAAAGTGGGGAATACCCGAAATAACGATTGTATATGGTAATAGAGTTTATCCTAAAACTAAACTGGAAACCTCAAAAATAATTAAACTTGAAGGTGTGTTTGTTAATAATGAAAATAAGTCTTTTCCCCAGCTTTGGTTAGAAATTTAAGTAACACAATTATAATTTTTATCTCATTTAAAATTATAATTGTTATTATAAAATGGACATTTTAAAAATCACCGAACCAATTTTAAAAGATGATAGTATTGCTGAGTATGAACACCATGAGTATGAACCAATCACTGGTACCAATCTCAACAACTCAGGAGGAGAAATTAGGATTAACATTGAGACTCAAGATATTTTTACTCATCCTAGTGAGAGTTATTTACTTATTATAGGTGAATTAGTAAGAAGTGATACTGGAGCAGTTTACGATGCTAACACTAATATTTCTTTAACAAACAATGGTCTCATGTATCTTTTTAAAAATATTAAGTATCAACTTTCGGGTATGGAGATTGAATCTGTATTGTATCCTGGTCAGGCTACTACAATGCTTGGTTTGTTAAAATATCCAGATGATTTCTCTAAATCACAAGGGTTAAATCAATGTTGGTATAAAGATACGGCAGCCGCAGCAGCTGGTGGAAACACTGGTTTTGTTGTAAGAAGAAATTATATTATTAATGACCCTCTTCCAAGAGGTACCTTTAGCTTCAGAGTTCCATTAAAACATATATTTGGTTTTTGTGATGATTATGATAAGATATTGTACGGAATGAAGCAAACTCTCACATTAACGAGAAATGATGATAATGATGCGGTCTTTCGAGATGGTGCTGCTCCTGCTGATGGTAGAATTAATTTACTTAGAGTATCTTGGTTTATAACTCACGTGCTACCCGCAGATGGAGAGAAAATGCAACTTTATAAAATTATTGAGAAAAAAGAAAAAATACCGGTTGGATATAGAATGAGGCAGTGCGACTCTATCGCGGTTCCCGAGTCAACATCATTTACCTGGAGACTTTCTGTTAAATCATCACCTGAAGTGCCACGTTTTATCATTGTTGGCTTTCAAACTGGTAAAAGTGGTAATCAACAACAAAATCCAGCCATATTTGACCATAGAAACGTTAAAAACATTTATGTTACGTTAAATTCTACTAGATATCCCGCTGTTGATTATAATCTTTCATTCACTGCAAACCAATTTAGTAGAGTGTATGGTGACGCTTCTCTATTTAGGGCTAAGTTTTATAACATGAATGAAATGGTGTCAAACCCTAACATTACTCCCTCAGATTATAAAACCCTTTATCCTTTGTTTTTGTTTGATGTTTCCAAACAGAGTGAGAGATTAAAATACTCTGTCACTGATATCCAAATCAAAGCACATTTTACTGAAAATGTGCTTGCGAACACAGAGGCATATGCTGTCATTATTAGTGATAGGTTAATTAACTTCCAGTCTGATGGAAATAAAATGAGTGTAGTGTATTAAGATTTTTTTTCCTATATAAAAATGATAAAGGTTACAGATTTAAAAAAAATTCTTAAAGAAAATAATATAAATTTCTACTCATACTGGGATAAAAAGCGTTTAGTTGAGTTGGTGAAAGAACATGGATTGTTCCCAAATGAATCACCTAAAAAAGAAAAAAGTAAAGACCCTAAGTTTGATAGATTAAAAACTATTATGTATAATCCTAAGAAAGTTAGTTTAGAGGATGTTGAAACTGGAGAAATAAAAACCTTTCCATCAATTTATAAGGCAGGTAAATTTATAGACCGCTGTCCACAAACGATTGAGAATTGGAATGGAAGGGTTTGGAAAGATAAATATAGGATTAACATTCAGTAATTTTATTATATTTATATGCAGATATAATAAAATTTTTTGATATATAGCTTAAGAAAATTATTTTATATATATAAAATGAGTTGGCTTAATAGAATTTCGAATATAACTAGACGAGCTGCATCAGGTGTTAGAAGAGCTATAGCAAATGTTATACCTGAACCGGTTCAACGAAGAATCAATAATTTTAGTAATTGGTTAACTAATAATGTAGCTGAAGAACAGCTAGCACAAGTTTTCGATGAAATTGTTGAACATGTTAGACAAAATTACCCTCCAAGACAACCGTTTGAGATTACAACTTCTCAATCCGCATTTAGAAGGTATGCTACTCAACATGTTATAGAGGGTATCGAAAATTATAACCCACAAAGATTTTTCACAGAAACGTGGATGCCTCTTATAAATACTCTTCGAAATAATTTACAAACAAAGGTAAAACTTGTATTTAGGTGTAAATTAAGGTTAATGACAGATATTGACCAAGGTCCTGTTGAACGTGCTTTTCATAGTAGTCAACATTTAAATTTAAACAGGGGAGAAATAGAGGATTTGTTGAATAGAATGATAGATGAAGTTTTAGAAAATTTAGCTAAGTTCCAAAGAGAAGGTAGTGGTTGGACTTTTGAAAGTATAGTGCGGTTAGAACTATATACAGCTGCTTATGTTCCTTTAAGAGCTAATGGTTGGTTACCTTTACCAAAATGGATTGCTAACAAAAAAGCAGTTATCAATATGAAAAATAAAGATGACAAATGCTTTTTATGGTGTGTTTTAAGAGCATTAAACCCTAAAGAGCATAATGCAGAAATAGTTGACAAGGCTTTGCAAAAGAAGGAAAGTAGTGTAAACATGGAGGGAATAGAGAGTCCTGTTTCGTTTAAGGGTATCGATAAGTTTGAAAAACAAAATTCAGAAATTAGTGTAAACGTGTATGGATATAAGGAATATATTTATCCTCTTAGGCTTACAAAAGATGAAAAAAGTAATCATATCAACCTTCTTTTTATTAAAGATGAGGAAAACATGCACTATGCCCTCATAAAAAAATTTAATAGTTTAGTGAGAAAACAAGTAACAAATAGTCATAATGGAAATATAGAATTTTGTAAACGATGTCTAAATCATTTTGGTAGTAAAGAACTTTTGGAAAAACATAAAAAATACTGTAACGAACACGAACCTATTACTTTAGAAATGCCAAAACCAGGTACCATGTTAGCTTTTGAAAACCATGCTAGAAAACTTGAGGTTCCCTTTGTTGTATACGCTGATTTTGAAAGTGTTTTGGAACCAATACACACATGCCAACCAAACCCAGAAAAAAGTTATACTATACAACGTCAAAAGCATGTCCCTTGTAGTTTTTACTATATTATAAAATGTTTTGACGATGCTGTGTGTGCTCCTATAAAAAGAAGTTATGTTGGAGAAAATGCTGAGGAAGTTTTTATAAAATGGTTAAAAGATGATATACAAGAAATTCATCAACAATATCACCAAAACCCAAAACCTATTGAAATTACAATAGAGGAAAAAATGAAACATACACAACAAACACGCTGTTGGATTTGTGGCAATAAGTTTACAAAAGATAATCTTAGAGTAAAAGACCATTGTCATTTTACAGGTAAATATAGAGGCGCCGCGCATAATGAATGTAACCTAAAAGCTAAAAATCCTAACTTCACACCTGTATACCTTCATAATCTTAGTGGATATGACTCTCATCTTTTTATTAAATGTCTTGGTAAATCTGATGGGAAGATTGAGTGTATTCCAAATAATGAAGAGAAATATATTAGTTTTAGTAAAGACATTTGGGTAGGAAAAAATATAAACCATAAAATTAGATTCCTTGATAGTTTTAAGTTTATGAGTTCTAGTTTAGATAAACTTTCAAACAACTTAGAGGAAAGTCAATTAAAAATTTTATCAAAATATTTCACTAGAAACCTGCTGCCCTTGGTTAGGAGAAAAGGAGTCTTTCCTTATAAGTACCTAGATTCATTTGATAAACTTAAAGAAGAGAAATTACCACCCAAAGAATCATTTTACTCAAGTTTGAACAAAGAAGGAATTACAGATGAAGATTATGCTCATGCGCAAAAGGTTTGGAAAGCTTTTAATATGAAAACGTTGAAGGATTACTTAGAACTTTACAACAAAATAGATGTATTGCTTTTAGCGGATGTTTTCGAAAACTTTAGAGATGTTTGTCGTGAAAACTATGACTTAGACCCTAGTTGGTATTATACTGCTCCTGGTTTAGCTTGGGATGCAGCATTAAAAATAACGAGAGTAAACCTAGAGCTTTTATCTAATCCTGATATGCTTTTAATGGTTGAAAAGGGTATCAAAGGAGGTGTTAGCATGTGTAGTAAAAGACACGCGAGAGCAAATAATGAGGATATGGGTGAATTATACGATTCTAGTAAACCGTCAAAATATTTATTATATATAGATGCAAACAGTCTTTACCCTTGGGCAATGAGTTGTCCCCTTCCTACTCATGGTTTTAAATGGATGATGGGTAAAGAATTAGAAATTTGGCAAAAAATACCGTGTATATTAGAAGTAGATTTAGAATATCCTGAAGAATTACACGATTTACACAATGACTTTCCTTTAGCACCTGAACGTTTAAAAATAGAAAAAGTAGAAAAACTTATTCCAAACTTAAATAATAAAAAGAATTATATTATTCATCATGAAGCTTTAAAAACATGTGTTGATTTAGGTTTAAAGATTACTAAAATACATCGAGGAATTAAGTTTGAGGAAAGCCCATGGCTTAAATTATATATTGATACAAACATTGAACTAAGAAAAGCAGCTAAAAATAATTTTGAGAAAGATTTTTTTAAGTTGATGAATAATTCAGTCTTTGGTAAGACTATGGAAAACCTGAGAAATAGAGTAACGATAGAACTGGTTTCTAGTAAGGAGCGTTATAGAAAATTAGTAGCAAAACCAAACGATAACCACACAACAATGTTCGATGAAAACCTAGTAGCGGTACACATGAAAAAAACTAAGTTAAAATATGATAAACCTATTTACTCAGGATTAAGCATCTTAGACATCAGTAAAACACATATGCAAAAAACTTATTATAATTACTTTAAAGATAAGTATGGTGAAAAGGTTAGAATGTGTTATACTGATACAGATAGTTTTATTCTTGAGATAGAAACTAAAAATTTGTATAAGGATATGGAAAAAGATGTGTTTGAAATGTTTGATACAAGCAATTATCCTAAAGACCATTTCTTAAAAAATGATTGTAATGCGAGAGTAGTTGGAAAGTTTAAAGATGAGTTAGGTGGTAAGATTATGACTGAGTTTGTTGGTCTAGGAGCAAAAATGTATGCTTATAAAACTTTAGATGGTGAGGAAGATAAAAGATGTAAAGGTGTTAAAAAAGCGGTTATTAAGAAAGAGATAAACTTTAATAATTACAAAGAGTGTTTGCTTACAGAAAAGGACCAGTATAGAAAGATGACTGTTTTAAGAAGTAAGGGCCATAATATGTATACTGAAGAGTTAAACAAAAAAGCGTTAGGGTCAAGTGATGATAAAAGGTTTGTTTTGGAAGACAAGATTGATACTTTAGCTTGGGGGCATCATAAAATATAATTTAATTTTACAAATTAAATTATATTTATAAAAAACCTTCCTCAGTCTTTTTTAATACTTGCTTTTTTATATGTTTTTTTAATTTTTTTAATTCTTCATTAGAAAATCTATTTAACACACTCATATTTTATTTACTCTAAAAATAAAACAATTAAAATTCAAAAAATTTTTCCCCACTTTTTTATTATCAAATACTTAAAAATTGAATTTAAGGTAAAATGATTATAGTAATTATATGGTCCCTCATGCATAGACTTATCCTGTGTTGACACATGGGGCCCATTAGTTGATGCATTGTTAATGGGCACAATTGTTAATCGATGCGTTGGTTAGTGGATGCGTTGGTTAGTGGATGCGTTGTTAAACCAGATGACTTGAGAGTTGATATATGAGGAAATTTATTTTCTTAGAATTATGAGGAAATAGATTTTCGTAGAAATATGGAAATGCCTTGGGAAAAATGGCTTATTTTATAAAAAGCTGTCTAGATACCCCATTTATATAACTACTCACAATGTTTTTTACTCTTTGAAAGAAATATATCATGCCTTGAGTAAACTTTGATTTGTCGTCTGCAAGTGTATTCAATTTGGACAAGGCTGAAATTATGTCGTCTGGTTAGTTATTTATTTACCAAACGGTAAAATCTGGTCTGAACCAAGCTGAAAGCATTCCTAGATGACAAATAAAACGTAGCTTAAATGGTGATTCATTTAATTGGATAGGGTAGAAAACATTGTGGGAAAAGGAGAAAATGTAGGCTTCCAGCATTTTCTCTTTTTCCACAATGTTTTCAAAAGCCTTCCTTTTCACGGTCGTTAAAATTCGAGATTGTGTTGTAAATGGTTAGATAGTAATAATGACAAACACGAATTAGGCTTTTATTTGTTTGTACGGTGTTTAACGCTATTTTCAACATTATTTCAGTTATATCGGGGTGGCTAGTACACCTATCCATTCTCTCCTGGCGATTTTTATACCAATTATTCGTACAATATTTTTCTTACGCCACAGTTGCTTTCTCACATAACTATTGTCGATATAATGATTAAATTTGAGAGAGGAATGAATCCTGTCGCAATGACTGTCATCAATCATCGGAAAGAAATTCGCCGAGCTGGAGAATCGAACCAGCGACCCCCTGTTTCCAAGTCTTGTACGCTACCGACTTGGCTACCGGACTCGGCAAATTAAGGTTTAATAACTCAATAAATGGCTGCAAGGTGGGCTTTCATATGTATCGACAAAAATTAGACTGTCATAAAAGTCTAACGAGAGCTAACCCAGAATTAAAATATAACGATTTTGTTTTCAAGTTACCTCCCTTGAGTTTCTCTGCAACCTTTTCCCTTTTAGTTTGTTGTGTATTGGGAGTTCAACTCCGTTTTAACAGCATAGGTCACAGCGGTCAGTGCATCTACGCATGTGTTTCTTGGCTTTCTCACACCAGTACTGACACAACTTTCTTTTCAAGCCACGGACTACTTTTCTCACATGCATCAGGGGTGAGGTGCGAAAAATCGCCGGAAAAAAAGTTTGCCTCAACCGGGTATCGACCTCACAACCACCAGGTCAAAAGAGATACACGAACCACTGAGCTACCAGGACGGGGTTAGTGACAATTGCCCCCTCCACGTATGCGCCAAATTCATATTGTTATCTGCAGATGCTTTCAATTAACCCTTTACCAAACAATCCCTGGTTTTTACGACCCTGAGACAGAAGCCTTTTGAAAACATTGTGGGAAAAGGAGAAAATGCTGGTAACCAGCATTTTCTCCTTTTCCCACAATGTTTTGTACCCTGCTGGAAACAAATTTCAATTTTTGAGTTACGTTTATTTTGTAGTCTGCAAGTGCATTCAATTTGGACCAGTCTAAAGTTTTGTCGTTTGGTAACGAGTTAATAAAAGTCTACATGTTTGTCTTGTGGTAAGGAGGAAAAAAAAAAGACAAATAATTTCCTTTTCATTCAAATCGTAATCCTCTATGACATTTATAGCAGTTTTCGGTTTGTCTTGGTCGTGAAAACTTGGGATTATGTGGTAAAGGGCTAACCCTGAGATAAAGACATATTGAAAACATTGTTGGAAAAGGAGGAAATGCCAGTTCCTGTAGAAAAAGGAGAAAATACTAATAACTAGTAACCTCTTTGCCCACAGTTTTTTCTATTGTATTAAAGGCAAGCTCCATCATTTGTGCCACTTTTGATATGTGGTCTGTAAATGATTTGAATTTGAGGGAAAAAAAGTCTAGAATTTTGTAAATTGGAAAAGAGATCAACGTTTTCATCGAGCCACGGTAGTGCAGTGGGTACCGTACAGGAATTGAAAAAAAAGGGGTCGCTGGTTCGAATCCCCAGCTCGGCCAATTTCTTTCCGGGGAGTGATGATAGTCACTGTGACAAGATTCATTTCTCTTTCACCGCTGGTCATTATTTTGCCGATGATTATGTGGGAAAGCAACCTGTTGCTTTGGAAAAATTAAGTGCGAACTACTGGAAACAGAAACTCCAGGAAAGCATGGGTAGGTGCACTGGCTGCCGCGATATAACTGAAATAATGTTGAAAACGGCGTAAAACAGCATAGTATTACTTACAAATGCTGGTTACCTTCATTTTCACCTCTTCCCACAATGTTTTCAGAGGCTGTCTTCCTCAGGTCGTTAAAACTGGGGATTGTGTGGTAACGTGTTATGAATAAACGGCCGAATAAGCTAACGGACATTTTAATTCTAAAATGAAACCAAGTTAATTGCAAATTTATGGATGGCAATTTTTCTTGTCAGTAGCGTTTTATCAAAGCGGACAGTGTAGATCAAAGATCAGACTGCACGTTGTGTGCAGTCTGGTCCTGATCTACACTGGCCGCAAAGGTAACTATAATAGTGAAAGGCGATTTAACCCTTTCGGCGCCATGGTGACTTTTGCGGACGGCATAGATCAAGATCAGACTGCACAGAACGTGCAGTCTGATCTTTGATCTATACCGTCCGCTTTGTTTTGTCAAGCATGTCCATTTCATTCATAATTCATAGCGCGGTAAAACTGCTGGTTCATGACGTAAAAATGACGTAAATTCGTGACGTCATCATAGTATTGAACATTTGCAGGTTTAGTAGATTTATTATTAGAAGTTCAATACGCTAGAACTAAGCTGAAAATAAGTTTGTTAGGACCCAGCAAAGTGACAATGAGTTTTCAGCTCTCTCTTTGAATTTACTGTTGGATATTTTTTTCAATATTCAGAGAAAATAAATTCAGCTAGCAATTTGAACTTCGGACTCGATAAAGATCTGAAATCAGAAAGAAAAACATTATGAAATCTCGTATACATGTTTGTTTACAGTACTTTGACTGCAAAAGTAGTTCCGGCACTGCTAATATTTTTTTTTCATGGAGCTATGAAAAAAAATTTCAGCCAATCAGAACTCGCCAATGTTCATGGAAAAAAACTAATATTGAATTATTTGGGGCTGAAAGAGTTAAGGGTTAACATTAAATGTTAGACTCTTTTATTTCGAAAGCATTTGCCGACGACGGCATATTTAACCCTTATCCTGCTAAATAAGTGAAATGAAACTTTCAAGTCGATAGTAAAAACCCATAGGTTGCTGTTTCAAAGTTAATTCATTGGAGGATAATATCTCCTTATCAGACAGTTTAGATCTAAGATCAGACTGCACGTTTTGTGCAGTCTGATCTTGATCTACACTGTCTGCACAAGGTCCTTGAGTCTTGCTAAGCAGCCTAGGGGTTTATGTGTCTACAGTGACGGAAATCGTTTTTGAGAAGGTACAAAAAATGTTGGAAAAAGATAAAATGCTGGTTACTCATGATTTCCTCCTTTTCCCACAATGATTTTAAAAGATGTCTACTTCAGGGTCGTTAAAATGCGAGATTATGCTTTAGATGGCTAAAATAGAGTGGCAGTAGGAGATATTCCTGGATTAATTTAAGATTAACTCTCCGTTTTTTACGACCATTTACATATTTTCAATGTATAAATTTTAAATTCGTTTTGACTTTATGATGTTTCTAAGCTATTTACTGAAAATAATTACTGCTTCAAAATCTATCAAAAGGTATGGAAAATATTGTAGGAAAGCAGTAGTTTCACTAAACAATCAATTGCTCTCTAAAAAAAAAAAAGGGGGGGGGGGGCGAGCTTCGGTAGCACGGTCGATAGGGTTTAAGGTCGCTGGTCCAAATCCCTGGCCCGGCGCATTTCTTTCCTGGGATCGATAATAGTCATTGCGACAGGACTCAGTTTCCCCATTGTCCTCTACCCTTTTGTAGACAAATCTAACCAGCATCTGCAAAATTAATGCTTTGAATTTGGTCAAGTCCAAATATTTTTCGTCTTGTAAAGGGTTACGGGTTTAGACGGATACACTAAGAAGACAATTCAAACTTTGGGAAGAAAATGACATGAAGAAATATAAGATGACTTCGACAAATACAGAAATGTTTCACTGTTTGCAAATCTCGTTCAGCCATTCTCTTTTTAACCCTTTGAATTTGATTGAATTTGCGTTTATTTATCGTCGCCACAGGTTGCCCATATGGGCGACGCCCCCTGAAGGCTGTTAGTATTGTTACGAAGGACAGTGTATGATACAGGACGAAAACAACCCTAAGTTACGCCTGGTTCTTTAACGTGCTCAGTGTATAGCACCGTCACACGGGACCTCGGTTTAAGGTTTCATCCGAAAGACTATTGGTAATTTTAGATGACCGGCCGTGGGGCTCGAGCCCACAACCTCAAGTGACCCAAGACTTGATGTTTACAAGTACCACGCTGTACCACCTTAGCAATGTGGACTGGTCGGGAAGAAAGTGACATAGTGAAATATAAGATGACTTCAACAAACACAGAAATGTTTCATTGTTTGTGAAACTCATTTAGCCATTCTCTATTTAACCCTTATCCAGTGAAATTAATTGATTGATTGACTGTATAATTTTTAACGCCGTTTTCAACATTATTTCAGTTATATCGTGCAGCCAGTGCACCTATCCATGCTTTCGTGGAGTTCTGTCACCAGTGCTCCGCACGATATTCTTTCCAAGCCACTGGCTGCTTTCCCACATAACCATCGTCGAAACAATGATCAGCGACCAGAGAGGAATGAATCCTGTCGCAATTACTATCATCAATCCTCGGAAAGAAATTTGCTGCGCTGGGGATCCAACCAGCGACCCCTATTCTTGAGTCCTACCGACTGAGACACCGGGCTCGGCAGTTAAGGGTTTAGATAAATACACAAAGAAGACAATTGAAACTTCGAGAAGAAAGTGACATGGAGAAATATAAGACGATTTCGACAAACAGAGAAATGTTTCATTGTTTGCGAATCTCGTTTAGCCATTCTCTTATTCACCTTTACCCGATCAATTCTGTGTTCACCCCTTTACCACACAATCTCGACTTTTAATGACCCTAAGAGAGAAGCCTTTTGAAAATATTGTGGGAAAAGGAGAAAATGCTGGTGACCAGCATTTTCTCCTTTTCCACAATGTTTTCTACTCTTCGGAAGACAAATTTCATGTCTTAAGTAACATTAAATTGGTCGTCTGCAAATGCTTTAAGTTTAAACAAGGTTGAAATTTTGTCGTTTGGTATTGGGTTAACAACCCTGAGGAAGAAAGCTTTTGAAAACATGGTAACCAGTATCTTCTCCTCTTTCCACAATGTTTTCTACCCTTTCATAGCTAAATCTTACCCTCTCAGAGACAAATCTAGGCAGCATTTTGTCTTTGTTTTACATTGTTCACTACCCTTTGATGGACAAATCATGTCATCATCTTCTCCTTTTTCTACACTGTTTTCTACACTTTCAAAGGCAAATCTAACCATCATTTCTCCTTTTTGCCACAAGGTTTCCTACCCTTTCATAAACAAATCTAACCAGCATTTTCTCCTTTTGCCAGTTAATTCTCCACCCTCTCTCTCTCTCTCATAGACAAATATAATCTACATTTTACCCTATTACACAATGTTTTTTTTTTTTTACTCTTTCATTGACAAGTCTTATCATATTTGATTCAAATTAGAGTTATCATCTGAAAGTGCTTTGGAGAGCCTACAATTTTATCGTCTCGTGAAGATTTAAAAGCTATTGCTTGGGTATGACTAAAAATGAAGAAGAATTATAAACCACACAGTCATTGGAATGGTTAGTTTGCAAAATAGGAAGCGTTTTAAAAAATTTAACAAAGTATTATAAACAGCAGCTAGCTCTGTATCAAACAATAACACTTTTTTAATGACCCTGTAGGAATCTGAAAACATTGTGGGAAAAGAGGAAAATGCTGGTAACCAGCATTTTCTTCTTTTCCCACAATGTTTTCTAACCTTTCATATACAAATTTCATCGATTGAGCCACTTATTGTTTGTCGTCTGCAAATGGTTTGAATTTGCACAAGTCTAAATTTCTGTTGTTTGGTGAAGAGGTTACAGAGAAATACTTCACCGTCTGTGTGATAGTAGTTTTGACATTTTGTATTTTAAAAGCCAATGCTTGTGTATGTGAAAGAAATATAGAAGAAATACAATTCACATTCATAGTAATTGTTAGATTTTAATGTAGGAAGCGTTTTACAACGTTAAACGAAATAAAATAAACAGTAGCTAAACTCGATACACATATTTTCTCTCTTTAGCGCGGCTGTGTTGTTTGCTCCAATAACTGAAGTGTACAGCTGCCGACATAGTGTGACCTAGTTTTAACTGGCGTAGGAATCTTCAATAGGCGGGGCTGAAATGTCAATCAAAATGGCTGACAGGAAGTTATAGCGTTAACTAAATACAGCCAATAAGATTTTGATCTCGTTGACAGTCGTTGATTTACGTGATTGGTTTGTACCGGAAACGTGTTTTCATTGGATAATCACGCAACACTGAGGGACCGTCTCAAAGTGTACAAGCATCATCGATTTATTCGTCATGCGGGCGATAACGTATCTCGCTAGATTGGATATAAAAGTTCACAGGCGCCGTGGAGAAATGTAGCAAATTACTACAGATATATTATATCCAAGATCAATTCCACTTGCCGAGTGCATAGAGCAGCGGGAAGTCTACAGCGGCTGAAATCTATTCTTTGACGGGTCAGGCAAAAAGTAGTTCTTCAGATCTTGATGAATTGAATACAAATGGCAACGATAAGCTACTATAAACTCTTACAATATCTCCTTATCGGACTCTTGGATCTACATTGTCCGATAAAGCTCAGTGAATCACGCTTAGCAGCCTATGGGTTAATTCGGTAAATGTCAGTGTATTGATATTGAAGTTTAGCCTTTCTTTTAAGGGAATGTCCTTGGGCACTGCATAGAAAAGCCCCACCAGCGCTACAAATGGTTCCATATCAGATGTTTTGTTTTCGTTACTTCACAACATATCACATAATACATTTAGATATCGACAATAGAAACGAACTATGCGCTGTGAAAAGGAGGCTAAATGCGTCCGCAAAAACTATCCACCCATGTCAACCTGCGCCGTCGGCATAAGCTGACATGGGTCTAAACACTGCTGTTTGTATTTTTTTTTTTTCATGTAAAAGGACCATTCAACCTACAGATCCAATCGATTGTTAGGAAAACTGATTTTATGGATCCATAATTATGTGATTACTTGCGTGGTATAATGCATCACAGAAATGCATTAAGCCCCTTTTGCCAGATCATGTTTTAAGTATCGATCCGAAAAATTGTATCGCACTCCAACGCCATGTACGCAAGGGGGGGGGGGGGGGGGGGTTAATATTGACTGAATAGGGCATATGCGTGGCTCAGTGATAAAATGAACAGTCCCAGGGGTTGACACCCGCTACTCCAGGCTATCGAACTCTGGACCTTATGATTACAAAGCCGACGCTCTACCTCACAACCACGGACACCACGCCTGTTTGTATACGTTCTTGCCGAAGTGGATTTAAGAATCATAAGGATGAAATGGTTCTAGGCCCCAGATGGTTCTTGTGTTTGTAGTCTTTAGAGGGGTTGTATTTCAATTTGGAATTATAATGTCCGCGTCGTGTTAATACGTTACCTCTTTCCAAAACAACATTTTTTTTTTGCGTGGCTGAATGCTCTGGCTTTTGACTTTCTTCTTGGTATTGATGCCGAGCCCCGGTAGCTCAATCGGTAGCGTACAGGATTTGACAGCAGGAGGTCGATGGTTGGATCCCCGGCTCGGCCAATTTCTTTCCGAGGACTGATGATAGTCATTGCGACAGGATTCATTCCTCTCTCACCGCTGATCATTGTTTCGACGATGGTTATGTGGGAAAGCAGCCAGTGGCTTGGAAAGAATATTATGTGGAATACTGGTAAAAGAAACTTCAAGAAAGCATGGATAGATGCACTGGCAGCCGCGATATAACTGAAATGATGTTTAAAACGGCGTTAAACACCATATAATCAATCAATCATCTTGGTATTGATATATAAGAATGGATAAACAGAAATTTGCCGTTTGTAAAAAATGTGAAATTGTTTATTCTGCGGGCCCCTGCAGGCGTATTTGTGGGCAGATTTACACCATCTGTCTTTTTTAAAAGATATTTCTTGTTATTCATCCGTATCAATAGCATTTAAAGACAACAAATTAAATGTCAAAATAGCGGGACTTGTCATGGAAACGTTAGAAAACATGATGGGTAATGGAGAAAAATGCTGGTTACCATGCAATATGTGCTCATATTCCTACAATGTTTTCAAAAGATTTCTTCGTCAGGGTCGTTAAAACCCGAGATTGTGGGGTACAGGGTTGATACCTACGTCCAAGAGAAAGCTTGTGACGCAAGGAGAAGTTTCATGTTACGTGTAAGTATTTTTTTCCTTTTTCAACAATATTTTTTAAAGACACAATAAGTCGGCTACGGACGATTTTGAGCTCTTTTGGCTCGAATAGCGTTGATGTTGTAACTGGACGGACATTTTAACCCCTTGGCCTAAGGAAAAGGGCTTATGAAAATATAGTTGAAAAAGGAGAAAATGCTAATAACCAGCACTTTCTCCTTTTTCCAACTATATTTGTTTGTTCTTTAAAAGATAAATTCCATTATTTGAACCACGTACATACAATTTGTCCACTACAAATGATAAGGATTCGGACTAGTTAAAAAAGTTGCCGTGTGGTCAGGAGTTCGGTGTTTTGGCTTACTTATGGTACGATGCTCAACCGGAAGTGGAGAGCGCTTTACTACCGTCGACATGTTTATGTAATCTCCATGAAAAGTAGTTCTCTAAAATGATCGTTTTAGGGCTTAATTTGATAAAAAAAAAATATTGGTCAAGGTCCATTCCTTGATGTTTTGTACCAAATATGAAAGCAGTCAGCTTAAGGTCTACGGCCCCTAACTTATCGGTAAACATCGACGTTTTCGTAAAGGCTATTTGGCCAATCTCAGCAGCTTCCGTCTTTTAATATGAGAGGTAGGGGCCGTAGACCTTAATTCTTTACCAGACAACGAAATCTTAGACTCGTCCATATTAAGAGCATTTGCAGACGATAAAACTGAACTTTGCTCATACTTATGAGATATACCTTTGAAAGTGTAAAAAAGATTGTAGGAAAAGAGCTATCATTTTTTCACCTATATTTGAAAAAATCTTGGTACAGGTCGTTTGTCGAATGCTAGTCGTATACATGACGTACCAAATATCATTACTTTGGGTCTTGATTGATTGATTTTATGATGTTTAACGGTGTTTTCAACATTATTTGATTTATATCGCAGTGGCCAATGCACCTACCGATGTTTTCATTGAGCTTCTGATTCCGGTACTTCGTACAACATTCTTCCATAACCATCGCCTAAACAATGATCAGCTGTGAGAGACAAATGAATCCTATGTCAATGACTATCATTAATCCTCGGAAAGAAATTCGTCGAGCTGGGGATTCGAACCGGCGACCCCCTGTTCTCAAGTCCTGTACGCTACCAACTACGCCACAGGGGCTCGACCCGGATCTTGAAGTACCATACTTGAAGATCACTTGGAGCAGATGTTCTGTTACAATATTTTGTCCAATAGCCTCAAACTGCATTAAATCTTTTCAAAACTACAGCAATTTTAGACTCGACCATATTGAATATATGTACAGGCAACAAATTAAATGTGATACAGGTAATAGAACCTGTCATTGATATGATGGAAAACATTGTGGGAAAAGGAGAAAATGCTGGTTACCAGCATTTTCTCCTTTTTCCAAAAATGTTTTCAGAGACCTCAAAGGTCTTGAAAACACGGAATTGTTTTGTAAACGGTTAATTGAAAAATGGTTGAATGGTGTTTTACATCGCTTTCAACATTACTTCAGTCATATCACGGCAACTGCTCACATATCCATGTATTTTCTGGGTTTCACTAATACTAGGCTAGGGCTGTGAGGTGAAAAAATGGAGTAAACAAGAAAGAAATTAGAACCAAAATTTTAAGAAGATGCGTCCATTTTCCTCGTGACACTGCAAAACTAGCAAAAGCCGAACAGCAATCGAATTGTTCATTCTGGCCCCCAATGTGTGTAGAACTAATATTCTTATCAGAGTAAATTTAGTAGCGCTTTTAGATATGCCCACTTTTTCCCGATGAATTGTTGCCATAGCAACCAGTGTATTAGATTTCGGATTGATTACAATAGCTATCTAACAAAAGATAGTCACGGGGGGGATGTGGGATTTTCAAGTTCAAAACATTGTGCTTGAGTATTTTCCTCCTTTCACTCTGTATTTTTGTATATCGTGTACTTTCATTTGTTCCCTTCTGCCTCGTTTTGGGGGAAGTTTCCTTGGGTTGGTCGATTGGTTGATTGAATGGTGTTTACGCCGCTTTCAACATTTCAGTCAAT
The DNA here is from genome assembly GCA_946811185.2 of Hippopus hippopus. Classification (NCBI taxonomy): domain Eukaryota; kingdom Metazoa; phylum Mollusca; class Bivalvia; order Cardiida; family Cardiidae; genus Hippopus; species Hippopus hippopus. The sequence continues at coordinate 2,903,177 of OX328108.1, read as the reverse complement.
TCACGGCAACAGCTCACATACACATGTATTTTCTGTATTTCACCAGTACTAGATTAGGGCTCTGAAGTGTCTTGCCCATGGACACTCCTACGAAAAACCAAGTGGATCAGGCGAGGCTCGAACCTCCAGGTTATCAGTCCCACACTTTACAACTACGCAACGCAGGACCTCGGGTTTTCTTAGGCAAGACACTTTAGTACCCTAGCTTACTACTGAAGATATGCGTTAATAGGTGAGCACTAGCTGCGTTATGACTAGAAAATGTTGAAAGAGGGGTAAAATATTGTTAAAGCCTTAGGGTGCTTAGCACGACTCAAGGTCCTGTTTCGGACAGTGTAGATCAACATCAGACTGCACAGAGCGTTCTATATTCATTTGTTCTATTTCGCACAATGTTTTCAAAATCCTTTTTTTTTTCTAAGGCTCTTAAAAGCTCGGAATCGTAGAGCGCTAAACAAGACAACTTCAATTTTCGTCGCGTATCGGCGATCTATGTATCTTTTCAATGTATAACAAAAACGTAAGAAATTATAAAATATGATTTTTTTTTTTTTGTTTATTTTTGTATGTCAAAATAAATGCAAATTCAGTCGTGGTTCTGTCCCTTTTCATGCTCTATGAATGTACAGACAAGACAAGAGCACCGCATGCGGTTGCCAACGCTCGACTGAAGTTGCTTTTAGGAATAAATTAATTTTAGGTGAAAATTCCACGTCAAAAAAGGGGCATAAATGTGTCAAAAATATTTGAGCCAGGCTTAATGCATCTGCGAAAAGTATCGACCCAGGTCAGCCTGCGCAGTCCGCGCACGCTGGCCTGGGCCGAAACTTTTCGCTATGGGTCAATTTTCTGTATGTGAAAGGATCGGTGTACTAATTATGAAGTCGGTTGTTTAAAAAAGTGGCTATTATGGATCCATACTTATGTGATGGATTACTGGAAATCACGCATCACGTAGATGCGTTAAGCCCCCTTTTGCCAGAGTGCGGCTCATTTAAATGGTTACCTGCCCCCCATTGTATAGGTTCCCCTTTTGACCCCCAAGCTGGTGAATAAATTAAACTAAAGATTTCCAGCCAATAGTGAAAACCTAAAGTTTACGATTTAAAAAATATGCTCGTCTGACAAATCTTACCTTATCGGACAGTGTAGATCCAAGATCAGACTGCACGTTCTGTGCAGTCTGATCTTGATCTACACTGTCCGCAAAAGCTCACAAAGTCGCGCTTAGCAGCCTAAGTAGTAACAGTTAACAATTTGTGTGAGTTTGACCATAGGCCTCTGAAACTCCATTGGTCCATCACGGTATAACTGATTGTTCATTATCGGACACCCTTACTATAAATAGCACATTGGCGACTCCCTCTTTATCGTATATAGTAAGGCAAGGTGTGCAACGAAATCGAAGAAAATATGACCCCCATGTGTCCTATTAGCTTTCAGAGATGATATTTAACCGAAATGCAACATAGGAGCAGTCGCCACTGTGCTATTTATAGTAACGGTGTTGAAAATTTCAATATTCCGTTATACATACAGGCGATGCACCAACATGCTTTTATAAGTGTTCAATGATCGACCAAGGAAAATTTTCGTATTCTGTGATAGATCAATGGAGCTTCAAAGGCCTGTGGTTTGAAGTCAGTAATAACAGAGATATTGTAAAATGTCAAAGTTTTTGCATGACGACGGCGCCAGGACTATGACAATACCTCGAATTTTTCTTTGAAAACAGCCGAGCTAATAAGACAATAGTTGACTGCAAAGACCTTGAAAAAATATCAGTGTTTACAAGAGGACAATCTTTTAAACTTGCACATAATGAAAACGATTGCAGACGACAAACTAAAGGATGAGATTCATCTTCGAAAGGACAGAAAACTTGGTGGGGAATTAAGAAATTTCTGGTAAGCAGAAATTTCTCCTTTTTTAACAATGCTTTCAAAACTCTCTTTCCTCGGTGTCGTTTTAACGTATGGTTGTTTGGTAGAGTATTATGATTAAATCTCATCACCAAACGACAGAATTGAAGACTTATCCAGGTTCAAAGTGTTACAGACGACAAATTAGCCCTTTCGGCGCCATAGGCGAAAACGGTGACTTTTGCGGACGGCACAGATCAAGATCAGACTGCACAGAACGTCTGATCTTCGATCTACACCGTCCGCTTGTGTAGTCAAGACTATACAATCAAAATCTTTGTAACTTTCAACGGATTGTATTTAGAGCCGTCTGAAGAGGTCGAGTTTATGTATTTAGCGCTGAAAGAGTTAAATGTGGCTAAATGATGAGATTTGTCTCTGAAGGGGTGGAAAACATTATGGGGAAAAGAAAAAGCTGGTAACCTGCTGGGTAACCAGCACCGTTAAAGCTACATATATTGTCTCGTCTGGAATGCTTTCAGCCAGCACAAGTCTGAAATCCTGTCATGTTGTAGTATACTACTCGATTCCACAGACTGCCTTTCTTTAACTCTTTCCCAAACGACAAATTTTAGACTCTTCCAAACTGAAAGAGGTTGCAGACGACAATTTTAAATATGATCGAAATGGGGGAATGTTCTCCAAATGGGTAGAAAATACTGTGGGTAAAGGAGAAATTGCTCTTTACGAGCAATTTCTCCTTTTTCCTCAGAGTTTTCAAAAGACTTGTACTGCAGACACGTAAAAACAAGGGCTTGTTTGGGAAAGGGTTAAGGGAACACCTATACATGTACTCCATTGCTATAGGAGCTAGCTTTTGTAGCGACATGGTAGACCGTTCGCCTTGGGACCTAGAGGTCCTCGGCTTGAAATCCCTTCCCTGGAAGATTATGTATCAAATTTGTTACAATATTGAAAAGGGTTAAACCTTACCACACAATCCTATATTTAAACGACTCTGAAGATGAAACTTTTGAAAACATTGTGGAGAAAGGAACCAACATTTTCTCCTATTCCCACAACGTCTTTCATAGACAGACTTAATTTGTCGTCTGCAAATGCTTCCAATTTGGACAAGTGTAAAATTTTGCCGTTTGGTAAAGGGTTAAATAATTACATTATGTAACTCAACCTTTAGTGTCTTTCTTAGAAAATGAATTCTCTTTAGAACAAGGTTAAAACCGTATTGAGCGGTTTTAATACTTGCTGAGAGAGTTCTTTCCTCTCCTGATTTTTATTCTAAACTGTTTAAAGCAGTGATTCTACAGCAGTTCAATATTAAATATAAATGGACCATGCTCTGTGAAAGGTGGCTTAATGCATCTGCAAAAAGTATCGACCCAGGTCAGCCTGCGCAGGCTAACCTGGGTCGATACTTCTTGCTACTGGTCAAATTTCTGCGTGTCAAAGGATGAGTTAACTTCTAGAATCAGTCGTTTGTTTGATAAAATAGATTCTATGGATCTATAATTATGTGATGACTTCCACGGTAACATGTATCACGTAGATGCATTACGTACCCTTTTGCCAGAGCATGGCTCATATATAAATATCCATAGAGTTGTATGTTTAAAGAGTTGCTGCCATGTTCGTTTTCCACAAATACATTTTAAAAAGTCTAAGGCACACAAAATAGAATGTGGTCTAAAAGACAAGCAAAAAATATCAAAACAGCACCAACTGGAGAAAAAAAAAGTTTCCAAATCAGGTCCATGATTGATGAAGAATGCCATTACTTGCTGGACTGCCCATTTTATCCTTCTGAGACAACCCCAAGTCAGGTTTGGGAAAAGCCCTTTTCAGCATTTTTGTTTTGAAAATTTTGCCTTTCATATATTCTTCTCGCCTTCCATTACTAGTCAGATCAAGCGGCTGGTCCGAGGTTTGATCCATTTGAGCGTACATGCTGCCAAAAGTATCGGTTTTTGGTCCCGGTGAATTTGGCTGAAACTCGTCCACTGTTAAGGCATCTTGAGAGGGACGTAAAAGGGGCACCGTTTCACCGTTTCTGTAATGTTCGTTGATGATATCCACACCGTTATTATGATATCCATTTTCCACACCACTTCTTTCATCGATCACTAGTTTAGCGTCTATGTCATCATTCCTTAAAGCCATATTTGAACTGTAATCCACTTCCGGTGCATCACTTACGACAGCCGGAAACACAGTGTTTTCATTCACACATTTTGGGGCTCCATCATTATTAATACTTTCATCAATATCTTTACTACACGGTTCACTGATTGTATTAAACAATTTCCCATAACCTTCGTTCACGTCAAGAACGCTATTGGCAGCACATTCCGGGTTTGGGGACACAGGCAACCCCTGATTAGATTCAGTCACTTTGGGTGTTTGCCCATACAGTGGCGTGGATGGTGAAGCCACTTGACATATCTCTAGATTGTCTCCAACCTTAGCTTTAGCTTCATCAGGCTGACTTACTTTGGAATTACACTCTTTGCTGCCCTTATCACTTACACCATCATGTTTGTTTTCTTTATACTTCGGTCCGATGTTTACAGAGTCTTCAGTATCGTTTTGCTTGGTCTTTTCAATAGTATTTACTTCGTCAACACTTTCACCCTTTTTATCTGCTTTACAAATTTTTGGTTCCACTTTGGTTTCCTCTTGTTTTGGTTTTCTTCCTTTCTTTGGTGTTTGTGTTGTGTTTCCTGATTGTTCAGTCTTTGTAGCTTTCCGTACATATTTTCGTTTCACTCTTTCCCCTGTTTCACTGTTCACTTTGCCTGTATTTTTCGCATTACTTTTGTTTTCAGTTTCACCTACACTTTTACTAACTGTTTCACTGTTACTCATTGTTTCACTTTTTTTCTTTCGTCCTCGCTTCTTTTTCTCTGGCAACTGTTCCATACCTGGGTGCTTACCTGATATTACTAAATTACCTGTTTGCATATCATTTACATTAACACGCCCAGCTTTCTTTTCAGCAACCTCACTCTTTTTCTTTCTCCCTGGACCACCACGCCCCTTTGGCCGGGTCCCTTTTCCCGTTTCACCGTTTTCTTGAAAATCAAACACTGTGTCACGATTTGTTTTGGGGGTTACGTTTTCAGATTCTGCGACATTTAATGGCTGAAACAATGATATGGATATAGAGCCAGGGCTGATCTGGGGTGTGGATTTAGTGTCAGTATTACTATACACCACAGTTTTCTCACTGTTGTCATCGTGAAACATATTACTGAAGTCTTTTTCTGCAGTTTGAATTCCACCTTCATCATGTTTGTTCACAAGTTCGTTCAAGTCTGATTGTGAAGAACTATCACCGCCTGTGTCAACAGAAATAGCACCAAACTCATTGGAACAATTAAGTGTTAGTTTAGCAAGCTGCTCTTCTGACTCAGACATTGCTTCCATAACAGAACTGTCTACAGAGGCAACCAACATTCTCTTTTGTTTCTTTCTCCCAGCAATTTCTTTACGTCTTTCATTAGCGCTAGATTTAGCACCCACAGTTGTCTCAGCTTCAAAATCAGGCACAACGTCATCTGGGCCATCGGGCAGTTTTCTTTTCCTGTATTGTTTTCTTTTTTTCTTAGGCTTGTCCTGGCCATTCAAGAGTTTTTGTTCAACGACTAAAATCTTTTCTGGTGAGTCTTTCTCCACACAAATTAGTTCTGGAATTTTTCTCGGAATTTTACATTCGAAGACCGTGTAATACAATCGGAGTGGAGCTCTCTGAAAGAAGAAAGGAATCAATTCTTTACCACACGATCCCGAGTTTTAAGGACTGTGAGAAAGAGGCGCTTTAAAAACGTTATGGGAAAATGAGAAAATGCTGGTAACCAGCCTTTTCTCCTTTTCCAACAATGTCTTCTACCCTTTTAGAGACAAATCCCACCATACGAGCCATATTTAATTTGTAGTCTGCAAATGCTTTCAATTTAGACAAATGCTTAATTTTGTCATTTGGTATATGGCTAATTATCATCGACCTACCACAAAAATATGATTGGAAGAAAAATGTCGTTAAAAGTATGGTAAACTTTCGCAGCCAAAAAACAATTCCAGCAGCAGTTAAATTGTCGTCTGCTTTTGTTTTGCATTTGGACGATTGCAAAAATTTTATGTCTATTGGTAGAGAGTTAAACCTATCGTTCAGCCTTATTTGCTGTACCTAGTGTCTATTTTTAGCAACAAGGATATATCTAGACGCTCGGGAAGTTTGACTCGTTATATTTACTACTGAAAAAACGTATCTGACCAATGAAATGAGAAAACCATCCATTATCACATAACCTCTATTGTTTACAGTGTAATATACCCAGCACGAATTTTCTTATGTTATACACGTTTGATATCACAATGGTGTGACGTCATTTTAGAGGTAAATTTTGTACGTATTTTATAGAAGTGTAGGGGTTCTACGGATATTACCGCGGGTGCATCATAGATGGTTTTACATATTAAGATCTATAATTTTTGAAATATTGTCATGTGATTATTGGTAACCAGTACCTTCTTCTTTTCCAACAATGTTTTCGATGCTATCACAGACAATTCTGACTATTTCAGCAATATTTAATTTGTCGTTTGCAAATGCTCTCAATTTAGATCAGTCTAAAATTGCTCAAATTGTGAGATTTATCTCTATAGAAAACACTGTATAAACGCAAATTAAACAAACACCTACCCGTGTCCATGTGTAGATATAAGCAATGTCCATTAATGTGTAATAGTCTGGTAGCGGTTCTGCTGTGTGAAATACATCAATCTGTGGGGAAAAAGGAAATTGTAGAGTAATAGAAGATTGACTGATTGATTGTTTGATTGGTGTTTTACATCGCTTTCAAACTTTTTCAGTTATATGACGGCGATTGCTCACATATCCATGTATTTACTGGGTTCTAATAGTCCTATAATATGAAGAAAATTTGCACAAAGAAAAAAGTTTCGACCATGGTCATATAAGATAACAAAGAAAGAGAGGGACACAGAGGGACAGAAAAAGAGAGAGAGAGAGAGAATGAAGGAATTAATGAAGGAAGGAATGAATGAAGGGAGGAAGGAAGAAGAAAGAAAGAAAGAAAGAAGGAAGGAAGCAAGCAAGCAAAGAAAGAAAGAAAGCAAGAAAGAAAGAAAGAAAGAAAGAAAGAAAGCAAAAAAAGATAGAAAGCAAAGAAAGAAAGAAAGCAAAGAGAGAAAGAAAGAAAGGGAAGGAAGGTTCGGGACAGATAGAGAGAGAAAATGAGCTAGAATGAAAAAAAGATAGGGCGGAAAAATAATTTAGAAACATATAAAAGATCACAGAAAAGGGAAAAAGCTGTTATACTTGAATACAACTTCAAAGTAGCATCTGTGATGAAATATGCACACATCTGTTGCGCAATAGTTTTTAACCCCTAGGCTGCCAAGCGCGACTCATTGACCTTTTGCGGACAGTGTAGATCAAGATCAGACTGCACAGAAAGTGCAGTCTGATCCTTGATCTACACTGCCCGATAGGAACGAATTTTCCCACAAAAAATATCAGTGAATATAGCAAAATTTTGGCTTTTACTTTCGGCTTAAAAGTTTCACTTTATTTATTTCGCAGGGTAAGGGTTAATGTAGCTATCAGAGATAAAGCGCTCGACTGATAAGCCTTTTTTGCTGCTACTTTTATAGTTTGATATTAACCCTTAACCTGCTGAATTAGTTAGATAAAACTTTCAAGCCGAGAGTAAACACCCGAATAACGTTATTTAAAACTTGTGTTTTGGGGAAAAATATCTCCTTATCGGACAGTGTCGATCAAAGATCTGACTGCACGTTTTGTGCAGTCTGATCTTGATCTACAGTGTCCACAAAAGGTTAGTAAGTCGCGCTTAGCAGCCTAAAGATTAATGGAGAAGTTCAGATCAAAAAGTCTTTGTCTAAATCATACATTATGCATATGCTAAGGACCATAAGGTTAAACGAACTTCACAGTTACATGAGAGCCATACTCTGGCAAAAGGGGGCTTAATGTATCTCCCGAGATGCATGATACCAAGCAAGTCCTCACATAATCATGGATCTATAAAGTCCATTCTGTCTAACAACCGCCTAAATCATTAGGTAAACTGGTCCTTCGACATGCAGAAAATTGACTTATGAATAGCAAAAAGTTTCGGTCCAGGTGCAGCCGGTGTAATGCAGAGAAATGACCCTCCCCTACAAAATGACCCATGGGTCATTTCACTACGTAGAGGAATGACCCGGGTCATTATTCTACGTAGAGAAATGACCCCAGACCGTAGAAAAAGGACCCCCCTCTAGCTGTAGTATAGTAGTAGTAGAAGTAGTAGTAGTAGTAGAAGTAGTAGTAGCAGCAGCAGCACCTGTAGTAGTAGAAGTAGTAGTGGTAGTAGTAGAAACATCAGCAGCATCAGCAGCAATAACAATGTTAAGGCAAAAAGGGGGTAGTAGAAGTACGAGTAGTAGTAGCAGTAGTAGTAGTAATGGTAGTAGTAGTAGTATCAGCATCAGCAGCAACAACAATGTTACAGGGGAAAAAAGGGGGGGGGTCATTTCTCTACGGGGGTCCTTTCTTTTCATGAGGGGGTCATTCTACTACAGCTAGAAGGGGGTCCTTTCTCTACGGTCTGGGGTCATTTCTCTACGTAGAATAATGACCCGGGTCATTCCTCTACGTAGTGAATGATGGGTCATTTTGTAGGGGAGGGTCATTTCTCTGCATTACACCGGCCGTCAGATTTAACCGATCTAAATTTACCGCCGACATGTGCATTATACACACAGAAGTCGGCCCTGACGATCATATACGAAATATCCCGAGATTGATAGACGGAGAATGCCGGAAATTACCGGTTTGTTTTTTTAAACCCCAATACAGCTTTAATCATAATGCAACAAACACGATGTCCGTCTTTTGGTAATGGTTTAGCTTTAACTTAAACTATTTATCAAACGACAAAATTTTAGACAAGTCCAAATTTAAAGCATCTGCACACGATAAAATAACAGTGACTCAAAAATTGAAACTTACTTTCTGGGAAATGGTAGAAAACATTGTGGGAAAAGGAGAAAATGCTGGTTACCAGCATTTTCTCCTTTTCCCACAATGTTTTCAAAAGCTTTCTTTCTCAGGGCCGTAAAGAGTCGGGATTGTGTGATAAAGGTTAAATCTTACCTCGTATTTCAGCTTCAGATCAAATTTCATTCGGATAAACTTCTTCAGGTTTCCAACGGAAAAGGCAGCCGGACACGACAGGTATCGAACATCGCTGATCTGAATAAAAAGACAAACCTGGCATAATACCAGCAAACCTCCACCACTATACATTCTATCCATATGTGTAGCATTGTTTTATGAGTGAACAGAAAATTGGTTTGATTTGGAGTTTTACGCCATATGAACAGCTTAGGTCATATTACGGCAGTCAGTGCACCTACCAATCTGTTTCCTGGGTTTCTCACACCAGTACTGACATAACTTTACTCTGTTATCAAGTCTAGCCGATAACTGTTAAGACAGTGGTGGGTGGGCAAGTTGAATTTTGTTCACCTATATATTGGGACAATGAACAACAACACCAACAAAAAGTAAACTAAGCTACAGTTATACTTGTTACAAAAAACGTCACTCATTATATGAAAAAGTATGTAACTGTACATAGGCCAGAGGTCCAAATAATCGAATAAAAAATATCGCAATCGGAATTAAGATAGGATTAAACTGCCTTTCTTGGATTTTGAAAATCTATTGAGAAAAAATATCTTCAATAAAAGTTTTGTTTCCGACTCGAAATGATTTCACCCACCTTTATATTCTCTGGTCCATCATGTCCATGTATGGAAGATGGCGTTTTGAATGGAATACCTCTGTAAATACAAAATCAACACATTAAAAACTATGGAAATTTATTTTTGTCTTTTGACCTAGTTTTAGTATTCTTTTCTACTGGTGACTAACACTGGGACCGACCGTACAATAACAGCCTGTCATCTTCACATTAATTTCCATACTTTTAAATGGTATGATTTATATTCAAACTCATTTTAGCACCTACATTTTTTTCCTTTTGGCCGCTACTGGGCCTTTAAGTTTGTATTTACGGGGACCACTACTTATTATCAAAACTTTTAGCTGACTTTTTTGTTGAATTTTTCATTCTTGAAAAAATTACTTTCAAAATCTTCGACCACATTTTAGACTGTAACGAATTCTAAAAGATACATGGAGGTAGATTTTGAAGCAATGTTCACTTACTCGGCGCAAAGTTCCAATGACAGACTGATCTTCTCGTCCTCTGTGTATATAATCCGGTCGTGAAACTCTGTACCTCTGTCCTCGCTCGGTGGTTGGGGAACTGTAGTAAGATAAAAAGTTTTAACTATTTACCAGCCTTTTGAAAACATTGTGGGAAAACGCTCGACTGCATGTGCTTGATTTTCACTGAAAAATTTATGTCGAAAAAGGGCCGCCCCTGTTCATCAGTTCCCCTTTTGATAGTTAACAACTTACATAAGTTTGAAGTAAATATCTTAAGTAATAACAGAGATACTACAAAATGTCAGTTTTCGCGCAACAACGCAGATGACGTCAGGGCTATGGCAATAACTCGTCGTTTTCTTTGAAAAAAGCCAAGCTTTAAATATCTGCTGCGATTATTTGGCACTCTCAGGGTTAATTCGGTACCAACCGACAATTTTTTACCCTTCCAAATGGAGAGCATCTACAGATGACAATTTCAAAATTGATAAAAAATAACTGGCTTTCTATCATATCAATGGTGTTGTGCAGTCTGATCTTGATCTACACTGTCCGCAAAGACAACTATAGATGTCAAAAGGCGCCTTAAGATGTTAAGAACAAGTATAATGAAAGAGAGCCACAGACCTCCGAAAGAAGGAATTTTCCTTGCCATAGAAAAAAATAATACGAAAGAGCGGTGGAAATGGTGGACGAAAAGTACAATAGGGAAAAAGACCTCGGGCGAACACGAAGCAGAGACTCAGAAAATACCTGAAGCAAAACAAACTAAGCCGAATACAAGTTGGCTTCTTTAAAAAAGAAGCCAGGAGAGGTCAGCATCAATGTTTACAAATAGTTTATTGGCTATTAATTTCAATATATTTTGGTACATGTAAACAAACAAGTTGGACATTCAGTGAATGAGGAGAGAAAAAAAGCCGCAGCGTAGAAACCTCTCATGCAGTACATGGCAGTCACGTGACCTTCTTCCCGCGTTTCCAAGTCGCGTGATCTTTTCCCGCGGTGTTCTTTCTCCTTTTTAACGAAATTCTTTTTTTTTCCTTTTGCTTAGATTATTCAGCTTAATAAAAAAAAAAAATACATTTATGAGCGAGGACGTTTGCAATCAAATCAACAGAACAAATCTCTTTTGAAATCCGTGAAATAAAAACAAACCACGTCTATTTCCTATTTCAGTTTTTTGATTTCGGTTTATTTATAAAACTATGACGAAACAGACTGTGTATCAGAATAATTTCGCAAAGAAAATGGATTTAGACAGCAATTTCTGAGACAGTCTGCCTTTTAAACTCACCACTGTTGGAGAGGTCTGATGACCTCTCCAATGAAAGTGGGCGAAACGACCTAACTTCCATGTGAACTCTTCAAACGGTGAGCACATCTTATTAACGTTAGTTGCCTTTAGCATGAACGATTAGTTGATTGTATGGTGTTTGAAACCATTTTCAACATTATTTTACTTGTATCGCGGAGGCCAGTGCGCTATCCATGCTTTCATGGAATTTCTTTTAACAGTACTTTGCACAATATTCTCTGCAAGCCACTGGCTGCTTTTCCACATCTATCACTATCAACTATCACCGAAGCAATGGCCAGCGGTGAGAGAGGCATGAATCCTGTCACAATGACTATTATCAATCCTTGGAAAGAAACTGGCCAAGCCGGGGATCGAACCAGCGACCCTATGTTTTCACGTCCTGTACTCTACCGTTTGCACCACGGGTATGGTCGGCTTTGCGTGTACGAGCAGTCAGATCTTGGATCTACACTGTCCGCTATTTCGTAATATTTGTTCCGGCAAAGCCTGCCTCCAGAATTTGGGCTTTTGACACCAACTAAAACTCTGTTAACTTTTTACCGAACGACAAAAGCTTAGATAAAAGCATCGATAGACAAAAAAAAAAAGAAAAACGCAGCTGAATGGAAAATGAAAACATTGTGAGAAAAGGAGAAAATGCTGGTTACAAGCACTTTCTCCTTTTTTCCCACAGTGTTTTCAGAAACTTCCTCTGTCAGGGCCGTTAAAACTCGGGACTGTGTGGTACAGAGGGTTAAACGATATATGTACATACCTCCCGAGTTGTCGTGTAATGCGTAATACTCCCGCCTTCTTTTCATTTCACCTACAAGATAGATTAGTTGTAAGCATAAATATATCAACCTTTTTACGAAATGTTTTAGCCGAGCCCCGGTAGCGTACAGGACTTGAGAACAGGGGGTCGCTGGTTCGATCCCCGGCTCGGCTTATTTCTTTCCGAGGACTGATGAGAGTCATTGCAACAGGATTCATTCCTTTCTCGCACCGCTGACCATTGTTTCGACGATGGTTATGTGGGAAAGCAGCCAGTGGCTTGGAAAGAATATTGTGCGGAGTACTAGTAAAAGGAACTCCAGGAAGGCATTGATTGGTGCACTGGCCGCCGCGATGTAACTGAAATAATGTTGAAAATGGCATTAAACACCATAAATCAATCAATCAACCAAATGTTTTAATGGCCCGAGGGGAAAAAAAAGCTTTTTAAAACATTGTGGGAAAAGAAGAAAATGCTGGTTACCAGCATTTTCTCCTTTTCCCACAATGTTTTCTACTATTTCAAAGACAAATACCATTACTTGAAGCACAATTATGTTGTTGTCTGCAACTTGGACAAGTTTAGAATTTTGTTGTATGGTAAACAACTAACAAAAATGTGTTTGTATGCACCATTTGTTTTCTGAAACCAATTTGTAGCAAGTGACTGCTGCTTTTCCCGTAGCCTGGGTCTAGACTGTAGTAATCTTTTAATCACTCCGAATCTTCTTTCACAGTCCATACAGATCTGTGGCGAAACGGTTTATCGTTGCCGTCATCATTACCTTATTTTTGATAAAGTAACGTCCGAATATATAAAAGGAAAAAATGATAGGGCTACCTTTCCCGTTGTGTACGAATAAAGCCATCTTAGTGTCAGAAAGTCGTCTATTTGTACGATGATGGTGTAACAATATACCAGTAACGTTAGAAAATTGTTTGGTTCATGTCTATTTTACCATCCAGTTGGAGAGCATTTGCAGATTATAAACTTCAACGTGGCTCAAAAGACGACGTTTCTCTTTTAACGGGAAGAAAATGATGATAATAATTGCGACAGGATTCATTCCCTTCTCACCGCTGAATATTGTTTCGACGATGCTTATGTGGGAAAGCAGCTCTTGGCTTGGAAATTGAGCTATATCAATTACAAGAAACTCGATGTAAATTAACTCCTGGATAACAAGAATAAATGGTTTGGTCGCCTTACTATGACAGATGTGTATATCACGGACAAAAAATACGTGTAGTTACAAAGCAACTTGCATTATAATGATTTTATTTTGAATCTAAAGATGATAAAATTCGCAGCTTTGTCACGATCATCAGTTTTGACAGTTAACCCATTACCTGCTAAATATGTGAAATGAAACTTTAAAGTCGACAGCAAAACCCTAAATTTTGCTATTTCAAATGTAGTATTTTAAGAAAAATACTTCCATATGGGACAGTGTAGATCAAGATCAGACTGCACGTTCTGTGCAGTCTGATCTTGATTTACACTGTCCGCAAAAGTTCCTTGAGTAGCGCTTAGCAGCCTACGGATTAATTGCACGGCAAATTCTGGGTCAGAACTGTTTTAGAAAGGAGATGTATAATTACACAGCTTTGACTAAATACGGCACTATTTTCGTGTCTAAAACGTGTGTAAGATAAGAAAATTCGTAATGGCTGCTTTACTCTGAAAATAAGAGTAGCTCTGTCCGGTACAGATAAGAATACACTTACTTTTATAAAGACCAGGAACAAGTTTGTATACAAGATCTTGCAAGGTTTTGTCTGATCTGAAAAATACATATCAAATATAGTAAACTTTCGCTCATTTAAATTTTAATCCATTTCTGCAATGATCAACAATGTAAGTTTACCAAGACAAGGGTAAATGCACACAGGTCTAATGTTTGTTTATTTTTTACCAGTTGACAAAATTCTTAACTTCTCCAGTTCTAAAACTTTTGCAGACCAGAACTAAATGAGCAATGCTCTGTGAAAAGGGGGTTTAATGCATCTGCAAAAAGTATGGACCCATGTCAGCCTGCGCAGTCCGCGCAGGCTGACATGGGTCCATACTTTTTGCTATTTATAAATTTTCTGCATGTCAAAGAACAATACTACCTCTGGATTCAGTTGACTGTTGGTTAAAATGGACTTCAGTGATCCATACTTTATGTGACGACTTCCTTGGTATAATGTATCACGGAGTGTAAGGCTCAACTGTTTTCAATTCGGACAAGTCTAAAAATTTGTTTTGTTTGGTAAAGAGCTTAGCATTAAATCCCCAATTGCAGTCGAAAATAAACAATGAGGGTATTAGAATGCATTTAAATTTAAATCGTACAATTTTAAAGAATGAAAGTTATTGCGAAGATGTTAATCTATTTTTGTACGGTAGGCCCAAGTGTTATTCGCTGGCGAAAGAAAAATAATCTTAAAAGTAGGCAGAAAGTAGCCAGGTCACTTTCTTTTTTGTTAGGTTTTTACCTGGTTTTGAAATTCATTTTTCTGCCATCGACTAACACTTGGACCGACCACACAGTAACAGATTATCATCTTCACAATAATTCCCATACTTCTAGAAAGGTATGATTTAAATTAAAATGCATTTTTACACCCATTTGTTTACTTTTGGCTGCTATTTGGGCTTTAACCTTAGGAGGACCACTAGGCCGGTTTATTGACCTACACGGTAGACACAGGGCGATATCCAACAGCGACATCTATCCAACACAGACAGTCGCTATTAATTATGCAAATAAGCTGTCATTTTTCACCTGTCACACAATGAAAAGTACAATCCATCTCACCTGATGTATTCAAGGGGGCGTGTCTTATGGACCATTACGTCACAAACGGGGCAGTACTTGCTCGTGTCCAGGTAACGTGTGATACATGTTCGGCAGACTGAAATGAAAACACAAACAACTTATGCAGCACTTTGTTTTTCTTTGCTCAATATAAGCCGATTTTAACACAAGCATTCTTTCTTTCTTTCGTTTTACGTCTTTCTGTCTATCTGTCTGTCTGGCTTATTGTCCCCCACTCTCTCTCTATCTCTCTGTCTCTCTCTGTCTCTCTCTCTCTCTTCAAAGTTTTCACGTCTAAACCACATCGAGATCAACTCTGTACCAAACGAAAGCAAATTGGAGTCGTCCAGAGCATTTGCAGACGACAAATTAAATGTGGTAAGAATCATGAGATTTGGCTGTGAAAGAATTGGAAATATTTTGTGGGAAAAGGACAAAATACTGGTTACCAGCATTTTCTCCTTTTCCCACAATATTTTCAAAAGCTTTCCTTGTTTCAGGTTGTTAAAACTCGGGATTGTGTGGTAGAGGATTAAACAGGGAGACTCGATTCAACTATTTGCTTCTAACAGGCATTCTGTCCATTTTTCACAACGTTTTGTAACCTTACAGAAACAAATTCCATCATTTAATTTGTTATTGTCTGCAAATACTTTCAATTTAGACAAGTCTGAAGTTTATTCGTCTGGTAAAGAGTACAAAAACAATGCAGCAGAAGTTCTGTTTGCAAACATAAAGTATGTTCGTTCAGGGTCATACTTCGAGTTTATTGATTTATTCGAAATATCGCTTTATTTGAATTATCGGGTCTCAATGTACTCGAGCAAGTGGAAGATATGAGTCTAATCTACTCGACTTGAGTTTCCCAAACTGTGAAACAACGTTTTGTTTTAATACAACAGAACAGAGCAGAACAGAACAACATTTAACGAACCTGTGGAAGAAGGCGTTTAAAAACAATGTGGGAAAACATTTTCTTTGGTTTTTAAGATCTACGACCCCTAACGCTCGTATTAAAGGACAGAAGCTGCCGAGATTGGCCGAATAGCCTTTACGAAAAAGTCGATGCTACACGATATTTACCGATGAGTTAGTGAGTCTACGGCCCCTAACTCTCATATTAAAACACGGAAGCTACCGAGATTGGCCGAATAGCCTTTACGAAAACGTCGATGTTACACGATTATTAACAGGTTAGTAAGGGGTCGTAATCCTTTAAAGACAAATATTATCATATGAGCATTTACAGTGATTTTTTTCGTCTGTAAATGCTTTCAAAGCGAACAAGTTTTAAAAAAAAAGTCGTCTGGTCCAAATTTACGACATCTCTCTCTCGCTCCCTCCGTCTTTCTCACTCTTCTTCTTCTTTTTCTTTTTCTTCTTCTTCTTCTTCTCTTCAAAAGCGCAAAAATGTTGGTCGTATGACAAATATTTGCACAATAACTTTTCCATGTTGTCTTGCTGCCGTAAAGAGGCTCTTAATATTTACGACCATTGTTCATTTCCTGTGTAATACAGCATTTAAAAACAGCGTTTAACATCATATAGGCGACAGTGTATGTCGTAAAATGTAATAGCGAGTCATGTTTTTGTGCAAACTTGTTAATGTTTGAGTGTTGGAAAATTGTTAAAAAATGTTTGAGCGTTAGAAAATTGTTAAAAAAAAAAAGATGTTGCTTCCGAGAAATTATATATAGAGAGGATAATCAGCTGGTTGTGTGTGATATTAAAAATCTGTCACTAGAATGGGGTGTGATGCGGTTGAAAAAAAGAGTCCAAAGGACGAGTTTTTTAACCGCATCAAACCCCATTTGAGTGAAAGATTTTAATATCACACACAACCAGTTGGTTATCCTATTTATTACATTCCTAATTCATCATTTTTTATTCTAATAATTATCAAGAATGGTACAATATGAGCAATATAGGAAAAAAAATAGTCCTAGCAAACACTGTAAAACTATATCTTCACTAGTGATGATACCATAATTATCATCACTAGTGGTGTTATTCAGTGTGAGATCCCAGTAATTCCCTGATAGGAATATAATAAAGTATAATAACATGTTTTTGTGCAAACTTGAACATGTTCGAGTGTTGAAAAATTCTTAAAAAAAGATATCACTTCCAAGAAGTTATCTTTATTCCTTTACTAAACAACATCGTGTTTTACTGACCCTGAGTAAAAGACAGACTTTTGAAAACTTTGTGGGAAAAGAGAAGATACTAGTGATCTGCATTTTCTCCGTTTCCCCCAATGTTTTACCCTTTCGAAGATAAATTACGTCAGTTTGGCGAAAATAAATTTGAACTCTGCAAATCAAAACTTTCGAAGCCAAACCCAGTTACATGCCACTTTGGACAGACATATGAGATACATGGAGCTTCGAGAAATCGAGTGCCATATGGTAATCATAAATGCGGACTGAACATTATTAAAAAACGTATGTCATACATAATTCTAATACCTTCGTGCATGCTTATCACAAAATTTTTGAAAGTTCCGTACAGGATTATTTACCTGGATCCAAACAGAACATTTCCAGGAATCAGTTGTGCAAGGACATTTAAACATAAATGCAAACCAAAATTTTCGAAGTGTTTGAAAATTTTAAAAGCTAAGGTGAAAGGCAGGTAATTCATTTCATGCAAGCGAATTATAACAAATTATTTATACTAATAATTACTGTGTATTTGAACCGTCTTTTTTAACCCCTTACAACAGATTTTCCAGTTTTCGACCCTGAGAAAGAAGGATTATCAAAACACTGTGGGAAAAAGAGAAAATGTTGATTATCTGTATTTAATCAATATTAAATAATGTCAATGCAGATAATCAACATTTTCTCCTTTTCCCACCATGTTTTTCATCCGTTCAAAGACAAATCCTATCATTTTAGCAACACTTACTTTATCGTCTGCAAGTGCTTTCAATTTGGGCCAGTCTTATTTTCTTTTTTTGTTGTTTGATAGAGAGATGCCTAAAAAATGCAATATGTCGTAATATTTACATACATGTGTTACAATATTTACATGAATGCGTCAGACTATCTAAATGCAAGTGAACAAAATAATATTCGCCATGCTCTGTGAAAAAGGACCTTAATGCATTTGCAAAAAGTATCGACCCAGGTCAGCCTGCGCAGTCCGCGCAGGCTGACCTGGGCCGATACTTTTTTGCTGTTAGTCAATAATCTGCATGTCAAAGGACCAGTGTACCAAATGATTCATCCAATTGTTTACAAAATGGATTTAATGGATCCATAATTATGTGATGACTTGCTTGGTACATTTATTATTATAATGCATCGCGGAGATGCATTATACCTGCCTTTTGCCACAGTACGACTCATGTCAAGGTGCAAAAATCTACAAGTTTACTTACATGAATGTAAACATTCTACAATAGTTGTAGCGTTGATATAGTAACCTCCGCACAGTACACAAATTACGTGAGGATTCAATTCCGTTATCTTTATCTTTGTCAAACGATTCATCTGAAAATAAAGATAATAATAATAATAATATCAACAACAACAGCACTGCATGCGGGTACCAACGGTAGGCTGCAGTTGCTTGATCTTCAGTGAAAATTCTAAATCGTAAAAGAGGCATAACTGTGTCAAAAGTACTTGATAGTTACCTGTCCTTGTATAGGTTCCCCATTTGATAGAACTTTAAGAACTTGTCTAAGTTTGCGCCTGATATTTTCAGCAATTAAAAAAAAGATAGTATAAAATGTCAAAGTTTTTGCAAGACGCAGACGACGCCAGGGCTACAACAATGCCTCGATGTTTTCTTCGAAAACAGCCGAGCTAATCAATATTATACAACAATAATAATAAAAATAATAATCGTCAACATCATCATCATCAGTGAATAAAAACTGAATTGTACGAAGAGACCTGAAACAATTCTTCACTAAAGATATGTCATTTTTTCAGTGAAAAATTGTTTCAGGTCTCTTCGGACAATATTTATCTTTTTAAACGGAAAGATGAATTCCATTTTCTTTCTACAACACAGGAAGTTTCGAAGATTTTTTTAAATCCATTACGGTTCAGAACTTTAATTGTAATTCCTTGTACAATTTTCTTAATCCCTACAATAAACTGAAATTTCCAAAAATTAATAGAAATTAAAGAAAATATTTTTCTTAACTCCTACTCTTTGAAGAAATAAATTGGCATTTCAAAAAAATAATAGAAATTAAAGAAAAATAATTTCATTTCGCAGAAGAAAATTAACCTTATCCGCAGTATAGATTCAAGATCTAACCTTAGGTTTACAAACTTTCATAGAAGTGTAACGTTAGGTGACGTTAGGTTTGATTCCGTATTCATCAACCATACTTAAGAACATTCTTGTTCTTATTTTCAAGAATTTTCTAACACACTTCTAATTGGCTAAAACAAATAGTTTAGTCAATCAGAAGTGCAATTTCTATTTGGTACAAATTCTTCGAATTCCTCTCAGCTGTTATATTCTTTGCAGTCTGATTTTGGTCTTAACTGCCCGCAAATGTACACTGAGTCGGGCTTAGATGCAAAGGGCTTAAGCACAATTCAATATCCAAATTGTTTGTCCACAGTTTCATCGATGTGTGGTTGGCGCGCGCCTGAAGGTGTAGGGCCAGAATCAGCAATTATTGTTAATACTCTAACCGTTATCCTGTTGAATAACTAAAATGATTTTTTCAGTTCGATAGCCAAAACCCTAGTATTGTTATTTCAAACATATGTTTTGGGGGAATAATATCTCCTTATCGGACAGTGTAGATCAAAGATCAGACTGCACGTTCTGTGCAGTCTGATCTTGATCTACACTGTCCGCAAAAGGTCAGCGAGTCGTGCTTAGCAGCCTAAGTTTTAATATATGTTGAATCCATTTCCAGAACAAATAAGCTGAGAAGGACAGTAAACAAACATACTGCGGAAAATTTGGGCACTACATCTATTTCGAACAAGCTATTTCTCGTTCTCCTACAATAATGTCCATGTACAAATAATTCAAAGGGCGTTTTCCGTTTCCCCAGTGTTGTTTCTTTTGTGTTGTTTTGTAGAAAACTAAACAATTAACTTTTCTGTACAAATACTCTGAGAAAGACAGTAAGCAAAAACACTGCAGAAATTTTTTATATAAGATCTATTTTTTTTTTTTTTCGATTTGTATTATATTGTAGAAAGATAAAGTTATACAAGATAGGACTGTTTATAAAATGCTTTATTTCGCTGATACATCAACCACAATTTGAAATAAAGTACATTATAACCGCATACACCGAGGGAATTCTGCCTAACTCGGTAAGTATTGCATTTGTTTATAGACCTGTACGAATTCAAGTTTTGTCAAAAATACACAACTTGGCACTCTGTATCAAGCAGTCCCGACTTTCAATGACCCTGAGGAAAAAAGCTGATGAGAACATTATGGGAAAAGGAGACAATGCTTATAACCAACATTTTCTCCTTTTCCCACAAAAATAAAACAAAAAATGTTTTCTACTCATACATAGAAGAAAAATACATATACCATGTATGAAGAAAAGTAATAGATCTATTCAATTCGTCGTTTGCAAACGCTTTCAATTTGGGCAAGGCCACAAATAGTCTGGATCCCTTTTTTTCGAAAAAAATCTGGCCGAATCATCGGGTAGATGGTCCTTTGATACGCAGAAAATTTGTCAATATTAGCAAAACTATATCGGCCAGTATCAGCTTGCGCAGACCGCGCACTGACATGAATCGATACTTTTCTGCAGATGGATTAAACTGAAAATTCACTGAGCATGATTTAAAATACAAATTTCCGCATATCCTGTATGTTGCTTGTTCATTTCAGGAGTGACGTCATTTATGACGAATTATTCTGATGTCACTTTTTACGCAATTATTTGAAAGCACGGCGTCCGTGCCCTGTTCTCGGTACACAGGTGTTCATACATGGGATACATAAGTGAGATTATTGGATTTAGCATTGAATTTATTGTCTACAAACTTGGAATGGGCGTACAATATTATTCTCTAGCGAGTATTTGTGGACTGAAAAGAATTTTTATGGAAATTGAGATACGGTTAAGAGAGATGGTAACCAGGCCGCCAGGAAATATCGTTCGATCAGGGTCCGTATTCATCAACTATTCCTAAGAACACTGTTACTTATAATCTCCAAGATTTTCTAAATTCGAAAGTAACACAACTTCTAAACTTCTAATCAGAATTCGTGTGATGTTCAAATTTAGAAAATCCTGGCAATTAAAGCTAAGAATGTTCATAAGAATGGTTGGTGAATACGGACCCCGGACGAAGGCAAACTCGGACTTTTCGTGATAAAGAGAAAATTGCAATTTTTTATGTAAAATTTCCTGGAGATATTTCTGATCGCTGGATGCCAAATACACCCCTAAATTGTTGGTGGTTGCCGAAAAATTTTCATAGGAAACGGATGTCTAATTCAAGGGTCGACAGGATTTCAGTGATCGGAGTAAATGATTGGGTAACTGTGCCAGAATAGATCTATCAAGGTAAGCTTATTTATTTTCTAAAGTTCTGTTTCTGCGTGATTTAAGACAGGGATGTGATTGATAGAACATGAGAGAGAAGGAAAGTTCCCCCACCCCTCACACATTTCAGTAAATAGTAAAATACACCATTTCTAAGCAGATCCTCATGACCTTGGCCAGTTTTGTATTTTCAGTTTTAGCTTCAAAGAGAGAAAAATCCCTGAAAGGAGGGGAAATCACACAGTAAAGGGAATATCAAAAGTTCGGCAAAATCTCAGCATTGCAATATTTTTGTTTGGTTCGACACTGTTCAATTGATATTCCATACAGTTTAGCACAAAAGAATATTGCGTTTTACACCGCGGATATGAATCTAGCAAACAAAGAAAGTTAATAACTTCACAGAAATATTTCGGTATCTCCATTCAAAAGGATACACGCACTTATTTTTTCGGTCATTAGTACTCGGATATATTATATAAATTATTGTCTTTCTTGCCTAAAAAAACCCAACAAATTTGGATTCTTCTCATTACCTTAATCGAAAAAATAAAAGTATTTCGGCAAATGCCCTTCCACCATATTTTACACTTTCACGTCATTTTAACAAGTTCACCCTGTACCAGTTTTACCTCCTCCCTCCACTCCTCCATAAGTGAGTACATTGAAAAAATAGGTTATACCACTTAAGACGAGAAATAAAATAAAAATATTGTACAAAAGGAACAGCGGGGGATTCGACACATATTTTTGTACATCAATAAAACTGACATAACCGAAAAACAATAAAACACTTTTAATGTAAAAGAAATATCTCGTGCTTTAAACAGAAATCATTGAATCCGAAATATAAAATGAACAAAAGATAATAAATCACGAAAGTAACGAAAATATTTCATGTAATACTTGAACGGATATATACGTATTTATGGCATTGTTTCTTTTTTTTTTTGTCTGTTGTGTTCGGAGGATAAGCACCAACTCTCCAAAAAATCTTGCTCTTTTTTTTTTGAAATTAAAGTCTAATTATCTCGAATTCAAATCTTTAGCTAATGACGATAGAGAAAAAACGGAAAGTTACTTCAAAAATTGAAGAACAGACATCAATCGTCTTTTTCGGTCCATGAAAGCTTCCATCAAAGCCCTCCGATTAATCTTATGATGGGAATCCGTTTTAAAACAAAATCTTTATGACCGAGACAATCTGTACCCAATTCATAAAATAAGAAATGAGATTTTAAGCTATATATCAAATGGATAAAACTGAATAATGGAGGATGAGAGAAGATAGGAAGCCTAGAGTGAGCAATATATTGTGTTTCAAAAATGACAAAGAAAAAGAAAAAAAAGTTTAAAGAGTATGTATATAGATCTACATATCTACAATTTAATTTTCATGGATAGAAAGTTTCAAGTATTATATTTTTTACGAGTTGAGATCCGTCACTGATATGTTCCATATGGTCATAACCCTTTCTACACTAAATGCTGCTATCAGTTAAAACATAACACAACAAAAAAGTAACACTCGGTCAATTCATGCAGTTAGGGTAAGAATGAATGACTTCATCCGACTGCGTAGGTCCGTGATAAAACTACAGAGACTGATTTTGATCTGTGCTGTTCGCAAATGCGACTTTTTTTCAAGCACTCCTTAGTAATCTCGGTGTTTATACCTTCGTATAAATCCTCATCAAATACGCTATTACGGGGAGCTCATTACACTTTTCCACAATAGCGACTACAATTTCTCTTCGCGTGTTTCTGATACTATTGCTATTCCGTTCTTTTTATTTTCTTCACTACTGGTATCATTAATAAGAACAATAGTGCTGCTATTAATAATGGTAATGGTTGTATACAGGTACATGTAAAAAACACAGACAAACACACAAGAGCAGCGCATGCGGGAGCCAAAGCTCGGCTGCAGTAGCTTTTAGAAATAGATTGATTTTTAGCGAAAAGTCGAAAAAAGAGGCACAACTGTGGCAAAAATATTTCATGCCATTTGCATATGAGTATTCCTTTTGATAATTAATAACTAGTCAAATCTTGAAATAAATTTCAGATAATTGGCCTGCAACACGCGAAAAGGGGCATTCGGACATTTGCGTAAAGCGTCGTCTCGGATCAGCCTGCACAGTCCGCGTAGGTTAATCCGAAACGAAATTTTCCGGTTTTATGTAATTTTCTATTTTGCCAAGTATTCTGAAGGACAAAATCTAATGTAGTCCTAGGGTGCCGTCTCGGATTAGCCTGCGCGGACTGCGCAGGCTGATCCGAGACGACATTTTACGCAAATGTCCGAATGCCCCTTTTCCTGTGTTGCAAGCCATATATGACAGAGATCTGAGAAAATGTCAGAGTTCTCCCACGAAGACGACGCATAAGACGACATGGCTATAACAATGAAGACATTGTATAGATCTGACATGTTCGATTGTATCTAGTATAGTCATTCTTATCGGTTATGCTTTAATCAAACCTTCCCAGTCACAAAACATCTTTTCCCAAATGTGTACATGTATATGTACACAAGATGCAACATCCAACCCTAGTCTTCGTGTATACTTAAGTTCAACGGGTAGAAATTAGTTCATAAGTGCATTATCGATTGTCATCATCGTATGATCATCACCATTGTTTAAAGCTGATTTAGATGAGATCCTTTCCATTTGAGGTAGAATTATTACTATGCCATTCATGATTTTTTTTTCTCTGGTAATTATGCTTTTCTCATATCTCATAACACAGCATTTTTTAAATACGTGGGCGAAAAAAGTCAATACCTTTTCTACGTTATGGATAAGGCGCGCGGATTTTTGTGACCAACATTAATTTTGTAAAAATCTGTACTTGGCTGTTTTCATGACGTTGATATTTTATAGAATATTTTGATCACAGCCACCTGGTGAAAAAAAATCCACATTTTTTTTCCCGAATGACTTTTAACACAATAGTTGACTGCTTTTTTATGACAAAGATTTTTTACGTGAAATTTATCATTGTTATCGGATATTGAAAATCAACTACATATGCATGTTTATTAGATTTTGTTTTAAACAATTGACTACCAGATAAATATAACCGACTTTTCAATATGTTTTTCAATCATTGCAATTTGTTTCTACATCTAACGAAATCGTACAGAGCGTCAACTTCTTGTTGGCAATCACACGTATCCAAGTGCCAATGATGTAGTTTCCAAATGGACCATCGTTTGAATAACTCAAATTAGATCCTAATCGAGCATGTAAAATTGATGTCTAAGTTTCCCGAGTAAGTAATAATAAGATGATTGATTCGTTTTTCCTTAATGGAAGAGCATAAATTATTCTATATATGAAATCATATTTCAGTACAAAGATAAAATGATTCAGTCATATTATAGACCGTGTTGCATTACAGACATGTTATAGAAAACGGCATTTAATATAAAATTGCATTTTTCCATAGTTTGATAAAGGAAGGGATACAATTCTTTTCAGAAACTTGTCTTAATATTAATAATACTTTCGATGACGAAAGAAATCTCGATATCATTCATTAGTTATTCATATATCCATTAGGTACAGTGTAAAGTCATCACAGAAAAAGGTTTGGTTCCGTTCTTTTTTATATCTAGAATACTACTACTGGCCATTGTAAAGTACAACTTGCTTTCCTGTGAAGATCGTGGTTTTAACACCCTCACTTCCGATACAAGTAAACGAAAAAGAACAATATAACGCACTACCATGCAAGAAGTCTCCTTCAACATAGAAGATCATCTAAAAATATTACTTAGAATAACAGAAAAGTAGGGGAACCACGAAAAGATCCTTGAAGGACACCAACTGGAAAGTGCAAATTCTTTCCAAAAGAATGAAGTCAACTGAAGTTCAGAACAACTCTCTGTCTTCTACGACAAATAATAAGTAATCTGAATATTAATACCGTCCTGTATAAGCTTGATACAAAGACCTTGTGTCAACGCCATTTAACATTTTGTGACTGACGTCATTAGCGCCACTGGCCTTGTTGCCATCCAAAGCTGTAATCATGTCTTTAACTTCCTTTTCAGAGATTTTTTTTTTTCATTGACTAATTCTTTAAATAGACATGCAGCTGAGAGACTGCGGTAGTCTATATCTGATTTTACATTGTTCAAATGCACATACACGTGTACACACGTTTTATTCCGTATTATATTTATCATCAGTTTGGATAATGATCAGAAGGAAACAATAATAGTTGCCAATGTTTTTCATTTTCCAATGATGTTTTTAAAATCCCCTCTTGCTAAGAGTCGTTTTTTTCGTTTGGTATAAATGTACATGTAATTGTGTTTTCTTTTTCTCTAAGGAAAAGTAATACCACGTTCATGTATAGCATGGCTGCGCCCCGCTTACATATCTAGACGTGCAAAGGACTATCCATAAACTTGCAAATATCAAAAAAGAAATACATATAATGTATGAGGACATTCTAAAGAAGTCGCTGAAATTTACGACCATATCCGCCAGTTGTAAATTCTCATTCTCGCCTTTGAAGCCTGTCATGGCCAATACATCTTCTGCGCGGAAATTCGCTGTGCATTCTATTTTACTGAGTTAACCCTTTACCTCACACTCCCGACTTTAACGTCTCTGAGGAAGAGGTCTTTTGAAAACATTGATAAAAAAGGAGGAAATGCTGAGTTACCAGCATTTTCTTCTTTTCCAACAATGTTTTCTGGCCTCTGAAATACATATTTAACGTTTTGAGTACAATGTATCTCGTAGGCTTCTAAGCGTAACACAGTGCACTTTTGTGGGTAGTCTAGATTAAGACCAGACTGCACAAAAGGTTCAGTCTGATATTTAATCTACATTGACCGAAATGGTATTTTCTTTTCGGTGAAATCGACTTAGAATTTGCAATATTTTGGGGTTTTACTATTGAGTGGCAATTTTTGTTTCATATACTTGTACAGTATTTAGCAGCTTTGAGGTTACTTTGTCATCTACAAAGCTCTGAATTTGGAGAAATCTTAAACACCTCTTCTGGAAAAATATTGTAGAAAACCCTCTTTGTCGTTTGCGGTGAAATAGAATCCGATAAACACTACTTCTTTGTTTGCAGATTTTATCGTAATATTAGGACAGCATTCAGAAAATGTATTTGTGAAATATCTTATTATAACATTGACATCGTCTTTTTTGGTGACAATAATCTCTCCCTTGCAGAAAATAAAAAAAAAAATCTTTAATGCTGTTCATGTTTTCATTGAGAATAGCGGTAGATTCGCTTGAGTTTCAAGTTTTTTTATATACAATATGGCCTGCAACACGCGAAAAGTGGCATTCGGACTTTTGCGTGAAGTGTCGTCTCGGATCAGCCTGCGCAGTCCGCGCAGGCTAATCCGAGATGACACTTCACGACTACATTAGATTTTTTCCTACAGTCGACTTGAGCAAAACAGAAACTTACATAAGAACGGAAAGTGTCGTTTCGGATTAGTCTGCGCAGACTGATCCGGGACGGCATTTTACGCAAATGTTTGAATACCCCTTTTCGGGTGTTGCATGCCATATGGTACGTATCTTTTGATATTGTACTGCCTCGGACACACATACACATGGGGCCTGTAGAAGTCAATTTTTCATTCTTTCCTCTCACTCTGCACAACCTCCAATCATCATTCTTTTCTTCATACTTCATTTTTTGCTGTCACTCTCTCAAGTTTTCACTATCACTTCATATTTTTGGTGTATTTTCATTTTATTTGGTTTACTGTAATTGCTATACCATGTGACTGTTTTTAGTGAGAGGAACTATATTAGCTTTTATGCTTCCGTTTCAATCTTTTTTGAAATGTCTTGTTGTAATTGATTAATATATGTTAATATTTTGAATAAAATATCTTTTAACTAAAATTTGGTTGTCTAGCACGAGTTGTATCATCTCTTATCTAATTGCTCTTTAAATATTTTTTCCTTTCAGTCTAGTTTCTCTTTCCTATTCTTTTCAGAAATGTAAGTTACTTTGTCTCTTTGTTGATCTTTGTCTCTTTTTAAAATTCTTTTCACGACCTCTTTAAGGATGTGACTTTACGTAAACATTTATTTTAATTTCCTTCTTAACTTTTTCATTAGTATGTATACACTATACACACATTCAAAAATTTCAGACATCGATTAGACAGTGTACTAGGGCGGTATTCATCGGAGTAAAATGTCTCTTTTATTCTTTGTTTTCCGTTAATTTGGGAGAAAATATGGTAGTTCTTAATTCAAACATGTAATTACATTACTATGACGCAGCATGAAAGGTTTCAAGAAAACGCGACATGCCAACACAATAAACCTGCCGGAGACATATAGGATCGGGAATGAGTTAGTGTTTAGGATATTAAACGAGTTCACAAAGAAAGTTACAAGTATTAAGCGAGCCTTTAGCGAGCATAATAACTTTTCTCTGTGTGTGGATGAGTTTAATAAAATTTTACCTCAAAAGCCAACGAATATCATATTCTTTTTATCACCTAACTGTATATCAAAAATTATAGCTCATGACGTGTTAAACTATAGGCCTACATGTGCATTTGTATTGAAATTTCCATAAAGCCTATTTGTTTCTTTGACATGTTTGTACATCACAGACGAAAAACAGTTTCAAAGAAACTTGCATACATGTATAACGGTTTTGTTTTACATTCTAATGTTACTAAAATTTGCAGCTTTGTTACGATCATCAGTTTTGACAGTCAATTTCACAGAGAAATCTCGGTCAGCAATATTTTAGAAATGAAGCGTATCATTACAGCGCGTTGACCAGATACGACACTACATGTATTTTCTTATCTGACAAGTGTGTAAGACAAGAAAATTCGTAATAGCTGCAACAAGGGGGAGTTATGTGATAAATGTTAACAACAAGTAATACGGCGAGAAACACGTTTGCAGCAGACGACTTTAGAAACATCCGTGTAAAACGTAGATGATGAATCAGAAATTAAATGTGATTCAATAAATACAAGTGACAACATTGTGGCCATAAAGATATGGCTAATTACTTCAACAAGATGAGACTCGTCTGTTGGAGATACAGGTTCACCAGACAATCTCGTGTTTTTAACACCCTGAGGAAGAAAAAAAAGTGTTTGAAAATATTGTGAGAAAATGAGAAAATAAAGGCAACCAGCATTTTCTGCTATTTTCTCAAAGTTTCTTATCCTTTCAAAGACAGACCCCAACATTACAGTCACACTTAAATTGTCGTCTGCAAATAGTTTTGACGTGGACAAATCCAAAATTTTGTAATAATTATGGTGAAGAGCTAATGCGCTGGACTGTAACTCAGCAAAATGTTGCAATTAGGGCCAAAGGTTACAAGGACAAACACCGAGGTCCAGACAGTATGCCCCGTGCCTGTGATGTATGAACTACTGTGGTGTTGCTTTTATGAGCTTTTAATGTGTTATAATATCATTACAATCCACTAGGTGGCGTCATTTGTGACAGGCAGTCGTGATTTACGCTTTGTCTAGGATTTGTTTAGGATGGTAGAGAAAAAACCAGACATACCAAAACATACAAGTAATCGCTAGCGGATTAGTATTTATGTTTATTTCATGCTTTCCGGTAGGATATCGAGAAATAGCGGTGAAAATATTTTTCGATATTCCACGGGTACGACCAGTGAAAATACCGATTTTTTATATTCTAGTTACCTAGGTAAAATGCACGTGACTCACAACCGAGATTGAAATATGACGTCATTTACCTTACATTTCTCGCGCTTGACGTAATATTGTAATGCGTTGCTATGTGGAGGGGGTACGCCACGGGGAATAACTGAACAGAACTGTACTGGATCTTGATAAAGTTTCTCCCAGAAAGGGTTAAAAGCATGAAATAAATAGAATATTTGTATTTTTCGGTGAAAGATCGAAATTTATTTCATCTCGTGAACACCATCGCCACTCGTGAAAATATTACCGATGATGTTCACTCGATGAAATAAATTTCGATCTTTCACCGAAAAATACAAATATCCTCTATATCTTATCTCTGTGTGCCTACTTGTATGTGGAAATGTTTATCCCTAATCCTGCTAAAGAACTTCAATGAAACATTCAAGCCGATTGTAAATACACGAGTAATGCAATTTCACACTTATTTTTTGGAGAAAAATATCTCCTTATCGGATAGTGTAGATCCAAGATCAGACTGCACGTATTGTGCAGTCTGATCTTGATCTACATTGTCCGCAAAAAAGGTCAGTGAGTCGCGCTTAGCAGCGTAAGGGTTAATTTTGATCTCTGACCTGGATCTAAGCTTTCAGCCTATTCCAGGTTGAAGATCAAAATACAAGTACGCCAGGTTATTTGACTTACATATATATTTTTGAACAAATCCATAAAATCCAAAGATACCTGTGTAACAGTGATGAAAATTATTTTATCCAGAGACGGGCACTGCAATGGCTATTTATCACATAACCTCCCTTGTAATATACCCATTACGAATTTTCTTTTATCCTGTCACTTCCGGGTTTACCTGACGGATAACAGGGTGCCGTATATTTTTTTTGTTATCCGTCAGTTGGTCACATGACCGCTAAGTGCGCACCTGCTGACTGGGACTATTTTCAACCAAGCGTCTTACTGCCGTAATGAATGAATCAATCGCTAGCGAATACTTTTGCTCGTTTAATTAATAGTCTGTTATGTTAAAACACATTGTCTTCTCCGCCACAATATTTTTCTGCGGAGATACGTCACGTTTGATAATTATGACGTAGCCAATATCATTCATGACGTCATTATTACAGCTGCATATCCAGAGGGTTATGTAAACACGGTTCTTCACTTCAAGTTTCTCATAGATCTAGTGAGAAAGATGTCAATATGTGCCTTATTTCGAGCGAAATGTTCAATTTAGTCGGATTTTTGGATTATAATTCAGAAAAAGGATAAATAAAATAGATGGTTGGTGTCTTGGATTAAGAAAGTCGATCAGGCTCGGCTCCGGAAATTTATTGAAGGTACGGTCTTTATCAATGTTTTTTTCCGTTTGTTTGTTTTGTTCCGTTACAGTGAGTGACAGGATAAATAGAATAGATGGTTGGTGTCTTGGATGGGTTAAGTTTATCGGGCTCGGCTCCGAAATTTATCCGGTTCGCCTTCGGCTCACCAGATAAATTCCTCCGCCTTGCCCGATAAACTTAACCCATCCAAGACACCAACCATCTATTCTCTATATCTTATACACGTTCGATATCACAACTGAGTGACGTCATTTTTGACGTCATTTTGTACGTATTTCATAGAAGTGAATGGGTTTTATATATATTACCGCGGGTGCATCTATGGCTGTATAATTTGTGAAATATCGTTATGCGATATAAACAATTTGACATGAGTTGGCGTTTGAGATAAAATTTTATTAAACTCGTTAAGAAAAAATTTAATAAAGCTCGCCAAAGGCTCGCTTAATAACATTTTCTCTAGACTCGTAAAAATAAAATATTTATCTCAGACGCCAACTCATGTAACACCCTATCTTTCTCTCCCTAATAGAGAAACACTAGAACGCAAAGAAAGTAGCGTTTTGAAAAGTTAATTCAAAACGGCAAAAGTATCCGTAATCGTTCCTCTCTTGTGACGCAGACTGTTTAATTGTTCTGTCTATAAACGTGTTGCGTTTACTTGTTTTAATCGTTGTGTCTATAAACGTGTTGCGTTTACTTTAGTTTTATTAATTAGTTACAGAACCTAACAAAAACCTGTGCGCTACATAATCACAGTTGCTAACTAAGGAAGTAACATACAGACAAGTGATAGAAAAGAAAGAGAAAAGTAATATAAAGATACTAAAACGAATGCAAGATGAAGAACGGCTTAAAATGAGCCATGCTCTGTTAAACGGTGGTTTAATTCATCTGCTGAGGCTGACTTAAGTCAAAACTTTTCGCTATTAATGGTAAATTTTCTGCATGTAAAATGACCATTCTACATCACTATTCAGTCGGTTATTAGGCAAAACAAGTTTCACGGATCCATAATTACCGGTATAAGATGACTTGCTTGGTAAGATACATCACGGATATGCAATAAACCACCTATTCCCAGTGTTCTGCTCATATCAATTCGACATTTATCAAGGCTAAGAACACAGTATTCCCCTCCACAAGCGAGGACTATTTTTTCATAAACGTGTCAGGTTGCGGTCCGTTCCATGAAATATTGTCTGAAGTAACGTAGTCAGCAAAAATCACCCATGTACATTGCAAATACCGCTGAGAGTGTGAACTTTTTAACTCTACCACAAGGAAAAAAAATCCATACGTATCCAAACTGACAGCATTTGCAGACGACCAATTTTAGGAAAATTAAGTGACGGAACTAATTTGAAAATGGGCTGAAACAATTGTGGGAAAGAGAGAAAATGCTGCTTTTCTTTTGTATGGCAAAGGGTCAATAATCTAAGATTTGCAAAAATGTCCGTCTTTAGTTTGGAAATTCGAGTTAACAATTACAAATGAAAGCCTGCACTTATTTAAAAAAGAAAAAAAAAATTTTTTTAATTCGAAATTCAAGGAAAATAGATGTACATGATATATTTTTTGATTATCAAAATCGGAATATCGTCTTTATATTGATTTTAAAATATAATGGGAAATTAACAACTTTTACAGATAGATACTGATAAAGAATAAATATTTCTGCTTAACCTACATGAAATTACTGTTGCGTGCGAGTTTAAAAAAAAAATCCCATGACAAATTTTTGTCATTTTTCTGTTATGTTTGAAAGAGTCTTCAACCTTGTGTCTTTTACTATCAAATAAATCAACTAAACTTTCATTTATGAATGGGGGAATATTGAAAATGAACAGACTTTTTTTTTCAAATATACATTAAAAATGAACATACATTTTATCAAATAAAGATTGAAAATTAATAGGCTTTTTGTTAAATAAACATTGAAAAATGAACAGACTTTTTTGTTCCAAAATAAAAAATTAAAGAGAATTTTGTCGAATAAACACTGAAAAAGAGCATACTGGCCTTTTGTCAGCTAAACATTGAAAATGAGCATACTTTTTGTCAAATAAACATTGAAAATGAACAGACTTTTTGTCGAATAAAAATTGAAAACGAAGACTTTTTGTCAAAAAACACTGAAAATGAAGAGTTCTTTGTCAAACAAACATTGAAAACGAACAGGCTTTTGTCAAATAAACATTGAAAACGAACAGACTTTTGTCAAACAAACAATAACAAGAGGGCCATGATGGCCCTGTATCGCTCCACTGGCTAATACGTAAAATCCGTACATGCCAAACATTACAATACTTGGCCAATTGGTTTTGAACATAAGACCCCTGAGACAGGACTAAAATTGGTAGCCCTAGTTCATATGGTTAGCAACAAGAAGATTTCTAAAGATTTCACTATATAAGCCCAAGTAAAACTTCTGACCCCTCGGGGTGAATCAAATTCCACCCTAGGGCTATAATGTACGCATTCTTGGTGAAGGCCCCCTAGATATAGCTACATGCGAAATTTGGTAGCCCTACGCTTTATGAATAAGTACAGGGAGATTTCTTAAGTTTTCTCTATATAAGCCCATGTAAAACTTGTGACCCCCGGGGCAGGGCCAATTTTGACCCCAGGGCTATAATTTGGGCACTCTTGGTAGAGGCCCACTAGATAAAGCCACATGCAAAATTTGGTAGCCCTAGGCCTTATGGCTAGGTACAGGGAGATTTCTAAAGTTTTCCCTAAATAAGCCCATGTAAAACTTGTGGCCCCCGGGGCAGGGTCAAATTTGAACCAAGGGCTATAATTTGAGCACTCTTGGTAGAGGCCCATTAGATAAAGCCACATGTAAAATTTGGTAGCCCTAGGCCTTATGGCTAGGTACAGGGAGATTTCTAAATTTTTCCGTACACAAGCCCATGTAAAACTTGTGACCCCCGGTGCGGGGTCAAATTTGACCCCAGGGCTATAATTTGAAGAAACTTGATAGAGGCCCACTAGACGAAGCTACATGCCAAATTTGGTAGCCCTAGGCCTTATGGTTTCTGACAAGAAGATTTTCAAAGATTTCCAATATTTTTAAGTTTTGTTGCCATGGCAACCAGAGTTTTTGAAGGAATAAAATTCTTTCAAGAAATTCTGAAGAGGACCATGGGAGGATCATTTCTGTGAAGTTTCATCAAAATTGGATGGGTAGTTTCATAGAAGAAGATGTTTAAAATAAAAGTTAACGCACGAACGGACGGACGGACGCACGACGGCCAACGGGCCATGACATAAGCCCGCTGGCCTTCGGCCAGTGGAGCTAAAAACGAACAGAATTGTCAAATAAACATTGAAAACGAGCAGTCTTTTGTCAAACAAACATTGAAAACGAGCAGTCTTTTGTCAAACAAATATTGAAAACGAACAGGCTTTTGTCAAACAAACACTGAAAATGAACAGGCTTTTTCTCAAATAAATATTGAAAACGGATAGTTTTTTGTCAAATAAACATTGAAAAGTAACAGGCTTTTGCCAGATAAACGTTGAATACGAACAGACTTTCTGACAAATAAACTTTGAAAACGAACAGATTTTCCTGTCACAGTTTAGAGTCAAACAGCGAATGCTGCAGATCCAAAATAACACGGCGCCATCTGTGCAATCTTGGTGTACGCTGGCTGAAATTCAACAAGAGCACCGCATGCGGGTGCCAACACTCGGCTACGTTTTTTTTTCCTGGAAATTCTATCGAGAAAGAAGGAAAACTGTCAAAAATATTTTGATGGTTTCCCGCCCCTGTTGCATGACTTCCCCTTTAGATAGTTTACATCTAGTCTGGGTTTGAAGTAAATTTCTTCATTTTTGACATAGATATTATAAAATGTAAAAAGTTTTCGCATGACGATGACACAGACGACGCTATGACAATACCTCGACGTTTAAAAATTTATTTTGCCTATAATGTCTTAACCGTCAGGCTGCTAAGCGCGACTCACTGACCTTTTGCGGACAGTGTAGATCAAGATCAGACTGCACAGAACGTGCAGTCTGATCTTGGATCTACACTGTCCGATAAGGAGTTATTATTCCCTAAAGCATAACTTTGAAACAACAATATTCGGGTTTTTTACTGCCGAACTGAAAATTTAATTCTAGTTATTTAGCAGGATAAGGGTATTTTATTGTTTATCAGACGGCAATAGTGGTATACGACATGTAAACTGTATTTGAATTAGATAAAAGGGGGTTTAATGCATCCCCGTGATGCATTATACATAAATAGATATTTTATTTCACTTGTTCATAATAATGTACATCATGTTACAAAAAAGTATCAGCAATAGTCAACAATGACGCGATGAATTATACCAAGCAAGTCATGACATGGTTGTGGTTCCATAAAATCCTGAAATGCAGAAAATTTACCAAACGTAAACAGTTTCAATTTAGGTCTGCCTGCGCAGGCTGACATGTGTCGATACCTTTTGCAGATGCATTTAACCCCATTTTCACAGAGCATGGCTAAATTGAATTAGAATTTGGATTTGTAAATAAAAAGAAATATTGAAATGTCACGGTATTGGGATGGGGGGGGGGGGGTTCTTTGGGGAAAAAATATCACGTCCAACGTTTCCTGCAGGCTGGTCATGATTTACAGTCCTAACAAATGCGCGACCAATTTCAATATAATGTTTGTTGCATGTCCAAGCCCACTAGCGGTCGGCCAAAAGTAAACAACTCGGGGGTCATTATTAGAGACAAATTTAATTCATACTATTTATAAATATGGGTGATATCATTACGACTGTAACAATGTGTTCTACTGAAGTCTGTAAATGTTTATGAATGGTAAAGAGTTAGATGTTCACTCTCTACAACTTGTTGATTTCTACTTAACGTACTTTTAAGCCTATTTCTTTCTTATATTTCTTTCTCCGTAAAACCTTGATTTATTCTCCATGTACAACTTTGTTTTGTATATTGTATGTGCAAGTGACGATGTACTTTGTAGGAATCATAATAAAATACATGTATGTTCCGTTCTTCTTCATGTATTCGTTCGTTCGCAGATAAATGAATCTTAAAACTCGAATTAAAGTTGGCAATTTAACTTTAATTCTAGTTTTACAATTCGTTTTCAAATAGTCGTATGGAATACGGTAGAAATAAATTGTGTTGTGATGTGACGCATCCGAAAGACACAAAAAGTTTAGAGAATAAAACTAGATGTTGACCTGCCAGGGCCCGGTTCACGAAAAAAGAACTCAAGTCTCTTACTTTGCTCAAATCCACTAACAGATTCACTTTCTGACTTAAGCTGGGTTTTTTATTTGAGAGGGATTTCACTAACATTAACAGAAAAAATAAGAAGATAGAACTAGATGTTGACCTGGGTTTCAAGAGAAAACCTTAAGTCTCTTTTGTTTAAATCTGCTGACATACTCGTTTTTCTGACTTAAAGTTGGGTTCTTTGTTTGAGACACATTTCACCAACATTAATAGACTTTAGACGTAAAGTTCTCAAATTCTAAGTGGACACAACGTTTCAGACTCAACTCAGCAAAATAATGGACTTAAGTTTGGTAAATGAGTAAAGTCCATTTAATTTGCTGAGTAGCGTTTGAAACACTGCGTCAACTTAGTATTTCAGGACGCTACAACAGCCTATTGATGTTAGTGAAATGCATTTTGAAAAGGGTACTCAACTTAAATCAGAAAATGAGCCCGTCAGTGAATTGAGCAAAATAAGAGACCTAAGTTTTTCGTTGAATCGGGCCGTGAAACTTAGGTACAAGAAACAGACAATTTTTGTACAATTCGTATTCTGACATACAAGACTCAAGGAATTAGTACAGACGGTCGCTGCTATATTTAATCCTTTACACACAATCCCGAGTTTTAACGACCCTGAAAAAGAAGGCTTTTTTAAACACTGTGGCAAAAGGAGAAAATGCTGGTAACCAGAATTTTCTCCTTTTCCGGCGATTTTTTTCTGTCCTCTTTCAGAACAACTTTCTCCTTTTGAATCACATTTTACTATGTCGTTTGCAATTGCTATCAATTTGAATGAGCCTACAATTTTGTCATTTGGTATGTTTAACAGCATTCCACGCAAATACAAAATTCAATAATTCATATCGCTTAGTGCATACTGCTTCTGAAAACACGGTGGGGGGGAAAAATGAAATCGCGCTTTTTCCTACAATGCTTTCCATAAAATCAAAATAGTTCATTCTCCTAACTTGTAGTTCTAAAACAGCATCCGAAGAAAACAGCCATAAACACAGATACATACACGAACACAGCATAACAACGGCACCGAAATAACATATCTATATTAATAATTCAAAATGCAATATTCACTTACAAAAAAATCCCAGCCAAGGAACAACGCACAGTTTACTCCAATTCAGCTTTTCTATTTAAGTTTCGGGTCATGTAAAACTTTTCTACAATAAAACTCGTAAATAATCCAAAAACCAAGAATTCAGCATAAACAGAAGACATAAATTACCACCGAAAATACGTCCATATTTCACAATAAACACGCTCTGGTGAAAAAAGCACACCATCGGGTTTTCATCGTGTGACATTTATTGTTAAAAACCTCAGCAAAAGAAACCCTAGTTTATTATATTTTATGCAGGGTTGAATCGTAACTGGTACGAATCGCCTGTATACGCCGTAAATTATAACTTTTGTGAAATATGAGCAGACACTTACGAATGCGTGTGTTTCGTCCCTGTTCATTTCGTCACTATCTCAACCTCATGATATTTTTACTATTACAAAACATTTATAATAGGTCATCAGTGTAAGGAATTTCCATCTGAACTTCTGCTGAGCTATTTGGAACTTTGTAGAAAATAAAATAGCATATTTAAAACGTAACAGTAATGAAATTCAGTCGCTAAACACCGAATTTTGCTGTCGAGCACTTGTGCGGCTGGAAGATGGGTTAACCTTTTTCGCCAGAGGGCGTTACGAATTCAAGCGGCTAAATCAATCAGCTTTTCGAATAATTTACACAAGTAAAGTACCCGAAACCCAGTATTCTTGTTACAAAAAACTTATTTGGACTTCATCGAATAATCTTCAGAAAAATTATTGCATCAAACGAAAGCATTTTGGTCCTCTTGCTTCTATTTATCCGTGGATTAGACTGGTCCAAAATGAAAGTATTTGACGACAGATTAAATATTGCTTAAGTTATGGTATTTGTGTCTGAAAGAGAAGAAAACATTGTGGGAAAAAGGAGAAAATGCTGGTAACAGCATTTTCTCCTTTTTCCCACGATGTTTTCAAAAGGCTTTTTTGCTCAGGGGCGTTATAACTCGGGATTGTTTGATAAAGGGTATGCTCGCCTTTGAGATAAGAGTACCTCAAATGGTTTGCCCTCCCAGCTTGTCATACTATGACTGGTAATGCGTGAAGAATGGGGGCGCGGCAAACAAAAATACGCGCGTTTTTTATGTTTATATCGGTCTGGGTAGAGTTAGGTGAAATTTCTTTGACGAACATTTCATCTCGTAGGTAGACTGGTATCAGGCTAATCTCGTAGGCTGCTAAGCGCGACTCAATGACCTTTTGCGGACAGTTTAGATTAAGATCAGACTGCACACAACGTGCAATCGACACTGTCCGATAAGGAGATACTTTTCCCCAAAACATAATTTTGAAATAGCGATATTTGGGTTTTACTATCGAATTGAAAATTTCATTTTAGTTATCCACATTTTGTTTTTGTTTGTAAAGTGATTGATAGATTGTGCGGTACCTAACACCGTTTTCAAGATTATTTCAGTTATATCGCGGCGGCCAGAGCACCTATCCGTGCTTTCCTGGAGTTCCTTTTATTAGTACTCGACACAATATTCTTTACAAGCCACTGGCTGCTTTCCCACGTAACTACAGTCGAAACAATGGTCAGCGGTGATAGAGAAATGAATCCTCTCGCAATGACTATCATCAATCCTCGGAAAGAAATTGGCCGAGCCGGGGATCGAACCAACAACTCATGTCCTCAAGTCCTGTACGCTACCGACTGAGCTACCGGGGCTTGGCTTGGCTTTGCACTGTGTTAACGCCACTATCAGCAATAGTTAGTCCTATAACGCAGGGACCCCCTAAGCCAAATAATACATGAAAAGAAGTACCAAAATTCATACGCCTAAATTCAATAGAAGATACATCTCTGACTAATAAGCCAAATCGCCCGAGAATCGCGTCTTGCCAGTCAGCATTTTGTGGCAAACATTTGCATATAAGTTCACAACAATGACAGCAAATTGCAAGTTGATGATTGATTTCTTTATATTTAACTCCGATTATATAACTCTTTACTAAACTACAAAATTTTAGACCTGTCCAAATTGACAGCATTTGCAGACAACAAATTAAAGGTGGGTAAAATGACAAATGTGTTCCTGATAGGGCAGAAAACATTGTGAGAAAAGGAGAAATGCTGGTTACCAGCATTTTCTTCTTTTCCCATAATGTTTTCATAAGTTTTTTTTTTTACCTCAGCGTTGTTAAAAGTCGGGATTGTGTGGCGTAGGATTAAGTCATATCACGGCGACATCTAACTTATTCACGCATATCCTGGGCTTCACCAGTACCATCAGGCCGGGGCTCTGAGCTCTCTTGCCAAGAGCAGCCCACAAATGTCCCGGTATATCGAGTGAGGATCTAACCCGTGACCTCTAGGTTGCCAATCATGCAACGTCATCACTGAGAAACCCAAGAACTGCCAAAGAGCGAGGAGTTTCCGACACAAACATCCATATAATAATACCCACAGGCGGATAAGTGACTGGTTGTATGGTGTTTAACGCCGTTTTCAACATTCATTCAGTCGCAGCGGCCAGTGCACCTATCTATGCTTTCCTTGAGCTTCGTTCATCAGTACTTTGGACAATATTCTTCCCAAGCCACTGGCTACTATCCAACCTTACCGTTGTCGAATCCTGTCGCAATGACTATCATCAGTCCTTGGAAAGAAACTTGCTGAACTGAGGACTGGAACCAGCAACCCCTTGTTCTCAAGTTCCATACGCTACCGACTGCACCTCCGGGGCTCGGCTCTCACAGGCGGATAAAAAGACTGGTTTCAGTAAACCCGCTTCCAAAAACAAGATTCGTTTTTCCAGAGTATGATAAGTTGATAACCCGTCGATAGAAATCTGGAGCATACCATACAATCTCAAGTATTATAAAGACCCTGACAATAAGGCCTTTTAAAAACATTGTGGGAAAAGGAGAAAATGCTGGTTTCAGCATTTTCTCCTTTTCCCACGTTTTCTTCATTTTTGGAGCAAAATCTTATCATTTAAACCATGTTTCATTTGTCATCTGCAGATACTTTGAATTTGGACAAGTCTAAATATTTCTCATCTGCTTCATGTTTCAATCTCTTTACTACACAATCCCGACTTATAATGACCCTCAGAAAGAAAGATTTTGAAAACATTGTGGGAAAAGGATACTTCAAATGCTGGTGACCAACATTTTCTCTTTTTCCTACTATATTTTGTACCCCATCAAAAAACAATTTCATTCATTTGAACCGCATTTAAATTTTCGTCTGCAAATGCTTTCAATTTGGACAAGTCTCAATTTTTTCTCACCTGGCAAAGGATAGAAAAGACTGTGGGAGAAGGAAAATATTGCTGGTTAGGTAACCAGCGTTTTCTCCTTTTCCCACAAGGTCTGCAAAAGGCATTCTTCCTCAGCGTTGTTAAAATTCAAGATTATGGGGTAAAGGGTCAAGCAGTATGTAGAGCACTAGAAACGAAACCGAAAACCAGCATTTTCTCCTTTTCCCACGATGTTTTCTACCCTTCCAGAAACAAATTCGAATTTTTGAGTCACATTTATTTTGTCGTCTGCAAATGCTTTGAAATTGGACAAATCTAAAAATTTTTTTCTTCTGCTAGAGGGATTTACTCGTCCAAATTGAAAGTATTTGCTGACAACGCTTTAAATGTGACTCAAATAATTGAACTTGTATTAAGTAGGGTGGAAAACACTGTGGGAGAAGAAGAAAATGCTGGTTACTAGCATTTTCTCCTTTTCCCTCAATGTTAACACTCGGGACTGTTGGGTAAAGGGTTTTAGGCAGTGTGTGGCGCACTGGAAACGAAAACCAGTATTTTCTCCTTTTCCCACGATGTTTTCTACCCCATCAAACACAATTTCCATCATTTTAACCACATTAAAATTTTCGTCTGCAAATGCTCTGAATTTGGTTAAGTCTTAAATTTTTCTCGTCTGGCAAAGGGTAGAAAAAGATTGTTGTAGAAGGAGAAAATGAATGCGAGGTAGCCAGCGTTTTCTCCTTTTCCCACAAGGTTTGTAAAAGCCTTCTTGCTCAGGGTCGTTATAACTCTGGATCGTGGGGCAAAGGGTTAACTCTCTACCACACAATGCCGAGTTTTAACGACCTTAACAAAGAAGGCTTTTAAAAATATAGTGTGAAAAGGAGAAAATGCTGGTAGCCAGCATTTTCTCCTTTTCCCACTATGTTTTCAACCCCATCAAAAACAATTTCCATCATTTGAACCACTTTCGTCTGCAAATGCTTTTAATTAACCTTTATTCTACCGAGTAAGTTAAATGATACCTTCAAGTCGATAGTAAAAACTCATAGGTTGCTATATCAAAACTTATTTTTTGAGAAAAATATCTCCTTATTGGACAGTGTAGATCAGAGATCAGACTGCACGCTCTGTACAGTCTGATCTTGATCCACACTGTCTGCAAAGGGTCAGTGAGCCGCGCTTACCAGCCTAAGTGTTAAGACAAGTCTAAAATTTTGACGTCTTGTAGGCTAAAGGGTTTGAAGCAGTGTGTGGCGCATTTGAAACGAAAATGGTGGTCTAGCTACCGATAATAGGGCAGATAAAAAGCCATTTTTACCGAGCATCATTTATTCTTGAATTTCCCATATTTCAACGTAAGTCATTAACCCTTTATTACAAAATCCCAAGTTTTAACGACCCTTACATATACTTAAGGCTTTTTGAAAACATCGTGGGAAAAGGAGAAAATGCTGGTAACCAGCATTTTCTCCTTTTCCCACAATGTTTTTCTTTCCCTTTTCGCTGATAAATCTTATAATTTGAGCCATATTGAATTTGTTGTCTGCAAGAGCTTTCAATACAGATAAGTTTATTATTTCTTCGTCTCGCAAGAGGCTAACACACTTCGCTCTAAATGTATAGAAATAATATGAACAGGAGTCTATGATTGATGTAATATGAGTGGGGAGGAACAAAATGCCCTGACACCCTCTTCCCCTCTTTCCCCCCCCCCCCCTCCCCCCACTCCACATGCAGACTTCAGTTAACAGACAATTTCTAGGCATGACCCGGGACAGTTTTTAGTTTTCAATTTTAGCTTCAAATAGATGAAATTCTCTGAACAGAGGAAAAACCTCACCGCTGTAAGAAGCAAAATGGAAGATATGACTTTTGAAAATATATCGTGTGGCAAATAACAAAAGGACTCAACATGCCTTTTTTTCATTTTGTCACGATATTTTCATGAAATGCGTTGCGTTCTTTTACAATATGTTTTGGACTACTTTTCTCCTCAGCACCGAAGTTATTCAATTTGGATAAAGTGAGAGTCGGCTGTGAGGTAACAAATTATAAATATCTTTTTGTAACCCTGTACCAGCCGACAAAACAATGGCCTTGTCTAAACTGAAAGCGTCTGCAGACGACAAATCAAATGTGACCTAAAAGATAAGACTTGTTTTGGAAGGGGTAGGAACCAAAAGGAGAAAATACTAGCAAGCAGCAATTTCTCTATTTCCCACACTGTTTTCAAGTCTGGCTCAGGGTCGTTAAGACTCGGGGCTGTTTCGCAGAGGGTTGAATTGGAGATCTGATAAAGAGGTAGAAAAAGGAAACGCATTAAATAAATCGGTTTTGAATTACTCTACACTTTCACAATAATGTTCACAAAACCCGAGCCCCGGTGGCGAGGTCAGTAGCGTACAGGACTTGAGGACAG
This sequence comes from Hippopus hippopus, assembly GCA_946811185.2. Taxonomy (NCBI): domain Eukaryota; kingdom Metazoa; phylum Mollusca; class Bivalvia; order Cardiida; family Cardiidae; genus Hippopus; species Hippopus hippopus. The sequence goes on along the minus strand of OX328108.1, from coordinate 2,860,639 downwards.
AGGGTCGCAGGTTCGAATCCCCAGCTCAGCCAATTTCTTTCCTAGGATTGTTGATACCCATTGCGACAGGATTCATACCTATCTCACCGCTGGTCACTGTTTTCGACAACGGTTATGTGGGAAAACATCCCTTAGCTTGGGAAGATTTAATGCTCGATGTACTAGTAAAAGAAAAACTACATGAAAGCATGGATAGGTGCACTGGCTGCCACGATATAACGTAAATCATGTTGAAAACTGTTAAGCAACAAACAAGCCAAACAAAAAACAAACAACTGTTCACTGAAACAGTCAGTAACAAGTAACAACAGATATACGTACAGACTCGGACTAAATATAGATCTATACGAGTCGTAGATCTATTGTTTTTATCTTGTACCATTTACAGATACATCTTTACTTGTTTTCAGACAGTTTTCAGCCACTTTTGACCCATTTCATCCTGCTTTTATGAAACTATAACCATTCTTGTATCTACATGCCAAATGTTGCCCCTGATGATTTCAAGAGTGCACAGATTAAAACGGACAGAAAATACTTTCCATATTTTGGTGGCCTTCAAAGCAATCGCTGTTGTCGCTTCCGGTTTTAAATGGGGACAAACCTTTTTTTTTTTAATTCCTTACACCATATATAATGGAGGTTTATCTATGTTTACACAGCTGAGCATTTTACACACTTTTAAGATTAAACAGCGGGTTTTTCTCCCCTCTAGCTGTATTTACAGTAAGGATGTACATGTATCTTTAATACTTTTTCCTTGCCAAAGCGCTCGTCTACATTGAAGGTGATTTTTTTTTATTCAAAAGATAACTCGATTGCTGGTATCAAATGAACAACGCTTTGCAAAATAAGCCCGCGTGTTAATGAACCAGACGCAGAGACAGTTTGAAAGCACTGTGGAAAAAGGAGAAAATGCTAGAAACCCTGTCAAAGCACTATAGTTCATTTGTACTAATTTCGAATTCGTCGTCTGCCAATGCTTTCAAATATCAAAGTCCAAAAAAGAAATGTCACCTGGTAGCACGTTAACCTCTAAGTTTTACCACAAAACCCCGACTTTGTACGACCATCAAGTAAAACCGCTTTCGAAAAAATTGTGAGAAAAGGAGAAAATGCTGGTTACCAGCATTTTCTCCTTTTACCCACAATGTTTTCTACTCTTTCCAAGACAGAAATCATCATTTCAGCTACATTTATTACGTCTTCTGCAAATGCTTTGAATTTCGTCCAGTTGAAAATTTTGTCGTCTGGTAAAGGGTTAATCAAGCGTCGACGGCGACCGTCTACCAGACTCAAGTAATGTAAATTTAATGAGGTCTACCAAGATCCCTATAGCTATGTATAATTTTTAAATTTCTTTTCTTATTTTTTCTTTCGGCAGATTTTTTTTTTTTCGGGACAATAACGATCCTTCACCGACTTGGGTGATTTTAGACCATGCCAGATACATGGTCAAATGCGTGGACCAGGGCCCGTCGTCATTAACCATTCTTTCCATATAGTCTTATTCTCCAAGGTTTTTTAATTTTGAAAGTAACTCAACTTCTGAAATGGCTGAACCATTTTGTTCGGATATTCATGAACAGTACTGGTCTAGGGCTCCGAATTGTCTGGCCAAAGGACAATACACGAAAAAAAAAAAACCAATGCTTTCAGGAGGCTCGAACCCAGGGCTTCCTGGTCACTAACGCTTCACTGAGCCACGTTGGACCCCAAACACTGTCGAAGAAAATTGTACTTGAGTCTGATCGACACACACAGGTAGATCTAATACAAGTTTACAAATTACGAAGTATGGAGTATGGAGTAACAGACAAAGTAAAATCTAGTCACGTCGACATTTTGAATTCTCTGACGGTGGGCAAGTCGGTATGCCATTTAAATACCATTAATCATTCGCGCTCCTATCTCCCTGATGAAAGCGATATAACAACATTTTCTCTGCTTCAACGAATTCTCTACGACTCAAGGTGGTCCCTTGTGCTCCCGCCTGTGCTCATTCTTTATCGTCATATTTTTTTTTCCTCAAATCAATTTCAGTTTGAACGAAAAAATTAAAGTCGGTAAAATCTGATGATTTTTCAACTCTTTCTCAAAAGCCAAATTTTAGACGGGAAAAAATATTAGACTCATATATACGGAATATCATGTTGTAGTGACTTTCCTGGTGCTTGTATCTGATTCGAGCTGCGAGAGAAAATTTGATATCGCGCGAGATCGAAGGTCGAGCGAGATGTCAAAATTTTCTTGCTCGGCGAGAAGCAAATACTAGCACCAGGAAAGTTACTTCAGCATAATATTCCTTTTATTATAATACCAACATCTTTCAAAGACAAAATTACTGCAAATTATAATGAAATTTATTATTTACCCGAAAAATTTTCGGCTTAGATACATGCGTCGCACGCGCATAAAATATCACACACGGCAGAAAACAAAAATCCGTATCTACTCACAGTGAAATACGGTTCCAAATATGGATGATGACGTATCGATGACGTAACTCACGCCCGGAACAGGTATGTATTCATTTGCAATTTGATTGGTCAAAATTCTACGCTGTAATATTCATCCTCCATTCATAAAAACAAAGTAAATGGCTACTACAAGATTATTTATTTTGTTTACTGTTTCCGAATAAATTGTCAATAATTAGCAAATTTTTGTCGTTGAAAGGCGTTGGTATATAATAATAGGAATATTATGTTGTAGTAACTTTCCCGGCATTAGTATTTGCTTTTCGCCGCGCAAGAAAATTTTGATATCGCGCTCGACCTTCGGTCTCGCGCGATATCAAAATATATTGCTTTGCCCAACGTCAGAGAATTTAAAATGTCGACGTGACTGGCTTGTACTAATTATTTGCCGTCACATTTTTATCTTCCTCAACCCAATTTTCAGTTTGAACGGAAAATGATAGGCCTAATCGTCTCTTTAAAATCTAGTGAATCTGTAACGCTTTACCGTGCAATAAATTCTAGACTCGTTTAAACTCCTAACGGATTCAGAAAACCTGTTCGAAAATGGCACCAATGACCATAACTTCTCTGCTAGGGTAGAAAACATTGTGGAAAAAGGAGAAAATGCTGGTTACCAGCATTTTCTCCTTTTTCCACATTGTTTCCAAAAGGTTGCTTCAAGAGTATCGTTAAAATTCTGAGTTGTTCGTTACAGCAGGGTTATACAAATATATTGTTAACGGCTTTACTTGTTGATCAATACGTCAAGTTCATACTTCTGACAAATTCATAGATCTATCCTTTGGATAAAAAATATAGATTCGGATTCACATAGTGTCTTTAGCTGAGACAGTATAAGAGACGCCCCCTTTCCTCAACAGGTTTTAGTGTAGAAGTTTTAAAACGAAATATTACTTAATCCTGAAATCTGAAGACGGATGGATGGATGGATCGATGGGTGGGTGGGTTGGTGGGTGGGTGAGTGGATGGATGGATGGGTGGATGGATAAGTGGGTGGGTGGGTGAGTGGATGGTAACCAGCATTTGCTCCTTTTCCCTTGTTGTTTTCAAAACTTTAAATTGCCCAAGATCGTTAAAACTCGGGGATCATTTTAAAAGGCGTGAGACGAACAATTATTACTTATTGCTGAGTGAGCAACATAGACCACGTCCGTACCATGTTCAAAAACAGCGACCACATGAACGAACACAGTCAGTGTATATAGCGAACAAACCTCAAATGTCCATTTTTATCTATTTACCAAGCTAAAGATGTAATATATAAATGTGGTCCGTGAAAAGGGGGCTTAATGCATCTCCGTTATGCATTATACCAACCAAGTCATCACATAATTAATCATGGATCCACGAAACCATTTTGTCTAAGAAAACGACAAACCGTGAGGGTCCACTGGTACTTTGACGTGCAGAAAATTGACCAATAACAAAAAGTATCGACCCAGGTCAGCCTGCGCGGACTGCGCAGGCTGACCTGGGTCGATACTTTTTGCAGATGCATTAAGCCTCCTTTTCACAGAACAATCTTAATTATTTACCAGGCTAAAGATGTAAAATATAAATATGGTTGGCCATTAATACATCAGGCTAGGCGACTGTATAGCGGGGCCAAGACTGACATATGTAAAATTAATTCATACCGAAAATATTATAAATGATCGACTTTCGCCAAAATACTAACACCTCTACTTGTGACTTTTTCTCAGTTTGTTTTTTTCTTTTGTAACAAAAAAGGTATTGTATCAGTTGTTCTGTGTGTTAGTTTATGAATTTATTACAGTATTTGTGAACGACAAAATAGCCTGTAATAGCTACATGTAAAAACATTCACTTACTTCGTTCTGAAAAATAGCTTTCTTAAAGACCCAATAGCAGCCATAAAATAAATGCAAGTGTAAAAATGCATATGAATTCAAATAATACTATTTAAAAGTATGGAAATTAATGTGAAGATGACAATCTGTTATTGTGTGGTCGGTCCAAGTGTTAGTCGCTGGCAGAAAAAAAAATGAATTTTATACTCAGGCAAAAAGTAAACAAAGATAGAGAGACCTGGCAGGTTTTAACCTAGTTTTGAAATTAATTTCTCTGCCAGCGACTAACACTGGGACCGACCGTACACTGACATGTTGTTATCTTCTCAATGATTTCCATACTTTCAAATGGTATAATTCAAAATAAAATGCCTATTAACACCCGCTTTGTTTACCAGATTGGCCGCTATTGTTACTTTAAAAAACTCTTTTATTCTTACAGTACAACACAATATATTATATTTTGCTCCAAAATACAAAAAAGATAAAATTTAGCAAAATACAAATAATTAAATGAGCCGTGCTCTGTGAAAAGGGGGCTTAATGCATCTGCGAAAAGTATCGACCCAGGTCAGCCTGCGCAGTCCGCGCAGGCTGACCTGGGCCGAAACTTTTCGCTATTGGTCAATTTTCTGTTTGTCAAAGAACCAGTCTACCTCATGATTAAGTCAGTTATTTAAAAATGAAGCTCTTATGGATGCATGATTACGTAATGGCTTGGGCTGGTATCATGTATCACGGTGATGCATTAAGCCCCCTTTTGCCAGAGCATGGCTCAAATACAAAATTGCCAACGTGATGTGTTCAATTAATGATCTGATTCAAACAAAACTTGACAGTAACTTAGTTATAATGATATAAAGAGTGAAGACGATCCTCTGTAAACGGAAAAATAGACTCGTATGAGCTATGCTCTGTTAAAGTGAGGTTTAATGCATCTGCTAAAAATATCGACCCATGTCAGCCTGCGCAATCCGCACAGGCTGACATAAATCAATCCCTTTTTCTTTATGTGAATTTTTGGCATGTCCAAAGACCATTCTACCTCATGATTCAGTCAATTGTTTGTCTAATGGATTTCATGGATCCATAATCATGTGATGCCTTGGTTGCTATCATGCATCACGGAGATGCACTCAAATGTGACTGTATTTGGTTGTTTTACCCATTTTTTCAAAGTACTTTGGTATAAAACCCGTCACTATAGTTCAATGACCGGGTGTGATGTTGATATTTTACTTCTGCACGCTAAGAGAAAGCTGTGATTCCTTGGAGCGCCTATTTCACTTGGGTTTCTTTTGCGGCCGGTGTAGATCAAGATCCTCCCATTGCATAAAATTTGCTGTCTGACCCTTGATCTACACTGTCCGTTTTATGATATATTATCGGAGGGGGTGGGGTAATATAGGGTGAATATTTTTTTTTCAAACTGAATTTTATGGGGCACTTTATAGAGGTTTTTCTAATTGTCTCTTTTACAGATGTTGAGATTCCATTTTCTTTTTCAACAATAACAATAATTTATGTATTTCTTCTTGTATCGTCCATCCAACCAGTTTATTAATAATGCACCTACTAATTATTCAACTCATTTCTATACTATGGATTAACAACAGCAACGACAACAAGAAATATGTTTAAGAAAGATAGACGGCGTAAATTTGCCAACAAATAGGCAGGGGCCCTTAAAATAAACATGTCTACATTTTTGACCAATCACAAATTTCTATTTATTCATTTGTTATCAATACCAAAAAGTAGGTCAAAAGCCAACACATTCAGCTACGCTGAAAAAAAAAAAACCAACAATGCGGTTAGAAGCGTGTATATCGGATCACGCGAGACCCATCATGCGACTCGCCGTCTGCGGACCTTTCGTGATCAAACAGGTTAGATTTGTAATTAATTTCCATTCTAAACTAACGGACTTACAGATTAAATTTCAATGGTATGCTCTCTCTCCCTCTTTCCTTCCCCTCCCTCTCTGTGTCTCTCTGTCTCTCCACCCTCCCCCTGACAAAGACAAATCTTATCATTTTGGAACCACATTTGTTATTATCTTCCGTTACTTCTTACAATTCTGACAAGTCTAAAATTTTGTCATGGAGTAAAAGGTAAGAAACAAACAGATTAAAAGGGATTTTAACTTTATCTGATGAAATGAAAAACTCATTTTTTTGCTAAAAAAGAATCAATTTACCAACTGCCATTGTTCGCGACGGGGTTGCTGGATTTTCCTCATCCATAATTCGCTTTTGATACTATACAAACAAGCAATGCATTTTTATATTAGCCATGCTCTGGCAAAAGGAGTCTTAATGCATCTCCGTGATGCATTATACCGAGCAAGTCATCATATAATCATGGATCTATAAAATTAACTTTCTATAACAACCGACTGTGTCATAAGATTGACTGGTCCTTTGACATGCAAGAAAATTGACCGATAGCAAAAAGTTTCGACCCAGGTCAGCCTGCGCGGACTGCGCAGGCTGACCTGGGTCGAAACTTTTTGCAGATGCATTTAGCCCCTTTTTCACTGAGCATGGCTTATATAATTTATCGAACGTGTTGCACTAAAACACCGTCTGATATATTGACGCCTTCTAACGCACTGGCCACAAGAAAGTTTTCGAAAATATTGCGAAATAGGGAAACAATGCTTGACACCATAATTTTCACCCTTTGCTACAACTGTTCCGAACGCGACTCTAAATCTAAAGATAAGAGGAAGTACAAGTCCATTTCTTTTTTTACTCAATTTCTTTTTTTTTTTTCTCTCAGATATAACGAATAAAAGTCCCAGAGATAACGACAACAACCCACCTTTTTACCAGTACTCCGCACAATATTCTTTCCAAGTCACTGGCTGCTTTCCCATATACCTATCGTCGAAACAATGGTAAGCGGTGAGAGAGGAATGAATCCTCACGTCACAATGACTATCATCAATCCTTGGCTAAAAAAATTGGCCGAGCCGAGGATCGACCCAGCGACCCATTGTTCTCAAGACCTGTACGCTACCGACTGAGCTACCAGGGCTCTGCGATCCTGAGAAAGATGTCTTTTGAGATCATTTTGGAAAAAGAAGAAAGTGCTGGTAACCAGCATTTTCTACTTTACCTACAATGTTTTATATCCCTATCAAAGACAAATTCCATCATTTGAGCCATATTAAAATTGTCGTCTGCAAATGCTTTCAATTTGGACAAGTCTACAAATTTGTCGTCTGCTTTGCACTTAAACAATACATGGTGCAAAAAGTACAATCATGACATGCGATAAGAATCATATGCAAGTATATTTACATAGTAATGTACAACTGACGTTTAAAACAGGAAATAATGGAGCCATTCTCTGTGAAAATGGGGCTTAATGCTTCTACAAAAAGTATCGACTCATGTCAGCCTGCGCAGTCCGCGCAGGCTGACATGAGTCGATACTTTTTGCTTTTCGTACATTTCCTGCATGTCTAAGGATTACTACTATTTTACCTCAGGATTCATTGGGTTGTTATACAAACTGGATTTTATGGATCCATAATTATGTGACGACTTGCAAGGTATGATGCATCACGCAGATGCATTAAACCCCCTTTTCACAGAGCGTGGTTCAATTAGAAGTCGGAATAATTTTTTAAGTACATGTACGTGCCAATATAAACATTTTATTTGTATGTGTTATATGATTATAATGTAGGCACATACATTAAACGTTAGATTAGGCAAGATTATATAATGTTGTCGTTTAGTAAAGAGTGAACCTTACATATGCAAATACTAATCTAAACGCACTGAGTTAGTTAGTTAGTTAGTTAGTTAGTTAGTTAGTTAGTTAGTTAGTTAGTTAGTTAGTTAGTTAGTTAGTTAGTTCAGTTTAGTTAGTTTAGTTTAGTTAATGTACGAAACCATGAACAAGAGAGGTTACGAAAACCAGCATTTTCTCCTTTTCCCACAGTGTTTAATAACCTTTTCCAAGTCAAATACAATTACTGGTACCTTGAATTTGTCGTGTGCAAATGCCCTCAATTTGGATAAATCCAAAATTTTGTCCTCAAAGAAAGATTTCACTTTTCGTACTGTTGACGACACCAGAAGCTTTTGTGGACAGTGTAGATCAAGATCAGACTGCACAGAACGTGCAGTCTGATCTCTGATCTATACTGTCCACTACTTTATTTTAGATTGAGGCCAATTAAGGCCAAACGGTTTCTTCATATTGTAGTGGAACTATATTTATAGCCACTGAAAAAGTGTGAATTATTTACTTGGAAGTGAAAGAGCTACTAGCGAGCAAGAAAGAGAAAAAGTATAGGTATACATGTACTGTACTTGTTGGTTGATTGATTGTATGGTATTTAATGCCGTTTTCAACATTATTTCAGTTATATCGCGACGGCCACTGCACTTATCCATGCTTTCCTGGAGACTCTTTTACCAGTACTCCGCACAATTTTCTTTCCAAGCCACTGACTGCTTTCCCACATAACCATCGTCGAGACTATGGTCGGCGGTGGGAGAGGAATGAATCTTGTCGCAATGACTATCATCAATCCTCTGAAAGAAATTGGCTGAGCCAGGGATCGAACCCACGATCCCCTGTTCTCTAGTCCTGCACGCTACCTACTGAGCTACCGGGGCTCGGCGTACTGTACTTGCCCTGGCATTTGCGACGCCAATTGTGCGATAAACGGGCGTAAAATATTCATAACAGCCATTAGTTTTCGAGAGTACAATTTTCTGGGTCTTATCATAAAATCATGGAAAATACTAACAACATAGATGTGTGAATGATAAAGGCAAAAGTGCACGCTAAATATTGTACCGCGACTGCCCTAAATGTCAATAACCACAGCTGTCGCCGTCACGTGACCTCAAATTTAGCTCCGCCCACTTCACCTCATATGACCCCTTTCGACATTAAAGCTGTTTAATTTAAATGTCATTTAACGTGACGTTATAAATGGGGAGCATTGACAATAGGAGTCGGACAATTATTTTTTATACTTTGTTTTTTTCTAACTTTTTGTGGTTTTCACTTTTTAGTTTCGGCCAAATTATGTAACACGACTCAATTTTAAACTCAAAGAGCTTCCACTTTGACATTTCGGCACGTAGATCTAACTCTTTCCCAAACAATTCAGAGTTTCAACGGCCCTATCGAAAAAGACTTGAAAACACTGTTGAAAAGGAGAAAATGCTTATAATAAGCAGTCTCTCTTTTTTCTACAGTGTTTTCTCACCTCTCATAACAAAACTACCAACTGATATCAAAGCCTAATACTGACAGATATGTGTTTAAGTGTAAAAACTTGTATAAGTTAATTAAATGTTTACAAAACAACAAAATTTTATAAATAATCCTGAGGCGGCTAAGCGCGAGTCAAGGACCTTATGCATACAGTGTAGATCAAGATCAGATTGCAAAGAACAAGGAGTCTGATCCTGGATCTACACTTTAGGCTGCTAAGGACCCTATGCGGACAGTGTAGATCAAGATCAGACTGCACAGAACATGCAGTCTGATCTTGAATCTACACTGTCCGAAAAGGAGATGTCTTCCCCTCAAAAATACCTTAGAAATAGCAAAATTTCGCTTTTTTCTCACGGCTTGAAAATTTTATTTCTCTTATTTAGTAGCATAAGAGTTAAAATACAATTTGAAAGTATCTTTCCACGACATACAAAATGTGGCTCACGCCATGACAATTTTATTTTATTAAAAAAAAAAACGATTACGGAAAGAGGAGAAGCTGCTATCCGCCCAGGCTGACCTGTGTCGAAACAATACGCTTTGCGTAAATTTTCCGCACGTTTTAGGACCACTCTACCTTAAGATTTAGTCGCTTATAAGACAAAATGGATTTTATGCATCCACAACTATGTAATGACTTGCTTGGTTTTATGCATCACGGAGATGTATTAAACCACCTTTCGCTAGAACATTGCTCATATATTTCTGGTAAAGATCTGAGAAGGTCGTTTTGCAAATTAGGTCTCCTTTCGTTACAATGTTTTAAAAAGCGGTTTCCTGCATGACGCTAAGATTTCCTATTAGGTTAAAGATAAAATTCCAAGCGGATCACAGATTCCTGGCATACAAAACTGGCTAATGAACAGCCAGTGTGGCTGATTGATTGATTGATTGATTGGTTTTACGCCGCTTTCAACAGTATTCCAGCCAGATCACGGAGACAGACCACATATTCATGTTTGTCCTCGGTTTCATCAGTAGTAGAATTGGGCCCTGCAGTGTCTTGCCCAAGGACACTCCCACACACACACAAAAATAAACAGTGCTTCCAATGAGACTTGAACATAGGCGCTTCCAGGTTACGAGTCCTACACTTTACCTTAGAGCCACGCAGGACCCCAGCCAACGTCGACTTCACGACACAGACTTTCGGTAAAGGGTCGTTTTATCGTGGGGCCAAGTTAGGCGAACGAGAATGAAGTTTTAATTCTTTCAGTGCAAAATACGTTTAACTCTGCCTCTTTTGACAAGTGAAAATACAGTACACTGAAATTCACAAAGATAGGATTTAGCACGAGTTGGTGTTCGAGATAAAAATTCTATTAAACTCGTCCACAGAAAAAATGTGATTAAGCGAGCCTCTTTGGCTCGTTTAATCACATTTTTTGTGGAAGAGTTTTATAAAATTTTACCTAAAATTTTTAGCCAACGAATGTCAGATTCTTTTCATCACCGAACTGTATCTCAAGAATTATAGTTCATGACGTGTTAAAACATTGGCTTACATGTGCATGTGTATTGAAATTTACATAAAGCCAATTTGTTTCTTTGATAGGTTTGTACATCACACACAAAAAAAATAGTTCTGAAGAAACTTGCATATAACGGTTTTGTATTACATAGGTCTAAAGATATCAAAAATTGTAGCTTTGTCACGACCATCAGTTCTGACAGTCAGTTTCACACAGGAATCTTGGTCGGCAATGTTTTAGAATTGAGACGTATAGTTACAGCGCGTTGTCCAAATACGGCACTATTTTCGTATCCCACACTTGTGTGTGTCAGACAAGTAAATTCGTAATGGCTGTTTAACATTGAAAACATGGAGAGCTGTATGATAAAGATACATTTATCTTACAGACTATCTAAGCGGACAGTATAGATCAAATCAGACTGCGTGTTCTGTGCAGTCTGATCTTGACCTCAACAGTCCGCAAGAGCCATGGATTTTCGACTATGGTGCTGAGAGGTTTAAACAAAGTTTATGAAAACTGGGCCGTTCTATTGCAAAAATATCAGGGGCAGATTTTATCAAAACACCGCTTCATCCTTATCCTGCTAAATAAGTGAAATGAAACTTTTAAGCCGATAGTAAAAACCAAAATTTTTCTATTTCAAAGGTAATTTTTTGGGATATATGTCCTTATCGGACAGTGTAGATCAAAGATCAGACTGCACGTTCTGTGCAGTCTGATCTTGATCTACACTGTCCGCAAAAGGTCAGTGAGTCTTGGGAGAAAGAGAGAGCTTGAATGTTTGTTGTTTATACGCGGTACAGCTGGAAGTGGAGTTAGGAAATATCACAAAAAGTTGCAGATTCGAAGAATAAAGGGGTTGAAAAACAATATGTGCATTTCTTCCTTTATTAGCTCAATTAAAAGTCGGTGTTGCGTGTTACATGTCAAAATGCATTGCGGGCTAGTGGCACATGCATTTCTAATTCCGCTTCAATTCAAACATTTGCCAAGTTGTATCAAATCCTTGTTCTTTCTTTTAATTTATCCTGTAGTTTCATATCTGAATTCAAATCATTGTTTATGTAAAGAATGGTCACTCAGTAAATGACAACTTATAGGTCACAGACTACTTCAATCTTCCTTCATGTTATCATTGTTTAAAACATCGTTTCAAGCAGTATGCATGTACTCCGTAGGTCAAACTTTTTCGGAGTAGCTTAATGTCCTAGTTTCTGACCTACTTTTTGGTACTGATAAAAAATGAATGAATAGAAATTTGTGATTGGTCAAAAGTGTAGATATGTTTATTCTAAGGGCCCCTGCTGGCAAATTCACGCCGTCTGTCTTTTTTTTAAAGATATTACTTGTTACATCTATTTTTGGATTCATGTTTGTGTTGATCGGCCATAATGTCAAGGTCGTCTGATGCCCATCGATTTAAGAGAGAAGGCAGGCTAATCCCGAAGCGACGCTTTCCGTTTTTATGTAATTTTCTGTTTTGCGCAAGTCTACTGTAGCACAAAATCTTATGTAGTCGTAAAGTGCCATCTCGGATTGATCCGAGACGTCACTAAAATAAATACGCAAATGTCCGAATGCCCCTTTTCGCTTGATGCAAGCCATATTATTATAATCGTTTTTTTTTTACAATAGGGTTGTTGCCTGCTAGAATATGCTTGGTCCCTATTTTTCATGAATGCAAAAAGAATGGATACACCAAAACGAGATTCAATTTTCAAACAGTGACCTAATCGACGCAAGTTTAGCAGGGCGATTCTTAATGATAATTCGAAGTACATGTCTAGAAAGTAGACAGAGTTATGCAACATAACTTTATTGCAACAAATCTATATATAAATCGCTTGACTTCGAAGCAAAATCAAAATGTGAAAGGTTTTTATATAAAACATTGTGGATTGATGAAAATTCCGTGAAAACCCTTAAGTAAGGCGTCAATTTGGTCTTAATATTTGACAACTGCTTATTGTGTAAAGTAAATTTATAATTGTGTATACGTGAATATAGCTTGGATATTTTTATAGTTACCTTGTAAAATTCCATGTCAGCAGTTTATCATTCTTTTGTATCCATATATGAATAAATGTCCCAACTTTTTCGATATCATTACACTTGCTTGATCCCCAAGCTTCGTAAACATAATGCAAAATCAAACCAACAATATCCGCCGGAAAGTTGATGTTGTATAGAGAATTGGACATTGTGTTTACTGGTACGTGATCAACTTAGAGGGTGTTATAACTCTTTTTGGAAATTTCCAGCATGGGCCAAGGCCTATAGATTGACCCTAAAAGAACCTATGAATCTGAAAACTGGAGTTGTCAACGACTATTCTGTTAGTATAACTGACCCAAGTAGCTTACGAGACATGACCATAATGCCAGAGTTTGGATGTAGATCCCTCCCGTTGCAGAAAGACTATAACATTTCCTAAAAACATGCATCTATCACGATAAAATAATTATTTTATATATACCACAAACAGCTATCACAAAAGCTATCATTCTAACCATCCAAACGTACAAAAGGACATTCAGAATCGTGATTTTAGCACTAGGCAAATAAATTCTAGACATGTCCATATTGGAAGTATTGCAGAGGACAGAATAAATGTGGCTCGAAGGATATTATTTTTCTTTAAGAGAATAGAAAAGCCTTCTGGGGATGCCCAAATTGTTTTCAAAAGCCATTTTCCTCTGTGTCATTAAAATTTGGAATTGTTTGGTACGGAGTTAGGCCAGCAATTATAAAAGGATTGGAAAAGAGAGGGGGGAAATTTGTCGCATTGGACTCATATGGTATGGATTTGTATATACCCGGTACCTATTTAGATATTTTATTTTATATCATCGGGTTTTGTTACACTCTATGGTTACTGTTTCTATGCTTTTTCTACATACTTTGAGAATTATATATATATTGTAGTGACGGGGCTATTACAAAAAATGCTACCTATACACATATATACTCGTGTACATGTAACGTGTACTCGGTAACTTTCTAATAATTACAGTTCTAGTTTTAAGATTTATTTCTTTGTCCGAGACTGAAACTTCGCTCTTTACCAAACGACAAAATTTTAGACCTGTCCAAATTGAAGGCAGTTGCAGACGACAAAATAAATGTGACTGAAAAATTGACATTTGTTTTGAGTGGGGTAGAAAACATTGTGGGAAAAGGAGAAAATGCTGGTTACCAGCATTTTCTCCTTTTCCCACAATGTTTTCAAAAGCCCACCTTTTCAGGGTCGTTAAAACTCGGAATTGTGTGATAAAGGGTTAACAAAATTTTAGACTCATGATAATCGCCATACTTTTAAATTGTATGAATGGATTTTACTTGTATTTCATACACGAATGGTTTACATTTGGCCCCAATTTGGACCTATAAAACAAGTTGCTAGTTTCAAACATAACAGGTAGAAACGCATACGTCACAAGGGTAAAGGGACACGAGAGAGCTTGTGTGTCAAAAACCCGAAATGTAAATAAATAAACGACGCCGTGAAATAAACATAATTACAGTTGTATTTCACAAGGGTTAACATTTCATTCATCTATCACACACAACTGGGCCTCTGTCCACCTTTATCTATTTTATCCGTAACTTTTCTGTGTAAAACAGGTCTTCAGATTTTTTTCCCAGATTTCTTATTTTCCCAACCAGGATTCGCTCGTTCGTTACTTTTCATCTTTCATGTACAACATTTTTTAAAAGCTGTGTAGCGGCCAAATATAAACCATGCTGGTGTTAATATGCATTTGAATTTAATGACCATTTAAAAGTAAAGAAATTATTGTGAAGATGACAATCAAATATTGTAAGGTTGGTCCAAGTTTAAAAATTTGGTTAAAAGTTGCCAGGTCGCTCTTTATGTTATTCACTTTTTACCTGGTTTTAAAATTCATTTTTCTGCCGGCGACTAACACTTGGACCAACCGCACAGTAACAGATTGTCATCTCCACAAAATTTTCCATACTTAGGAAAAGATATTAATTCAATTTAAATGCTTTTTAGCACCGTCATTAATTTTGGCCGCTTTTGGGCCCCTAAATCTTTTCTTTCTTTTCATTCAACGTTTCTCCTCTATGAACTGAATTTACCTAATAAAAGATTTTTGTTACTTTTCACCCACAATTTTAAGCCAAATGACGATCATATCATGTTTATTGAAATTATCCCGAACCTTTATTATAATATTCTGTACATTCTAGATCAAACGATGCAGAAAAAAGATTAGGTCGTCTCAAATAAAATATTATACTTAACATATGCATTCTGTTTTTTAATGTTCACATCTCATTTCTTATTCAAAATGGTTACGAAAACTAAAAATGCACTTAGGCATTTTTCAACCCTTAAGCTGCTAAGCGCGACTCAATGAACTTTTGCGGACAGTGTGGATCAAGATCAGACTGCACAGAATGTGTAGTCTGATCTTGGGCCTACACTGTCCGATAAGGAGGTAGTTCCCCTCCCCCCCCCCAAAAAAAAAAACTTTGAAATACAGTGTATCAATATTTGAGATTTATCTATCGGTTTGAAAGTTTTATTTAATTTATTTGGCATATTAAGGCGTAAATTCGAAGAAAAACGCGGCACAAGTCCTATGCAGCGGACTGTCATACAAAAAAAGTAGTTACGTATTGTCAATTTCTACAACTGACAACGTATTTTGTAAGTAAGTCATGAATAAACGCCTATTCTTTTTCGGCGCAGCTGAATGTACTGGCTTTTGACCTACTTTTTTTTGTATTGATAAAAAATGAATAAACAGAAATTTGTGATTGGTCAAAAATGTATACATGTTTATTCTAAGGGTCCGTGCATATTTGCGAGCAAATTTACGCCGACTATCTTTTTTAGAGATATTTCATGTCTGTTCTGCTAAAAAATAGCGTAAACACTAAATAATGTTGAGGAAGCAAAAAAATTGATAAACTCAATTTCGCGGAGTATAAAAAATCTGGCTTCACGTGTACATGTTTTACGTTATTTACACGTGTGTATCTTTCAACAGGTCAAATTGCAATTGAAACGGCATCGACACGCATTCCATTCTGACATCTGATTAGAAGAGAGAAGTTTTTTTACTCAAATTTCAGTTTGCTTGATCTCTTGTTTTAGAACAAAAAGAAAATGCGGCATGCAATTTTACCCTGCTTTGTGGGATGCATTTGGGGGGCAAAATACAGAAAAAATAATGGGTTTTAATCGGCATAAAATTTGCTCCCGATTTTTTTTTTTTAATTCAAAATGTCAATATGGCTAGTTAGTTACACATTTACTATGACATAAGTTTCTGAGATCAGGTAAAATATCTTTGGGGTCATCAAATTAAAAATAAATATGCGAGCCAAGCTTTGTGAACAGGGTTTAAATGCATATGCAAAAAGTATCGACCCATGTCAGCCTGCGCAGTTCGCGCAGGCTGACATGGATCGAAACTTTTTGCATTTGGTCATTTTTTTTTTTTTTCTTCTTCATATCAAAGAACCAGCCTAACCCATGAGCCAGTCGGTTGTTGCACTAAATGAATTTTATGGATTTTTATGGATCCATGTGATGACTTGCTTGGTATGATGCATCACAGATTAAACCCCCATTTGCCAGGCCGCCGCTCATATTATAGTATCATTTCTTTACAAAAATCTGGTATAGGTATCGAGTTCTCTTTTGACATTTGTTGAACTTAGGCAATTCAAACTAGTATCCCCAACAAAATATTCTAAACGTCAAAGTTAAACAATTCTGATTGGCCGAAATAAACGACCCGACCAATCAGATATTGTGTTATTTTCCAAATCCAGAATAAGACTAAGAATACAGAGTAAAATTGTTGTTGAATACAGGCCCTGGGCCCGTATTCACCAACCATTCTTATACGAACATTCTTAATCTTATTCGCCAAGATTTTCTAAATTTGAATGTAACACAACTTCTGATTGGCTACACCAAATGGTTTAGCCAAACATAAGTTGCGTTACTTTTAAATTGACGAATACGGGCCCAGTTCTTTCATGTAGGTTAAATGCAAGGAACTATAGTTTAAAGCAATCTTTTCAAGTGTTCGTTTATTTTTTAGGCAAGGCCAACAAAAATTGCAGAATAGAGAAACGAGAGAAATATTTAAGGAAAGGAAAGAAATAGAGAAATGGAATAATGGAAAGAGAACTTATCGAGCAGTAGCTTTTGTGATAGGAAATTTATTTACGGAAAGATTCTGAATAACGTTAGAAACAAACTGAAAATTTTTAAAGTCATATTAAAAAAAGTGTCCGAAAATCTCCCTTGAACACGTGATTCATTTCGATTTTCCATATTTTACACGTTTTTTCCTAGTCATCTGTTAGATTTATTTTTATAAATAAAAGGCCCAGTAAAGGCCAAAATATCAAAGCAGGTGTCATAACACATTTAAATTTAAATCATACCATTTAAGAGTATGAAAAATATTGTGGAGATGACAATCTATTATAGTGTCGTCTGGCCATATGTTAGTCGCTGGCAGAAAAAAGAACTTAAAATCAGGCAAAAAGTAAACAAAAGATACAGCTACCTGGCAGGTTTTAACCTAGTTTTGAGATTAATTTCTCAGTCAGCTTCTAACACTTGGACCATTCGTACAATGACAGATTGTCATCTTCAAAATAATTTCCGTACTTTTAAATGGTATGATATACATTCAAATGCATTTAAACACCCACTTTGTTTACTTTTGGGCTTTATTGTTACTTTAACCCTTTACCAAATAATCCCTTCTTTTATCAACCCCCAGGAAGAAGGTTTTGAAAAACACTGCGGAGAAAAAGAGAAGATGCTGGTTACTAACATTGTTTCTACCTTTCCTAAGACAAATTTCAGTTTTTGTGTTCCATTTACAAATTGTCGGCTGCAAATATTTTGAGTTTGGAAAGGTCTTCTCTATTCTGTCGTTGGGTAAGTGGTTCAAGCCGTTAACCCCGAGTTTTAACGACCCTGAGAAATAAGGCTTTGCGAAAACATTGTGGGTAAAGGAGAAAATGCTGGTAACCAGCATTTTCTCCTTTTCCCACGATGTTTTCTACCCTATCAATGACAAATTCATTTATTCGAGCCATATTTAGAAAGTCGTCTACAAACGCTTTCAACTTGGACAGGTCAATTTGTTTTTTTTTTCGTCAGCCTCTGGTAAGTGGTTTATGAAGCAGCTAACGTGTTTCGATATAACCAGAACCGGGACATTCCTTAATTTTACCTCGTAGGCAAATTAAGATAACTTTTCTGGTCAGACAGATCAAATGACCCACTGACCCCAAAAATTGGCCTTCCAGAAAGAAAAGGTATATCAGAACGGAAACTACCAAATCCTACTCAATTTGATTGTTCTATATATCATGTACTGTAACAAACTTGCGATAGAATAATTTATTTCATGCTTTTCGGTAGTTTATTGAGAAATAACGGTGACATAATGTTCGATATTTCATGGTCTTGACCAGTTTTATTTTCTAACTCTTCAATTGAAGGCAGAAACAGTAGTTCCCGCGCACTAGTTACCTAGGTAAACAGCGCGTACCCTTCAACAAGACGAAAATATGACGTAATTTACCCTGCATTTCTCGTGCTTTACGTAATATTGTAATGCGTTGCTATGCGGAGGGGGTACGCCACGGGGAATTACCGAAAATAACTACTTGATTTTGATGAAAGCCCCCCCCCCCAAAAAAAAGGGTCAGAAACATGAAATAAATAGAATATTTGGGGCTTTTTTTTTTTTCGGTGAAAGATCTTTTATTTTATCGAGTGAACATCATTGTTAGTATTTTCACGAGTGGCCCAGCCCCAGCCACTCGTGAAAATATTAACGATGATGTTCACTCGATAATATAAATTTCGATCTTTCAAAGATCTTTCAAATAATATCTTTGTAAAGTACAGATTAATTTTACGTTTAATTTTAAAAAAATCCGGAGAATAAGACCCAGAATGTTCCTATGAATGGTTGCTTTGTACGGGCCTGGTTATTTCCTATAGGTTTGATGCAAGGCACTACAGTTTAAAGTAATCTTTTCAAGTGTTCGTTACTGCTTTTGCGGCCAGAGTAGATCAAGGTTACATTGCAAAAATAAAACGTGCAATCTGATCTTTGATATACAAAACATGTATATCCACTTTATTTAGGCTTTCTGGACAAACACTTAAATTGTGTCTACATGTATTTGGGTCTTATTTCTAGACTAAAAATGTCTGCTGAGTTTGCAAGGCACCCTACAGATAAAACGGGCTAAATACACGATTGCAATTGACCACATGTAGCACAGTGAAAACAAATGACGAACATTTTCATCTTTTGACAACATGTTTTTAGAGGTGTACTGCTGCACAAAGTTACAGGCTGTCTATGGGAATTGTTTAGATGAAGTTCAATGAATCTGTATATCGTCGAAATGAAACAAAATTCTAGCCGTTCAACTTCGACGGTATACATATGAGTCATGCTATCCAAAAAGGGGGTTAAATGCATCTCCGTAGCCTCGGTTCCAACCACACACACACACACACACACACACACACACACACACACACACACACACACACACACACACACATATATATATATATTCCTTTTTTTTGTCAAAAAAAGAGGTAAGAATTAAGGAATCGATAAACCGTTTTGCCACAGATCTGTATGGGCCGTGAAAGGAGACGAAGATAACCCTTTATCACAAAACGAAAATTTAGACTTGTCCAAATTGCATGCAGTTGTAGACGACAATTTAAATGTGGCTCAAATAAGGAAATTTGTCTTCGATAGGGTAGAAAATATTGTGGGAAAAGGAGAAAATGCTGGTAACAATGTTTTCAAAATGCCTCTACCACAGGGATGTTAAAAGTCGGGATTGTGTGGTAAAGGGATAAGGAGTGATTAAGAGATTATTACCGCCTGGACCAAGGCTAGCATCTCCGTGGTGCATGATACCATGCAAGTCATCACATAATTATGGATCCATAGCATCCATTTTGTGTGAACAACCAACTGAATCATGAGGCACGCTGGTCCTTTGACATGCACAAAACTAATAGCAAAAAGTATGGACCCAGGTCAGCCTGCGCGAAGTGCGCAGGCTGACCTGTGTCGATACTTTTTGCTGGTGCATCTAAGGTCAAGGAGCGGCCAAAAGTAAACAAAACGAGTGTTAAAATGCATTTTAAAATATAAATCATACCTTTTAAAAGAATGGAGATTATTGTGACGATGGTTGGTTGGTTGGTTGTATTGGGGTTTAACGCCACTTTAACAGCTAAGGTCATATCATGGCGGTCGGTGACGCACATGTGTTTCCTGGCTTTCTCACACCAGTACTAACACAACTTTCTTTCCAAAGCCACCGACTACTTTTCTCACATGCTTCAGCAGGGGTGAGAGGCGAAAATACGCCGGAAGGAAGGTTCGCCTCAACCGGGTATCGAACTCACAACCACCAGGTCATGAGTCCGACACGCTCACCACTGAGCCACCCGGGCGGGGCATTGTGACGATGGCAAACTGTTATTGAACAGTCGAGCCAAGTGGTAGTCGCCCACAGAATCATGTAATTCAAAACCAGGTAAAAATAAACAAAAGACAGAGCGACCTAGCAACTATGACCAACATCTAAAAATTATTTTTTCTGCGAGCGAGTAACACCTAGACCGACCATACAATAACAAAATGTCATATCTACAATAATCTTCATAATTTTTAATGGTATGATTTAAATATAAATGCATTTTAACACTCGCATCGTTTATTTTTGACCGCTATTGGGGCTTTAAGCCCCTTTTCACAGAGAAATGCCTATACATTATAACATATTGCAATTCGTCTTGCTTACAGACATGAGCGATAGGTATCCGTTTGTATCAATATTTTCTCGCTGCCAGACGAACAGAGACAAAATTTAATACAGTGAGTACCCACAACATAGTCGTTGTGTAAACAGGTAACATCTTACAAAACAATCATTTCGTCTTTAATTTGGACATTCACTACGAGAGCTAGAACCGGAGCAGGCTCATTTCTGTATAAATTTTACAGTGTATAGTGATACTCTATAGATTAATGCACTTGATAGCTTTTGTCGCAGATAAAATCCAAACGTATACTTGAGTTTGATTCTATCTTCCACGTCTTTCTGTCTTTGTTCCGTTTATTTGTTCAAGCTACCCTTGTACTTGAAATATATTTTATCTTTACACAGAAGCATAAATTACACTTTCAAGCTCAGAAAACTGACACAACTACACATATTTACCTTTAACTCTTTACCAGATGACAAAATTTTAGACTGGTCCAAATTGAAAGCACTTGCAGACGACAAAATAAACATAACTCAAAAATTGAAATTTGTTTCCAGCAGGGTAGAAAACATTGTAGGAAAAGGAGAAAATGCTGGTTACCAGCATTTTCTCCTTTTCCCACAATGTTTTCAGAAGGCTTCATTCCTAGGGTCGTTAAAAGTCGGGATTGTGTGGTAAAGGGTTATGCAAACAATCACGTGTTCTAACGACTTTGGGAGCATGAAGGCTTTTAAACAATTCTATGGATAACCAGCATGTTCTCCTTTCCCCAAAATATTTGCAATCCTTTCCAAGACAATGCCCTTCAACTAAGCCAAATTTACTATTTCATCTCAAAAAGCTTCCCAAATGGCTTAATAGTATTTTCATCTTTCTCCAAAATAT
Source organism: Hippopus hippopus (assembly GCA_946811185.2). NCBI lineage: Eukaryota > Metazoa > Mollusca > Bivalvia > Cardiida > Cardiidae > Hippopus > Hippopus hippopus. The sequence continues at coordinate 2,838,909 of OX328108.1, read as the reverse complement.
TTCCTATCCTTGCAAAAACATTGCGCATTAACTAAGCCATGTGTATGAGCAGTTTCCCAACGATATTATATTTTCTAATATTTGTTAATTTTGTTCTGTAATATTTCATCTACCAGTGCATTCAATATGGATAAATAACATTTTTGTGTGTTGAAAAGAATTAATGTTCAAGAGATTGTGTTGCTGGAGTCACAACGATTCTACCGAATAACACAAAACCATGGAAAAAATGTTGAAAGCACAAATTACGGTGTCAGTAAATGCAACACATTCGGTGCATGAATTGACTATGAGTTATGTTTCGCGAACAGATAGTATAATACATCTAACAACTAGTATCCACTTGGATCGATAATTTTTGCAATTGGTAGATATTCTACCAAAGAACCGTTCTACCTCAGTTTTCAGCTAGATTTTAAACAAAATGATGACTTGTTTTGGTATAACATTTGGCATTACAGCGATGCATTAAACCCCATTTTCACCGAACGCCGTTAAAATGCATCATCTTCTATGATCTCGACTGTTTTTTAAAGGATTATGTCATATCCAAAAATAAATATATTCCATTTAGCCCTTATGATCACATACCAACCCCGATCCCGATGTAGAAGCCTTCAGAAAACATTGTAGAAAAATACGAAAATGCTGGTAACCAGCAATTTTTTCTTATTCCACAAAGTCTTCTTTACATATAAGATTCAAATTTAAATTAATTTTACCGTATCATTGCCAGCGGCGAGAGATCTACTACCTTTCTATTTATTTTGATAACGTCAGATAATTTTGTAACACAAAATTGAACTGTCAAGTAAAAGTATAATATAATGTTGTCTTTTGTCCTATCCTGCAATAGATGGCTCTGAGTGTTTTTTTGCGAAGAGATTTGGAACAGAGCAAGATTAGCCTGGTATCATAATATCATACATGTGCAGTGTGATCTCGACTCGGGCCACCAATCATTCATATGAATATTGTTAGTCTTGTTCTCAATGACTTTTCTAAATCTGAAGTAAAACAACTTTTTTGGATTGGTTAAACCAAATGGATGTTGTGTTCCTTGCAAAATCTATCGCTTGTCGACCAAGAGTGTTCTTACGAATGGGTGGTGAATACTGACGCAGGTTTCAGTCGCGTAATCGCCATCTTTGGTAAAAAAAAAAATTACACGACAAAAAGTCAACGAAATAAAATTGGCAAGTCACGGGTAAAACTGTGCAACATTATCCACCGCTGTGCAGTATGTCAAATCTCGCCGGTAGACCTATCAGAAATATCAATAACTTTAGCCACGGTCGGCAAAAGGGGTTGAATTGCATCATACCAAGCAAGTCATCGTATTATTATGGATCCATAAAATCTTTATTGTCTAATAACTCTAGTCCTGAGTTAAAATGTTCCTAGGACAAGAAAAAAATTAGCCAATAGCAAAAAGTTTCGACCGATGTCAGCCTGCGCGGACAGCGCAGGCTAACATGGGTCGATACTTTTGGCAAATGCATTAACCCCCCCCCCTTTTTTTTCACAGTGCAAGGCTCAATTATACTTGACCACATCTAGGTTAATATCTGCACACAAATGTAATCACAGTACACTGTTTACTTTAAGAACATTGTTGAAATACAGCAAAATTATCTTTCAACTAAAATAAGTTTTAAAATGTTAAGAACAATATTAATAATTTCACATTTTGTTAGTTCCGAGACCAAGAATTTAAAAAAAAAAACAGATGTAATAGCTTAATTAAGAACAGTGCAAGTGTGTGCTCTATTTTCTAAGCAATAGTTAAAGAAAAGAAGGAAATAGTTAGCGAAGTCGTCCAGGTTTAAAGTCAAGTGGTCATATAAAGTAACTCACAATCTTCCAAAATAGATGCAATTTAACATCTTTCTTCAGCTGTTAATCAATTTGGCGCAATAACAGGTAACGTTACTGGTCTGCATCATTTCATAATTCACAATTCCATAGTTTTATCAAAGTAACAGGGATATAATTTATAAAACTAAGGAAAAAACATCCTGTATACCGACGGTATTCAATAATAACGTTATGTTGCACGACTTTCAAAGTCTTGTTTTTCGTGTAATTTGAAGGTTTCATTGATAGGTGTAGATCTACTACAAATTTATAGATCTACACAATTTTGAGGATATGTATTCAGTCGAGTCTTTCACAGATCTAAAAAAAAAAGGGGGACAAGAAACCCAGGTCTTACAATAAATAATCTAATGACTGCTTACAAAAGAACGGCAATTCAATAACTTCCAGTAGATTTATTTTTTGTTTCCGTTAACTTTTAGGCTTCTAAGCGCGACTTACCCACCTTTAACGGACAGTGTAGATCAAGATCAGACTGCATAGAACGTGCAGTCTGATCTTGGATCTTCACTGTCCGATAAGGAGGTATTATTCCCCGAAATGTAACTTTTAAAGAGCAATATTTGGGTTTTTACTGTTGAATTGAAAATTTCAGTTTTGTTATTTAGCAGTATAGGGGTTAAACCGTGTTTTTCTGATAAGGGTGAAATATAGGTCAAGTACTAAAACCGTGATACAATACGCTTTTCCTGATTCAATGAACTATTTATAGCACTAAGTCAACCAGACGGTATTATGCTAATTGTTAACTCTTAACCTGCTAAATTAGTTAAACCCAACTTTCAAGCCGGTAGTAAAAACCCGAATAATCCTATTTCAAATTGATATACTTAAAGTAAAATATCTCTTTATCGGACTGTGTAGATCATAGATCAGACTGCACGTTCTGTGCAGTCTGATCTTGATCTACACTGTCCGCTAAAGGTCAGTGAGTCGCGCTTTAGCAGCATCAGGGTGAAAAGCAGACGACTCGATCAAGCGTATCGGCTGCACGCCAGCACCACACAACCCGCGTTTCATGATTTTACCAACGCTTCACTTATTTATATTTACAGGCATATAGTGAAGTTTACGACCGAATTCGATTTTGAAAATTTAAACCAATGGAATAGACCTGATAAAACATCGCATACATCATAAAATAACTGATACAAATACAGTCAAAGCAGACGTACATAGAAGGAATAAAAACGCGGGTGGTCGCCTCATTTGAATAAAACCATACACGTAAATTGAAAAATAACAAATCGAAATAACGAGTTTAGTGTTTACATATGCATAGCATGTCATCCAATATAGTGTAAGTTTACACAGCGTGTGTATATCGCCAGCTACGCTACATGACACGTTTATCAGTGGTTGATAAATCAGCGATTAGTTCACAAAAGGTTTACACACACACACACTGCAATTCAAATATCTCGTTGGGCGCCGCCATCTTGTAAAATTTGTCAGATGCTAATTTTGGACTCCCAAATATATTCGAGGTGGGCTGAAACCTTTTCAAGCGTTGACAGAAGACAGACAAAAATAAATGTTGAAGTTTACAGTAAAATATATAAACTGACTTACCTCTCAAGTGAACAGAATTAAATCAAAAACAAAAACAGTAAACAAAGAAACGACATAGTTTCGGTACACTCTGCATATCTCCTTTACGACGGTTAGTCACGTGACAGGCTAAACGGCAGTGGTATTATTTACAAAGCAGATATTTTTAGAGCTGATAAAAATCGACCAATCGAAGAAGAGAATAGGCGGAGTTTTGGTTACAACTGATGAATATTTATAGCTATTTAATTGAAACAGAAAATTCGACCCTCCCGCACAGTTGAAAGCTTTCCAACAAAAGATTTTTTCTCCTTAAAATTATCAAAAGAATTAATTTTGAATCGATCATTTCAGAATTAGAATTTAACACTCTTTGGAACAGTGGATTTTTTTTTTTTATCTAAACAGAAATTAAAAGAATATCTCATTCGTTTTTTACTTCTCTTTTTTTTTTGTAAAAAAGGTGGTTCTTTTTTTTTTCATTTTCTTAGATTTTGACATAGATTCTAGATCTAGATCTATCATTAATTAAAAAAAAAGGCAGACGACCAGACGATAGTGAATGCAATCAATGCAAAACAATTTTTCTTAATAGGCCTACACACCAGTATTTTCTCCTTTTTTTTCATAATGTTTTAGAAAGTCCTTTGTTTTTAAAATTCGGAGTTGTATAGTAAAGGTTTAATTCATCAAAATATGTGGGTGGATTTTGTCAAAGTTGTCTTCTTGCCGAGATGTTTTCAAAAATAATTAAGTATCTGTCGAGAGTAATCATGGGTAGGAGTGAGCGTATTATAGACAATTCTCCGGATTTATTTATTTATTTATTTATTTATTTAATTTCCCAAATAAACTGGAAATTGAATAAATGAATTACCATGTATTTACATCAAGACACGGTTAGAAGTAAAGACTGAAATAAAGATTGAAAAAAAAACCGCAGTAGGATGCAAAATCTCTCTCTCTCTCTCTCTCTCTCTCTCTCTCTCTCTCTCTCTCTCTCTCTCTCTCTCTCTCTCTCTCTCTCTCTCTCTCTCTCTTGTTGTATTTTTATTTCAGTTAAATTAAGTCACTGTAGGATTAAAACTACTTTTGAAAGCAGTTGCGGAAGACAAATGAAAAGTTGCCAAAATGACGGGAAAATTGTCTTTACAAGTTTAGAAAACGTTCGGGGGAAAATAGGAGAAAATACTGGTTACCGTTAGAAGAATTTACGAATAGAACAGATCTTTTAAAGATTACATATACTGGCAGAGTCATAACTCCAATTTCTATGTCTTAATTTAGTATTTAGGCCGCTAATCTACATAACCTACAATTTACATGTATATACAATAAGTGACATTTATTTAATGTAAAAACATAATAACTAGAAATAGTTTTTGCATTTACCAAAGAATCCCGTGGTTTTAAAGACCGTGAGAGAGTGAAAGCTTTTGAAAACATCGCAGGAAAAGAAAAAATGTTGGTAACTAGCATTCTCGTCATTTCTCACAATGCTTTCTATCCGCTTCCAAAGAAACATTCAACCACTTAAACTAAGGTAATAAAATAATGCCAAAAAAATGCAGTCTTTGATAAGCTTATCTAAGTAACAAATTGTTGACAGAAGAGTCGGTCTGCTGCAGTCGTGTTATACGTAAATATTAAAAGGGGGGGGGGGGGGGTCATTTCACGTACACAATAATATTATTATCTTACTGTTTATCCGCCAAATTGGCGAGCATTATAAAAGCAATAATCATCTAAACAGAATACAAAAGAATGAAAAAACAAAAAGGACAGATCAAGAATAATAACCATACAACCAAAATAATTTTAAAAAAGAGGAAACGTGCAACCTAATTCCAATCCGAAAAAAAAGGCCTTTGCAATAAAAGGACGAAATCGCAAAACCCATTCCTCGGTCAGAACTCTGGAGCACATTGTACAAACGAAGAAGTAACCATGAACATATTTATATACAAACTAGATTTAAAAAAAAAAGAAATAAAAGAAAATGATAAATGAAAGATGGAAGACTAGATCTATGCAAATTAATAATAGAATTTTTGCAACGAAAACGAAAAACAAGGAAAATTTGACAACTGATAACAAAATGACCATGAATTAGTGGATGAATGAATGAATGAATGAATGAATGAATGGGTGGGTGGGTGCGTGCATGCATGCGTGCGTGCGTGACTGAGTGAGTGAGTGGGTGATAAAGTATAATATTCTCTGATTTCCCTGTTTTATAAGAAAGGCTAGTATTGATACAATATATAATATTTATATTTTGCGTGATATTACTGAAGAAAAAATATGTGTCATGTTCTGTGAAAATGGGATTTAATGCCTCTGCAAACAGTATCGACCCATGTCAGCCTGCACAGTCCGCCCACTGAAACATTTTGCTACCGGTCAATTGTCTGCGTGTCAAAGGACCATTCCACCTTATGATTGATTAGGTTGTTAGAATAGATTTTTTTTTGGATCCATAGTTATGTGATGTCTTGCTTTGTACCATGCATTACGGAGATGCATTAAACCTTCTTTGTCCAGAACATGGCTCATATACAAAATAGAATTTCAAATGCTTTCTTATTTCTAAGACGATCCAAAGTCTTAGCCAATCAGACGTCTTGTCTTCGATACCTTAACTTTAATTACCTCCGGGAAAAGCGAAGATATTCAATTTTGAAATGCGGGATGCCTAACTTGAACAAATGAAAAAGAAAGATATACAACGTCCCATTTATCTATTTTTGTCTGTCTTATTAACTTCGGAGAAAGCGGGATGTTCAATTTTGAAATGCCTAACTTGAGCAAATAAAAACAGAAAGATAGACAATGTCCCATTTATTACTTCTTAACTCGCCGGTTGCATACTGTTGACAGGAAGACAAAAATAGATTTCTTCACGTTTTATGATGTTTTAAGTAGTTATTATGCGAAAAATTAAAAATCCATGAAATACCAACTGTCGTTCCTGATAGCAGGCAAAAAGTGTTAACTATTTTCAGGAGAAGCTGAGTGCTCATTGAAATGCCTAACTTGAGCGAGGGAAAACTGACAAATAATACTCTGTCGTTAGCCTTAGGTCGTTGGGGTAAACTCCGGTAGACGACTAGTCCTGTCTTGCGACAGACGGTTTTTCAAAACAGTGTGATAGAAAGAGAAATTGCTCTTGTTAAGTACTTTAGAATAATGAAATGTCGCTGTGTTGTAATACGGACATAAACCAGAGCATTTTGTTATATAAATATTTTGCTGTAAATAGGGCCTATACTGTTTATAGGTAAAACTGTATCCCTCTCTGAATGCGTAAAGTGTTGTGAGATGCTGACGTCTTCAAAGTTACAAAAAAAAGAAGCATAAAAATTAGATTGAACATATTTTATTCAATATATTAACATGTAATAAATAAAGGTAAACAAAAGAGAATAAAAGGGATTGGTTTGGAAACATAAAAGCTTTCGTCACGTAATCTCCCTTTTCAGTGTAATTGGCCTATAGCCATGACGAATTTTCTTATCTTACACACGCTTGAAATGAGCATAGTGTAACGTCATTTATTACGTCATTTCATACTTCTTTTAGAGAAGTGAAAAGGGGTTTTATTCATTGAAATTACCGCGTGTGCATGTATTCTTTTGAATATTCTGAACAATAATTCTTGAAAATTTTTTCATTATAAAACGAATCTGACATTCGTTGACTTTTAAGCTATACTTTCATTAAACCCGTCTACAGAAATGTTAGTAAGCAAGTAAGCAAGTCTCTCACGCGCTAACTCATGTCAGATCCTCTTATTCATCTTTCCCCCAATAAAAAAAAAAATCTTGCAAATATAAAGCTATTTAAGATAAAACAAAATCTTCGTTCTATTTCTGATAGCAAGTTATTTCTGTAAGTAGTTTCCAGAACTGAATAAGATACAGTTCGCCTCTACTCACTGAAAGGTTTGTGAATGTACAGAATTTAAAAATAAATATACTTTTACCTATAATGCATTTATTTAACTCTTTAACAGCCATAAAAAGTAGACTTGTCCAGCTCAAATGATGGGATTTGTACATGTATATTTGAAATGCTATAAAACATTTTGGGAAAAGAAGAAAAAACTGCTTTCCAGCATTTTCTCCTTTTCCCATTATATTTTCAAAAGCTCCCTTTCTTCAGGTCGTTAAAAGTCGAGATTAACTGGATAAAATTCTTTCATAAATTTCGTTCTTATTCACCTTTTAATTGATATCTTATTCCGTTGGACCTTTTTATTTTAAAACAACTAAGAAAAGCGATTTTCAAGAAAAAAGAAATCCCCAAGAAAAGAAAAAACTCTGCTATATGTAAGTCAGGGTGTATTTTCGTTGTGTTTCCCACTGGTAGCCCCTCTTTTTTTTTATCCGCCACTATCGTTATTTCACGCGCGGTAATCAATAGACACTAATGCGATGGTGCGGTGGCAGCTATACCGCGTAGTTTGAGACGGCCCCCCAAAATGGAGTAGTTTTCCATTATTCGATAAAATTCCAAGGCTTTTGGTTTGACATGCAATAATCAAGTTTAGGAACGAAATAATCGATTTTGTTTTGGTCACAGGAAATGAATAATACATCGTAAGGACTTATCAATAACGAATAGAAGGAAAATATACTCGGTTTTTTATGAAGTTAAACGTCTATTTTATTGAGCTGACTCAAGTGTGGTCAAAGTTTATTGAGTTAAGGGTAAGTGCAACGTCCTTGTTTTCCCATTTATCAAAATCACGTACTCTCCGTGCGACAAGTGTATTTCGTTTTACCCTTTACCCCTGTTCCCAAACGACAAAATTTTAGACCTTTCCAAATTGAAAGCATCTGCAGACGACAAATTTGTTAGTGGTACACATTAACGTAAGTGTCTTTACAGGATAGAAAACGTTGCGGGAAAAGGTGAAAATGCTGGTTACCAGCATTTTCTCCTCTTCCCACAATGTTTTCAAAAGGCCTGTCTCTCCGGGTCGTGAAAACACAGGATTGTCGGGTAAAGGATTAACGAAATGTTCCCGAGTTTTATCGACCCTCAACAGCCAGGACTTTTGAAAACATGGTGGGAAAAGGAGAAAATGCAGCGTTTTCTCCTTTTCCCACTATGTTTTCCATCCTTCCAACGATAAATTTCAATCTTTAAGTGATGTTTATTTTGTCGTCTGCAAATGCTTTCAACTTGGACAAGCCTAAATTTTGTCGTCTGATCAAGAAATAATGCTTAAGTTTCTGTTGCAATGTCCAAACATGTGGATGAAGAAGATTTTGTTTGTACAAAAAAAAACAGCCTTATGTATATTTTTTTTTACATTTTTCATTTGAAATAATTATTTACATAATGTTATGGGAGAAAATTTGCGTGTACGACTAACTTTCTAACTTGTCAGACAGCCTGGCGAAGTACACCTTACATTAAAATGTGATTTTTTATTTCAAAAGCGAGAGAGAAAAAAGAAATCTTATTTTTTGCTGTCACGCAAGCATAATCCAACCATTGAAACATTGTTTAAAAATATTTTAAAAGAAAATTTCGATTTAGACTTTGTGTGTGTCAGACAGGTGAGGGGTTTTGGCTATTTTTATACATAATTATAGAAAGGGACACGAAATTAATGCATTGCTTATTGTGCTGGTCCTATATACATGTAGTGTCATTGAAACGCCTTATTTTCCTTATCTGTGTCTTGCTTTCCACGAATATAAACAGGGCAAATATTTTAATGTGAAAATGTAGAGCAATAATTTTTCGATACTTCACCTATGCCACTCCATTTGAAAATCGATTGATTCAAGTGGATGTCAAATTTATCGCGTTTAGTTTATATATGCTAGATCTATATGTTTGTCTTTCTGGGAAGAAATTTGTAATGATAATGATGAAAATGCAGTTCTGTTGTGTTCTACGTGTATGTTCTCGTATAATTGTTAAAAACGGTGTCGAACAAACATTAAAATTTCTCAGCCATAACCATCCGTCACTCTTCCCACCTACATTGCTACCACTTATTCACCATTGGATGCCCCTTTAAAAAGAAACATTCGGAAAACATACACAGGTGCACTGGCCGCAGAATGTGATGGAAACACACTTGAAATCGTGTTCCACACTTTGCCCCACAACAAAAATGTAGACTTGTCCAAATTGAAAGGATTTACAGACGTCAATTTATATGTGGCTTGAACGATGCAATTTTCTTTGATAAGGTTGAAAACATTGTGGGGAAAGGACTCTCCCTCTGGGCGTTAAAACTAGGGATCGTATGGTAAAGGGTTAATTAATACCACACAAATAAAAAGGACTCAGCCTTACCGGTCTGGTACTGTTGCAACTCTTTCCCGTCTTTCCCCACTGGGTGCCCCTGTGAAATAAACATTAACGGGGGCTAAAATGAGGGAGGTTTTTCTTTCATCCACTTTCGCCCCAAGGCGGTATGTCTACCACGAATATCGACCATACACACATTTCGTGGTGTGAGTTTTTTTTCCCTTTTCTTCGTCTCATTTGTAGAGCAATACACGCAGTCGCTTGGATGGATCTTTTTCATTTCTGTCGAGCGTAAACCCGATACAATCGCACTTTTTTTTTTACGTATTTAGAGCACATGCGGAGTGTATACATTGTTGTAAATGGGGAAATTGTTTTGAAAGAGTGATACATATTCCTCGTCACATTCAGGTGCGCAGCGTAGCAAGCAATGTAGCAAACATGAAGCCTCATTTATTCTAAATCTTCCTTTTGCAGCAACTATTCCATTTTCACCGATGGTTTGGATTTACATACAATCTTGTGATACACGAAGTTGCTTGGATCCTTTTTCAATTTTATCGAACTTAATCCCGATACAATCGCATTTTATGTTTCTAGAACACACGAGGAGTGAAAATATTGTTACAAATAGAAAGGCTGTAGGAGTATATTTTTCCTCGCCACATTTTTTTCTCCCGAATGACTTCGGATTGAGTACAGCTTTGCCTTTCCCGTTTTCTTTTCACAAGCTATAGAATAAGAAATAGTTCAGATCCGACATGAGCTGGCGTTTGAGTTAAAATTTTATAAACACTTATATTGTTAAATAACTAAAATGAAATTTATAGTTCGATGATAAAAACCCAAATATTGAAATTTCAAAGTTATGTTTTGGGGAATAATATCTCCTTCTCGGACAGTGTAGATCCAAGATCAGACTGCACGTTCCGTGCAGTCTGATCTTTATCTACACTGTCCGCAAAAGGTCAGTGAGTCGCGCTCATCAGCCTAAGGGTTAAACGAGTCTAGAGAAAATGTTATCAAGAGAGCCTTTGGCGAGTTTAATACCGTAACATTTTCCTTGGCGAGTTTAATAAAATTTTGTCTCAGACGCCAACGATTGTCAGATTCTTTTTATCACATAACGATATTTTACTACTTATAGATCAGAAGATGCAAAACCATCTATTGATGCACCCACAGTAATATCCATAAAGCCCATTCACTTCTATGAAATACGTACAAAATGACGTCAAAAAATGATGTCACACAATTGTGATATCAAACGTGTGTAAGGTAAGAAAATTCGTAATGGATATAAATTATGACACTGAAAACAAGGGAGGTCATGTCATAATATTGGATAATGTTGAGCGTAGAGTTAGGTCATGTATTAGGCCATAATCAACAATATATCGATGACATCACAGCTGACAGTGCACCTGTCTATGAGCTCCTCGAGTTACCAAACTAGCACCACGTACGGCACATCTTTTTTTTTTTAACTCTTTACCAAACGACATAATTTTAGACCAATCCAATTTGGAAGCATTTGCAGACGACAAAATTAATGTGACTCAAAAATTGAAATTTGTTTTGGGAAGGGAAGAAAACTTTGTGGGAAAAGGAGAAAATGCTGGTTACCAGCATTTTCTCCTTTTCCAACAATGTTTTCAGAAGGCTTCTTGCGCAGGGTCGTGAAAACCAGGGATTAGTTGGGAAATGGTTAATCCAAGCCAGTGCCTACTTTCCCACACACGCAAAGTTGAAACAATATTAAAGGGCAAATCCTAAAATATTTTGACCAGACTGTTTTTTTCCTTTAATCAGCTGCAAATGATGTCAGTTAAACATGTGTCCGTCATTTTCATAAATACCTCCCTGTAACATAAACCACGGCCGAATTGTCACGCTGATATACGGCCCTAAAAATGGTACATGGCTTACTTCCCCTGATTCGCTTATCTCCCGTGCATGTGTGACGTCATTGTCGAGTCGGTCTGTGTATACCGTCAGTAGACATAAAGTAGGAACGCGGATCATTGTATGCAGATATCTGAGTATTAACTGAAAATTGAGCCGAAAAAATGGTAAATTGTGCAGCCTATGGCTGCAACGTCGATTCGGGAACTCATAGAATTAGTATTTTCAAATCTCCGAAGGAATTAAAAAGGAGGAAACTATGGATTCAACGTTTAGACCGGGGCCGGACAGTAGCGACGGATTTTTTGCCATCGGTTCATTCGAAATTGTGTCTGAAATACTTCGATGACAGTCAGTTCTTAATAAGTCCAAAACTCGCATAAGAAGTTGGTTGTAGGAATTTTAGGCTGCGGTTAAAACCTGACGCAGTGCCGACATTATTCGAAACTCCGAGTCGAAAGGAGATAGGCCTTAAACCGAAGACATTCCGCAACGGGCAATTTCCAAAAAGAAAATCCAACATGAAGTAGGTAATTTCTTTTTTTCTTGAAATTGGAATACATGAATTGTTATTCGTACTATTTTACCCTTTTCTACATTATCGCTTCATTCTGAACAAAGGAGAAATTGCTGCCGTTTTCTCCCTTTTCCAAATGATTTCAACATTTAACAAAATTATAGATTCATCCAAATTCATAACATAAATTTTGCAAATAACAAAGTCGACATTGTTCAAATGATGTAAACTTTCAAGGGATAATAATCATTCTTTGAACAGCAAACATCGTTTTCTTCCCACACTGTTTTTCAAACACTCTTTCTCTGGGTAGTGGAAACTAGATCTAGGGTTTGTATGGTAAAGGGTGAAATCAGTATCTGGCTACCCCTAGTCATGGTCATAAATGTTAATCCATCACCGACCAGTTGAAACAATACAGGAAATGGTTACATAACATTTGCATATCTCACCCCTTTACACTGTAATGTTTGTTGGTGACAGTAAACCGATGTTACAGCTTTTATCCCATACACTACTTCTCTTTGACATTTCTTAAAAATTATTTGACAACTTGCATGCATTTTGAACAAATTTTGAATTATATCTATACAATTTTGATTTGTGGATATTTCCTTTTCCTATCCATATTATGTCTTCTAGACAGGCTACTGAGAAAAATGTTTTGAACATGTCAGTATGAAAATATTGAAAATGCACATTTGACACAAGTCATTTTCTCTGATAATCAGACAAAAGTGAGAAAATTAAAAATAACACATTTTTTTTTTAAATTAGGAAACAGAATGTTTTTGACCAGTCTCACACACCAATTCTTTTACCTCAAAATTTTGACCTTCAACCACCCTAATGGAGAAGGCTTTTGAGGACAGGGTGAAAAAAGGAATAAGTCCTGATACCCAGAGTTACCTTCTTTTCCAATAATATTTTCTACCCTCAAACCTATTGTCAAGGCCACATTTGATCTGTGATCTGCAAATACTTTCGGTGTGGAGTGGACAAGTCTAAAGTTTTGCCATCACTGTAAGGGTTTAGCCTAACCCAAACCCAAATGATAAAAAAATTAGAATATTTCAAATCCACAGCATTTAAATATGACCGATAAAATGTGATTGTTTATTGGAATTTAGTTTAACTTAGTTTAACCCTTTACCAAACAATCCTTTGTTTCAACGACCCTTGTGAAGAAAGAAAAACCTTTTGAAAACATTGTAGTAAGGAGAAAATGCTGGTAACAAGTATTTTCTCCTTTTTCTACAATGTTTTCTACCCCATCAAAGACAAGTCCAAACTTGTGAGTAAAATTTAATTTGTTGACTCCAAATGCTTTCAATTCGTTTGAGTCAATAAATTTGACGTTTGGTAACAATTTAAACATGTATTTTACATCTCTTGAGAAACAAGTTCATACAACTGGTACTAATCTCTTCAGATACTGCTTCCTGGGAACTAAACCAGAACTCGTGCCCAATGTGTGAGATTTATATTTAACCCTTTACCAATCAATCCCTAGTTTTTTACGACCCTGAGATAGAAGGCTTTTAAAAACATTGTAGGAAAAGGAGATAATGCTGGTAGCCAGCATTTTCTCCTTTAACCACAATGTTTTCTACTCTGCTCGAAACAAATTTCAATTTTTGAAATATTTAACTTTATTTTGTCGTCTGCAAGTGATTTCAATTTGGACCTGTTTAATATTTTGTCGTTTGGTAAAGAGTTAAAAATAGAAAATATTGTGGATAAAGGACCAATTGATAGTTACCAGTTCTTTCTATGTTTTTACAGTGAATCTGAAGTCGTCTATACTGCAATTTGACCGGAATGTCAGTATTAACCGCTCAGTCCCTAGTAGACGGTAGACCAATTTGAGACTTACCCAAATTGAAACAATTTGCATAAGACAAACAAGAACTGAAAAAATTACAATTCAGAGTTTAAGACTTCCACAGAGAAGCTCTATATGGAACATACAATAGCTATACATGTATGATAAATTTTTGCATTTAATGGATCATGTGGACAAGGTAAACAGCAAATAAGTATTTCACACAGGTAGATCCCCTCTGCCTCTCTCTGATGTTCATGTATTTCTGTATGGTAAGAAATACAACTAAAATAATTTTCAAAATGATTTTGAGAATTAACTCTTAATAATCTCGGAACAAATTCTTTTATCAAATTTCATGCTGGTTAACAGCATTTCAAAATATTCTTATTCTCATGAAAATCGTGATTTATTGTGTAACCCTTCACCCACGAGAGAATAAACTTGTACCCGTCAATGTTTATAGAATTCTTTACAAGGTACAAATATCAACAAGGACCCATCAACAAATAGAACTAACATCTTACGATTATCAATCGTAAAAGTCAAGAAAAGGGTTATTTGACATGAAACTAAAGTGTAGGGGAAATGTCTTTAAAAGTGTCGGGAAACTGTCTTGTCGTGGAACTGTCTTGAAACCGTATTTTTTTTTTTTAAATTCCGCCCGTTAATCTACTGAAAATGCTTCACGTGAAACAAAGTTTATGCCATACACTTAATTTTATCATGTATAGAATAATATTTCTGTAAGCGATGTTCGCCCCGTAATAGAAGTATTTCAATAGCGCGCAATACTCAACACGTTGAAAAGTCCGGCACAACATCGTCATTTTCGTCATCAGTGGGCGAAAAGTTACTTTTATCCTCATCATCAGAAACTTAATAAGTTTCTTTAAAAATTGGTTCGTACATGTACGGCCTTACCGGCCCAGAATCGTCTATTTCTTCGTCTTCAATATCGCTCAGTTCACTATCGTAAACAACGTCCATATTGAAACAAGCTCTCCTATGACGTCACAAATCAAGGGACGCAACAATAAGTAAGGGAGATAAGCGATGCAATGAAAATTAATAATCAGAAATATGAATTGAAAAAAAGTACTTTTATCCATTTTTTTTCTAATTACAACATTACCAGGTTACCATTTGATAAGTGTAGATTTGAAAATTAACCATATCTGAAACTTGTTGATTTGCCCTTTAAGTGGTAAGATGAAAATGAATTATATGTATGTCTCAGTGATTTTCATCAAACCTCGGACGTATTTCGGTGGATCCCCGCTAGCCTATTTGCGGGCACATTTAAGCGACCATTTAATTTTTGGCAGCAACTGCTCCTTTTTTTCACCTATGATTTGGATTTACATGTAATCTTCAACATTAACTTACAATCATTTATCTAAATGGAAATTTCACTTTTCATCAATATGCCGGCGAAGTTACTTTTCATTTTTTTTCTATTTATAATAAACCACAAAAGAGTTTCAATATTCATGTTCCATTGCCTTGAACGCCCCATAGGTTAAAAAAAAAATCTTATTTTCAATATCCATTTTCGGTCTTTCGTATGATCAGACAAAACATGCACTGAACATGCATTGAGGATGCCTCGCTAAAATTAGAAATAGTGCTCAACAAATTTGTATTTGCATTTCAGTCAGTGTTAGCGCGATTGCTGGCTGATGTGCAACGCTCCTGCAAAGGAACAATCTAAAGATACATATATCCTTGTTTTCAGTCAGTTTTTGACCCATTTCAGCTTTACTTCTTTATAATCATTCTTGTATCTTCAAGCCAAATGTTGCCTCCCCTCCTTGACGGTTGCAAAGTTGCATATATTATGACCTATAGAAAATGCATTTCATTATCTTGGGGCTATCTAAAGACGCTCTCTCACTATTGCGTATCGGCTTGCGTATGTACGGCGTATCGCGATAAGAAAGGAACGCCGCGACAACGCCGTAGTAACGTCAGCTTACGTAGCTAATACTCTTTGGTACGTAGCACGATCTCCTTGTACGCATAGGGGTCCGTAGTTTGACTCCTGGCACCCATAGACTATATAGTATAAACAAGGGATTTAACTGTATGCAGTCCGTTACTCGCCCCCGGTTACAAAAAACAATGTATCTTTTCTACCCCATCAGTTATTCTCCTATTTTTTTCTACAGCTGAGAGCTAAAACATTTTTCTACCAGAAAAACACAACTGTTTGTCAGTGGCTAATGCAGTCTGGCTGATACATTCGCTCGAACTTGTAAACTCGCTCAAAAATCAGCGCCATTGACACGGGTTCGTACATCCGTTTTCAAGATATAAAATGCACTTTAGATCCAATGAAACGCAGCATTAGCGGCACCCACCCTTTAAGCATGTTTAAAAATATTACTGACCTATAGTCTTTATCTTCAATAACGACGAAACGCCTCAGAATTCGTTGAATTTGTGATCCACGTTCTTATTTCGAACAGCTGCAGCCATCTTCTGTCATGTGACATTGTTTGGAACGAGAAATTTCATCGGTTAGTATGTACTAACAGTCGTGAATTCAACCAATGAAATTTCGTACAGCTGCTCACACCTTTTTGTCACGTGACAGTACGATGACACTGTTTGGAACGAGAAATTTCATTGGTTTATATGCGCGAACGTCAGTATCAAATGTACGAACCCGTGTCAATGGCGAAGATTTTTGAGCGACTTTACATGTTCGAGCGAATGTATCAGCCAGACTGCATTAGCCACTGACAAACAGTTATGTTTTTCTGGTAGAAAAATGTTTTAGCTCTCAGCTGTAGAAAAAATTAGGAGAATAACTGATGGGGTAGAAAAGATACGTTGTTTTCTTGTAACCGGGGGCGAGTGACGGACTGCATACAGTTAAATCCCTTGTTTATACTATATAGTCTATGGGTGCCTGGAGTCAAACTACGGACCCCTATGCTTGTACGCGGAGGTGCGACGTATTTTTAAGTCCGCACTTAAAAATACGTAGCACATACGTAGCAGCTCCGATACGTCATGCTTACGTCACACATACGCCGTAAAAGCGAAAACAACGCAGTAGTGACGCCGCGGGAACGTAGCTCGAACACTTGTTACGTCACGCGAACGAATTGGTTAACTTGATTGGCTTCTTTTGTACGAATGACAGCAACAAAGTGAGCAGAAGTGTTTTCCATCAGTGACCGCCGTATTTACGCAACTGCAAGGCTGCACATAAGAAAGGAACGTCGTGCTAGCGAAGCGGTTACGTCACGGCAACGCGTCATACGCCACGCTTACGCCTCAGTACGCCGTACTTTACGTCCCGCGAATTCCATACAAACACAGATACGCCACGGAAACGCCACAGTAACGTCGTTTGACCCGCGTATAGAAATTTTGTTGCATACGCCGCTGATACGCAATAGTGAGAGAGTAGCATAAGAAATAGCTTTTGTGAGGTTTATCTACGTTTACACAGCTGACTAAATTTTGAACCATTCTACAGTCTATGAAATTCTTACAGCGTTTTTTTTTTTCCACTCTGGCTGTAAGGACGTATCTTTAAGAACGAATTCGGCTTGGACTTCATGATTCTGCTCCAAAGTACGAACATTAATTCTTAAAACCCTTTACTACACAGTCCCGAGAGTAAACGATCCTGAACAAAAAATTATTTTGGGTAACATTGTGGGAAAAGGAGAAAATTCTGGTAACCTTTTGCAACTTTTTTCAGACAAAAATTCCTTTATTTGAACCACGTTTAATCTGTCAGCTGCAAATGCTTTCAATTTGAATCAGTCTAAAATTTCATTTAATTGGTAAGGGTTGATCTGTAAGTGTAACAAGTTCAGATATGTTTAAATATAATGTAAATCAAGACCAGAAAGCACAGAACGTGCAGTCTGATCTTGGATAAACATTGTACATTATTTCATAACGGTAAAGGTACATAAACGGACTTAACTCTTCATCAAACTAAAAAAAAAAATAATTTAATTAATTAATTAATAACTTAATTGAAAGCATTAACAGAGGACTACTTAAATGTTACTCAAACACTGAGATTTGTTGCTTGAAAATTTAGAAAACACTGTGGGAAAAGAAGAAAATGCTGGTTACCAGCATTTTCTTCTTTTCCCACAATGTTTTTCAACAAGGGATTTTTTTTTATATATTTTTTCAGGGTTGTTGAAACTCGAGATTGTATGGTAAAGGGTTGTAAGTGCACTATTTGTACTTTTCCTGTAACTGACTTTTGGCACCAAAATGGTTAATGAGACCCTATACCACACTTTTCCGAGTTTAATGACACTGAAGAAGAAGGCTTTTGAAAACATTGCGGGAAAATGAGAAAATGCTGGTAGCTAGCATTGTCTTCTTTTCCCACAATGTTTTTTTTTTTACTCTATCAAGGACAGAAATCATCATTTGAGCTATATTAATCTTGTCGTCTGCAAATGCTTTCAATTGGGTCTAGTCAAAAATTTTGTCATTTGATAAAGAGGTAACCCTTTACCTGCTTAGCGCGACTCTAGGACGTTTTGCGGACAGTGTAGATCAAGATCAGACTGCACAGAACGTGCAGTCTGATCTTGGATCAACACTGTCCGATAAGGAGATATTTTTCCCCCAAACAATTACCTTTGGAATAGCAACTGTTGCGTGTTTACGATCGGCTTGAAAATTTCATTTCACTTATATAGCAGTATAAGGTTTGATCGAGCGAATTAGACTGTGTATGTTTATAAACGAGCGTTCGGCTGCATTTTCTAGCTAATTTATGGCGTCAGAAACGCATAGAAATGTGCGAATTACCATACAAATAGACCGACAAAAGGCTTACGTCTCTTATACATTCTTCTAACAAAGAAGATTTGTTCTATCTACGTATATCTTAATTTGATAACAACGTACATGACTTAAGGGCATAATTATGTGTTACGAAATTAAAGTGTACGGAAAGGTAATGGGACGAAAGGGGAATGGAGCGGATTTGTACTAGAACTGGAGCAAGAACCGAATATTTTATTGACTTCGACTACAGTTTTCTTTTGTCGTCAAGGAAATTAAAGATTATTATTATTCATTATTGAATTACTTATTGATTAATCGCGGCTAACCGTAGAGAACAAGGGCCGTTGTAGAATACTTGCGTCTTATTTTTCGACATCTTGAGTTTTCTGCTTTTCCCACCATGCTTCTATCTTCAAAAAGTCAACTTCAACGAAATTTATATTAACCATATCGATATTGTAGTGTGTAAACAAATCCCGTGTTTTAACTATCTTAAATAAGAAGCTTTTTAAACACTGGCTGAAAAGGAGAAAATGCTGGTAACCAGCATTTTCTTCTTTTTCCGCCATGTTTTTTATCCTTTCAAAGCCAAATACGGTCATATGAGTCATAATCAATTTTCGTCTACAAATTTTTTCAATTTGGACCTGTTTAAAATTATGTAACCTCTAAACGGTTAAGATAATTTAGTTTCCAGTATTGGAGCTTCAAATGTCAAAGTAACGCAATCTGTGATTGGATAAACCAAACAGTGTGGCCAATCAGATGTTGCATTCCTTTTTAAAACTAGAATTAGACTAAACATGATAGTAAGAATACTTGATTAACGGACCGAGAGCTTTCAATACGCTAGATATGACCCGAGTTGGCCTTAATAAAGCATATAAGCCATGCCCTGGCAAAAGGGGGCCGTAATGCATTATACCAAACGGGTCATCACATAATTATGTGACCATAAAATCCATTCAGTCTAACACTTAGCTGGATCCGGAGGTAGAGTGGTCCTTCGACACGCAAAAATTTACAAACAGCAAAAAGTTTCGATCCATGTCAGCCTGCGCGGACTGCGCAGGCTGACATGGATCGATAAATTTTACAGATGCTTAAAACCCCCTTTTCACAGAGCTTGACTCATATACAAGCCTAACGGGCTTATCTACATCTACTACAATGTATAATGTAAATAAAGACAGCTTTTATCTATCGTAGTATGACATAGTGCCAAGGAAAAGGCCCGATTCAAATAGAAACAGATGCTTGGCCTTCTCACCCTTTAGCCGATTCCCGGTAGCTCAGTCGGCAGCATGCAGGACTTGAGAACAGAGGGGTCTATGGTTCGATCCCCGGCTCGGCCAATTTCTTTCCGAGGATTGATGATAGTCACTGCGACAGGATTAATTCCTCTCTCACCGCTGACCATTGTTTCGACGATAGTTATGTGGGAAAGCAGCCAGTGGCTTGGAAAGAATATTGTGCAGAGAAGTGGTGACAGAAACTCCCGGAAGCATGGATTGGTGCTCTGGCCGCCGCGATATAACTGAAATAATGTTGAAAACGGCGTTAAACACCATACAATCAATCAATCAATCAATCAATCAATCAATCAATCAATCAATCAATCCCTTATCCTGCTAAATAAGTGAAATAAAACTTTCGAACTGAAAGTGAAAAACCCGAATTTTGCTATTTCAAATGCATTTTTGGAGAAAAAATATACCTTTTTCGGAAAGTGAAGATCCAAGATCAGACTGCATGTTCTGTGCAGTCTGATCTTGATCTATGCTGTCCGCAAAAGGTCCTTGAGTAGCGTTTAGCAGCCTAAAGGTAGAATTTTTACCACACGATTCCGAGTTTTAGCGACCCTGATGAAAAAAAAACTTCTGAAAATATTGTGGGAAAATGGAGAAAACGCTGGTAACAAGTATTTCCTCCTTTTTCCACAATATTTTCTACACGTCCAAACATGAATTTTAATTCTTAAGTCAGATTCATTTTGTTGTCTGCAAATGCAAATTTAGACAAGGCAAAAATTTTGTTGTTTGGTAGAGAAGAAAGAAGACTTTAGAAAAAATTGTGGGAAAAAGAGAAAACGCTGGTAAAACCAGTATGTCCTCTTTTTCCCACAATGTTTTCTACCCAATTAATGACAGAAATCAACATTTGAGCTGCATTTGAGCTATGTTCTGTGAAAAAGGCGCTTAACTGTGGGCTGAAAGGAGTCCATGAGTTGCTAGTAGTAGAAGAAGAAGAAGGAGAAGAAGACGAAGAAGAACAAGAAGCCACAGAGGCCAGAGAAGAAGAAGAAAAAGACGGAGAAAAAGAGCAGAAAAAATGAAAAAGAAGAAAAATAACAACAACAAGCGATACCAGCAGCAGCAGAAGAAGAAGAAGAAGAACAAGAAGAGGAAAAGTAACAACAACAACAACGACAACAACAACAAGCAAGCAGGCAATACCAGCAGCAGCAATAACTGCATAAAGAAGAAGAAAAAAGAAGAAGAAGATGATGATTATGATGATGATGACAATGATGATGATGATGATGATGACGACGAGGACGATGATGATTATTATTATTATTATTGTTATTATTATTAAGATGATGATGACGACGACGATGATGACGAAAACGACGATGCCGATGATGATGTTGACATCTACGACGAAGACGACGACGACGACGATGATGATGATGATGAAGAGAAAAAACAGAATTCTTTTTAAGATTTTCTATTCACGCATAATCCTATCTACTCGTAAATCAAGCAAAACAAGACTTGCTCCTTTATCACGAAAGTGCCATTAGGGATCGATCTAGTTTATACGCTTCCGTGTTTTTATCGCCAATTAGGGGCTCCCATCCCTTGTAAAAAGGACCATAAAAATGGAAGTTTCGGGAAATGAAACCAGATTGTTGCCTGATTATGATTGGTTTACAGATTTGCGTGTCGAAAATACGATGGCATCTTCGTAACGTAGTTGTGTATTATGAAGAACATGTTAAGTTTTAGTTCATATCAGGCTTTTGTTTTCTTTTCGTAGCATAAATGCAGTTGTAAACATGTGAATGTACGATGTACGGTTACCTACGTGTAACTACGTTCAACTACGGCCATCTACGGTCATTTCCCACTACGGTCAACTACGTAAGGTGTGACCACGGCTTTTGTAAAAATATTATGGGGTAAGAAGAACATTCTGGTAACAAGCGTTTATTCCATTTCCACCCACAATGTTTTCTATCTTTGCAAGAACAATTTCTTTGTATGGTGTTAAATGCCATTTTCAACATTATTTCTGTTATATCGCGGCGACTAGTGTACGTATCCACGCTTTTGTTCTGCGTGATAACGAAAACGGTCGTGAAAAAAAAAAACAGCAATTATTTATAGAAAGCATAGACTACAAGTTGTTCACCACATAATGGCGAAAAGCCGTTTAAAAAATTGAAGGGACGTAGTAAAATGTTCACCGAAAAAAAACCACGTGACAATGTAAAAGTGACCCACATTTTAATGTTTATTTTCCAAACACATCGCTGTTGATGTCGACGTTTCCGAGAGAAACATGTCAATTTCATTGTCGCTCTCTTGTTAAGTGACATTTAACTCTTTACCAAACGACAATTATGTTAGACTTGTCCAAATTGAAAGCATTGGCAGACGACAAATTAAATATGACTCAGATGGTGAGATTTTGTCTAGAAAAGGGTAGAAAACATGGTTGGAAAAGGAGAAAAAGCTGTTTACCAGCATTTTCTCCTGTTCCAACCATGTTTTCAAAAGCTTTCTATGGAGTCTTTTAAATCTCGGGAATGTTTTTGGTGAAGGGCTAAACATGGTATCATGTTAACGGACATTTTATTTTGGAGTTCACAGAGATAGTACAAATACCTGAAGATAAATTTAAAAAAAAAACAAGAGGGCTATGACAGCCCTGAATCTCTCCATCCACTCAATAAAATAATCCCTCGGGGCGGGGCCAACTGTTGACACCAGGGTTAAATTTTGAATACATTCGGTAGTGATCCACTAGATGACGAAAATCGTCTAGGAAAGTGTAGAACACATGGGTGGGGGGGGGGGGGGAAGTGAAGCTGGTTACGAGCATTTTCTCCTTTCCAACAATGTTTTCAAAAGCTTTCTACAGGGTCTTTCAAATCTCGGATATGTTGTGGTAAAGGACTAAATATGGCATCATGTTAACAGACAATTTTTCTTTGAAGTTCACGAAGATAGTAAAAATACCTAAGGATAAATTATAAAAAAAAAACAAGAAGGCCTTAACGGCCCTGAATCGCCCACCCAACTTATAAAGTAATCCTTCGGGGCGGGGCCAATTTTTAAAACCAGGGCTAAATTTTGAATACATTCTGTAGTGATCCACAAGATTACGAGAATCGTATAGGATAGAGTAGAAAACATTGTCGGAAAAGGAGAAAATGCTGGTTACCAGCATTTTCTCTGTTTCCAACAATGTTTTCAAAATCTTTCTACAGGATCTTTAAATTTCGAAAATGTTTTGGCAAAAGGCTAAACATGTTATCATGTTAACAGACATTTCTTCTTTGAAGTTCAAGGAGATAGTAAAAATACCTGAGGATAAATTAAAAAAAAAGAGAGCCATGACGGCCCTGAATCGCCCACGAAACTAATAAAGTAATCCTTCGGGGTGGGGCCAATTTTTGACACCAGGGCTAAATTTTGAATACATTCTGTAGTGATCCACTAGATTACGAGGTTTG
The DNA here is from genome assembly GCA_946811185.2 of Hippopus hippopus. Lineage (NCBI taxonomy): Eukaryota > Metazoa > Mollusca > Bivalvia > Cardiida > Cardiidae > Hippopus > Hippopus hippopus. The sequence continues at coordinate 2,815,431 of OX328108.1, read as the reverse complement.
TTTAGGAAAGTGTAGAAAACATTGTCGTAAAAGGAGAGAATGCTCGTTCGGTAGTGATCCACTTGATGACGAGGATTGCCTGGGAAGGTGTAGAAAACATTGTGGGAAAAGGAGAAAATGCTGGTTACCAGCATTTTCTTCATTTCAAAGAATGTTTTCAAAAGCTTTTAATAGGGTCTTTTCAATGTCCGGAATGTGTTGGTAAAGGCGTAAACATTGTATCATGTTAACGGACCATTTTGTTGGGGTTAACGGAGGTAGGGATGGATTATAAAAAATAAACAAGAGGGCCCACTGGCAGATAGATTAAATATCCATACACGTAATACACGCACCTACCCTCATTAATCAAACTGTAAGAAAATTGTATTGCAATAAAATTTCATAGATAAAATTAGTCAAATCCATCAGAAAGTTTCTCTACAAAAGCCTTAGTAAAATTTGTGACCCCTACAGGGTGAGTGCCATGTTTGACCCAAGAGCTATAATTAGTTGAATTCTGGTCAATGAAATTACATACAAATAATACAGGTCTAGCCCGAATGGTTGAAACAAGACGGTATTTAAAGTTTCCACAATATGAAGCCTCTATAAAAAGTGACACTCCTTACCAGGGCTGGGCCAATTTTGACCCCAGGGCCCAATTTAATCAACTTGGAGGTGATCCACGAGATGAAGCTACCTGCCACATTTGGTAGCCTTGGGATTTATGGTTAGGTACAAGATTTTTAAAGTTTTCATTATATAAGCCCATGTAACCGCTGGGGTGGGGCACTTTTTACTTCAGGGCGATAACTTGAACAATCTTTGTAGTCTTCTAGGAAAGCCCACGTTACCCTCTAGGAGAGGATAACTTCTACCCGGCTATATATTGAAAAATGTTGGTACATGTCCATAAGATGAAGCCACAGGAAAAATCTGGAAGTTTCAGGCTTTTTTGTTTTGAACAAGAAAACGGTTTTAATTTTCACTAAATAAGCCAAAGTAAAACTTGTGACCCCCTGGCTGGGGCCAATTTTGACCCCAAGGCTATTACTCAAACAATCTTGGTAGAAGTCCATTTGATGAAGCTACATTTCTATAATTGGATTTTAGCACCGTTTTAACAGCATATGTCATATCACGGCGGCCAGTGCACCTACGCATGTGTTTCCTGCCTTTCTTACACCAGTACTGACACAACTTTCCTTCTAAACTATGACTACTTTCTCACATGCATCAGAGGTGAGAGGCGAAAAATCGCTGGAAAGAAAGTTTGCCGCAACAGGGTGTCGAACCTGCAATCACCAGGTCACGAGTTAGATACTATTACCACTGAGCTACCCGGCCGGGCTTCGCATTTCAAAGTTTTGGTCCAAAATACATGTACCCCCCTCAACAGACGAAGAAATGCCATAGGTAACTCGTTACAATCCAGATCAGGCCTTAAACTTTATCCTGGTAAATAACTAAAATGAAACTTTCAGTTCGGTAGGAAAAACCCTAATATTTCTATTTCAAAAATATGTTTTGAGGAATAATATCTCCTTCTCGGACAGTGTAGATCTAAGATCAGACTGCACGTTCTGTGCAGTCTGATCTTGATCTACACTGTCCGCAAAAGGTCAGTCATTCGCCCTTAGCAGCTTAAAAGTTAATGAAGGGTAAAAGGAAGTTTCCCTTGACATATTTACAACATTTTAATTGTTTTTAGATTCAGATGAACCCTTTTCTTTGACGTCTGCGGTATAAGTTACTTATGTAGACGACGTAGATCAAGATCAGACTGCATATAACAAGCAGTCACGTTGTGATCTGATCTTGGATTCACACCGTCCGCTGTTTGATTATATAATATCACTTAAACGTCGCTATGTATACCATTGGACTGTATATGAAGACGTTGAAAAAGGACGAATTTTTATACTTAATTGCGAAAGTGTTGACTTGGCATGTGTGAAGATAACAGTTAGCATCCATTTATAAAATGAGCAATGCTCTGTGAAAACGGGGTTTAATGCATCTGCAAAAAGTATCGACCCATGTCAGCCTGCGCAGTCCGCGCAGGCTGACATAGGTCGAAACTTTTTTGCCATGTGCAAAATTTCTGCGTCTTCAAGGACCAGTCAACCTCATGATTCAGTAATCGGTTGTCTGATTAAATACTTTTTATACATTCATAATTATGCGATGACTTGCTCGGTAAAATGCATCACGGAGATTCATTAAACCCCCTTTAGCCAGAGAGCGGCTCATAAATAGTGCAGCTTGCAAAGCACGCGCATATGGTAAATTGAACTGTAAAAATACATCTTTTATTGAGTACGTTTATTTGTATGGTGTTTGACTGTTTGCTTACTGTTTACGACACAAGAAGCTTTTGTGGACATTGTAGATCAAGATCAGACTGCACAGAACGTGCAGTCTGATCTCTGATCTACGCTGTCCACTCTTCTGTTCTAGATTATAACTGAAGTGTCTCTTCATCTTGAAGCGGAACTGTATATGAAGCCATTTAAGAATCAAGGGTTATTTATTTGGTACTGAAATAGTGAACCCAGTTTTCAACATTATGCCAGTTATATCGAGGCGGCCAGTGCATCTGTCCGTCATCTACTGGAGTTTCGGTCTACCAGAACTTCACACATTTTTTTTCCCCCAAGCCGCAAGCTACTTTCCAACATAACCATCATCGAAACAATGATTAGCGGCGAGAGAGGAACGCTGTTTTCAACATTATACCAGTTATACCAGTTATATCAAGGCGGCCAGTGCACCTATCCATAACCTCCTGGAGTTTCTCCTGCCAGAATTTCACACAATTTTATTCCCAAGCCACTGGCTGCTTTCCCAAATAAACATCGTCGAAACTATGCTCAGTGGTGAGAGAGAGGAATGAGTCGTGTCGCAGAAACAATTATCAATGCTCGCGAAGAAATCGGCCCAAATTTGGCTGAAATCACAGGATTTGTTTATGGCAGGATAAAAAACACTGTGGGGATCGAAATTTTGAAAAATCTTGATATTAACGAATGTTGATTAACTCAAAATCATAATTCACTTTTTGAGTCATATATATTTTGTCGTCGGCAAATACTTTGAATTTGGACAAGTCAAAAATTTTTGACGTCAAGTAAAGACTTAACTGCCTAAATACGTGAAATGTACCTTTCAAATCGATAGTTAAAACCCAGATCTTGCTATTTCAAAGGTATGTTTAGGGCAAAATATCTCCTAATAGGACAGTGTTGATCCAAGATCAGGCTGCATGTTTTTTGCAGTCTGATCCTGATACACACTGTCCGAAAAAGGTACTTGAGACGCTCTTAGCAGCCTAAGAGTTAATAAATCATCAGGCAATAGTTCTTACTTTTTTTTGGTTGTAAGTGCTGCATAAGAAATAAAAAGCTTCGTTATCAATACTTTCAGTGCTTTGATGTCTGCGTTCATCCATTAAAGGTGGCCCTTCAGATTTTGGGACGAAAATTTTACAGAAATACAAAAACATCATCCTTATACTCCCAAAGCCTTTTAATTTTCATTCATAAAATCCCAGTAGTCGAAAACCATTCGACAACAAGAGAAATTAGAGATTTACTACGGCCCAGGTCGACACCGACGGGAAACACGGTCTATTTTTACATGAGCAACTCGCTCATTTACATGCCGGAAATACACAGACGAAGCTTCAAACATAGCGTCCGAAGAAGACATTATGGAAAATAATTACATGTTTGTTATGTTATGGAATTTAAGCGTCATTAGTCATGTGCCAGTCACTTGACATTCCCACAATGCTTTTTTGATTTCTGGCGCGAAATCTAAAAATACCTTAAGAGGCTACGTAGCCTTTAAGGGAACACCATCAAAAAAAATTTTTTTTTTACAATTTTATGATTCTTAATTATTGATGATTTGTATTGTTTTTTCATATGAATTTCAGTGATATATATATTTTTTAATTTGGTCAGATGTGAAAAATCTAAATACCCACCTTTAAGGGTACCTTTCACTAAACTGCACAGATTTACGCAATCTTTGGGGAATTGAACGAACACACAAACGATCCCTGCTTTATCAACAAGTATGAGCTGGCGTGAAGTTTTGCAAATATCTACTCAGTTCGTAAAGTTATGCAGTTCAGTGAAAATTGTTGTCAATGCTTGCTTGCCTACGCAATATTTGTGTGGACGCAGTTTAGAAAAAGGTACCTCAGTTTTCAGAAATTGTCAAAATTCATGCAATTTTTGGACTGTTTTGATTTAATTCTTTTCCACACAATCCCGTGTTTAAAGACCTTGAGGAAGAAATCTTTTGAAAACACTGTGGGAAAAGGAGAAAATGCTGATAACCAGCATTTTCTCCTTTTCCCCACAATGTTTTCTACCCTCTCAAAGACAAGTTCTATTATTTGGGCCACATTTGATTTGTCGTCTGCAAATGCTTTCAATTTGGACATGTCTGCATTTTTGTTGTTTGTTAAGAGTTAATCTTTTGCTAGGGTCCTACGTGTTGGCTCAGTGGAAAAGTGTAAGACTCATAATTAGGAGGCACCGGGTTTGAGCCTCTCTCGAAGCTCTGGGTTTTTCGTGTGAGTGTTTTTAGGCAAGACACTTCAGTCCAAGCCTACTACTGTTGAATATCAGGACATACAAGAATATGCGAGCTGTTGCTGTGATATGACTGAAATAATGTTGACAGCTGTGTAAAACACAATCCATCAATAACCCTTTATTATACTAATCCGTGTTCATAAGGAAAATTGACAATGGAAACGTTGTGTAGCAAGTAGAAAATGTTCCCGTTTTTCAAACAATCTTCCCCCCCCCCCCCCAAAAAAAAAAATCTTCACCATCAATTGATTTAATATTGTTAAACACCGTTTGCAACAGTATCAAGTTATATCGCGGCGGCCAGTGCACCTATCCATGCCGACCTGGAGTTTCTTTTACCGGTACTTTGCACTATATTCTTCCCACGCCACTGGCTGCTTTCCAACATTACCATCGACAAAATCATGATCAGCGGTGAGAGAGGAATGAATCCTGTCACAATGACGGAAAGAAAATAGTCGAGCTTGGGATTCGAACCAGCGACCCCCCGTTCTCCAGCATGGTACGCTACCGACTGCGCTACCAGGGCTCTACATATCATCACAGTCATCATCATCATCATCATCATCATCATAAACAACAACTACAACATCCGTAAGAAATAAGAAGAAACGACAGTTTTTAGTTTTCACATACTGTTTATTCATAGAATTGCAAATGTGAAACACATCTAAAAAGAAAACATATAGAATTTGAAATTGTTTCATCAAAAACAAGGACAATGAAAACAAAACTACATTGTTAATTAAAATTATTTACCAGACAACAAAATGTTAGACTGGTCCAAACTGAAAGCATTTGCAGACGACAAATTAATTAGGACTCACAAACTGAATTTTTACTTTGAAAGGTCAGAAAACATTGTAGGAAAAGGAGAAAATGCTAGTTACCAGCATTTTCTCCTGTTCCCACAATGTTTTCAAAAGCCTTCTGTCTAGAGGTCGTTACATCACGAGATTGTTTAGAAACGGAATAAAACTTTATCAAACAATCTCGAGTTTTAACGACTGTAAAAGAAAATAGGTCCTACAAAGCATTGTGAGAAAAGTTGAAAAGCTGGTGCCCCTATCAAAGACAAATCTTATAATTTGAGCTATGATTAACTTGTCGTCTGCAAATGTTTTCAATTTGGACAAGTCTAAAATTTTGTCGTCTGGTATAGTTCACTAATTAACCTATGCAACAAAATTTATAGCAGACGTTTTTTTTTTACCTCTTAGGTTGCTAAGAGCGACTCACTGACCTTTTGCGGACAGTGTAGATAACCAGCATTTTCTCCTTTTCCCACAATGTTTTCTACCCTTCCCAAAACAAATTTCATTTTTTAAAGCCATTTTTATTTTGTCGTCTGCAAATGCTTTGAATTTGGACCAGTCTTAAATTTTTCTCGTTTGGTAAAGCGTTAACAAACGATACACTCTTTGACTTGCCCAAACTGAAAGCATTTGCAGACAACAAATCAAATATTATTCAAAACATGAAATATATCTTTGAAAGGGCAGAAAATATTTGTGGGAAAAGGGTGAAAATGCTAGCTATCAGCATTTTTTTTTTCCATTTCCTTTTCCTACAATGTTCTTAAAAGCCTTCTTTCGTAGGGTCGTTTAAAATTGGGATAGATTGTTAAAGGGATAGTCGATCTGAAAACAAGATTCATCATCATAAGTAAAGCTTGTGAAAGAATTGGTGCAAAAAGACATGATCCTCATTATGCGCCATTTTTTCTTGTTGCACGAAGAATACAAAAGTTTGTTTGAGACAAATAAAAGTCATTTGTAATTTAACTAAAAAGCTTTAACCCTTTATCAAAAGACAAAATTTTAGACTTGTTTAAAATAAAGTATTTACAGAGGATAAATTAAATTTAACTAGATAATTGAAATTCGTTTTTGGCAGGGAAGAAACATTGTGGGAAAAGTAGAGAATGCTTGTTAACAGCATTTACAAGCATTTTCTTTTATTTCCCATAATATTTTTAAAAAGGCATTCTTCCTCAAGGTCTTTTTCCTCAAGGTCTTTAAAAACTCAGGATTGTTTGGTAAAGGGTTAAACAGTAAGAGAAATTGTCATTTATCTGTAAACGTTAAACTTATAAAGATAAGATTTTCAAAAGTTCAATATGAATTCTCATTTTCTTAGGAATAGAAAAAAAAAAAGGGGGGGGGGGGGGAGGAAAAAAAGGAGAAGATGCTGGTAACCATACAGTATTGTCTCCTTTTCCAAATTTGTTTTCAAAAGTTTCCTGTTCTATGAATTCGCAAAACTCATGACTGGTTGGTGAAAAATTAAAAGCACATTTCATTAAGCCAAAAAAATTCCAAGCGACGATCTTAATCCCTAAACTTCGTGTCAACTCACGAACGAGTTTGGAAAAAAGTAAAATAAAATTCGAATTTCAAACGACTTTACCTTTTTGGGAGCTTAGAAGAGCACATTGGGTGTTAAAGCGGTCAAAGTAGATTTACCATTTATCACAAAATCCCGAGTTTTAAGGATCTTGAGGAACAAGGCTTTTGAAAACATTGTGGGAAAAGGAGAAAATGCTGGTTACCAGCATTTTCTCCTTTTCCCACAATGGTTTCAATAGGCTTCTTCCCCAGAGTCGTTTAAACAGTTGGTTGTTGACAAAATTTGACGCAGACAGCTACTCATAAATACATATATGTATTTCTAATTTGAGTCACAGTTCAAAACAATTACTCGTGAAAACATTGTGATAGAACGACAAATTGGTCGTAGTGAACAGTTTTTTTTTTTTTCATGTGCCACGGTATTTTCAAAACTGGTCTGCCACAAGGCAAAAAAACAGAGTCATTTGTAGGTGGTTTTGTGTCCGAAAGAGAGTTTTAGCATGAATTCATAAAAAGTTTAACTTTTTGTCCTGACGAAGAAAAAAAAAACAGAAAAAACAAAAGAAAAGAAATGCACAGATTCAGATGGCTTTGTATTAGTTTAACTCTTTACCACACGATAAAAAATTTAGACTTGTCAAATTTGAAACCATTTGCAGACGGCAAAATTAAATGTGGGTTAAATGATGGAATATGTCTTTGACAGAGTAGAAAACATTGTAGGTAAAGGATAAAATGCTGGTTTCCCACACTGTTTTGAAAAAGGCTTTTTTTCTCAGGGTCGTTACAACTCGGTATTGTATTGTAGAAGGTAAAGAAACGGAAAGACCATTCTCTACTTGTCAACTTTACATTTCACATTTCTAAATGGCTTGCAACACGCGAAAAGGGGCAATCGGGCATTTGCGTAAAGTGTCGTCTCGGATCAGCCTGCGCAGTCCGCGCAGGCTAATCCGAGACGGCACTTTACGTCTACATTAAATTTTGTCGTACAGTAAACTTTCGAAAAGCAGAAAACTACCTAAAAACGGATAGTGTCGTTTCGGATTAGTCTGCGCGGAGTGTGCAGGCTGATCCGAGACGATACTTTTCGCAAATATTCAAATGCCCTTTTTTGTGTGCTACAGGCCAATTAATGTGCCATGCTTTGTGAAAAGGGGGTTTGATGCATTTGCCAAGAGTTTCGACCAAGACCTGGGTCGAAACATTTTTCTACTGGCCAATTTTCTGCATATCCAAGGACCAGTCTACCCCAGGATTGAGTCAGGTTTTAGACAAAATTGATTTTATGGATCCGGCATAATTATGTGATGACTTGTTTGGAATAATGCATCACAGAGATGCATTTAACGCCCTTAAGCCGGAGCATGTCTCAAATGTATTTCTATACTGAGAGAGAGAGAGAGAGAGAGAGAGAGAGAGAGAGAGAGAGAGAGAGAGAGAGAGAGAGAGAGAGAGAGAGAGGGAGGGAGGGAGAGAGAGAGAGAGAGAGAGCATGCACAAAACTTACAAAGACGTGCCAATATTTAATAATCCTTATTTATTTATTGATATCTATTTTTCCCTCCTTTTAACTTTTAACCACTCAACACAATTTTTAGACTTGTCGACATTGAAGACATTTTCAGACAACAAATAAATTGTGACCCAAGTGATGAGATTTATCTTTGAAAGGGTGGAAAACATTTTAGGAAAAGGAGAGAGTACTGTTTACCGGCATTTGTCAAAATCAGAACATATGGAACAAAGTTACACAATCATGTCAAACATGACCTAGAAAGAACCGAAGAGACATTTGATTAACTTATAGAACTATTAACTGAGACAAATATTTTAAAAACTTAACGGGAATTGTGTCGTCGAAAAATCCAAGAATACAGGTTTCAACCATTTCCACTGTTTACCAGACTGGAAGATTTTAGACATCCATATTTAAAACATTTGCAGACGACAAATAGAACGTGGCTCAAAAACTTTCTTCCTCAAGGTTGTTGGTTGCTTAGTTAAACGTTGATAAAAAGCCTAAGCTTAAAATCCGAACCACCCGAATAAAAATAATTTCAAGACAGGTTGTTGTCTGCGCATGTCATATTCTTAGAAGACTGACATGTCTGCTATGACACATCACTATCCTGAACGGGATAAATATTAATACGCTATGCGCATGACTCAAAACTTTGCCGCTTAAAAAGTAGCAAGCGGAAAATGGCTGTAGATAATATGTCTGTGGAGAAATCAAGTCTGTTTTCGCTTCAAATTCCTTTGAAAATTAATAATTCAAAAGAGAAAAATAATTTTAGAAATACACCGTAGTTTACTGCATATCTTTGTATACAGTTTCTAAATATAGATTTAGGGAAAACCGGGTTTGTGCAAGTTTTTTCAACAGATTTTAACGATAAAAAGACATGTTTCACAATGCCGGTCTTAAACCGGGGCTTTTTCCCAAGCTTAAAGGGACTGTGATTATACATGACTGATGCACAGGTTACATACTGGCTAGATGAATCGTACCAGGTACAGCTGCTTTGAACAAACTTTTGAGTTATATTGGAATTCGCTGTATCGATTGCCAGGTTGGAAAGTAGTCCGGTTCTGTACCCAGAATGCTCAAAATCAGATAGGTATGTATTTGAAAAAATGCATCTTAGCGGAAACTCAGGCCCAACTTTATTCTCGTCTAAGTTACAAACAAATACGCACACGTATTGGAATTTTTCCCCAATTCTCTCTAGGCCAAGGTTACCATAAATGTTAGAGGAGACATTCTCGTATTGATTTTGACACCGTGGCGGAATTTCCCGCTCCCACGTTATACAGAACTTTCCCAATCTTGTATATGAGCCTTGCTCTGTGAAAATGGCAGTTAAATGCATCTGCAAAAGGTATTCAGCTACATTTTCTCTTTTCTCCACAATGTTTTCAAAAGCCAGGGGCATTAAAACTCGGGATTGTGTGGTAAAGGGTTACTCACCCAATCGTCTCCCTGTGTAAATTTTGTGTTAGCTTTTGGTAAGGTCTTGAAATAATTCGTAAGGAAATGGGCTAATCCTTTCACAAACGACAAATTTAGGCTCTTCTAAGTTGATAGCATTTGTAGAAAACAATTTCAAAGATGATACATACAAATGAGCTGAAGTTCTCGGCTAGAGTAGAAAACACACTGGTTACCAGCATTTTCTCTTTTTTCCCACATATTTTCCAAAAGCTTTCTCCGTCAGGGTCGTTAAAACAAGTGATTGTGGGGTAAAAGGTTAAAACTTAGATCAAGATCAGATTTTAAAAGAAAACCAATATTTCTCTTTCACTAAAAACTGAGAGTAGAAATTTTCTTTTTCTATGACCATAATCCAGATTTCATTTGCCTGTATTTCGTATAATTATCTATTTTTTTCTGCATATGCTCTCAAACTTAAATGATGTAAATGTGCAAATAAAACATGAAAGTATACTTAATCCTCTATCACACAATCCCGTTTTAACGACTCTGACAAAGAAAATACTTCAAAAAACCATTTTCTCCTTATCCCATAATATTTTTGCCATTTCGAGCAAAACTCAGATGATGTGAACCACGTTTAACCCTTATCCTCCAAAATAAAAGAAATGAAATTTTCAAGCCGATAGTAATAACCCAAACATTGCTTTTTGATTGATTGATTGATTGTATGGTGTTTAACGCCGTTTTCAACATTATTTCAGTTATATCGCGGCGGCCAGTGCACCTATCCATGCGTTTCTGGAGTCTCTTTTACCAGTACTTCGCACAATTTTCTTTCCAAGCCACTGGCTGCTTTCCCACATAATCATCGTCGAAACAATTGCTTTTTGAAAGGTATTGTTTGAGGAAAGATAACTCCTTATCGGACTGTGTAGATCCAAGATCAGACTGCACGTTCTGTGCAGTCTGATGTTGATCTACGCTGTCCGCAAAAGGCCAGTAAGTCGCGCTTAGCAGCCAAAGAGTTAATCTGTCATCTATAAATGCTTTCAATATGGACCAGTCTAGAATTTTGCCGTTTAGTAAAAAGTTAAACTATTAGAGCAGGATGAATTGATTGCCTAAAAAAAAAACACCACTTGCCCTTGTTACGGCACATTCATTTTCATTGGCAATAGACATGTTGTAAGTATGGTTAGAGGTGAAGCGGAAACGACGCTTATTTTTCAATGGATTGGATTTACCTGCCATGTTTCGGCTCATTTTCTACCCCCACCCCCTCAGAGACAAATCCCTTCACTTTAACCGCCCGCATTTAGTTTAAACATATTTATTTTACATCGATTGAGAAACAAGTTCTCACAACTTATACTAATCTCTCTCGATTCTGCTTCCTGGGAACTACACCAGTACTCGCGCTGAATGTGTGGGCAAATGAAAAATCCCGAAGTTGACACCCGTCCCCGGGTATCGAACTCAGGACCTTATGGTTACGAGACCGACGCTAACCGCATTTAACTCTATACTACACAAATCCAAGTTTAACGAGCCTTTAGAAAATATTGTGGGAATAGGAGAAAATGCTGGTTCCACCCCCCCTCAAAGACAAATCCACAGATTCTAGCCGTATTTAACCCTTTATCACTCAATTTCAAGTTTTCACGAGCCTATAGAAAACATTGTGGGAAAAGGAGAAAATGCTGGTAACCAGCATTTTCTCGTTTTCCCACAATGTTTTCTACCCTATCAAAGACAAAGTTTCATCATCAGAGTCACATTTAAAATGGTCGTCTGCAAATGCTTTCAATTCGGACAAGTCTAACTTTTTCTCGTTCAGTACAGGTTTAAGGTCTACGGCCCCTAACTCTCATATTAAACGACGGAAGCTGCCGAGATTGGCCGAATAAACTTTACGAAAACGTCGATGTTACACGATTTTTACTGATGAGTTAGGGATCGTAACCTTAATTTATTTGTCGTCTGCAGATGATCTCAATATGGCCAAGAGAAGCATTTTGATGTCTGGCAAAGAATTAATCCTTTAACAAAGTTTTAACGACCATGAGAAAGACAGATTTTGAAAACATTGTAGGAACAGGAGAAAATGCATTAATTGGTAACCAGCATTTTCTCCTTTTTCCACAACTTTTTATGGCAGTTTGATTGTTTGCAGATAAATCGCATAATATGAATGACGTTTAATTTGTCGTCTGCAAATGCTTTCAATTTGGACAAGTCTAACACTTTGTCGTCTGGTACACAGATAATAGTTCAAAAGAAAAATTTATAGTGAATAGAAACAAGGTTTAAATGAGTGAATTTGCCCTTAAACTATTTATAAGGTCAAAACGAAATATATGTGTGGTTCCGGTCACAATACTGTAGAGAATTACGGCCGGTAGGTCGGAAAATTATTCTGTTTTTTTTAAATCTTTTTTTCCCCCAACACGCCCCGGGGGCTGATTAACAGAGGTAAAACGACATAGAATTTTCTAAGGATAACGACAACATTACGGTGTATAAAATATTAAACGATCAACAGGTGACAAAATTGTTTAGGGCCGGGCGTAAAAATTAGACGTGGCCGGGTAACCAGAACCATACATATATTTTGTTTTGGCCTAATCAAAAGTACAACATACTAGTACTAACACCAGATTGTGATAGCTAACTCAATGAAAGATAAAAAACGAGTGACCTCATAACTGACGTAACAAAACAATACCAACAATAAAATCCGAATAATCCGGTTCACTAAGATTACGTCACACTCTACCACAAAACAGAATACCACAATCTATATATATATACACCGACTTATTGACACTTGTAAACTATGTTCAAGTTTAAATATATCTTTCACCGCTTAAATACAAATATCCCAATGGCTTTTTTCACCAACATTCATACGCATGCACTCAGCACTGATAAAATGGTCACAGTTTGGTAGATTCTTCACACTTTTATATCCAATAGCAGAATTTCGGCAGTGTTGTCTTCATTTTCAATTACAAACATGACGATTCAATGAACAAATGAACAAACGGAGAGCTACAGGTAAAGTTCCTTATGGTGTACTAAGCCATTCAACGTTAATCCACAAAGAAAAGCTTTCTTATTTCACTATATTATAGCCTACTACTGCGTCACTGATTTGTTTGACATACCGGTATAACTTCGTGGAGAAAGTTATCTATCTCCATTAAAGAAAAGCAACAATTATCAAAACCCACATTCGTTCACTTTCCCGTTGTCTATAGATAGCACTTTAGCTAAGAAGAATGGTTAAACTGAACGGTTGGCTATTTTTCTTAATATTCCTCTTAATCAAACTTCTTGCGACACTTGTTTTACATGACATAAATGCTCCGGCTGCTATGCTTTAAAATTTTCTACCCCTGATGTTGTTACAAAAGGAATTTGAAATCCATGCAGAGTGGGAAAAAAAAAGCTTTACGCTTTATGGCCTTCTTTTTTTTTTACCTTTATTTATCTTAAGTTTTCCATTATTTCCGTTTTCTCTGATGGTTTTTAAACCGTACCCTTTTTCGGAGACACTCTGTTAGCGTCCTCGTCCTCACCTGGGAAAGCGTATCTATCAATCTTGTCATTGTTATTAGTTGTGAACGACTTCGAATTTTGTCGCGAACTTTTTGTACTGAGATCAATGCCATTTATCTGTTCTTGTGCCGTGGTCTCTTTTTTAGTTCGCATCTCAGTTAATTCAGATATGATATTATCAATTGACTTTTCCTTACCTTTCCTATGACCACTGCTTTTAATCAAACCTTTGTTTTGAGACACACTACTAGATGAACCAACTGGCGAAACGGCCAGCGAAGAAGTCTGAGATTTTGAAGAATCTAGCGAGAATCCTTTATGTGACATAGGTGATGGCAGACTAGATGAAATATGACTTTGCAGATGGCTCAGCCCTAAATATGGGTATTGGGTTAGAAACCCACACGGGGAACTGATGGGTTCGAGTCTTTGCTTATCCTGGGTTTTCGAACTTGGAACTGACATATTGATAGCTTTCGAATCACTCAAAGACATAGATCTATAAATAGGTATTCCAAGTCTATCACTTGTATAACGGCCATGGTTAAACAAGGAGTGGGCAGTGTTGAAATGACTAGTGAAGTTTGGAATATTTAGATGTGTACTTGGCCTATGGACGCCAAGCCGACTGTAAGATGCAAAGAATGGGCTCTGGTGACGATATTCGGGAAACTTTTCAGATGTTGAACTTATGGTCTCCTTACTGGCGTCCAATGTATTAGAACTACCTGATGATGTCACCGCTTCAGTACTTGAACTTGAGACTGAAGGACAGGTTTTCTTTTCATTTCCGTTTTTATCATTCGCTTTTGATTCAAGACTCGTATATGACTTCTCGGTGTCGGTGATGTCCGATTTTGAAACGTTTGTTTTTTCACCATCGTTCGAATTTTTAGCACTGTCATTCTTGGATATTTGCTTTTCACTTTCTATTTTCTCATTTGTATCGGTTTTCTTATCTTTGTCCTTCACCTTTTCACTTTTAGAATGTTTGTCACCATAGCTACTGGTTTGAGTTTCCCAAACCGTCCTGGTAGGCGATATAGGGCTGCTCTGTTTTAGTGTCGCTAGGCTACTTTCTGTTGCTAGCGTATATTGTCCATTAGAGAAATACAGAAACTGTTTTGGAATTTTGAGTTCACCCGCAGGTCTCTCCTTAGCACTTTCTATACCTTTTGATTTTGGCTGCTTTTTCTCTGCATGATGTTTTGTACTAGGAGAAACTTTATTTATCCACGTGTAGGGGTTTGACGAACATGTTCGTTTTGATCCCACAGCCTGCGTATTTGAATTTGTGGAATATTTCTCATGCTTCTCGGTATGTTTTTTATGTTTAGGAGAATGGCTTCTTGATTTATGCTTCTTTTCTTTGTGGACATCGATTTGCTCTGGTGGCTTTATCTTTGGTGGTCGTCCTCTTGGTCTCCCTGTCTTGGACTGGTTCCTTTTTGTAGAAGTGGATATGGTATTCATGTAAGTTTGTTTGTAATTCTCAGATGTCTTTGCGGGAAGAGTTGCATGAACTCGCTTTTCTGGCTTACTTTCATTGTTAAAAGTTTTCTCTGGTAGTTCCATAACAAAGGATTGGTATTTAGACTGAAATCCTGTAACTTGCGACTGAGGTTTAGGGGTCTGACAAGGTTTTGAATTTTCCTGTGGTGATTTGGTTGCAGAAAATTTTAGTGTAATTTTTGTGGGGGACAATGGTTGAGCCATGTAAGAGGTTTTAGAGGAGTAAGCGCTATAACTATTGCTTCGTTTAGTGCCTTTAGATTCAGTCCTTTTATTGTTTTGTTTTTGGTCTAAGCTGTCTGGGGATTTCGATCTGAGATGTTCAATATCTATCTCTTCAATTTCTGTTGAACAATCAACAGAGAGGGCTTTGCGCTTGTTACTAACGCTTACATCCTCCATTTCTGTTGAACAATCTACAGAGAGAGCTTTGCGCTTGTTATTAATGCTCACATCTTCCATTTCTGTTGAACAATCCGCAGATTTTTTCCTTTTGTTATTAATTACAGTCTCTTGGAAATCCCTTGAATCAGTTGAGCAGTCAACTGTGATCTTAACGTCACTTGTAGACTTGGGAAAATCAAATACGTCTGTTGCACAATCGACAGAACTTTTCCTGTCATTGGAAAAAGAACCGTCCACGTCAGTCTCCGTGGAAACCGATACACTCTCAACTGATAACTGTCTCATTGTCACAAAATTATCCGTTTCACATGAAACATCTACCTTAGCAGTACTATTTGTATTTTCACTAACAGGTTTTTCAAAGTCTGATGAATGTGGCAAGTCGAATTCTACAGAGAAAGATTCCGGTGGCTCTGTTTGGCAAGCTTGAGTGTTTTGGGTAGAGGAGACGACAGGCTCCGAAATATCGTCGTCTTTCAGACTTGTCCGATGACCGTTTTCTTTTGTAGCTGCGACTATTTGCATGTCTGGTTCATCTGTACATGTAGTGGATGTGGAAGCTTCTGACGTATGCACTTTTTCTATTTTGGATTCTTTTGGCTCACACTTTTCTTTTTCACGACTCTCGGCTTCTTTAACATCAGCTTTAGTAGGTTCTGTGATTTGGTTTTCTTTTACTTCCTTTTCTCCAACATTGTTCTCGCATTCACTCTTGTTTTCATGTTTTTCTGTTTTTTCACAGGATTCATCGCTTTTAGAAACCTTCACTGGAACCACATCAGTATCTGTACATTGATTCGTCGGTAACTCTTGCGTAGTTTTTATATTATTACCTCCTTTTCCCGTTTCGAGATCACTTTCCATATTTTCTTCTTCAGTAGAGTCCACTTTCATGTCTACCTGATTTACAGGTTTTGTGTCACATATTTCAGCACTTTCATTGTCCACTTTTTCCATGGTATTATCATCAGTGTCACATGGTTTATGAAGAGCCCTATCTTCCGTAAGTTTTACAGATTCTAAATCACTCGAGTCTAATTCAAATGAATCATTTGAACCACTCTCCGGTAGGGTATTTGATTCAAGAGATCTATCAGGAGCAGATATATCCATGTCCTTATCATCATCAGTTAAATAACCACTGGTCTCTGTTCTTTCAGATACTTTAGATATATCTACTTCTTTGGTTTGTATTTCTGCATCAATCGCCACGTCTTCTTCTTGATCCGTTTTGAACCGCTTGGCTGGGTTTGTGAATACTGTGTAGTACAGACTTAAAGGTCCCTTCTGTAATGTAAAAATAAATAGAGGGCGTGAATACAAGGCAATTAAAATGTTCAACTAATAGAAGTATCACAAACAAACAAGAAAAGAACAAAATGCAGGCTATCATATCTACATTTTATCATTTTGTAAAGCTATCTAGACCCGTATTCACTAACCATTCCTGATAACTTTCTGACTTTACTTCTGAAGAATTTTCCAAATATGAAAGTAACGCAACTTCTGATGGGCTAAACCAAATGGTGCAGCCAATCAGATGTTGCGTTACTTTCCAAATCTAAAAATAGACGAAGAATGCAATTTAGAATGGTAGGTGAGAGCGGCACCTGTACTTTTGGGTGTCCGAAGAGTATTTACAAACAGAGCGCTATCATTGGTTAACTCTTTACCAGACGACAAAATTTTTGACTTGTCGAAATTCAAAGCATTTGCAGACGACCGGTCAAATTTGGCTCATAATGTGTGTGTGTGTTTTCCCCCTTTACAAGGATAGACAACGTGTGAAAAGGAGAAAATGCTGGTCTTTTGATCAGGGTCATTAAAACTCGAGACTGTGTGGTTAACAGTTAACTCTTTACCACATGGCAAAATTTAAGACCTATCCAAATTGAAAGCATTTGCAGACGACAATTTCATAGTGGCTCAAATGACGCAGCTTTTCTTTGATAGGGTAGAAAACTTTGTGGGAAAAGGAGAAAATGCTGGTTACCAGCATTTTCTCCTTTTCCCACAATGTTTTCAAAAGGCTTTTTTCTCAGGGTCGTTAAAAGGCGTCATTGTGTGGTAATAGATGTCAGTGATGTTTTTGTTAAGTCTTCAAGGAATGCTGCCACTATACTCATACGTGTTCCAAACGCAACAGATGCAAAGAGTCGTAAATTCTATCCGAGATAAGTAAGTTTGCAGAAACCAGTAGCAGCTGAATTAACTGTCGGCGTTTCACTTCAGCCTTTAACTCTTTATCAGACGGCAAAATTTTAGACTTGTCCAAATTGAAAGTACTTGCAGATGACAAAATAAATGTGACTCAAAAACTGAAATTTGTTTTTTGAAGGGTGGAAAAGTGTGAGACAAAGAGAATATGCTGTCTCGTATTTCCCAATTATTCTTAATGTTATAACAGGTGTAAAAAGTAACAAAATTTCTGAATGGCTGTAACATTGGACATAGTCAATCAGAAGTTGCGTTATTTTGAAATGTATAGAAAATTATTGAAAATAAGACTAAGAAAATTATTAACGTTTCCAGCGCCATGGGAGTAAACTGGGACTTTAGCGGGCGGTATAGATCAAAGTAAGACTGCACATACCGTGTTGTCTGATCTTGGATCTAGACGGTGGGAGAAGAATGAATCCTGTCGCAATAACTATCAACAATCCTCGGAAAGAAATTGGCCTACCTGGGAGGATTCGAACTAGTCGTGTACGCAACTGATTGCGCTACTAAGGCTCGTCTCAAGGTCGGTATTACTGGGGCATTGTGTTTGTTTGATTGAATGGTGATTTACGCCGCTTTCAACATTTTTTCAGTCATTTCACGGCGACAGCTCAAATATTCATGTATTTCCTGGGTTCAACCAGTACTAGGCTGGGGCTCTGAGCTATCTTGCCCAGGGACACTCCCACGAAAAACCCAGTGTATCCAAATGACAAAATTTCAGACTTGTCCAAATTTAAAGTATTTATAGACGACAAATTAAATGTGGCTCAAACAATTGACTTTGTCTTTAAATTTTTGGAAAACATTGTGGGTAAAGGAGAAAATGCTGGTTACCAGCATTTTCTCCTTTTTCCACTATGTTTTCAAAAGTCTTTTTCTCAAGCTCGGTATTACTTGGGAATGTGTGAGGAAGTTTGAAATATCAAACTACCTACCCGACGCCATGAGTAAATATAGGCAATGTCTACCAGAGTATAATGATCATGAAGAATCTCGTCCGCGTGAAAGAAGTCAATCTGAAATAAAAACGAGAATCAATACAACATGGCAGAAGTCAATATATGTAATTTTTTTAAAGATATTCAACAGATGAAGAAATTCCGCTAAGAAACAGAGAGTAAAGAAAAGAATTCTGGTGTATGTTTCGGAGAGACTGCTCCGCTGAATGATATACAAGAAATTTTTAAGTGCGGCTCGATGGATGGATGGATGGATGGATGGATGGAATGAGGGAGCCAGGGAGGGAGAGAGGGAGAGAGGAATTGGTTTTTCACATAACATAAACGAGCTTAACTTGCAGTTAAGGTCTACGGCCCGTAACTCTCATATCAAAAGACGGAAGCTGCCGAGATCGGCGGAATAGCCTTTACGAAAACGTCGATATTACACGATATTTACCGATGAGTTAGGGGTCGTAATCCTTAATCATTAAAAATAATTTTAGCAGGTATACAAAGAAAAATTCAGTTGTAAAAAGGTTAATTGATGTTAATAACCTAGTTCATAGCGTTTAAAATAGACGAAAAATACAATTTACGCCTCTTTCAACATTATTTCTGTCATATCACAGTGACAGCTCACATATTCATGTTTTCCTATCATCAATACCAGGCTAGAGCTCTGAAGTGTTTTGCTCGTGGACACTCCCACGAAACACCCAGTGATATGAGTGAAGATCAAATCTGGGGCTTCCCGGTTACGAACCCTACACTGCACAGTTGAGCCACGCAGGACCCTGTGAGGCTCGAAACTCAAACAGGAATAAAGTAATTTTCACTATTACAATTTATCCCTTCAATTTCTTGTAAATAGTATTTTGACTGAAGGAGAAAAGGAAAGGAAATGCGAGTATATTTCATTTTTATGGATAAAAGGGTAACTGATTGATTGTATAATGTTTAACGCCGTTTTCAACATTATTTCAGTTATATCGCGGCGGCCAGTGCACCTATCCATGCTTTCCTGGAGACTCTTTTACCAGTACTCCGCACAATTTTCTTTCCAAGCCACTGGCTGCTTTCCCCCATAATCATCGTCGAGACAATGGTCAGCGGTTGGAGAGGAATGAATCCTGTCGCAATCCTCGGAAAGAAATTGGCCGAGCCTGGGATCGAACCAGCGACCCCCTGTTCTCAAGTCCTGTAGGCTACCGACTGAGCTACCGGGGCTCGGCATAAAAGGGTGATACTCATAACAATATGATGATAATCGGATGATAATGACATTGATGTTGGTGATGACGGTGGTGGTGTTAATAACGAATAGGATGTTGATGACGATGATGATGATGATGACGAAGATGATGACGACGACTATTTCGACATCGACGCCGACAAAAGAAAGAAAGAAAGGAGGAGGAGGAGATGATAATTATGACAATGATTATTACAATAATGTAAATTATAAAAAAGAAAACCGAACGATGTAGAAGAGATTGTATATTAAACTCGACAGCTTACCTGAAAACGGTCACACAAGTTAAATTTCATTTTCAGAAACTTTTTCAGATGTCCGACTGTGATGTTGGCTGGACACTGGAGAAATCTGCGGTCTGCAGCCTGTAATGATTAAAAAATAAATAAATAAATAAATAAATAATTAATTAATAACTGAAATTAATTAAATAAATACTATCCTTAAGTAAACAAAGAGCGTCTCATTGCGCTTTTTCGGACAGCGTAGATCAAGATCGAACTGCAAAGAACGTGCAGTCTGATTTCGGATCTATACTGTCCGGTATGGCGATGTTTTCCAGGCAAAAATAATTTTGAAATCACAACATTTTGAAGTTTAATACCGATAGGAAATTTTAATATAATTTGTTTGGCAGTTATTGTGTTAAATGCAAACAAGGGTAAAAAAAAAAAAATCTACATTTGAGCCATGCTCTGTGAAAAGGGGGCTTCATGCATCTGCAAAAAGTATCGGCCCAGGTCAGCCTGCGCAGTCCGCGCAGGCTGACCTGGGCCGATACTTTTTGATATTGGTCAATTTTCTGCATGTCAAAGGACCAGTCTACTTCATGATTCAGTCGGTTGTTCAACGAAATGGATTTTACGGATCCCAAATTATGTGATTTTAACTTGTTTGGTACAATGCATTACGGAGATGCATTCAGCCACTTACGCCAGAGCACAGTTCACTTGTATCGGCAGATTCATACCAGCATGTAGTTTTTTTTTACAATATACTACGTTACCTACATTACATTTATAACAGAACAGAACATCGTTCATTCGACAAAAACTTTACAAAGTTTATAGCCATTCGTGCGGTTATTGTATAAATATTCCAAAATATGCATAAGTCATGCAGTTTCTTTATAATCATACACATGTAAATAAGTTATGCCCTGTGAAAAAGGGGATTCTTACTTCGTGCCTTTGACAATAGTTTTTAAACTGTGTCAAAGAAGAAAGCATAAAGAAAACGTCGAACTCAGAAAGCTAAATGAATATTGCGACGGAAGCAGACAAATTCAAGAATGAAAAAATTTACTTACCTCCAAACGGTGATGTTTAGCAGATTTTGTAGATGGACTCAGAGGTGGTCTTCCACTAAAATTTAGAGAAAAAAAAATATTCTTGAGAGTTTTTTTCTTTTTTAAAGTCACATACCCAACCTTGGTTTCAGTGCAATGAATTTTCTTATCTTACACACACGTTAGATAAGCACTGTGTGACGTCATATTCGACGTCATCTTATAAATCTACTTTCAGAGAAGTGAATCCGGTTTTATTCAAGGAAATGATCAAGTGTCTGCATGGTTCTGCACATTCTGAACGATAATTTGTGTAATATCGCTATGTGATTAAAAAGAATCTGACATTCGTTGTCTTTTGAGATAGACTTTTATCAACCTTTTCAAAAATATTATGAAGCTCGCCAGAGGTTCGCTTATAAATAGTTTTCTACACTCGTTCATTAAAATTGATTGATTGACTGTATGGTGTTTAACGCCGTTTTCAGCATTATTTCAGTTATATCGCGGCGGCCTGTGCACCTATCCATGCTTTCCTGGAGTTTCTGTTATCAGTGCTTCGCAGAATGTTCTTTCCAAAGCCACTGGCTGCTTTTCCAAATCCACTGGCTGCTTTCCCACATAACCATTGTCGATAAAATGATCAGTGGTGAGAAAGGAATGAATCCTGCCGCAATGATTATCATTAATCCGAGGAAAGAAATTGGCCAAACTGGGGATTTGATAAAATGATGAAAAAACATAGGCAATATTACAATAGAGACTATACTCACTTTGAGCTAAGTTCCAATATCAGACTAATTTGCTCGTCCTGGGCATAAATAATTCTTTCTCGATCTTCTGGAATTCCATTTTCCCCCAATTTCCCTGCAAGAAGGAAATTTGTTTATTTCTATGGTGTTTAAGGCCGTTTTCAATATTATTTGAGATGTATCGCAGCGGCTAGTAAACTTTCAAGCCTATAGTAAAAACCCGATTGATGATATTTCGAATTTATTTTTGGAGAAAAAGTATCTCCTAATTGGAGAGTGTAGATCCAAGATCAGACTGCACGTTCTCTGCAGTCTGATCTTGATCTACACTGTCCGCAAAAGGTCAGTGAGTCGCGCTTAGCAGCCTAAGGGTTAAAGACAGGTCCAAACTGAAGGCATTTCGAGATGAAATATCGAATGTGTCTTAAATGAAAGTAAACTGGTTACCAGCATTTTTCCACTTTTCCCAAAATGTCTTCGACAGACTTTTTCCTATATAAAGACTATTAATTCTACATTTCATATTTTTGGATGAAACTTTGAAGTTTTGTAGATCTACTCTTGATTATCTTAATTCCTTGGTCATTAATCCTTATACATGTATGTATTGTAAAACTAGAACATCAGCTGGCAACTTTTGTGTTAGTTTTACAGTTTAGAGTTCAAATATCTATTGGCAAATTTACGGCAAAGCTAGTTGCCTTTGGTTTGTTTGTTTGAATGGTGTTTTACGCCGCTTTCAACATTATTTCAGTCATACCACGGCGACACCTCACATATTAATGTTTTCCTGGCTATCACCAGTACTAAGTTAGGGCTCTGACGTGTCTTGCCCAAAAACGCTCCTGTGAAAAAGCCCAGTGGAGCCAGTGAGGCTCGCACCCGGGGACCCCAGGTTACGAGTCCTACTCTTTACCACTGAGCCACACAGAATTCCTTTATATGGCAAGAACATGTAACCAAAAGAAGAATTTTAAAAATCAAAGAAAAAAAAAAACAATGCAAGAGATGAAACAAAAATTAACAAATGGATGACTGCAAAAATCTGCTGAAATTTTTACTTTGATGTTACAAAGCGAAGCAGTAATCTTTTTCATAAAGATTGCTTCCTTACAACATATATATTGCAAGAACATGTAATCAAAAGAAGAAGTGTAAGTTAAAGAACAACACAAGATATGAAACAAAACAAGTTAAAAATTTGATAAATGCAACACACTGCTGAAATTTTGTACTGTGGTCATACTAAGCTAATGTAGTAATCTGTCTCATAAGGATTGATTCCTTAATTCCATCGCACTTTTTACAAAGTTCATGAGATTTAATATATTTTGTCTATTTTTAGTACTCGTAATGGTTTTGAATGTATTAAGTGTTGATTGGTTAATGCTGTGTTTTCTTCTGAAGTGGATATACATCTTTTTGTCAGCGATTGGGAATGTGACAGATCCCACTGTAACATTTTGTCTGACTCTAACAAAATCCATGCTTTTATATGGTATGAATTAAATTTGTCTGCAATTTGACCCCCCCGAATTGTTTACATTTGGCAGCTAGTGCGCCTTTAAGCGAAGAATAGGTAAAATGCGGTATCAGACTTCATAACTGGGATGACATGTAGAAAGACAGACAGACAGACAAATAAACTCACCACTTTGGATTTCATCTTTGTAAAACTCTCTCCGTTTATTCATCTCATCTGAAATTACAGTTAAAAATAACTTCAGCTTCAAGCATCCATTTTTTCACCGTCAAACAAACATCTATTTTAAACCGTATCGTAGTCATCGCGTCCTCAAGTGACCTTTAACTTTACGAAGAGTGTAGATCAACATCAGACTGCGCGTCTGCGCAGTCTGATCTAGATCTACATTCTTCGATACTGAATTAATCTTTCAAGTTTTACTACACCCATTAAAAACTCGTAAAAGGATTTTAAACAATACCACTTGCTCTGTTGGCGAATTTACTGCAATAGTGTATAATTTTTAGCGTGAAATTTTACACCAGTGAGAGCTAGCAAAGTGAACACAACTTTGTTGAATTTTTACATCATGGTATACACACACATATATATACAGCTACTTGCCTTCAAGCCACGCCCACCGAGGTTTTTTTTGTTTAAACGCGATCTGTTCGTGAAGTTCAAATTATATAAGCCATGCTCTGTGAAAAGGGTGCTTAATGCATCTACAAAAAGTATCGAGCCATGTCAGCCTGTGCAGTCCGCCCAGGCTTACCTCATTCGAAACTTTTTTGCTATTAGTCAATTTTCTGCATGTCAAGGGACAATTGTACCTCCAGATCGAGCGGGTTGTTTGACAAAGTGGATTTTATGAATCCCTAATGATGTGATGTCTTGCTTGGTAGAGATGCTTTAAGCTCCTTTTTCACAGAGCGCGGCTCATATATTAAAGCCGCTAATAAATGACTGTCAGTCGTATAACAACTTCGGCTTAATTTTACGTGTCTAGTTTTGCCTTGATTTTGGGGTCCTGCGTGGCTCAATGGTAGAGTGTAAGATTTGCAGCATGGGGCTCTTAAGTGACTTGCCCATGAACAATGCCTAGAAAAAAAAAAAAAACAGTGCTTCAAGGGCGGATCGAACCTGGGGCCTCACAGATTCATGTATGTCATATGTTTCACTAGTACTAGGCTAGGGCTCTGAAGTGTCTTGCCCAAGGGCATTCCCGAAAAAAAAAAAGAAAAAATTCAATGCTTCTAGTGAGGCTCAGACCCTGGGACTCAATGTTACTAGTCCTACACGTTACCACCTAGCCAGGCAGGACCAGTTACTTTTTTTTTTCTAAGCTTTGTAATGACGATGAACACGCTCGTTCAAAAATATTTAGAAAATAAAGTTATGCTCTGAACTGTTCTATGTGCTTTGTTCAGTTCTATAAAATCTTTTCGAGGGAATCGATTTCGGGCAATTATCTGGAAATATGTCTGCCAGACGGCCATTAAATTTAAGTGCTTCGCTATTTCATCCTTAAAACTTAAAATTTTAAACCTTCTACCAAACAAACAATCCCGAGTTTTAACGTCCCTGAAGAAGGAAGCTTTTGAAAACATCCGTGGGAAAAGAAAATGCTGGTTACCAGCATTTTCTCCTTTTCCCACAATGTTTTCTCCCATTTTATGACAAGTACGAGTACATTCAACCACATTTTATTTGTCGTCTGCCAATTCTTTCATTACAGACAAGTAAAAAATATTGACGTATGTTGAGTAGTTAAAAAGTTGCCAAAAGTTGTTGTTGTTGTTGTTTTACTCTTTACCAAACGACAAAATTTTGGACTTGTCCAAATTGAATTTAATTTTATATTAATGAAGTGATTTGCCTTTGAAAGGACTGAAAACATTGTGGGCAAAAAGAGAAAATGCTGGCTTCCAGCATTTTCTCCTTTTCCCACTGTGTTTTCAAAAGCATTTTCTGTTAGGTTCTCTAAAACCCGGAAGTGTGTGGTGAAGCGTTAACTTAACAGAGTGAACAGGGAGTCGATGGTTCGATCCCAGGCTTGGCCAATTTCTTTCCGAGGACTGATGATAGTCAGTTATATCGCGGCGGCCAGTGCACCTATCCATGCTTACCTGGAGTTTCTGTTACCAGTACTCCACACAATATTCTTTCCAAGCCACTGGCTGCTTTCCCACATAACCATCGTCAAAACAATCATTAGCTGTGAGAGAGGAATGAATCCTGTCGCAATGAATATCATCAGTCCTCGGAAAGACATTGGCCGAGCCGAAGGTCGAACCAGCGACCCCCTGTTCTCAGGTCCTGTACGCTACCGACTGCGCTACCGGGGCTCAGTCCTTTTCCCCGAGTACGAATCGTACATATATCGATATAAGAGAAAACAAAAAGTATCTTTAGAAAAGATGGACGGCGTAAATTTGCCAGCAAATAGGCAGGAACACTTAAAATAAAATGACTACATTTTTAACCAATCACAAAATTCTATATATTCATTTGTTATCAATACCAAAAAGTAGGTCAAACGCAAGCACATTCATCTACGCCGAAAATGGTTGGATTGTAACCAGGGTAACATGGTATATGATAAGCGATAAAATGGCCACAGAAAATGTGACTGTGTGAATCATCACTTTACGCTATCTCAAGCCAATCTTTATAATTATCATAACTATGGGAAACAAGTCCGAGGGTCCAGTCTAATTTGGCCAAAGGTCACCCATGTCACATCCCAGAGTGTCCGCGGCCAGATGACCATGTCAAGCTTGACCGTTCGCGGTCAATATTAATAATCAGCATATAATAGACGATAATCAGAGGTGGGAACTGACTAAATGACCCTAATTAGCGCGTGAGACTGGTCATATGTATTCATTACGCATGGGCAGATGTTGCCATGGCGACGACCTGTGAGCACGTGATCAACAAAATGGTATATTGATCATTTTTTTCCCGAAATGGTTGGATGGTGATACCATGCAGATTTTGTACAAATATTTTCCTAACTTTAGACGTTATGTCACCCATCTGTAGAAGAGGCCTCAGGAGAAATTTGCGACAAATGCAGAAATTTGTTCACAATGAGCAAGCAACGCATTTATCACATTGTTTAGATTTTTTTCCATGACACGTCACTGACTTAATTTAAAGATAAGTAAACATGGTGTACCTTATCGATGACATCTTGTCCAGTCTATGACTTTGTAAGTATATATTGATCAAATTGGAATGGTAGATACTTTGTAGTTCATGTCAACATTGTCATATCTAACAGAATTATGATTTATAACATAAGTATCATCTTCTGTGAGGCAGTTTTTTTTTTGCGACGGTTTTGTTGTTGTTTCCATTTGAAACTGGGTCATTCTCGATGACAATAGACTAGCGTTGCCAGTGTAGAAATCAATGATACTAAGTTACTCATATTAGCATAAGTCTTTGAGCTGTCTTTGAGCTGATGCGCCAGTACTCCATTGAAACGAAAATGGTTGACATAAGTCTTGACCACGGTTGTAAACAAGAAAGTGGTTAAACGTAAGGATACCTACCTTTAAATAGTCCGGGAACCAGCTTATAAACGAGGTCTTGTAGCGTATGGTCGGGCCTGAAAATACAGAAAGAAAAAAGTTAAAAAATAATTTTGGCTGTTCACAAATTACCACAAATTACCACAAATTACCACCTGCAGATGATATTTTGTGGTCTTGCAGAAGACCAGTCTGAAAACACAGTGGTACAAGAAGAAACGGCTTATAACTACGTGTAGTTAATGGGAATGAAAAGAATTGTTTCCAGTGAAGTTTAGATAACCCGAAATACACTGATAATTCGAACACATTTCTTGGTCCTTATAATCTAAGTCTCCAGGCGTTACAGAATGTCAAAATGACAGTCATTTATCTTCCAAAAGAGACTTTTGGTCTTGCCGGCACACGAAGTCTCGACCTCGCCCCCTACCGCCCAAAACTATAAGCACAACTCCTATCCCATGATTTAAACAGTACACTCGTCACAACTCGGCCGACTTCGTACCTACATCTAACGTCATATGTATGGGGGAGGGGGTGTTTCCATTTTGAAATACTCAAGTCACATGATCTTGAACACGGCGGCGCGCAAGTAAATCGATTAGAAACGGCAACAACAGCTACGGTGATAAGCAACCTGTTGAATTTATAAACCAAGTTAGAAAATACATGTACAAACTTTTTGTCAACGGAAATGTATTTAGAAAGATTCTGATAGAAAATTGTGACTATAGCGTTTTCTTTTTTTTTTAAGTGGAGTACATGTATTACAATTTAAGAACGGTTAAGCGGTTTACTTCAGGCGAATAAATGTACGTGAAGGCGTATATCAATCTACGTGATACAGCCGAAGGACCTGATCAACAGATCACCCAAGGTTTGCCGAATGCAAAACTATCGACAGTCTGAGAGACAAGTATGCGAACGCCAAAGCTGGCAAGAAAACTCTCTCAGGAAGAATAAAATCAATACGTTATCGTTTCCTAGAATTAGGTCAGTAGACCATTTTCAGTATCACAGAAAACGTTCTATCAAATTATCGGAAAAGGAAATAGCTATGCAGTAATAAAGTAGACAATTCTAACAGACTTCAAGGACAGAGCTCGCTTCCAGATGTATTCACCCTTATCCTGCTAGATAAGTGAAATGAAACTTGTAAGCCAAATTTTGCTATTTCGAATGTAGGTTTTTTTTTTTTTAATTTATTTTAAAGAAACTGAACGAATGATTGATTGACTGATTGGTGTTTAACGCGTTTTCAACATTATTTCAGTTATATCACGGCGGCCAGTGCAACAAGCCATGCTTTCCTGGAGTTTCTGTTACTAATATTCCGCACAATATTCTTTCTAAGCCACTGGCTGCATTTCCACATGACCATCGTCGAAACAATGGTCAGCGGTGGGAGAGGAATGAATCCTGTCTCAGTGACTTTCATCAATCCTCGGAATAAATTGGCCGAGCCGGGGATCGAACCAGCCACCTCCTGTTCTCAAGTCCTGCACGCTAGCGACTGAGCTACCGGGGCTCGGCCTCGCTTCTAGATACACGTGTATTAAAACTTATCGTGCTAAATAAGTGAAATGAAATTTTTAAGCCGATAGTAAAGAAACCCAAATTTTGCTATTTCAAATGTAATTTTGGGGGAAATTATGTCCTTATCGGACAGTGTAGAATCAAAGATCAGACTGCACGTTCTGTGCAGTCTGATCTTGATCTATACTGTCCGCAGAAGGTCAGAGAGCGTGCTTAGCAGCCTAGGAATAAGATGATATTGTGGCACTGTCATTATCAAAAATATGAAATGAAAAATTAATAATCTTTTCAACTTCCCTCTCGATGTCATTATGGGAAAAGGAAAAACAAAAAAGCTGGTAGGTAACCAGTTTCCTTTCATTTAAGACACATTTTTGATATGTCATCTTTAAATACCTTTAATTTGGACCTGTCTTTAACCCTTAGGTTGCTAAGCGTGTCTCACTGACCTTTTGCGGGCAGTGTAGATCAAGATCAGACTGCACAGAACGTGCAGTCTGATCTTGGATCTACACTGTCCGATAAGGAGATATTATTCACCAACAAATAACTTTGAAATAGCAATATATGGATTTTTACAATCGAACTGAAAAATTCATTTTATTTATTGAACAGGATAAGGGTTAATGGAAAAAAAATCACCAAAAATATTCTCGATTGATTACTCCTGCCTCTGTTTGACATTTCTTTTGATTCTCTTAACCTGGGCGTAAAATCAAGGGAACATGTTCCGATTTATGGCGTATCATTTTGCTAAACAAGCCCGTCACCCACCCATATGGTTTGTCGCTCTTAGCCTTTATTTCGCTCGATTAATCTTCTGTTTACAAAACAATCCCGTGTTTAACTCTTTACCAAACGACAAAATTTTAGACTGGTCCAAATTGAAAGCATTTGCAGACGACAAAATTAACGTGACTCAAAAATTGAAATTTGTTCTGGGAGGGTAGAAAACATTGTGGGAAAAGGAGAAAATGCTGGTTACCAGCATTTTCTCCTTTTCCCACGATGTTTTCAAAGGGCTTCTTTTTCAGGGCCGTGAAAACCAGGGATTGTTTGGGAAAGGGTTAAAGGACTTATTTAATTTTCATGTCGATATACTGTTCGTTTACTTGCGTATATGTGAGGTTATATTCGAAAAAAAAAAGTGCAATTTTTAGCGTTTAAAAGCGGGATAGTTGTTTAACCATTGGTAACTCCGTCTATTTTTATTACATCAGATATGACGTCATAATGCTGACTTGAAGACGAATCCTCATTATCGATGTGTGTTGTTGATCATGTGACAAACTCTGGCGAAAAATCTAAAAGCCAAAAGGCTACGTAGTCCATTCATGATATACAATTGAAAAATATCTTTTTCTTACTGTTGTCTTTTTTCTTTACAGATGCTTTATTGGCTATTGGCTTACATGATTCAATGATAATTCATTTTTAAAGTTTGGGCTTTTCCCAACAATGCTTTCGAGGCCACGCAGGACCCCACAGCGGTAAGAGTGGACTTTCCTTTATTGACTGTTCAAACAGTATTTTGTGTTCTCTTCAGTACCTCGGGTGTGGTTCGATGGTCATCCCGTGGTATATTCCCACCGTCTAGCAGAATCATTGCTTAGATCGGTGCCACTCTCCGGGCTGCTTTCCGTGCAAAGGCTGTGTTAACTTTTTTCCTGATAGATAGATAGATAGATAGATAGATAGATAGATAGATTGATTGATCTATCGATTGATTTATCGATTAACTGATTGATTGCATGGTGCTGTTTTACACTTTTTGATTATTATTTTAGTCATATCACTGCCACAGCTCACATATTCATGTATTACCTGGGTTTCACCAGTACTAGGCTAAGGCTCTTGAAGTGTCTTGCCAAAAGATACTTCCACGAAAAAACCCAGTGCTTCCAGTGAGGCTCAAAACCGGGACCAGGATATGAGTCCTACACTTTACACAACTGAGCCACGCAAGACTCCATCCTATGAGCAACACTATGAACAAGAAATATCTTTAAAAAAGATAGACGGCGTAAATTTTACCAACAAATAGGCAGGGGTCCTCAGAATAAACATGTCTACATTTCTGACCGGGGGGAGGGGGGGGCCTTAAAACAACCATGTCTACATTTTTGACCAATCACAAATTTCTATTCATTCATTTGTTATCAGTACAAAAAAGTAGGTCAAAAGCCAATACATTCAGCTACGCCGAAAACTGTTTTAAAAGGTCGCACGTCAGCAAATACTTCATAAATGCGCACTTCAAGTAATGGAAACGATTTATTCATTACACGTGCGCAATTTCTATTCCAATCTAAGTTGAAAAACGCTTTCTGGGAAAGAATCGAGTTCGCACAATGTGACATTAAGTGAAAATTCAAGAAAAAATTGCACTAAATGAGAAACTGGTAATTCTTTACGATTTCGCCATCTGCCAAAATGTTTCAAAATGTCCCATCCGACGTAGACATATAAAAGCGTTTAATGCGAGGGAAAGGGAAAAAGGAAAAGTAAAAGAAACCTGCAATTTTCATTACCCGCGTATTTTACGCCGTAATGATGCTTTCGTCTGCTGAATTCAATCTCCACGTGACACGCACGTGACTTTTGACATCCGGCACGTGCCGGTGCCATGCCTTGAAAAAGGATTATTGGTTTTCATATACGCTTCGTATAATCCCAAGATGCCGTGTTAATACATGCTGCGTATGAAAACCATACAAATTCATTCAACTCTTCTTACCAAACGATGAAAATTTTAGACTCGTCAAAAATGACAGCATTTGCAGACGACAATTTAAATGTGGCTCAAACGATGAAATTCATTTTTAGATGGATTACAAAAAATAGTGGGAAAAGGAGAAAATGCTGGTTACCAACATTTTCTCCTTTTTCCACTATGTTTTTAAAAGCCTTCATTATAAGGGTTGTTATATTTCAGGGTTATTAGAGAAAGACGAAGAGGAAAATCTTTTGGAAAGAGCAAATTGCCTTTCCAGGATCTTTCGTCTGCCTGAAACTTTATTTTTAATTCTTTATCAGACGACAAAATTTTAAACTTGTCTAAATTGAAGGCATATGCAGACGACAAATCAAATGTAGCTCAAATGATTTGATTTGTCTCTAAAAAAGTAGAAATTATTGTGGGAAAAGAAGAAAATGCTGGCTACTAACATTTTTTCTCTTTTTTACCCTCAACATTTTCTGTCCTTTCAAAGATAATTCCCACCATTTTAGACAAATTTATTTTGTCGTCTGCTAATTCTTTCAATAAGGACGAGTCTAAAACAGTTAACCTTCAACCCGCTTTGTATGATAAATGAAACTTTTAAATCGGTAGTAAAAAAGCCAAATGTTGCTATTTCAAAGGTAGGCCTACTTTTTGGAGGAAAAATATTTCCTTATCGAACAGTGTAGATTCAGCTTGGGACTGCAGGTTCTGTGCATTCTGATCTTTATTTACACTGTCCGCAAAAGGTCTTTGAGTCGCGGATGGCAGTCTAAGGGTTAAATATGGGTAAAATTATAGCATTTTATCCATTTTCCACACTGTTTTTCTACAGCATAATTCTTTCAGGGTCCTTTAAACTTGGAATTTAGAGGTAAAGGATTAAGTGAGTAAAAAACACTGTGGGAAAATGGAGGAAATGCTGGTTACAAGCATTTTCTTCTTTTCCCACAATGTTTTCAAAGCCTCCTTTCTCTGGGTCGTTTAACCGTTTCGGCGCCATAGACGAAAACACCGACTTTTGCGGACGGCATAGATCAAGATCAGACTGCACAGAACGTGCAGTCTGATCTTTGATCCATACCGTCCGCTTGTTTAGCGTTAACTCTATGCATTTGGTCAGGTAAAAATTCGAGGCAAAACGAAAGTTCAGTAACCTCGACTGAGAACCTTTATTATCATCGTCTTTTCTCTATTTTTTTCCTAGAAAGTAAACCCCGTAAATCGTTTCCATAGAAAATTGTCTCGCACATAAATACACCGTAAAAGAAAAATAAACCGGCTCAGATAAGGCTGATATATGTAGGAAATAGGCAATAAAAGATGTCGAGCTTTCAAATAAATATTTTTTTTGCGCGCACGTAAACCGAAAGATAAGTAATTTCCCTTGGACAGCTTGTATTTTCTTTAAAACTGACAGGCAAAATTTGAGGCAATGTAGGCGATATAGGTCGGAAAAAGTGTAGGAAACTTTTTCTTTGAGTAAAGTAACAGTCTCACACTGTGTTCACAACGATTTCCTTAATGAGAGAGAGAGAGAGAGAGAGAGAGAGAGAGAGAGAGAGAGAGAGGGGGACAGACAGATAGACAGACAGAGGAAGGAGGGTGGGAAAAGAAATAAGAGGTGCAGAGCAAACGTTAGCGCGTGGTAGTCTCCAATTAACACTTTACTACAAAATCCCAAGACGGAGAAGCCTTCCAAAAACACCGTGGAAAAACTGATAACCAACATTTTCTCTTTTTCCCAAAATGTTTTCCACCCTATCAAAGACAGAAATCATCACGTCAGCTACACGTTATTTGTTGTCTGCAAATGCTCTCAATGTCGTCCCGTGCAAAGTTATGTCGTTTGGTAAAGAGTTAACGAAATCGGCAACAATGTACACTTAAAATTCCATCAACAAAGTCAACAACATGAACGTGAATCGAAAAGTGCATTGATCGATTGATTGAATGGTGTTTTACGTCGCTTTCAACATTATTTCAGTCATATCATGGCGACAGCACACATATTCATGCATATCCTGGGTTTCACCAGTGCTAGGCTAGGGCTCTGAAGTACCTTGCCCTAGGACACTCTCAGTGGATCCAGTGAGGCTCGAACCCGGGACCTTTAGGTCGCAAGTCCTACACTTTACCACTGAGCCACACAGGGCCCCTCGTAAAGTTTTGGGGAACATTTTTACACATCGGCTCCCGTAGGCGATATGTAGGTGTAATTGAAAACTTATTATATGAAACAGAATAGAAAACGTCAAATGAAAGCAACCAGAGTGTAAAAAATAAGAGTGAAAAAAAGCACCGATTTCACGGACAGACCGGGAAACAACGAGACCAAAGTAGAAATCGCTCAGAAAGACGCGGCAATTTTTTCTACCCGTTGCGTTGTTTTCAGAAGTCATCCTATCACATATGAGCCATACATTAGCAAAAGGAGGAGGGGGTGGGGGGGTGGGACTTAATGCGTCTCCATGATGCATTATACCAAGCAAGACATCACATATAATTATGAATCCAGAAAATCATTTTAGTCTATCAAGCGATTGAATCTGGAAGTAGAATGGTCCTTGAATATGCAGAAAATTTACAGACAGACAGACAGACATTTATACTTTTATTCTCAAATCTACAATACATAGATACATGAGAAAAATAAACAGTTTCATTAAATCAATAACAAATAGCAAAAAGTTTCGACCCATGTCAGCCTGTGCGGACTGCACAGGCTGACATGGGTCGATACTTTTTGCAGATGCATTAATCCTTTCCCCCCCCCCCTTTTTATCCCTTTTATTCCCGACAAAGCACGGCTCACAAATACGTTTCACTGAGATAAAGGTAAAATGCACGTGAGGTTCTAGTTAAGTAAAGCTGACGGGAATTAGCGTGCTTAATCCGCGGAATTCAGAATTATTATCATTTTTCAGTGAAAACATCTGCTTTTCTGAGTATATAGGAAAATCTATAATAAAACCTCCCGCTTTTCACCCCAATTCTCCAGCTAGAATATCAGTTGTACATGTAAATGAGCGCATGTTCCTTGAAAAGGTGATTAAATGCATCTGGAAAAATATCGACCCGTGTCAGCCTGCGCAGTCCGCGCAGGCTGACCCAGATCGATATTTTTTACTATTGGTAAAACTTCTGCATGTCAAAAGACCGTTCTACCACATAATTCAGCCGCTTTTTAGAAGAAACGGATCATAGTATGCGCCGACTTTCATAGTGTGGTGCATTATGAGAATACATTAAATCCCCTTTTCTCATAACTGCATTTTCCCCGTGCAAAGCACCCATTATTGCAGAAAATTGTGCTTAGATATTATTTCCAATGGACTGCTTGTCTGCATGCTGTACTTAATAAAACTGATTAAAAAATAAGACGTTTTTTAATTGATTAAAGACATTTCTATTCCATTCTCCAAAATCTATATAATTACCTATGTCTGAGTTTTAAGAAAATACCTTAAATAATCACAAACATATGAGAAAAAGGTTGTTTTGTGGTGAAAAGTCTAACTCGAGCTAATAAAACACTGATGGACGCTGGTTGCACAATATTCTGGAGTGCGCAACTCTTTCATGCTTTCTCTACGGTCCGCGCTTTTAAAAATATACACAGCGTACATTTGCCAACCAATAACCCTGCATGGACCCGCAGAATTGACAGGTCCACATTTTTTACCAATCACGATTTTCTATTTATTCGTTCGAATTTAACAATACCAAAGTCGCTAGTTGAACAATATTCAGAAGTGTGCAGCTCTTTCATGCTTTCACATAGGTCCGCGCTTTTTATGTTTGGCAGATTTCAAATGCGTTAGGCTCTTCCACATTAAAACTTCAAAGCATTTGCAGACGAAATATTAAATGTGATTAAAACGTGTGTTGTCTTTGGAACAGTAGAAAACTTTGCGGGAAAAGGAGCCTGTTTTCTTTTCCATGACTTTTTTGCAGCCATGTTATTGGGGTTCGTTAGAAATAAGGTCGCCGGGCGGGGGATTAAAACACAATCGAAGATTTTTTTGCTGCGAATTATTATCATTAATTATTATT
The DNA here is from genome assembly GCA_946811185.2 of Hippopus hippopus. NCBI lineage: Eukaryota > Metazoa > Mollusca > Bivalvia > Cardiida > Cardiidae > Hippopus > Hippopus hippopus. The sequence continues at coordinate 2,780,292 of OX328108.1, read as the reverse complement.
ATCATATTCAATTTGAACACGACTCTAATACAGCATAATGCACGTCTTTTTTGCAAATGTGAAGAAACTAGACGGTTACATGTAGTAAGAAGGTGCGAAATTCGCTATCAAATAACGGGTCGGTTGCTTTGCACTTGGTTACTCCGTCTACTTTATGAGATCATATACGACATTATCGTACTTTATTTGATTACGGTTGACCATATTTGCCTGAGAATTATTAATTACATGATATTCCCACAAAATTTTCCCAAATTTCTGCGCAAACTCTGAAAATACCTTTTGAAATTACGTTGCCCATAAAAGAAATACCACTAAAAATATTTACTTCTTATATTTGTCCCTCTTCTTTACAGCTGTTTTGCCACCTATCGTCAAACTAAGTCAGTGATGAATCAGTTTCAAAGTTTGGTAAGACAATAAAAAATCTAAGTAGCTCCCTCTTCATCCTCACAGAATCCCGAGAAGGCTTTTGAAAACATTTTGAGAAAAGGAGAAAATGCTGGTAAACAGCATTTTCTCCTTTTCTCACAATGTTTCCCACTCATCCAAGGACATATTTCACTTTTTTTTTTTTGAGTCACATTTATCTTTTGCAAATGATTTGAATTTAGATAAGTCTGAAGTTTCAATGTTTGGTGAAGAGTAAAAGATATACCTTTACTCGTTTTCAGCCAGTTTTCAGCCAGTTTTTAACCCGTTTCATCCTCATTTTATGAAACTATAATCATTCTTGTATCTTCATACCAAATGTTGTTCCTGATGGCTGCAAGATTGCACAGATTATGAAGGATAGAAAATGCATTTCATGTTTTTGAGGCATTCAAAGCAATCGCTGTTGTCGTTTCCGGTTTTAAATGAGACCAAACCCCTTGTGTTTTTTATCCCTTACACCATATATACTGGTAATTTATCTATGTTTACACAACTGGGCCATTTTACACACTTTCAAGTTTTAACGTTTTTTTTTTTTTTCTTTAGCTGTAAGGATGTATCTTTAAAGTTTGGAACATTAAACAAAAAAAAAAACAAAATAGCTTCCTCTTAAATATCATGACTCACCAAGTCACAGCAATCTTGATATAAAATCTAACAAAAATACCTAACTCTAATCACGTATAAATCAGAAAACCTTACATGTAAAATGAAACTATCTTTTAACTTGTAGGCTGCTAAGCGCGACTCACTGACCTTTTGCGGACTCTGTAGATCAAGATCAGACTGCACAGAACGTGCAATCTGATCTTGGATGTACAATGTCCGATAAGGAGATGTTATTCCCCAAAACATAACTTTGAAAAGAGCAGCATTTGGATTTTTGCAATCGAAATGAAAATTTCATTTTATTTATTTCGAAGGATGAGGGTTAACCCTTTACCACACAATCCCTACTTTAACGACCCCGAAAAAGAAGCTTTTTGAAAACACTGTGGGAAAAGGAGAAAATGCTGGTAACCAGCATTTTCTCCTTTTCCCACAATGTTTTCTACCCTTCCCAAAACAATCTTCGACATTGAATCACGTTTATTTTGTCATCTGCAAATGCTTTCAATTTGGACGTCTTAAATTTTGTCGTTTGGTATAGGGCTAATAGTTAAACCTAAACAAAAATAGCTCACATCTAAAAAGGTTAAAATGATGATAAAAACGCGCGCGTGTACGACAAGGAAACCTCGTTATGAAATCGAGGCTCCGTCAAAGATACGCTGTAAATTAGCTCTTTATACAAGAAACGACACTTTCGTGGTATTTTTATCCTTTTAATTTTTTGACGAAACATTTTTTAAAAACCCAATACCAAACAAGCCTGATGAAGAATACTTTAGAAAACCATGTGGGAAAAGGAAAAAAATGCTGCTTTTCCCACAATGTTTTCTATCCTTTCAAAGATAAATTCCATTATTTGAGAAATTAAGGCACTTTTCAATTGTCGTCTGCAAATGCGTTTAGTAGTTTAAATCAATCTAAATGAAAAATTGCCAAGTCTAAGGAAGGAAGGAATGTAAAAAGAAAATGGTCAAACATGCCGCGTACAGACTATATAAAGAATATAAGAGAAAGAAAGAGAGAGACAGAGAGAAAGAGAGACAGAGAGATAGATGAGAGAGAGAGAGAGAGAGAGAGAGAGAGAGATACAGAGAGAGAGAGACAGAGATTTTGCAAAAAATAGCCCCGATTTGCAATTTTTGTTTTACTGAGAGGAAACCTCTGTCTGATTTTATGAGATTTCAATGAGAAACTTTGTGTGTGCCTATTACTTAACCTATTCGGCGGCATGAACAGTAAAAGGAGCTTTTGCGGACAGCATAAATCAAGATCAGACTGCACAGAACGTGCACTCTGATCTTGAATTTATACCGTCGGGTTGTGTAGTTCAGCCTTTATGATGAAAATCTGAATTTCAGTATTTTTTAGCCATCGGAAGAGATTAAGTTAATATAATATTTGACACAGAAAGAGTCAACCTTCTACCAAACGATCGGATTTTTGACCCTCAGAAACGGAGAGCGTTTGCCAACAACAAATAAAAAAGTTGCTCATATTATGGAATTTGGCTGAGAAAGAGAGAAAAAAAAATTGTGGGAAAAGGAGAAAATGATGTTCATCAGCATTTTGTCCTTTTCCCTCAATGCCCTTAAAAACATTTTTTCCAAAGATCGTTTAAAGATACATTCCTACACCCAGAGAGAAAAACGCTGTTAAAACTTGATAGTGTGTGGAATCTAGTCAACTGTGTAAACATCGATAAACAATCAATATATAAGGTGTATGGGATTTGTCTTGGATTTAAAACCGGAAACAGCCACAGTGATGTCTCGGATAGCCTCCAGAGAATGAAATGCATTTTCTATCGGTCGTAATCTGGGCAGCCATGCAACCGTCAGGGGCAACATTTGGCATGAAGATACAAAAATGATTATAGTTTCATAAAATAAAGATGAAATTGGTTAAAGAATTGGATAAAAATGGGTAAAGATGTATCTTTAAACATGGGAATGTTTGGTAAATGGTTAAAGACATAATGATGACAACGCATGGTTTCGTTTAGGGGGTCGGGCTTTTTCAACATGTTTAACCTAAAAACAAAAAAAGAAAACTTACACAGCTACGTGTAAAAATACCTTTAGCGCGTCATGCTGCGTGTTAAATGCACGTTTCGTTTTCATGCCTCGAGAATACACAGGAATTTGTAATGTAATTTTAATGTAAACAAATTCCGCACGCTCTCTACACGACAAGAACTAATGAGAGCAGAGTTCGATCGATACTCCAGTGAAGATTGGCTTCAGTCGTGTCATGTTGCCTTATTTTTCGCATACTTGCATTTTAACCCATAGGCTGCTATGCTCGGCTCGCTGACCTTTTGCAGATAGCGTAGATCAAGATCAGACTGCACATAACGTGCAGTCTGATCTTGGATCTACACTGTCCGATAATGAAATATTTTTTCTAATAAAATAAATTTGAAGTAGCATTTTTACGTGTTTTTACTATCGGTTTGAAAGTTGAAATTAAAGCCCCCGTCACACCACACTAGATCGTTAAATGGGTTGAGGTCGTGGTAGAAAGTGTAATTTGACCTAATACTGCCCAAAGCCCCTGTCGCACCAAACTAAATCTTAGAACGTTGTACCCGTCTTAACAAAACCGTAAAGCCGGTTGCGGTTGGATTAGAACGTGTAATTTCGGTCCGTTTGCAAACATACTACCAACTGATGCCCGACTGCACCACGTGGTAACACGTCCCTTATTGGATCGAAGTACGGCAGTTCCGTTTGTAGTACGTCCATCTCGTTTTGAATATGTTGTCACTCCGTGACGGGATGGGCGGCAAAAAATTTTGAGCAGGCTCAAAGTTCGGGTGTGTCCACGTAGTTCGTAAACAGATCGCAAAAGGTTGCCACCACGCCTGCTCCGTTCGAACGCAGTTTGAGTCTGTTTGACAACAATTTTCGGAGCGAAGTGAAAACGAGTTCGGTGTGACGGGGGTGTAAGTTATTTAGCAAAATAAAGGTTACCAGCTCTAAGATTTTTTGGAAGGAACATCTTTTGATTCTTAATCAATTCTGGTGTTATCAGCTAGAATTCCATGTTGTCTATTACGTGTTTAACATTATGTTAGGCATGGAATGCGCATTTCCGTTCCAGCCCTGGAATATCACAGACTTGTGGCGAGCTCCACCTTCAACGCAAACGCACTTCAGCATAAAAAGCCCGAATGGACGGAGTTATTCCTTTTCCACATGATACCGAGTTTTAACGACCCTGAAGTAGAAGGCTTTTGAAAACATTGTGGGAAAAGGAGAAAATGCTGGTAACCAGCATTTTCTCCTTTTTCCACAATATTTTCTATCCTTCAAACAGTACATTTCAATAAATGAGTCACATGTATTTTCTCGTCTGCAAATAGCTTTCGGTTTGGATCTAGCCTAAATTTTTGTCGTCTGGTAAAGAGTTAATACTAGTAACTACCATTCTCATATACTGAAACCTTCAAGAGATGCTTCGTGTAGCCGTGGGTTGAGCGCTGTAGAAAATGTATCTTCTTTCGTGGGAAAAAACATCATGCCAGTAATGACTGGGTGAAAACGTGTTGACGTTGACGTCATTTTACGTTGGGCCGATACGCAGTCAGCGACGTCTCTTTATTAACAGTAATGTAATGAGTATGAAAGCTAGAAAATTCAAACTTTGCAATCCAAACCAAAATATCCTCAAGTATATTCCTCAAAGAAATCAAATGTTTTTGACGCTAAATAAGAGAATTAGAACACGCTTTGATCGCCCCTCGTATATCGTATAACGTTGATAGGACGGGAAACCCTAAAATAAACTAAAAAGAAAAATGATTAGCATAAAATGCGACGGATGTTGCCTGCGTGCGTGTTTGGATTTTCGTGATACCAAGGAAATATTCCCCTTGGGGTGTTGTTCGTGTATGTAAAACAGCAGTATAAACCCTTTACCACACTCCCGGATTTTAGCGATCCTGACAAAAGAAACTTTTGAAAACATTGTGGGAAAAGGAGAAAATGCTGCTTAGCAGCATTTTCTCCTTTTCCCACAATGTTTTCTTCCCTATCAATGACAAATTTCCATCATTTGAGCCTCCTTTAATTTGTCGTCTGCAAATGCTTTTAATCTGGACAAGTCTTGAAATTTTGTCGTCTGGTAAAGAGTAACGGTTATACCCTTTCATCGTCGGTCACCGACCTTTCAGACGACGTGCAGCAAGATCAGACTGCACGACACACAGTTTATCTTAACTCTTTACCAAACGACAAAATTTTAGACTTGTCCAAATTGAAAGCATTTGCAGACGAGAAATTAAGTATGGCTCAAAAATTGAAAATTGATTTTAAAAGGGCAGAAAACATTGTGGGAAATGGAGAAAATGCTGGTTACCAGCATTTTCTCCCTTTCCCAGAATGTTTTTCATAGGCTTCTTCCTCAGGGTTGTGAAAACTCGAGATTGTTTGGATAATGGTAGAGACTCTACCATTCTATAGTATGATTGGAAAAGTGCAGTTGATAGTATTTCTAGTATATCTTGGTCTCTCGAAAAATAAACCGATTTATTTTGAGGGGTGAAATATTTAACAAGTCATAAAAAGGTTCGTGTTTCAAGGAACGTCTGCATGTCTTGTATGTTCGTCACAATAATTTTTAACCCACTATCACGGAATCCCAAGTTTTAATGGCCTAGAGAAGAAAGCTTTTGAAAATATTGTGGGTAAAAAGAGGAAATGCTAGTTACCAGCAATTTCTCCTGTTTCCCCAAAATGTTTTCAAAGCTTAAAAAAAATGTTTGAGTCACATTTATTTTCTCGTTTGCAAATGATTTCAGTTTGAACCAGTCTAAAATGAAGTCGTGCGGTAAATGGTTTAGACGTTCCCTTCATATATAGAATTTTTTTAGACATCGAATCTTCTGGTAGAGTATCGTTTAACCCTTTACCACACGGCAAAGTTTTAGACCTATCAAAATTGAAAGCGTTTGCAGACAACAATTTAGATGTGGCTGAAATGACGGAAGTTCTCTACGTAAGGTTAGAAAACATTGTGGGAAAAGGAGAAAATGCTGGTAACCAGCATTTTCTCCTTTTCCCACAATGTTTTCAAAAGCTACTTCCTCAGGGTCGTCAAAAGTCGTCATTGTGTGGTAAAGGGTTAAACTATTCAAGGTTTGTCGTCTGTTGATGCTTTCAATTTGGAAAAGTCTAAAATATGTCATTTGTTAAAGAGTTAAAAAGTTCCCTTCATTTGAAACTTTTTTTTTTAACGACATCAATTAGTCTAATAGACTATCATTCAAAGTATTCAAGGCTTGTCGTCTGCAGATGCTTTCAATTTGGAAAAGTGTAAAATTTGTCGTTTGGTATAGAGTTAAGAAGTTCCCTTTATTTGAAACTATTTTTTTTACGACACTAAATTGTCTTGTACGGTATCGTTTAAATTATTCAAGGCTTGTCGTCTGCAGATGCTTTCAATTTTGAAGAGTCTAAAAATTTGTCGTTTGGTATGGAGTTAAGAAGTTCCCTTTATTTGAAACTATCTTTTTTTACGACATTGACTCGTCTGGAAGGGTATCGTCTAAATTATTCACGGCTTTTTACGACAGCTTTTACATATTTAATGCATTTTACGACCTAATAACGCATTGAGGAACGTTTTCTGGTACACTTGACATCTGCAAAATAAAACACACTGCCTCGCAAACAAGTTTCACTACAGTTCAAGGTTTATGGTATATCACGTGACCTTAAAAATGTCATGGAAAAGTAGCACATAACAAGGCCAATCAGACATCAACTCATTATAACTTTATGAGATCGCCCTGTTTTTTTTAGCTGAAGCAATGAGTAGATAAAAGTTTAGAGGTTTTCTAAGAAAGCCTATGTTTAATACGGCTGTAACTGAAATATAAAAGCCCTGATTTCCATAATCCATGGATAATTTTGTACATTTTTTTAAATGATTTAAATTTAAGGGAAAAAAATGGAGAAAACATGTATATGGGTTGAAGTTGTTGCTACGGGAGGTTGTATTTAACCCTTTACCAAACAATCCCTGGTTTTAACGACTCTGGGAAGGAAGGCTTTTGAAAACATTGTGGGAAAAGGAGAAAATGCTGGTAAACAGCATTTTCTCCTTTTCCCACAATGTTTTCTACCCTATCAAAGACAGAAATCATCATTTGAACTACATTTAAATTGTTGACTTCAAATGCTTTCAGCTTGGTCCAGTCTAAAATTTTGTTGTTTGGGAAAGGGTTAAACCGCGAGGAAGAATAGGACACCAGGCACTCAAAGATGTCGTCTGACTCGCGTAATTATTAGGTTTACGACTCTGTTGTATATATAGTTGGGATAAGTACAAAAATCAAAGTATCTGAAGAAGAAACTGGGGCAAAATTGGGATGTTTTATGTTGTATCAACATACGGTACGTATTGAGTAACTTCAATAATAATGTTTCTGTTTTGTTCTGTCCCGTTCTTTAATAAAATCAAATAATTAAGTTTACACCATTTCTTCAATTCATCTATATGTACCTCATAAAAATAAACGGAAGAAAAGAACAGAGACAGAGAGAGCGCGAGAGAGAGAGAAAGAAAGAGAGAGAGCTAAACAAGCAAAAAAAGAAGAGGATGTTTTCTAAAACAAGTCAGCGATGCGAGAGAACGTGAAACTTAATACCCATAGCAATATACCTCCAATGCAAATGAATTTTCTAGTCATGCAACGGTCACATTAATTCCCTTTGATCCGCTTCCCCTTTTTCTTTTTTCCCATCGTATAAGTGTATCTGGTTTCTTTTGTAAAAATGTTTAAATATTCTGACAAATGGAGAGGTCACTTTCTCCATTTATCATATTTTCCATTTTATTACTATACATAGCATTTCTTGGTTTGTACATGAGAAGCAGTTTGGGAAAGAGCGTTAAGTGCGTCCTCATAATACTTTGTAAGTCGCATGTCATGGCAAAATATCATTTTGTCTAAAAACCGTCTAAATCTTGAGGAAGAATGGTTCTTTGATATGACGATAATTCCCCCATAGCAAAAAGAATTCGACCTATGTCAGTCCATACTTTCAGCAGATACATTAACTTCCCCACACCCGTTTTAACACTTCTGCTAAATAACTAAAATGAAATTTTCAACTCGATAGTAAAAACCTAAATATTGCAATTTTAATGTTATGTTTTGGGGAATAATATCTCCATATCGGAAAGTGTAGATCAAAGATCAGACTGCACGTTCTGTGCAGTCTGATCTTGATCTACACTGTCCGCAAAAGGTCAGTGGGTCGCGCTTTGCAGCCTAGGGGTTAAATGACCGTGACTCAAATATATTTCAATAAGCACTCGATGATTTTCGTCCCAATAAGTTCGTGTTGATAAAAGTTTAACAGCTCGAGACGATGTTTCTGAAATGCTCACGAGTGCTTCTCTAGTTGCTTTAACATTCTATTTCGATAACTTACTGTCTATCGTCGCCAAAGCAACTAAAGACGATCATGTACCGAGTTCATATTACAAATTTATATCGCTTTTGTACTCCTAATATATAGGCAAGTACTAAATACAAATAATCAGTTTAACCTTGACAAGAACCGACTTGCTACAGATAGGTGTTGCTTAAAGGTCCACAAGCGGCCAACTGTAACTAACTCGAGAGTCAGATCGCAAGAAAATTTAATTCATACCATTTAAAAGTATGGATATCACAATGATACAATGATTCTGACTATGTGACACAGTACAATCTATCAAAGGTCGGTGGAAAGATGTATCTTAAAGCTAGAGTTAAAGTTGGCAACCTCTAATGTAACATATTTGGAAAGATGAATCTTAAAGCTAGAGTTAAAGTTGGCAACCTCTAATGTAACATATTCTCAGAATCGTAATATTAATATGCATACTTTTGGTGTCAATTAAATTTACCTGCAATTTACCGCTTGTGGGCCTCTTAGATAATTTCTTACCACATTAGAAAAGTCAAGGTGATCAATTCCGGAAAAAAATCAAGGGACATGGGTTTGATTTGCTTCATGGTTGTTAACTTTTATTCCTCATAACAAAACATGTTAGTAAATTCCAGGAGACTTGTAGAAAAAACACTAGTTGTCATAAATAATTGATGCGTTCGCAGAAGAGAAATAACAGAATTCTTTTTCTCTGCTGATTACACAATGAACGCTGCTTGTTTAGAAGAAGTACATACTCCCACATACTATTGATGTTTAAGCTGACAAAAATTTCGTTCAAACTACGATGATTATGCAGATTTAATCAAGTGAAGATCAAATTCTCCAATACTTTTTTTCCGATAAAAAGCACTTCTAATGTCTAATGATGTCTGCTTAAACATCAGTCGTATTAACGCATGTCATGGTAAATCACATACATGAAGGCAGAAAAGAGAATGATGGAGTAAATTTTTGCTAACTTTGTACGAATCAAGCCAAGATATCACTTACCTCAATCTCAGATGAGGTTTGGTTTTATGGACAAGGTTGTCGCAGACTGGGCAGTGTTTGCTCGCCTCTAGGTATCCAACTATACAAGTCTTACAAACTGAAATCAGACAGAAAAGAATTTCTTGTTACAGGTTTTGACATATTAAAATAGTTTTTCCTTTACATATACTGTATCTAACTAAAAACAAAACAATGTTGCATAAAATAATACACAGTTTTCCCCGATTACCGAAACGTACACGTCTAACGAAGTCAAAGGTATGCAAAAAGAAAATGTGTTTCTCAAAATTACAATTATCTCTAAAAAAGAACTAATGACGGGTCTTACATACATATGACTGTAAGAAAATGTGAACTTTTTTTCTAAGTTTGTGACTGTTGGATATGTAGGATTTCTAACGATATAGGTCTAATGCACTTAAATTATAAACATACAAGAACAGTGAACATGTCCTCTAAACATCCAGCAATACATGGCTTACTTGTTGAAATTGAAAATACTTTACAAATTTATACTTTTCAATTTACTGGACTCAAAGTATTAAGATCTTACTAGCTGTAAGTGGAAAACAAGTAAAGGAAAGAAAGTGAGCATATTTAAGCCCAATTTTATTTTTCTTTAACAGTTTATTAAAAAAAAACAAAAATGTCTTACAAACTGAAAAGTAGAAGAAATTACATGGAAATTAAGTTAACGAATCTGACAATTTGTGTATGGTCTCATACAGATTTAAAGTGGAAAACACTGAGGACTGATTAATAAAAATTCCGCTTTAATATTACATATTTTAAATATTTATAGAAAATGAAAATGGATAACAAAATGACCCGATGGCTGACAGAAAAAAGCATCCTATGCTTATCTTTTTATTTCAGTTTACCTATTTATTCATCTTTATTCACTTGTGTATTTATTTATTTAGTCAGTGTTTATCAATAAGTAAAAGTCTGATAAGAAAAATGACAATTTTAAAAAAATAACCCCAAGATGTTCGTGCTTTTGAAAAAAATGATAAATAAATTTTGAGAGCTCCGAAAATTATTTGGTTTTAGTCAATGCGTACTACTGTGATATGGTCATGACGAAAAAGTTGTTTGAATATAATACGATTAAATGTCATAATGCAAAACACATTGCGCTCTCACATCCGTAAAAGAAGACTGAATAGAACTATATATGGAAAAATGTGATTATGACATACTTTTATAAATTGTTCGAATTAATATTCTTGGGAAGAAATTCGAATTAATATTCTTGTGAAGAAAACGGTTTGATACAGAAAGAGAAAAATAATCTTTTTAATCTCGATAACTACACAGGGCTACTAATATCTTTCGCATGCACATTGTGATTTAATATGACAGTTATTTAACGTTTCCTGGTTGTACGTTACCATATCTTCATTGCATTAAACAAAACATGTTTTAGAGCAATTACGAAAGTATATGATATACGCTTATGAAAAAGAACAATCTAAGCTTCTTTTCTCAATTTAGTTTTGATGTAGAAGCACTGAATTCTATATTTACCTGAACAAGACTTCTTAGAAGACAAATTGTTTAAGAAATAAATATTTTCTTTTTTTCTGAGCACCTTCAAATTCAGATCAAAACATTCATTGGCGGTACCTAACACATTAATAGATCTAAAATTCAAAGACATAAAGTTTTGTTTTGGGTTTACGGTTTCATTTTCAAGTTTATTGTAATCTGAGTAACATAACATTCAAATTAACAGAAAAAAAAAACAAGAAACAGACACAAAAAAAAAAATCATACGAACGTCAAAGTTCGAATCTTTGGACGAATTTGCCTTGATATTCAAATAAAAAACCCTTAAAGATAATCAAAATATCCTAATTCCAACATTCCAACACTATTTTGGCCGGTATATCTGAATATAATTAAAACTGATGATTCAGGATCATTCTGTGCACTCAAAAGACTTGTTGCATGGGAAAAATATTTTCAGTGCACATATGTATGAACCATGCTCTGGCAAAAGGGGGCTTCATGCATCTCCGTGATCCATGGTACCAAGCAAGTCATCACATACTTATGGATCCATAATAGCCACTTCTTTTAAAAATCGACTTAATCATGAGGTAGACTAGTCCTTGCACATACAGAAAATTGACCATAAGCGAAAAGTTTCGGCCCAGGTCAGCCTGCGCGGACTGCGCAGGCTGACCTGGGTCAATACTTTTCGCAGATGCATTAAGCCCCCTTTTCTCAGAGCGTGGCTCATATGTGTTCTTTGGTTGAAAAGAATATCACACTAAATAAGTCATCATAAATTTACAAAAATTGCAATCAAGAAGAAGGAGGATATTTTAATTATATTTGAATGTGGCTTTTTCCCCCCTTTTTCTTTACCGCTAATTTCAAATTGATGCACTAGAGTTGTCACCGTTAAAAAGTACAATTTTTTCTTACAAAACTACAAAAAGTACGGTTGAAAAGGTAGTGAATTATATGAATTTTTCTTATTTGAAGATCTAAATTTCCGCAAAGCCTAAAAAATATGCTTATTTTGAAAGAGTTTCTTTTTTAAAAATATTATTTACCATTCAATTAAAATGTGTCCTAGAATCAATTCGTGTACTACCAGCGCTTTCGTACTCCTCAGAAATGCGACAGCGTGCCTATTTACCATCTTTTTATCTCTGGATATGTATATTTTTCAATTTCATATATCTAATTCAAAACTAGAAATTTGCTACGATCCCTGTGACGGGTATTTGATTTAAATAAATATATGTGTATTTATATAATATAAATATTCATCGGGATAATCAGGCACAAATTAGTTTATTCCAGCCCTAACCCCTCCAAATTTGACTTTCTGGAATCTTTTCTTCGATAAATTTAAAATTAATTCTTATTCTCTGGGAAGTATAAAAATATTCTGGGTTATGCGCAGACCACTTAACCATGTACTATCTAAATTCAAGAGATTTTCTGGTGTTATGTCTTACGTTTTGTAAATCTAATAATTTTCCCATTAAAGTCTTATATAGTTCTTAAAAATTATTTTAATTGCACAAAAATGATTTTTAGGTTTAAATTTCGAAATCTAGTTCTTAAGGTTTGGTGCAAATAAAACTTCACTTCCATAAATGACGGCTGCAAGCAGGTTTAAAGTTTGATACCCTGAGAAAGTACACCTACAACTTTTCTCTTTTCAAAGACAACGCCCATCATTTGAGCTGCATTCAATATGTCGTCTGCAAGTGCTATCAATATGGATGGGTCTAAAATTTTGTCGTCTGGTATAGAGTTAACATATGCTTAATGTGCAATTCGAGTTGAAACACAACTATTTAAAAGAATTTTTTTTTTTAATTATCGTGAATTTTTACCTCTTTTTTTGTTCTTTTAACGGAATGTGTTCTTTCTCGTAAACTGATTTTTACACTGTATATAGCCACAAACGAAGCACCTATTACTTGTATATTAATGTGTCAGTTGGAAGAAAGTGTTCCATGGATACGAAAGTAGTCTTACAGTGGCAAAAATCAAATAACCTGAATACACGTTATTTTGTAAAATTAAATGTTATTAAACAATGATTCTTAAAACAAAATAATGAGTATCTCCCGATACTTTATAAAGACAGCATCTGGGAAAAAAGCAGAAACATTAAGGATAAGTAAATTCCATTTCACTTGGTCTCCGAATAATTTTATAATTATAATTCATACAGTTATTTATCCCCTGTGTAGGAACTTTTATTTGTTATAGCCTGCTGTGATTTTCATGCTACTAGAATTAGACAGTGCGCACATTTTTTTTTACATAATACAAACTGGTAGATAATGGCAAAAACAGGACCCTAAGACACAACAGTTACTGTATGCACTGTGATTTAAATGAAACAAAAGATATAGAGGACATTTGTATCTTTCACCGAAAAATACAAATATTCTATTTATTTCATGCTTTTAACCCTTTCTGGGAGAAACTTTATCAAGATCCAGTACAGTTCTTTTCAGTTATTCCCCGTGGCGTACCTCCTCCACATAGCAACGCATTACAATATTACGTCAAGCGCGAGAAATGTAAGGTAAATGACGTCATATTTCAATCTCGGTTGTGAGTCACGCGCATTTTACCTAGGTAACTAGAATATAAAAATCGGTATTTTCACTGGTCGTACCCGTGGAATATCGAAAAATATTTTCACTGCTATTTCTCGATATCCTACCGGAAAGCATGAAATAAATGTATCATTTTATGTCCAAAATTTGTTACATTTAGAAAATAATATGGATATTCAGATGTCACTTGTCAGAAAACCCTTTATGTATGAACTATGCAAACTGCTTCAATCTGAACGGAAAAAAAATGTGTAGCATTGAAGCTTTTCTTTTCTTGCGAAACAAAATGCATTCAGAAATGAAAATTTGAACGTTGAAAATTACTGATTGTATTACATTGTATTACTTTGCATTGTATCCTTATATTTCCATCTTTAACTTTCTCTGCAAATTAAATAATCAATGTTTTAAAATACCAATTTCCTTATTTTGGAATGCCATATTAATTATTTTAGAGTAATCGACTCATTCAGTCTCGTTTTACTGCTGTTTTCGTATGTCAGTCCTTTGCCGTCTCTGATCTACGCAAAAAAATATATCTGTAGTGTCAGTGCTGTTCTGTGTGAAACAAAAATGCACGAGTGTTGGGCTATGATTATATATCAACTTTCAAACTTTTTTTTTTAAAGATAAAAAATTATCCCATAAAACAGACAAATATATATTCTATAGACACGAAGGGCTTTTTTTTAATAGACGCATCAGATTTAATCTTATTATGCACTTTTGCGTGCGGTGTGGATCAAGACGTGACTAGCCCTCCTTCACAGAACGTAATCTGATCTTAGATCTTCGCCACTTTTTTTTTCGACTCTGCGTTTTGCAGCGTCTGGTATAGATTTACATTGCTAGTCAATATTATTTATTTTATTGCGTTTTTTTTTTCCCAATCAGCGAACATTATAAATACAATAATAGAATAAACACAAGAAAAGAAGAAATAATGAGATCAAGACCCGTATTCACCAACAATCTCAGTTTCATTATTAGTCTTATTCTAAATATGTAAAGAAACACACCTTCTGATTGGCTAAACCATTTGGTTCACCCAATCAGATGTTGTGTTACTTTCAATTTCAGAAAATTCGTTAGAATAAGACAAAGAATGTGTTTAACTCTTTACCACACAATCCCAAGTTTTAACAACCCTGATAAAGAAAGCTTTTGAAAACATTGTGGGAATAGGAGAAAATGCTGGTAACCAGCATTTTCTCCTTTTCCCACAATGTTTTCTATCCTTCGCAAATCGAATTTCAATTCTTGATTCACATTTATTTTGTCGCCTGCAGATGCTTTCAATTTGGACTAGCCCAAAATTTTGTCGTTTGGTAAAGAATTAAGAATGGTTGGTAAATACGGACCCAGAAATAAGAACCTATCCAAAGTCTTCAATTCATACTTTCCTCAAGATGTATAAAAATTAAATTATCACAAATCAGATTATCACAAATATTAAATTATCACATAACTAACCCTATTTCCAGTGTCATCCAACCATTACGAATTTTCTTCTTTTTCACAAATTTGAGATAAGCGAATTGTGCTTTATTAGATCAAGGCTAAGTAATTACACGCATCATTTCTAGACATTGCTGACCGTGATTTCTGTATAAGATTTACGATCAAATTTGTTGATTCCAAACAAAATTGCCATAATGCAAGTTTCTTTGGAACTATTTTTCGTCCGTGATGTACACACCTGTCAGGGAAGCGAATACAAGTAGACTTCATGTCAATTTCATTACAAATGTAGGTCCATGTTTTAACACACCATGAACTATAATTCTTGAAATACAATTATGTGATAGAAAGAATCTGACATTAGTTGGCTCCTGAGGTAAGGTTCTATTTAACTCCTTAAAAAAAGAATGTTCTAAGGCTCGCAAAAGGGTTAATTAATTACATCTAGATTCGTTTAATAAAAATTTCATCTCGAACACCAGCTCATGACAGATCGTCTACATTTGCTGGCCCTATATTTGCCCTGGGAAAGACAAATGTTCCCCCATTGAAAAGTGAAACATTCCATTTATTTCACAGAAACCACTTATATGTTCGCCTACCAGTTTCATCCATTATGTTCTTTTTTTCATTCCACTTCTCTTTAGAATGACACTGATTACATCAGATTAACTCTACACGTTCTACATTTTCTACTGTTTTCTATCCTTATTTTCTTTAACCGTATACAAAACAACCCCCGGGTTTGATTAACCTTTTGAAGACAGCTTTTTAAAACATTAAGGGAAAAGGAGCAGCATTTTCTCCTTTTCCAACAATGTTTTCTATCCTCTGAATGTCATTTCTCATAATTTGATTCAAATTTAATTTGTCGTCTGCAAACGCTCTCAATTCGGACAAGCCTAAAATTTTATCGTCTGCTGCAGAGGTAAAGTCACAATGTAGTTCTTTCTTAATACATAATCTACATTAACAAAATGTCATAAAGTTTTAAGTAATATTTCATAAACGGACAGAAACGGACAAAACATAGACTATAGTTAGTTTTCTATCATGTGTAAGCTTTAATCCATTTATTTTTGTATATATTTTCTTTGTGTCTCATATCTACAGAAAGAACAAAATACTTTATCGATAAAAACCTGAAACAATTTATAGTCATACATATTTTACACATGAAAATAGCATAACAAGATGTTATCGTACTCTAGCGGAAAAAGAAAATATGAAAATAATTTGATAAGTTGCTGGCGGATAAGCTAACGATACCCATCCAGCAGTTGGCAGCCTTGGAAAAATTTGCTGGCCAAAAAGCAGCCGCTCGTTACAGGCAGTTGCAACATCTCTAACAATGCCCTCCAGGCTACCCCTTAAACGACAATACAGGCACAAATGATTTACGGTGTATGATTTGTACAAATTGCATTGGTCTTTGTTAAGAATAACAACACGATGCATGAATGAAGTGTCCAGTTATTTGCTAAAGAATTAAAACACCAAACAAGGATCATTCACACGAAAGAAAGTAGTGATATTAAAAACAAAAAACAAAAAAACTGGCAAATAGTTTTTTAATCCATCTTGCAAACCACTAAGATATGGCCTGCAACACGCGAAAAGGGGCATTCGGACATTTGCGGAAAGTGTCATCTCGGATCAGCCTGCGCACTCCGCGCAGGCTGATCCGAAACGACACTTTCCGTTTTTATGTAATTTTCTGTCTTGTACAAGTCTACTGTAGCACAAATTCTAATGTAATCGTAAAGTGCCGTCTCGGATTAGCCTGCGCGAACTGCGCAGGCTGATCCGAGACGACACTTTACGCAAATGTCCGAATGCCCCTTTTCGCGTGTTGCGAGCCATATGAACCCTCTTTCAGACAACAACACTTTTTGACTCGTCATGATTTGCAAACGACAAACTAGTTTTGGTTGATTAGATGAAAGCTTTGTTCAAAAGGGTAGAAAAGTTTACGGGAAAAGAAGCAAATGCTAGTAAATAGCGTTTTCCCACTACTACAATGTTTTCAAAAGCTTTCTTTTGACGGTGGTTGAAACTCATGAATGTTTGGCCAAAAGTGAAATGGAGTCACTCAAAGGTCAGACTGCATGTTCTGTGCAGTCTGATTCAAATCCACACTGCTTGCAGAAGTTTTCATAGTTACAATCGGTACTGCGATGGTAAAGTTACATTGAATATCGTCGTCTTTTTTTTTTTGTTACATTAGATCTCGACTAAGGAGAGAAAATTTATAACTTATATTTTGACATTCGTTTTTACTAAGTTTTCTTTTTTTTCTTATCAACGTATGAGCAGCCAATTTTTCCCCCCTCATTTTTACTTATTTCAGTCAGAATTTTATTTATTACAAAACATAAATTTACCGTGGTTTTACGACTTTGAAAAAGATTTCTATCGTAAACGTTAAGAAGTTTAAATGCTGGTTACCAACATTTTACCTCCTCCTCCAACAGTGTTTTCCCCCTTTTCAAATACAGAAATGATAGTTTGAGCTACACTTAAATTGTCGTCTGCAGATACTTGAAATTTGTTCCAGTCTCTTTATTTTGTTTGGTAAGGAGTTCAGTCCCCCTTTTTTTTTTCAAACTTAATCATTTACCACAAACCCAAGTTTTAACAACCCTGAAATGGTCTGCTTTTGAAAAGAGTGTGGGAAAAAGATAAACAACATTTTCTCCTTTTCCCAAAGTGTCTTCTATTCTTTTACAGACAAATTCCACATTAAGCCATATTCAACCGTCTTTAAATGCTTTCAAAATGTATAAGGGTAAAAGTTTGTTGCGTGAAAAAGGGTTTAAGTGAATTATGGAGAATTCGTTTGGTTAACCTAAGGGTCGAGACGCAATAAATAAAAAACAAACTCAAAGATCTGAGTGAAAATATTATCTCCTAACAGCGTTTATATTTACAGTGCGATTTAGACATGATTTACTAGCCCAGACTTCTATACACCCACAAGTGAAACCCTAGACTTAACAAAACAGAAATAAAAACCCTGTGGTAAATATTAAAAAAATATATATATGATTATGAGCCATGCTCTGTGAAAAGGGGGCTTAATGCATCTGCAAAAAGTATCGACCAAGGTCAGCCTGTGCAGTCCGCGCAGGCTGACCTGAATCGGTACTTTTTGCTACTTGTCAAATTTCTGAAGCCAAAAGGACCAGTGCACCTCATGATTCAGTTAGGTGTTATACGAAATAGATTTTATGCATCCAGGATTATAATTACTATGACTTGCTTGGTATCATGCATCACGGAGATGCATTAAGCCCCCTTTCGCCAAAGCATGGCTTTTAATATTTTTCAATCACAGTTATAATAAAAAGATGCACTCAAAAGAATTAATCCTGATTTTTTTTATCAAACAAACCCGTGTTTTTGCGTTCTTGGGAGAAAAAGCTTTTTGAAAACATTGTGGGAGAGGAAGAAAATGTTATGCGAAAAATTGTGGGAAAAGGAGAAAATGCTGATAACCAGCATTTTCTTCCATATCCATTATATTTTCTATCCACCCTTTAAATGATAAATTTCAAAATTCATTTTGTTCTGTACTTTATACGTCGTGATGTCTGCATTTTTTTTTTTACAATTTGAACTAGGCTATTTTTTTTTTTTTGTCTTCTGGTAAAGATTTAGATTTAGAAACTCTGAAAGGCACAATTTTTTCAACCTTCAGATCATATTGCCTGCTGCGCATTGAAAACACACAGGAGTGCATACGAGGAAAATTAATCATCAACCTGCTAAATATGTGAAATGAAACTTTGATGCCGATAGTTGATAAAAACATTTTTTTACTATTTTCAAATGTATATTTCTGGAGAAAATACCCCCCGATCGGACAGTGTAGATCCAAGATCAGACTGCACGTTCTGTGCAGTCTGATCTTGATATACACTGTCCGCAAAAGGTCTCTGAGTCGCGGTAAACAACCTAAGGGTTAAAACCATAACTGATAAGCCACGCCGACTGATAGGATATCTCACTCGGATCTTCTCGCTTATTGTAGTTACCATAAATTTACTGTCTGATCTTGGTTTAAGATAACGTTAAGTGGGCGGCCAAACATGATACAATCCAGTGTTTTAACGACCCTGAAGAAGACAGCTTCTGAAAACATTGTTTGAAAAGGAGAAAATGCTGGTATTATGCATTTCTCCTCTTCCCACAACAAGCTCTATCTCTTCTAAGACATATTTTAACATTTGAGCCACATCTAGTCTTTCGTCTGCAAATGTTTACAAAACTGACAAATCTTAAATTTTGTCTTCATGTAAAAAGCTAAACAGGAGATCATTCATGTTCGTTTTTTTTTTCCACTTTATAGCTTGTTTTTTAACAAATTCTTTCATCGCCCAAACATATAAAATTCGCGTCGCAAATGAAGGCAGTTTTTTTTTTTTATCATAGCACAGAATCAAGGAGCGGAAGGTGAAGATTTATGTCAAGGTTTTACTGTCTCTACAGAGTCTCATGTTGATCTACAATGTCCGCAAAGTTACTAAATGACGTCTTTGTATCATCCATGGCGATTTAAAAGGTTAAAAGTCGTTTCGTTATTATACATTATGTTGCTGACTTCAAGTGACTGCTCTTGTTCCCCTAGTGTTTTCCATATCATTCAAAGACGATTTTCTTCTTAAAATGCATGTCATGATTTGGGAACAGGGGATTTAATGTTTTTTATGTGATACATAATACATAGAGGATATTTGTTTTTCTCGGTGAAAGATCGAAATTTATTTCATCTCGTGAACAACATCGGTAATATTTTCACTCGTGGCTACTACGCCACGAGTGAAAATATTACCGATGGTGTTCACGAGATGAAATAAATTTCGATCTTTCACCGAAAAAAACAAATATTCCATTTATTTCATGCTTTTAACCCTTTCTGGGAGAAACTTTATCAAGATCCAGTACAGTCTTTTCAGTTATTCCCCGTGGCGTACCCCCTCCGCATAGCAACGCATTACAATATTACGTCAAGCGCGAGAAATGTAAGGTAAATGACGTCATATTTCCATCTGGTTGTGAGTCACGCGCATTTTACCTAGGTAACTAGAATATAAAAATCGGTATTTTCACTGGTCGTACCCGTGGAATATCGAAAAATATTTTCACCGCTATTTCTCGATATCCTACCGGAAAGCATGAAATAAGAAATTACGGATCCATAAAATCCACTTTGTTTAAAACAAACGGAATAATGAGGTAGACTGCTCCTTTGGTATGCAGAAAATTGACCAAAGGCAAAATGATTCCCAAGAAGAAGAAGAAGCTTTCCTACATAGACCTTGTCGAAACAATCATTACAGGTGACAGAGGACTGGATCCTTTTTCAACGACTATATAATCAATCCGCAGGAAGGAATTGGTCGAACTTGGTATTCGAACCAGCTACCTATCGATTCAAGCCCTGTGTGTTACCGACTAAGCTACCAGGCTCGGTACTCAAGGTTATGAACAAAAACAATAGGTCTGTATGCCATTAAGCCGAGCCGCGGTAGCTCAGTCGGTAGCGTGCAGGACTTGAAAAGAGGAGGTCGCTGGTTCAAACCCCAGCTCGGCCAATTTCTTTCTGAGGATTGACGATAGTCACTGCGACAGGTTGCATTCCTCTCTCACCGCTGACCATTGTTTCGACGATGGTCATATGGGAAAGCAGCCAGTGGCTCGGAAATTGTGCGGAGCACTGGTAACAAACTCAAGGAAAGTTTGGATAGGTGCACTGGCCTCCGCGATATAACTGAAATAATGTTGAATAATGCTCTTATCTTGATCTGCAATGTCCGCAAAGTTACTGGATGATCTCCTTATACCATCCGTGGCAATGAAAAGGGTTAAAAACTGGTTCGTTTTTGCGGACTGTAATTAAGCAACTGTTCTTGTTCCTCTCGTGTTTTCCATATCATCAATAGACGTTTTTCTTCTAGGCATACATTTTTGGAAAATAAATCGGAGGAAGAAGAACAAGAAAAGAAACATTGGTTGATCATACAGCGCTTTACGCCGCTTGAAGAAGATTAATTTATTGTACGGTTTTAACGCCGTTTTAAACATTATTTCAGTTATATCGCTGCGGACAGAGCACCTATCCATGCCTTCCTGGTTTTTTATTTTACCTGCACTTCGCACAATATTCTTCCCATGCCACTGGCAAAAGTCTGTTTTCCCAGGGTCGTTAAAACTCGAGATTGTATGCCATTTTCTTCCTTTCCCACAACGTTTTCAAAAGTCTAATCTCCCAGGGTCGTTAAAACTCAGGATTGTCTGCAATTTTCTCTTTGTCCCAAAAACGTTTTCAAAAGTCTCATATGCAAGAATCGTTACTAGATTGTATGCCATTTTCTTCTTTCCCCACCATGTTCTAAAAAGCTTAATTTTTCAAAATCGTTAAAAACTCGAGATTGCGTGCCATTTTCTTCTATTCCCACAATGTTTTCAAAAGTCTTATTAATTTCTCAGAGTCGTTAAAATTGGGGATTATTGTTGAAGGGTAAAGGGGAAAATAATGTTACATGAAGACAAAAAAAGGCAAAAAAAAAACGCAACATGACGTGTTTGGACTAGAACTCGATATTCTGACAGGTTTTCTATCAGATACACGAGAAATCCTTCTCTGGGGACTTTCCGAAGGTGTTATGTAACATAAATAGTTAATCGGTCTGCCATTCTTCAAACCTAATAAAGTCTGGCGGACGATCTACATTTACAGTCTGTCAAGAACGCAACTCTAACGCAGACGACCAAAAAAAAGGTCTTGTCTAGTTCTAAAAGAAATTGCAGACGGTAAGTTAAATATGGCTCAAACGGTCGAGGTTTTCTTTGAAAGGTTAGAAAACTTAATGGTAAAAAGGGTAAAATGCTGATACCCAGAGATGTGATTTGGAATAGGGCAAGAAGAGGAAGATAGTCAAGCGAAGGGAGAGAGAAAGAAACAGAAAGAAAGAGAGAGAGAGAGTGGGAGTATTTGAAAGTATTTGCAGACGACAAATTAAATACTGAACAAATAATGAAACTCTGTCTTTGAAAGGGTAGAAAACATTGTGGGAAAGGGAGAAATTTTACCAGCATTTTCCATTTTTCCACGGTGTTTTCTAAAGAACTTTTTCTTGGGGTCGTTAACACTCAGGATTGTGCGGTAAAGGGTTAAAAAAAATTCGAGAAAGTCTATTTTTTCACACATCGCGGATATGAAAAGTTTTACGTAAAAAAACCCCATCCACGTGTTTATTCATGACTTTACAATTTTATGAAGGAGAACGAAACAGAAGCGGGGTTTTTATCATAAGAAATACACAAGCTATAATTTATCTCTTGATCCTTTACTCCATTCGAAAATTTTTAGGGCCGGTCGAAATTTTAACTTTTTGGGGCACTGGAATCTAGAAGGAAGACGCCTATCACAAGGGAACGCCAAATAGAGACGGAAGCAATGTAATAAATGAAAAAATTGCCCATAATCAGTCCATTCGTCACAATGCTTCTTTTTATGGTCACGATGGGCAAACACAGTCCAAGTGTTTCTACAAGGGAAAAGGGTTACAAAAAATATACAGCCTCATTCGTGTTACCTTTGTATTTACGGTGCACCAACCTGTTGTGAGTACCGAAATACAATGCGTTCGTTCAGGTCCGCGCCGTGAGACTTCGACGCATTCGTTCAGGTCCGCGCCGTAAGACTTGAACGCTACTTCTGTAGTAATCGCAGATAACATATTGATGCTCCGACATTCTTTACGACTGTATACCAGAACGCCCCGTTCATATTTCTTTTTGCATACGATAAACCCAATGTAAAACGTAAAGAAGACATACAATATAAAATGCTTAGCCAAGCGTTCTTCATAATCTTATCAGCATACGATCAGACCGACTTACTTCTACCTGAGTGCTTTAAATGAACACCTCCGCCAAATAAAATAGCACAGATTTGATTACAACTTAAAAATGCGAAAATTACCCTTAGCAATGTAGAAAATCGATAATAACTCAACATGAATATAAATAGCACACGCGAAAAAAAGGCATTTTTGCTATCTCAAAGGCCGAGTAGAAGTTACTAAGTAGGCAACGCGCAGAGTATAAATCTTAGCGGCATATTGCGAAAACAGGGGGTTTTGCGGACGGCACAGATTAAAATCAGACTGCACAGAACGTGCAGCCTGATCTTGGATCTATAACGCCCGCTTGTTAGGTGATATTTTCTGTACCTGTTTTTAGTGGGTCATAAATCTACATTTTAAGCTCTCAAAAAATGTCAAGCCAGTATATTTGGTAACAAGCATTTTCTCCTTTTTCCACGACGATTTTAAAAGCTTTCCTTTTCAGGGTAATTTAAGCCTTTACGATACAATCCCGACTTTTAAAGACCCCAAGGAAAAGGAATAATAAGAACATTGTGGAAAAAGGAGAAAATGCTGGTAACCAGCATTTTCTCCTTTTCCCACTATGTTCTCTACCCTTTCAAATAAAGATTTCATAACTTGTGTGAAACGTTTAATCAAAATCAACCTATCAGTTAATTAGTCGTCTGAAATGCTTTTATTTAGTCCAGTCAAAGTCCTTTGGCAAGACACTTCAGAACTCTAACCTAGTACTGGTCGAACCCAGGAAATACATGAATATGTGAGGTGTCGCCGTGATATGACTGGAATAATGTTGAAAGTGGCGTAAAACACCATTCAATCAAAAAGACCAGTTTAAAATGTTTGTCGTTTTGTAAAGAGTTAACAGCGAGATTGTTTGATAAAAGGATACAAAGATAGCTAAAGATAAACATAATTCACCGTAGTTAAACCAGTCGGTTGAGGTGAATGTAGAAGGCACGTAATTGCTCCATTAAGGAGTTTGGCTCTCGTCCAATCAGAGAGCTCGTTAGAAAAAAAAATACTCACATAGGTAGATAGTGGGCTTTATATACACCGTGAGGTTTTTTTTTACCACTCACGATTGGAAAATTTATGTGTAACACTGCTCCAAAAATTTACCATAAAAAAAAAAAATTGTTGCTGAGAAACTAAATTAATTCATTACACTGTTTGGCTTTCGTCCAGGCAGAAAGTATGCAAAAGTTATACTTCATGTATGAAGTTTTTCTCTGTTTTCGAAAAGCTTTTTTAATTCTTTGCCAAACAATGAAAATTCAAGGCATTTGCTGACAACAAATTATATGCTGCTGATTTGATGGTAACTGTCTGTAAAAGTGTAGAAAACCTTGTGGGGAAAAGGAGAAAATGCTGGTAACCAGCATTTTCTCCTTTTCCCAAAAGAGTTTTCAAAATGTTGGTTACCAGCATTTTCGCCTTTTCCCACAAGGTTTTCAAAATGTCTTTTACCAGCATTTTCTCCTTTTCCCGCAATGTTTTCAAAATGCTGGTTACCAACATTTTCTCCTTTTCCTACAAGGCTTTTCAAATTCTGTTTACCAGCATTTTCTACCCATCCCACAATGTTTTCAGAAGGCACTTCCCCCCGGGTCGTTTAAACTCGGGATTGTGTGGTAAATGATTAATGTAGATGAATATGATTGTTAAAAGTTATTTGTGAAATAAAGGTTCGGTTCTGTTCTGCAAGAGGCAGTGTGCTGAACGTTTGATCTGCCGTTACGATCTTTTATATAGCTAAACTTCTTACCACACAATAACATTTTAAACGAGTTCACATTCAAAGAATTTCCTGCCGACAACAAACGATTTAGCTCAAACTACTGAAATACTTGTTTTTAACGGTAAGAAAACTTGTATTTTCAAAAACCTAAAAAAAAAAAGACCCTCTGAAACCTCAGAAATGTTTGGCAAAGGGTTAAATTATCTACATTTTGAATTTCATTTGGTAGAGTAACCAAGATATCGAGCAAGATCAGACCGCTAAAACGTGCAGACAGTTCTTTTCGAAAATTGACATCTGATGACGCTGATTTTTTCCCCCCAAAGAATCTTTTTTATTATTTAACTTAAAAACAATGCCAAAACAATTACACCGTTTTATAATATTTCGAACGGTTTATTAGGCTTTAAGTTATCCATTTAGCCCCCGTCCTCTCCGAACGTCCGTTCAAATAAATAAATAGCTGATAACGAGCATTTTCTCCTTTTCCTCCAATGTATTGTACTACTTCAAAGACAACTCCCATCATTTGAGCCACAATCAATTGTCGTCTGCAAATACTTTCAAAATAAACAGGTCTAAAATTTTGTCGTCTGTATTTAAAGTCAAGTTCCACGCGTAATGATGCAGATTTACTTACCATCGCGGCGGTGCATTAGGTTGACAGCAATGGGTCCTGCATTTCCGGTTGAATACAGTAGCAAGAAGTGCACCTAACAAAAAATAACAAAACACTGTTCTTCTGAACTTTTGCCGCAATTTCATGTTTTTTTCTGCCATAAATAGGGCTGCATTTTTTGCATGTACACCGTGGAAAACGAGAAAATGCTGGTCACGAGCACTTTCTCCTTTTCTAACAATTGTTTCGAAATCCTCCTGCCCTATAGTCGTTGAAAAATTAAACGAGTTAAATCTTGCTGACAGATCTTGGTCTGCATTATTCACAAAGAACTGCTGGTGTAGCGATACCATGCACACAGGTTTTCGGTGTGGATAAAATTACTATATTTTAGAATTTAGACTGAACTAAAGCAAATTTTGAAATTGTTTCAACCAGAACGTGTCATTTCTGGGAGAAGTCATGTGAGTAAATCACTGAAATGCTGGTAGCATTTATCTCAAGACCAATTTCTTTGCAAAACAGTCCCCTGCTTTGACGATCCTAAAGAAGAAAGCTTTTGAAAAAATTGTAGTAAAAAGGAGAAAATGCTGGTAACCAGCATTTCTCTCCTTTTTACTACAATGTTTTTTACCTTTTCCCCCAAAAAGAATCAACAAATGAGCCAAATTTGTCATCTGTTAATGATTCGAATTTGGACGTGGCTAAAAGTTTATCGTCTGATAAAGAGTTAAAACACTGAGACATTTATTTAAAAAGCTATCTCTTTTTTCTCTGGTACAATCTAGATTTATTGTAAGAGAGGCGGAGATTATTTGATAAGTCTTTGCACTTATACAAAAATGTTCAACAGACAAAATCATCTGAAGACAAGGAACTGAAGTCTAAGAAATAGTGTTTTATGTTTTATCATTTTGAAAACATTTTTACATATTTCCTTGTATGCTGAATTGAAGAGTAATCTTGAGTGGTTCGTTGCCTTGATCCATGTTTTGATCTGTGTTTTCTAGTGCGTGCCGTGTTGTGTTAACTGTTACATAATTAATTGTTTTATTACTTTTTTTTAGGAATCTGGGAAACTAAAATACTGTTTCTAAGGACTACTTTAATTCTCGAATTCGCGCCATGTTTGTCATCCAATTTACGTCAGCGTAAAGATACACAACAGCACAGCAACCGCGCACCACCACTCCGAAGCAGGTGCCTTTTCAATGAAAATTCTAAATCGAAAAAATGGTCCAAGTTTGATGTGGCCATCTTCCGTTATGACAAATAAACTTGAAAATGTCAAACTTTTGCACGATGCCCCCGTCGACAGCGACGCTGACGAAGCTGACGTAAACGACGTCACCGCCAACAAAGTTGACGCAGAAGACGCCGCTACCTCCGTCAACAACGATGATCACTGTCTTTGATAGGGTAGAAAATACTATGGGAAAAGAAGAAAATGCTGGTTACCAGCATTTTCTCCTTTTCTAACAATATTTTCAAAACCCTTCTTCTTCAGGGTCGATAAAACTTGGAACAGTGTGGTCGCTGGTTAACCTTTGTTGCCGACGACGACAAAGCTATAGTAGACATAGACTTGATCACGACAATACATCGAGTTTTCTTTCCAAAACAACCGACCTAAAAAAGTACCAGAAGTGCATAAATTTGGCGGAAGCAATTCTTTAATTGACCTGTTTAACACAAAAATAAAGTTTGTCTATAATTCATCATTGAAATTTCGAAATAAATCATCCATTTACCTTTTATTAATTATTTACTGCTTATTAACTTCATCTTAAATCAGACTTCATCAAAAGGGAAGTGTGAAATAGATTGATTAAGTATATATTAATAAAAAAAAAACGCTTAACGTTAAAGGCACCATTCGTCATTCTGTCTATAGATGCCATTACTGCCATTGAAGATCAAGATCAGAATGCACAAAACGTGCGGTCTGATCTTTGATCTGCAATGTCCATTTTTCCAGAGGAAGTCTAAGTAAGAGCAACCTGAAACTGCAATTATTTGGGTTCCATTTCTAGAAGGAAAATGCTTGTTGGCTTTTAGGCGCTGTAAGATTTAAAAGGGCGAAAATATCTCCGTATCGGACAGTGTAGATCCAAGATCAGACTGCACGTTCTGTGCAGTCTGATCTTGGATCTACACTGTCCGCAAAAGGTCAGTGAGTTGAGCTCAGCAGTCTAGGGATAAAAATGAAAGTATGTTACAGGTGTTACAAGAGTCCTCATTTCCTTCTCTATGTAAGCTTGATTTTAGCTAATTTTCGGTTTGCAATCTCCTCTGTAGCGTATTTTTTTTTTATTTTCTCCAAAACATTGAGATATATGGCTCTTAACGAGATAAATAAACATCGTCATATATCGCAATAATTTCTTGTTTGAGAAAAGCTCGTGTTCGGTCACTGGCGCTGCCTGCCTCCCTGCCTAAAGTCGCTGACCTTACTGATGTCTCGGGCTTGAATCGAATCTAGTGAAAACAGGGTCTGTCTGTATTCACCAACTATTCTTACGAAACTTCTTAGTCTTATCGTCCAAGATTTTTCTAAACTTGAAAGTAACAGAATCTCTGATTGGCTTAACTAAATGGTTCAACCAATTAGAAGTTGTGTTACTTTCAAATTAAGAAAATTCAGGAGAATAAAAAAGAGCGATTAGAATGGTTGGTGCTTAAAGGTCTAGATGATCAATGAAAAGTAAAATACATGTGGTTCTGATATATTTAATCGATCGTTAAACATTCTCTTGTTACTTTGGTTAGATTATTGTTCCATTATATCTTCAAACTTCAGTATATTAAAAGGTTTGCGGTTAAATTTGTCGCAATCCACTTGCTGCAGATTAAGATAAAAACGATTTCTGCTAAATACTTAATAACGAATACATACACGAATCACATGAATAGAAAATAAATTTATTAAAAGAAATATTTTTTTCTACAAATTTCAAAAGCGAACAGTCTGCTTTTTCAGCTAAAGGTTGGTTTAAAAACCAATTCTTCAGAATAGAATACAAAAAATCTAAATGTGAAAAATCGTCTTTATCAGCTAAAGTCTGGTATAAAAGTGAATAATTCAGCAAAAGAATATTAAAATTTTATCATCAAAGTATTGAAAACAAGCGTCAGCTGATAAATTTGAAATGCAACATATAGAATTGAATTCAACACTCAAATGTGAACAAATAAAAAAAAATGTTTCAATGAAAAACCGTTATGCTATGAAGAATGAAAACAAACCAGCAAGTAGTATTCGACTGTGAAGACAATCGGGAAAACAGCATGGCAAAAAGAGAACTTATTCACTATTTCAAAAGGATAGCGACTAGAGGGTTAAATACATGTACAGAAAAAAATATCACTTAATAATTAAATATTTTTTGTAAAAGAATTTAACTAGCAATTCACAGATTATATAAAACATTTAATTGATAAATGCTTGATATTACAATACAACCTTAAAAGCACCTTTCACTACTATAGTTGCCTTTGCGACCAACGATCAAGATCAGACGGCACAAAAAGTGAACATTCGATCATTTTCATTAACAATACGATTTTTTTTTTTATCGTTTTCAATATTAATGTATTAACGTGCGACAAATTTTAAGCCCAGTCCAATTTGAAAACGTTTGTAAACGAAAAGTAACTTGGGACTCAAATGATGGAATGTGTCTTTGAAACTTTGAAAGGTCAGAAAACATTGTGTAAAAAAAGGTAATGCTTGTTATCACTATTTTCATCTTTTTCCATAATGTTTTTAAGGGGCTTCTTCCTCAGGTTAAAACACGCGGTTGATTGGTGAAGGATTTTTAACCCTATATCACACAATCTCGAGTTTTAACGACACTGAAGCAGAAGCCTATTGAAAACATTGTGGGAAAAGGAGAAAATGCTGCTGACCAGCATTTTCTCCTATTCCCACAATTTTTTCTCCATGTTCTAGAGCCAGATTTATCATTTAAGAGACATTTTTTGTCATCTGCAAGTATTTTGAATTCGGGCAACTATAAGATTTTACCGTGTGGTTAAGACCTAAAAAATGACCACATTAAAATACAAAATCATTTATAAAATTCACATTTGTCACAATATTTTGTACGGTATTCCATGATTTATCTCATAATTTATTTCATTACTTATTCAAAAATTTAATCCTTTACTACATTAACTTAATAATTAACTACGTGTAATTCATTGATTCATTTTTGTTATATTTACGTCAAATTTTGTCTATTTGAGCAAAAAAAAAAGTATAAATCCTTTGCCATTCGTAATAAGGAACAGAGGATTCACAGGTGTATTTTTTACACCATGTGTGTTTTGAACGATGATTTTCCTGATGCCGTAAATCTTCTTTATATTTTTATCATTCGTATATAACTAGAGGGCAAATAACACGGCTTTGATCGTGTTTGTGGACAGTGTAGATCAAGATCAGACTGCACTGACCACGCAGTCTGATCCTTGATCTACTCTACCTCGGGTTTTGTGAGATGTTTCGACCAATACGATCGTAAAATTTGAAATATCTTGTCTATTTTACATAGATGTACATTGCATTTTATTAATTGCGCTGTCCAGTCGTGAACTATATACATCGTGTTTTTTTACTTATGAATATTTCTTAACCATGAAAATGTACTGAATCCCTCCTAAAATAAGATTTTTTATTTAGAGAAAAAGAAAACATTCATATTTAAATTTATTGCCAGAACTATCGTGTGTTTCGATTCGCTTTGATGAAGTGTCCGTTTATATGATAAAAATATTCTTTAATTAGTTTCAAATATTTCTGCAACAGCAACACCACGTTATATTCCTGGTTTTGAAATCTTTATTCCTCTTGTATTATATGAAATGGTTGTACATGTACATGAACCTGCATTTGAATATTTGTTGTCGTTTCTTTTTCTTTTAATTTTTGAATACCAAGATATGAATACTGCAAGAAATACGTATGGTTTGACGAGAATAAATCTATAACTTTTTTTTTTGGGGGGGGGGGGGAAAGAAAGGGGCAGATCGGTAGATGCTATGTGTTTTCTTTTTAAACTGTGGGGGTTCTCAAGTTTTGTTGTGTCTATGCACAAATTTGTACCCCAGTGTTATGAAGTAACCGAGCAACTTCCACCATATCTCAGCTGATAACTAGCAGACTAGGTATTGCATGGTGGCTTCTGGGAAGTCTCAGCTACTTGGTATTTTCTATATATCCCAATCGATTTATGAATGTCTTTTTCGCGGCAATGGAAACTGATAGTATTTTAATTTCCTGGCTGTCATTCTGAAGCCTTGAGGCTTGTAACAACAACAACAACATCACCATCAACTGCAACACGTGCACAGACATATGGGGCGTGCTTTGGCAAAAGGGGGTTTAATGCATCTCCATAATGCATTGTACCAAGTATGACATTAAATAATCATGAATCCACGAAAATCCATTTTGTCTAACAACCGGCTGATTCATGACGTGGACAAGTCCTTTGACATGCAGAAAATTGACCAATAGCAAAATGTTTCGACCCAGGCCAGCCTGCGCGGACTGCGCAGGCTGACCTGGTTCGATAGAGTTTGCAGATACATTAAACCCCTTTTTAACAGAGCATGGCTCAAATTTTTTTCCCTCTCTTTTCTGACATGAAGATCATTTTTGGGCACTAGAAAAATGTTGCAACAGCATACAAAATATCAACACCAGGAATATACTTCAAACAAGCATATTCTTTCCAGGTATGTACCCTATAGATTTCAACGGACCGCCGTCCAAACTTTTTGAACGGCCCTCACCAATTCTACCACATGTTTCTTACAAAAAGAAGCTTCCATGACAAATGGATTCTGTACACCGCTGATCCGTTTGATCAGACGCTTGAAACATTTGGAAGTTCTCAGTCACGTCAGCTAATGGTGTTTTGCAAAAATGGCATTTCCCAGATTGTAACAAGTCACTTCCGATAGCGTATGAGTTCCCGCGTTTTATTTATGGGTTATTTTACGGCTCCCGACGGACAACAGCTTTGAATACGATCTATACAGCCGTAAAACCTCGCTAATTCATTGAGAGGTGGGTCCAAGATGGATGTTCGATTTATCATCCGTGTATTCAGGACCATTATTCACACACAATTCTAAATTGCATTCCTGATTTATAAGTCTAAATTTTAGAATGTTATACAAGGTCCTGCCTGGCTAAGTGGTAAAGTGTAATACTCCTAAACTGGAAGACTCGGATTCGAGCCTCACTGGAAGCACTGGTATTTTTGTGGGACTGTTCTTGACCCCAGCCTGCTACTGGAGGAATCCAGGCCATACATAAATATATGAGCTGCAAGTGATATGACTGATAAAACATCAGTCAATCAATCAATCAATCAATCAATTAGAAAGTTATACAATTTCTTGGCTCGTATTCACCAACTATTCTTAATAACATGAGTAATTCTCAGTTTTTTTGTCAAAGTAACGAATTCGCTGGCATACTGAACAAAATAAGCCACGCTTTGGAAAAAGGGGTTTAAATGCATCTCTGTGATGTATTATACCAAGCAAGCCATCACATAATTATCAATCCAGGAAATTGATTTTAGCAACCGACTGAGCCATGGGATTATAGAATAGTCCGTGGACATACAGAAAATTTACAAAAAGCCATGAAAAAGTTTCGACCCAGGTCAGCCTGCGCGGAAAAATCTATGTATGTGTACGAGAGATTGTGCTTTTAAGGAAGGAAGGCAGAAAGAAAGGCAGAAAGAAAGAAAGAAAGAAAGAAAGAAAGAAAGGAAGAAAGAAAGAATGAAAGAATGAAAGAAAGAAAGAAAGAAAGAAAGAAAGAAAGAAAGAAAGGAAGGAAGGAAGGAAGGAAGAAAGGAAGAAAGAAAGAAAAGATCATTTTGATTTAATAAAGAATTCCCCACTAGAACTTTAACCCGGGTGGATATTAAACCAAATGATTTATAATCAATTAACATTGATTTAACTTTGCAATCCTCCTCTCTATTCAGCATTCGCTTTATGGAGTCGAATTTCAAACACACATGCGCAGACAAAAATAGAATTAAGGTAAAATTTGATTATTACGATTAAAAGAATCTTCTCCATTGTCATTGTGTTTTTCTATACCCAACCACCTTATGTTCATGTAATGTTTTTTTTTTTAATTTTTAAATTGTTTTACAGCTGCAACACAAATTTTCTTATATCGATCGCGAGTTCGTTATGGCGATTTAATTCTTTATCACACAATCCGGCATTTTTACGACACTGAGAAAGAATGCTTTTGAAAACATTGTGGGAAAAGGAGAAAATGCTGGTTACCAGCATTTTCTCCTTTCCCCACAATGTTTTCTATCCTTCTCTAAACAAATTTTCAATGTTTAGGACACATTTATTTTGTCGTCTGCAAATGCTTTCAGTTTGGACAAGTGTAAAATTTTGTCGTTTGGTTAAGAGTTAATGAGCGTATTAAAATAAAAACTTGTGTCTAAGCTACTTCCTGTCTAACTCTTTACCAGACGACAAAATTTTAGACTTGTACAAATTGAAAGCATTTGCAGACGACAAATTAAATGTGATAGGACTTGTTTTAGAAAGGGTTGAAAACACATTGTGACAAAAGGAGAAAATGAGCATTAGAAAAAAACAACGTGTGTCTAAGTAACTTCCTGATGAAGTCTTTAACAAACGAAAATATTTTAGACTTGTCCAAATTGAAAGAATTTGCAGACGACAAATTGAAGGTGACTCAAATGATGGGACTTGTTTTAGAAAGGGGTGAAAACATTGTAGGAAAAGGAGAAAATGCTGGTTACCAGCATTTTCTCCTTTTCCCAAAACGTTTTTTTCCCTCAAGGTTGTTCAGACAATTAAATCTTCCCCCGTCATATGCAGCAAAGATAGCATTTGTGAGCAGTTTAGTGTAAGATCACAGTGCTTAAAACATGGCAGCTGATCTTAGATCAACACCGTCCATTCTGAACTACGGCTAGACTGATTTTCTAGTTTAATTACCTTTTAACCAAACGTCAAAATTTGAGACCAGTCCAACTTGAAAGCGTTTGCAGAGAAAAACATGTGGCACAAACGGCTGTATCTGCCTTTAGAACGGTAGGAAACATTGTGGGAAAAGAAGAAAATGCTGGTCACCAGTATTTTCTTCTTTTCTCATGATGCTTTGAAAAGCCTTCTTTTTAGGGGTCGTGAAACCATTGGATTGTGTGGTATAGGGTTCATACATTGTTTTTGAAATGATAGAAAACATTGTAGGAAAAGGAGAAAATGCTTGTAACCTGTATTTTCTCCTTTTACCACAATGTTTTCAATAGATTCTTCCCTTGGGTCGTTAAAACAAGGGACTGTTTGGAAAAAGATTTAAAAAAAAAAAGAAACGTTCAACAAGATGGAAAGAGCTCACAAAGAAATCTTCCAAGTAACTTGGGCATAAATATGAAGATATTAGATAGGAAAGAAAAAACAGAGTGATAAACGCCCTATCTTAGTCACAAAGCGTTCGCGAAAACCCATGCCGAAATCGAATCAGCATACTAGAGTATATAAAGCGCAATGTCGGTCGGCCTGCATGATTTGTCTGGCAGAAAACTCGTTGTAAGATAGACACACACCTGATGCACGCCCGTCTGTTTAAGCAATTACGACTTTAATGAGAGAAAAATACCGTGCCTGATGATACTAGCTGTCGACATGATGAATTTACCTCCGTCAACTGGAGAGCTGATCGGCTGTTCTAGAAATCGGATACACCCCTTTCCAAATTTCCGTTCATAACCTTAAGGCCGCTAAGCCAAGCGCGAATTGGGGCGCTTTTGCGTACAGTGTAGATCAAGATCAGACTGCACAGAAGGTGCAGTCTGATCTTGGATCTACACTGTCCGTTACAGTATTCTTTTTCTCCGTTGAAAGTAACTTTAAATTTCAATATTTGGGGTTTTACAGTTGAATGGAAATTTTCGTTTCCTTTATTTATCAGCTTAGAGAATAACAGACAACAAAGTGTGGGAGTTTCTGCATACACAACCTGTCTCCCTCAACAATGCAGCTCAGGTTCGTTGATAAAATTCAAGAATAGGCCAAAATGATTTAAAAATATATTTAAATATATGAGCCGCAACCTTGTAAAACGGGGCTTAATACATCTCCGAGATCCATCATACCATGCAAGTGATCACATATTTATGAATCTGTAAAATTCATTTTCTCTACCAACCGACTGAATCATGAGGTACAATGGTTCTTTGACATGCAGAAAATTTACCAAAGACAAAATGTTTCGGCCCAGGTCAGCCTGCGCAGACTGCGCAGGCTGACCCGAGTCGATATATTTTTGCAGATGCATTAAGCCCTCTGTTCACAGAGCATGGTTCATATCTATATGGTACAAGGAGAAATTGCTGTACGCTTTACCAAAAGACAAAGTTCTTGACTTGTGTAAATTGAACACATGTGCAGACGCCACATTTAATGTGGCTCAATCAATGACATTTTTCTTTGAAAGAGTAGAAAACATTTTTGGGACAAGGAGAAAATGCTGTATACCAGCATTTTCTCCAATTCCCACAATGTTTTCAAAAGCCTTCTACCTCAAGATCGTTAAGACTCGGTATAATGTAGTAAGAGATTAAAATGAACACAATATTAGGGGTTTTTTTTTCTATTCGGTATTAATTTATCCCGTTAATAATCTAGAATAAAACTGTTTAAAGATACATCTTTACTCGCTTTCAGCCAATTTTCAGCCAGCTTTTTACCCATTTCAACCCATTTCAACCACATTTTATGCAACTATAATTATTCTTGTGTCTTCATGCCAAATGTTCTCCTAATGGCTGTAAGAATGCACAGATCACCACGGATAGAAAATGCATTTCATGTTTTGGAGGCCTTCCAAGCTATCGCTTTCGTCATTTCCGGTTTATAATGAAAAATCCCTTGAGTTTTTCTATCCCTTGCACCATATGTATTGGTAATTTATCCATGTCCACACAGCTGAGTCATTCTACAAACTTTCAAGTTTTAACAGAGTTTTTTCCCCCCTCTCTAGCTGCGAGGATATATTTTTAAAAGTTTAAAATGGTTTGTAAATACGGGCCCTTAATTTGTATTAATTATTCTTAACGAATTCACTTTTAGATTTTTTTTTCCGCTATTTGTAACTACAAGCTGGTACTAATAGATAATGAGCTTAAAATTATAAGAATTCCTGTCTTCCTTATCTTGGGATATTTTCAAATTTAAGGATTACGACCCCTAACTCATCGGTAAATATCGTGTAACATCGACGTTTTCGTAAAGGCTATTCGGCCAATCTCGGCAGCTTCCGTCCTTTAATATGAGAGTTAGGGGCCGTAGACTCACTAACTCATCGGTAAATATCGTATAACATCGACGTTTTCGTAAAGGCTATTCGGCCAATCTCGGCAGCTTCCGTCTTTTGAGAGTTAGGGGCCGTAGACCTTCAAAAGTCAAAAATTGTATGCGAACATAACAATTTAGAGAGTGAATTTAAAGTTATGCACGAGAACTTTTTTTTCTTTTTTTTCCACAAATCCTCTTTTCATTACAATTATGCATTGGGAGTAATAAAAACCTTAGAGGTGTAAAAAATGAATGTGAATTATCTCTGCCAGGTGTCTTCATAATTTAATCTAGATTTTAAAATTCTAAAAAAGAAAAATACGCCCTATTACGGAATTTCAACTCTTTACCAATTCAAAACATTTGCAGACGACAATTTAAAAGTGGCTAAATCGATGGGATTTGTTTTTGACTGAGTAAAAAAACATTGTGGGAAAGGAGAAAATGCTGGTAGCCAGCATTTTCTCCTTTTCCCACTATATTTTCAAAAGCCTTTTCAGTTCGGTTGTGAAAACTCGGGATTGTGTGGCAAAGATTTAAGAAGGCTTTTATTTTTAATCCGTGTACAGCAAACTTTCGGAAATTAGAGGACGTAATAAACTAACGCCCACAGGCGAACTTTTACTCTTGCAGCATCCTACTTTTGCAAAACAATTGTGACATAAGGTGTGACCATGCAGCAATTCCGCCTTTTGCTACAATGTTTTAATATCCTCACTGTATTAAACGTAAATTCGTGTTGATTATTAAAAATGATCTACTTCTCCCTTCGAACTCCTCCCCAATGCCTTGCCCATCTCTCTCTCTCTCTCTCTCTCTCTTTTCTTCTTCTTCTTTCTCTTTCTGTCCATATGTTGTTAAACAAGTCCATAGTCTACCCCCTGCTGCCAGTCTATCTCCCTCTCCCTTCCTTCCCCCTCTCTCTCCCTAAAGTATTTTTTCGATTGATTGATTGTTTGGTGTTTAACGCCGTTTTCAACATTATTTCAGTTATATCGCGGCGACATATCCATGCTTTCCTGGAGTCTCTATTACCGGTACCTCGCACATTTTTCTTTCCAAGCCACTGGCTGTTTTCCCACATAACCATCGTCGAGGCAATGGTAAGCGGTGGGAGAGAAATGAATCCTGTCGCAATGACTATAATCAAACCCCAGAAAGAAATTGGTCAAGCCAGGAATCGAGCCCACGACCCCCTGTCCTCAAGTCCTGCACACTACCGACTTAGCTACTTGGACTCGGCGTTTTTTTTTCAGTTACAGTCTTAAACCTATACACGAGCATAAAGTATACGGTATAAGACTAAAAATCTACAGGCATTTCAGTGACGGTCATAAAACACTGCTAGTAATTATAATTCCACGGAACCACTCAAGTGCACGCTGCACAGTTTATGGAACGTTCTTATTTCTCGAGACTTATCCTTTCACCTGTTATTTATCTATCGAACTAATGCCACCCCAACACTTTGCCCAACTTGAACTCTTTACCAAACAACAAACTTTAGTCTAACGACGATATTATCTGTCATGTGCGATAAAAATGAGCCGAACTGTTGATGCTCCAATCGATCGCTCGCTCACTCGCTCGCTCGCTCGCTCGCTCCCTCCCTCCCTCACTAACTCACTAACTCAATTCATTCACAAGACTGGCTTGGGAAAATACGAGTAATGTACGAAGTAATGGTAAAAAAACTCCGGGAAAGAATGGACTGTTAGAACCACTTTTGTAAAATATCCATTTTGAAGTACATGGGTGAATACTAAAGGAATATAGCGAACTTGAAAATTTTGTAACAAATATCCATTTTATTACAAAAGTGGTTCTAACAATGAACATGTTCACTGGCCGCCGCGATGTAACTGAAATAACGTTGAAAACTGTGTTAAACATCATAGAAACCAAACTGCAAAGCACTTGCAGACAACAATTCGAATGTGGCTCAAATGAGGGAACAATGTTTTCAAACATTTCTCCCTCTAGGTCGCTAAAACTCGGTATTATTTGGCCTGAACACGCGAAAAGGGGCATTCGGACATTTGCGTAAAGTGTCGTCTCGGATCAGCCTGCGCAGTCCGCGCAGGCTAATCCGAAACGACACTTTCTGTTTTTATGTAATTTTCTGTTTTGCGTTAGTCTACTGTAGCACAAAATCTAACGTAGTCGTAAAGTGCCGTCTCGGATTAGCCTGCGCGGACTGCGCAGGCTGATCCGAGACGACATTTTACGCAAATGTCGGAATGCCCCTTTTCTCGTGTTGCAAGCCAATTTTGTAAAGACGTACAAATTATGTTCTACATTGCAGAAGTCGTTTGTTGTCCAGATCTGAGACATTCTTTTCAAAAAAGAAATTATTCAACGATTAATTTCTCCATTTACCACACTTTTTTTTTTATTTATCATGATTTAATTTTTCCATTGCTACATTGGTTTATATTTCTTAAGGTCTAATTTCTATCTGAATAAGTTTCAGAACATTTGTCAGAAACCCCAAGGGTCATAAAAAAAATGTTCATACGAGGTAAATGCCCTAACACTTCCCCAAAAATCCACTGTTAATTTATAAACTTCCTCAATCTTTCAGCATCCGAAAAGAAAACACTTTCTATTGTTGCAGACAGCACAGAACTAGAATCAGACTTCACAGAATGTGCAGCCTGATCTTTGATCTATACTGTACCTCCTGCTCGTTTTGACTAGCCTATAAGATAAGATCTGTATATTATTTGCAAAATCAGCCAATGCCTTGCATACTCAAGGGCTGAACTTCGGATACAGTCCTTTGAAACTCAAAAAGAGTTTCATCCCACAGGCTTGACCAAACAAGCTAAAGGTATAGATCCAAGATCAGATACCACGTTCTGTCTGGTCTGATTTTGATCCATGCAGGCCAGAAAAGCCCCCGTTTGCGCCTATGGTGTTGAGAGGATAGAGAAAGCTTAATCCATAACCTGCTATTATGTATATAACTAAAACAAAACTTTCAAGTCGATGGTAAAAACCTAAATATTGCTATTCCTATTTCAAAGTTACTCTTTTAGGGACATATATCTCCTTATAGGAGAGTGCAGATCCAAGATCAGACTGCACGTTCTGTGCAGTCTGATCTTGGATCTACACTCTCCACAACAGGTCAGTGAGTCGCGCTTAGCAGCCTGAGATTTAAAGCATGCCGGGACAGAATGCATGACGGGAAACTTTTCTCACTGATCCCAAGCAAACTAAACAAAATGTAAAAAAAAAACCCTTTATCGTGAAATTTAATGAAATGGTGTTGAAATTAATATAATGAAAAGGCGTTGAAACGTATCATAATATCTAGTAGATTTCTTGCGCAATAATTCATTTACGCATGCGTGATCCGATTATCCGGTTTGACAGAACCTGTCAGATTATGTAGTGTGAAACCGACACGTACAATGATGCATATATTACGTAATGTGTACTATGTAAAGAAATTCTTTATTCGTTTTTTACTGTTATTTCACGAGATGTTTTCAAATATGAGTTTGGGCTAGATGATCCATGTTCTGGAAAATGGGGGCCTAATGCATCTCCGTGATACATGATACCAAGCAAAGCATCACGAAACTATGGGATGTATAAAACCAATTTTGTCTAACAGTCCACTACATCATGAGGTGAGAATGACCCTTTGACACGCAGAATTGTGAGTTTTATTTCCTTTAGGGAGTCCTGCGTGACACAGCGGAAAAAAGTACTCGTGGCCTGGAGGCCCAGATTCGAGCTTCGCTGGATCCACTTGCCTTTTCGTGGGAGTGTCCTTGGGCAAGACACTGCACTGTCCAAGCCCCTTACTGGTGAAACCCAGTGTATATACATGAATACTAGTATGTGTCGCCCAGATATGACTGAAATAATGTTGAAAGCGGCGTAAAACACCATTCAATTATTTGCTGAGTGACCCCAGAGGTTGGTCACAATTACCTCTTTGTCGTCTGGTTGTAAAGGTCAAGATCAGAATGCACAAAAAGTAAACATGCAGTCTGATCTTGGATCTACACTGTCCAATTGAAAGCGGGTTTTTACAGCCAAAAACACCCTAGAAATCACAATATCTGGCTTTTCCTTTTTTCCTCTCTATTAGCTAAAAATATTAACTTTAAAGACGAAGGCTGCAAGATTGCACAGATTACGACGGATAGAAAATGCCTTGGAAGCATTCAAAGCTATCGCTGTTGTCGTGTCCGGTTTTAAATGAGGGCAAATCCCTCGTGGTTTTCTATCACTTACACCATATATATTGGTAATTTATCTCTTGTTTACACAGCTGAGCCATTCTACACACTTTCAAGTTTTAATATCATTTCTTTTTTCTCTCATGCTTTAAGGATGTACCTTTAAAGGCTATTTATCTGGCAGCCCAAGGGTTGATGACAATTACCTTTATCATTAATCGTTTATCGCCCCCACCCACATTCAATCTGTCTCAATGCCCAACAGGGTTGAAAGTTCACGGTCACGTAATTCTACCCAATTTCTTTACTTGGACAATTGTATTGTTAAACCCCAGGCTACTGAACGCAACTCAAGAACCTTTTGCGGACAGTGTAGATCAAGATCAGACTGCACAGAACGTGCAGTCTGATCTTGGATCTACACTGTCCGATAAAGAGATATCTGTTCTCCGAAAAATACCTTTGAAATAGAGTTTGGGTTTTTTTTGACGGCTTGAAAGTTTCATTTCACATATTTACCGGGATAAGGGTTAACTCTTTACCAAACGACAAAAATTTAGATTCAACTAAATTGAAAGCATTTGCAGACGACAAATTAAATATATCTCAAAAGATGATTCCTATCTTTAAAAAGATAGAAAACATTGAGGGAAAAGGAGAAAATGCTGGTAACCAGCATTTTCTCCTTTTCCCACAATGTTTTAAAAAACATTCTTCTTTAGGGTCGTTAAAAGGTGTGATTTTGTGATATAGGGTTGACCCATCACACGAAAGGCCATTTTAATAGTTTACCATACGACAAAATTTTAGACTTGTCTTATTTGAAAGCACTTGCAGACGACAAATCCAGTGTGGCTGAAAGTTTGAAAGTTGTCTTTGAAAGTGCTGAACACATTGTGGAAATAGGGGATATAGGAAAAATGCTGGTTAACAACAATTGCCCCATTTTCCACAGTGTTTTCAAGTGTCTCCTTCTTCGGGGTCACCGACGCCCCGGTAGCTCAGACGGAAGCGCTCAAGACTTGAGAATAGGAGGTCAATGGTTCGAATACCCAGCTTGGCCGATTTCTTTCCGAGGATTGATGATAGTCATTGCAACAGAATACAATGATTCCTCTCTCACCGTTGATCATGGTTGCGACGATGGTTAAGTGGGAAAACGGCTTGAAGAGAATATTGTGCGAAGTACATGTACTTGTAAAAGTTACTCCTGCAAAGCATGGATATATGCACTGACCGCCGCGTTATAACAGAAATTTTGTTGAACGAGGCGTTAAACACAATACATGTACAACCTTTATCATGGCGAAAACCTACTTATTCACGTTTCCTGCACTTCACCAGCACTAGGCTGGGGCTCTGAAGTGTCGTGCTCGAGCACTCTCTCACGAAAAGCCCAGTGCTTCCAGTCAGGCTCGCACCCGGGGAATCCAAGTAACGGGTCCTACACTTTACCAGTGAGCCACGCAAGATCCCTACCATACCTACTGTGACACGGAAGACCACTACCAATTCTTGTTTGCTAAGGGATCAAATAGCGTGAGAGTTTATGGTCAATAGTACAGTGAAGAAATTCCATATGCAAATAATTCAGGCTATTGTATTGCTTTTAACATTAAGTTATTGGTTCCCTTCGGTCTGACCCTTCACCTTCATTGATGGCAATTTCAGTTACTTTTAGTGGACAGTAAAGATTATTCAAGAGCAGTTTTCATCTAAACCAAATGCCGCAAATTTTTAGTTTCATGTTCATTTACACCCCCCCCCCTCTCTCTCTCTCTGTCTGTCTCTGTCTCTCTCTCTCTTTCTCTCTCTCTCTCTCTCTCTCTGCCCCCCTCCCCCCCCCCCAAAAAAAACAACAAAGAAAAGGCAAATGGTTTTTTTTTCCCAATAAATAAAAATCCAAAATTTTCGGTAATTTTTTGCCATAATACATGTACCCATGTGTAATTTTCGGCGTTATTTTAACTAACATGTGGTGACGAGCAGAAGGAACCAAAAGTAAAGTCTAGTTTTCCATCCACAATTCCAGGTACGTTTTTTACCTGTAAACACGTGCATTTTAATTATCAGTCTTTAGGCTATTCTGCAGGACTCAATGCGTTTTTGCAGACAGTATAG
Source organism: Hippopus hippopus (assembly GCA_946811185.2). Lineage (NCBI taxonomy): Eukaryota > Metazoa > Mollusca > Bivalvia > Cardiida > Cardiidae > Hippopus > Hippopus hippopus. The sequence continues at coordinate 2,738,291 of OX328108.1, read as the reverse complement.
AACAAGATCACAATGCACAGAACGTAAAGTCTGATCTTGGATCTACATTCCGATATGACGATTTATTATCCGATGAACAGATAATCGTATATCACAATATTCGAGTTTTTTTTATTTTTATGAAAATGTGTCCGTTTTACCCTTTACCAAACGATCCTGTATTTTAACGACTGTGTGGAAGAAGACTTTTGAAAACATTGTGGGAAAAGGAGAAAATGCCGGTAAACAGCATTTTCTCCTTTTCCCACAGTTTTCTAACCTAAGGCAAATCAAATCATTCCAACCATATTTGATATGACCCTTACGAAAACTCTTAATTCGGAGAATCCCTATTTTTTTTTTTGGCAAAGAGGTAATATATTTAGCGCTTTCAGAATTAATCTACTAAGTGTACAAAAATCACGTGACTACAGTTTTTTCGGGCAAAGGGTAAAATTGACTGTTTTATGCGTTCCGGATTTGTATTGGTCGTCTATGAATAAATTCGTCTCGCAAGGTTTACTATCGATTGAAAAAACGCTAGGGTAATAAATTTGCAATCATAAACTATTGATCATTGGTAGAGATCTTGATGTGGTTTAGGTCTTTTGAAAGGAGATTGTTAGCGCGGAGCTGTACAAATGATTGCCCCGTACGTTGAATAGGCCGCTCGTCAGATAAATACATGTATTGTAGCGTTGTTAGACTAGTTTTTACCCTTTACTTTGGTTGATTGTCACGACGTTTTTCGACATTATTTCAGTTATAACGCGGCGATCAACGCATTTTTCCATGCTTTCCTTGAGTTTCTTCCACCAGTACTTCGCACAATATTCTTTCCAAGCAACTGGCTGCTTTTCGACGTATCCATCGTCGAAACACGGATCTTTGGTGAGAGACGAATAAATCCTTTCACAATGACTATTATCAATCCTCAGGAGGGGTCCTGCTTGGCTCAGTGGTAATATGTAAGACTGGTGACCTGGCGGTTCCGGGTTCGAGCCTCACTGGATCCACTGGGTCTTTCGCGGGAGTGTCTCCTTGGGCAAGACAACCCAGAGCCCTAGCCTAGTACTGGTGAAACCCAAGAAATAAATGAGTACGTGAGCTGTTGCCGTGGTATGACTAAAGACTAAAATAATGTTGAAAGCGGCGTGAAACACAATTCAATCAATCAATCCTGGGAAGGAAATTGGCACAGCTTTGGGTTCGCACCAGTGACAACGCAGTGATTTGACCTAACCTATTAAAACAGCGGTCAACTCTAATACAATTAATACAATCAGCCAAGATTTGACAAAGTAGGGAAAGTTGCATAAAGAGAACATGAATGAACGTGTATGAAGGTTTAGTTTCCTCATCCATTTGACATTGCAGCAGTTTTGTCAATATTTGCACGTAGTAACGTTTAATCAATCCTTTACCAGACGACAACATTTAGGCCTTGTCCAAATTGAAAGCGTTTGCAGACGACAATTTCAATGTGGCTTAAATGGTGCAATCTTGCTTTGATAGGGTAGAAAACATTGTGGGAAAAGGAGAAAATGCTGGTTACCAGCATTTTCTCCTTTTTCCACAATGTTTTCAAAAGGCTTCTTTCCCAGGGTCGTTAAAAGTCGACATTGTGGGATAAAGTGTTAATTAAACCCTTGTCGTCATATCGACCCTTCACAACCGAAATAAGGGCTGGTTTGTGTGTGAAGTGTTTTACGCCGATTTCAACAATATTTTAAGTATATCACTGAGGCCTGCACACCTATCCATGCTTTCCTGGAGTTGCTTTTACCAGTACTTCGCATAATATTCTTTCTAAACCATTGTCTATTTTCCCCCACATAACTGTCGTCGAAACGATTATCAGCGGTGAGAGAAGAATGGATCCTCTCGCGAAAACTACCATAAACCCTCGGAAAGAAATTTGCCAAGCTGAGGATTCGAACAAGCGACCCCAGGGTCTCCAATCCTGTATGCTACCGACTACACTACCGGGCTCGGCATCCAGTACATGGGTCCTGTGTGGCTCTGTGGTGAACTGTGGGATTCGTAACCTGCGGGCCCCAAAGTCGACTTTAACTCAAAGCACTGGGTTTTTCATGGTAGTGTCCTTGAGCAAGTGTCTTCAGAGCACTAGCCTAGTTCTGGTGAAACGAAGAACACAACAAGACATGGAATGTGAGATTGGTAAAAAAAAAATCTTCTACAACACATGTGACCATATTTGTGAACATATTACGGTGCCCAACGCTTTTTCAAAATTCTTAACACATAGTATACAATAGGCTAGTTGTGCAAATACCCTAATTATACAAAATCTTTGTGCACCAAGAGACACTTTTGTTATAATTACAGATTACAATGGCGTTCCGATCTACATGTACTTAAGTTTTTACCCTTTTCAAAACCATCAGTTGATTTTACGACCATGATGGCTTGTGAAACAAGAGCACCTGATGCGGTAGCCAAAGCTTGGCTGCAGTTGCACGATTTTCGGTGAAATTTCCAGGCCGGAAAAGGGGGCATAACTGTGTCAAAAAACCCTTTGATAGATATCTGCCCTTATTGAATGGGGTCCATTTTGAAAGTTGATAACTTGTCCAATTTTGAAGTATATATCTTCAGTAATAACAGAGATAATATAAAATGTCAAAGGTCAAAAATTCTAAGCCGGAAAAAGGGGTATAACTGTGTAAAAATATTTTGATGGTTACTTGTCCCTGTTGTACGGATTCCCCTTTTGATAGTTAACGAATTTGTCCGAGTTTGAAGTAAATATCTACAGTAATAATATAGCGATATTATAAAAAGTTAACGCTTTTGCACCATCACGATGACGACGATGCAAACGACGACGACGCCAGGTCTACGACAATACCTCGACGTTTTCCTCGAAAACAGCCTAGCCAAATACATTATATGGGTATAGGAAGACTTTGCAGATATGCAGCGTTTTCTCCTTTTCGTAGAATGTTTTCTATCCCTCCGCTAAGGACAAATCCCATCATTTCAAATATAGACTCAATATGTCGTCTGCAGATGCTATCAAATTGGACAAGTCTAGAATTTTGTGGTCAGGTATTGGGATGACATTACAAAGGACATTCTTGGTCAAACACAAAAACCTTCACATGCGATTCCAATGCTGTTTTTGTTCCAATCTTTTACAAAACAGCAGACAGAGTAGATCAAAGATCAGACTGCAGACTGAGCTTGACCTACACTGTGCCGCAACAGCAACGTAAAGCGTGCCGAGAGTTCCTATGAAAAACTCTTAAAACAGACATAAAAACTTTAGACTTGTCCTAATTGAAAGCATTTGAAGACTACTAAATAGGCGTATTTGACATGATAGAATTTGTTTGTCAGAAAACTTCGTGGGAAAAGGAGAAAATGCTGGTTAACCAGCATTTTCTCCTTTTCCCACATTGTTTTCAAAAGGCGTCTTTCTCAGAGGCGTTAAGACCCGTGTTTGTCCTGAAAAGTGTTAATTATCGACTCGGTCTCGCATACATCACTCGGCTGTCATCGCAGAAAAATATCGGAGAAAAGCGGAACAACGCGGAACGATTGCCTTGGAAACTTAACCCATAGGCTGCTAAGCGCGACTCGGAGACCTTTTGCGGACGGTGTAATTCAAGATCAGACTGTACAGAACGTGCAGTCTAATCTTGGATCTACACTGTCCGATAAGGAGATATTTCTTCTCCACAAATAACTTTGAACGAGCAACATTTGGGTTTTTTCTATCGACTTGAAGGTATCATTTAACTTATACAGCAGGATAAGGGTTAATCAGTCCGTGCATTTATCCTGTATACGTATGTATGTCTGTGTGTCTGTGTGTCTGTCCGTCCGTCCGTTCGCCACCTCTCTCTTTGTACAGTATAATGCAGTGCTATTCCATTCCATTAAGCCACCTTTCCACGACGTCTTATCTCGCCGTCATAATTTATTTTATTTGAGTTATGCTCAGTGATGCTTTATACCAAGTCATTATATTATCACGGATTAAAAAAAAAATCAATTTTGTCTATCAACCGACTGAATCATGAGGTAAAATGGTCCTTGTACATATAGAAAACTTACCAAAGTCAAAAAGTTCCGACAAAGGTCTGCCTACGCAGACTGCGAAGGCTGACCTGAATCGGTGTTTTTTGCAGATACACTAAAAGCCTTTTTCACAGAGCATGGTGTGAGCGATACAGAGAGACAGACAAAGAGAGAGGGGGGGAGAGAATGGGGAGAGAGAGAGAGACAGAGACAGACAGACAGAGACAGCCAGAATCAGAGACAGAAAGGGGGGGGGGATTGAACTTTACACTCCCTTGTAATAGCCTAAATAATGAAAATTCACGAACACGATACTAGTTTCTCACGAAATATCGAAAAATCAGAATTCATAATGCCTGTTCCCTTTTTATCAAAGTACGGAGAGCACTGAGAAACACAAATATGTTCACGGTATGCCATAACAATTTCAATCAGTTGCAGATTATAATATTTCACTACGGCTAAACATGTGTTTGGAAATTCCACGGATGATGTAAGCGATTTATTCTTCATCATCGCAATACGTTTGGTTAACAACAACACATCTTCCGCTTTCGGTTTTCAAGCGGAGCATTGCATGCTAAAGCCAAAATGAAAAAAAATATGAGCCATGCTCTGTGATAGGGGGGTTTAATGCATCTGTAAAAAAATTAACCTTTGTCAGGCTGTGCAGTCGGCACAGGCTGATGTGGGTCAATACTTTTTGCTAAAAGGACAATTCTACATCCAGATCCACTACACTGTTAGAATAAATTGATTTTATTGATCAATAATCATGTGACGACTTCTTGGGTATCATGCGTTACGGAGATGCATTAATTCCCCAACCCCCCATTGCCACAGCATGGCTCATATTGTAAATGAACGTATTTACACATCGTGCATAATCATATCAGTAATTACGCATGAAAATAGTGCACCAGTGAATTATTTCATAAAGTATGAATATGTTAATTCCAATACTTTCAAGATTTATGTTGAAATGCTATGAAAGGTGTAAACGATTTATTTTCTATCGCGGCACTATATCTTGTTGGTTGTTATTTGCCTGACACTTCCGGGTTTGTATACCGGAATATAATACACTGCTCAAAAAATTAAAGGAACATATGTCCTCGATTTTGATCACAAGATAATTTTTTCAGTACAGGACAATGCAAATAATTTTCTGCTCGTAAGTTCATTCAGTCTGAATACTGTAAAGTGTCAGAATAGACAAAACTATGTGGTTTGCACAAAAGATGTATGGGCTATGCCTGTAAAAGCCGTCTTTTTGATATGCCACACAGGCTTTTAAGCGAATCTGATGTCATTTTTTCTCCCCGTTTTCCTCTCTCATTAGATTTGACATAAATATCAACGAAAGATTGGAGAAATAGGAGTTGTTTAACAAAAGAATAAGGAAAACAAATTTCCTGGTTTTCTTCTTAAAATGGTTTACCAGCATTTAAAATCAAACACACAAGAAAAGTATTGAGCCATTTTGTCTTGTAAGAATGTAAGTTGATGGTATTCAGAGCACTAAGACTAAGTCTTTAACAAAATGAAAGATTTGAATTTCGGTACATGTGTGTTCCTTTAATTCTTTTGAGCAGTGTATATGAAAACGCCATATTTTCAAGCGTCAGACTGTATTAGGAGATTACTATCAGTATAACGTGTATGAAGATTGATAAAACATTGTATCGTCATATTTTGTATGCATAATATATTACACGACTTCAAAGATTTATTTAGGACGTGATATTTTCGCATGTTAATATATATTCAAAGTTTATTTGTTGATCTTTTATACTGATAATCGCGTCTCAGTGCAGATCGTATCGGACAGTGTAGATCTAAGATCAGAGTGCACATTCTGTGCACTCTGATCTTTGATCTACACTGTTCGATAACTTATGTTTTTTCAGATTAAAAAAAGAACTTTGGAGCTTTGAAACAGGCTCAAGTACATAAGCGAACTCTGAAAATGTTAACACGTTATATTAAATATACAAAAAGAAATTGTCCTATACCATTCACCAAAAAAAAAAAAGCCTGCAGTACTCTTCAAATGCGACCTTTTCGCCTATATCAGTCTGAGAAATATTGGAGATGTGGGAAAAATCAATTTCTTTGATCAGGCAATTATTCCATATCCGACGATGATTTCAGTACATTACAATATACATAAAAGTACATATTTTTCTTTATTAAACTCCTAAAATGTCATTGGCTTTGTGTTAGGTTTTTCAATCTACTATATGTCATTGAGGTTTTTTTTTTTAAAATTAACTTTTATATGTCATTGGCTTTGTGTCACTAAGTCTTCGTTTAACAGGCATTTTTTTTTTGTCTAAAAAGTCTAAAAATAAGCTCACACAGTTCTGAGCTCACGCTTTCAACACCAAATACAATGTACATGTAGATTTACATGTATTCTATATAAACTCGACTTGTTTTCGAAGGCGGGAAAATACAATCCACTGAAACTCAGACAGATATTTTTGACCAAATAAGCGGACGGTATAGATCCAAGATCAGACTGCAAGCCAATGGAGGTGCCAGATCTAATTCGCCGTTTACTGAGTGCTTACAGCATAAAAAAAAGGGGGTTTTATAAAAACTTAACAACAAATCATCTTAGAAATTAAAATATTGGAGTCAAGAGAACATAAAGATTTTGGATGCGCCAGGAATCCTAACAACCCTCTTGATTTTCTAATAAAAAAATCCCGAGCCACATAAATTCAAATTCAGTTCAATTCAAAATACTTCATTAAGTTGAAATCCTTCTAACAATAACTATATGAGCATCACTAACATGATTCCATATTCATTTATACGACGACGAGGGGTTTCTTTTTTTAAAGTTGGGGTGACTGGATTAGCAAACGAATAATTTTCATGAAAAATTGATAAATAAAATGCTGGTGAATATTTTCTCCTTTATCTATTTTTTTTAACTTTTTGATAGAAAAATCGTACAATTTGAGCGAAACTTAAAATTTAAACTGTCTTCTGCAAATGCATTTGACGCAGGAAAACCTAAATTTTGTCAAATGGCAAACAGTTTTTGTTTTCCCTCCGGAATGTTAAGGGTTATTTCAAGCAGGAAAAAATCCAGAAAAAAAATTAGTTTAATGTGGCTTCAACAATAAAAGTGCAGTCTCGTTTCTGGAAATTAAAACCTGCAATCGTCGATCTCGTGCGCTGGTTTTTTTGTTTTTCAATCACGTGACTGCAGAATTTCGCAATTCGATTTTCCTCCAATCCTCCCCAATATTTTTTCTAATCACGTTGGGTATGTATTTGGACGATCATTCAGATATTTCAAGCGTGTTTGTAACCAATTCTTTCTTACTGAAATAACGGCGGGGGAAAAAAAATCCAAGATATATCGTGAGCTCGACAAATATCAACCATTTACAATAATTTGCACAATCCCCGGTGTCAACGACCCTGAGAAGAAGACCCTTGAAAACATCCCGGGAAAAGGTAGCCAGCATTTTCTCTTTTGCCCACAATGTTTTCTACCCTTTCAAAGACAAGTGAAATCATCATAGCCATAAATCATTATAACTGGCTTGCAACACGCGAAAAAGGGCATTCGGACAATTGCGTACAGTGTCGTCTCGGATCAGCCTGCGCAGTCCGCGCAGGCTTATCTGAGACAGCACTTTACGACTACATTAGATTTTGTTCTTCAACAGACTTACGCAAAACAGAAAATTACATAAAAACGGAGAGTGTCGTTTCGGATTAGCCTGCGAGGACTGCACAGGCTGATCCGAGACGACACTTTACGCAAATGTCCAAATGCCAATTTTCGCGTGTTGCAGGCCATATTGTTTTACTCAAGACATAGCGATTGCAAATTTCGACAAGTCTATAATTTTCCCGTATGGTAAAGAAAGATTAAACATCAAATATTAATCCCTCAATATGTACCAGTATAAATATTCATATTCCAAATAAACCCATCCTCGGAACCCAGGTTTGAAGCATTACTTTACTCTCCATGCATCACCCCTGGGAAAATTGACAAGCAAATCGTCGTTTCTTATGAATATTCATATGGTCGGGAAGTACCCTAATAGCCAATCGAAAGATTGATAACATAATGATACTCTCTTGTAGAGAGGATAATTTCATTTCTTCCGTTACTAAAAATAACCCTAGAAAAAACCCGAGGTTCTCAACAAATATAGCGGCCGTCGGCGTGCTTGTCTCCTGAGAGATATGCTCTTCTGCAATACAGGGACGACACTATCGATCTTTATGTAAGATTTTAACCGACAATCTTTCGGTGTTGCGCCGAAAATCTCTTTTAAACGTTTCTCGTTTGTGGTGTTGATGGGCGCCGCCATATTTAAAGTATCGCTAAACTTATTTGCATCGAATGATGTGATTGGATATCGACAAGTAAAAAATAGAAATGACGGCGTATTTGTGACAAAAATAGTTTAAATTTTCTCAAAGAAAAACTGAGATCACCAATCAGAATGCTTCATGAACAATTCATGAGAACGAGGAAACGCCAGCGAAATAACCCAGGGGCGATTAAAAAAAGAATCGAAACTGGGTCACCGAGGATGAAATAAACCAAGCAAAGATTCTCTAAGTCTAAATATACGACCCAATTAAATGCAGTTTTAAGGTTGCTTATGTCCTGAATGTATCAAAACAGCGGTCAGTGTAGTGCAGTCTGATCTTTATCTACACTAACCGCAACGGGCAACTAAAGTAGTGAAAGGCGCTTTAGTCATTAACCCGTTACCAAAGGACAAAATTTTAGACTTGTACAAATAGAAAGTATTGCAGACGACAAAGAAAATGTGACTCAAATGATGGAATTCGTGCGTAATAGGGCAGAAAGCAATGTGGGATACTATTATTTTTTTCTTTTTCCCACAATGTCTTTTTTTAATGGCCATCTTTTTAGAGCCGTCAAAACATGGGATTTTGAAGTAGAGGGTAAAGCATCCGGTAAGTCACCACCTAATTCAGGATCTTTTTCTATTCCATTCAAATTATTTTGTCTGAGAAACATTTAGATGTAACACTGAACAAAAGAAACCCCGACGGCACCTAATCAATCATTGATAACATACAAAAGACAGAGCTCCAGATAGAGGGAGTGATTTTGATTTCAAAATTGAAAATATTAATCATTCTCCACTAAACCCTATGTTATGGGTACTCATTAGAATCGTCTCATCGAGACGATTCTAATGAGTACCCACAACATAGGGTTTGGAAGAGGAGCAATGGATTTAGAATACCATCACTCTCTCTAATCTGGAGCTCTGAAAAGAGTTTCTCTTCTAGAAAGATAAGAAGTTTGTGCATGTTGGAATGCATTTATTCAACCTTATCCCATTTTAGACACAAGCCAGAGTTTTAACGACCCTGAGTAAGAAGGCTTTTGAAAACATTGTGGGAAAAGGAGAAAATGCTGGCATTTTCTCCTTTTCCTATAATGTTTTCTACTCTTTAACAGACAAATTCCACCATTTAAGCCACTTTTTATTTGTCGTCTGCAAATGCTTTCAATTTGGACCAGACTAAAATTCTGTCGTTTGCAAAAAGCGTTAAATTCTTATGTACTATTCTAAATGAATGAAAAAATATGATTATGTAAAACAAGTAAAAGAAAGCACTGCGCCATAAGGTCATTTTCTGCTAAGATTCTGTGCGTTTTCAGTTTTACTAACAACTTAAGCCTCGTTTTGGACACACGTCCGGAATTACTCCTCGCGATTGTGAAAGGTCCTATTTAACGCATCTACAAATGACAAATCTGAAACTGGTATAAACGATCGTAAGTTCTTTGAGTGATGGGTCGAAAACTTTCAGGGAAAAAGGAGAAAATGCTGGTTACCAGCATTTTCTTATTCTCCCATAACACACGTATTTTCAAAAGTTCTCTCCTCCTTAAGAAACCCAAGGGATTTGTCTTCGATTTAAAACCGTAAACGACAACAGTGTTTCTTCCCTTGATGGCCCCAAAAGAATGAAATGCATTTTCTATCGGTTGTAATCTGTGCCACCTTGCAACCGTCAGGGGCAACATTTGGTATGAAGATACAAGAATGATTATAGTTTTATAAAATAAAGATGAAATGGGATTAAAAACTTGCTAAATACGAGTAAAGATGTATCCTTAACCACGGCGGGGTCACGGAAATCGATTATCAACGACAACAACAAGTACAGCCAAGTTAATTCACATCTATCTATCTGTTGGTGAAAACTGCACACGAATTTGATAAATCACGACAAAAAATGAATTTACAAACTGTTTGTCAATGAAAATGAATTAAGAAAGATTTCGATTGAAAAATACTACTATTCCTTTTTATAGTGGAGTCTTATAATTTTACAAGCAGTAAAGCGGTTTATTTCCGGGGAAGAAATGTAAGGCGTATAATCAATCACCCATCGCATTATTTTCCACTGGGTGGCATTTTTTAAATACATACCTATCTAATTTGGACATTTTTTTGGCACAGAACCGGAATACTTTTCAAAGTGACAATCGATTCAGCGGATTGCAAATTTAAATATACGTTTATTCTAAACAACGTTAACCTGGCGATTCTTCCAGTCATGGTTAGCTACCATGTAACCTTTGCACCAGTCATTTATTAACGCTGCCCCTACAGGCTTGGGAAACAGCCCCGATATAAGCCAAGACATTTCTTGTTTTCAATTCTGTGGAAAAACCCTGCACAAATCCTACTTTCCCTAAAATCTATATTTTGGAAACTGTATTCAAAGATTTGCGGTAAATAATGATATTTGTATTTTTCCCGTTTGAGAATTATTTTTTTAAAAAATGTGGAGCGAAAAACATACTAGATTTTTCAAAAGACGTATTTTTTATGGCCATTTTCTGCTTTGCTACGTTTTTAGCGGTACAGTTTTAATTTACACACCGCGTATTAATATTTATCCTTTCACAGGATATAGTGATGCATCACTGCAGACAGGTCTAATCTTCGAAGAATATGACATGCGCAGACAATGTCACCCATCGTACTACAGCATTTGATCAACGGATCACCCGAGGATTGCCGAATATCATTTAACCACACAAATATCAGACGCAATTACGTGCATTGTACTTTTTTTTTCTTTTTCCTTTAAAATCTGATCAAATGAAATTATTCTGTCAAATAACTCGCGTCAAAAAACGTCATTTTTATCAGACAATTTATTGATCAAAAACCTGGGACAGTGACGAAATCCTCTCACATCAGACAATGTAACCCTTAGGCCGTCAAGCCTATCTTTACACCCCTAAAGCACCTTTCATAACTTTCCATTGCCTTTGGGGCCAGCGTAGATCAAGATCAAACTGCACAAACTGTGCAGTTTGATCTTTGAACTACACTGTCCGCTGTGTAAATGCATATACATTCTTAAACAAATGCGACCTCAAAATTGGATTGGGTTCGTTCGGCGGTCAAAGGATTCATATTTCTGCGGACAAAGTTGCTCGACCAGGAGCTTTGAGATCCAAACTCAGCAACTTTCGACGGCTGAAAATTCAATCAACTGAAACTCTTAAAGATTGTTTATCTCATAGGCTTCACTAGGCAAGCAGACGGTATAGATCCAAGATCAGACTGCACGTTCTGTGCAGTCTGATCTTGAACTATACCGTCCGCAATAGTCCCTATATCCACCTCCAGCGCTGAAAAGGCTGAAAGACGAATTATAATTTGATGGACATTTCGGATATCTTTACCGATAAGGAAATGAATTCTCGACTAGAATGACATTAATATTGTTTTCAGTTTATTATGCGGGTCAAAAAGACGGAGCAAAAGGAACATTCCAAGCTGGAGGCTTTGTTGCAGAAACATGAGGAGACTCTTGAGATGTTGAGACGAAAGATAACAAAGGAGTGAGAGAGTAGGATATATTAAAGATACTAGTACATCTATACTCGTTTTCAGACAGTTTTCAGCCAGCTTTTAACCCGTTTCATCCTTATTTTATGAAACTATAATCATTCTTGTATCTTCATACCAAATGTTGTTCCTGATGGCTGCAAGATTGCACAGATTATGACGGATAGAAAATGCATTTCATGTTTTAGAAGGCTTTTAAAGCAATCGCTGTTGTCGTTTCCGGTTTTGAATGAGGTCAAATCCCTTGTGTTTTTCTATCCCTTACATCATATTAGTAATTTATCTATGTGTACACACTTTCAAGTTTTAACAGCGTTTTTCTCTCTAGCTGTAAGGGTGTATCCTAAATTAAGTCTGGGAATATTAAGCAATCTAGGACATACAGTGACGCAAAGCACAAATTAGACCAACAAACAGAGAAGACATAAAGACTGATAGACAAAACATGAAATGAGAACAGCAGCTTACTTTAACTCTTCACCAGAGATACGATACCGAGTTTTAAATAAACCGACTCTGAAAAAGACAGTTTCTGAAAGGTTTGTGAAAAAAAAAAAATGGGGAAAAGGGGTGAAAATGCTGCTTTATAACATGCATTTTCTCCTCTATACGCAATGTTTTTTCCTGCTTGAAAGACCAATTTCAGCTGTTAACTCTTTACAACACAATCCCGACTTTTAACGACACGAGAAAGAAAGCTTTTGAAAACATTGTGGAAAAGAAGAAAATGCTGGTAACCAGCATTTTCTTCTTTTCCCACAATGTTTTCTACCCTTCTCAAAACAAATTTCAATTTTCAAGTCACCTTTATTTTGTCGTCTGCAAATGCTTTCAATTTGGACTAGTCTAAAATTTTGTCGTTTGGTCAAGAGTTAAGTCACGTTTACTCTGTTGTCTGCAAATTGCTCTCAGAATGGACAAGTCAAACATTTATCATCTAATAGTCAAGAGTTAAGTCATGGACGCTGTTAAATCCACGGTCATCAGCATTGCGCGCTCTTCCCCCTCCCCCCTCTCTCTCTCTCTCTCTCAAACACACACACAATATAATACTAGCACATGATTGGCTAACTTTAACCATGTGATCAATGACAACCAATGAAAAGGTAACTTACATGTGTGTAGACATTCCGTTATCGTGGTCGCGTCGATGTAGTATCCACCACAAAGAACACAAATTAAATGCGGATTCACCTCTGAAACACGCAGGCGTTTCCGCTTTTGTATTGTGGGTAATTCCATTCCCAACTGAAAAGACAGAAAGTATATCACTAAAATGTGTGTCTCTTAAATTATCGATTTATAACCTGCAATGTACATGTAATAAAGTTTCAACACCGTCGATTACACGCACTCATGATTCAAAGTCAGTTGCGACTTATAATAAAACGATTTGTTCCAATATCACCGATTAGGCCCACATGCATTTAGATTGGTCATAAACCCGTTTACATTTTAACAACCCGCCTCCAAAGCGACAAACTTCATTTTCTTTTTCTTTTAAAACTCTGTCACTGCCAAAAGAGTCTAATAGGGATCTTTATTACAATTCAACTTAAAAACAGATATGATTCTGTCATATTCTATAATCAATTAGATCTAGCGTAGGTCTAAGATCAGACTGTAGATCTACGTTCTGTGCAGACTGATTTTAGTCTATACCTACGGGAGAAGTTATTTATGTCGCAAATAGATCTAGCAGTAAAAGATTTCAGGAAAAAGTCGATTCCTGTTCCCTTTTGGTAAACTGGTAGATTTAGTTTATAAAGTAAACAACAGCAAATATCAGTCACATATTTCCGCATAGGTCTGCCATGTACATTGCTTGTTCATTTCAAGATTACGTCTTTATGAGGTCATTAATGACGCATTATTTGAAAACGCGGCGTCTGTGACCTTTATTCAGTGCACAAGTGTGAGGATACATGTCGGATATCAAAATTCGCAGAGTGATAGAAAGTGATAGAAAAGAAATAAAGGTTTTGAAGAAATCTGAAGGAGCGGAACAAAATATGTAAGGCAAGGAATCATGGACTTCCGTCGTTTTTTAAGCTTAAAATATAAAATGTCGTGAAAACGATATTTAAAGAGATTGTGTAACAAATGAAAATAGATCTACAGTTGGAACCAAAAGAAGGCGAAATACAAAATTTTAAACTCATTCAGTTAAGACTCTTCATTTTCGAAGCATTTGCAGACGTCAAAGTAAATTTGACTTAAATTATGAGATTTGTATATGAAAAGGAAGAAAACATCTCGGAAAAAGAGGCAATACAAGTAACCAGAATGGGAAAATGTTGGTAACCACAACCTCTCCGTCATAGTCGGTAACTGAATTCAGGACAGTTTGGTGAACTGGTAAAGGGTAAAAGGCTTGTAAACAAGTGAAGTAAATTATCTAAGTGATTTTTTTATTACTGGATGCAAAATACTATAGATCTTATCCAAAATCGTGGTCTGAGAAATATAGGCAAAGGAACAAAACCAACAAACGGTTGATCATGAACGAGAGTCAACACAGGAAGTCTTACTAGGACATCGTTACTCGATATATCCGGAATCTGCATAGAAAGCTACCAACACATTGAACTTGGACAACTGACCATTCTTCAGAGCTACGGATATATACCAAAATATCGAGGTAAGTGTTTTTTTGTTTTACTTCTAATCGAATTTATTGTATTTGGAGCAGTCACAGGTAATCGAAACAGGACAGTATACCTGTACACGCGTGCGTTAAGAGGCAGCGTTTCCGTCTGCATAAAAACCAAACATGAATAGTTTACTCCCGATGCGATAATAACCGACAATGACATTTATTGTTTTCTCTCTTGAGACATACCGCTTCTGATATTGCGAAATGCTGACAGAAATTATATAGATAGATTTCTTCTTTCTTCGGGCAAAAAATCCAACATAGACCTACATAGTTTAAAAAAAAATCAATTATTTTGGAAGACATGTATTGAAAATACTGCCGAAAACAGAGCATTTTGCTTGTAACAGAACGTTCAGAAAACCTTACTTACGAATACATGTAGATGTAAATATAAAAAGTCTCGCACTTGTGAGGTAATGGATGAAAACGCCCATAGGTCAAAGATCCCTAACTTTCTCTTCCCCCCCCCCCCCTTTCCAACCCTCAATCTTCGCGTGACAATGTCCCACTTTTCACAGAGGCAGACCGATAAATATGTAACTTATTTAAATGATGATTTTCAAAGTGAATTTCGTTGCGAAGAATAGATGAATTCTGTACATCGTATTTTTGTGGTGTCAGATATTGATACTTTTCTACATACACTAGCATTCGATTGGCGATCGATCTATTTGACATTTAATAGTGTCAAATAGCAAAATCGCTCCTTTTTCAGTCTTTTTTTTTTTTCACATTTATCATAGGGTTTTCCAGTGTGTCAATCTGATAATCAATTACTTGTTAACAATTTCTGCTACTAAGTTTTAGAGCTTTCAAGTGTTACAAAAGAAGACTTGTAAATGAGCCATGCTCTGGCAAAAGGGGGCTTAATGCATCTCCGTAATCCATCACACGAAACAAGACTTTACATACTTCCCCTTTTTTTAACAATCGACTAAATCATGAGGTAGACTGGTTCTTAGACATACAGAAAATTGACCAATAGCGAAAAGTGTCGGCCCAGGTCAGCCTGCGCGGACTGCGCAGGCTGACCAGAGTCGATACTTTTCGCAGATGCATGAAGCCCCCTTTTCACAAAGCATGGCTCAAATGTACAACATGTGACCAACTTAGTAATCCCCGAGCTCTGTCTACGCTAAATAATGCTTTTACGGACGAAGATGATCAAAACCCTAGGGTTTGATCTACACTGTCCGTTATCTATTTCTAAACGTATGACCAAACATATCTTCATTTGCAGTAAAAAGCAAACGAGATCAAGTCATTGGGCAACGTGCATTTGGGCTTAAGACAGACACACTGTGGACAATGATGGCAAAAAATAACACAGACCTTTAAAAAGGGGGTTTTATGTATCTGCAAGTATCGACCAATGTCAGTCCGCGCAGGATGACCTGTGTCGAAATATTTTGCTTTTGGTAAATTTTCTGGATATCAAAGGATCATTCCATCTCATAACTCAGTTGGTTGTTGGACACAATGGATTTTTGTAATCCATAATTATTTGATAACTTGCTTCACATAATGAATCATGGAGATGCGTTGAACCTCCCTTTGCCAGCACATGGTTCAATAGTATTTGGCCGAGTTTCTTGACCAGATAAAACATCCTATTTTGGTTTACTGTTTCGTTGCTAACAAACTCAATTAAAAACTAAAGAAAGTCTTTTACACGGCCTTTGAAGTTAATGGCACATTAAACGATATTAACAAAAACATCGATGAATACACAGAAATGTCAATGACAGTTCATTTCGCACCCGCTTGCTTTTGTGTGCAGACTTTCGGACGGTGCTGCTATTCGGATAAACGGTAACAAAAGGCTACATATTTGTATCTCTATATAGCGATGAGATGGTAAGACTCGGATTATCTTGACAACTTTAAACGCAAACAACGTCATTAGCGTATCGCTCCTGGCTTACTTTGAAGACAAAACGACATTTAAAGGTTTAGGGACATTGTTACTTACGTTATTTTATACACGCTGATTCCTTAGAGCAGTTGCTTTCATGCAAAATTTTAAGCTAGCCATGACAACTCTTAAAGCGTAAGATTTGCAAATAAGGGACCGTATTCGCTTACCATACTAAATTCAGTTTTAATTCCAAATTCAAATACTGAGCCATTCGAAAAACTGACACGGACTACATGTACATGGTGGTAAATGGAAGAAAAAGTTTACAGAGTGCACTTTCTTCTTTTGTCCATCGGCGGTTTCGAAATCCATCAATATACTTTCTTATAAGTCAAAAAAAAGTATTCTATTAACTTTTCAACTCCTGCAATACATTTGCAGCAAACGTCAGTGGACTGTGAAAACAAGACTTGCAAATTCGGGAATAATGAAAATGTAATACTAGTATACGGTGTAATGTAAACCTATCGCTGAAAGCATAAGCTGCTCTTAAACAATTCCATCTCTGCCAAAGTCTTTTCAAAAGTGACCAGCTGCAAAATGAGTGGAGCGGTCTGCAGGAAATAAGAATGAAGAAGGATGCGCGACTGTTTATGATTATCGTTTCGTGGCTTATTTGCAGACAGCTGTCGCAAGACCCAAAGCTTAATTTTAAAATGCATTCACCTTTTAAATTACAATCCCAAGATTTAAGAGCCCAAATGAAAAGGGCTTTTGAGAATACTGCGGAAAAAGGAGAAAATGCCGGTAACCATCATCATCAGGGCCATATTTAATTTGTTGTCTGCAAATGCTTTCAATTTGGAGCAGTCAAAAATCTTGTCATCTGGTAAAAGGTTTAGGAAAAACTATACCGGAAGAAAACACAACAATACTGATCCTGCAGAGCAGAGACACGCGCCGTGCCCGGTAGCAAAGTCGGTAGCGTACATGGTTTGAAATCAGGGGGCCGCTGGTTCGAATCCCTAGCTCGGCGAATTTCTTTTCGAGGATTGATGATAGATATTGCTACAGAGTTTATTCCTCTCTCACCGCTGATCACTGTTTCATCCATCGTAATGTGCAAAATCAGCCTGAATTGGGCAGAAAATTTTGAAAATGTACTGGTGCAAGAAACTCCCGGAAATAATGGATACGTGCGCTGTTCCCCGAGAATTAATGATAAATAATGTTAAAAACGGCGTTGAAAACCATAAAAAGACACAAACAATGGCACACTGAAGAAAAACAGGAAACGAAACTGTACTACTACAAGGTCGTTCTCAAGGTGGCCTTGAACAAGTTTTCATTTTCAAATCACGGAAATATAACCTTTTGATTACCAAATCAGCGAAATGATCCATATAGATGTGCATTGTGAATAAACCCTTCACCAAACATTCACGTGTTTTGAAGACCCTGAAGAAGAAACCTTTTAAAACAAAGTGAGAAATGTAGATACATGTAATACTGGTTGAAAGGATTTTTCCTTTTCTCATAATGGTTTTCTAACCTTTCTGTTTCAAAGACAAATTCTATCATTTAAGTCGCATTTAATTTGTTGTCTGCAAATGATACAAATGTTGTTAAGTCGCAAATTTTGTCGTCTGTGTTGCAGGTATACAAAAAGTACTGTTGTAAAGTAATAGGTGAATGAAACCACTCATCTTGTTCCCCATGTTTTTTTTTTAAATTTGATGTTGCTTGAGTACGTTCTTAGTTATTTTATATAATGACTTAATTCTTTATGGCATGTCGTAAAATAAACCCCGAAACATTAAATCTTGTTGAGCCATTTTGAAAGTTATGAACCTTAAAGTGGTATTATAGAAATTGATGGAGTATGCATATGTCTGCAATAAAATACTGTAGATCTAAGACGTGAAGAACGATGTAGTGTGTACTGCAATTCTTTGGATATTGAGGATGAATATCATTTCATTCTAACCTGTGCTTGTTTAAACGAAATTATATAATCAAGAAGAAAGATGTCTACATCGCTTTTTCGTGTTTCAAAGTTTTGCCGAAATATTTCACAAAGTTTTGGACAGTGTGGATCATGGATCAGACTGCACGTTCTGATCTCGATCTTCTTTGCCCCAAAACGCAGTTTGGTCTTAATCAATTTTGCATTCAAGAATATCTTCAATTAGGTTTGGTGCCTCAAAGATTTAGATTTAGTATGTACAGGAATATATGGTTCTTGGATTTTTTCCCCTAAATGTTTCTTCGTGGTCGTCACGATCTTTCAATTTATCATGCTCCTTTTTTTTATCTTCTTTCCACCCAGTAATTATATGTCAAGCAAGTATTTTATAACTTTGTCGAAAGTACGAAATACATTAAATGTCACTCATACCGTCATGCTCGCTCAAAATTTTGTAATATTTTACGTTTATTCTTGATATTTTTGAGACTATAATACTGTGTACTTGTCTAGAAATAAACAGGAACTGTCCCGTTCTGTTCTTTTCTAACTACGATAAAAATACCTTTTGGAAAGTGAGGAATCAAGTATCAATTATTATCTGGCGGTGCAAAGAATTAAATTGTGCTGACTTGAAGGTACATTCAGTGACAAATTAAATTTTGTTCAAATGGTGAGATTTTTCTTTGAAAGGGTAAAAAAGGGCCCAGTAAAAAAAAGATTGTATGAAAATGATAGGATACTGATAACCAGAAGCGTCCTTCTAATGGGCGTCAAAACAAGTTGCTTTTAATTATGATAAAAAGCTAACTCATTTTATCAACCCTAATTTGAAATATATATAGTATATGACATAAGCTGGCGTTTAAAATAAAATTTTATTCAACGAGTCTAGGGAAAATTTTATTGAGGGAGCCTTTAGCGAGCTTAGTAACATTTTTCTTAGCGAGTTTAATAATTGTTTTTCTCAAACGCGAACAAATGTCAGATTCTTTTTATCACATTACCATTATTTCACAAATCATACATCAGAAGATGCAAATCATCTATAGATGCACGCGCGGTAATATCCATAAAACCCATTCACTTCTATGAAATACGTAGAAAATGACGTCAAAAATGACGTCACACAATTGTGATATCAAACATGTATAAGATAAAAAAATTCATGATGGGTATATTACACTGAAAACAAGGGAGGTTATAAATGTGATAAAAAGATGTTCTTATGTCGTCTGCTGCACGTTTGTTTTTGGAGAGGAGGAAATCATAGTTCCGTTAGTAAAACAGAACTGGAGGATGTACGAATAAAGCTTTAGGCTACTAAACACTTTGTTTATGAGTTGGCCATTCATGAAACGTATTCATCAAAGAATCCAAGATACAATCGATATTCTTTGTGATTGACTTATCTATTTGATACAGGTAACACACTTTTCTCTTCGCAGAGGCAATCGTTTTTTTCCCTAAATATATGAAGGTATAAATTGTGTTTTCCATTTTCATTTACCTATACTATTCACGACATTATATATTAACCTGGGTTCGTATACATCAATCATTGTTAGTGACATTCTTAGTCCATTTCTCAGGAATTTTAAACATTTCAAAGTAGCGCAATTTCTAATTGGTTAAACCACGTGCATTCAGAAACCATGTCACATTCTTTATCCAAAATCACTTGAAACGAATTCAGAAAACTTTTAGCTGGAAAACAAAATGGGCCCCGATGTACTAAAATCACATTCATCTAATGTATAGAACTAACCTAAAACCTTGCCAAACGTTATACACCGACCATTGTCCTCTTAACGAGAGGTTTACTCGGGAAGTCTCTATAAATCATCCATTGAAGTCATCTACTTTTTTGTGGCCAAGTTTTTGTTTACTCCGCCCAGTTTTTTTTTCATGAATTTGTGGGCGGTAATTTAACCTCCACGTCTTTCATTTAGAAATTCGTTTTTCACAAAAAAAAATCTTAATAGAAAAAGGGACAGACATGAAAAATTGGTTGACTGTTTACCACACGACAAGATTTTGGATTTGTCCAAATCAAAGCATTGGTAGACGACAACATAAATGTGGTTCAAAATATTCAATTTTCCTTTAGAAGCGTTAAAAAACGTTTTGGGAAAAGAAGGAAAATGCCTTATCTCTTTTATCCACTTTGTTTCAAAAAGTATATTCTTCAGGCTCGTTAAAACTCGGGATTGTGTGATATAGGGTGTTCAACAGTTTCTGAAGTAGGCGTAACCAAAAGTGCAAACAAAATTCCAATTTTCAGCAACACTGCTGAAGGCGTTACTGTCATAATTCATTCTGTAAACATTACTTATTTATTTATTCACTCATTTATTCTATCTAATCCTGCACTTATCTGTTTGCCCCTCCCTCCCTTTATCCTCTGGTTATTAACCTATTTACCGATGTTCTCTCAACCTTACACATCTCTTTACGTATATAGATGCTATTTTGTAATTGTTTCATGTGTTGCATTATGGACCGGTGGCCTTGAATACTAAAAGGTAATAAAATATAAAATGTTGAAATGCTCTCTCTCAACAATTTTAAAGATATTCTAAGTTTTTTTTTTTTCATCTGTACAACTATACAAACACGGGAGTTGGGGAGGGGGGGGGGGAAATATGTGATATCTCAAGTCTTTCAAACATCAATTTTGTCTGAGGGGCAAGATTTCCTGTAACCACATTACGTCATCAGGTAAAAATAGTCATTCACCTATAAGTAGGTTTATGAAATGAGAAATTTGAAATTACTTTATATGAATAGAATATTTCGTTTATCGGATGATTATTTCAACACATGACCTCTTAAACAACTTAAAATAACGCAGACGACTTTGGAAACACCCTTCTATGATACAGATAAAGGTTGAATATCATATTATATTACAACAAATCCAAATTACCAGACCAACTAATTACGCAACCAGTGCATATTGAGGATGCACAAATAAAATGAATAAAATAAAAACCGCCGTGCTTTAAATAATGTACAAAACGTTGAACTGAATGGTGTTTTGCACTTTACAGTCAAATTACGGTGACAGGTCACATATGAATTCATGTCAGTCCTGTGTTTCACCAGTACTAGGCTAGGTATCTGAGGTGTCTTGCTTAAGGTCATTCCAACGAAAAACCAGTGAGTCCAGTGAGCCCGGGGGCAGGGGGGGGGGGGGTTTCCTGCGTGGCTCAACGGTAGAGTGTACGACTCATGACCTGGAGGTCCCGGGTATAAAAGCGGTGCACAACACCATTCAACTCAACGTTTTCTACATTATTCAAGGTACTCGAAGGTAGCTGAAGAAACGATTTTTTTTGTCTTTGAAATGGTAGAAAACAGTGTGGGAAAGGCATTCTCTTCTCTTCCCAGATAATTGGCTTACAACACGCGAAAAGGGGCATTCAAACATTTGCGTAAAGTGTCTTCTCTGATCAGCCTGCGCAGTCCGCGCAGGCTGATCCGAGACGACACTTTACGACTGCATTAGATTTTGTGCTACAGTAGACTTGGGCAAAACAGAAAATTACATAAAAACGGAAAATGTTGTTTCGGATCAGTCTGCGCGGACTGCGCAGGCTGATCCGAGACGACACTTTACGCAAATGTCCGAATGCCCCTTTTCGCGTGTTGCAGGCCAATAAAGAAGGCTTTGTCAAGGGCGTTAAAAATAAGAATTGCTTGGTAAAGGCTGAAGGGACCATTTCTGTAAAGAAAAGGCTTATATTTCAATTCATCTCTGTCAAATACCACCTAAATTAATAAATAGGGGAAAAAAACTAAAACGTTTCCATGGTAATGAGTAATGAAGCTATTTACCTGATATGCAAATTGAAAATTTAATTCACTAAACTCTCTCCTGACACCAGTTTGCAGAAGATTGCTTTAACCCTTTACCACATAATCCCGAGTTTTAACGACCCTGAGAAACATCTAGCCTTTAGAAAACATAGTGGGAAAAAGGAGAAAATGCTGGTAACCAGCATTTCTCCTTTTCCCGCAATGTTTTCTACCCTATCAAAGACAAATTCTATTGGACAAGTCTAAACTTTTGTTGTTTAAAAAAATCATAAAAAAAAAACCTGTATGACTGTTTGTATGGTTTCTAACGCCCTTTTCAAAATTATTTCAGTTATATCACGGCGATCAGTGCATCTAGAAATGCTATCCTGGATTTCTTTTACCAGTGCGTTGCACAATATTCTTCCCAGGCAACTGGCTGCTTTCCCACATGACTTTCGTTTAAATGATGATCTACGGTGATAAAGGAATGAATCCTGACGCAATGATTATCGCCAATTCTCGGAAAGAAATTCGCCGAGCTGGGGAACCAGTGACTCCCCTGTTCTCAAGTCCTATGCGTTACCAACGGTCTTACCGGACTCTAAATTTAAAAGTAACACAAATGGTTTAGTCAGTCAGAAGTTGTGTTACTTTCTAAATCCATTCTTGAGAATAATTGGTGACTACGAACCCAGGGCAATTGATTAAATGGTGTTTTATGCCGCTTTCAACATTATTTCAGTCATATCACGGCGACAGCTCACATATTCATGTATTTCCTGGATTTCACCAGTGCTAGGCTAGGACTCTGATGTGTCTTGCCCAAGGACACTCCAACGAAAAACCCGGTGGATCCAGCAGGACTCGAACCCGCGGCCTCTCAGTCACGAGAACTACGCTTTACCACTGAGCCTTGCAGGAACACGACACAGGCCAAGGACCCGAGATGTCATAATTAGGCAATGCGTTAGGCCAATACGTCAAGAGGAAATAGGAAAAAACATAATAACCATTCATAAAACACGCACACTCTTGACGTGCATCATAGAATTTTTATCATCCATCAACACTTGAATTGTAAAAAGATTACCCTGTGTGCAAGCAGACTTACAGATCGGATACCACAACCCTGGATGCACGTAAATTCAAGATCAGTTCATAAAAATGCAGCCTGACCTTCGGTGAACACTGTCCAATATGTCAAGAAGGCATTGCTAACTAAATAAATCCTTGAGTACCTTTATTTTTTGCGATTTCTTTTTTTCCACTGAAAGAAATTGTGGTTTTCTTATACAGTATTTGGCTTGCAACACGCAAAAAGGGGCATTTGGACATTTGCGTAAAGTGTCGTCTCGGATCAGCCTGCGCATTCCGCGCAGGCTGATCCGAGACGGCACTTTACGACTACATTAGATTTTGTGCTACAGTAGACTTGTGCAAAACAGAAAATTACATATAAACGGAAAGTGTCGTGTCGGATTACCCTTCGCGGATTGCGCAGGCTGATCCGAGACGACACTTTACGCAAATGTCCGAATGCCCCTTTTCGCGTGTTGCAGGCCATTTATCAATTAACTCCTTACCAAACAACAAAATTTTATACTCGTCCAAATTGAAAGCATTTGTAGACGACAATTCAAATGTTGCTCAAATAATTGAATTTGCCTTTGAAATGGTTATCCTTTTCCCACAACGTTTTCAAAAGCTTTGTTCCTCGGGAATGTTAAAATTCGACTGAATTATTCGGCAAAGGGTAACAGGGTCAAAATTTCAAGTGGCGAAAGCTGGTATACCACTGTAAACTACTTCACAAGACCACAAAAATGTAGGTTACCCAAATTGAAAGCATTTGCAGACGACAAATCAAATGTTACTCAGAACATGTAAAAGGTTCGTCAAAGGTTAGAAAACATTGTGGGAAAAGAAGAAAATGCTGGTTACCAGCATTTTCTTCTTTTCCCACGATGTTTTCGATTGTCTTCTTCCCCATGGTCGTTAAATCTCCGGATTGTTTGATAAATGGTTTTAAACTCTTTAGCACACGACCAAAAATTTCGACTCGTCTAAATTGAAAGCATTCGCAGTCGACAATTTAAAATTGCCAAAAAATGACGGGATTTGTCCTTGAAAGGATAGAAAACTTGTAACGTGAATTCATCCTTTCTCACAATGTTTAGTACCCTTTTAAAGATAAGGATATATCCAGCATTTGAGCCACATTTTAACCCTTTACCACAAAATCCTTACTTTGAACATTCCTAGAAGAGAAAGCTGTTGAAAAACATTGCGGGAAAAGGAGCTGGTGACCAGCATTTTCTTTTTCTCCATAATGCTTTCTACCCTATCAAATACAGAAAGTATCAATTTAGCTACATTTAATTGGTTGTCTGCAAAATGCTTCTAAGTTGGCCCCGGTTAGTCGGAAATTTTGTTGTCTGGTATTGAGTTTAACTGTAATCTGTGACCGACCCATCACGCAAAAAGGGACAATCTGGGAAATCCGTACATCAATTAGATGAAAACAGATTAAAGACAGTGCAGGTCAATTAAAGTTGATAGTTCAAAATTGATTGTATAGTAAGGTAGAATGACCACTTTTCATACGGAAAATATCATAAAAGCGAAAAGTGTCGAACCTGGTCAGCCTGCGCAATCTGCGCAGTCTGACCACGGTCAACACTTATCGCAGTTCCCAGATGGTCCCTTTTTGCGTGACGGGTCACATTAAAGTTTTATTATAATTTCAATTTAGGCTAGTCTGAAATGCTGGTGCCGTAGCACCTTCTCGTCATTACTTATCGGCTGACAAGCCACGCCGTCGGCCACAGAAAGTATACCCCTACATTCTACACTGAGTACATTTAAAAACGCACATCTTGGTTTTAAAGTAATATCTCGGACAAAAATGAATAAAAGACAACGAAAATTCACCATGTCAAACGGTCATACTTAATGGCTCAGTGCTCAAAATTTCATAAAAATTAAATGAACAGTTTATCTCAAATCAAAAGCCTGAATTTGAGTGGTCAAAAATTGAAATTTACGAAGTTAATATTGAGTGTGTCCACCTTGAACATCGTAAGATGCTTTAAATGTGTGTGTTACTCATCTTGTGTCACTTCATCAACCTCAAAATGAGACCCAACTCCCGTAAGACACTGATTCAAGAGTAGAACAATATTCCACGAAGTGTATAGCAGCCCATGAGTTGTCTATGCATCGGCGATGTCAATATTCAATTGAAGTTCGCGGTGGTCACATTATTATCTTTGTGAATTTCTATTTTTGACCACACTAATTTAGGCTTTTGATTTGAGATGAATTGTTTACTTGATTTTTATGCAATTTTGGGCACTTAGCCATTATATATGACCATTTGACATGGTGAAGTTTCCTTGTCATGTATTCACTTTTTTCCGAGATAACAGTTTAAAACCAAGGTGTGCAAAAAGTTTTTAAATGTACTCAGTGTATATTGGGGAAAACGCGTTTACATTCTTAATGCACTATTTGAACCGGAAATCTCACATTATATATGAGCCGTGCTCTGGCAAAAGGGGAGTTAATGCATCTCTGTTATGTACTATACCAATCACCTCATTCACATAATCATAGATTTAAAAAAAAATTCCATTTTGTCTAACAACCAGCTGAATCATGAGGTAGACGAGTCCTTGGACGCGCACAAAACTGACCAACAGCAAAAAGTTTCGACATAGGACTGCCTGCGCAGTCGATGAACCTGGTCGATACTTTTTGCATCAACCCTTTACCACACAATCCCGACCTTTAACGACCCTGGGGAAGAAGCCTTTTGAAAACATTGTGGGAAAAGGAGAAAATGCTGGTAACCAGCATTTTCTCCTTTTCGCACAATGTTTTCTACCCAGTCAAAGAAAAATCGCATCATTTGAGCCACATTGAAATTGTCGTCTGCAAATGCTTTCAATTTGGACATGTCTACAATTTTGTCGTTTGGTACAAGGTTAAACCCACTTTTTATCCAGAATAATAGTGCTGCAGTGCAATACTTCAATCTAACCTTCATATCGTTCGAAGGCTGTACAACGTGAAGAATACGTTCGAACACAGTGGAACATGGCGAGATTGTACTTCATTTTCCTCGTAATGTCACACTGAGTTTAGCTTGATCTAATTCACAATACTTTGTTTAAGACCGCGTTGCCTATTTTTCCCTAGATATAGTCTCAAAATATTCCTTTTTCAAACAAATCCTATATCTTAACGACCATGAGCTCAACGGCTTTTGAGAACATTGTGGGGAAAAGAAAATATGCTGTTAATTCACATTATTTGACTGTAAGAAGTTTTGCGCAGCTCTCAACATTAATTCAGTCATATCATGGTGACAGCTCACATATTCGTGTATGCACTGATTTTTACCAGTGCTAGATTAGGGCTCTGACGTGTATTGCTCAAAGATACTCCAACAAGAAAAAAGCCGTGTTTTAAGTGAGGATTGAACCTTGGGCCTCAATTTTATAGACCTGGGTTCCAGTCCGATCATTTTCCCCCTATATTCGGGCGTTAATCTGACAAAGTAACGTCCAAATAGAAAAAAAAAAATGAAAAAAAAAGACCTCGGACTGGAACCCGAAACCTCCATGTTACGAGTCCCACACTTCACCACTAAGCCACGCAGGACAACGTCTATGACCGCAAGGCCAACGAGAAATCTTCACTGGTTATATTGAAAGACAGCACGAATCCACGGCCCAACTGGAAAGATATCAAGGAAAACCTCCAACACACGGTGTTATGTATTGATCGGGGCCGAGAACCTGCATAAACACAAATCGAATTAGACTGTATAATTCAATACTCCGGGGAAATTTCGATACAGAAGGAATTTTTAGAAACTTTTGTAACGCCCCTTGTTCCCATGTGTTAAATTTCAACATGACCACGCCCCCTTTTGTATTATCTTTTCATTATCCCACAATCAGCCCCCTAATGTTTCTAAGGTATTTTCTGGCCGTTCGTTGAAAAGGCCCTGTTTTGCTGGGCTAGATTTCGGTGACCGTGAGAAATGCACTGTCCATGAATTTCGCACACTAAGATTGTCCTTGAGTGCAAACTATGTGATACATCGATGATTTCAGAAAAAAAATTGCCTTATTAGCGGTTTTTGGGGGAAAAGGGGGCGTCCTTTACCACACGACAGAATTTTAGGTACTACCAAAGTCAAAGCATGTGCAGACGACAACTTAGATGTAGCTCAAGAGATCACCTCTGTCTTAGAAAGGTGAAAAATATTGTGGGAAAAGGAGTGAATGCTGATTACCAGCATTTTTCCTTATCCAACCACGTGTTTAAAAGCCATCTTCTTCAGAGCTGTTTAAACTCGGTATTGATTGCCAAGCCCCGGTAGCTCAGTCGGTAGCGTGCAAAACTTGAGAAGGGGGGGGGGGGGTTTCGATTGTTCGATCCCCGGCCCGGCCAATTTCTTTCCCAGGATTGATGATAGTCATTGCGACAGGATTCATCCCTCACTCACCGCTGACCATTGTTTCGTGGGAAAGCAGCCAGTGGCTTGGGAAGAATATTGTGCAAAGTGCTGGTAAAAGAAACTCCAGGAACACATGGATAGGTGCACTAACCGGCTTGATATGCCTGTAATAATGTTGAAAACGGCGTTAAACAACATACAATCAATCAAAACTCGGGATTATGTGGTAAAGAGTTAACTCTGTGCCAAATTTCAGTTTTTGATATGCTCAAATCCAAGGTATACACTAACAACAAGTCACATATGGCTAAAATAATGAAATTATGTTTAGGACGGATAGATACTAGCTTCCATTTTGGATGGCAAATTAGAGATAACTTAAAACGATGCCTATTGTCTTTGAAAGAATGGAAAACACTGTGGGCATTCTGGTTTTGAGCATTTCCTCACTTTAATTCAAAATTAACGCTCAAGTAGACAAAAGAGTACAGCGCGGAACTCAGGGTGTGTTTTTATCTGTCGGAAATGACATGATATGACCCCTGTCTGTTTACATGCACAGCAAGGATTTTGCAACGTGCAGGGGCGAGTTCAAACTGACTAGACACGTTAACGCTTAACTCTTAGGCTGCTGAGCGCGACTCACTGACCTTTTGCGGACAGTGTAGATCAAGATCAGACTGCACAGAACGTGCAGTCTGATCTTTGATCTGCACTGTCCGATAATGACCTATTTTCCCCCAAATATTGCCTTTGAAATAGCAAAATCTGAGTTTTTACTATCGGCTCTAAAGTTTCATTTCATATGAGTTAACCCTTATCCTGGTAAAGAAGTGGAATGAAGATAGTAAAAAGCAAAATTTTGGTATTTCAAAGGCATGTTTGTCCATATCGGACAATGTAGATCCAAGATCAGACTGCACAGAACGTGCAGTCTGATCTTGGATCTACACTGTCCGCAAAAGATCCTTTAGTCGTGCTTAGCAGCCTAAGGGTTAACTCTTCATCCAATGCTTGTGGTCATGGATCTTACTTGCGGAGAGTGTAGAGCAAGATAAGCCTGAACATACGCGCAGTCTAATCTTGCTCTATACTCTTCGCTTCTCTAGCCGTTCTTTCGGTCCAGTACCGTGCAATCTACAAATTTTCAAAATGACACACCCCTTTCAAAACAGAAAGAAAAGGCATCCGAAAAAAAAAATAAAACGAACAAAGAGATCATTATTAAAATGAAATAAAAAAGAAAAACTTTTACAAAACATTGTGTAAAAAGTTGGAAGAATCAACACGTTCAGCTACGACAAAAAAGAAAAGGAATAAAAGTATCATTATGAAATTGCTAAAAATATACCATTAATTTAATAAAGCGATTTGAAAGCGGGTTCAACGAACCCATGTACTGGTACTGAATTACCCGGTGTGCTGACGTTGCACCATTTCCGATTAATAGATTACTGCTGCCGCAGTCGCTCAAGTAGTCTTTCTACGGTAAAATATATGAGAGCCATGCTCTGTGAATATGGGTTTAATGCATCTGCAAAGAGTATCAACCCATGTCAGCCTGCGCAATCCGCGCAGATCGTTTTGTCATTGGTCCGTTTTCTGTAGGTCAAAGAACCATTCTACCTCCAGATCCAGTTGAATGTAAGGGAAAAGATTTTATGGATCCCTGATTATGCAAAAATGGGAGTTTTCGTCATAAAACGCTGCGTTCTTACATACGATAATCAGGGAAAAAACGCAATTACGAAAGCGTAACATATTAATATTTTTTCATCACTCAGTAAAAAGCAACTTTATTCGTTGTTGAATTAAGCGAAAAGCCTCTTTTACTTAACAAAAGCCTAGGTAAAATCAGATTTCGATATAAATCGCCTAAAAGGTTTTCAAAACAATCTCTTCTTTTAACGACCCCAAACTTCGGAAGCAGCCTTTTGAAATAATTGTGGGGAAAAGGAGAATATGTTTGTTACCAGCCTTTTCTCCATTTCCCCATCATTTGATCCACATCTAACCCGTCGTCTGCCAATGCTTTAACCATTAGCTTGCTGAGCGCGACTCACTGACCATTTGCGGACAGTGTAGATCAAGATCAGACTGCACAGAACGTGCAGTCTGATCTTGGATCTACACTGTCCGATAAGGAGTATATTTCCCCCAAAAGACTTTGAAACATTAGGAACGATTGAGTTTTTACTGTCGGCTTGACAGTTTCATTTCACTGATGTAGCAGGATAAGGATTGATTGAGTGGTATTTTACGCCGCTTCCAACATTATTTCAGTCATATCAAGGCGACAGCTCACATATTCACGTATTTCCAAGGTTTTAACATCTTGCCCAAGGGCACTCCCACAAAAAAACCCAATGAATCCGGTGCGGCTCGAACCCGCGCCCTTCGTGTCACAAGTCCTACACTTTACCACTGAGCCACGCAGGACCCCTTCATCGTTTGGTAAGAAGTACAAGAACCGGCTGTGCATC
Source organism: Hippopus hippopus (assembly GCA_946811185.2). Taxonomy (NCBI): domain Eukaryota; kingdom Metazoa; phylum Mollusca; class Bivalvia; order Cardiida; family Cardiidae; genus Hippopus; species Hippopus hippopus. The sequence goes on along the minus strand of OX328108.1, from coordinate 2,708,124 downwards.
AAACAATTGACAGCTCGCTGCTCGCACTTGGATTTTGAACTCGCTGTCCCCCACTTCAAAATCCCGGCGAGCTACCGACTCAGCAATCGTGATTCGCCAGAACAGCGTAAGGTATTTTCCCTTTTCCACACAATCTCGAGTTAAAACGACCTTGAAAGAGAAAGCCTTGGAAAACATTGTAGGGAAAAGGAGAAAATGCTGGTATCCAGCATTTTCTCCTTTTACCCACAATGTTTTCTACCCTATCACGAATTCCGTCCATGTGAGTCGCATTTAATTTGTCGTCTGCAAATGCTTTCAATTTTGACAAATCAAAAATGGTGTCGTTCGGTAGAGTTAACCTTTAAATCTTCACCAAACGACAGGGTTTTAGACCCTGTCACATGGAAATCATCTGCAGACGACAAATTGATTGTATTGGAGTTAAACGCCGTTTTAACAAAAATAAGCAAAAACTATCTTTACCATAAATGCAAATATTATTTGGGCTGTGCTCTGGCAAAGTGTGGTTTAATGTATCTGACGCGTGATACCAAGCAAGTCATCACATAATTACGAATCAATAAAATCGTTTTTCTCTAACAACCGACTGAATCCCGAGGAAGAATAGTCCTTGGACAAGCAGAAGATTTATCAAAAGCAAAACGTTTCGACACAGGTCAGCCTGCGCGGACTGCGCAGGCTGACCTGGGTCGATACTTTTTGCCGATGCATAAAACCCCCTTTTCACAAAGCATGGCTCTTTTTTTCATGCTGAACGGTCTAAAGGTTGACACAAGCGGATGTTTGGTGTTTGATCAGTGCAGCAATACCCCAGGTCGGTTTGTCCCATATACCTGACAGCTAAGGTCGAGTGACAGGACCTCGACCCATCAACACAGTAATATGACCTTTCTAGAAAAAGTACTTTTGGTTAGAAAGGTATCTCCTTATCGGATAGTGTAGATCAAGATCAGACTGCACGTTCTGTGCAGTCTGATCTTATCTACACTGCCAGCAAAAGGTCACAGAATCACGCTTATCAGCCTAAGGGTTACAGAAACAGGTTTCAAAATCATTCTCCTTTTTTTTCACGTGTAGCCTACAAAGGCTAGTCATTTGTCATACTTAGCTAACGATCCTGAAAAAGGAAGTATTGAAAAAACGTTGTGGAAAAGGGAGAAATTACCTTAAAGTCAGCAATATATATTTTAAAGTTAACTCTTTACCAGACGGCAAAATTTAAGACTTGTTCAAATTGAAAGTATTTGCAGACAACAAATCAAATGGCGCGGGTTGTCTTGAAAAGGATGGAAAACCTCGTGGAAAAAGGAGGAAATGCTTGTTACCATCATTTTCTCCTTTTCAAACAATGTTTTCAAAGAGCCGTCTTCTCTGCGGTCGTTATAAGAGAAGGTTCCTTGGTAAAGAGTCGAAAAAAAAAAAGATCTAAACTATTCTCAAAATATCGGGAACTTACTCTTTTCCATATAGAAATCTGCCCATTTTCCATGTCGCAAACAGCCCAAGAGTTACCTTCCCTAATTGCGACATTAAAATTTCGAGAAGCACACATGCATAACGTTTGAATGCATATTAATGAAAATTTATTATTTCCTCTACGTAATAAATTCTACAAACATTTTAAACACCGCTTGAAAGGTTATAAATCCTGCTTTTGAATAAACACTCGCGCATACAAAGCACAACACGTTATCACATTACTCCAAGTTATACATACGAATTATCTCCCTTTAACAGAAAAACAATCACTCACAAATATAAATCCTTCCACATTTTAAGTCATTACCAAACAACTTTGTGTGGTAAAAAGAGCTAGTGTTATTAACAAGCAATTTTTATTTTTGAGTTTTTTTTAATTGACATATCTTCTATCCGTCAAACGAAAACAAAAATCCATTATTTGTGCCAAATTAATTTGTCGTCTGCAAATGCTTTGGACGAGTCTAAAATTAATCGTCTGAAAAAGAGAACAGTGCATTCACAGAACACTTCGGTTGTGGTTTCCCGACTCGGCACAAACACTTGTTTTATATTCCAACTTCAAACTACTTCAAGCTTTTAGCACAGTGGCACGAGTTTGTAAGAACTTACTTCCGGCTGAAGTGCGCATGTACGTCAGCTATTTCCCTCCAAAATTTGTAATATAACACCAAACACGGTATTTCATTCACTCGAGGTAACGTTTTTTTTTTTTATTTTAAACCAGCGTTGTTTATCTCTTCCACCCTTTACAAGGCACTCCAAGTTTTAACGAACCCTGTAGAGAATTTTTTGAAAACATTGTGGGAAAAGGAAAAAATGTTGGTAACCTGCATTTTCTCCTTTTCTCACAAAGTTTTCTACCCCTTCAATACTAAATTCCAATCTAATTTATTCTATCGTCTGCAAATACTTTCAATTTAGACAAGTCTAAAATTTTGTCGTCTGGTAAAGAGTCAACCTTTTACCGTCTGTTACAAGACTACGAAAAACATTGTGAAATAAGTTCAATAAATGAAAGTGAGACAATACAAGATTTGCACGTGAATAACCTGTTTCTCTATTCGTAGCAATGTTTTAAACTCTTCTCCGGACGACACAATTTTCGACTTGTCCAAATTGAAAGCATTTGCAGACGACAAATGAAATGGAGCTTATATCATGTAATTCGTCATAGACAGGACAGAAAAAACGTTGTGGGAAAAGGAGAAAATGCTGGTAAACAGCATTTTCTCCTTTTCCAACAATGTTTTCAAGAGCTTACTTTCCCTGGGGTCGTTAAAATCCGGGACCGTTTGGTTAAAGGTTAACCCCGTATAGCTGTCATATACGATACGAAACAGTATGTGGGCAGAACTGTTTTTGACAGAGTAGGAAAGTGTAAATCAGATGTCATACTGCACGATGTGCAGTCTGATCTTAATCTATACTTTCCAGAAATGTAGTTCTAGCCGAGATACACATTCTACGGTCGAAGAGCTTCAGCACAATTATGCAGTCTGATCTTGATCTACACTTTCCAGCAATGCAGTTCTAGCTGAGATACACATTCTACAGTTGATGCTCTTCAGCACATCTGATCTTAATCTACACTATCCAGAATTACAGTTCGAGCTGAGATACACATACAACTGATAAAGCGTAATAGCACAATCTTGCAGTGTAATCCTCCGGGCCTTTACTCCATATTCACCTATAATTTGGCCTGCAACACGCGAAAAGGGGCATTCGGACATTTGCGTAGAGCGTCGTCTCGGATTAGCCTGCGCAGTCCGCGCAGGCTAATCCGAGGCGGCACTGTACGACTACATGAGATCTCGTCCTACAGTAAACTTGCGCAAAACGGAAAATTTACATAGGAACGCGGACTGCGCAGGCTGATTCGAGACGACACTATATGCAAGTGTCCGAATGCCCCATTTTGCGTGTTGCAGGCCATATAGCACCACACTAACGATACACATAAAACGTTACTCGACTCAAACCTAGTTAACGTGAAATGTAAATATTCCTCTTCGCTAGCATTAAGGTAGACCACACCGCTCTTGTAACAGCATATAAATGACAAAGTAAGTAATTTACTTTGTGTGTACCGAATGATAAATTAAACACGGGGCTGTAGAAACTTCGTATCAGTTTACTCGACCTCATTCAAGTGTGAACGGTCTTAATGGGGGAAAATGTCAATCACAAGGCCATGGGCGGGGTTAAATCGGAAACGAGGCTTGAAATATTGGTTCGTTTCCAACAAAAAAAAAAAATCTTTTTATAGTGTATAATTAATGTATTTTCGTGTATGTTTTATGCATTGCATTTTAATAAGATTATTTTTGATGATGTAAATATAGCTCGAATATGTTAGAACACTTTTGAAGATCACAGATCTAAAATGTAACACTACAAATATTTTTACAAAAAAAATCTTACAATGTGAGATAATAATAAATTTTCCCTAACACTTGAAAATTTTAAACGCTTTTGCTATGTCGTCGAAAGTGATTAATCCATACCTAACATTCCCGTCTTTGAACTTAACACCCTCGAGAAAATACTGAAAACAGTGTGGGAAGAAGATAAAATTCAAGAAACCAGCAATTTCGCGTTTTCCTACAATTAATTCTAGTCTTTTACATGCATTTATCATTAATTGAACCGCTTTAAAAACTCACCTTGCAAATGCTGTCAATCTTGACCGGTCAACAATTTTCCTGTCTGGTATATAAGCACTGCAGCTGTTGACGTTTAACTATCTACCAAACGACAAAAATTTAGAATTGCCCAAAGTAACTGCCCAAACTGAAAGCATTGGCAGACGATAAATTCAATGTAACTCAAGTCATAGGTTTTGTCTGTCATAGGGTAGAAAACATTGTGGGAATAGGAGAATATACTGGTTGCAAGAGCCGTTTTTCTCCAGTTGATAAAATCTCGGGATTGTGTGGTAACGTATTAAGGACAGTCGCTTAAAATTATGCAAGAAAGACGGTTCTCATAAATAATTACGGAAAAGAATTTTAGCCATTTTTTTTCCGAAGAGTGCAATAGATTTTTTTTTCTTCTGAAGTTTTATTACCCCCATATCACTATACCAGCCGACCAAATTTGAGACTTTTTTAACTTGAATTTTTAGAATATTACCATGCATGCAATTATTATATTGAATATAATATGTTTAAATTAAATTTGAGACTTGTCCAAAGTCAGGGTACGGTTTCACGAAAAAAAACTTAGTCTCTTTTTCAGGTCAACTCCACTAACAGACTCAGATTTTTACTTAAGTTGAGTTTGTTATTTGAGACGCATTTCACTATAACACTAACAATGTTTCAGACTCAACTTAGCAAAATAATGAACTTAAAGTCTATCAAACGAGTTAAATCTGTTTATTTTGCGAAGTTGAGTCTGAAACATTGTGTCAGGTCAGGTTTTGAGAACTTTACAATAAAGTATGTTAATATTAGTGAAATGTGTCTCAAGTAAAAAACTCAAGTCAGAATCTGGCCCAGTTTCACGAAAAATCTCAAGTCGCTTATTTTACTCAAATCCACAAATAGACCTATTTTACAACTTAAGTTGAGTTTGTTATTCCAGACACATTTCACTTACATTAACAGACGTGCGTCTAATTCTGAAATCGCTTTCCATCTTTTTTTTTTCATCTCAATGTCGTCAAACTCGTGATTATTAAATCCTTACCAAACATTTCCGTCTTTTAACAACCTTGACAAAATTCTAAAATATTGTGGAAAAAGAAGAAAATTCAAGAAACTACCAATTTCTCATTTGTACTTAAAGGGCCTAACAAAATTAATGGAGTTTTATCGACCCCGAGAAAGAAACCTTTTGAAATCACTGGACTGTTCCTACAATGTTTTCCACCATTACAAATACAAATTTCATTTTTTAGTTGCATTTTTGTTGTTGTCTGCAAATGCTTTCAATTTGAACAAGTCTAAAAATTTGTCGTTTGGTGAAAATTTAACCCTTTGCCACAAAATCCCGACTTTTAACAACTCTGGGTGAGAAGCCTATTGAAAACATAGTGGGAAAAGGAGAAAATGCTAGTAACCAGCATTTTCTCCTTTTTCCACAATGTTTTCTAACCTATCAAAGACAAAATACTTCATATAAGCCACATTTACATTGTCGTCTGCAAATGCTTTCAATTTGGACAAGTCTAAAATTTTGTCGTTTGGTGACAATTTCAGAGAAAGAAATGTAGTGAAGAGTTTATGGTTGAAGTTTTATCGTCACCTCTTCCTGTTAGAAAGTCTGTCTAATAAATAAGAAAATCTTGTCTATTTTTGTGGCCTTTTGTCTATTGTTCCACGGACATGAACTGAATAGATTCATAAATAATTGAGCTATGCTCTAACATAAAGGGGCTTAATGCATCCTCCATGATGCATTACACCAATCAAGTTATCATAGTATGATGAATCCACGAAATCCATTAAGTCTAATCGAATGGATCTGGAGGTAGTAGGGTCCTTGGACATACAGAAAATTTACAAGAAGCAAAAAAGGTTCGACACAGGTCAGCCTGCGCGGACTGCGCAGGCTGGCCTGGGTCGATACTTTTTGCAGATGTATTAAGCCCCCTGTTCACAGAGCATGGCTCAACTATTCTTTAGTCTATCATATATGGCCAGCAACACGCGAAAAGGGGCATTCGGACATTTGCGTAAAGTGTCGTATCGGATCAGTCTGCGCGGACTGCACAGGCTGATCCGAGACGATACTTTACGACTATATTCGATTTTATCCCACAGTAGACTTGCACAAAACAGAAAATTACATAAGAACGGAAAGTGTCGTCTCGGATTAGCCTGCACAGACTGCGCAGGCTGATCCGAGATGACACTTTACGCAAATGTCCGAATGTCCTTTTTCACGTGTTGCAGGCCAATTATTGACATAAAACAATTTCTTTGTGTCCCATAATTTTTCCTCTTATAACGAGCGAAGCTCGTTTTGCGGTAACACCGTTCTAGATTTTTAAAGATAAAATTCCGACTTCGTTCTGGGTTTTAGTCTAAATCTAAATAGGGATGACTAAAATTGAGTGTCTTCCGGTTAGTCGCACAGCGTCACACGTATGACAATCTTTCGCACAAGTATCTGATTGGTGAAAAATGACAATAATTATCTACGGATCGAATGATTACTTAAAAACCATTATCAGTTTAATGAGTACAGATTATCTAATTTCTTACTTACTTTCAGCGTATTAAACGTCTATTTGTGTATAAACATACGCAATGATCTATGCTAGCAAATAATGACGTCATTAATCATACTATTCTTACGTCATGCACAAGCTGTTTTTTCGCGGAAAACATTGTGTCGAAGAAATCATGACTAAACTAGATTTTGACTGTTTCAAAATACCATTTACCAGAGAAAGTCGGATTTATGATCTGTAAAAAGGGGGCTTAATGCATCTATTAAAAACTATCGACCCATCCGCGCAAGCTAACCTGAATCAAAACTCTTTGCTAGATCTATTTTTCAACGTTCTGCATGTCAAAGGACCAGTATGCATGCCTTTTGATTCAGTCAGTTATCATAAAATATGGATGTATAATTATGTGATGACTTGCTTGGTATCATGCATCACGGACATGCATTAAACCCTCTTTTACCGCAACATGGCTCAAATATAATTTGTTTAATGTTACGAAAGCTTGTTGATAGATCTAAAAGTTTGGCGTTTTTTTGCCATAAGTTGGGTATCTATCTGATAACTTGGCAAATTTCTTTCCTAGGATTGACGATAGATCTAGATTTAGTCACTGCGATAGAATTCATTCCTGTCTCTGCACTGATCACTGTTTCAATGATGGACGTGTAGGAAAGCAGATGGGATGAAAAAGGAAAGCTACATATAATCTTATTTTAAACAGCGATCTACACACTCTGATTTTAAAGAAAGTCCAGGTAAATTATGGGTAGACCTGTGCACTAACGAAGAAACGAAAGAACGATTCTGTTTTTGTTTGTTTGTTTGTTTTTTTTCCTTCTTGTGTGTATATTCATTGCGGCGGCAAGTGCACCTACCATGCATTCCTGAAGTTCCTTTTACCAGTACTCTGCTTAATATTCTTCCCAACCTACTGACCGATTCCTCGTAAAAATTAAAGTCTCCCTTTTATAGATCTAGATCTACATGCAGTGAAGAAATGTTCCCGTAATATGGTCTTTACAAGTATGTGAACCAATAATCATTCCAGTAATTTTTTCTAGACATGAATTAACGAAATTGTCAAGGAACTGTCTTCCTTTTGTTAAGGAAATCAGGGACAGTTCGTCCTATTTCACATGTATAAATCTACGAAAGAAAAATGCTTTCTACTTTTGACAACGCTCAGAATTAGTTTTGGCAAAGCCGGAATTCAAACTAAAAACCTTTTGATTTCAAGATCTAGAATCTAGTTCGTCATTCGAATTACATGTAATAGATATTTGTTCCATAAATCATTCACGTTGCTCGTATTGAGGCTTTGCCTTTTTCATATTATTCTGACGTTACTTTGTCAAAAATAATAATAATTCCGGAAACGATAAACCGTTTTGCCATAGATCTGTATGGGTCGTGAAAGGAGACCGCGAAAAGGTGTGATTAAAAGATTAATACCACCTGGACCAAGGCTAGGACCTACTGACATGCATCATGCACCAAGCGAAAAAACTTAGAGAAAATATTGTGACAACGAAAAATTTCTCGGAGTCTCCATTTGTCTTGATGTCTATATGTCTGGTTTTAATGTTGACATTCAGAAAAATCCTCTTAATAAGCAGACCCCAGTTTTAACGACCCTGACAGAAAAAGCTTTTGAAAACATTGTGGGGAAAAGTCGAGAAAATGCAGATAATCAGCATTTTCTCCTGTCTCCACAATGTTTTCGGTCATTACATAAATAATTTCTATCATTTGAGCCACATATGGGGAAATGGTGGTAATTAGCGTTTTCTCCTTTTTCCACAATGTTTTCGGCCATTACAAAGACAACTCCTTTCCTTTGCGCCGCATCTGTATTTTCATTTGCAGATATTTTTTTTTTTTCAAATTGAACAAACCTAAATTTTGTCGTTTGGTACAGAGTTATTCCTACTTTTGGTGGTTGTTTTTTTTTTCCCATATATGGAGACCATCATCATCATCATCATCATCATTAACTTTTTTCAAATAGTATAATTACAATTCACAATGAAAATTGCGTTGATAAATTTCGACAGCTCGTATAGCGCCAAGCCACATTTTACCTGTCGTCTGCAAATGCTTTCAATTTCGACAAATCTAAATTTTGTCGTCTGGTAAAGAGTTAACATGTCAATACGTGTTCTAGAACGTAAACACCAGCGTTCCCTTTGTTTTAACTTAAATGAGCAATGCCCTGTGAAAAGAGGGCTTAATGCAGCTGCAATAATGTTTCGGGCCAGGTCAGCCTGCGCAGTCCGCGCAGGCTGACCTGGCCCGAAACTTTTTGCTATTGGTTACTTTCTCCATGCCTAAGGACCAGTTTACCTCATGATTCAATCGATTGTTGAACAAAACGGACGTTGTGGATCCGTGATTATGTGATAAGTCGTTTGGTACAACGGTTCACGGAGATGCGTTTAGCCCCCTTCTGTCAGCGCGTGGCTCAAATTTAATCCCGTTAAGTTTATTGTTGGGCCCTCGTTTATATTATTCAAAGCGCGTGCCTATGCATCCATACGAGCAGATAAGCAGACATTCAAGCGCTGTGAAATAGAAGTCAACGAGGCTTTTTTTTTTTCAGGTAAAATGGATCTATATTCAAAGGTAAATTTTCTCAGGTATATTGAAGTTAATCCAGCCTATCCCATAGGCAAACTTGTTCGTATAGGAGAGAACTTTGAAAGAACCTTGTGGAAAAAGGAGAAAATGCTAGTAACAAGCATTTCCTACTTTTTCGATAAAGTTTTCTAACATTTCATAGAAAAAAAATATCTTTTGAGTCACATTAGATTTGTTGTCTGCAAACCATTTCAATTCGGTCGTGACTAAATTTTTGTCCTTTTAAAATCAGTAATTAAGTTGTGTTTGACGTCATGTTTTCTGAATGAACGAAGATTTACCCGTTTTATCTTCTTTAATTCCTTTGAGATTTTATCACCTATTTGTTATTTTCATTCAAACAAATTCGCTTGAAAGTTTAAACAAGAAAAATCTTTAAAAAAAAAAAAGATATACGGCGTAAATTTGCCAGCAAATAGGCAGGAGCCCTTAAAATAAACATGTCTACATTTTTGACCAGTCACATATTTCTATTTATTCATTTGTTATCAATACCAAAAAGTAGGTCAAAAGCCAGCACAATCAGCTACGTCGAAAAAAAAAAAGGGTTACATGCGTACGGAGAAAAGATTAAAATAATTTGCTATTCCTGTATAGTTTACATGCTTAAGGGGCTTGCACTGCACCGCGTCAGTGCAAATATTTAATTTTAGCGGAATATCGCACAAAGTAATCAAATTAATAAACATACTCGACGCAATATTGCCGCAAGAGTAACCAAGTAACGACGACTGTCACAAAACGTTCTGTGTGGATGATCTACCGAAAAGAGCCTTGAACAAGTTCACTGTATTAACAGTTTTATCAGATCGGCTGTTCGTCTTTTATCTGTGGAAATGTCGTAATATTTTGTCTAAACTCTTTATCGGACTTTTAACGACACTGTGGAAGACAGCTTTCGAAAACATTGTGGGAAAAAGAGAAAATGCTGGTTACCAGCATTTTCTCATTTTTCACAATGTTTTCTTCCACCTAGCCTTTGATCTGCCGAAAACGCCATTGTCGTAACAGTTCAATCAGATCTCTTCGTCTTTCATCGGTGGAAATGTGGTAATATTTGTCTAACCCTTTGCCGGACTTTTTACGACAATGAGGAAGATGGCTTTCGAAAAGACTGTTGGAAAAGGAGAAAATGCTGGTAACCAGCATTTTCTCCTTTTCCAACCATGTTTTTATCTACCCTTTGATCTGCCAAAAAACGCCACAAGTTCAGTGTCGTAACAGTTCAATCAGATCTCTTCGCCTTTTATCTGTGGAAATGTAATATTTATCAAACCCTCTACCGAACTTTTTACGACACTCAGAAAGACGGATTTCAAACACACTGTGGGATAAGGAGAATGCTGGTTATCAGCATTTTATCCTTTTTCCACAATGTTTTTATCTACCCTTCCTTTGTTTTGCCGAAAAATGCAATAAGGTCACTGTCGTAACAGTTCAAGCAGATCTGCTATTCGTCTTTTATCTGTAGAAAGGTCGAAATATTTGTCTCATCCTTTACCGGTCTTTTTACGAAACTGAGGAAGACGCTTTCCGAAAACAATGTGGGAAAAGGAGAAAATGCTGGTAACCAGCATTTTGTCCCTTTCCCACAATGTTTTCTTCTATCTACCCTTTGATCTGCCAATAAACACCACAAGTTCATTGTCGTAACAGTTCAATCAGATCTCTTCGCCTTTTATCGGTGCAAATGTTATATTTGTCTTACCTTTTACCGGACTTTTTACGACACTGAGGAAGTTGAAAACTTTGTTGGAAAAGAAGACAATGCTGGTAACCAGCATTGTCTCCTTTTCCTACAATGTTTTTTATCTACCTTTGATTTGCCGAAAAACGCAATAAGTTCACTGTCGTAACAGTTCAATCAGATCTGCTCTTCGTCCTTTATCTGTGGAAATGTCGTAATATTTGTCTAACCCTTTGCCGGTAACCAGCACTTTTCCCTTTTCCACAATGTTTTTAAACTACCCTTTGATCTGCCGAAAAACACCTTAGGATTAATATTGTCGTAACAAATTTATCAGATATCTTTAGTCTGTGGAAATGTCGTAATATTTGTCTTACTCTTTAACACAAAACAATCTTGACTTTTAAATAGCTTTCAGTGAGAAAGTTTTCAAAAACATTGCGAGAACAGGAGAAAATGCTGGTAACCAGCATTTCCTCTTTTTCCCCCACAATGTTTTCTATCTACCTTTTGATTTGTCAAAACATGCCACCAGTTCATTGTAAAAGTGTAATTAAATCACCGTTTTTTTTCTATCTGAGAAAATGTCGTAATATTTGTTTAAGCACGTTTATGCAAAGATCTGTAATAAATACTCCCAAAAAAATTTTCAAAATCCTAACACGATTCGTTTCAAAAACTTGAAAAGCATTCCATTACGAGTAAAACTATTTTAGCTGACACGACAAAGAGTCATTTGGAATGTTTTACAACATCAGACTAGAAAGATTAGAAATCAAATACATATTTCATTTTTGTAATGACATAAAGATGAAAGAAGAAACATTTACAAGTCTTTAGAGACAAAACATTTTTCATTCCAAAGCGTACATGGACTATGCTCTGTGAATAAGTGGTTTATTGCATTTACAAAAAGTATCGACCCATGTCAGCCTGCGCAGTTCGCGCAGGCTGACATTGGTCAAAACTTTTTGCTTTTTGTAAATTTTCTGCATGTCAAAGGACTATTCTTCCTAACAACTCAGAAAGTTGTTAAACGAAACTATTTTCATTCCAAAATGTGCATGAGCCATGCTCTGTGAAAAAGGGGCTTAATACATCTGCAAAAAATATCGATCTATGCCAAAAGTCCGCAGTCCGCGCAGGCTGACAGTGGTCGAAACTTTTTGCTATTTTTAATTTTTTTTTTTAAACATGTCAAAGGACCATTCTTCCTCGTAACTCGGTTGGTTAAAATACATAATGGATTTTATGGATCCATAATTATGGGATGACTTGCTTGGTATACTGCATTTCGGAGATATATTAAACCCGTTTTTGCCATACGCTATTCGCATGCATTCTTATGTATTCACAACTAATGACATTTGAAAATATCCAAACAAATAGATAAATTGCTCTTGATTGTGCAATTCAAAAGATTATAAAGATTTTTTTTTTCGTTTTTTTTCACCATGTCTCGACAGAAAAAAAAAATAGGCTTGAATGTCGTCTTTAATTAACAAAAATGTGTATATATTAACATAGAAATGTATTTCACCTTTACATGGAAATGTCGAAAACTTAAAAATATACTCGAAAAAGGTCGTTAAAGAAACCCTTTACGAAAAAGTCCCGAGTTTTCTGGACACTTTAGAAGATGACTTTTGAAAACAGTATGGGAAAAGGATAAAACACTGTTTACCAGCATTTTCTCCTTTTCCCACACTGTTTTCTACCATTTCGTCATAATTCGAGCCACATTGCATTTGTCGTCTGCAATCCCTTTGAATTTTGGCGGATCTAAGATTTGGTCGTCTGGCAAGGGTTAGTAGTTGATAAAGACGCCCTTTATTGGAACAAGCATGTTCTTAATTGTCTTTGCGGAAGAGCATAGCTTTCCCCACCCCCACCCCCCACCCCCAAAAAAATTTTGACTTGAAAAAATACGAGCCATGCTCTGTGAAAAGGAGGCTTAATGCATCTGCAAAAAGTTTCGACTCAGGTCAGCCTGCGCACTCCGCGCAGGCTGACCTGAGTCGAAACTTTTTGCTATTGGTCAATGGTCAAGGGACCATTATACCTCCAGATCTAGCGGGATGTTTGACAGAATGGATGTTATAGACCCCTAATGAGGTGATGTCTTGCTTGGTACAATGCATCACGGCGATACATATCGCAATGGCCAGTTAACCTATCCATGCTTTCCCGGAGTTTCGTTAACCAGTACTTCGCACGATATTCTTCGCAAGCTACTGGCTACTTTCTCACATAACCATTGGTTAATGACAATGACTATGATCAGTCCTCGGAAAGCAATTGGTCAAGTTAGAGATTTTAACCACCGACCCCTTGTTGTCAAGTCCTAATACGCTACCGAGTGCGCTTCCGGGACTCGGCACGGTAAATCATTTTCAAAACATCGACGTCTAATATTTCCTTCCATAAATTCAAAAGCATTTTTATCAAGCCATAAAAGCAGATCAAACCGATAATTATCATGAACTGTCGGCATTAGAGAGAAAATTTACGATAGCACGTGACGTCCTACGATCTCCACAAAGGCTATCCGATTCATATCCCATGCGGATTACTTCGCTCCTGACCGCATCTTCACAGCCTCAAAAACAATATCGAGCGACTGGTTCTCAAAGGGATGCTGACAGATTAATAATAACAATATCTTTTGCCATAAAAATAATGCCGCGAACCAATCCACATAATCACTCAATGTCGCCAGTAACACAGCGGTGGTTTGCGGGGCTTAAAACAAAAAGGTCGAAACATCTTGGACCTAAATTTAACCCTTTATAAAACGGTCCCTTGTTTTTTCGACCCTGAAGGATGAAGTCTTAGGAAAAATTGTGGGGGTTAGATGCTAGCAACCATTCTTTTTTACGGCTAAGCTGAAATTACTGGCTTTTGAGCTACGTTTTGGTATCGATATGCTCGATCGAATAAATAGTAATTTGTGGTTGGTTAAAAAAGTGGACATGTTCATTCTGCTGGCCCCTACAGGCATATTTGCGGGCACATGAATGACAACAAGATACTAGCGTTCCTACTGCTGACCACTACAACGGACGGGTTTTTCTATCAGCATCTAACCTTCAGAAACATAACGAATTGAAAATGCAAAACAATGAGGAAAATGGGCAATTCATGGCGCGGTTACTTTTCATCCTGTTCATATTGAACGTCAGTATTTTTATTCCAGTACCTCTTACACAGCCTATCAATTTAAAGGGATATTCATAGTTCTTAATATGTTTTCATATTATGTCACGAGCGAATGCCACCATTACAGCAACAATACAAATGTCATTTGCATAGGAATATTGATTATCTAAAACGTATCGGAAGATTTAGAAATTGATAGCTTTATTAGAATTTTAAAATTAACTCCTTGCCAACTAACGAAATTTTGGACCCGTCCAAGTTAAAAGCATATGCAGATGACAAATTACATGTCGCTCCAATTGTGGCATTTGTCTTTGAAAGGCATGATAACATTGTGGGAAAAGAAGAAAAAGTCTGGTTACCAGCATTTTCTTCTTTTCCCACTATGTTTTCATGGTCGTTAAAATTTGAGAGTGTCTGGTAAGCGGTTGAGGAAATAAAGCGAAGTGGGACTTTTTTTTTTCTTAAATTAGAACAAAGTAAAAAAGAATTCCATTAACCATAAAATACGTTGAATTGTGTATAATTTGTTTATAAAAAAAAAACATTTTTCCCAAATAGAAAGGGCGAACTTGTCGGTAGGCCGGCCATCTTTTGTTGCCCCTGACAACTTTGATATAATACCGGAAATGCAATAAACAGTCTTGCTGCCAACGCAGTTTCTATTTTTAGACTTCAATTGATGCAAGTTTCTTAATGCATGTCAGTGTGTTCTATGTCAGCCATTTATTTTTGTAATTAAATGTCAGATTGTTACTTTCTGGGATTACTTTTTTCATGCATCTAAAAAGCTAATTCATTGAAATTACTACACACCCTCCACGTTAGAGAATAATGTTCCGTAAAACTAGAACATGATGAAAGTGTTTATTTTTAAACGATTCAATAGACTTTTAAATCTTTACCAGACGACAAAATTTTAAACATGTCCATATTGAAAGCACTTAAGAGATGAAAATATTAATTTGACTCAAATATAGAATTTGGTCTGTGAAAGAGTAGAAAACATCTTTTCCCACAATGTTTTCAAGAGTCTTTTACATTAGGGTCGTTAAAACATGTAATTGTTTGGTATATTGCCTGCAACACGCGAAAAGGGGCATTCGGACATTTGTGTAAAGTGTCGTCTCGGATCAGCCTGCGCAGTCCGCGCAGGCTAATCCGAGACGGCACTTTACGACTACATTAGATTTTGTGCTACAGTAGAATTGCGCAAAACAAAAAATTGCATAAAAACGGAAAGTGTTGCCTCGGATTAGCCTGCGCGGACTGCGCAGGCTGATCCGAGACGACACTTTACGCAAATTTCCGAATGCCCCTTTTCGCGTGTTATAGGCCAATTAATGCACTTAACCACACTTAACATGTCATCATAATTATGATCATAAATCCATAAAATCCATTTTTTCAAACAAACGACTGAATCATGAGATAGACTGGTCCTTGAACATGCAGAAAATTTACAAATGGCAAAAAGTTTCGACCCTAGAGTTAGGGGTGATACTATTTGCAGAACCGTTTATCCCCCCTTTTTTTTTACTGAGGTTTGATTCCTTGAATGAATATTTATTTTTTTTTTATACCGCTTTCAACATTATTTTAGCTACATGTATATAATGGCGACAGCCCAAATACTCTTGTTTGTCTTTGGTTTTACCAGTAATCGGCCAGGATTCTGAGGTGTCTTGCCCAAGGACACGCCCACAAAAGAAAAAAAATTCCTGCCGTCAGGCTCGAACCCAGTGCATCCAGGTTACGACGGACAGACATAAAAATACTTTTACGAGTCCTACATGTGACGGGTCAGTGACTTGGAAAGTAAGTTGTAGCAGTACTGGAGTGAGAAAGCCAGGAAACACAAGCCTAGGGGCACTGACCGCCGTGATATGACCTAAGCTGTTAAAACGGCGTTAAACTCCAATACAATCAATCAACCAACATCTATCCACTGAGTCACGCAGACCCCTATCTGAGCTATGAGCAGGCTCACAATTTTATTTCTCTCTTTCCTGGTTGTCAACAATACAAGGCTGGGACTCCGCAGCGCCTTGCCAAAGGACCCTTACACATTCTCAGAGCCGCCAATGGGAACTGAACAAGGACATCCTGTTTATTAATCAACCATCACAACCACTCAGCCTCGGAGATTTATTGATAAGACCACGTGATATACTATGAATGGAATATACATTAAGTATCGTAAACAAACTGTATTTATTGGGACCCTTCCGCATCTCAAAGAAAGCGAAGTTTAAATTTAATGGTACCAATATGGCAGACATATTATTGAATTGGTTGACTTATAACATGTACACGAAGAATGGGTCAATCAATCCAATAGTCAAGGAAACACTGTGACAAAAAGACAAATTAGTCATTGAGAACATTCTCTTTTGGACAAATTGTTTCCCAAATGTATAAGCTTCGGTATTCGTAAAATACGTCAACTCGAGATTTCCGGGTTAAAAATAATTACGGTTCAAGTTGCTGCGTGCGCCACTACCGTGTTTCTGCTTGTAAAAGGATACTCTCTTGATGGTTCAAGCCACTTAAAATCTAAACTAAACGACGAAATTGTAGACTCGTTTAAAATTCCAATCATTTGCAGACGACAAATCAAATATGGCTAAAATCATGGGATTTTATTTTCTAAAAGCATGCTTTCCTGGAGTTCCTGTTACCAGCACTAAGTAAAATATTCTTCCCAAGTCAGGCTGCTTTTCCACATTATTATCGTCGAAACAATGACCAGCCGTGAGACAGGAATGAATCATCTCGCAATGACTATCATCCATCTTCGGAAAGAAATTGGCCGAGCTGGGGATTCGGACCAGCCACCCCCTGTACTCAAGTCCTGTATGCTACCGACGGCGCTACTGGGGCTCGGCATCATTTTTGCATTTTTGACAAAGTAATATCAGAGTTTATAAAGGAAAAAAACTGGACCCCATATCCCCACATCCCGAGAAGTCAGTTCTGCAGAGAAACACGTGATATTTTGTGGGTGGGAGAAGGTGGGTGGGTGAAGAAAGAGGAACATTAGGTACCCTTTTTTTTAAAATACTGAAAACAGACTGGGATGCTTCTTCCAGAAAATCTTAATCATACTCCTTCCTCAGATTATTAATTCTTTACCAAACGATAATATTTAAGACCGGTCCAAATTGAAAGCATTTGCAGACGATAAATCAAAACGGCCCAGAATGATGAAAATTGTTCTGGAAAAGGTAGAAAACATCGAGGGAAAAGGAGAAAATGCTAGTTACCAGCATTTTCTCCTTTTCCCTCAATGTTTTCCAAAGCCTTCTACCTCAAGGTCATTCAAACTCGGGGCTCTGCGGTACAAGGTTAAACCGTTATGTTTGTCAATAATAGCAGCGTGGCCTTGAACTCAAAGGAATTCGGAAACTCCCTTTTTTACGTAACACAATCCTTTACTGGACCTCTAAATTTTAGACCTGTCCAAACTGAAAGAATTCGCAGACGACAAATGAAATATAGCTCAAATGGTAGAATTTCTATCGACATGAGTTGAAAGCCTTGTAGGAAAATGACTTTTAATTAGTTGGGGCTGGCTAGCTCCTTTTCTAATAATGTTTTTAAAAGGCTTCTTTCCCAAGGTCATTAAAACAAGGGGCTGATTGGTAAAGGGGTTTTAACTTTTTACCACACAATCCCGAGTTTTAACGACCCTGAAGCAGAGGCCTTTCAAAAACATTGTGGGAAACAGAGAAAAATGCTGTGAACCAGCATTTTTTCTTTTCCCCCACACTATTTTTTACCCCCATCAAACAAAGAAATCGCCATTTGAGCTACATTTAATCTGTCGTCTGCAAATGCTTTCGATTCGATTGCGTCTAAAATTTTGTCGTTTTGTAAAAAGGAAAAAGTTAAATAAGGAAGTGTTGACGACGGTTCCACTATGGTTGTCTAGACGAAGTCGAAATTTCCTTTATAGAAATAAACATGAAATAAACAGTTTATGAAACAAACATGAACTTTGATCGACAGTTGAGGGAAAAGTTTTCCGTTACCAAATTCTGTAGTCTATGGTATTAATGATCCAGTCCTAAAGATAAAGTGATAAAAGAAACAATTTCTTGATGTATGAAGTTGCTCCTTTTCCCACTATGTTTTCGTATCACTGAATTAGTAAACAGGCTATTAATACAAAACAGGTATGGAAAACACTACACGTGAAAGTAAAACCCTAATAAAAGTCTATTTCAATCACCCACGTGATCAATTTGCTGTTACGCCTCTGACGTCAGAGAAAATGATCCGAAACATTCAAAATGAATTCGGACAGTCGATTTTATTCCTTTACCATACAATCCCGAGTTTTAAGGACCCCCGTGAAAGAAAAGTCTTGAAAGCATTCTGGGAAAAGGAAAAAATGCTGGTAACCAGAATTTTCTCATTTTCCCTTAATGTTTTCTACCATCTCAAAGGCAAACCCCACCAATTTAGCAACATCAGACTTTATCATGTGAAAATAGTTTGATTCGAACGAGATAAAATTTTGTCGATTGGCAAAGAGTCATTCACCCACATGATCAATATTTTGTTCCCCCTGTGACGAAAAAGAAACTGATTTAATCACCCACGTGATCAATATTTTGCTACACCTGTGACGTACAAGAAAATGATACTGAATATTCTAAATGTCAGTTTTAATCACCCACGTGATCCCTATTTTGATACACCTGTGACGTCAAAGAAACTGAAAATAGTACTACACATTCAAAGTAATTTCAGAAAGTGTTGTCTGCGCATGTCGAATTTTTCGAGGATTGAGTTGTGCATTACTATCCTGCACAAGATTAATACGCGGTCCGCATAACTCAAACCCTGCCGCTAAAAAAGTAGCAAGAGGACAATGGCTATAAATAATACGTCTGTGGAGAAATTAAGCCGTTTTTTTTTTTTTTCATTCTTCATTTCTTAAAATAGTACCTTCAAAAAGGATAAATAAGATTTAGAAAATGCTAATGTTTACAACAAGTCTTCGTGAAAAAAAGTCTGCATATTTCGGAAAATGCAGAGATTTGTGCAGGACTGTTCACACTTAACAAAATAAAAATTCCCCGCCAAAATCAGCAGCACTGACAAAGTAGTAAGGTCCTATACCCAGAATGCCAGAATTATTATTTTAAGAAATTGGGAATGATGGGAATGACACTGTCTCAGAAAATCGATTAAAATCACCCACATGATCAATATTTTGTCACGTTTGGGATCAATATTTTGTAACTCCTGTGAAGTAAAAGAGTGGTAACTTTCAATATAATCCCGTCAGTGGGACTAGCCGAAGCGGTGTGGCTTGTAAGCGACAAACGTCGGCACACTTGAGGGTGTGGGTTCGATTACCCCGGATGGCTAAAAATTACTTAAAGTCTTTCGTACAAGACGTGAACCCTGCTGAGCGCTACTCACTGACCTTTTGCGGACAGTGTAGATCAAGACCAGAATAATTTCGTCCTGTATCTTGCACTATCCCTCATAACATACTAGTAAATGACAGCCTACTGGTAGCCTCGGTCCAGGCGGTAATTAATCTTTTAATCACTCCATAACGCGGTCTCCTTTTTATGGTCCATACATATCTGTAGTGAAAATGGTTTATCACTTAATTCTAACATGACACGTGAATTCGGCTCTATAAACACAGTGCAACGAAAGCGTGGTAAAATTAAGAAATAATCTTCTTTCTACCGTGGTTTATCGTTCAATAAACCACAGTTGTGAGTTATGAGGCACAATAAATAATCCACGAGGGCGATAGCCCGAGTGGATTATTTATTGCGCCTCATAACTAACAACGTGGTTTATTGAACGATAAACCACGATAGAAAGAAGATTATTTCGATTCTAACATGACCATCTCTTAATCAAAGGAAAACAAGTTCATACTTAGAGTGAAAACGCGGATGCAGATTATATTCCATTGAATAACTTACTTACTTACTTTATACAGAATGACGTCACTCTATATAGAATGACGTCACTCTACATAGAATAACGTAGATTTTACCACGCTTTCGTTGCACTGTGTTTATAGAGCCGACTTCACGTGTCATGTTAGAATCTAAGTTATTTTATATAGAGTGACGTCATTCTATATAGGGTGACGTCATTCTGTATAAAGTAAGTAAGTAAGTTATTCAATGGATAGAGAATAGATGGTTGGTGTCTTGGATGGGTTAAGTTTAACGGGCAAGGCGGAGGAATTTATCTGGTGAGCCGAAGGCGAATCGGATAAATTTCGGAGCTGAGCCCGATAAACTTAACCCATGCAAGACACCAACTATCTATTCTATTTATCCTTGTCACTCACTGTAACGGAACAAAACAAACAAACAAAAAAAAAAAAACATTGATAAAGACCGTACCTTTAATAAATTCCCGGAGCCGTGCCTGATAGACTTTCCCAATCCAAGACATCAATTGTCTATTTCATTTATCCTTTTTCTTAATTATAATCTAAAATCCGACTAATTTGAACTTTTCGCTGGAAATAATGCACATAGACTCTACTGACATCTTTCTCACCAGATCTATAAGAAATTTTTAAAAAAAAGGAAGAACCGTACAAAGCCCTCTGAATATGCAGTTGCAATAATGACGTCATAATTGATAGTGGCTACGTCATAATTATTAAACGTGACGTTTATCCGCAGAAAATATTGTGACGAAGAAGACAATGTGTTTTAACAAAACAGACCATTAAACGAGCAAATGTATTCGCTAGCGATTAATTTATTTATTTTGGCAGTAAGACGCTTGGTTGAAAATAGTCTCAGTTAGCAGGTGCGCACTTGGCGGTCACGTGACCAACTGACGGATAACAAAAATATACGGCACCCTGTTATCGGGTCGAAATTAAAGAAGGTGACAGGATAAAATGTAATCTACATCCGCGTTTTTACTCTAAGTATGAACTTGTTTTCCTTTCATTAAGAGTTGGTCATGTTAGAATCTTCTTTCTATCGTGGTTTATCGTTCAATAAACCACAGTTGTGAGTTATGAGGCACAATAAATAATCCACGAGGACGATAGCCACGATAGAAAGAAGATTATTTCTTAAATAATTATTGCCTCATTTTTGACAAAGTCCGAATATATAAAAGGAAAAAATCATAAGGCTGGAACCCAGGCTGGCCCACTGGGGGCAATATGGGCAACAGGTGACGATGAAAATACGAAAATCAATAATACAAAAAAAAAAAACAGTCCCGTAAAGTCAACTTGAATCGCCCCACGTGATCAAATTTTTTGTTACACCTGTGACGTAAAAGAAAATAATACTGGAAATTCCAACTTACTTTTTCTAAACCCTTAAATCTACTAAATAAATGAAATGAAACTTTCAAGCTGATAGTTAAAAAAAAAAAACCCGAAGTTTGCTATTTTTAGAGGTATTTTTGGGGGAAAATATTTCCTTATCGGACAGTGTAGATCCAAGATCAGACTGCACGTTCTGTGCAGTCTGATCTTAATCTACACTGTCCGCAAATGGTCCTTGAGTCGCGCTTAGCAGACAAAGGGTTAAATTTCTGAGAAACAGAAGACAGGTGATTTCGAGTAAATTACGCAACGCTATAAAACAGAGTAGAGAAAAATTTCTCTCTGAGATGAGAATACAAGTGGTGGCAAGTGGTTTTCTACGGAAGCCCTGGAGGGCAATTTTGACTTCCGACTAATGACCTAGGACTTATGATTGTGACTTATGAGTAATCATTTGCACGCATTTAAGGAAATTGACTGATTGATTGTATGGTGTTTAACGCCGTTTTCAACATTATTCCAGTGCACCTATCCATGCTTTCCTGGAGTCTCTTTTACCAGTACTCCGCACAATTTTCTTTCCAAGCCACTGGCTGCTTTCCCACATAACCATCATCGAAACAATGGTCAGCTGTGGAAGAGGAATAAATCCTGTCGCAATGACTATCATCAATCCTCGAAAAGAAACTGGCCGAGCCAGGGATCGAACCCACGACCCCCTGTTCTCAAAGTCCTGCACGCTACCGACTGAGGTACCGGGGCTTAGTGCATTTAAGGAAATGCGCAAAAACAAGGCTGCAGAATGAACAAAACCATATACTTTCTAATAATATTAACAATAGTGACTTACATCAGTAATTTTCTATGCATGTTCTCGATATGTGTGCCAATATCACACAAATCGTTTCATATAAGTCGCAAGTCATAAGTTACAAGTTTCAAGCCAGGAGTCGCAAGTCAAAATCGACATCAGGAGTTTTGCTACGTCACAAAGTTCATCATCTGGAGAGTTATATAACCGGTCTGCACCAGTTTGAACCGGAAAGCATTGTTAGGACCACTTCTGTAATAAAATGAATATTTGTAATAAAATTTTAAACTTCACTATATTCTTTAAAATTTTATTACAAATATCCGTTTTATTACAAAAGTGGTTCTAACAACCCTGGATACCGATTTTTGACTTTCGACTCATGATTTAAGACTTGTAGCTTATTACTTGTTACTTTTATGAAATTGTGCGAATTGTATGATTTTGGAACACATATCGAGAATATACACTGAAAATGGCTGAAGTTAGCCACATTTGTAAATATCATTTAAAGATAGGTGATTTTTTTTTTATCCTTTTTTGCACAAGTTCTTGAGATACACACCAATCGTTATTCATAAGTCACAACGCTTACGTTTTATGTCTTAAATCAGAAGTCGCCAGTCAAAATTGATCCCCTGGGCTTCCATAGTTTTCTACCCCCATTCTGAAAAACGTAATTACATAAACAAAACCGTGAATTCCGCTGCAAGTGCTTCAATTTAACCCTTTCCCAAAATAATCACTTTTTTTTTGCGAAATGTGCTGGCTTTTGACCTACTTTTTTGTACTGATAACAAGTGAATGAATAGAAATTTGTGATTGGTCAAAATGTAGACATGTTTACTCTAAGGGCCCCTGCCTATTTGCTGGCAAGTGTACGCCGTCTATCTTTTTTAGAGATGCAATCCTTGTTTCGACTCTTAGATAGATGGCTTTACAAAACATTGTGTGAAAAAGAGAAAGTTTCTCTCGAGATAACAATACAAAAGGTGGCAAGTGGTTTTCTAACTCCATTCTGAATAACGTAATTGCATAAACAAAGTCGGAAAATTCCACTACAAGTGCTTCTTCAATTTAACCGTCTCCAAAAACAATCACAATCTTTTTTTTCAGCGTAGCTGTATGTAGTGGCTTTTGACCTACTTTTTGGTACTGATAGCAACTGAATAAATAGAAATTTGTGATTGGTAAAAAATGTAGACATGTTTATTCTATCTAAGAGCCCCTGTCTATTTACTGGCAAGTTTACGCCGTCTATCTTTTTTTATAGACATATCTTGTTTCAACTCTTAGATAGATGGCTTTAGAAAACGTTGTGGGAAAAGGAGAAAGTTTCTCTCGAGATGAGAATACAAGTGGTGCAAGTGGTTTTCTAACTCCACTCGGAATAAAAAGTAATTACAAAAACAAAACTGGGAATCCCGCTGCATGTGCTTCAACGTAACCCTTTACCAGGATAATTACGATTATTTTTCGACTTTTTAGATGGATTGCTTTTGAAAACATTGTGGAAAAAGGAGAAAATGCTGGTTGCCAGCATTTTCTCCTTTTCCCACAGTGTTTTCTACTTACTCTTTCAAAGACGAACCTCGTCATTCAGAACCAATTTAATTGGCCCTCTGCAAGGCCTGGCCCCCTTTTCATTTCGACGAATTTAAAAATGTGTGGTAAAGGGTTAAGTGTCCATGTTCTGGATCGGACAGGACAACCAGAGCCCTCGATAGTAGTGAGAAATAGCAGAGGGATGACTGATAGGGGAATGAGTGATAGAGAGATAAGGTAAATGGACAGACAGGTCATCGCAGAGAGAGAGAAGGAAGAGAGAGAAAATCGATCTCGATCGATCAATCAATCAATAGAAAAAGAAAGAAATAATCGCCATTACAGAGAGACAGAGAGAGGGAAAGAGAGAGAGAGAGAGTGAGAGAAAGATAGACAGAGAGAGATAGACAGAAGAAATGGAAATGAAGGAAGGAAGAAAGGAGGAAAGGGAGGGAGGAAGGAAGGAAGGTGGAAAGGGTGGGAGAGAGAGAGAGAGAGAGAGATGGAAAGGAAAGAGTCCGTCCGTTCGTCCGTCCGCCCGTCCGTCTTTTTTAAAAGTATTAACTAAGCCACACGAAAATACTCTTAAATCAAAAGAGTTAACCCTTTACCAAACAATCCCTGGTTTTAACGACCCTGAGGAAGAAGCCTTCTGAAAACATTGTGGGAAAAGGAGAAAATGCTGGTAACCAGCATTTTCTCCTTTTCCCACAATGTTTTCTACTCTTCCAAAGTCAAATTTCAATTTTTGAGTCACGTTTATTTAGTCGCCTGCAAATGCTTTCAATTTGGACTAGTCTAAAATTTTGTAGTTTGGTAAAGAGTTAACCAATCCACTTGCACCACGCACCATTAAACCCTTTGCAAAACAACCCCGAGTTTATAAGACCGACTGGAAGATGTCTTTTGAAAAATACATTGTGAGAAAAGGAGAAAATGACACAATGATTTCTACCCTATAAAAGAAAAAATTTCCAATATTTGCGCCACGTGTAATTTGTCGTCCGCAAATGCTTCCAAAATTAAAAAGTCTTAAATTCTGTCGTTTGGTAAAGAGTTAACTCTACTCAACATGACAAAATTTTCGGATTTTCCAATTTGAACGCACTTCCAGACGACAAATTAAACGTGACTTAAACGTTGGAACTTGTATTTGACAATGTAGAAAACATTTCTCCTTTTCCCACAATACTTTCAAAAGCTGGGTCTTTTTCATTCCCGATCGTTCGCTAAAAGGTAAAAGATATTGAGCATTCGCCTGAAACCATTCCACCACGGAGCAGGATTATCAACCACGTGGATTTTTCGTGTCCATCCAATCAACGGTTGCGGTTTCTTTCTCGGAAACATTTCGTCCTTAAAAATGTAGACGCCCCCATTCCACCTTTTTTTCTCTACAGGACTTTTTGAGCCGAGCCCCAGTAGCGCAGTCGGTAGCGTACAGACCTTGAGACCAAGAGGTTGCTGGTTCGAATTTCCAGCCCGGCAAGTTTCCTCACGGGGATTGATGATAGTCATTGCTACATGATTTATTTCTCTCTTACCGCTGATGATTGTTTCAACGATGTAAATGTGGGAAAGCAGCCAGTGGCTTGGGAAGAATATTGTGAGAAGTGCTGGTGAAAGAAACTCCTGGAAAGCATGGATAGGTGTACTGGCCGCCTTGATATAATTGAATTAATGTTGAAAACGGTACATGTATTTAACACCATACAATCGATCAATCAATGAACACTTTTTGAGTTATATTGCAGCGGCCAGTGCACCTCTCTAGCACGGCTTTCTGCCCCAGCCACTGGCTGTTTTCCCACATTACCATCGTCAAAAGAATGCTTAGCGGTGAGAGAGGAATGAATCCTGTCACAATGATTTTTATTAATCCTCGGAACGAAAATAGCCTAGCCAGGAACTCGAACAAGCCATCACCTGGCCTCAAGTCCAGCACGCTACCGACTGCACTAAGCACCGGGGCTCGGAAAATAATTTTTAAAACGACGTTAAAACGTAATTCAAAACAAACAAACAAAAGGCAATAATGGCTAATGTATAAAAGGCGTGTTAACCCGTTTCTGCTAAATAACTTTCAAGGTATTTCTAGAGAAAAGAAAAGATATCTCCTCATCGGACAGTGAAGATTAAGATCAGACTGCACGTTCTGTGCAGTCTGATCTTGATGTACACTGTCCGCAAAAGGTCAGCGAGTCGCGTTAAGTAGCCTAGAGGTCAATTCTGGTCGTATTTCTAAAGTAATTGGGTGAAATCCAAGTCAGTGCATATTGGAGGAGAAATCAAGCACCAGACGTATGCATTTTCGATTTGAGTTATGCTCTGGCAAAAAGTTGGTTTAACTCTTTCCATACTGTAGACGACAGCAGACACTGTCCACTGCTATGTTCTAGATTATGACCGAACTGTCTCTCTCTGTGCAGTGCATTTCATCTCTGTGCATTTTTTCAAAGGCTAAAAATACATTTCCTGGGCCGAGGAAATGTATTTTTAGCCTTTGAAAAAATGCAATTTATTCATTCAGAAGTGTAGAAGTTAATAGATCTCCGTGATGCATAATACATGGTATCACATAATTATGGATCCATAAAATCCGTTTTGTCTGCCGACCAACTAGTCTTGAGGTAAAATAGTCCTCGGACATGCAGAAAATTGACCAAAATCAAAAAGTTTCGACACAGGTCAGCCTGCGCGGACTGCGCAGGCTGACCTGTGGCGATACTTTTTGCAGATGCATTAAGCCCCCTTTTCACAGAGCAATGCTCATCTATCTCCCACAACATTTCGGTTTCTAATTGAACACAGGATAGTGTTAAATGTCAATCCAGTCAGACGTCACTGTCAGTGGGGGGGAGAGAGGAGATTCTCCCATCCTTGGGGAAAATAAAAGCCGGGGCGAAGAAAGAGATAGAAAGTGAGTGTTTACATTGGCAACCTGTCAATATCTTTAATGAACCAGGCTTCTTTTCGACCATTCGGGTTAAATTGTGTAGAACGATGCGAAAATTAGGAGCTGGGGTCCTTTTTCCCAAAATAAACATTACACACGTCTCCATTTTATTTGATGAAAACCGAGGGAAAAAAAATGTAAAAATAGAAAATCATTGAATCATTGCTGAACTTCAAGACTTGGGAAAAAAAGTTATTCTTATAAAATTAACCGCTTATCAAACAAATCTGGGTTTTAACGATCCTGAGAAAACCTTCATGGGAATAGGAGAAAATGCTAGTTACCAGCATTTTCTCCGTTTCCCAAAAAGTTTTCTAACCATTTACAGTTTTACAGACATATCTCATGATTTGAGCCCGCATATAGGTCTTTAATTTGTCAATTACATGTACAATTGCTTTGGATTTGGACAAGCTCAAAACTTTCTTGTTTGGTACAGAATTACGCGCTCTTTCAAATCGTCGCGACATTTTAAGTGGCTAGGCAGCCATTCTTAACACCAATTTTAGATTTTGCAGAAGATACATGTACATAACAAAACATAATCAAAAATTTCAACACTGTATAGTAATATGGCTGATCGATGAAGTTGCTTCTGTAATTGACCATATAACGATTTCCATCTGCAAGGAAAACGTACATTTATTATAATACTATACAGTAATTAAAAACTTAAATTGTCTGTGCCCATTCCCCACTTTTCCTGTTTTCTTTCCTATTTTCTTTCACATGCCTGTTATGACATTTGATAATTTATACTCACTTTTTTTTTTTTAAATGACATACTGGATTTGAAATATGACTGTTTAATGTACGATAGGTATGTGAATGCATAAGAATAAAATCTTGAATCTTGAATCATAAAATGTACCATAGGCTTGTTCAGAAACTATCGAAACAACCATTGTTACCACTAAGATATCAGATTTCATTACTATTATTATGCCATTAATATATCTTCTCACTCGTTTTGAAGAAAACATTGTAACAAAAAAAAAAAATACTTTTTTTCAGGTTTAAGATGTCTTACTCGAAAATGTGCCTCAACTTGTTACCTTCACAAAAAAATTATTAGTATTAGTATTATTATCAAGCAGCAGTCGCTTGGGAAGAATATTGTGCGAAGTACTGTTAACAGAAACTCCGGGGGGGGGGGGGGGGTTTAGGCGCACTGGCCGCCACGATGTAGCCCAAACAAACAAACAAACAAACAAACAAACAAACAAACAAATTCTATATACACGATATAACAGAACCGTCCAAAGGCTGCCAAGAGAAATCACTTGAAAAACTGTCAATCATTTGGTTACTTTTTCATTTTGTTAAACAAATACTATGTAGACGTAATAAATAAATATGATACGATAATAAACATCTGTTCGAGTCTGTTCTTCTATTCTGTCTTTCTCCAAAAAGTACTAACAAATGTGAAACTTTCTGCCATTTCAACATACGGAAGCTTCAAACAATATCAATGCCCGAGATTTGCTTTGTGATATTCAAAGGGAAAACTATTTAATTTTCTTCTCCAATTTTGCCCGAAATTGGAAGAAAAACCTCAACGTTTCGATTATGTGAACCGCCATCTTGGAATTCCCTAGACGGGTTCAATAACTTATACCAGCAATCAAGCATGGTCACAACTTTGATGAATCACGTGCGAGAATGGGTCGATAAAAGGGAAATCCCCACTGAGAAACCAGCCTGATTTAATTGAAACCACGGCCCTCATCCAATAAATTCGTTGTTGGGAGAATGGAGACATTTTTGTATCCAATTAGAGAATTATAAAATATTAATTTACGCAAAAAATCGATTGAAGTGAGAGAGGCGAGTGAAGGTTAATTGCTGTTGGAAATGTGAAACCTTGCCATTCATCCGAGTCTGTTAGGCGCTTATTGCCATTGAAGACACTGTAAAAAGTTCACATAAACTATTATATTGATTAGAATTGTTCAATGAACCAGTGTTAATTGTCGTTTATATTCTTACGAGCTGAGTCCCGATAGCTCAGTCGGTAGCGTACAGGACTTGAAAACAGGGGGTCGCTGGTTCAATCCCCGGCTCGGGCAAGTTCTTTCCAAGTATTGATGATAGTCATTGCGACAAGATTCATTACTTTCTCACCTCTGACCATTGTTTCGATAATAGTTATGTCGGAAACCAGCCAGTGGCTTGGAAAGAATAATTGTGCGGTGTACTGGTAAAAGAAAATCCAGAAGAGCATGGATAGGTGCACTGGCCGCAACGATATAAATGAAAAATAATGATGTTGCAAAAGGCGTTCTACACCATACAATCAATCAATCAATCAACCAAACAATCAATCAATCAATCAATCAATCAACCAATCAATAACCCTTAAGCTACTAAATATATCAAACGAAATTTTCTACTCAATAGTAAAAAACCAAAACATTGCGATTTCAAAGTTGACTTCAACGTGAAAAATACCGTATCGGACAGTGTAGATCAAAGATCAGACTGCACGTTTTGTGCAGTCTGATCTTGATCTACAGTGTCCGCAAAAGCGGACCGAGTCACACCATTCATCCGAATCTATTGAGCGCTTAACGCCATTGAGGACACTGTAAAAAGTTCACATATTTGGGCGTAGCTGAATGCGCTGGCTTTTGACCTACTTTTAGGTACTGATAACAAATGAATACATAGACATTTGTGATTGGTTAAAAAAGATAGATACATTTATTCTAAGAGCCCCTGCCTATTTGCTGGCAAATTTACGCCGTTTATCTCTTTTTAAAGATATTTTTTGTTAACCCTTCGCCACACAATCCCGAGTTTTAACGAACCTGACAGAGAAGACTTTTGAAAACGTTAAACAGCCTTTTCTTCTTGTACCCCAACGTTTTCTACCATTTTGAAAAGTAAATGCTACAATTTGTGACACATTGAGGTGGATATCTGCAAATACAGCTCAGCTTGCGTTTGTAAAATTTAAACTCTATATCAAACAATCCCGAGTTTTAACGACCCAAAATAAAAGACCTTTTGAAAACATTGTGGGAAATGGAGAAAATGCTGTTAACCAGTACTTTCTCCTTTTCCTATTTATTTTTCTAACCTTATAAAACCATCATTTTCTTCTTTTTAGGCTCCGACTATGAGCCAAGAGGTCCAACTTTTATGCGATAAAACAGCACAATCAGCTGAAAAAAAAAAAACCTGGACAGGCGTTTTACCGTCCATAACAATACTTTGGTAATACGACTTCGAAGAATGAAGATTCCGAGTTACAGGAAGCGCATGGTTTGAAAATAATCGGAAAATATAACAATAAACTGAATCGTTTCGAGAGATAATACCGTATTAATTACATGTTTTGTAGAATAGAGTTTCCATGGAAACGTCGTTTTTACGGTTTTCATGCCAGGAAGTATTTTCCTTGTTTTCTTTTTACATTCAGTATGAGGCATGCTCTGTGAAAAGGGGGGCTTAATGCATCTGCAAAAAGTATCGATTCGTGTCAGCCTGCGCAGGCTGACATGAAACGAAACTTTTTGATATTTGTTAATCATATGCATGTCCAAGGACCATTCTACCTCAAGAGTCAGTCAGTTGTTAGCAAAGATGGATTTTATTGATCCATGTGATAATTGTGTGATGTCTCGTTGGTATCATGCATCCTGGATTAATTGATTGAATGATGTTTTACGCCGCTTTCAAGATTATTTAAGTCACGTCACGGCGACAACTTCATGTATTTCCTGGGTTTCAACAGTATTAGGCTTGGGCTCTGACTAAGGACACTCCCACAAAAAGCCCAGCGGATTCAGTGGGGCTCGAACCAAGGACCTCCAGGTCACGACCCACCCACTTTACCACTGAGCCACGCAGGAACGAACCTTCATGCATCATGGAGATGCATTAATTAAACCCCCTTTTGCCAGAACGAGGCTCAATATATTTACAGCACAATAATAGGAAGCACTAGAAAATTTTGCCTTTGTAATGTAAAATTAATGGATCGTCATTATCTCCCACAATAAATCTATAACAAACGATTTAAAGGGGAAGAATTTTTGTAAAATGTAGATATAGCATCACTCAGATATTGGACGTGCGGTGCGGTTTCTATTTTTGAGTCGTGTATTTAACTTAATCCTTCTCCCACAATGTTTTCAAAAGCTCTCTTCTCTAGTGTTATTGAGGGTTAGATTCTGATTAATTTGGCCATTTGAATGAATGAACGAACGAACGAACGAACGAACGAACGAACGAACGCATGAATGAATAATTTCGAAGGTTAGACTCTCATTCATTTGTTCATTTGAATGAATGAATGAATGAATGAATGAACCAACCAACTAACCAACCAACCAACGATTATCTCTTCAATCCGTTCCAGCCTTGAGTTTTTTTTTTAAATATTGCAACAATTAAAGAAATGTCCCCGAAAAAATTGTCGACCCCAGGGGAGACAGAACTCTGCCACTGAGCTTTTACGATTTTAACCCTTTACGTAACAACCTCGTGTTTTGAAGGCTCTGGGGAAAAGGGCTTTTTTAAAACAATGTGGGAAAAGGAGAAAATGCTGGTAACCAGCATTTTCTCCTTTTCCCACAATGTTTTTTTTTAACTTGAAAAAATGCCACAATTTAAGATACATTGAAGTGGCTGTCTGCAAATGCATTCACTTTGCATTCGCGAGTGTTTAATTTTCTCACACAATCACGAGTTTTAACCCTAAAGAGAGAACCTTTGACAACATCGAGCGAAAAGGAGATAATTCTATTAACCAGCATTTTCTCCTTTTTCCACAATGTATTCTGATCTTATAAAGCCAAATCCCATCATTTTATTTGTAGTCTGCAATACCTTTGATTTAGACAAGTCTAAAGTTTTGTCGCCTGGTAAAGAGTTAACTCTATCGCTGGCAAATAAACACCAATTTCTTCAAGGGCTGAAATTTCAATTCAACTTGCAAAGAAATAGTTTTGGTTTTTGCTTAAATTCAAGTGACGGGCTATTTTCAATCTAAAGATCAGACTGCACATTCTTTGTAGTCTGATCTGGGATCTACGCCGCAAGGAAAAGTTATCGCATTTGCCGCTGGAAGTGGAAGGGGTTAACTGTGATATAATCACGTTCGTAATTTAATCATGGACTCGTAAAATTGTCACGTAAATATTCATGAATCCCTCACGTATTGTCAGTCGTGAAACGCTCACGTCTGCAGGCCAAGCCACGGTAGCTCAATCGGCAGAGTACAGAATTTGAGAACAGGAGGTCGCTAGTTCGATCACCGGCTCAGCCAATTTCTTTCCTATGATTAATGATAGTCATTGTGACAGAATTCATTCCTCTCTCATCGCTGATCATTGTTACGACGATCGTTATGTGGGTTAGCAGCCAGTGAATTGGAAAGAATATTGTGCGGAGTAATGGTAAAAGAAACTCCAGGAAAGCATGCATACCGGGTGCACTTGCCGTCGCGATATAACTGAAATAATATTGAAAACGGCGTTAAACACTATACAACCAATCACTTCTGCAGTAAGAGGTATTTTCTAAACTGAACAATCTTCGTTAATCAATCAATTTTTCAGTCTGTTTATTCATGCAGTTATTCTTTTTAAATCTATTTATTCAGTTAGTCATTCATTCTCAAAAAAAAAAGAGCTTAAACAAGAAATATGTTCAAAAAAGATAAACGGCGTAAATTTTCAACAAATAGGCAAGGCCCTTAGAATAAACACGCAAACATTTTTGACCAATCACAAATTTCTATTTATTCATTTGTTATCAATACCAAGAAGTAGGTCAAAAGCCAGTACCTTCAGCTACGCCGAAAAAAGGGAAAAACGCGTTTGAATAAAAAAATTTACAATGTAGCTCGATTTATCCGAGTAAACTGATGTATTGAAAAAAATATGCATATCTGCAACAATCAATCAAACGATAAATGCACATATGAATTGAGTAATTTTAGGTCAATTGCCTATAAATCATTTAAGCTATGCTCCGTGAAAAGGGGATTAAATGCATCTGTAAAAAGTATCGACCAGGTCAGCCTGCGCAATTCGCGCAGGCTGACCCGAGTCGATACTTTTTGCAAAATGTGCAGGCTGAGCTGGGTCGCAAGGCACCAGTCTACCTCACAAATCAATGGGTTGTTAGACAGATTAGATTTTATGGATTCATAACTTTGTGATTACCTGCTTGGTAAAATGCATCACGGAGATGCCCTTTTACCAGAGCACGGCTTATACTGGTTTAGAATTGCAGCCTGATACGTGCAGCCCACACCGTCCACGACGTAATTCTAAAATATTGGTTGGTTGGTTGGTTGGTTGGTCGATTGATTGATTGATTGATTGATTGGGGTTTAGCGCCGTTTTCAACATTATTTTAGTTATATCGCGGCGGCTATTGCACCTATCCATGCTTTCCTAGTGTTTCTATTACCATTATTCTGCACTATATTCTTTCCAAGCCACTAACTGCTTTCCCACATAACCATCGTCGAAACAATATATTCAGCGGTGAGAGAAAAATGAATCCTGTTGCAATGACTATTATCAATCCTCGGAAAGAAATTGGTCGAGCTGGGGATCGAAGCAGCAACGCCTGTTCTCAAGTCCTGTATGCTAACGACTGAGCTACCGGGACTCGCCTGATTCTAAAATGTGATCAAAGGCATGTTCATTTTCCATGAAATTGTATATTCAGTACTTGAAAAACTGGACTTTTCCGCTTAGCTGTATGTGCTAGCTTATGACCTACTTTTTGGTACTGATAACAAATGAATGAATAGAAATTTGTGATTGGTCAAAAAATGAAGACATGTTAATTCTAAGGGTCCCTGTGGTAAAATGTAGACATGTTTATTCTAAGGGCCCCTGCCTATTTGCTGGCAAATTTACGCCGTCTATCTTTTTTAAAGACATTTCTTGTTATATTTCCTTGAGAAATCGAGACGTTTGGACGAAAATGATGAATTGCATTGATGACAGACATACAATTTTTACAGGCAAATATTATCAGCGCTGAATGAAATCTGAGAGCGTTCTTTTTCTTAATCTTAACCCCGCAGCGCTTAAGCCGGTTTTAAATGCTTATGCGTACAGTGTAGATCAAGATCAGACTGTACAAAGCGTGCAGTCTGATCTTGAATCTACACCGTCCATTGTTTTTGCTAGATATTCTTACAAAGACAGCCTTAAAATTCTAATACCCACATCTAAAGACTAGACAGAGAATGTCCATTCCGTTGATATAGAGCCACCAAGCTAAACCCTTAACCCTGAGGCTGCTAAGCGCGACTCACTGACCTTTTGCGGACAGTGTAGATCAAGATCAGACTGCACAAAACGTGCAGTCTGATCTGGGATCTACACTGTCCGATAAGGAGATATTTTTTTTCCAAGTTCATTACTCAGGTTTTTACAATCGGCTTGAAAGTTTCGTTCAACTTATTTAGCAGGGTTAGGGTTAAAGCACCTTTCATAACTATAGTTGCTTTTGCGGCCAGTGTAGATCAAGATCAGACTGCGCAAGAATCGTTGTGTTAAAAGTAGAAAATGTTTGATCTCAAAATTCCTAAATAACAAGCGCTTTGCGGTACCATTGTCCTTCAGTGGCTCTGCAAGAAACTTCGAAGAAGGCACCAGGGACGGGCGCTTTCGATTATTTATTACAGTGCTCTGTCTTTAAGGACATTTTAATATCAACTGCTTGCTATATGGGAGAATTTTACAGTCTTCTAGATTGAAAATCAAATGCGGCTGAAATGATTCTATTCGCCTAAGAAAAGGAAGAAAAATTATATGGAAAAAGGGAGAAAAGGGTGGTGACTAAGATTTTCTCATCTCCCATAATGTTTATTACCATCTAAAGGATAGACACCTTCACTTCAGTCACATTTAGTTTGTCGTCTGCAAATGCTTTCAATTTCAAGTCTAAAATTTTGTGTTCTAGTTAAGAGCTCAGACAAAATAAACAAAACTTATGTGGTAGAGATTGTTTCGTGGAGTGCGGTTTCTGTTGAGTGATCGAAGCCAAATGGCAGTGTACAAGTACATGTATTTGTAATCCTCCGCTTCACGCAGTACTTGTAAATTCCCGTCTGTAAATTTTATAAAGCCATTGGATGCAATATGGCATATTGTTACTAGTACTTTTTGACCCATCGACTGCCAAATAAATCAAGCGAACATTTTTTATTCCAAAAAATGAGACCAGAGTAAGACCAATTTCAATGTTGCCCTTTATCTATAATGTCTAAGTCAAGCGAACAGAGTAGAAAAAAGATCGGAATGAGCCTAGTTATGGTTATTTTTTTTTTGGAAATCTAACCTTTTGTTACCACACACGTTAAACTCTTACAAATACCACATACACTATACACTTACAATTACCACATATCTCATACACTTGCGATTACCACACACCTTATACACTTACAATTATCACACGTATACTTACCACAAACCCTGTACTCTAACAAATACCACATACAATATACACACCACCAGTCCACCATACACCCTATACACTCACAATCGCCAATTACCTAATAGGCTAATACACTTATAATTACCATAAAAATTTCACAAGAATAAATACCACACACCTTATTCACTTACAATAACCACACACATTAAACATTTGCACTTGCCACACAATCCATACACTTACAGTTACCACACCGTCTATATACCCTTACAATTATCACACATCTTATACACTCACACTACCATGTACCTTATACTCTTACAGTTACCATCCTTTATACATTTACAGTTACCACACATCTAATACACTTACAATTGATACACACCTTATACACTTATAATTACAGCACAACTCATATTCATAAAATTACCCCACACTTTATACACTTAAAATTACCACACACTTTATACACCTACTGTTACCACACACTTTATACACCTACAGATACTACAATCTAATCCAGTAACTATGTCGACACACCTAATACAGATATGACTACCATACACCTCATACACATAAAATTATCACACACCTTTCACAATTACCACGCACCCTATACACATAAAATTACGACACATTATCCCCTAAAAATTACCACAAACCTTATTTATTTACAATTAACACACACGATACACACCTACAATTACCACACAACCTATACACTAACAATAAGCATACACAGTATACACTTATAATTACCACACACATTACAAATTTACAAATACCACACACGTTAGACACTTACAATTACCACACACATTATACACTTACAATTACCACACACCTTCTACACTTAAAATTACCATACATCTTATACACTTACAATTACCACATACATTACACACTTACACACCTTATACACTAATAATTACCACACATCTTATACACTTACAATTGCAACATACCTTATACATTTTCACTTAGCACACAAATTTACTCTTACAGGGACCACACATCTTACACTTACAATAACCACTCACATCGTACACATACAATTACTACACACCTTAAACACAACTACCACACACCTTGAACTTTTAAAAGTACCACACACTTTATACACTTACAATTACCACACACCTTAAACACAGCTACATGTACCACACACCTTAAGCTCTTACAATTACCACACAACTCAAACACTTACAATGACCACACACATAATACACTTACTATTAACAACTAGTTATTCAATTTCACCAAACAATTCTCCTTACATTTCAGTTAACCTCTCGTAGTTCCCCCCCCCCCCCCCCCCCACAAACAAACATTTTCTTGACACAGATTTATCATTGTCTGACGTCGTAGACAGTAGTACGCATTATCATGTCTAATGACATTTTAATCGTAATGTTTACATAGGAACGCATCGCCTCACTCTTTACCAGACGACAAGAATTTCGACTCGTCTAAATTGAAAGTATTTGCAGACGACAATTCAGATCTTGTTCAAATAGTAGAATTTGTATTTAAAAGGGTAGAAACATTGTTGGAAAAGGAGAAAATGCTAGTTACCAGCATTTTCTCCTTTTCCCACAGTGTTTTCAAAAGCCTTTTATGTCAGGGTTGTTAAAGCTCGAGACTGTCCGATAGAGGGTTAACCCTTTACCAAACAAGCACGGGTTTTATAAATCCTGGGGAAGAAGGATTTGGAAAACATTGTAACTGGCTTTTTTTCCCCACAATGTTTTCTTCCCTTTCACATACAAATCTCATCATTTAAGCAACATTTCCACAGAGTGGACTTTTTTTTTTTCTCCTATTCCAACAATGATCTCTTCCTTCGCATAGACAAATCTGACAATTTGATCAATACTGATAGAACCTCTTCTCTTCACTTCACGTTATTATACACACATCCTCAATTTTCAAAACTTCGGAAATGACGGGGTAGAAATGAAAAAAAAAACATTTACAACTCAAAAAGGTAGAGGGAGAATCAGCTTTAAACATGGCAGCATGTCAATATCTCTTTTTGGTCCATGGTTTTTTTTTTGTAGAATTAAAAGCCAAAATCGTTAACAAAAAGTAAGCTTAACGGTTACAAGATACGATGGGAAGTTTGCATTTTCCGCACACATTTTAAGTCCACGAGCTAACTTCATTAATTATTACGTTGATTCTGAAGGGATGGAGATTTCATCTTTGGCTTTTTTTTTGCTGACATGGTCGATTTTTCAGTTTGTATTTTTCGTGCAATCTGATCTTAATCTACTCTTGGAAATCAGCTACATTTCTGAAAAACGTTTTATTCCATTACCACACAATCCCGTGTTTTACACCCCCTGAAACAGAAGGCTTTAGAAAACACTTTGGGAAAAGGAGAAAATGCTGGTAACCAGCATTTTCTCCTTCATCCACAATGTTTTCTACCCTTTCAAAGACAAATTCTAACATTTGAGCCACATTATGTTTGTCGTCTGCAAATGCTTTGAATTTGGACACGGCTAAAATTTTGTCGTTTGGTAAAGAGTTAAGGGTTGAGGTTACCACAGAAAATTAAGTTGATTGACCGGGGTTGACCGCAAATTACACGTTTTGTTATAAAAATCTGACCGCATTGATGATAACAAAATAATATAAATAAGATGTTTCTCAATGAAGGACCTCGTGTATATACGAACCGGAGGAAGAATATCTTCGAAAACATTGTGAGAAAAAGGATAAAATGCTGGTCAC
This sequence comes from Hippopus hippopus, assembly GCA_946811185.2. Taxonomy (NCBI): domain Eukaryota; kingdom Metazoa; phylum Mollusca; class Bivalvia; order Cardiida; family Cardiidae; genus Hippopus; species Hippopus hippopus. The sequence goes on along the minus strand of OX328108.1, from coordinate 2,670,217 downwards.
CAGCATTTTCTCCTTTTCCCACAATTTTTTCAATCGTATCAGAGACAAATGATTTGAGCCACACTGAAATTATTGTCTGCAAATGCTTTCAGTTTGGACGAGTCTACATGTACACTTTATGTCGTGTAGTAAAGAGTTAACCCTTTACAAAACGACTCACGTACTTGCAGACGACCAACTAAATATATCTCATATTTCACATTTTTTTCGTCTGCTAAGGGTTAAATCTACTTGATTTGTAATCCGGGGCCGAATTCACCAACAATTCTTGAGAATATTCTCAGTCTTATTCTCCAAGATTTTCAAAGTTTGAAAATAACACAACTTCTGATTGGCTAAACCACTTGGTTTAGCCAATCAAAAGTTGTGTTACTTTCAAATATGAAAAATTCTGGAGAATAAGACAAAGAACGCTCTTAAGAATGGTTGGTGAATACGGGCCCGAGCCGGAAGCCAAAGTTTAATTCCCCTGGTGGCGCTTGTAGCCCAAGCGTGTCCTTGAGCAAGACACTACAAAGCCCAGCCTTGTTCTGACAAGGAAACATAAATGCGCGAGTAATCGCAAAAAAAAATGAACTAACGTTTGAAGCGTTCTACAACAGCAAAGAGGCTGTGGCTAAGTGTTGGACTCGTAACCTAGAGGTCCTGGGTTCGAGCCTCACTGGGTTTTTGTGAGAGTGCACACTTCAGAACACGAGCCTTGTACCGATGACACCTGGGACATACATGAATACATGAACCGTCGTCTTGATATGAGTAAAAATGTTGACAGCGGCGTTAAACACTAGTCAATCAATCAGCAGGATATAGAAAGATATGGTAAACTTCAAGTTTAGGTGTACTTTAAACGAGGTTTGTTCTTTTAACCGGCCATATATTTTACATAATTTATAATTTCGTTTCTAGCCAGACATGTTGAATTATGTAGAAACCCTTTATCACACAACCCCGCTTCTAAACGACCTGAAAGAAACTCACTTTTGAAAACGTTGTGGGAAAAAGAGAAAATGCTGGTAACCAGCATTTTCTTCTTTTCCCACGATATTTTCTACCCTTTCAAAGACAAATCCAAATAATTAGTGCGACATTTTATTTACTGTCTTCAAATGCTTTCAATTTTAAGATTAAATTTTTCTTTCGTCTGATAGAGATTAAACCCTTCGGGATTCGAAATGGAGTAAAACAGACCTTTTCTCTCTTTAAAAAATGACAAAATTTTTATACTCAACCAAACTGGAAGCATTTACAGACAACAATTTTAATATTGGCCAAATACTGGAGTAGGTCTTTGATAGGGTAGAAAACATTGTGGAAGAAGGAGAAAATGCTGGTCACCAGCATTTTCTCCTTTTCCCACAATGTTTTCAAAAGGCTTCTTTCTAAGGGTCGATAAAACTCGGGACCGTGTGGCAAAGTGTTATGCTGTAATAAAATACGAACATGAAAGGGGCCGATTACCAGCTTCAAATTAATCTAACGCGTGTTTCGCTCGAGTAGGAATTCTTGAAGTGAAAGCAGAAACAAATGAATGCGAGCGCGTGTGTTTTTTGAAAATGAACCTGCATGGCTTGTTGTGCAGAATCAGGTTTAAAGAAAAAACGAACTCAACGATTCAGTTACAATATTTTGGACTGTTCGAGGGTGATGAGAGAGAGAGAGAGAGAGAGAGAGAGAGAGAGAGAGAGAGAGAGAGAGACAAACGAGCATGTTTCGTGATTGACCGGACTTCACCAGGCATTTACTACAGACAGACAGACAGACAGACAGAAATTTCATTAAGATAGCCTTTAGGACGATCGATTTAATATTTTACATTTTTCATCAAAACATATCTGCATTTATCAATTTTTGTGGTGAATAAATTTAGACTCGCCGATTGAAACCCAGAGCAACGGAAAGAAGAGAAAAAAACAACCGGAAAATATACGGAAAGAGTCGCATTAGAATAGTTCGGAGAGCGTTATGGGGAAAAAACACATTTCTTTGTAACTAACAGTTTCTTTTTTTTTCCCCTAACACAGTTGTTAATGGTGTATTATGCCACTTTACGTATATAAATAAACAAATATTTGTTTAAAAATGTCAGTGACTTGTAGGCCCATGGGGCCGTGTGAACAATTGTAGTTTATTTTTGTTATTTTTGTATGAAATTTACGAGCGCCAAGTCACTTAAAAATACTATTTACCTACGTAACTTCTTACTGCAAGGTCTTAATAACTCGCATTTCTAAATTTGTGTTGAAAGGGGTCATTATTTAATTCTTTCAAGTATTTTTTTTCATTGCAACATGTACTTTATACACACAATGGAAAGAATGTTCAAAGTCTGTGTTATTGTGTAAAAATAACGTTTTATTTTGATTTAATGACAAGTAAAACTTGTAAATATTGGCGTGGGAAAAAAATCGATAAATCCACGTTTTATATGACGATCGACACACGTCATTGCATTTTGAACACCCCTTTCTTCAACTTTTCATCTAGTTCAGTGCCAAGGGAGAATTAGGTAGCATTGGCGGACGGCGAGGATTAAGATCAGACTGCACAGAACGTGCAGTCTGATCTTTTATCTACACCGTTCGCTACCTGGCGACTTGGCTATTACCAAACTAATCTGTAACTGCAGCAGAAATCTAATAAACGTCAGAAAAACGTCGAATTTATCAAGCTTCCATTGAAAGTCTCCCCCTGTACCAATAAAACGCGTGGATAAATGATCCTGAGGAAAAGACTTTTGAAAACATTGTTGGAAAAAGGAGAAACTGCTGGTAACTAGAAATATATCCTTTCTCTTCCAACAATGTTTTCTGCATTTTTCTCGAAAAATTCCATCATTTGATTCACATCTAAATTCTCGCAAATACTTTCGAGATGAACGAGTTACAACTTTGGGGGTATTTTCAACGATGGTTCAGCCTGTTTTGATTACCAAGAGGGAGATGGTTTTTGAAGAGGAAATCTTCTCCCACAATGTTATCTATCATTTCAACATCATTTATCATAGGGCAATGTCGCAGCGGCTTGCGTGCCTATCCATGCTTTTCCTGGAGTTTCTGTTACTAGTACTTTGAACGACATTATTCCCAAGCCACTGGCTGCTTCCTCACATAAACACTGTCGAAACAGTGACCAGTAGAGTAACAATTATATTCACTGTTGAAACCGCTAAATCCTTTCCCTGCTTAATAACTTGAAATGATACTCTTAAGCCCACAGTAAAAGACCAATTTTGGCTATTTCAGAGTATTTTTTGGTGGAAAGATGTGTCCTTATCGGACAGTGTAGATCCAAGATCAGACTGCACGTTCTGTGCAGTCTGATCTTGATCTACACTGTCCGCAAAAGATCAGTCAGTCGTACTCAGCAGCCTAAGGCTAATACACAATTCTAAAAAAAAAACAGAATTATCGTTTCAAAAAACAACAAAGCCTAAATCTCCATGAAAAACCTGTCCGTTTCGAGAATTTGAGTAAAAAAGAATATCGAGAAAGGTTTTACACTCTTTTGATACGAGTTTTGAAAATAACATTCTTGTATTATTGGGAAAAATGTCAAGTTTTAAGTGTAACGTGCATTTTATGATCTATAATTTAGGTGGTTAATAGACGAATCTTCCGTTAGGATATATTACAGAGGATTAGTGTCTGTTTCAGTGTATGATCGAAAGTTCTTTCATCGAGTGAAAAGCAAAGGCTATAGACTGTAAAAATATGGCATTTGCTTTTTACGAGATGGAAAAAAATTTCAATCATACACTGAAACAAACAATTATCCTTTTTCTTTTATGCTCTTTAACTTTTCTTTTCACGTCTACTTTTTGCTCATCGTGAAAAACACGTGCGTTTTTCAAGCGAAATAGATCTATGGACAAGCTGTAATAATGACGTCATGAATGATGTCGACTACGTCATCGAAAGTGACGTTCACCCGCTAAAAATTCATTCATGTTCTATAAATATCCGTGATGTAAAAAAAAATTGTAACATTCACCGGTGAATTGTAACATGCACCGGTGAATTATAAGGACAATATAAATTTCTATAAATTAACGAAAAGCATAAAAGAAAAACAATGTCTTGAAACACTTTTGATATATTTCATACCATGAAAAATAGGAATATAGATCTACATCTTCAACAAAACAGCAAGAATCTTATGACAGATGTTTAATTTTAGAGAAAACCGATTCAGCATTGATTTTCTATTGATTGTATGGTGTTTAACGCCGTTTTCAAGATTATTTCATGTAAACCGCGGCGGCCACTGCACCTATATATCTATGCTTTCCTGGAGTTTCTTTTACCAGTACTCCGAACAATATTCTTTCCAAGCCACTGGCTGCTTTCCCTCATAACCATCGTCGAAACAAAGGTCAGTGGTGAGAGAGGAATGAATCCTGGCGCAATGACTACCATCATTTCTTGAAAAGAAACCGGCCGAGCCGGGAATCGAACGCCTGTTCTCAAGTCCTGTACGCTACCGACTGAACTAACAGGGATCAAATCACGTGATCGGGATTCCGTCACGTGAACACAGCAGGACAGCATTACACTTTTCGTTACACAGCGCTTAAAAAAGTAATGTTGGTATTTTAAGTTAGGAAATACGTACATATACTTCTAGCAAAACATCAAGCAACGAAATCCTTTAGACCAGTTAACTTTAAATGCGAAAAAAAAACACGTTATTTTCTAAAGGTAACTTTGTAAAAAGTAGTCGCCAGCTGCACGTGCATATAATGTGTTTTTCTTCGCATTTAAATCTACCTGATCAAACATTTCATAGGAACCCCATTCCCCCCCCCCCCCCAAAAAAAAAGAAACGATTGTGTTACTTGACCTTTTGTGAGGAGTATACTTTTTCAAGACTATTTTGGTCGATTTTTCCTTAAAAAAATGCTTAAAATCTAGACAAAGGACGATTCTGCGCGTTCAATGCAGACGCGTTTCATATGCGATCATCTATTAAACTCCGCCGGAAACTGGAAATTGGGCGAAAGGGTTAAATAACAACGTCGACACAATAGAACAATTCTAAGAAGAAAATAAATAAGTTATTACGGGCGACACTCCGGCTGTATTGAAGAATCCGATTGTTTTCAACAAGCACCACTCTCCCGAACAATCGACCGGTCCTTCCCCTTTTTCCCTTCTTTGCAAAACAATTCCCATTGTTTTTTTACCCTTTCAGGGCCATGGGGGAAAACACTGGGCTTTTGCGGACGGCATAGATCAAGATCAGACTGCACAGAACGTGCAGTCTGATCTTGGATCTATGCCGTCCGCTCTACGTTCATGTAGTCAAGCTTGTTAGATCAAAATCTTTCTGCTTTTCGGTGGATTGTATTCATAGGCGTTGAATGAGGTATTGAAAATTTCTTTATATGGAGTTAAAAAGGTTAAACGAATCCTGTAAAAAATCGGATAGCCGAGCTTGTTTAAGTGCAGGGTTTAAGCCAGGGGTCGCTGGTTTGAATTCCCAGCTCTACCAAGTTCTTTCCGAGGACTGATGAAGGTCAGTGCCACAGCATTCATTTCTCTCTTGCCACTGAGTGATAATATTGTTTCGACAAAGATTATGTGGCAAAGCAGTCAGTAGCTTTGGAAGAATATTGTTTGAAGACTGCATAGCACATGTAAAAGCAATTCCAGGAAGCATGGATAGATGTACTGGCCGCCGCGATGTAACTGGAATAATGTTTGAAACGGCGTTAAACAACATATAAACAAACAAACCGAAACAGTATTAACAATCACATACTATCAATGTCCATGTCATTCAATCATTGGACGCTCGAAAAGGATGATCCGTGCTGATACCGCATTGTGAAGTAAAATTTAATGGCTTAAAGCCCATTTGGGATAAAACCCGAAAGAAACAGATTTACAATAAATTACAGTTCAAACCCTTATCCTGCTAAATAATTAAAATGAAACTTTCAAGACGATACTAGTAAAAACCCCGAATGCTCCTATTTCAAACATATTTTGGAGAAAAAAAAAATCTCCTCGTCGGACAGTGTAGAACTAAGAGCAGACTGCACTTTCTGTGCAGTCTGATTTTGATCTAAACGGTCCGCAAAAGGTCAGAGAGTTGCCCGTAGCGGGTTAAGGCTTAAGAATGATATACTGTCAATTTTCATTTCATTCAATCATTCGACGCTCCAAAAGGATGATCCGTGCTAATACCACACTGTGAAGTAAAATTCAGGAGTTTAAAGCCCATTTCGGATAAAACTCTAAAGGAACAGATTTACAATAAATTACAGTTTAAGATAGAACGAGATACAAAATTTATCCCCACAACAAAGAAATGTTAAAGTCACCGTGATATGGATATGGCCGTCCAATTTGGATTACATCCAACATTATCGTTAGTCCGTTGAGAAATGAATGGGATCTCCTCTGCTTTCTTCCATAATGAATGAAATAATCAGCTTTCATGGGTTTTCGTGGGTAAATGTACCTTTGTTTAAAAAAAAATTACCCTTTACTAGACGATTTTTTTTAAACTTGTCTAAATTGAAAACATTTGCAGACGAAAAATAACATTGGACTTGTTTGCGAACGATTGAAAAACATTTTGGGGAAAAGAGAAAATGCTGGTAACTCCTTTTCCGACAATGTTTTTCAAAGCCTTCTTCATCAGGTTCGTTGAAAATTTGGAATGTTTTGTATAGAACTATATAAATGGGAAACTGAAGAAAAAAGGAAAACTTTCATTGTTCGTTCGTTCATACTCTCTTTTTTACTTTAGTATCACTTTCTTACATCTACAAGAACACATCTAGCATCTCTCTCTCTCTCTCTCTCTCTCTCTCTCTCTCTCTCTCTCTCTCTCTCTCTCTCTCAGATTTGTCTGCTTGAATTTATAAGTGATCTACAGCCAGATCCTCGACATTCCTTTTTGATAGTGCACGTGATTAATGACCATACCGAAAATGATAAAGCATGTTCCCACGATGTATGTGAATATCGACTCTTTACTACACCACAATATTTTAGAGTCATGTTCAAAAGATTTGAAATGTACAATGAGCTATTTTTTTTTTTTAATTTTGAAAAGGTAGCACATATTGTAAGACAGAAGATCGTGGTTTCCAGCATTTTCTCCTTTTCCTACATTTTTTTTTTCTATAGTCTCACTTGGGATGGTAAAATCACAGTATAGCATGTTAACCCTTTACCACACAATGACGCGTTTTAACGACCCTAAGAAAGAAGCCTTTTGAAAACATTGTTGGAAAAGGAGAAAATGCTGGTAACCAGCATTTTCTCCTTTTGCCACAATGTTTTCTATCCTATCATAGGTAAGTTCCGTGTTTTTGGCTACATCTTATGTGTCGTCTGCTACTGCTTTTGGCTGGTGTGGTAAAAAGTTAAACGATTGAATTATTTCGCTATTAATATTACATTTTTTCTTAAAAATGGAAAAGAAATCTTAAATACAGACAAGGACTTGCATGTGATTAAAATTCTATGACTGACTTAATCTTTTTTTTTTTCAATATAGACTAAATAACTGGTTCTTTCAAATTTGCTACATCGCTGCAGTTTTACGAATGACTCTTTCGAAATGCTATACATCTGGTAACAGGAAGAAGGGTCTATTTAAATAGGATATGCCCATATTAGGTATGACACGTAATTATGCGCATAAAGTTATGAATCAGTAAAAATAGGATGAAATTCCACTTGCACCACGTATTTTGTCCTCAAATAGATGATGCATGGTCGAGAGTGTTTGTTGGTTGGGATTTTTACCAGACTACAAAATTTTAGACTTGTCCAAATTCAAGGTCTTTGCAGACGACAAATTCATTGTTTCAAATGACGAGATTGTATTTTGGACAAGCCCAAATTGAAAGCATTTGCAGACGACAAATAAAATGTAGCTCAAATGATGATTTCTGTCTTTGATAGGGTAGAACACGTTGTTGGTAAAGGAGTAAAAGCTGGTTACCAGTATTTTCTCCTTTTCTCACAATGTTTCAAAAGCTTTCTCTTGCAGGGTCGTTAAAACTCGGGACTGTGTGGTAAAGGGTTAAGGTAACTAAACAAAGTTGAAAAGGAGAAAGCATTTTTCCTCTTCCCATAATGTTTTCAAAAAGCTTTTTCTGCAGGGTCTTTAAAACTCAGGATTTTGTGGTAAAGGGTTTTTAATGTAACGTATATCGTGACAGCGAGTTCACAGAAATATAGACATAGGTTGCTGTTTTCTCTTTTAAAATACACGTAAATAGAGTAATGTCCTGCTACGAGAGAGGGTGAATGATTTTCATAAGAGAGAGGGGAGGAGGGGGAGAGGGGGAGGGAGGGAGGGAGAGAGAGAGAGAGAGAGAGAGAGAGAGAGAGAGAAAGAGAGAGGAGTTTAATCTTCCCAGATTATCAACACGAACACGAAACCTGTCGCAAAGACTATAATCAGTCCTCAGAGAGAAATTGGCCGAGTTAGGGATTCGAACCAGCGATCCCGTGTACGTTACCGACTGAGCTAAGCGGACCGGCTCGTCTTAGATTGCTGAGAAAGGATTAACATGAAAGAATAAAAGAAAATGGCGTCAGAATATATGACAAAATTAAGCACGTAGGAAACAGAAGATCAAACAGAATAATTCATCTTCTACCTTCAAAGAGTGACGCAAGGTGCTTCTTGAAAGTTGTATTACGCAAGATCAGACTGTGGTATCCGTGGTTGTGAGCTAGAGCGTCGGCCTCGTAACCATAAGGTCCCGATTTCGATATCCGGGAGCAGATACCAACCTTGGGACCGTTCATTGGCCCACACATTCGGCGAGAGTCCTGGTGTAGTTCCCAGGAAGCAGAATCGACAGAAACTTTAAGAACTTGTCTCTCAATCGATGAGAAATAAATGTATAAATTAAACTAAGGTCAGACTGCACTGAACGTGTAGTAGGATCTTTCCCCCATCTCGCCATATGTGTTTCTAGGTATTTTGAAGAATTCCTCAGTTGTGATAATCCAGTCTTTGAACTCTTTCGCTGCTTAACCTTTCAGCTGATAAGCGCGACTCACCGACCTTTTGCGGCCAGTATATATCAAGATCAGACTGCACAGAACGTGCAGTCTGATCTTGGATCTACACTGGCCGATAAGGAGATACTATTTCCAAAAACATAACATTGAAATATAAGTATTTGGGTTTTTCCTATCAAACTGAAAATTTCATGTAAGTTATTTGAAAGGATAAATGTTAATAAATGAGCAACAGGGAGTTTAATGCATCTCTGGGATGCATAGCACGTAAATCTTGTGTAACAACCTTCTAAAATGGATGAGTCTAACATTTTGTCATGTGGTAGGCAGAGCTCCAGATAGAGGGAGTGATTTTGAATTCAAAATTAAAGATATTAATTATTCTCCACTAAACCCTATGTTACGGGTGCTCATTAGAATCGTCTCATCGAGACGATTCTAATGAGTACCCACAACATAGGGTTTGGAAGAGAAATAATGGATTTAGAATACCATCACTCTCTTATCTGGAGCTCTGCCGGGTACAGGGTTACACTATATGGGTTGAAGAAGGGAATGGACGAAGGAAGTCGTTTGGAGGAAAAAAGAAAAATACAATCAAGTTAATATTTTGTCAGCAAAAAAAAAGTTGGGAAATTGAGTGGGAAATTACAATCTCGGAACGACGATACTATTTTTACACATCATTGAAATCCCCTCACCGTGCCTCTTTATAACAAAGCGGAAATCATTACGGGTGCTGTTTCCGCAGAAAATGATACCACTTCTCTTGAATGATACGAAATTCTACAACGATTTAAAGATTACGACCCATAACTCATCGGTAAATATCGTGTAACATCGACGTTTTCGTAAAGGCTATTTGGCCAATCTGGGCAGCTTCCGTCTGTTAATATGAGAGTTAGGGGCCGTAGACTCACTTACTCATCGGTAAATATGGTGTTCCATTGACGTTTTCGTAAGAGCTATTCGGTCGATCTCGGCAGCTTCTGTCTTTTAATATGAGAGTTAGGGGCCGTAGACCTTAACTTCTTTTTCGACTTTTGCGGAATTAAATAACAATAACTTAATGACAATAACAATAATAGTTTATTCATACATCTTTAAATATATCGAAATCTCAACACACAGCCTCTTACATGTTGGAAATCTTCACGGAAGCTCTGGTAGAAAACGCTGCAGATAATCATACTTCAGCCCTTGGTTAATTCCTATCTGCTGAATAAACGTAATGAAACTTTTCAGCCGATAGTGAAAAGCCGATAGTGAAAGGCCAAATTTTGCTATATTAAAGATATTTTTGTTTGGGGAGGTGTTTGGGAAGGTGGGCAATGTGCCCTTATCGGACAGTGTAGATCAAAGATCAGACTGTACATTTTGTGCAGTCTGATCTTGATCTACACTGTCCTCAAAAGGTCAGTGTGTCGCGCCTAGCAGCCTGAGGATTTATTCAAAATTCTAACTGAATTTGCTTTCGAAACTTTTAGAAATTGATTAACTACCTCCATGTACGTATACATAATGGTACTACAATGTACACATTTATCGAAATTCCCATACAGTGCCTCTAACGCAGTGGAAATTTTAACATGGGTCTATCTGATAACACTGCAGATAATTGCACTTCAGCCTTGATTGATAAAAATTCTAATAGAATATTTTTCTTAAAACTTTTAGAAATTCAATAAATGTAGATAATTAAAAAACGATTGTATAGATTTATCGAATTCGCCACGCTGCATCTCTTACACGGTGGAAATCTTAACATTGGCTCCATCGGATAACACTGCAGATGATTGCACTTCGGTCTTTGGTTGATATAAAATTCTGATTCAAATCTTTTTCGAAACTTTTGGAATTAAATAAATGACTAAACATACAACAATTCTTTGTACAAAATTATCGAATTCCCCCACACAGTGCCTCTTACAACGTGAAAATCGTCAAGGAGGTTCTTTCAGGTAGCGCTGCAGATGATAGTATTTCTACCTTTAGATGATAACAATTTCTGATTGAGTTCCTCTCTCGAAACTTTTTGAAATAAAATAAAGTACATGTACTTGATACTAATGATACTTAACTGTACAATATCATTGAATTTCCCACACAGTGCCTCTTACATCGTGGAAATCCGCACAGAGGTTCCCAGTCAACGATAGTTGCCTTTTAGCCTTTGATGCAAAATTCTGATTGAACTTTGGAAATTAAATAAATGGTATACGATACTTCATTGCGCTTATTTATCGATTCCCCACACACCGCCTTTTACACTGAGGCGTCGACAGATAACGTAGTAGATAAAAGTATATGTACTTCTGCATTTGGATGATACAAATGTTTTATTGAATTCTTCTCTTGAAACTTTTGAAACGGTACAAACGTAACTGCATTGTACGGATTTATCGATTTCCCCGTAGGACCTCGTAGAAATCCGCACAGAGGCTCCCAGTCAACGATAATTGCCTTTTAGCCTTACGTTGATACAATATTTTGATTGAATTTTTTCCCTCGAAACTTGGGAAATTAAAAAATGATATACGATTCTTCATTGCACTCAGTTATCGAATTCCCCAAACTGCACCTCTTACACCGAGGCGTCAAGAGATAACGTGGCAGATAAAAGTACTTCTGCCTTTGGAAGATGCAGAACTCTGATTGATTTCTTTTCTCGAAACTGTTGGAAATTCAATAACGTTAGATTACTTTACACAAACGATAATTCATTAAACAATTTTTTCGAATTCCCCCACGCGTGCTGCGTGGGGGAATTCGAAAAAAATTGTTTAATGAATTATCGTTTGTGTAAAGTAATCTAACGTTATTTAATTTCCAACGGTTTTTTACATCGGGAAAAATCTTTACGGAGGTTCTTCCAGGTAACACTGCAGATAATATTATTTCTGCCTTTTTAGATGATACAAAATTCTGATTTCATTATTTTCTCCTAACTTTGGAAAATACAAAATTCTACATACACTATTTTATTGCACGTATTTATCGAATTTCCCCATACGGCGCCCCTTACTTAGAAAATCTTCACTGAGACTCTATCAGATAACATAGCAGATAATAGTACTTCTGCCTTTGGATGATACAAAATTCTACAATGATTTAACGCTTTTCTCCGATATAATCCCGTCAAAACCTTATACCAGACAATCTGTTTTCGTGACCTTGGGGTAAAAGGATTTTGAAAACATTGTGGTAACCAGCATTTTCTCCTTTTCTCACAATGCTTTTTTGACCTTTTTACAAAAAAAAAAAATCATCATTTGAGCCATATTCCTTTTGTCGTCTGCATATTCTTCCAATTTGGATTCAGTTTATATTTTTTTTCGTCTGATAAACATTAAAAAGCTAACCCTTTATCCAAAGATCTCGGTTTGTTAAGCCAATCAAAATTGAGGTCAAATTTCAGAACTGGAAAACTAGTGGCCGCAAGTACGCCCCACCTCCCCCCCCCCCCTGGCTAAGTGGCTATCATTAAAGCCATTTTTCCCCCAAAAGAAACTCTTCTCTATCGTGTTTTTCGGCGTAGCTGAATGCGCAGGCTTTTGACCTTCTTTTTGGTACTGGTAACAAATGAATCAATAGAAATCTGTGATTGGTCAAAAATATAGACATGTTTATTCTAAGAGCCCCTCCGGTCAAAAATGTAGACATGTTTATTCTATGGGTCCCTACCCATTTGCTGGCAAATTTACGCCGTGTATCTTCTTCAACGATATTTCTGGTCTCAGATGAAATACACAAACTGTAAGCACGTGACGACTGTGTGAGCGTGATGATCATTGAATATTTAATGGCAGTCGTAAATAATACTTTGCCCCCCCCCCCCCCCCTCTCTCTCTCTCTCTCTCTCTCTCTCTAGAATCTTCCAAGCTTTCTTGTCGAAAATATTTAACCAACACTACTTACGATTTCAACATACGCTTACACATTTACCAGGACTTTAAGTCAGTATACAAAGAATGCCTAAGATATTTGTATTCTATTCATGTATTTCTAATACCCAACGTACGATAGATTGAATTTGAAACAATGGGCATATTTGTTTGACGGTTTCTTTGTTATTTTGTTTGTTTGTTATTTTGTTTGTTTGTTTGCATGTTTTAAAGACGCATAACAAGAAAACAAATGAACGATTGTTAATTGGCGTTTAGATCCATTTTTAGCCTCTTCTGTCAGAAGACTTTTTCTACCCTAAGGCTTCTGAGCACGACTCAGTGACCTTTTGCGGACAGTGTAGATCAAGATCAGACTGCACCGAACGTGCAGTCTGATCTTGTATCCACACTGTCCGATCAGGAGATCTTATCCCTCCAAAAATAAATTTGAAATATAATCAATCGGGTTTTTACTATCGGTTTTAAAGTTTCGTTTTATGTAGCAGGATAAGATTTAACAAATAAAGGCAAATTCTGATTGGCTAAACCAAATGGTTAGCCAATGGTTAAGCCAATCAGATAACGGGCACCTCTCAACTTCTAGTCTAGATTAAGACTCGGTCTGTTTGGTTAATACAGGGTCCTTTTTCACTATTCGCCAACCATTCACAGGAATTTTCCGAGTCTCTTTTAACAAAATTTTCTAAATTTGAAAGTAACATTACTTCTGATTGGCTAAAGAATTTAATTTAGACAGTCAGAGTTCATGTTTATCTCAAATTTAGAATAATTAAGCCTATCAGAGGTTAATCTCAAATTTTGGAAAATCGCAGATGACGTCGTAACTAATTTTAGAAGTGTCTATATTCAAAGCATTTGCACAAGACATAATGAATGTCTTTCAAAAGAACGGAATTTCTCAATTTCTAAGAGGACAAATTGCATGGCCAACTGGCATTTTGCCCTTTCCCAAAATCTTTACATAAGTCTTTCTCCAAGATAATTTAAACATGGCATTGTCTGGGAAATAATTAACTGTGTTGCATTACTAATTTCGGCTGATTCAACACATTAGGGATATAAAGAATCAATATACATGTATATCGTCCTTGGTGCCGATTCCCTGCCCTTAACCACACAATCACGATTTTTAACGACCCCAAAGAAGAAGCCTTTTGAAAACATTGTGGGAAAAGGAGAAAATGCTGGTTACCAGCATTTTCTCCTTTTCCCACAATGTTTTCTACCCTTTCTAAAACAAATTTCAATTTATAAGTCACGACTATTTTGTCGTCTGCAAATGCTTTGAATCTGGACCAGTCTAAAATTTTGTAGTTTGGTAAAGAGTTAAACTGACATAATCCTTTTCCAAACAATCCTAAGTTCTAGCAATCCTGATATAGAAGGCTTTAGAAAACAATGTAGGAAAATGAGAAAATGCTGCCAGCCAGCATTTTCTCCTCTTCCCCAAAATCTTTTCGACATATTCTCTTTTTACAAGCACTGTAAATTCATCGTCTACAAATGCTTTCAATATTGACAGGTCCAAAAATTTAGTTGTTTGACAAAGAGGTTAAAGTGCGATTCGCTCTTTAACCTCCAAATGCAAACGAGAAAAATTTCAGACCAGTCCAAATCGAAAGCATTTGCAGACGACAAAACAAAATGTGACTCAAAAACTGCAATTTATTTTTGAACCAGTAGAAAACATGGTGAGAAAAGGAGAAAATGCTGGTTTACTAGCATTTTCTCCTTTTCCCACCATGTTTTCAAAAGTCTATTTCTCAGGTTCGTAAAAGGTCGGGTTTGTGTGGTATAGACCTGGGGTCAATGGCAGGGGTTTCTTTGAGCAAAAGGGCCTTTTTCCCAGTCATGTACTTGTGCTGACCTAGTACCCTACAATGTACATTGTGTGAACTTTGACCTTGATGAAATAACCGAAACAGTTCTTTGACCCATGATATAGTGCTAATCAAATGAAACTGACATTTCGGGTCGTCATTTTATATGAGCTTTGCTCAGTGAAAAAGTGGGGGGTGGGGTTTAAAGTATCCGCAAAAAGTATCGACCCATGTCAGCCTGCGCAATCAATACCCTTTGCTATTATTAAATTTTCTGCGCGTTGAAGGACCAGCCCACCTTATTATTCAGCCGGTTATTAGACAAAATAGATTTTATAGATCCATAATTATGCGATTACTTGCTTTTAATAAATGCATCATGAAGATGTATTAAACACCCTTTTCCCATAGCGCGGCTCACATTCAGTTTTTTTTTTATTAATTTTTTTTTACTTTCAAGTTCCATTATTATTATTAAGTTCAATTTAAGCTAACACCACATGAAAGATCAAACTTCCTACACGTTTTAGTCTCATCTCGATCTATAAAGTTCCCGATAAGCATTGTAACCTCTGAGGATATTCATTCTAGACAGAAAGTGGGCGTTAGGTTGATTTGGACCTTTACCCCAAGGCTGCTAAGCACGACTCAGCGACCTTTAACGGACAGTGTAAAACAAGATCAGACGGCACAAAACGTGCAGTATGATCTTTGATCTACACTGTCCGATTGTGAAATATTTTTCCCACAAATAATTTTAATTAATATTTTTTTTTTTTTCTAACGACTATTTAAAGGTTAACGCATCAATTTCATGATGCAACGACCATGAACAATGGACATTGTTGATAAAAATACATCATGGTAAAAGCAAGAAATGCTAATCACAATGTTTTCGATTCAATCAATGAGAAATCAAATCATTTGAGCTACATTTAATTCATCGTCTGCAAATATATTCAATTTGAGTAAGTCCAAAAATTGTCGTTTGGTAGATATAATAAAAAAAGTTTTATGGGTCAACGTCAAATTCAACATGTCAAAAAAGCACGACACGGCATACGAAGGTTTTATGTTTAGACCTAATACAATACGAAACATCGTACATGTACATTGGCGAGGGGCCTACACCTCCCAGGTTTACACACACGTAGCCCCGATCTAGGGCGGTCTTCCCACTTAACCGCAAATTCACGACCACCAACCGCATTAATAAACGGCAAAATCATACAGTCGATCGTTAGCGTCGTGTAGACACGATAGATTTTTTAAAACCGGGAGAAAAAAGTAGATCAAACGCCAACTGCACAGTCTCCATTTAGTGCAGAAATGCATCGAAAAGATAAACCGAGTGAACCAGCTTGCATAAAAATGTGTAAACTTAGTGCAAAGTCAATACACAGCGTTTACTGTGTTAAGTGCGCTCTATGCTCCAATATCTCCGTGCAATGCACAGCCAAACGACAGCCTATAAATATCGACTTCATTATTTATTCCTAGGCATATGTGGGCGGGGCTTAAATAATCAAATTATCACACTTTTAATCCATTTTTAAAGGTATAAAACAGTTATATAAGGACTTTTTCGGTATGTCATATAAATATTCAATATTTCATTGAACGAATTTTTTAAATTTGAAATATTTTAAGCATTGTGGACCAAGAAATCAATTTTAATTAAACCCAGCTGTAACGGACCCGAGAGGGGAGCTAGCAATGGCCGCCATCTTGAAAATATTTCCGACTCCGAATTGTCTACATTAAAATCGAATTTTCTGCACAAATTGACCTGTTTTAAACCTCTAAAACACAGCAAGACACGTAAGAAAATCGAAATAATGGTAAACTGAACTTACTTTTGTTGAAAATTCTGCCTTTATTGAAAAATCCGTAACATAATCCAACGGTATGGCTGTGACAGTACTCGCCGCAGTTTTGATGTAAAATAGTTCGCCTGTCGATTATTTTACGCGGAGTGATCACGTGGTCCGCATATATTAGGCATTATTTTCTGACAATACTCCGTATTCTATATATTTAACCCGTACGCTGCTTGGCCCGACTCACTGACATTTTGCCGACAGTGTAGATCAAGATCAGACTGCACAGAACGTACAGTCTAATCTTGGATCTACATTGTCCGATAAGGACATTATTTCCCTAAAAAAAAATACCTTTGAAATAGCAAAATTTGGGTTTTAATTACCGGTTTATTCATGTTTTTTTTAGTTATTTACCAGGATAAGAGTTAAACGGGGACGCTTGAAATATTTACAGACTGTTGTAAAGAAAGAGATTGTTAAAAAGATAAAAAGCATGGTTGTAACGCAGAAATGTGTTTTTTTTTTTCTTTGTTGATGGAAGTCGTAGATTTATAGATAGAGCTAGTTTTACAGAGAGAAAAAAAAATATAATTTAATTTTCGGAATATTTTCATGACTTGATCACTGTGACTTGTCGAGATTTATCTCATGGAGATTTCATGAACACGTGTTATACTAATGAGAATGTAAGAACACGTTCTTATGACTACAAAATAAGGGTGATTAAAATAAGAAAACTTGTTTTTTGAAGAGTAGAAAACATTGTGGCAAAAGTCGATTATCAGCGTTTTCTTCTTTTTCCACAGCGTCGTCAATGGTCTTCTTAACAGTCGCTAAAATTCAGGATTTTGCGGTTAAGGGACGAAATCGGTTATATCACATGACTGTTAGGTCTACAGACTATTAAGTAAAATCAGTGCAATCGTTAAAACCTCTTAAAACTCTTTTTTATAACAGACAAAATAATTTTAGCCTTGCCCAAATTTAAAGTATTTGTAGACAAAATAAGGTGTGGTTGAAGTGAAGGTAGTTATTTTTGACGGAGAAGAAAACATTGTGGTGAAAAGAAGAAAATGCTTTCTTCAAATATTTTGTCCTCTTTTTACCACAATGTCTCAAAGGCTTCTTCTTTGACTTGTTCAATAAACATATTCTACAGTCCTTTTTCATCAAGTCTTGATCTGCAATTTTATTTGATCGACTGTTCTCCGGCAGCCTCTCGCTGTCTGACCTTGTCCTTCACTATGCCATAGTAATTGTTTTCATTTTTTAAATAAGTATTGTAATTTTGAAAGGCACAATAGACTTTTCCAGTGGCTGGGATTAAAATCTTTACGACGCGACAAAATTTTTGACTGGTCCAAACTAAAAGAATTTACAGACATAAAATCTGATAGTGGTTCAATTGATAGAATCTGTTTTTGATGAGTTTGAAAACATAATGAGAAAAGACTTGTTTTCAAAAAGCTTTTCTTCGGGGTTTGTTAAAAATCGTAATCGTGTGATAAAGAGCTTAAAAAATATATATTACTTATTCCTGTTTCTTTTCCCAAATGACGAAACTGTTTCGGTCAGCAATGTTTCAAGATCGGACCACACGTTCTGATCTTAATCTTTTACAAAACAACCCCGAGTTTAAACGACCCTAAGAGGGCTTTTAAATATTCTGGAAAAAGGAGAATATCCTAGATAACAGTATTTTCTCCTTTCCCACAATGTTTTCTACACTTTCAAAAATTATTTCCGTTACTTAAGCCACATTTATTTTGTCGTCTGCAAGGGCTTTGTATTTAGAAAAGGGCCTTTGGTTCATGGTAAATCTAAAATATCCGCTAAAAGTTCGCTGTCGACCAGGTAAATCTGTGAACATGGACTGTATTTACCGACAATTCTTCGACGTTCTTTGACTTTTTCTCCAGAATCTTCTAAATTTGAAAGTAACACAACTTCTGATTGGCTAAACCATTTGGTTTAGCCAATCAGAAGTTATTTTACTTAAAAATTCAGAAAACCTTTGGGAACATTCTTATAAATGGTTGGTGAATACAGACGTAACCCAGGCCCTTAAAATTTTATTGTTCTTCTTGACTGTTGATTTTTTTTTTTTTTTAAAGGCTGCTTTGAAATGTTCACGTTTTGACTGCCACTAAATCTTTGACTAATGTATTCTGCTTTTTCTTTTAAATTGTCCACAAGAAAGTTTAACTCTTTAAACCTTTATAGCGCAATCTCGATTTTAACGTACCTGAGTAAGATGATTTTTTTTGTGGGAAAAGAAGAAAATGCTGGTATTAATAAAATGTTTTTTTTTTTCTCTTTGACTCGATAAAACTCGGTATTGCGTGGTAGTGTTTACGTTTTTACTGCCAAAGAAACAGAAAGGAAGTTTTTAGTAAATAATTTATCGGGTTTTTTTTTTCATGTTTTTCACGGCCACGTTTTGGTTTGATATAAACATCAATGTTTCCTGCAGTCTAAACTGTCTGCAAATGGATAAATATGCTTTAGATTTAAATTAATGAACTTAATAAAGTTCCTTCCATTTCCATTTTACGCTTAACCTGCCAATTAAGTTATTGATGAAACTGTCAAGCCGATAGTGAAAACCTAAATTTTGCTATTTCGAATTTATTTTGAAGGATTTTTCATCTACCTCCCTATCGTACAGTGTATATTCACAATCCGACTGTCCGTTTTGTGCAGTCAGATCTTCATCTACAATGTCCGCAAAAGGTCATTGAGTCGCACTTAGCTACCCTTTTTAATAATAGAGAATAATGTTCTTCATTGCTCTCGATTTTTGGCACATAACTAAACTATGGCCAGACCCAGTAGCACAGTCGGGAGCGTACGGGGCATGAGAACGGGGGGGGGGGAGGTGATGCAGGTTGGAATCCTAAGCCGGGCGAATCTTTTCGAGGATTGACGTCTGTCATAGCGATAGGATTTATTTTTCTCTCACCGATGATCATTGTTTCTACGATGTGAGAAAGCATGGAAATGTGTACTGTTCGCCGCGACATAACCAAAATAATGTTGAAAGCGGCATTAAATACCATACATAAATCAATAAATAACTTACCTTTGCTCAACGGAAAATACTAAGACAAGAATTTTTTTTCTTCATGAATGCGTGTATTCATTGATATCTCACATGTTCACATTCTGAAATAACAGTAGACCGATCAAAGGTTTATTAAACAAACGACTAAAAAAAAGTTTAAGGACCCGGTAAGAGACTTTTGAAAACACTGTAGAAAAAGGAGAAAATGCTGCTTGCAATCCTTTTTTTCTATTCCCTGGATTTTTTTTCTCCTCTTTCCAGACAAATTTCATAAATCTTTAAATTCGTCGTCTGTGAATGCTGTCACTTTGGTACAGTCAAAAATTTTCTCATTTGGTAAAAGCTAATCTTCTTACTAAATAAATTAAATAGAACTTTCAAAACGATATTAAAAACCCGAATAATGTTATGTGAGACGTCCTTTTTTTATCGGACAGTGTAGATCCAAGATCATACTGCACGTTCTGTGCAGTATGATCTCGATCTACATTGTCCGCAAAAGGTCAGTGAGTCACCATTAACAGCTTAAGGGGTAAAAACGTTGTGGGAAAAGAAGAAAATGCTTGTAACAAGAAAACTTTCTTTTTTTCCTCCAAATATTTTTAGTAAAAGCTAATCTTTTTACTATTCGTATCAACAAGCAATGACTAATGCTTGTATACACGTACATGTACATTGACTCTTTCGGCGAAATACCTACATTGTCAACCTCAACTCAGCAAAATAAGTACTCGAGTCTGCTAAATGAAGTCTGTTTATTTTTCTGATTTGAGTTTAGTCGTGTCATTCCAGGTTTTGAGACCGTTATCAAACTATATCAACGGAAGCAAAATGCGTCTCAAATAATAAACAGGCGTATTTCACCAAATGAACGAACGGACGAAATATTTACATGACAAAATCTTACATATTAAGTCACAATACGCATGAAGTCTACAATGCCATCGTGGTGTAGCTGTAAAGAATAAGAAGAAAAAAGCTAAAATATTGCCAAAAAGAAGTGGAAAACGAAACTAACAAATTGAAAGGTTGACATATAAGGAAAATAAAGTAAAAAGCTGTATTTCAGGATAGTCAACTGGCTATTGGCAGCCCTGGAAAACATTGCTGGGGACAAGCTGTCGTTTTTAACAAGCACCCCCCCCCCCCCCCCCCCACGAAATAATGCCCTCCTTACCATCCCACAACGATAAAACTGCAATTGTATGACTTTGTAGTATTATCTTACATTTTGTAATATGAAGCCTTTGGTTTATTTAAAAGCATATACACAAATAAAAATATTCATAAAAAAATTGAAGTATTTTAAATACACAAGAACTATAACCTATACAAAAAAAAAAAAAACGAAAATATTGAAATATAAAAAAAGATCCTGAATATAGTTGTGCATATCACAGCGATGACAAAAGAAAATACGAAATAAGTAGAAATTACAACAAAAAAAAATTAAATCTTTATAGACATTGTGGATAGTGGACGGACTGAACATTTTGATGCATTAGCCTATAGAACACAAGAGTACAATTTAAAGTTTAAAGTTTACGTATTTTGCATATGGATACGGATGTTTATGAATCAAATTTCATGAAAAAAAATCCTATTAGTCAGCATGAAGCAGACACATACTTCAACTCTTTGTCACACTATCTCGATTTTTCACATCTCTGAGGAAAAAAAGGTTTTTGAAAAAATTGTGGAAAAAGGTAGGTCGTTTTGAAGAGGGCTTAAAGACACTTTTACATGTTAACCCTTATTTACCACACAATCCTAAGTTTTAACGACCCGAACAGAGTGGGAAGTAGAGAAATTGTTTGAACCAGACTGTTCTCCTTTTTTTCCAAAATGCTTTCTTTACCTTTTCAAAGATAACCTGACTTTGTCGTCTGAATTATTTTCAATATGGACAAATCAATTATTTTCAATATGGACAAAGTTTGTCGTTTAGTTTTCAGCTCAATTAAAAAAAAAAAATATTATTTTCAGCTTAACTTTAGGCGCGACTCACTGACCTTTTGCGAACAGTGTAGATCAAGATCAGACTGCACAGAATGTGCTGTCTGATCTTGGATCTACACTGTCCGGTAAGAAGATTTTATTCCCCAAAACATAGCTTTAAAAACAGCAGTATTTGGGTAATGCATAGAAATTAAAAAATAATCAATTTTACAATTTGAATTATTATGTGACAAATTTGAATTATTACACTCTCTACCCTTCATCAAACAATATAGAAAGATATCCAGATATGATAGAAATTATTTGATAAATCATGTTTTTCCCGAAATCTTCATTTGTTATGCAGAAAGGCAATTTCTTTTTTACAAACAATTCTCTCCTTTTTCTAAAAGTCCTTCTGAAAACAACGTTCCACGTATTTTTAAAGCGATATTACTGAACAAATTTCTGACATTAATATTTTTCACTCCCTTTCTTAATAAAAACCTAGCAAACCTTCGCTTTTGCAAACAAATTTTAAATTTTTAGTACAGCTACTTTTTCTACAGCTACTTTTTATATAGCTCATCCCAATTCAGAATCATGACGAACCGTATAGACGTGTGGATCAGACTGCACGTGATGTGCAGTATAATATTAATCTACATTTTCCGCATTGGCTATTCGAGTAATCATCGTTGTATAATGAGGTACCAACATAATTTTTCTTTAAAAAAATGGTTGAAAAATTAGTTTCTGTTTTAAAACTTAATCTAGCAGTGTCAGTTTTAAGCAAGCAGTGAAACAATGCTTTTGAAAAAAATGGTAGAAAACGGAAGTAAGCTGGTGGCCAGTAGTTTTTTTCCTATCTAAGTCATATTCCTATACATTAGCCACATTTAAGTTGTCGTCTGCAAGTGCTTTAAATTTCCACAGTTCCAATATGAAGTCTTTATTACACTGTTTTCACTCATTACCAAACATTGGACTCATCCGAGAAAGAATTTGCAGACGGCAAAATTTATGAGACTATAAAATGATGGCATTTGTCATCACGAGCGGAAAACCTTGTGAGAAAAGGAGAAAATGCTGGTCACCAGCATTTTCTCCTTTTCACATAATGTTTTCAAAAGTTTTTTTCATTAGGGGTCGATAAAATACGGGATTATGTGGTAAAGGGTTAAATCGAGTAAGTTATCATGAATAAGTACATAAGTACTGGATTGACAATTATGAGAAAGAAAGTTCTTTCGATCTATATGGTTGGCCCTGACAAGGGCCTTTTTGAGGTTCTCTCCAGCGGGTTCCAAGTGTTGCAGGGTCTACGATTAATCGTCGTCACTGTCCGAGTCAGTAGAATCATCATGTTCGTCTTCCGACTCGTCCCGATCTGATGACGAAATAATGGTCACGTGCTGGTTATACAGGTCTCGTCTCATCTCGGCAATCTCTTCCGCCCTGTCTCGTGCATATTCGTAGAAAACGTTCCTTACACCTTCGAAGACAGCCAGTTTCAGTCTCAAGTTGTAACGAAAGGTCTTGTGGTTGCAGGCTCGAGCTCTGTAGTAGCGTGTGGACAACTGGACAATCTTGTCATTCAGTAATACAACATTTTTACAGGCTCTGTCCAGCTTCCATTCTGTTTTCTGCAACATTTTGACTTTTTCTCGTCGTGTTCGGGCAGTCGAAGCATTCAGTTTAACAGCAGCAGTCTTGGATCTTGTAAGTACCATGATCGTTCTCTGGCAATCAAGAATATATATAAATTCAATCATGAACTTTGCACTTTATATAGCACCAGCCAAGCTATAGTACTGTTCGATTATTGCTCTCAATTTGCACCCAAGCGTCAAACCTTAAGTCATTATATGAATTACTCGCTAATTAAATCACAGATTTAATTAAGACATCTATGCCAACTCGCTTGTCCTGCCAACAGAAGTAGAGTTAGAACGAAAAACCCTTAACCCTTTACGACACAAGGCCGACTTTTAATGACTTTGAGAAAGAAGACTTTTAAAAACATTGCGGAAAAAGGAGAAAATGCTGATGACCAGCATTTTCTCCTTTTCCCAAAATGTTTTGTACACTATATCAAAAACTGTATTCACAAATTTAGCCATATTTAATTTGACGTCAGTATATGCTTTGGATTTCGACAGGTCTAAAATTTTGTTGTGTGGTAAAGGGTCACCCGCTAAAGAAGTAAAAATGAAACTTTTGAGCTCCTTATCGGACAGTGCAGATCCAAGATCAGACTGCACGTTCTGTGCAGTCTGATCTTGATTTACACTGTCCGCAAAAGGTCCTTTTGTCATGCCCGATAGGTAAAGGGTTTATAACTTGCATATTTTCACTGAAATAAACATCTGGTCGTGGGCAAACTGTATACACAAATGAGATTTGCGGAGGTGTCAAAAAATGTGATATTATGAATGGAGTTGACACGTGTCTCCACACTTAAGCAGATGACATAAGTTTTGAAATAAATTAGACTTGACCAAATTCAAAGGTTTTGCAGACGACAAATTAACCGTGGCTTAAATGACGAAATTTGTCTGTGAAAAGGTAGAAAACATTGTGAGATAAAGGAAAAAAATGTTGGTTATAAGGATTTTTCTCCTTTTTCTCCCAATCTTTTCACTTAGGCTACTTCCTCAGGAACGTGCAAAATCAGGATTGATAAATAAGGTTTAAATGTGGTTTAAATGTTGATAATGTCTTTCAATGGGTAGAAAATATTGCGAGGAATGGAAAATGTTCCTTGTTACCAGTATTTCCTCTATTTTCACACTAAATAACATTTCTCTTTCTCCACTATATTTTCAGAATCTAGGGGTTGGTTAAAATGGGATAATTTGGTAAGGGGATAGAATTTTTAAGCGCCATATAAAGGATCACCCGTTCTTAATTTGTTTAAAGCAAAAATACATAAGTCTACAATTTTTTCCTGAATGTTGATTTGGTCGAAAGTAATTAAATATTACACCAGAGATGTCAGAAATAACTATTTTTTCAAAGTTCTTTTTTTATTTATCTATTTATTTACAACGAGTATTTGTCCATATGATTGTGAACTTAACCGTTAAACAAACGATTTAATTTTGGAATCAACCAAATTAACTCTTTACCAAACGACAAAATTTTGAACTCATCAAAATTCAAAGCAATTGCTGACGACAAATTGAATGTGACCCAAATGATCATTTCATTTCTTGAAAGGGTAGAAAACATTGTGGGAAAAGGAGAAAATGCTGGTCACAAGCATTTTCTCCTTTTCTCACAATGCTTTTTGAAGGCTTCTTCCTCGGGGTCGTTAAAATTCGGGATTATGTGTTTAAGCATTTTCAGACGACAAATTAAATGTAGCACAAATAATGATTTCTGTCTTTTTTTGAGTAGAAAACATTGTGGGAAAGGGAGAATATGTTGGGTACCACAAAATAATAGGAGTCGTCTTGAAAATACGGAGATAACATAGGAAAAGTGGAAAATGCTGGTTCTTCTTTTCTCACAATGTCTTCAGGGTTGTTAAAACTCGGGATTGTGTGATAAAGGGTTAAACAACAATGGCCACTGAAGCAAGTCAGGTTTTGTTAAGCGTTATAAAGGTAGGTATGTAATGACTTTGAGAAAGGAAGCCTTTGAAAACATCGCGGGAAAAGGGGAAAATGCTCGACGCCCACATTTTCTTCGTATCCCACAGTATTTTCTACCCTTTCATGGACAACATATGTTAGTTGTGCTATGCGTGATTTGTTGTCTGCGAATACTTTGAACTTGCTTTGCTTTGAATTTGGTCAAGTTTAAAATTTTGTCGTTTGGAAAAACAGATAAATGCTAACGTAAATGAGTGAAATAATTGTTCAGTTTTGATACTACACGTATGTGTTTTTATATTTTTATTATCATTATTTTATCATTTTTTTCTAATGAGAATTTAAAGTGATTGTTCGACTAAATATAAACCTGACATTTTTAAGAATTTCTTTATCATTCGAAATTGATTTAAAAGATTATTTTAATACAAATTACCGATAATATTTTGATTTTGATTCATTTAAGTCAACAGAGGAACTCAATCAAAAACAATTATAATCAAGTATCGGTCGACTTAAAGTATTCTACTGTATACTTATGAACAAAGTGCTTGTAATCGGAAAGAAAGAATCAGGAAAAAGGGTATTGGAAAAAAGTATCAGTTTTCGCTAGGAAAAAAAGTATCTGGAAAAAAAAGAATCAGTTTCTGTCAAAGTTGTGATACTTTATCAATATCTATTTAACAATTAGGCTGCCTAGCGCGACTCACTGACCTTTTGCGGACAGTGCAGATCAAAATCAGACTGCACAGAACGTGCAGTCTGATCTTGGATTTACTCTGTCCGATAAGGAGGTATTTTAATCCAAAAAATAAGTTTGAAATATCACTATTTCGGTTTTTACTGTCTGCTTGAAAGTTTCATTTAACTAATTTAGCAGAATTGAGGTTAAAATCATATGGCTTGCAACACGCGAAAAGGGGCATTCGGACATTTGCGTAAAGTGTCGTCTCGGATCAGCCTGCGCAATCCGCGCAGGCTAATCCGAAACGACACTTTCCGTTTTTATGTAATTTTATGTTTTGAGCATGTCTACTGTAGCACAAAATCTAATGTAGTCGTAAAGTGCCGTCTCGGATTAGCCTGCGCGGACTGCGCAGGCTGTTCCGAGACGACACTTTACGCAAATGTCCGAATACCCATTTTCGCGTGTTGCAAGCCATATAATAGTCATTTTGATACTTTATGTGATTAATCCATGACATTTTAGCACACTAAAAATCCTAGTTACAAACATTTTTTTTTTCCTTTTATCAACGATGTTTTCAGAGGCTGTCTACCTTTTCAAGTTTGTAAACATTTAACTTTGTAAAACAGGCAAACTGTGAATATTGTTATTGAAATGAAAGTTAAAGATCAAAAGAAAAAAAAAAATGAAGAGTACAGACAATTTATCATTTACAGTTTGGCAATTTCACTGACTAATTAGAGTGAAAATTGGACCTCAATTAGGATTATACAGCTTTCAAAATACATGAATTACACAAATTAATAAACAGAAATCAAAAACATTTTAATTACTATTGTTATGCCCAAATCGCTTGCAGGTATCAACAAACAATCATTGTTAGACGTATCTTCCAAATCTCAGGCCAGAAAAAGTAAAAAGAAAAATGTACAAAAATCTCATTTTTTTCAAAACAAATCATGATATTCTATCAGCTAAATTTTTACATCATATACCATACTGACTTAGTCTTTTTTCGGCAACTGATACTTTTTCTCCTGATACTTTTTTTCTAATACTTTTTATCCTGATTTTTTTTTCCCTGATACTTTTTTCCCCTACAATCAAAATGCTACCTTTTAATAAAGAATGGTAGAATATTTCATCGAATTAAACTACAGAGCTTTTTTTTTCATCAACAAACCTTACAAGACAATTCTTGCATTAAAAAAATTTACAGATGAAAGTTACTGAGTCGGGAATTAAGAGAGAAGGCCCTTACTTTAATCAAAGGACTCAAAGTCCTGGAAAGCGGATTTGTGGTTGGTTGATTGATTGATTGATTGATTGTATGGTGTTTAACGCCATTTTCAACATTAGCGGATTTGTGGAGCAGCATAAAACTGTATTATGTTGTAATAAAAAAAAAAAGATATGCAACACATGTATATATAATCATTTAGTGGAGTTAGCAAGGGCAAGAAAAGTCGTAGTTGTTCTGCCGTATTTTTTTATTCTATTACTTGTTAAGGAGTTGTAATTTGATCCGTCAATCTGAGGCAGTTTTCTGCTGGTAAAAGATTTCAGACTCTATATATAAACGTGGAGGACTCTCACACGGTAGTAACAAAAACGAGGTTAAAGTGTATTAGCTAAAACTGAAAGAAGAATGGTTAGCGCGCAAGCGTGTATGACGGTATATGTAGTTCAGATCGAAGTGATAACATAGTACAGAATAAGCGCGCATGCGTCCTTTACGCATGATGTATTTGGTTCCGGTCAGAACGATCACAGTAAGCGGATTTGCTATATAAATCTGCTAAAAAGCGATCTGGATTAGAATAATTCAACGACAGATAGACAAAAAGAAACTAACATCAGAGTTACAATTTAGTACGAAGAAACAAAAAAGAAAATATATAGTAATAAAATTCATCAATTTACGTCATCCTTCAGCTTATGCAAAAGGGTTGACTAAAACCCTTTGCTAAACAATCCCGAGTTTTAACGACCGTCAGGAGAATATCTTCTGAAAACATTGTGTGAAAAGGAGAAAATGCTGGTAACCAGCATTTTCTCCCTTTCCCACAATGTTTTCTATTCTTTGAGAGGCAAACTCCATCCTTTGAGTCATATTTGATTTGTCGACTGCCAATGCTTTCAATTTGGATTAGTGAAACTTTGATGTTTGGTAAAGATTGATTAAATGGAGATTTACGCCGCTTTCAACATTATTTTAGTCATATCAAAGCGACAGTTCACATGTTCATGTATTTCCTGGGTTTTACTAGTACTAGACTAGGGCTCCGAATTGTCTTGCCCAAGGACACTCCCACAAACGACCCAGTGGATTCGGTGCGGCTCGAACCCTAGACCTCCAGGTTACGTGTCCCACACTTTACCACTGAGCCACGCAGGACCCCTGTTTAGGAAGGTGCCCTGTAATATGAGGATATTTCATGCTCAAATATCTAACGTCATGTTAAGGTTATAGACCCCTAATGAAAAACAGCTATGTCCACTATAATATTTATCCTTCAAAATTTGCTATGATTAAAAATGAGTATTATTGTACTACTTTAACCGAGCCACTTTTTCCTTTTTTTCTCTTAGAATTATCATTTATAAATCTAAAACCACTATATCCTCATTACAAAGGGAGATAATAATTACCCCCCTTTTCAGGAAACTAACAAAAGTATCAACAAATAATTTCAAGATAGACATCAAAGGAATTTCTGGTCGGTAAAAAATGTGCAAAAGTATAATATCAGTATAAATCCTTATTTATCAACTAACAAGAAATTTTATTCTATGTTGGTGTCCGTGGTCGTGAGGTAGAGCGTCGCCCTCGTGACCAAAAGGTCTTGAGTTCGATACCCGGGAGCGGGTGTCAACTTTGGGATTTTTCATTGGCCCACACATTCGGCGCGAGTACTGGTGTAGTTCCCAGGAAGCAGAATCGAGAGAAATTAGTACAAGTTGTAAGAACTTGTTTCGCAATCGATGTGAAATACGTATGTTTAAGCTAAACTAAGCGTTAGGTGTATACTACCTTAAATAAAGTTATTTGATGAACACATTACATGCATAAATTGATGTGATAGATATCTTTTTTAACCTTTTACCACACATTCCCGAGTATTAACGAGATTGAGAAAGAATGCTTTTAAAAATGTATAGCGAAAAAGAGAAAGTGAAAGTACCGACTTTTTCCAGAACAATTTCAAAAGCATTCTTCTTCAAGATCGTCAAAAGACGGGATTTTTCAGTATAGGGTTTCACACACTATTACCCTTTCGAGTATACGTATGATGCAGTTTTATATGCAGTTTTCTCTTTATAAATCGCAATATGTACTGTGAGATTAGGTGCATCTGATATGAGCACCGGCAAAAGGAGGTCTGACCAGCCCGAATAACTCAAGTGGTAGAGTGTAGAACTCTTGATCGTCGAGTTTCGGGCCATTCGAGCGTAGGTTCAAGCCCCGCGGCTTGCCATCTAAAATTACTGAAAAGTCTTTCGGATGAGACGTTAAACTGAGGTCCCGTATGACGGTGCTATACACCGAGCACATTATAGAACAAGGCTTAATTTAGGATGGGTTTCGTCCTGTATCTGCTCTATCCCCCGTAACAATATAACAGCCTTGGGGGGGGGGGGGGGGGGCATCGCCCTTTATGGGCGATGATAAATAAACAACGAATTCAGTGAAATTTGGGTTTAATATTTCTGTAAGATGCATGATGCCAAGCAAGTCATTATATTGTTATGGATCCATAAAATTCATTTTGTCTAACAACCAACTTAATCATGAGGTAGATTCGCCCTTGGACGTGCAAAACATTTTACCAAAAGCTAGAAATATCGAGTCAGATAAGCCTGTGCAGAGGGCGCAGGCTGACCTGGGTCGATACTTTCTGCAGTCGTAACAAACCCCCTTGCCACAGAGCATAGATCAAAGATGTCCCTTTTTTTTCCCCTCATTTTAAATTGCAAACGTTTTCATACGTTCTATAAAATATAAACTAAAAGTAAAATACTTATTAATATTTATGAATATAAAATGCAACGAGTATAAATTTGTTTTTCTCTCACGTTTCTTATTACAAAAGCACAGCTCATTTTCTGAAAATCATACTGGTATTTTATTTAGTTCAAGCATGTAATATAAGTACTGTTATCGTATCTTTCCCCTTTTTTTGATAATGGTATCGTGTATGTTTTGTGGAAAAATAAATTATACAGAAACGGTCAAACCCTGTAAGGCTGATTATTGCTGATAACCAATGCAATGTAGATCAAGACCACACTGTACACAACGTACAGTCTGATCTTGAATCTACACTGTCCGTTACGGTAAGATTGTTTTCTGGCGAAATTGAATGATATACGGTGCTTAACGCCTCCAACATTATTTCAGTTATATCACGCCGGCCAGTGCACCTATCCATACTTTCCTGGAGTTTCTTTTACAAGTACTCCGCACAATATTCTTTCCAAGCCACTGGCTGTTTTCTCACATAACCATCATCGAAACAATGGTCAGAGGTGAGAGAGGAATGAATTCTGTCGCAATGACTATCATCAATGCTCGCAAAGAAATTGGCCGAGCCGGGGATCGAACCAGCGACCTCCTGTTCTCAAGTCTAACTACTGAGCAACCGAGGGTAACTTTTCTTGGGAAAGGATCTTTAAAAGTTGAAAGATTCGGTGTTTATTTTTGTTGTAAATGTTTAATGACTTTATTTAGTCGCTGAACATTTTTTATTTTCAAGTCTGAAATTTCTGTAGTTTGACAAAAAGTTAAAAGGCTTAATTCTTTACCAAACAATCTTGAGTTAAAACAATCCTGTAAGAATAAACGTTTTTGAAAACATAGTTGGAAAAGAAGAAAATGCTGGTAAACAGCATTTTCTCCTTTTCCAACAATGTTTTCTAACCGCTTTCAAAGACAAATACAATCATATAGGACACATCTAATTTTCGTCTGCTAATGTTTTGGATTAGGACAAGTTCATAATTCTGATGATTGATACAGAGTGAGAGAAAAATAGAGAGCGAGAGAGGGAGAGTGAGGGAGAGATACTCTATTCAGTACCATGACATTTGTAAAATTATTTTGTATATGACGATATACATGTGTATGTATAAGTCAAAAAAGATTCTGATTCTGATTCTGATATAAAGTTAACCCATATTCTGCTAAATAAGTGAAATAAAACTTTCAAATATATGTCCTTATCGGACAGTGTAGATCTAAGATCAGACTGCACGTTTTGTGCAGTCTGATCTTGATCTACACTGTCCTCAAAGGTCGGTGAGTCGCGCTAAGCCGCTAAAGAGTTAAAGGATTAAAAAGAAGGGTTTTAAATAAGGGAACGGAAGTGCTCCTTATGTACTATATTTAGATCGGAAATTCTGTAATGTGCGATAA
Organism: Hippopus hippopus; assembly: GCA_946811185.2. Classification (NCBI taxonomy): domain Eukaryota; kingdom Metazoa; phylum Mollusca; class Bivalvia; order Cardiida; family Cardiidae; genus Hippopus; species Hippopus hippopus. Next base: position 2,638,965 of record OX328108.1, on the reverse strand, counting down.
AGCCAAACACGTCCCATAATGGACAAGGAAACATTGTTTGTTACAAACCACGGTACATCCGACAGTTGTCAGTTTCAAATAACAGCAAACCATTTCACAAAAAGAACATTATGAACAAAGGCCAACTTATCTGTCACAATTTTTCTCTTTGCCAAAACAATTATCCAGTATTTTCTACTTTCGCCACTTTCGCTTTCCCCAAAATGTTTTTAAAAGGCTTTTCCCTCGGGGTCTTTTAAGTTCGAATGTTGGACGTTTTGCCAAACGTTATTTTAATTTGTCTGGAGTGGATGTCTCTTGAAAACAGTGTGGGAAAAGGAGAGCTCGTCTGTTATAGGATTAAAGTATAAATTATTTGAAAATACCTGTGGAAAAAATATTTTAATGACAAAAACTTACATAGTTTTATAGTCATAACAAACATGAAAATACACAATGCAATGTCATTGTGCTGTAGCTGAAGAGAAAAATAAGGAAATAGCATATAGGTTGCTAAATAAGGAGAAGATAGAGAACAGAAGAGAACATTACTTTATTAACCCAAGTATAACATGTATACAATAACGGTACATAACAAAGTACATAAGTACATAACAAAGACGATAAAATTAATGTGACTCAAAAATTGAAAGTTGTTTTTGGAAGAATAGAAATCATGGTAGGAAAAGGAGAAAATGCTGCATTTTCTGCATTCCCCATAATGTTTTCCCAACAATGTTGTCCAAAGGCTTTTTCCTCGGGGTCGTTCAAGTTCGAATGTAGGACATTTCGGCCACGGACGTTTTGGCCATGACCAGCTGAAAGTACATAGTAGGACGTTTTGGCCAAATGTTGTTTTAACTTGTCTGGAGTGAATGTCTTTAGAAAACTAAGTGGAAAAGGAGAAATTGTCTCTTAAAGGATTAAGGTGTGAATTATTTGAAAATATCCGAGGAAAAAATAAATTTCTTGGGATGTACAGAAATCTTTGTTTTTCCTCTTCTACTGAAGACACTAGAAGTCATTGATTGAAAAGATAAATTTCCTCGTAACAAGCATTTTCATCTTTTCTCACAAGGATTTCTATGTTTTCAGATTAAAAGATTCCTGGAAAATTCCAGTTTATTGTATATGAATCGATTTCGATATGATAATAACGATACGGATATCAGATAATATTGAAATAAATAGAGGATACATGTTTATTTTTCGGTGAAACATCGAAATTTATTTCATCGAGTAAACAATCATCGGTAATATTTTCACAAGTGGAGCATTTAGCTAAGAAAAATTGCTATTTATTTCATGCTTCTCACCCCTTTCTTGATGGGACTTACGTCAAAATTGAGTACAGTAAAACTGTTGTTTTCGGTAATTCCCCGTGGCGTAACCCCTCCACATAGCAACGCTTTACAACATTACGTAAAGCGCGAGAAATGTAGGGTAAATGCACGTCATATTTCCCTCTGGTTAAATGGCACGCGCTGTTTACTTATGTAAGTAGTGTGCCGGAACAACTTTTTCAGCCTTCGATTGAAGAGTTAGAAAATATGAAATCGGTATTTTTCACTGGTCATAACCATGAAATATCAAACAATAAACCACCATTATTTCTCGATAAATTACCGAAAAGCATGAAATAATATTTCTTTCTCCTATTTCCCTACTTTTCACAGACCTTTATTTTGTAGGAAAAAAAATTAAAAAAAGAATGATTTATTTTCGGTTTATTTATTGTTGCCACCGGTTGCCCATATGGGCAATAATAAGTAATGCATAAAGTGACATCTTCACGTGTCAACAATTAACTTCACACTTTACATGTGAAGTGGATGGGGGTGTCAATGTGATGGGGGATGTTTATTCGCCCAACAGGAAGATTAACCCTTTACCCAAACAATACAAAGTTTTAACAACCCTGAAAAAACTATGTTTTTGAAAACACTGTAGGAAAAGGAGAAAACGCTGGTTACCAGCATTTTCTCCTTTTCCTAAAGTGTTTTCCATTTAGGTTTTTTTTTTTCAAAGTCGAGCTTTCTTCATTCGTAGTCGGTAAATGCTTTGGTATGGACAAGTCATATCTTCTGACATTGATTAATAAGATTGATCCCCCGTACTTGTTTAATATACTGTCAACAAACAGTTCCATCCATATGTTCAACTCTTCATCCTTATCCATCTAAAAAAGTGAAATAAAACTTTCAAACCGAAAGTAAAAACACGAATAATGTTATTTTAAACTTATTTTTTGGAGAAAAATATCTCCCTATCGGACAGTGTAGATCAAAGATCGGACTGCACGTTCTGTGCAGTCCGATCTTGATCTACACTGTCCGCAAAAGGTCAGTGAGTCGTGCTTAGCAGCTTAGGAGTTAACATGTTACAACAAAATCCAAGTGTAGAAAAAATGAAAAGATTGTAAGAAAAGGAGAAAATGTTGGTTAGGAGCATTTTTCCTCTTCCCAAAATGTTTTCTACTACTTTTTGGAAAATGTCCAAAAGATTCAGCCACATTTACTTTGTCGTCTGTAAATGCTTTCAATTTGAACAGGTCTAATATCTTGTGATTAAGGATTGCATTGGTAAATGATAATTTGTATTTTCACATTTTCAGCCGTTAAAAAGAAATCAGACACTTAAAAATTCCAAGTTGTTGATTATTTTGTAGCGGAAACGCCTCAAAATACCAAATGGTGTAGATCCAAGATCAGACTGCACGTTCTCTGCAGTCTAACCTTGCACTTATTGGGAAAAAGGAACTTCATTTATATCGATAATCTAAGGGTTGAGGGGTTTTATTCTTCACCAGACTACAAAAATCTTGTTTATAAGAATAGACTAAAATCACTTACAGACGACAATTCAAACGTGGCTAAAATAATCAGATTGGTCGATCAAATGCTAGAGAATACTCTGGAAAAAAAAAGAGGAAAAAGGCCTTTTTTTTCCACCATGCTTTCAAAAGCTTTCTGAATCAGAATTGTTAATACTCGGGATTGTGTTGTAAAGGGTCGACCATCCAGATTTGAAACAATCTTCATTATATGACACTCTGACACCCTCTTCAAGAAACTGTGAACTTGTAACTTCTGGATGGTTTAGCTGTGAAGGAGGAAATAGACAAAAAAAAACCTGACTAATACTATCACGTGATGTACCCGAGAAACATGATGATGTAAAAATTTGGGGTAATCTGTAAATGGAATAATAAAATGCAACATTGAGTTTACATTTGGACTTGTGCCTTATCACACTTAATCTTGCATTGGACAGTTGCATTGGTACATGCGCACCAAAATTAGAATTTGCTTGTACTTAAATCTTGTTCTTGAATAATATTGAATTTGGACATTTATAATTGAATGTGAAGATTACAGTTGTATTTGAAAATTCAGCTTGTACTTGGATACCCGATTTGAAAAAAAAAAAAAAAAAAGTGTTGGGTTTTCAAACTTTCACTTGGAACATTTGGCTTAAATTTTTAAAAAAAAATTCTAATTCGCTTGTACGTAAATCTGAGACTTGTTTTTGAATTGTATAAAATTTGGACACTAATATTTTTATGTGAAGATAAGAGTTGTGCTTGAAATTTCAGCCTAGTACTTGGATACCCAATTTGAAAAAAAATAGTGCTAGGTATTTAAACTTTCACTTGGAACTCTTGGCTTAGATTTTGAAAATTTCAAATTTGCTTGTATTTAAATCTGAGACTTGTTCTTCAATAATATTGAACTTGGACATTTATACTTTTATGTGAAGATTACAGTTGTGCTCGAAAACATAGCCTTGTACTTGGATACCCAATGTAACAAAAAAAAAAGTGTTTGGTTTTCAAATGTTTACTTGGAACCTTTCGGACAAATATTGAAAAAAAAAGTCTTGCTGGGTACCTGAAACAGAGATATTAGCAATTTCGGTATATTGTTCGGAGATTTTAAAATGATGGATTATTACACGTCAACTGCCCTGGAAAAAATAGAACTGTGTACGATCTTGATCGGTATGTTGAAAAAGGGACTTCACAGAGTCAACAAACAAATCGCTCTACTAGACTGTCATCTACAAAACTTACTTCGACGTTATGAACTGTCTGAAAGGAACAACTGTGCCAGTGTTAGAACTAACATTACGATACGCATCGCCATAACTGAAGGTGTACGGAACATGCTAAACGAGTGGGCCCAAGCACGTAGCGAAGAGATTGTTCGATTACAAAGATCTGTGATAGTTTATGAACGAGAATTAATGGAACATTTGGAACACGGTGATGGTGTAGTTAGTGACGTCAGCGATGACGATAGTGATCATTCAAGTGATGATGATGACGATGCTGATGATGAAGACAATGATGGTTTTGAAGCACATAGTATTTCTGGACGTGAACAAGATCTTACTAATATAGACTCTAACGATGCTGCACATTTGGTAGACAATACAAGAACTGTTTGAGTGGTATTTGAAATAAAAGTTGGGCCTATAAATGAACTCTGAGTTTTAACGAGAAAGATGGCTTTTGAACGCATTTTAAGAAGTTTTCCAAAAAATGTTTTCTACTCTATCTAAGACAATTTTCAGCTTTTGAGTCATATTTGATCTGTCGTCTGCAAGTGCTTTGGATTTGGACAGGTCCAAAATTCTGTCGTGTGGTAAAGTGTTAAATTGCACCGTGCAATGATTGCTTCCGTCTAAATTGAAGCAATGTTAACTTTGTTACAAATTTGACCGTAGTTCCTGTTCACAAGCATGCTTAATAGCAAGCCTAGACTAGTTCTCTTTTTTTTTTTTAAATTCACAGTAACACAGTTTTCGATTGGCTAAACCATACAATTTTTTTTTTTCAAATGTAGAATAAGACTAAGAATAAATAATTAGAATGGCTAGTTAATAAGGGTCCAGAAAAAAGAGGAAAATGAAAAAAAAAAAAACTATCGGCGTAGATTAAAGCTCACACTACATATCACGTGAAGTGTGATCTTCATCTACATCGTCCGGAAGAGCACATAGTCTTGCGGCCTTATTCATCACGAGGGCTTAGAGTTGTACCTGCAATAAAAACGCTTCAACGATGCCATGATTTTTTTTCAAATCTTAGGCTGCAGAGTTAGACTAAACAGACTTTTGCTATCAGTGTAGATCGAGTTTAGACTGCATTTTCCGTCCAGTCTGATCTTAGATCTTCTCAGTCCAATACGATAAGATTTTTTGAAAAAAAAAAAAAAATCGCAAACACGCAAAATGATATTTTTTATACATATAACCATTTGCTAGCTGATCTCATTACTTAACTATTTACCAAACGACAAAATCCTAGACTTGTCAAAATTCAAATCATTTGCAGTCGACAAAATAAAAGTGACTGAAAAATTGAAATTTGTTTTTAGAAGAGTAGAAAACATTCTGGGAAAAGAGAAAATGCTGGTTACCAGCATTTTCCCCTTTCCCCAGAAATGTTATTACAAGCCCTTATCATCAGGGTCGGGATTCTTTGGCAAGGGATTAAAACATTAAAAAAAATAATAATAATAATTCAGAAAATAATAACATAAGATGAATGAATGAGGCATCAAATATGTTTGACATCTGATAAATATTTGAATTACTCGTATTTCTTTGTGCAAAGTGGAGTGTCGATATACACTGATAATTCGAAACTCTGTCTTGGACGAACTCCTAATCGAACTATCGAGATTTGCTATATAAATGTCTCTTACCTTATTTTTTAAATATTACATGAAATAAACAAAATATAGAGGACTGTTCTTCTTTTGTTTTCAATCATTATCCCTCACTAGTTTGTTTCGTTTCTATGTTGTTGCCACTTAAAACTCAATTCCGAGTTTTAACGACCCTGAGGAATAAGGCTTTTGAAAACATTGTGGGAAAAGGAACAGAACAGAACTGTCTACCATGTTTAAGACATGTTCAGTCATTTGAGCCACATTTAATTTGTCGTCTGCAAATGCTTTCAGTTTAGATTAGTCTTCAGTTTTTGGGGTTTTTTTTTTGTTTGGTAGAATTAACACATTGACTATTTAATTAGCTCTGTACATTATGATGATTATGTTGTATGGTGATGTATTATGGGTCAGAGGCCTAAATACTGAAATGAATTATCTTTTTTGTTCTGGAAAATAAGAAAATGCTGAAAACGTCTCCTTTTTCCCACAAGGTTTTCTACCCTATCAGAAAACTACAGCTCATTTGTACCAATTTCAAAATTGGTGTCGTCTGCAGGTAATTTGAAAGAGTCAACAATTTGTTGTTAGGGAAAGGTTAACCAAACGAGAAGTTTTAGATAGAAAACAATGTGGGAAAAGGAGAAACTGCTGGTATTTTCTCCCGGTAACTAGCATTTTCTCCTTTTCCAACTTTCTTTCTCAGCAGCGTTATCCAAACAACCCCGAGTTTAAACGACACTGAGGAGGGTCGGTTTTGAAAACCTTGTAAGAAAAGGAAAAAAACGCTAATAACCAGCATTTTCACCTTTTCCTACAATATTTCCTATTAATTCTCTCAATGATAAATTCAGTTATTCAAGCCGCGTTTTACTCATCACCTGCAACGGCTTTCAATTTGAAAGGATTTAAGTTTTCCCGTTTGGTAGAGGGTTAAAAGTTCAGAATTGTGTTATAAAAGGAATCAAATGTTCATAATTCTTTTTGGCTAGGGTAGAAAACATTGTGGTAAAAGGAAAAAAAATGCTGGTTACCAGCATTTTCTCCTTTTCACAACAATGTTTTCAAATGCTTTCTTTCTTAGGATCGTTAAAAGTTCTGAATTGTGTGGTAAAACGGTTAAATGTTAATAAAATGGCCGCCGAGAAGTCTAAAGGCAGTATGCGTATCAAAACAGTATAAGTTGTTTGCGAGAACGAGGAAAAATAACATTAGATATCCGTTTTCTCTCTGTTAGACATTTCTCTGGACACTCGCCAGGGCTAGAACAGCAAAAAAACAATAAATCCTAATATTACGGAACGGTTTCCATGGTAACGGCAGCTACTGGTTATTTAACGAAATAAACAATAAGGTATTTCGACAGATATGCTCAATCAATTTTATAAAGACGAGATTTAGCGAGATGTAACTTTTTTAGCACACGACACAATTTTTAGACCGGTCCAAATTGAAAGCATTTGCAGACGACAAACGACACTTTGCACAAATTATGAAATTTGTCTTTGAAGGGTAGAAAACATTGTGGCAAAAGGAGAAAATACTCCTTTTCCGGCAATGTTTTCAGAGAGTCCTTTTTCTAGTGGTCATTAAATCTCGGGATTGTGTGATAAAGGGTTAATTCTTTGGCACACGACAAGAATTTTAGACTCGCTGAATTGAAAACTGTTGCAGAGGACAAATTTAATGTAGCTTAAAAGATGACTTCTGTCATATAGGATAGAAAACATTGTGGGAAAAGAAGAAAATGCTGGTTACCAGCATTTTCTCCTTTTCCCACAATGTTTCAAAAGCGTTCTTTGTTAGAGTTATTTAAACTCGGTATTGTGCAGTAAAGATTGCAATCATGAAAGTGCTTAAAACATGAAATAGACGTTTTCAGTAAACTTGTATAAATTCACCCAGTTAAGATTCTTTCCCAGAAGATAGACTTCTTGACCTGAAAACATTTGCGGACGATAAAATGAATATGGCTCAAACAAAAGGATTTGTCTTTAAAAAAATAGAAAATACTGTGGGAAATGAAGAAAATGCTGTTTATTCCCTTTGGTAAAGGGATAGTTGGGCTGTTTTTATATTTCAAAGGTTTTGTAGACGACAAAATAAATGGGGCTCAAAGAATAGGATATACATGTATCTTTCAAAGAATAGAAAATAGTGTTGGAAATGTGGAAAATGCCAATTAACAGCATTTTTTCCTTTCCCACGATATTTTTTAAAGCTTTCACCCTAACAAGAGATCTTTTTTGTAAAGGGATATTATGTCTGTTTTGGCCAACATACCTGAACAAGATGTCAGAATGTAAAGACTAAAGATCGGACCACACGTTCTATGCAACCTTATCATGATCCACTGCGTCAGCAATAGACAGTATAGTTGTGCTAGGGGTTAAACAGGGTTCGTAAAAAAAAAAAGACATTAAAGAATTTTTACGTACACTTAATTAACCCATTACCACACAATCCCTACTTTAGACGACCCTGAGAAAGAAGCCTATAGAAAACATTGTGGGAAAAGGAGAAAATGCTGGTAACCAGCATTTTCTCCTTTTCCCACAATGTTTTCTACCCTTCGCAAAACAAATTTCAAATTTTCAGTCACTTTTATTTTGTCGTCTGCAAATGCTTTCGATTTGGACAAGCCTAAAATATTGTCGTTTGGTAATGAGTTAATATGTGGTCAGATACTTTTTGCAGATCTAGGCATGAAAGCCCTTTTCAGCGAGCATAGCTTAATGTTTTTTTTTTCTATGAAAAGCTACGACACAGAAACCTGTTTCTCTTCAAAAAAAAATATAGTTCCTAACGAAAAAACGAAAAAACAGGAGGGGAGGATACATTGTAATTGTAAAAGAATAACTGTAAAGGGGCTATTTTCATCAAATATTCTAAAATGTATTTTTTATCAAACACTAAGTTTAGAAAGTAACACAGTTTCAAACCAAATGGTCTAGTCAATCAGAGCAACTTACATATATGTACGTGTATTTATTTTTCTGGATTTTCGATATTTATTACATGTTCGAAAATCATTAATCATTACTTTTTAAATGTATTTTCTCAGACTGTTTTCACGCCGATTGAACACTGAACATTTATATAAGTCAGTTTTTAGGAGAAAAATAAGTGCTAAGATTTGATAATGCCGTGAAATAGTATTTCAGTTTTTTATATAAAAAAGTCACGATTTTTTCCAAAGTTCTCTCGGATAGCCAACCTTTTTGCAGAAGTCTTTAATCCTTTACCACACCAAACTGAGCTTTAACGACCCAAACGAAAAAGACTTTTGAAAACATTGTAGAAAATAGAAACCAGTACTTTTTCCTTTTCCCACAAGCTTTTCTACCATGTAAAAAAAAAAAAATCTGAACTTTTGCAACATTCAAATTGTCGCCGGCAAATTTCTTCAATTTGGAACAGTTTAGAATTTAATCATTTGATAAGGAGTTTAAGTTGCCCGTTTAAATACATGGAATTAAGGTTAAATAAACAAGTGGATGCAGAACATTGTGAAAAATAGAAAAAAATGTGATTATTTTGACCCAATAAAGTTTAAGAATGGAAATCTTGTGTAGGCGGTTATATATGTTAACTCTTTACCAAACAACAAAGTTTTAGACTCATCCAAATTCAAAGCATTTGCAGACGATAAATAAAATGTATCTCAAAATGTTTTCAAAAGCCTTTGGTTATGTATGTTACAAGATAGTGCTGCTTTGTACAGTCATCTGTGGAGGTGTTTGGAATTTAGATATTTCATTTAACTCTTTACAAAACCGCAAAATTTTTAGACTTGTCAAAATTAAAAGTATTTACAGACGACAAATTTAGATACGGCTGACATGAATGAATTTATTTTTCAAATGGTAGAAAAAAAATGTGGGAAAAGGAATAAATGCTTGTTCGCCTTTGCAAACGTAAAGAAGACGAACGGTTACATGCAGAAAAAAAGATGAAAATGTGAAGTTCAAAGTTACGATTCGGTTGCTTTGGAATCGGTAATTCCGTTTTTTAAGTAAGATCAAATATTAGGTCAAAGATGACGCCAAATTTGCATCTGTTTACGTCATGAAATCGTCCAGTTTCTCTACGTTTGCAGTGTAAAGTATATTTTGTAATATCAGGGGGCGGACTCAGGATTTATTGTTTGGGGGGAGGGCGGAGGTAAGAGGAGGGGGGTTCGGATAATTGAATAGATCATTACATATCAAATTTAATACTGCATAAAATGTTTGTATTTCCTGTCAGTGTGTATACCGGTATAATATTATACCTGCGCACAGTATTACTAGAAAACCTCTGCAAACAAATGTTCTTTGAATAATACTCGGTAGAAATTTCAGGCAGACAGCGGTTACTTTGAAAATTCTAGGGGGGGGGGGCTGTACCCCCTCCCCCCGCCCCCAGCTGGAGCCGCCGATGAGTATATATCCGTACTTAACTCTTTAGCACACAATGACGCCTTTTAACACCCCTGAAGAAGAGGCCTTTTGAAAACATTGTGGGAAAAGGAGAAAATGCTGGTAACCAGCATTTTCTCCTTTTCCCACAAAGTTTTCTACCCTATCAAAGAAAAGTTGCGTCATTTGAGCCACTATGAAATTGTCGTCTAAAAATGCTTTCAATTTGGATAGGTCTTAAATTTTGCCGTGTAGTAAAGGGTTAACAAAGAATGAGCAAAGCGTTGACAAAAAGGGGTATAATGCATCTCTGTGATACTGTAAGTCGTCACAGAATCATGAATCAACAAAATTCCTTTTTTTTTATAACCGATTGAACCCTGCGGTGTAATGGTCCTTTGACATGTAGAAAATGAAGAAAAGCAAAAAGTTTCGGCTCTGGTCAGCCTGTGCGGACTGCGCATACTGACCTGGGCTTATACTTTTTTGCAGATGCATTAAGCCCCCTTTTTTCACAGAGCATGGCTCATTTAAAATGGCAGCAAAATATCTAAGAATGCCCCCTTTAAAATTCGTCTGCAGCAAATTTGGAAGAAATGACAAAAAAAAAAAAGGTCCAAAATAGCAAAATCAAAATGCTTATAAAGTGTAGGCATGTAATTGCTTCTATATAATTATTCTGCCACTATTCTTAGAGTCATTTTTGCAGAAGATAAAATGCAGAAGATATAATGATTGAGTCATGCTCTATAAAAAAGAGGTCTACTGCAACTGCTAAAATTATCGAGCCTAGTCAGCCTGTGCAGTGCTCGCAGGCTGATCCGAGTTAAAACTGTTTGCTTTTCTTTAATTTTCTGCCTTTCAAAGGACCCTTCCACCTCAGGATTCATTCGGTTTATTTCAGGTCCTGCGCTGACCTGAGTCGAAACTTTTTGCTATCTAGCAATTTTCTGCATGTCAAAGGACCAGTCGACCTCATAATTCCGTTGGTTGTAATACAAAATAGATTTTATGGACCCATACTCATATGATGACTTGCTTGGTATAATGCTCCACGGAGATGCATGAAACCTCCATTTGTCAGAGCGTTGCTCGATTATTTATGTGCAATGCTCTGTGGAAAGGGGGATTAATGCATCTGCGAAAACTATCGATCCAGGTCAGCCTGTGCAGTCCGCGCAGGCTGACCTGGGCCAAAACTTTTCGCTACTGGTTAATTTTCTTAATGTCCAAGGTCCAGTCTACCTCATGATTGAGTTGGTTGTTTAAAAAAATGGATATTCTGGATCCATTAATATGTGATGGTCTGCTTGGTACCATGGATCACGGATATGCATTAAGCCCCCTTTTGCAGGAACATGGCTCATTTATGTCCCTATGTGCCAAGTGCTCTGTGTTAGGAAGATTTATCTTATGTGGGAAAAAAAGTATCGATGGTCCGATACGTTTTGCAACTATATAAATTTTGTTTACATGTATGTGAAAGGACGATTCTATCGCATGATTTGGTCGGGTCTGTTGGCAAAATGGATCCATGTTGTATGACGCATTGCTTGGTATGCTAGTATAATGGATCACGACGATGCATTTCTGCCCCACCCCCAACACCACCCGCCTCCCAGCGCACCGCGATGAACGGCGCTCTGTGAAAAGGGTGTTTGATGCATCTACGTTATGCATTATACCAAGCAATTTATCACATGATTATTGATGCATAAAATCCATTTTGTCTACAAACCGACTGAACCATGAGGTAAATTGGTCATTTGACACGCAGAAAATTGACCGATGGCAAAAAGTTTCGACCCTGGTCAGCCTGCGGGGACTGCGCAGGCTGACCTGAATCGACATTTTTTGCAGATACATTAAGCCTCCTTTTCACAGACCATGGCTCTTATATGAAATTCCTGCTAATTTTTGTTCTCTCTCTCTCTCTCTCTCTCTCTCTATTTTGTTTGCCTTTTTCAAAACCCAGCTCTAGCTGAATCGAGATATAAGTCATTTTAAGCCTGTATCCAGAAGCCGAAGAAATTAGCTCCAGAAGACGACATGATCGAGAGAGAATAAAAAAAATCCGGCGTTTCCATGGTAAACCAATGACGACATTTCCTTCTCATATTTTCTCCTGTAATGTCGAGCTCTCGTGCTGGAAAATTATTGATCGCTGGTTAACCCTTAGGCTGCTTAGCGCGACTCACTAACCTTTTTGCGGACAGCGTAGATCAAGATCAGACTGCACAGAACGTGCAGTCTGATCTTGGATCTACGCTGTCCGATAATGAGATATCTTTCCTCCAAAAATGCTTTTCAAAAAGCAATATTTGGATTTTTTATTATCGGCTTGAAAGTTTCATTTGATTTATTTACTAGTATAAGGGCTACCCGTTTCTGCTTCGCCTATCTGTGGAGTGGTGAAACGTAATTTGGTAAATGTGGCTGAAACGATGGGGAAATTAGAAAACACGGAAATTGATTTGGGCACTCTAGAAAAATTGGCAGGTCTGGCAGTGGGAGGGGGGGGGGTTTGATGGAAAGATGATCCATTTGTATCATACATTTGTTTGATGGAGAGAATAGATTGACGGATGGATGACCTTTTGGAAGGGCCGATATGACAGGGGTGAAAAATACAGTACATTATAAAATAAGATCATGTATTTTAAGACTTAGAATTAGATAAGGTTGCTCGTGCAGTAGAAAGAAAGAAAGAAAGAAAGAAAGAAAAAAATAAAAAAGAAAGAAAGAAAGAAAGAAACAGAATGACAGGGATTAAAAATATAGTCATATACATTATAAAAAAAATACCTGTATGTTCTTTAAGATTTAGAATTAGATAAGCTTGCTCGTGCAGTAGAAAGAAAGAAAGAAAGAAAGAAAGAAAGAAAGACAAAAAGACAGACAGACAGACAGACAGACACAAAATTTCAGACTTATCCAAATCGAAAGCATTTGCAGACGAAACATTTGATTTTATTTAAAGAAAGTGACTTGTCTTCAGAAGGAATAAAGATATTGTTGGAAGAGGGAGAAAATGGCGCTTCCAACAATGTTTTCAAAAGCGTCATTAACTTTTTACCAAACGACAAGATTGAAAGCATTGGCAGACGACAAAATAAACGTAGCTCAAATGACCATTTCTGTCTCTAATAGTGTAGAAAACATTGTAGGAAAAGGAGAAAATGCTGGTTACCAGCATTTTCTCCTTTTCCCACAATGTTTTCAAAAGCCTTCTTCTTCAGGGTCGTTAAACTGATTGTGTGGTACAGGGATAAAATGATAGTGCAACAGAATTCTGATTTCAGCGATGACTAAGAGATTCCTTTGCCACCAGTTGAATATATTACTAGGATCATTTCGGAAGAAGACACACTCTTCGCGTGTTTTGAGCATTATCAAATGCTCGCACTGACAGCGTAGATTAAAATCAGACTGCACAGAAAGTGCTATCTTATCTGAAATATTGCCTGTCAGTTTTTTTTTGTAACAAAATCTGGTTAAATCAGGTCTGGGTTTTGCGTTATTTGAGTTAGTTTGATGTTAAAAAAAAAAAATGTCGATTTTAGTTCGCAGTCTAAAGGGCTGACCCTTGATGCCTTCAGCCCTAAGTCTTACAACTTCAGCCTCTTTCGACGCTTTCAGCCGCAAATATTAAAAATTATCACCAACCTCTTTCGACGGCTGAAAATGGAATTAACTAGGCCCAGAAAGATTTTTTTTTTTATCTTACAGGCTTAATTTAAACGAGCCGACGGTATAGATCCAAGATCAGACTGTGCGTTCTCTGCAGTCTGGTCTTCATTTATGCCGTCCGCAAAAGTCCCAGTTTATGCCTAACATGGTCAAAGAGCCCAATGAAATGAAAGGTAGAAAACGATTGTCATTCTAACTCTTTCACTACTGAATAAATAAATTGCATTTTCTCAATGGCCACAAATACAGTTCTGATGCTAGATCAAGTGACAGTTCATTTATAATCTAGAATAAAGCAGTAGACAGTGTAGATCAGAGATCAGACTGCACGTTCTGTGCAGTCTGATCTTGATCTACACTGTCCACAAAAGCTTCTTGTGTCGTCTATGGTATGGAAAGAGTTAATATCAAAACTTCTTTTTGACACCACAAAATGCCCCTATTTTTGCCAAATATGGTGAAAGAGCCCAATGAACTTGAACGAACGGTTGAAAAAGACTGTTACTCTGATTTCCAGATTTTGCTTTTTGGGAGTATTTTACGAAACATCGGTCCGTGTAGATCAAAGATCAGACTTCACCTTCTGATCTTATTCTTCTTTAAAACTAAAATCTCATTTGGCCCCGATAGGGTTTAACCCGTTACCAAACATTCCAGTGTTTAACGACAATGAGGGAAAAGGCTTTGAAAGGCTTTTGAAAACATTGTGAGAAAAGAAGAAAATGCTGGTTACCAGCATTTTCTTCTTTTCTCACAATGTTTTCTACCATTTCAAATACGAATCTAGTCATAACAACCACATTTTAGTTGTCGTCTGCAAATGCTTTCAAATTGGACAAGTCTAAAATTTTGTCGTCTGCTAAAGAGATAACCCTTAACATGCTAAAATAAATGAATGAAACTTTCAAGCCGATGGTAAAAAAACCCAAAATTTTGTTATTTTAAAGTTATTTTTCGAGGAAAATTATCTCCTTATCGGACGGTGTAGATCCAAGATCAGACTGCACGTTCTGTGCATTCTGAACTTGATCTACACTCTTTGTCCGCAGACTGTCAGTGAGTCTTGCTCAGCGGCCTTTGGGTTAAGACGGGAAAAATCTAGAAGAACTTGTACGATAACATTTTCGTATGACAAATCTCCTTATCGGGCAGTGTGGAGCCAAGATCAGACTGTGCGTTCTATGCAGTCTGATCTCTATCTACGATGTCCGCGAAAGGTCAGTAAGTCGAGCTTAGCACTTAAGACGATGGAAAAATCAAGAAGAATTCCATCGCAATAAGATTCCAGCTGGAAAGGAGAGAAAAGGAATTCTTGAACATAAATGGAATAAATTACGACGCACAGAGACAATAAAAAATGGACGAGAAGCCAATATTCCGTTACAGGCAGATAATGGGGAAGACCTGACGACAGTAGAATGTGGAAGAGGGAGAAAAAAATCGATTTTCCTATGGAATATGGAAATTCTCCAAGTCTTCCCCCGCCCGCAGTCAAGATTCTGTCGAGTTTCACGCTCATTAACGTATTATCTGATGGCTAGTCAATCGCTTAGACCATTTTCTGAGAGAGCAAATATATATACTGAACCAAAAAAGAAACTTCCCCTGTGTTTAAGTGCAGATATACACAAATATGAAAATCAGGATTAAACTAGATTTATATGCATTGAAAGAGTATTTTATTGCGACTTTATGTGAAAAAAATTATTGCTGAGGGTTTATCCAAAAGCAGTGAAATGGTAGTTAAAATGCGGAAGGGGTCGCTCACCAAAATCACAAATTAATACCGGGTATGACCACCTTCAGCATGAAGGACTGCCTGGCATCGTTGGCGCATAGAACGGAAAAGTGTATTGATTTCGGCTTGTGGAATGTTGTTCCATTCCTGAATTAAGGCTTGTCTTAGCTGAATGACGTTTGAATAGGGCGACGTCTAACACGCTAGTCCAGATTATCCCAAAGGTGTTCAATGGGATTCAGATCAGGGCTTTTGGCAGGCCAGTCATTAATAAATGCAATGTTATTCGCCCTGAGGAAATTCACATTGTCCCTAGCTGTATGGCTTGTGGCATTATCATGCTGAAAAAGAGTGATATTGGCATTATTTTGAAACTGTGGGATAACGTGCCTCGCAAGAATTTCATCTCGGTAGCGTTGGGCATTCAAATTCCCTTCGATAACGACGAGATTAGTGCGAAAGCCATGTGCAATGCCCGCCCAGACCAAGACAGAACCCCCACCCCCAAAACGATCTCGTTCAAGTACGCAACAGTCTGCATAACGTTCATTTCTCCTACGGTGTACTCGAACCCTGCCATCACCTCGATGAATGGAAAACCTCGACTCGTCAGAGAAAAGAACGCTATTCCATTGTTGTCTAAGCCAGCGTTGGTGTGTACGTGCCCAATTAACACGATTTACGCGGTGACGTCGCGTCAAAACACAACCAACGTATGGACGACGGGCACGTAGCCCACTCTCGCGCAAGCGATTGCGCACAGATTGGGCAGATATACGGTTGTTATGTGTACCAGGGGTGTTAGCAGCAGTGGCTGTGGCAGTTTGGAAGCGATTGCGCAGGTGGGTGTTCCGAATATAGCGGTCTTGGTCGCGCGTCGTGACGCGAGGACGTCCACTACGTGGTCGATCTTCCGCACGCCCTGTTGCTTGAAAAATTTGCCTAAGGTGTCGAATAGCACGAGTAGAACATCCAATATTCATAGCAACAGCATTCATCGCCATACCAGCATTAAGCATGCCAATGGCACGTTCGCGTAAATTTTGCGGAATTCTAGGCATATCAAAAATAAAGAAAACTAAAAAGAATTTAATTTTTTTCAACGTCTTTTTCTTATTGACATGAAAGTCTATAAAATTAGACTGAAAGGTTTTTAAAAAAATATACACGAATTATACTGGTCCTTGCATGCACGTGAAAATCGCTTTCAGCGGGTTTCTTCAGCAAAATGCTTTCAATCGAGTTAAAATTTGTTTTATCGGACACATAATCGTTCGCCCGAATATATGTAGGTCATCTGACATTTTGATTTTTTTTAAACAACATTGCATTTGCACTTAAACACAGGGGAAGTTTCTTTTTTGGTTCAGTATATATTGTATTATGAGTTTATGACTATATAAAGTACATCGTCAGTTGCGCATATATACATGATCCATGCTCTGTGAAAAGGTGGCTTAATGCATCTGCGAAAAGTATCGACCCAGGTCAGCCTGCGCAGTCCGCGCAGGCTGACCTGGGCCAAAATTTTTCGCTATAGGTCAGTTTTCAGTACGTCCAAAGACTAGTTTACCTCAAGATTAAGTCGGTTGTTGAAAAAAGTGGCTGTTATGAATCTACAATTACGTGATAGCTTGATTGGTATCATGCATATCCGAGATGCATTAAGCCCCCTTTTGCCAGAGCATGGCTCATAGAATTGGCCTGCAGCACGCGAAAAGGGGCATTCGGACATTTGCGTAAAGTGTCGTCTCGGATTAGCCTGCGCGGACTGCACAGGCTGATCGGAGACGACACTTTACGCAAATGTCCGAATGTCCCTTTTCGCGTGTTGCAAGCCATATATAAGTCATTTTTCCTGGCAGAAGGTGGTTTAATGCATCTCCATGATGCATCATACCAAATATGTAATCATATAATTATCGATCCATAAAATCCATTTTTTCTAAAAACCAACTGAATCCTAAGGTAGAATGGTATTTTTACATACAAAAAAAGTTACCAAAAGCAAAAAGTTTCGACCGCCCTGGCTGACCTGGATCGCTACTTTTTTGCAGATGGATTAAACCCCCTTTTTCACAGAGCATGGCACAGAATGATGAACAACATGATGTAAAGGTATCATGGCACATAATAATGAACAAGATGATGCATAGATACCGTAACACATAATAATGAACAACATGAAGCACAGATATCTTGGCACATAATAATGAACAACCTTATACATGGATAACATGGCACATAATAATGAACAACATGATGCATAGATATCATGCGCATAAAAATGAAAACATGATGCGATGCGTAGATATAATGGCACGTAATAAAGTTCAAGATGTATAGATGTCATGGCACATAATAATGAACAACATTAAGCATAGATATCATGGCACATAATAATGAACAACATGAAGCATAGATATCATGGCTAATAATAATGAACAAAATGATGCATAGATATCATGACACATAATAATGAAGAACATGATGCATAGATATAGAGGTACATGATAATGAACGACAAAATGCATAGATATCATGGCACATAAAAATGAACAGCATAATGCATAGATATCGTGGCACATAATAATGAACAACATGATGCATATATAGCATTGCACAAAATAATGAACAATGTAATGCATAGATATCCAAATGATAATGAACAACATGATGCATAGATATCATAGCACATGATAATGAACAACTTAATGCATAGATAGCATGGCAAATAATAATGAACAACATGATGCATAGATAGCGTTGCACAGAAAAATAAGCAACATGAGGCACAGATAGCGTGGCACATAATTATGAACAACATGATGCACAGATAGCGTTGCACATAAAAAAAAAACAACATGTTGTATAGATATCGTGGCATATAATAATTAACATTATGCATAGATATCATATGAAGATATCAGAGAAAGGGATATATTGAAAAGAAATCGGTTCAGCATGGAAAGTAGACTAGTAGTCTGAACTATTTACGCTCATTTACGTATTATCTGGTGGCCAATCAATCGACTCGACCATTTTTCTGAGAGAGCAAGACATTTGTCTAGCTGTTAAGACCTTTGATAAAACGACAAAATTTTAGACTTGCTCAAAATGAAGGCATTTGCGGACGACGAATTGCCTGCTAAAGCTTTCGGTTTAGACAAGTTTTAAGTTTTGTAGCCTGGTAAAAATTTAAATGCTGACTACATTGCTTTTAGTTGGGTCGAGTCAACTTACATCTAATTACAAAAAATAAACAAATGAATAAATAAATAAAATGATAATTTGAAGTTTTGACAGAAAAAAATAATATTTTCCTTCAATTAGACAACGCTTTTTCAAATAACAAAAAAAATTTATTCGCCTAAACTGAAAGCATTTTCGTCGGACAAAGTTGAAAGCATTTTCCTACGACATATCGAAACGCATTTTCACACGACAAATTTAAAGCAGTTTGAAAGAACAAATTTAAAGCATGATTGCACGACAAATTGAAGGCATTTTCGCACGACAAATCGAAAGCAATCTTACACGACAAATATTTTCGAATGACAATTTGAAAGCGATTTCTCACGACAAAATAAAAGCATTTTTTGTAATAAATTGAAAGCATTTTCAAATGACAAATTGAAAGCATTTTCTTACGACAAATTAAAAGCATTCTCGCACGGCAACTTGAAAACATTTTCGCGCGACAAACTGAAAGCATTTTTCGTACGACAAATATGAAAATAATTTTCGTACCGTGACGACAAACTGATAGCAGTTTTTGAACAATAAATTGAAAGCATTTTCTTAAAAGAAATTGAAAGCAATTTTTTTAACAACGAATTAAATGCATTTTCGTTCGACAAATTAAAAGTATTTCCGTGAAACAAATTAAATGTGGTTCAAAATTAATTGTTAGATTTGTCTGTAAAAGGTTTCAAATTAAGAAAAATTTCAAAAGTTTTCTTGCTCTAAGCTGTTAAAAGTCGGGTTTGTTTGGTAAAGAGAGAAGCAAATTTGCGTTTTCGGACAACGTCGATCAATATCAACACACATTTTCAGTACAGTCGGAGTTTGAATCTACAATGTGCAACCTGCGCAGCCTCAAACATGCAGCCTCTTTTTTAATCCACTGAAAACATTTTGGTTCCCTAGGGGTTGATTCCTTAAGCAAACGACAAAATTCTACCCTCGTCCAAATTAAAAGCATTTGCAGACGACTTTTTAGATTTGTCGCAAGTGATTGGATAAGTCTTTCAAAGAGTAGAAAATATCGTAACCAGCATTTTCTCCTTTCCCCACATTGTTTTCAAAAGCCCGTCTAACAATTGTCGTTAAAGACCGGATTGTTTTCAAAAGCCCTTTTGATAAAGGTCGTTAGAGACGGGATTGTTCAGTAAAGGTATAGCCCCAGGGTCCCATGCACAGCTTAGTTGCAAATTCTTAGCTCGCCCGGGTAGCTCAGTGGTTAGCATATCGGCTGGGGAACACATGCGTAGGTGCATAACGATATTTCACAAATTATAGCTCAGAAGATGCACTGAGCGCCGTGATATGACCTAAGCTGTTAAAACGGCATTAGACTCCATTTCAATCAATCACTCAATGTAAATTCTTAGATCCTGATCTAGATCAGACTACAATGGTCTGTTTACTCTGATCTTGAATCTTACAGTAGATCACATCTGAAAGTATTGTGACAGAAGGAAACATAGAATTTATACTCTGCACAGTGTCAGTTGCAGTCCTGTAGACAGAATTGTTTTCATTATTTCCAGGAAAATATAAAATCCATGGAGACCTGTAGCGATAAATTAGATCTTCTTCATAATAATGGAATATCGCGAGTAACACATTTTCTGTGAAGGAATGGTACTTTCATTACCCTTTATCACACAATCCCGAGTTTTAATGACCTTAAGAAAACATTGTGGGAAAAGGAGAAAATGCTGGTAACCAGCATTTTCTCCTTTTCCCACAATGTTTTCTCCATTTTCTACAGCCAATTTATCATTTCATCATTTACGAGGCATTAAATTTGTCGTCTGCAAATGCTTTCAATTTAGACAAGTTTAAACTTTTGTCGTCTGTTAAAAAGGAAACTCTTTACTCTTTACCTGAGGACAAAATTGTAGACATTTCAAAATTAAAAGCATTTTGAGACGACAATTTAAGCATAGCTTAAAATGATGGATTTATCTTTGATAGGCTAGAAAATTCAGGTTACCAACATAATAATAAATTTCACTTTTTCCACAAAGTTTTCAAATGGCCTTTACCTCAGGGTAGTTAAAACTCGGCACTGTTTGTTTATTGAACGATAAACCACGATAGAAAGAAGATTATTTCGATTCTAACATGACCAACTCTTAATCAAAGGAAAACAAGTTCATACTTAGAGTAAAAACGCGGATGCAGATTATATTCCATTGAATAACTTAGTTACTTACTTTATACAGAATGACGTCACTCTATATAGAATAAGTATGGGATAGAAAACGAGCGCCGTGGTATATGGGAAATATACACGAGCGTTAGCGAGTGTATACGATTTTCCATATATCACGGCACGAGATTTTCTATCTAACTTAGACCACGTGACTATTTATTCGTGCTTTTCATGTCAAATGTACATGTGCGTATGATATAAAAAGCTTGTTACAAAATGGAGTCATTCTGTTCGTTGCAATGAAAGGTCTTGCACCAGATTCAAAAGAAACAAATAAAAGGTATAATTTCTATCAAAATGCTAAATTATTCATTAGGATATTTAATCAAGGTAAACCTCATTGTGGAGTGTTCAAGATCGAACTAGTATTTGTCTTCAATATTTTGAAAACGTTAGTGAACTTTCTATTTTATCACGAAAAACGAAGAATGTTTTTGAGAAATAATGTTCATTTTTATCAAGTATGTTCAATACGTGAATTTCTGCCCGGCCTGGTAGCTCAGTGGCTAGCGTATCTGACTTGTGAGCTGGTAGTTGCACGTCCGATACCCGTTTGCGGCAAGCTGTCTTTCCCTCGATTTTTCGCGTCTCACCTCTGATGCATTTGAGAAAAGTAAACACTTGGAAAGAAAGCTTTTGTCAGTACTGCTGTGAGAAAGCCAGAGAGCATATGCATAGGTCCACTGACCACCGTGATATAACCTTACAGCTATTAAAAAAGCGTTAAACTCTTGTAAAAAGAAACTCAAGAGCGCAGTGGAATTTCTTATTTTTTTTAGTTAAAATAAATTTTTACTTTTTTTGAATTATAGAGAAAAATTGCCTATTTGTTTTGTTATGGTATGAGAAAAGCAGGAAATATATGCGTAGGTTCACTGACCGCCGTGATATCATCTAATACCAAAATTAGTTTTTTCCTTACTGGAGTCTTATTTTTTCTTCTGTCGAAAACACACTCCACTGAAAAGGTTACTTTAGTATATTGATAAGTAAGAGCAGTACTATTCTAAGTGCTTGTATATTGTATACGCACTTAGAATACTATTGCACTCACCCATCGAAATTCTGTATCCGATCCCCTGAAGCATATTTTCCAAACTGTGTTTTATCGCGACAGGTACATTTTGCTCTGACGCGATATTGCAAACAAAACTTGTCGGAATTCACGTGCAGGATATACTAGCATTGTATATCTAGATCTACACCTGTGGGAGTTGTATCTTCGATATATACTTTTGAAATACTGATCGCTGATTGGTCATTTCTCTACATGCGTGGTCAAAATATTGAAGACAAATACTACTTTGATCTTGGAACACTCCACAATGAGGGTTACCTTGATTAAATGTCCTAATGAATAATTTACCATTTTGATAGAAATTATACCTTTTGTTTCGTTTAAATCTGGTGCAATAACTTTCATTTTAACGATTACAGTGACTAGTTTTGACTTTTCTAACAAGCTTTTTATCTCATACAGACATGCACATTTGACATGAAAAGCACGAATAAATAGTCACGTGGTCTAAGTTAGATAGAAAATCTCGTGCCGTGGTATATGGGAAATATACACTCGCTAACGCTCGTGTATATTTCCGATATACCACGGCACGAGATTTTCTATCCCATACTTTTACCACGCTTTCGTTGCACTGTGTTTATAGATTCGAATTCACGTGTCATGTTTGAATTAATGGTTTATAATGACTATGTAAACGCGTATTGACTGAAAACATAATTGCTGTGTACGAGCAGTTTCTTCTTCTGCTACAATGTTATACTGCTCTGTGGAAAGGGTGCTTAATGCATCTGCCAAAAATATCGATTCAGGTCCTGGGCGGAAACTTTTCGCTATTGGTCAATATTCTGTTTGTCGAAGGACCAATCTACCTCATGATTAAGTCGGTTATCTAAAAATGTGGTTCTTATGGATCCATAACTATGTGATGACTTGGGCTAGTATCATGTATAACGGAGTTGCATTAAGCCCCCTTTTGCCAGAGCACGGCCTAAATATATATTTTATATTCTCACTTAGACTGACACAATGAAGAAGCGCCATGATACGTTACAGAGAAGCAATTATCCAAGTCATGATACTACCGTACATTGCCAGGGATGAAAATCGATACCGCCCTATTGGAAATGCTTTTTAGAAAGACAGTTTAGCGATGCCTGTTTGCTGCCGAGAAGGAATTTAATTTTTTTTTCGTCGTTGAGCTGTCTCAATATAGCAGCGGCTGTTATATACCAGGGATACCCTTCACTAAACTGCGTAGAATCACGCATTTTTTTTTGGGGGGGGGGGGTTAAGAAAGGGATTGAATATACTCATGTATCCCTGCTTTACCGAAACATGAACTGACATTAAATTATGCAAATGTTTACTCTCATCTTGTTATGCAGTTCGGTGAAATTTGATTTCAGACTTGATGCTTGCTTACAAAAACTGCCTACGCAAATTTCGTGCATACGCAGTTTAGTGAAAGGTATCCCGGTACAATTATTTGATTCAGCGTAGCCGTACAAGCTGGCATTTGAGGTACTTATTGTTGTTAGCCTCGAATAAATATTTAGAAATTTGTGATTGGTCAAAATTTCGACATATAAGATCTGACATGAGTTG
This sequence comes from Hippopus hippopus, assembly GCA_946811185.2. Classification (NCBI taxonomy): domain Eukaryota; kingdom Metazoa; phylum Mollusca; class Bivalvia; order Cardiida; family Cardiidae; genus Hippopus; species Hippopus hippopus. Next base: position 2,615,414 of record OX328108.1, on the reverse strand, counting down.
GCGTTTGAGATAAAAAAAAATTATCACATAAAACCTTCTCCGGCAATGTATTAAACCTATGACTTATTTTTGATAATACACTAGTGTATTATCGTTTTTTGGGTCCCGGTTCTGATTAATTTTCAGTCATGAGCGCGTGAAGCCGGAGAAACCAACCACAGCATGCGCGGGAATTTGTACTGTTACTCCGTTTCGGGGGAAAAATGACGTCACTGTTGCTAAGACGTATACGCGTGGAAAGTTTTTGATTTTCATGTTTGATAAAAACCAAGAAATGCAGCGAAAGTCTCTTAAAATCAATATTATTGCGGAAAATAGGTGGACTTAACCCCTCTATAAACTGTTTCATTCTTCTTTCGGTGTAATGTCAAAGAACTATCTACTTGTGTATATACACATTTGAAACCAAACTACAACTGTACACAAGGACCCGTGAACGGTATAGAAGCTAAAGGTGATGATGCGGGATATTTTTCTGTCTGTCATTCGTTTTATGTGACAAATAGAATCTCACATTCGTGCTTATGTATTATCATTTTTATCAAACTCGTTGACTAAAATGTATTTGACGCTCGCCAAGGCTCGCGTCATACAATTTTAGTCAACTCGTTTGATAAAAATGATAATACATAAACACTCATATAAGATCCTCTATTTAATATCCATAAAACCAATTCACTTCTATGAAATACAAACAAATGATGTCAAAGAATGACGTCACAAGATTGTGATGTTAAACTTGTAAAAGACAAGAAAATTCGTAATGGGTATATTACACTGAAAACAAGGAATGAAAACAAGATATCTTTTAAGAGTGAGTTTTTTCCGTAAGATTTAACCCTAGTCCACTTCTGGTTTGATCGACCTTCACCCGACTTCAACAAACCCTTTTTTGTAACTGGTGATCTGATTGGACAAATTGGAAAGATGTGTCAAGCGGTGATTTTCCCGCAAAATTTACAAAGCATAGATCTAAATTTACTTACCATTGTATAATTTCGATGTAAAACACGTTTTTGTCACTTTTCCCATTTATGTTTTCCCTCGGTGAGCGATCTTTGCACCAGCACTACAAAAAAATATGTTTGGTTACATTTTTAGGTTTGAAAACACCGATAGAATAGACCGTTGAAGGTTCAACCAATTAGACGGCTCGTAACATTTTAGAAAGGTCATACACGAGGTTACCGGAAGTCAGCCAGGGACATAACTGGCGTAAATTTGTAATGCCGAGAAAAAAGTGTCGCGTGCAGCTTTAACTTGACGTTTATGAATACCTTTCCAATGTAATTGTAGATTTAAACATGTATTCTGATAAATAACATTCACTTATGGAGCGAATTACGTTCATGATATAAATTACGACCGTCCGAAGCGAGGTGTATCTTTTTTGCCTTGATTACCATGTTATTTATTAGGTTACACACATGCAACGATTTTGAATTAAGATCGAGAGCCAGTGTCTTGAAGTTCACAGTACTCTCAAGTGGCATTTTGCGCAGAAAGGGTTACAACAGAACAGCTAACAAGTTCAATCAATTATTGAAGACGAGTTCTCTGCCAAAGTGGCGCGGAATCTTCAAGTGTTTATTCTTGTGTTGAACTGAATTACCCTTTTACCGAACAGTTCCGAGTTTTACCGATCCAGGAGAAAAGAGGCTTTTGAAAACATTGTGGGAAATGGAGAAAATGCTGGTAACCAGCATTTTCTCCATTTCTCCATTTTCTTCATTTCCCACAATATTTTCTATCCTCTCAAAGACAAATACAGTTATTTCTGATGTATTTAGTTTGTCGTCTGCAATTGCTTTCAGTTTAGAAAAAAATCCAAAATTTTCTCGTCTGGTAAAAGATCAATGCAATCGTGGATTGATTCATCTTTGAGATTCTGACGCTTCTAAATGAAACATTGTTTCAGTTACAGTATGTCACGAAAGCCTCAGCACTTCCAGCGAGGCTCGAACCCGGAGCCTCCAGGTTTTTGAGAAATATGGCTTTTGAAAACATCGTGGGAAAAGGAGAAAATACTGGTTACCAGCATTTTCTCCTTTTCCCACAATGCTTTTTATCCATCCAAACACAAAACCATCATTTAAACCACGTTAAATATGTCGTCTGCAAATGCTTTCAATTTCGACAACTTTAAAATTTTGTCGTTTGGTATAGAGTTAAGAATTATCTGTTCAGTGCGAACTCGTTGAATGTTGTGTGTTCTTCGATTTTATCAGCAACCATTAGTTTTACACCAATGCGAAGTATTAAAGATACATCTTAACAGCCAGATTAAACAAACGCTGCTAAAACTTTATAGTGTGTAGAATAAAGTCATCTGTGTATACATAGATAAAAATTGATATATAAGGTGTGTGGGATGAAGAAACTCACGGGATTTGTCTTCGATTTAAACCGGAAATAACCACAAGTATGTCTTTGATGGCCTCCAGAAAATTAAATGCATTTTCTATCCATCGTAATCTGTGTTACCTTGAAACCGTCAGGGGCAACATTTGGTACAAAGAAACAAATATGGTTAGAGTTTCATAAAATAAAGATGAAATTGGTTAAAAAAAAAATACTTGATGAAAACTAGTAAAGATGTATTTGTAACTAATGGAACATTCTTTTTGTGTGTGTGAATTAGCAGATCAATGCACATTTATTGCATGTTGCGTGATCTATAGATTTTATACAATACTACACCACTGATGTTCGGAGATTATGACATTTGTTTCAACTTGGCGAACAAATAAGAATTGTCCGTTTGACTAGGGTTAACACTTTACAACACAATCCTGAGTTTTAACAACGCTGATGGATAATAGCCTTGAAAACATTGTGGAGGAAAAGGGAGAAAATGCTGGTTACCAGCATTTTCTCCTTTTTTCCTCAACAATGTTTTCTATCCTATAAAGGACAAATTTAGTTATTTAAGCCACCCCCTATTTTGCTGATAAGCAATATTTTCTCCTTTCCCCCACATTGTTTTCTACCCTATTTATAAAGGACTAAGTTTTATCAACGCTATTGGCTATTCTGGTAACCAGCATTTTCTCCTTGTTTTCCCTTCAACGTTTTCTATCCTATCAAGGAAAGTTTCATCATTTAAGGCACTTTCTATTTTGCTGATAAGCAGCATTTTCTCCTTTCCCCCACATTGTTTTCTACCCTATAAAGTTTTAACAACGCTGTTGGATAATAATTTTGAATACATTGTGGGGAGAAAAAGGATAAAATGCTGGTCTTCTTTTCCCCAGAATTTTTACTACCCTATAAAGGACAAATTTCGTCATTTAACTAACATCTTATTTTTTTGGCGAGACTGAATATGGTGGCTTTTGACCTACTTTTTGGTACTGATAACAAATTAACAAATAGAAATTTATGATTGGTCAAATATCATAGTCATGTTTATTCTAAGGACCTCTGCTTATTTGCTGGCAAATTTACGTTGTCTATCTTTTTTAAAGATATTTCTTGTTTCGTCTGCAAGTGCTTTTAAGGTCTACGACCCCTAACTCATCGATAAATATCGACATTTTCGTAAAGGCTATTCGGCCAATCTCGGCAGCTTCCGTCTTGTAATGTGAGAGTTAGGGGCCGTAGACTCACCAACTGATCGGAAAACTTGTATCGTGTAATATCGACGTTTTCGTAAAGGCTATTCGGCCAATCTCGAGTCTGATCTTAATCCACACTCTCTGCAGTTTTGCATTGAGTGGAGTTTAAGAGTCACTTGTCAACCACTTATAAGTGTCATATTTTAATTCGGGTCCTTTAACTTTTTCACTACTGAATAAATAAATTGCATTTTCTTAAAAAATACGTTTCCTCTACAAGATCATGAGACAATTTGGTCATAGTATAGAATAAAGCAGTGGACAGTGTAGATGGGAGATCAAACTGCACGTTCTGTCAGTCAGATCTTGATCTGCACTGTCCACAAAAGCTTCTGATGTCGTCTATGGTATGGAAAGAGATAACTCTTTACCAAACGACAAAATTTTGGACAGGACCAAATTCAAAGCATTTGGAGACAAATTAAATGTTGCTAAATTGACGATTTCTATCTTTGATAGGGTAGAAAACATTGTGGGAACGGGAGAAATGCTGGTTGTCAGCACTTTCTCCTTTCCCCTCAATGTTTTGAAAAGGGTCGTTGAAAGTCGGTATTGTTTTGTAAAGGGCTAAATTCTGCGTTTGAAGTAAAATTATATCTTAATGCTATTAATTTTAGTTTATGTCATTTGAATTGTATATGAAACCGTAAAAACGAGTCGACATTTATACTTAATTTTGAAATAGGTAACACTTTACTTGACCACAAAATTTTCAGACTTGCCTATACTGTAATTATTTGCAGACGATACTTTAGGTGAGGCTCAAAGAGAGGAATTTGTCTTTCAACGGTAGAAAACGTCGTGGGTGAAGGAAAAAAAGGCTGGTATCTGTGCACTCACCCACTCAAGTTTTGTGTGTTAAAGATTTTTTTATGCGTGTGTGTGTGCGTGTGTGCATTGTGAAGTAAAAGGAGAAAATGCTTGTTGAAAACGTTGTAGGAAAAGGAGAAAATGCTGGTTACCAGCATTTTCTCCTTTTCCAACAACGTTTTCAAAAGGTTTCTTTCTCGGGGTCGTTTTAAACACGAAACCTGCTAAATAAGTGAACTGAAAAATCCAAGCCTATTGTAAAAACCCAAATTTTACTTTTTCAAAAGGTATTTTTGAGAAAAAATCCTCTTATCGGACAGTACAGATCCAAGATCAGACTGCACGTTCTGTGCAGTCTGATCTTGATCTGCAAAAGGTCAGTGAGTCGCGTTTAGCTGCCTTAGGGCTAAGTGTTCATAACTTTGGAGTGAAGAAATGAGGTTTTTTATGAAATTGCAAACAAGCAGATTTTTATCTATGCACCCACCCACTTAAGTTTTGTAGGATAAAGAATTTTTTTGTATGTTTGTGCATTGTGTATTGAAAATTGAAAACTAAAAAAAAAATAAGCATACCTGAGCCTTTTACCAAAAAATCCCGACTTTCAGCCACCCTGCATAAGAAGGTATTTGAAAACATTGTTGGAAAATAAGCTGTTATGAAATTGCAAACAAGCATATTTTTTTCTATGCAACCACCCACTTTTAAAAGTTTTGTGGGATAAAGAATAATTGTGTGATGGCGTGTATTTTGTATTGAAAATTGAAAACTTGAAAAAAAAAAATCAGGCATACCTTAGCTTTTTTACCGAAAGATACCGACTTTTAGCGACCCCGCAGAAGAAGGCAGAAAACATTGTGGAAAAAGGAGATGTGGCTGGTCATTTAGCCACTCTGCAGAAGAAGGTATTTAAAAACATTGTTGGAAAAGGAGAAAATGCTGGTAACCAGCATTTTCTCCTTGTCCCACAATGTTTTCTGTCTTCTCAAACCAAGTTTTCACCATTTGAGCGACATTCATTCATTCATTCATTCATTCATTCATTCACATGTGCTTCGGTCTACTAGTAGTTACCAGTAATTCACCATTCATTTTCTATTTACATGTATGTCTTATTATTACTTAGGTGACATATAGGCCTTAATGGGCCTGGTGTTGAAATTTTATATTTGAGCCGTGCTCTGTAAAGAGGGTCCTTAATGCATCTGCGAAAAGTTTCGACTCCGGTCAGCCTGCGCATTCCGCATTCTATTACATTTATTGGCTATGGTATGAATCGAGGCCCCGGGGCATCGATTAGCGGTAGCAGTGCTTGTACATTGTGGTTCCATAAATGTGTGAGAAAATATGGCAGCACGGGCCCGCCGAATAAACGTGTGCACATTTTTGACCAATCACATATTACCATTTATTCATTCTTTATCAGTATCTAGAAGTAGGTCAAAAGCCAGCACATTCAGCTACGCCGAAAAAAAATTCATTTTAGGCTACATGTTTTTTTTTTATGCAGAAGAGCAACAAAATACATGTATGTCAAAATATGGAAGCATACAGTGCAAATAATGTTTTCTGCATAAGTCAAATTCTATGTCCTTTTCAAATTTTTGGTTAGAAAACGAAACATTTTGAAGCATACCCGCGGGTCAAAATGAACCTAAAAAAAATACATGTATGTTAAAATACTACCATACGGCAATATTTTGAAACAGAAAAATGGTAGAATTTAAATGCAATTCCAGATTGATTTTTATAACTCATTACCAAACGATATTTTTTTTACTGGACCAACTTGACAGCATTTGCAGACTGACAGATTAAATGTTGCTCGGATGATGATTTCTGTCATTGATAGGGTAGAAAACATTGTGGGAAAAGGAGAAAATGCTGGTTACCAGCATTTTCTTCTTTTCCCACAATGTTTTCAATAGCCGTCTCTTTTCGGATCGTTAAAACTCGGTGGTAAAGAAATAAAACAAAGCAAAGATATATCAAGGCTGTGGAGCCCTGTATGTGCTATATGTGTCAAACATTTTTATTTCATTTCAACGAAACACTAATTCGATAAAATGAAATTTTAATTCATCAAAACGAAAACGTATTTCAATAAAACGAAATGATGATATGTAATCTCAAAACACGTGTCCAATTAAAAGAAGAAGAATACAATGTAATTCGTTTTAACGGAATAAGAATTCGTTTAAACGAAATCCTTTTCTTTTTTAATAAAATTAGCTATTACTCTGTTCATCGTTGTATGCGCATATCATATTCTTCGAAGATTATACCTGTCTGCTATGACGCATCACTATCCTGTACAGGATAAATATTAATACGCGGTGCGTAAACTAAAACTCTACCGCTAAAAAAGTAGCAGTGGAGAAAACGGCTATAAAAGATACTTCTGTGGAAAAATCTAGCCTGTATTTCTTACCAAATATCTTTAAAATTCAATTATTTCAAACGGAAAATTTTTTTAGAAAATACTATCGTTTACTGTTGTTTATTGCAAATCTTTGAATACAGTTTCTAAATATAGATTTAAGGAAAACCAGGATTTGTGCAGGGTTCTTCCACAGACCTGTCAACGAAAAATGTCTTGGCTTATTCCAAAGCCTATAGGGGTATTGTTTATACATGACTGGTGCATAGGTTATATGGTAGCTAACCATGGCTGGATGAATCGTACCAGGTAGCGTTTTAGTGAGTAAATGTATATTTTATTTTGGAATTCGCTGCATCGATTGCCGTCTGGTTCTGTACCCAGAATGCCCAATTCAGATAGGTATGTATCTGAAAAGTGCCACCTAGCGGAAGATAATGCTCTGTTCATGTGCTATCGATTCTGGCGGACGAAAAGTAGCGAGTCTTCCGAACATAACTTTTTCGTTTTCTCGAAATAGTGTTTCAATAAAACGAAATAGTATTTTGAGATATCGAAAAATCATTTCGTTAAAAAGAATTATCATTTCTTTTTCTCGAAATAAGACTTCGTTATTACAAATCACAAATTATTATTTTGTTTGATCCGATCTTGATCTATGCCGTCTGCAAAAGGCAAGTAACTAGCCAAAGCCAGTAAAGGATTTTTTTTTTTCCCAACAGTAAAGTGGCAGGTAAAAAAAATGAACCGTAAATTTATGATTAGTTTAATGAAGTAAATTAAAAAAGAATTTGTTTTCCATTTCATATTTTCATTGGATTAAACATTTGTTCATTTGACGAGTCAAGAATTTTTTATTTATGTCTTCTGTTGATAGTGTGGATCAAACTGTCTTGACTGGTTCAATCTGATCTTGGATCTGTACTGTCAGATATTTTACTTAAACGCGCCTTCAGATTTTTTTGCGAATAAACTTTCTTTTTTTTTTTTCCAAGACTGGTATATAGAAAAAATTATATTTTTTTTTTTCACCGGAAAGAAACTACATATAGTTGCAGTGTAAAGGCCAGTTTACCCGACCTGCTTTTTCATAAATACTGCAACATAAGTGATAAGTGCTAGATCACGTCGTGTAAACTTGGTTATAATGGGGGATTTGCTAGCAAAATTGTAAAACAGAGAAAATGTTTTTCAAACGGAATGGACCAATCAGCGTTCAGTACGCTAGATGTTAGCTCTTTATCTTGATAATGATTATACCTACCAGGGTCTGTTTGTTGTCTGGTAAAGAGTTACCCTTCATCAAACAATCTCGAGTTTTATACAACCCTGAAAAAACTAGGCTTCTGAAAACGTTGTAGGAAGAGGAGAAAATGCTGCTAAAAAGCATTTCTCGTTTTCCCATAATGTTTTTTATATTTTCAAAGACAAATTGCTGAATTATAGCCAAATTTATTACGGGTATTGTATCAGCAATAATGTTTTGAATTTGGGCATGTGTAAAAAATTATCATTTTGTGAAAGGTTGAACATCAAATTACACGTGGTTATTATTCTCCACTGAAGAGATAGAACTAGATAATAGAAGCAGAACAAGTGAACATACCGTGTAAACGTAAAAAAAAACCCATAAGCACTTGAAATAAGACCTGCCTTATCAGTCCTGAAAAAAACATACCGTATGAACTGGCCTTAAAGGTGCAAATTTGCCGTATGTTTGACTGAGTGAATTAGCGTTTATTTATCGAGATCGGTTGCCCATATTAGCGACACCCCCCCCCCCCCCCCCCCACTTTGAAGGCTGTTATTTTTGTTACGGGGGATAGTGTAAGATACAGGACAAAACCCATCCTAAGTTACGCCTGATTCTTTTATACGTGCTCGGTGTACAGCACCGTCACACGTGACCTCGGTTTCACGTCTCATCCGAAACCGAAACGCCATTAGTAATTTTAGATGGCCAGCCGTGGGACACGGACCCACACCCTCAAGTGACCCAGGACTTGATGCTCTACCACCTAAGCTATGCGGGCTGGTCTGGTCTGGTATGTTTTATGAATACGATCCCACATAATCGAGGCGAGTTATGGATCACGTATCATTCTCAATAACCTTTGTGAAATTCTCACACGAAATCAAGGATCGTAAATTACACTTATTTACGATCCCTGACGAAATCTAAAAATAAACTACATTTTTTTTTTTCTTTATATTGGTCTTTCTCTTTTCCTAGTGGTTTGCCAGCTATAGTCTTATTTAATTCGGTGATAAATTATTTTTGAAATTTAGTGGGGTTATAAAACTATAGATAGCCCCCTTTAAATGTTTACCACATAGTCATCACTTTTAATCGATCCTAAATAAGAGGCGTCTGAAAACATTGTAGGAAAAGGAGAAAATGCTGGTTACCAGCATTTTCTCCTTTTCCCACAATGTTTTCTACCCTATCACAGAAAAAAAAAAAAAAAGCAATTTAGCTACATTGAATTTTTCATCTACAAATGTTTTCAATTTGGTCGAGTCCAAAATTTTACCGTTTGGAAAAGAATTAATTCAGTGATGAAACACTTGTGAAAGTTAGTGAGATTATATAAAATATGAATAGCCCCCTTTAAAACAGCTAAAACAACTTCGACATTTTGTTCTATTAAATGCTTTAATCCTTAGGCTGTAAAGCACGACTCACTGACCTTTTGCACAGAACGTGCAGTCTGATCTTTGATCTACTGTGTCCGATAAGGACATATTGTTTCCCCTAGAAAATACCTTTGAAATAGCAAGAATTTGGGGGTTTTACTATCGGCTAAAAAAATTCATTTTTCTTATAAAGCAGGATAAGGTTAACAGACCGGACATGTCCATTATCATAGCCAACTCAGTATCAGTAGTATTTTCAATAACATTTTTTTTTTTTTGGATAGCACGGACCGAAATCAGTTTGCACAGAATGTACCGTCTGATCTTGCATCGGCACTACCCTATATTTTAAGAACATGAGCAATGTTCTGTGAAAAGACGGTTTAAATGCATCTGCAGAAAAGTGTCGACTCAGGTCAGCCTGCGCAGTCCGCGCAGTCTGACCTGAGTCGATACTTTTTGCTATTGGTCAATTCTCTGCATGTTCAAGGACTATTTTACTTCAGGATTCAGTCTGTTGTTACACAAAACAGATTTTTATGGATCTATAAATAATTATGTGATGACTTGCTTGGTATGACGTATCACCTATATACAATAAAACCCTTTTTACAAGAGTATATGGCTTATTTATTCTGACCAAAATAAGCCTCAAATTGGTCAATTGTCGGTAGGTCCCCTATTCGTAATATAGCTAATATGGCACATCGACGGGGTTACAGTATTGTTCAATATTTGGATAAATACCGTACAAACTAAGCTTGGATGTTTTCGATTTTCTGTTGGTGAAGGGAAGTAACTCTTCGGAACAGTTCTAAAAATAGCTACAATACTATGAGAGTGGCTGTCCTTTGACGTGGTATCTGTTGACCGTGGAAAAACCCATTTTGAGTATAAATAATAACTTAGTCTCCTGAATGAACATCTCCTCGATAGTATAGTGGTAAGTATCCCCGCCTGTCACGCGGGAGACCGGGGTTCGATTCCCCGTCGGGGAGCATAATTTTTTTTTTCTCTCCTTGTAAACATCAACTTCACCAACGTAATGATAATTTATGGAAATTAAAAAAAAGGGAAATCCTTTATTTTTTTATTAATCTGAAATTCTGTTCATACTTAACCAATATCTTTCTTACAAATCAAGGAAGAGAAAAAGAACAGGTCGCAGATTGCACGTGATCATCATCAATCACGTCACGCTAGATAAAACAAAGCAACATTTACAGTCAGTAGAATTGGCCTATATTTTAATCCTTAACTGCTAAATAAATCAAATGAAACTTTCCAGACAATAGTGAAAACCCAAAATATTGTAACTTTTACGTTTTTTTTTTTTTTGGGGGGGGGGGGGGTTATCTCCTTATCGGACAGTGTAGATCAAAGATCAGACTGCACGTTCTGTGCAGTCTGATCTTGATCTACATTGGCCGCAAAGGCGCCTTGAGTAGCGCTTAGCAGCCTTAAGGTCAACCACTCCGCGCCGTGAAGATGAAAGACAAGGGCTTTAGCAGACAGCATAGATCAAGATCAGACTGTAGAGAACGTGCAATCTGATCTTTGACCCACACCGCCTACTTATTTACAAACTTATATGATAACAATCATTTTGAGTGTAAATGGATTGTATTCTCAGTCGTATAAAGAGGTTTGGTTTGTATATCAGCCATGCTTTGTGAAAAGGGGGTTTAATGGATCTCCGAGATGCATTTTATCAAACAAGACATTATATTGTCACGGACATATAAAATCCAATTTGTCTAAAAACCAACTGAATCATTAGGTAGGCTGGTCCTTTGACATGCAGGAAATTGACCAACAGCAAAAAGTATTGACTCAGGTTAGCCTGCGTGGAATGCGCAGGCTGATCTGGGTCGACGCTTTTTGAAGATTTACTAAACCCATTCTCACAGAGCATAACTCATTCATTTGGGTAAATCATCGCTTAGTTACTCTTTACCACATAACAAAATCAAAGACTAGTCCAAATTTAAAACAATTTGGAAAAGACAAACGTGTCTCAATGATGGAATTTGTCTGTGGTAGGACAGAAAACTTTGTGGGTAACCAGCTTTTTCTCCATTTCCCACAAAGTTTTTTTTTGAAAACTTTCTTTGTCAGGATTGTAGCAACACGTGGTTGTGCGCTAAAAGGTAAAGAGATGGCAGTAAAATAGAATATCTGACAGGAAGTAAAAATATTTCCAAGTCAAGATGAATAGTTGTCTTTTTTTTTCAAACTCGCTGAAATGAAATTGAGGTGCCAGGTCGATTTTACACTTTAGCGACCCTTAGAAGGAAAGCCTTTGAAAAAATTGTAGGAAAAGAAGAAAATGCTGGAAACCAGCATTTTCTCCTTTTCCCACAATATTTTCTAGTCTTCTTGAGAGAAATCCTATCATTTAGGTATATCTAAATAAGTCGTCTGCAAATGCCTGAATTTGGACCAGTATAAAATTTCATTGTGTGGTGAAGGGTACAGGGTATCCTTGTGTTTGTTTTGTTTTGTTTGTTTGTTTGTTTATTTGTTCGTTCATTTGTTTGTTTTGAGTTTAACGCCATTTTAGCAGCTCATATCACTGCGGCCAGTGCACCTACGCGTCTGTTTTCCGGCTTTCTCATACCGATACCGACACAACTCTCTTGCTAAGTCATTGGCTACTTTTTTTTTCCATGCATCAGATGTGAGAGGCGAATAATCGCCGAAAAGGTTTGCCTCCACGGGGTGTCGAACCCGAAACCACCAGGTCACGTGTCGGATACGGTAACCACTGAGCTACCTGGCCAGGCTGATACTGTATTTTTTTTTTTTTATCCCCCCCCCAAAAAAAAACCCCTCTGTTTTAAAGATTTATTATTTTGCGACAGGATTGCTGCATTTTTGATTTATTTTATTACATTTAATATCGTTTTTTAATTCAGAAAAATCATCAGATAACTGCGGTTGTCTATGACCCACTGTCGTTCAACGTTTTACCATAAACCCAAGGTTTTAAAAGCTTTGAGAAAGCTTTTGAAAAACATTGTGGGAACAGGAGAAAACGCCGGTAACCAGCATTTTCCACTTTTCCTACGATGTTTTCTTACCTTTAAAACACAAATTCAGTTAAGCCACACTGAATCTGTCGTTTGTAAATGCTTTCAATTTGGAAAAGTCAAAAATACAATGTACTTCAGTTTCGTGAAGAGTTAAAGGCCAAAGGGGACACATCAAATAACAGTAAATGCAAGGTTTAGGGGCACCCTAATAACATAATATTTCTCTTTTTGCAACTATGCTTTCTAACTTATATGAGAACTTAAAGTCACAGTAAAGTCCAACTGAATAAAAAACCTGTTTATAAAATAAAAGTAAATTTCATTTTTACCATGTAAAAATATGGCGATTATTATGACTTTCACGATATGTAAAGGTGCAGTTCGCAAAAGTTCCAGTCAATGGCGGAAAAAAGAATTTTGAAACTAGAACAGATCCTACTATGCCGCATTATCTGTTTGTTTACATCGATGATCGCCGACGATAAGCCGACTTTTCGTCGTAAATGTCCGCAGTGACGTGATAGTGACGTAAACACCACGTGATCATTCAAGGCTTCGAAACAAACCCTTCATTCACTTGATCGTTTAGTCCCCGTTCTAGGCTTGAAAAACGTAAGTTTATCGACATCGGAAACAGAAACGACGACACAGGCTGATAATCGCTTATTCATTTATCATCAATACAGGAAGAGTTTACTACATCTAAATAAAAAAACAGGTTCAGAATGAGCAATCTTACTCTCCGATGACATAATATTGGAATTGTAAACAATAGTCCTGTGTACTACGTCATAGCACTAATGAGATGCAATTTTATCACGTGACGTTCTCGAAGACCTAGTTCGAATATACAAGAACGATAACGAAAGGTTGTCTCGATCAATGGCGTCCCTGAAATCGACGGGCTTCTCCATGCATTTTCGCACACGTATATCATGGCAACCAATGCAGTAACTGACACGTTCGAGTTTTTTATCTTATATATGTGTGTTGTGATGGGTTATCCGATATATTTTCGAGTTATAAAAACGGTGAAAATTACCTGTTTTTGGACTTTACTGGGGCTTTAAGATCATTTCTTTCAATTTCTAATTCGATGTCTACAGCATGATTCTTTCAAATTTCGAACAGTCTAAAATATCGTCTAATAAAAAGTTATTAAGATCAACAACAAGCAAGACAGATAAATAAATACTATTTATTATTATCTCTTCAACTTCTTACTCTTCTTTCCGCGTTCTTTCTTTACAAAAAAAAACGCTAGGTAAATTCAACAAAAACAGATAATCTAAATCATTTGATTTTCGATACAAACATAATGACTGAGTTCTTCGTCCGGTTAGATACAAAAAGTAAACCATTTTGCATGTTTTATATTTCGCTACAAATCCTAATTTTTAACCGCAAATAAGAAAAAAAAAGTTAATATCAGTATTGATATACATGTATAGAGAATACGTAAATAGTGTTGTCGTATATCAAAAATATCTAACGAGGTTGGGGGAATTGATAATTGTCGAGTCTTGGCGAAACAATTATCAATTCTCACAACCGAGGTACTATGTACGTATTCTATTTATCTTTTAACGTCTGATTTTTTGCTGTTTATTATTTCTAACCATGAAATACCCGAATTTCGTGATACTTGCTGATAAAATGGATATGGATTAGCTGTAGTAATGACGCCACCAATTATGTAGACTACGTCATAAAACGTGACGCTTACCCGCAGAAAATTCATTCATGTTCTATAAATATCCGTGGTATATCAAAAATTGTGCTATAAATATCCGTGGTATATCAGAAAAATATCGTATAGGTGGTATTGCATGGATATTAGGTCAGTTGAAAGGTGAAGTCATAAAAAAGAACATAATTATGAGCATATAGATCTATTTGCTCTGGTAAAAGAGGGTTTAAAACATTTCCGTGATGTATTATACCAAGTAAATCCTCATTGATCATGTGACATTCTCGCAGGTCTTTGAGAAACTTGAAATCTAAAAATATATTAAGAGGCTACGAAGGCCATCAAGGGAATATCGTTAAAAAATTTATCTTTTTTTCTTACTTTTTTCTGTCTTGTTTACTAGTGATTTGCCGGTTATCGCCCTACTTAACTCAGTCATAAATAATTTTCGAAATTTGGTGAAATATCAGAAATCCGAAATGCCCCTTTAAAAACATATGCACACTCTTCTTTTCTGCTAGATATATTACTTAAAATATACAATAACGTTTTTCCTGGGAAAGTAGCAAGAGTACCGCATGAGGCTGCAATGAAAATCCTAAGTCGAAAAAGGGGCATAACTGTGTCAAAAATACTTTGATGGTTACCTGTCCTTGTTTCATTTTTCTTCCCTTTTGATAGTTAACAACTTGTCCAAGTTTGAAGCGAGTATCATCAGTAATAACAGAGATATCATAAAATGTCAAAGTTTTCGCACGACAACGGAGACGAAGTTGACGCCAGGGGTACGACAATACCTCGACGTTTTCTCCGAAAACAGCCGAGCTAATACGGAAAAAAGTTTTACCCACGAGCGGGCAATGTACGGCTATGTTTGTCCAATCAAATATCAAATCATTTAATATCTGTCTGCAATCTTTAATAAAATTTCTCTTGACATAAAAATAAATGCAACAATCATCTTCAACAGTCTATCTTTCTAACCCTTTACAAACCCCTTTACCGTGTTTTAGAAACCTGAGGAAAAAGGCTTTTAAAAACATTGTGGGAAAACTAAATGCTGGTAAACAGCATTTTCTTCCTGTCGCCGCAATGTTTTGTATCCTTCTAAAGACAAATTCTATCATTTGAGTCGGTTTTCAATTGTCGTCTGCTTGTGCTTTCAATGTCGACGTGTATACGAGTACTTTAGTCAACCCCTTTACCACATAATCTCGAGTTTTAACGACACCGTGGTAAAAACCTTTTGAAAACATTGTGGGAAAAGGAGAAAATGCTGGTAACCAGCATTTTCTCCTTTTCCCACAATGTTTTCTTACCATAATTCAATTATTTTAAAAAAATCAATTATTTCAGCCAAATCTAAATTGTTGACTGAAAATGCTTTGAATTTGGCAAGTCCACATTTTCGTTTTGTGGTGAAGGGTTAATATGAACAATTATGAATAGCATAAATAAAAGACACGTGAAACATTGTAGTGAAAGGCAAAATTACTTGTACGTGTAACTCGTATAGTATTTCTTTCTTTCCATTTGCAAGTTATGTATGCTACCTAAAGCCTGTCTCACACAGAACACGGTTGGGCACACGGTTCCAATACGGTATACTCGGTTATACACGGGTTGACTGGTACGAGTATTGAGCTCCAACCGTGCCTGGGGATGAGTTGGTACGATTTAGACTCGAATGTAGCACGAGTATGTACGAACAAAGCACGGATATACTCGGTCAAGCAAGGTTTGTCACGGTTTGAACACGATTTGCAAACGATTTTCATACGATTGTTGTACGGTTCCAAGTACGGTCTAGTACGGTCTGTTACGGCCTAGTACGATTAAACACGACTTTTACTCGATTAACTGGACATTTACAGGGTTTACATACGGTCCCACCGACTTTTGTTCGAGTTATGCTCGAATTATCACACATTCGTGTATGTTTTGATATTGACACGGTTGAGCTCACTCGTGGAGTGGACTTCATGTGCGGTTGTATATACGGTCTCGTACGGTCTCACACGGTCTCTCACGGTCTTGTACGATCGCTAATACGATCATACACGGACATGGCACCCGTGCCAGTTTTTTAAAAGTTTTAAAAATCATACACGGCTTTCACGGATACACTCGAATGGCCCGATAAGGCCACGGTTGGTTCGGTTGTATGTACGGTTTACACGGGTGGCCAACCGTATAAGCCGTGTGTTCTGTGTGAGACAGGCTTAAGTCAACGAAGTCTGTAGGCAGGAGAGGAGGTGTTGTACTTGTAATACATAAAAGAGACAAAAAAACAGACCTATAATTCTAACATGACACGTGAATTCGGCTCTATAAATACAGTGCAACGAAAGCGTGGTAAAATCTACGTTATTCTATATAGAGTGACGTCATTCTAAATAGAGTGACGTCATTCTGTATAAAGTAAGTAAGTTAGTTATTCAATGGAATATAATCTGCATCCGCGTTTTTACTCCAAGTATGAACGTGTTTTCCTTTCATTAAGAGTTGGTCATGTTAGAACCGAAATAATCTTCTTTCTATCGTGGTTTATCGTTCAATAAACCGCGTTGTGAGTTATGAGGCGCAATGAATAAACCACTCGGGCTATCTCCCTCGTGGATTATTTATTGTGCCTCATAACTCACAACTGTGGTTTATTGAACGATAAACCACGATAGAAAGAAGATCATTTCTTAATTAAGCCATGCTCAGGCAGAAGGGTTTTTAATGTATCTCCGTGACGATGAATTATTATTAATATACGGTGTTTTAACGTCGTTTCAACATTATTTCAGTTACTAGTATATCGTAACGGCCAGTGCACCTATCCCTGCTTTCCTGGAGTTTCTTTTACCAGTACACCGCACAATATTCTTTCCAAGCCACTGTCTGCTTTTCCAAATAACCATCGTCGAAACAAAGGTCAGCGGTGAGAGAGGAATGAATCCGGTAGCAATGACTATCATCAATCCTCGGAAAGAAATTGGCCGAGCCAGGGATCAAACCCACGACCCCCTGTTCTCAAGTCCTGCACGCTACCGACTGAGCTATCGGGGCTCGGCATATCCGTGATGCATTATACCAAGCAAGTCACCACTTAATTAGGAATGACTAAACCCATTTAGTATAAAGGTTGGCTGAATCTGGAGGTAAAATGAAACTTGGGCATACAGAGAATTGTAAATAGCAAAAAGTTTCGACCCATGTCAGCCTGCGCGGACTGACATTGTTGCGATACTTTTTGCGTTTGCATTAAGCCCCCCTTTTCACAGAGCATTACTCAGTTAATATAAAGCTAAGAATAAAAAAAAATATTAGAGCATTAAGCAACTTCCGCCGGCATTTTCCGTAGCACTTTGCCAGTGTTGACGGCAATGCACAGAATATACCAAAAGAAGTTCGCGACGGCGATTATGTACGGAAAACGCTGTAAGTAATAGAGGGAGTCATGTCGGAGTTTGCCGATTAAATCATAGCCAAGACAACTGATATCACATAGCACAACTGGTTATTTAGCAGAATCCATGGAATTTGCCACCACAATGACGTAAGTAAGGCGTATTTGTTCGTCTCCCGTGAAACCAATTTCCAATCCTCCGCCGGCCCCCGTTGCATTTTTTGCGTTTTAAAGATTTTTAATCAGTAAATGAAATAATCATGCTTGTAGTCATAAACAATCGAGCAAAAAGGTTTAAAATTAAATAAAATTAACAGAAACCGGTATCAAAAACTAAGCAAATTAACTTTTACCAGACGACAAAATTTTAGACGTGTCCAAATTGAAGGCATTTGCAGTCGACAAATTAAACATAGCTCAAATGACAAGATTTGTAGAGAAAACATTGGGGGAAAACGAGAAAATGCTGGTCACTAGCTTTTATCCTTTTTCCAAAAATGTTTTATGAGTTTTAAGAAACAAATAAAAAATTTGAGTTACGTTTGATTTTTCTTCTGCCCATGCTTTCAATTTAGAATAGGCTGACACTTTGTTACATGGTAACCGGTCAAAGCAATCATCGATAATAAATCAATTTTCAAAAATGAGATAAAATAGAAGCCTCCATTTTAAATAATAAAATTGAAATGAAACAAAAAGTATGTTCTTTAAAAAAAAATACACTTTTGCTTAAAACTAAATAAAATCTATCGTAATGGGAAAGAAGCGTTCAAGTTTCTGGAATAAAGAAATACTTGTAAAGAAAAAAAACATGTATATCCAATCTGCATTGTGAAATCCCCATAAATGCGCCATTGGCGTATTTTAACCCCCATTCCACTGTGTGCTGAGTCCGCTACGCTTCGAAATTTTGGTCATAAATAGATTAAACAGAAGCCTATATTTTAAATTATAGGAAAAAAAACCTTTCGTAGTAAAATAATCACCTTTGTTCAAAACTGAATAAAAACTATCGTAATTGAAAAGAGGCTTCAAGTTTTTGGAATAAAATTATTTTAGAGACATAAACATGTATTGTATATCCAGTTTGCATTGTGTAATCTCCATGCATGCGCCACTGGCTTATGTTAAACCCCCATTCCACCGAGTGGTAGTTCCGCTACGCTTCGAAATTTTGGTCGTAAATAAATTAAACAGAAGCCTACATTTTAAATAACAAAATTAAAATTACACAAAAGAACCTTTTTTCAAAAGGAAAAGAAAAACAGAACTTTTGTTAAAAACTAAAAAGAATCTATCGTAATAGAAAAGAAGCCTTCAAGTTTGTAAAATTTGTAAAGAAATAAACATGTATATCCAATTTGCATTGTGAAATCGCCATAAATGCGCCATTAGCTTGTATTTGGTATTATCATTTCAAAGTATCAAAATTAGTAAAAGAAAGTAGTCGATGCTACCTTAACTCTTTACCAAACGACGTTAAATTTGTTTACAAAATTTTAGACTTGTCCAAACTGAAAGCAAGAGCAGACGGCTAGTTCAATATTACTAAATTGATCACACTTGCTTTCAAAAGAGTACAAAACATTGTTGGTAAAGGAGAAAATGCTGGTTACCAAAATGTTTTCTAGAGCCCTTTACATCGGGGCCGTTAACCTTGACATTTGCTCTTTATAGAGTATTTTTTGTAGAATGGAAATGTCTGTTGGGTTTATTTAGAGCTCTTGGGGTTAAAATTAGATTATTCCTTTCCATCCACTTGCTTAGCTTTCATTGCAGTTGCTTGTTTGTCACTATTTACGTTCACAATGTTAGAAAAACCGTTAGTTTGCGCCGAACCAGCGATCCCAACTGCTTTAACTGAATCACTATTCGTTTTAATCACTGAAGTCTTCTGGCAGGTCAAACTTGAAACTGTCGGGATGTGTTCAGTGTTTCCTACTTTTGGAAAACTTCGTGAAACACTAACCGTGTCACCAATAGAATCTTTACTTTTCGCTTCAATACCTTTCGTTATTGCACCATTGTGTTCCACGTTATTATTATTGTTCACATTTACTTTGGACTTTTCCTGTCTTTGAAGATCATCTTGAGACTTTGATTTTTCTGTCACGTGATTTGCAACCGTTTCCGCTTGCCTCGGTTGTTGCTGTTGATGTTGTTGTTGTAGTTGTTGTTGTTTTTGTACGCTTTGATGTTGTATTGGTGTTTGTTGCTGTACAGATTGTAGCTGAGAATTTTTCGACACTTTAACCGGGCTCTTGGAATGTTGGGATGAGTTTATCGTCGAGTCGCTGACCTTTTGTTTCTTTGGTCTGGGTTCACACTGTGAGGCTGTGTCCGTTGTTTTAGGTTTTTCTTTAGTTGTCGGTAACTTGCTTACAAAATTGTCAAAAAGATTCGGTGTAGTTTTTAAGCACTTTTGTTTAGATGTTGCTTTCAAAGCGATTTCAGAGGACACAGCGGGCGACGAAGTTCGACTATTTGATTTTGTTTTTGTAGTTTCTTGTGATGACGTCATAGTTTCTGTTGTCTCTTTATTGCCTTGGTTACTGTTTGAAGAGCAAATATCGATGGCATGTTCAATGGATTTTTGTATCTGGATTTCTTTCGAATTAGAATTTTCTTCGTCATTTTCAAATAATGCTGCGTCCTCAGGCTTTCGTTTCAAGCCCCGCCCTTCCTGGTAACTTGACAAATCGTTAGCAACGGTTGCTATCAGTTCTAAAGGTGAAAGGTCATGTTCAATATTTCCATCGATCCGATGATTACTTAACAAAGACGCTTTAGAAAATAAAGATGAAGGTCTATTGTCGTCCATATTTGGAATTCCTTTCGACACACCTCCGGTTAAATGCTTACTTCCGGTTTCTTTATTTACATTCGAATCGTCCTTGACCTCGCAGATTTCTATTTTTGGTGTCGGGGTCGGAATTCTTTGAACAGAATAATACAATTGCAGAACACCTTCCTGAAAATGTATTGGAAATTATTTTTTTTTGAACAGAATAATACAATTGCAGAACACCTCCCTGAAAATGTATTGGAAATTATTTTTTTTAGAAGTTTTCTTCTTACTACGTTTTAATTTTACTTTTTTGAGAAAACAACTTTGAAGAACATTCTTTTAGAACATGTAAAACCAATTTGAATGTAAGCCGTCTAATACGTATATACGGTGAAAATTATGTGGTAGACGGAGAAAACGCGCGTTACGAGCGACTTCTACTCTTGTCACGTTACTGCTAGACGGAAAACGTCGTTCACATATGAGCCGCGCTCTGTGAAAAGGGTGTTTAATGCAACTGCGAAAAGTTTCGACCCAGGTCAGCCTGCGCGGACTGCGCAGGCTGACCTGGTCCGAAACTTTTCGCTATTAGTCGATTTCCTGCATGTCAAAGGATCAGTCTACCTCATGATTGAGTCGGTTGTTAGAAAAAAAGTGGCTATTATGGAACCATATTTATGTGATAGCTTACTTGGTATGATGCATCACGTGGATGCATTAAATCCCCTTTTGCCAGAGCACGGCTCCATTATATTACATTTAATTCTATCCTTTTTTCAGTGACATGTGAATCCAATTGAACCATACTCTGGGAAAAAGGGGGTTTAATGTATCTCCCTGATGCATTATACCAAGTAAGTCATCACAGAGTCATAACTATGGATCCATAGTTTCCATTTTGTATAACAACCAATTGAATCATGAGGTACACTGGTCCTTAAACATGCATAAAATTGACCAATGGCAAAACGTTTCGACCCAGGTCTGCCTAAGCTGACTGCGCAGGCTGACCAGAGTCGATCCTTATGGTAGATGCATTAAGCCCCCTTTTCAAAAAGCATGGCTGACTTGTATTAGCATTTCTTCTATTTTCCTAGTCTTATTCTCGACAGGAGTACCGCAGTTGGTAACGTACGGGACTTGATAACAGGGGACCGCTGGTTCGAATTCCAAGCTCGGCTAATTTCTTTCCGAGGATTGACGATAGTCATTGCTACAAGATTCATTCCTTTCTCACCGCTGATCATTTTTACGACGATGGTTGTTTCGGAAAGCAGCCAGTAGCTTCGAAAGAATATTTCGTGAAGAACTTGCAAAAGAAACTCCAGGTAAGTATTTCTCTTTGACAGTTTTGAAAACATTGTGATGAAAGGAGAAAATGCTGGTTACTTTTCTCCTTTTACCACACTGTTTTCGAAGGTCTTCTTCTTCAGAGTCATAAAACTCGGGATCGCGTGGTAAAAGGTTATAAGATAGAACCTCTTGCATTCTGATACATTATTTTGAGTGTATGTCTCGATATATTTGACCATGGAATACGTACACGTTTGTATGAGTAGATATAGGCAACATCCATCAGTTGATAGTGGTCACGTAAGTTCCCGTCACTGTGAAATATATCAACCTGAAAAGTATAGAATAAATATTAAAGTTATCAATCTTTTAGACAGCTGAATATGTTTGCAAAATATTTATGTAAAATGACAGAAACTGAAATGGACAGGAATTAAACGTTTTCAAATATGGCCGTATATTTTCATGACCACGAGAAAGACGGCTTTGGAAATTTTGGGCGACAAAAAGAAAATGCGGGTAACCACAGCATTTTCTCCTTTGCCAACAATTTCTCAACAGTCTTCTCAACAGTGTTGTCATCGCTTGTGACAAAACCCTTTTTCATGTTATTTGAAGGAAATAAATAGAGTTTATTTCATCAGCTTGTGATTAATATGGGTAAATATTTGCCGAAAAAGGGAAAGGTCCGCGAAAATAACTCGTGCCTTACGGCACGAGTTATTTTCGCGGACCTTTCCCTTTTTCGGCAAATATTTCCCCATATTAACCACAAGCTGATGAAATAAATTATATGTTATATTTCCTCTGATTATTTTGTCAACGAATGCCACTTTTAAAACTTAAAAACTTAAAAAACGTAAAAAACTTAAAAAAGTGTTTCCAGATTTTCGGCAGGAGGAAAGTATTCACTGTGACGGGTAAATAATTCCCCCCAGCTTAAATTACGACATTTCTTTACCCATAACATTTCTAAAAATAGACACATGAAATATAATATATATGTTTAAACTGAACAATAACTGCGCACATTCAAATACCACATGTCTGTTCAGAAAAACACACCACAAAGTGAAATACAACTTGCACAGAATAAGGCGAAGTAGCGAAATAAATGTTAAAACAGTAACTGTGCACATCTGAACTCCATAATTCTGCATAGAAAAATACACGACAAGGCGAAATACTATCTATGAAAATAAAGGTCAAATAAATATTGAGGTAAAAGAAGAAAATGCTCCTAAGGAAAACTTACTTTGAATTTGTCGTTCAAGAAGAACTTAAGTTTCATAAACTTTTTCAACAAAGCTATCGTGGTATTTGCCGGACATAGTAAATACCGTCTGTCTGGTACCTGCAATTCAACATATGTACATATGAAATGAAACTGTAAAGCCGATAGTAAAAACCCAAATTTTGCTATTTCAAAGGTAATTTTTTGTGGAAAAAGATCTCGTTATCGGACAGTGTAGATCAACATCAGACTGCACGTTTTGTGCAGTCTGATCTCGATCTATTCTGTCCGTAAAAGGCCAGCGAGTCACGCTTAGCAACCTTAGGGTTAATGTATTATTCCTTTGCTATACAATCTCTTGATTTAACGACCCCGAAAATAATTTTTGGTTGTATTGGGGTTTAACGCCACTTTTAACAGCTAAGGTCATATCATGGCGGTCGGTGACGCACATGTGTTTCCAGGCTTTCTCACACCAGTACTAACACAACTTTCTTTCCAAAGCCACCGACTACTTTTCTCACATGCTTCAGCAGAGGTGAGAGACCCCGAAAATAAAAGGCTTTCAAAAAAGTTGTAAGAAAAGGAGAGAGTGCTATTAACCAGGGTTTTCTCCTTTTCCCACAATGTTTTCTCTATTCCTTTCCTTTCCAGACACAAATTTCAGTTCTTGGATCAGGTTGAATTTCTCATTTACAAAAGTTTCCATGAATGACGAATATCGCCCACTACAGAATTTACATCGTAAGTATTTATATTCTTGGTGTGTAAACGTTTTTAACAATTTTTTTAAGTTACATCGCAGCGGCCTGCGCACCTATCGACGCTTTCCTGCAGTTCACTACACTATTCTTTTGTACAATATCGTTTGCGAATCACTGGCTCCTTTGCAAGACTCGTAAGATCGGAACAATGTTCAACGGATTCTCGGAAATATTCTGCCATCTGGGACTCGAACCACCAACGTATGAGTTTCATGCTCTGTACGTTATCGACTTAGCTGCTGGGCTCTTTCTAACAAACAATATGCAGTGTCTACGGGAGACACTGCCCAGATAATAATTGTTAAAAATGAATACATACGGAATATTATGTTGTAGTAACTTTCCTTGTGCTTGTATTTAATTCGAGCAGCGTGAGAAAATTTGATATTGCGCGAGACAGAAATTTTCTTATGCAGCGAGAAGTAAATACAAGCACCAGGAAAGTTACTACAATTTAATATTCTTTTTATTATATACCTACAACTTTCAACGACAAAATTTTGCAATTTTTGACATTTTATTAGAAAACGGTAAACAAAATGAGACAATTAACAGTGTGGAAGGTAATAACTCTGGTTTTTTTTATGAATGGCGGATTAATATTACAGCGTAACATTTTGACCAATCATATCGCAAAGCAATGTATGCTTAGTCCGTGCGCGAGATGCGTCATCCCATCGCTATATTTGGAACCGTATTTCACAGTCTTTAGATACGGATTTTTTTTTCTGTCGTATGTATTATTTCACCGATGCCACCCATGTATTTGAGGCGGAAAATTTACTGGTATATAATACAAACCGATACCTCGCACTTCTCGGATTTAGAGTGTCTTCGACTTCTACCTGGTGGCCTTCGTATTCTTCCACTGAAAATATAACAAGAAACTTGAAAACAGTTTTTAACCACCGTGTTTGGCATCTTAAAGTTTAAAAAATAAAGGCACTTTAAAGTTGTTTAGGTTCTGTCTAGAACATGAAATTCCTGCATGTAACACATTACACGAAAGATGCTCATTTTCGTCAAAATAAATGTTAAATAAAAAGTAAAAACGTTCAAGTGACATAAAAAGTTTTTTTTCGTTTTCATTAACACTTTACCACACAACCATATATGGCTTGCAACACGCGAAAACAGGCATTTGGACATTTGTGTAAAGTGTCGTCTCGGATCAGCCTGCGCAGTCCGCGCAGGCTAATCCGAGACGACACTTTACGACTACAGTAGATTTTGTACCACAGTAGACTTGCGCGAAACAGAAAATTACATAAAAACGCAAAGTGTCGTCTCGGATTAGCCTGCGCGAACTGCGCAGGCTGATCCGAGATGACACTTTACGCAAATGTCCGAATGCCCCTTTTCGCGTGTTGCAGGCCAATTATTATTCAAATGACCTTGAAAAGGAAGGATTTAGAACATATTTCTGGTTACCAGCATTTTCTCCTTTTTTTTTTCAAAATGTTATTTACCATATTAAAGACAGAATTCATCATTTGGGCTACATTTAATATCTCGTCTGCAAATGCTTTCAATTTGGTCGAGTCCAAAATTTGATCGTTTGGTAAAGAGCAAGAGCGTTGTTTTTACCAAACACTTTAAATTCATATCTTGTTCCTTTATTCTTTTATTCATTTGGGTGACACTCTTTTCCACGATAACAAACAATGTACATACAAATGCAAGTCTTGTGCAGTACGGTCTTGATCTGCAATACCTATAAAAGCATGATCTATATCATCTATAACAGCAGGTAAGTTGTGCTCGACACTTTAACAGTGAGATCATCATCATCATCATTATCAACATCATCATCATCGTCGTCATCATCATCATCATCAACATAGTTGTCCCCCTTTTTAGTCTTCAAAATTTCAGTGTATAAAATGCAAGAAAGCCATGCTCTATATTAAGGGGGCTCAATGCAACTGCAAAAAGTAACGACCAAGTTCAGCCTACGCAGTCCGCGCAGGCTGACCTGGGTCGAAACTTTTTCCTTTTGGTCAATTTTCTGCATGTCAAAGGACTATTCTACTTCATGATTCACTCGGTTGTTAGACAAAATGGAATTTATGGATCCATAATTATGTGATGACTTGCTTGATATAATGCATCACGGAGATGCATTAAGCACCCTTTTGCCAAAGCATGGCTCATGTATATTACGTTTCAACTTACTCAGGACAAAATTCTAGAGAAACACTGAATTTCTCGTCTGCTGAGTAAATAATCCTGTGTCGCTGCTGTTCCTGGCGTGTTTGGGCACTTCCTGTGAAAATATATCAGATAAACCATTAATATTGAATACTTATCCAGATTGAGCGAGCTTCTCACATTCTGAAATAATTATTTCTGAACTAAAACCTATGTTGTGGGTACTCATTAGAATTGTCTGGTTACCAGCATTTTTCTCTTTTTTCCCACTTAGTCATATCCCGGCCTGTATTCACTAACCGTTCTCAATTATATTCCACTCGATTTCTAGATTTTATAAAGTTACGCACTTTCTGATTGGCTAAACCATTTCTCTGAAATTGCGTTACCTTGAAATTTAGAACATTCTTAATTAGATTAAGCAAGAGTATATTTACAACTCTTTACCAAACGACACAATTTTAGGCTAGTCAAAATTCAAAGCATTTGCGGACGACAAAATAAAATTGATCCATTTCGTTTCAACAAAGGGGTAAAAACATGGTGATACGAGGAGAAAATGCTGATAAGCAGCATTTTCTCCTTTTCCTTTAATGTTTTCAAATACCTTCCTCTTTAGAGTCGTTTCCACTCGGGATTGTGTGGCAAACGTTAAGAATGGTTTGTGAACATGGACCGGGAAACTTTCACAACAACATGGGTGTCGAGAGGTGCACCACAAGATCAGACTGTCAAAGTTTGAAGTTTGGTCTTAGTCATCTCTGCCGCAAAAGGAGATCAAAGGTCGGCATTGGGTAGAAAAAGATTTTAATACTTACTGACAGTTTGACTGTCTTTATAAAATTCTCGTCTACGCTTCATCTCATCTGAAAAATTATTATGTAGATAACAGTTTTAACTTTTTACCAAAAAAAAAAACCATGAGACTTTTTCAATTTAAACGCATACGAAGACGGCAATTTCAATGAGGATAAAGTGATAGATTTTTTCTCTAAATAGGAACAAAACATTGTGAGAAAAGGAGATGATGCTGGTTATCTGCATTTTCTCTTTTTCTCGTGATTTTAAAACCCGGTGTGTTGCAAAGGATTGGGCTCGGAATTTGTGGCGGGAAGAGAAAAAAATCTCCAATTGCAAAGATTCGGTCTTTATAACTCTCTTAAGGTCTATGGCCCCTAACTCATAAAGTAAAAGACGGAAGCTGCAAAGATTGGCCGAATAGCCTTTACGGGAATGTCGATGTTACACGACATTTACCGATGAGTTGGTGAGTCTACGGACCCTAACTCTCATATCAAAAACGGAAGTTGTCGAGATTTGCCGAATAGCCTTTACGAAAACGTCGATGTTACACGATATTTACCGATGAGTTAAGGGTCGCAATCCTTAAGATTTATTTTTCTTTTTTCAGTCCTATATACCAGATCAAAGATAACAAACCACAAACTCTATGCAAGTGACACATTTTCCGTTGAAATTCGGAAATGTGCAAAAAAAATACCAACAAATGACTTAGTGTCGTGTTCAGCTGTTGAAATAGTTGGGCACCTTGTTCTAAAGGCCCAGCACGGACGAATAGTAAACATTGCAGGTGTTAAAATGCATTCAAATTTAAATCATGCCTTTTAAAAATATGAAATTTGAAGATGACAATCTGTTATTGTAGGGTCGGTCAAAGTGTTAGTCAATGGCAGATAAATGAAATTTAAAACAAGGTAAAAAGTAAACAAAAGAAAAAGCAACCTGGCAACTTTTTGCCTTGTTTTAAAGTTCAGTTTTCTGCTAGTGACTATATTATTTGGACCGGCCGTACAATAACATGTTGTCATCTTCTCAATAATTTCCAAACATGTAATTGGTATAATCGAAATTTAAATGCATTTCAACACCCAAACTGTTTACTTTTGAAAGTTACTGTGCCTTTAAATATATGTATGACTGAAGAGACCGATTTTTTTTTTCGAAATACAAATCGCTGATTCTTAAATTACCTTGAAAGAGTCCCGGCACAAGTTTATATACAATATTTTGAAGCGTGTGGTCCAGTCTGTAATAAATTGAAAAATAAAAAAAGATATATGGGTCATGCTCTGTGAAAAGGGGTCCTGATGCATCTGCAAATAGTATCGACCCATGTCAGCCTGCACAGTCCGCGCAGGCTGACATGGGTCGAAACTTTTTGTTATTTGTAAATTTTCTGTTTGTCTAAGGACCATTCTACCTCCAGATTCAGTCAATCGTCAGATTAATTTTTTTTATGGATCCATAATTACGTGATGACTTGCTTGGTATATTTCATCACGCAAACGCAGTAAACCCCCCTTTCTCAGAACATGGCTCATACAAAGTGTTCACTTTTGAAAGTTTTAAATCCTAAAATTGTATCACAACTTCTATTATCGTTTAACAACTTCATCAGCCAACTTTGTATATTACTACTCTACATTCTATTTCCTCATTTAAAATCTAGTTTTAATAAAATATTCATGTTTTCAACAGATTATTTTCACCATTTGTATACATGTTTTCTAGATTATCAGTTCAAAGTAACTTTAAATGTCATACTTTGCTAAAACTACATGTTTATTTTAATGGAAATTTTAAAATTTAAGGACCTTAAAAACAGGACTATTCCGGAAAAAAACAGGACAATATTAACGCTGAAAACAATTTTTTTTTTCATTTGAAGAGCTGTATCTTTTTAGAGCACTTTCTTTACTTATTTCGCTGTTTTTTTTTTTAAGTGAATGATTGACTGTATGGTGTTTAACGCCGTTTTAACCAATATTTCAGTTATATCGCATCGACCAGTGCACCTTTCCATGCTTTCATGGATTTTCTTTTACCAGTACTCAGCACAATATTCTTTCCAAGCCACTGGCTTCTTTCCCACATAGTTATCATCGAAACAATGGTCAGCGATGAGAGAGGAATTAATCCTGTCGCAATGACAATCATCAATCCTCGGAAAGAAACTGGCCGAGCCGGGAATCGAACCAGCGACCTCCTGTTCGCAAGTCCTGTACGCAACTGACTAAGCTACCGGGGCTCGGCCTTCTTTTTTTTAAAGAAATGGTAGTCACAGGTGTGTCAAAAAGTGTCTGAGACAAAAAAAGTATATGACTTACCTAATATTCTGTAATGGCCGTGTTTTGTGTACCAGTACTTCACAAATAGGACAATATTTACTGGATTCCAAGTATCGCACGATACACGTCTTACAAACTGAAAAAAAAATCCCTGGTGTTTACAACCCAGAGGAAGAAGCCTTCTGAAAACATTGTGGGAAAAGGAGAAAATGCTGGTAACCAGCATTTTCTCCTTTTCCCACAATGTTTTCTACTCTTCTAATGTCAAGTTTCAATTTTTGAGTAACGTTTATTTTGTCATCTGCAAATGCTTTCAATTTGGACAGGTCTAAAATTTTGTCGTTTGGTAAAGAGTTAAATGAGCCAAGTTCTGTGAAAAGGGGGCTTAATGTATCTGAAAACAGTATCGACCCATGTTAGCCTGCGTAGTCCGACTTGCCATCAGATATAAAACACGATTAGAAAAAAAGAACATTAAGTAAAACAACAATAGCATGTGAAATAAGTAGCATTGAAATGTTACAATCTTATCACCCACTGAAAATACCAATTACAGTTATTCGGCATTGAATCAAGTGATGATAAGCAATGGTCCTGCAGGGCCCCGTTTTACTAAGGTAGTTATTAACAAAATTTGCGTAAGTTTTACGTAACTATAGTATGGTGGCATATTTCTGCCACGAGATACGAGAAAAATATTATGTTTACTTTAGAAAACTATTGCGATAAATCGAAGATTCCTGGAAATTTTATCTAGATAAAATGCAAAGATAAAATCTCCAGGAAACTTTGATTTATCGCAATAGTTTTCTAAAATAAACATGATAGTTATCTCGTATCTCGTGGCAAAAATATGCCACCATACTATAGTTACGTAAAACTTACGCAAATTTTGTTAATAACTAACTGCCTTAGTAAAACGGGGCCCAGCTGTGGTGTATAAGATTATTTGGTTAGATTAAATGGCAATAAATTTTATAATGAAGTGTGCATAAAATACAGGCAAAGACACATATCCGAAAAGAAAACGATAAAGAAGAATGTCCGTATAACAGTAAAACGACTACGTTTAAAGGATAAGGCACCCTAATGGACACCCTAATGGGATTCGTGTAACATCGCCTTTCATCGCCAAAATAGTACGGATTCGGCTAGGACTCGGGTAATTCGTAATCAATACGGGGAACCAGCGTGTATCGGTCGATCGATTACGGATTACCCGAGTCTTAGCCGAATCCGTACGTTTGTTGGCGATGAAAGGCGATGTTAAAAGAATCCCATTAGGGTGCCCTATCCTTAATAGGGATCGTATATACGATATCTGGTTTTCAGAAATGTGGCTGAACCAGTGGTTAAACGATTCTATAGTTTATAGTCATCTTCGTAAGAGAAAAGAAGAGAAAACATTTTGAATGTTTTGAATGGTGTTTTACGCCGCTTTCAACATTATTTCAGTCTTAGCACGGCGACAGCTCACATATTCATGTTTCCCTGGGTTTCACCAGTACTAGGCTGGGGCTCTGAAGTGTCTTGCCCAAGGACACTCCTGTGAAAAACCCAGTGGAGCCAGCGAGGCTCGAACCCGGGATCTCCAGGTCACGAGTCCTACACTTTACCACTGAGCCACACAGGACCCCAAAAGAGAAAACATACAAGCCATGTTCTGTGAGAAGGGAAATAAATGCATCTACAAAAAGTGTCGATTCATGTCAGTCAGGCTGACATGGGTCGAAGGTTTTTGCTATTCGTATATTTTCTACTTGTCAATCGTTAGACTAAATGTCTTGCAAGACGCGAAAAGGGGCATTCGGACATTTGCGTAAAGTGTCGTCTCGGATCAGCCTGCGCAGTCCGCGCAGGCTAATCCCAGACGGCACTTTACGACTACATTAGATTTTGTGCTATAGCAGACTTGCGCAAAACAGAAAATTACATAAAAACGGAAAGTGTCGTTTCGGATTAGCCTGCGCGGACTGCGCAGGCTGATCCATGACGACTTTTTACGCAAATGTTCGAATGCCCCTTTTCGCGTGTTGCCGGCCAAATGGATTTAATGGATTCATAATTATGTGATGATGACTTACGTGGTAAAATGCATCACAGAGACGCATTTAACCCTTTTTCCCAGGGCATAGCTCAAACATATGGATAAATTAAAAAAAAAAATAGTCATTTTACTCTTTGAAAAAAAAAAAAGGTAGATTTCTATATCCCACTCCCCTATTATTATTAATCCAGCGAAAACATATCAAGATAGTCTTTCCATGCTACAGATACTCTGAAGGAAAAAGAAATACTCCAAATGCTATTTTGTGCGCTTATTATAAATAAATTTGTGTACAGCTCTGTCTTACAGTTTCACAAAGTTCAAAAGGAAAAACTTACACGAATGGAGACATTCAACAATCGTCGTTGCATCAATCAAGTAGCCCCCACATAACGCACAAATCAAGTGCGGCGAGATTTCGGCAATGTTCGGCTTTTTTGGACATGACGCCGTCATGGCGCTCGCTGTGTGTGTGTGGTCTGAAAAAATAACAAGAGCGGATACTTCAATTATTTTGAGTAAAAAATGTAAAATCCAAAATTAAACTAGATCCCTTTTAAGTATAAACTCCAAATCTTCTTCAACTGTATATAAAACTTGATTATATTTTTGTACTATTTTCATTGTCTAACTCTTACAAGAAAAATTGTATTCATACACCAGCAGAAGCCATTGTTTCATGTCGAAGGCTCTTATCCTAAGTTTGTGCTCTTTCTACATACAAATTGGCATAAAAATCCTTTAACTTTGCATCAATTCGTGACATTCCACATTTTATCAGACCAGTTGATCTGCATGTTTACAATAATTATGCACTGTACATATTTTTCTTCCATTCTGAAGTTCTATTTCTAGGTTTGTTTACTTGTTTTTGATTGGTCCAAATTTAGCCTGTTTGTAATGAAATAACAAAAGGGTCTGACTTTTCTGTCGCTCGTGGTATTTCAATTTTCTACAAGTTTTTCAATAATACATATCATTTTTTTCCTTGTTTTATGCAGAGACTTTTCAAGTATCTTGGTTTCAAAAATATAAAAAGAATATCCCTTTTTATAACTGGAAACCATGATACTTGAAAAGTATCGAAAAGTATCATGGTTTCTAATCATTAAAAGGGATACTTGTAAAGTATCATGGTTTCCAATTACTAACAGGGATTTCCTTATTCATTTTTGGAAACCATAATACTTGAAAAGTCTCCGCAACTTGTTTGTCTCCTTGTTTAGCAACCTTTTACCGTTCAATGTTCGCTCTAAACCTTTCAGGACCATGGGCGAAAACATGTAGCTTTAGCGGACGGCATAGACCAAGATCAGTCTGCACAGAATGTGCAGACTGATCTTGGATCTATACCGTTCGCATGTGTAGTCAAGCCTATAAAAAAAATCTATCTGAGTTTTAATAGATTTCATTTTCATTCATTATATGATTCATTGATTGTATAGTGTTTAACGCCGTTTTCTACATTATTTCAGTGATATCGCAGCGGCCAGTGCACCTATCCATGCTTTCCTGGAGTTTCTTTTACCAGTACTCCGCACAAGTTTCATTCCAAGCCACTGGCTGCTTTCCCACATACCCATCTCGAAACAAAGGTCAGCGGTGGGAGAGGAATGAATCCTGTTGCAATGACTATATATCATCAATACTCGGCAGGAGATTGGCCGAGCCAGGGATCGAGCCCGCGACCCCCTGTTCTCAAGTCCTGCACGCTACCAACGGAGCTACCGGGGCTCGGCTCATTCATTATAAGAGGTTGACTTTATGTATTTGATGTAGATAGAGATTCTTTCACTCTTGACTCCTTTTAGTCATTTGCCACCCATTCCC
Source organism: Hippopus hippopus (assembly GCA_946811185.2). Taxonomy (NCBI): domain Eukaryota; kingdom Metazoa; phylum Mollusca; class Bivalvia; order Cardiida; family Cardiidae; genus Hippopus; species Hippopus hippopus. The sequence goes on along the minus strand of OX328108.1, from coordinate 2,582,652 downwards.
GAGTTTTACTGACCGTGAAGAAAGAAGGCTTTTGAAAACATTGTGAGAAAAGGAGAAAATGCTGGTTACCAGCATTTTCTCCTTTTCCCACAGTGTTTTCTACGCTATCAAAGACAGAAATCATCATCTGGGCTACATTTTTTTAAAATTTTCTACACATGCTTTCAACTTTGTCGAGTCCAAAATTTTGTCTCTTTATGAAGAACACCACTCTATTGGTCGATACTTCGGTCATTACCTTTTTCGAGAATTTCGAAACACTTTTTCCATTGGAACACTTTTTTAAGCGTGTATTACTCTAACAAAACATTATGATTGAAGTAATACGCGCTTAAAAATGTTCTACAGGAAAAAGTGTTTCACTTCTCTTGAAAAAGACAATAGCCGAAATATCGAACGATAGAATTTCTTTTTTCTTTTTAATCACGTTTTATTCATTCCCTGAGGAATTTATGGTGTCACTGCAAAGTTTTGTCGTTTGGTTAAGAATTTTATTTCTGTTTATTTCCAAATATTATTACCTTTAACGTGTGGAAGTATCTGTAGAATAGACAGGAGATCATCTTTTTTTTGTGTGTGTACATTTTACGTGTTTTCCTTTAACCTTTTACCAAACAAAAATAAGTTTTAAAAACCCTAACAAAACAGACTTTGAAACCATTGTGGGAAAAGATTAAAATGCTGGCAACCAGCATTTTCTTCTTTTCCCACATCGTTTTTGTTTCCTGTCCTTTAACAGACAACTTCCATCATTTGAGCCAAAAGTCTACAATTCAGAGTAAATTTTGTGCAAAGGTTTAATAAGGTTCTTGCTCCTTGCATCTTTAAGTAAAACTAGATGAAAGAAGTTTACTATTGTGGACTATTTGTCATAGTTTTATAAAACAAGAGCACCGCATGCGGGTGCCAAAGCTCGGCTGCGGTCGCTTGACGTTCAGTGAAAATTTCAAGTCGAAAAAGGGGCATAACTGTGTAAAATGCCTGGTCATCAGGGCCCTTAAAAAATTCCCGACCTGGCTATATTCTTGAAATATTGGCTATCTAAGACAAAGGGTGACGCCAGTTATCCTTTCTCAACTTTGTAAATTTAGACAAGACAGCCGAGTGTTATGATCCATATCTGTTACTAACTCGCTAAATCCACCCCTTTATCCCACGAAAACCTGTCTTTTTTTCCACAGGTAAAGCGTCTGCTTATTTGTTTAAATGACGTCAGACGATCAGTACTGATTCTCAATACATGAATAGTCGTAAAATAAAGCAGAATTACCTCTTCTTACTGCTGGAGATATTCTTTACAAATATTTTTCAATAAATTACAGTGATGGATGGTAAACCAAAGGATTAAAAAATCTTGAAAACAATCATTTGCCTTCCTCACATCGGCAGCTTAAGCAAAATCTGCAGTGCAGTGTTCTATTTATAGCATTCTATTTTTAGAATACACTACACCTTTTCCTTCCTATCAGCTGTTTTATTGACTATATAGATTACATCTCTGTAAACCTTGTTAAGTTTAATTCTTTTAAATTTTACCAAGTCCTAGTTATGTTTTTGAATCAAGATTGTGGTTGGTCCTCAGTACAGCCGTGAAGAAGTTTTTTTTTTTTCTTTTCTCATCACTCTGGACATTATTTGTAATCTGATGAGAAATGTCAGGGTTTGAAGTAATGTGTGACTCTGCATCAATGGGGTCATAAATTACAAGGCAATCAAAACCCAATGGTCAGATAATGTTCTTTTGAGTCAACAAGTAGATAAAAATCCTTCTCATTTTTTTCTTTGATAAGCAAATCATATCCAAAAGTGATAGAAAGATTCAACTGTTTTTCACTCAACGCAGGCATACAGAAATTCTTTCATCACATACTATAATTTCTCCTGTAAAGCTCATGGAAGAAATACTGTCTACTTGCAGCACAATTCTGCATCTAGATTCAAACAGAATTTAACTACATTGCGTTTTTACCAAGGTTTTTTAATTGTTTGTTTTATCAACCCACACAATGCCAACTTTTTAACAACCTCAATAAAGGAGACTTATGAAAACATTGTGAGAAAAGAAAAAAATGCTGGTAACCAGCATTTTCTCCTTTTCAAATAATGTTTTCTATCCTATCACAGACAATCTTCCACTATTTCGGCAACATTTAAAATTGATGTCTGTATATGCTTTGGGTTTGGATGTGTCTAAAATTGTGTCAGGTGCTAAAGGATTAAATCCCCATCATGTAATTTTCATCATTCATGTTTCCATGTTTGTACAAATGAATTAAAATTGAAAAAAAAAACCCTTGTTCTCTGTGTCTGATACCTGAAGGGAATAAAGGGGGATAAATGGTGGTAAAAAGGAAAGTAGCGAAAAAGTAGAAAGAAATGGCTCATAATTTACGAAAAGTGGCGAAAGAAATGGTAATAAATTAGGAAAAGTGGCGAAAAAAATGGCTCATAAATGAACAAAGTGGCGAAAAGTTTTTTAAATTGGCGAAAATAGTGGCGAAAGAAAAAAAAAAGCCAGAGCAGGCCCTGCTGATGGTTACCTGTCATTGTTGTATAGGAACCCCTTAAACATACATCTTCACTCGTTTTCATCCAATTTTTTAACCGTCTTTTTCTTTATTTGATTAAACTATAATCACTTTTGTATCTTCATGCCAAATATTGCCCCTGATGGTTGCAACGTTGCACAGATTACGGCAGATAGAAAATGCATTTCATTCTATTGCAGCTAGCCATGGACATAACAACCACAGTTACTGGTTTAAATCATAGACAAATTCCTACAGTTTCTTTAATCCATACACCTTATATTGATTTTTTATCTATGTTTACACAGTTGACTAGATTATAACACCGTCAAGTTTTAACAGCGTTTGTTTACTCTCTGGCTGTAGAGATGTCTCTTTAAAACATAAAAACAACTTGTCCAAGTTTGAAGTAAATATCTTCAGTACTAACAGAGATATTTTAAAATGTCAAAGTTTTTGCTCCACGACACAGACGACGACGTCGGAGCTACAACAATACCTCGATTATATATATCAAAAGGGAAAAGTTTTATCTCTTTATTTATTCGCATCTTCGTTTTTTTTTTTTTTGAAGAATGAAACACCGAAAAAATCATTCATAGATATCTTTAAATCTCAAACGGGTGAATGGATAACTTCAAATGGGTTGTTAGATAATTTGAAACAAAAAGAAAAAAAAAAAAAACACTTCTAAACATCTGCAAGCTTACATGTAGATCCTTTGCCGCACAGTCACGAGTTTACTGAACTGAAGAGGGAAGGCTTTTGAAACCACCATTTTCTCCCTTTCGAACAATTTTTATACCCTTCCGAATTTTTATACCCTTCCGAATTTTTATACCCTTCCGAATTTTTATACCCTTCCGAATTTTTATACCCTTCCGAATTTTTATACCCTTCCGAATTTTTATACCCTTCCGAATTTTTATACCCTTCCGAGTGCAAATCACATCACGTTGTTCGAATTAAATTAAATTTATCGTATGCAAATTCTTTAAATTTGCATTAATCTAAAATTTTGTCATCTACAGTGTTGAAGTAAAATTCAACAATTCAGTTCTTTTTTTCATGCAAATCATGGAAAAAAAAAAAATTATAATTCGTATAACGATAAATACATAATGGAATTTTGGCATTTCTTATGGTAAATGGTTTTGTTGGAATCTCAAGTCTGTAATTCCATATTACATTTTAAAACAAACCATCTGATTTGTTAAAAAAAAAAAATACACAACCAGCAAATCAAATGGCTTGTCACACAAATTTTTGATAAATTTCTTTTAAAAAACGGCGTTCAAATGTACATGTATATTCTGACATAAATATGACATCAGAGCGCCAGATAAGAGGGAGTGATAGTATTCTAAATCCATTATTTCTCTTCGAAATCCTATGTTGTGGGTACTCATTAGAATCGTCTCGATGAGACGATTCTAATGAGTACCCATAACATAGGGTTTAGAGGAGAATAATTAAAATTTTCAATTTTGAAATCAAAATCACTCCCTCTGTCTGGAGCTCTGATAAGTTGTAAAAAGCTAGATTGAAAGCATTTGCAGACAAATTAAATAGGGCTCAAAAGATAGGATTTGTCTTTGAAATGAGTAAAAACATTGTGGGAAAAGGGAGAAAATGTAAAACAAAAACGATTCTCCTCAGGGTCGTTAAATTTCGGGGCTGTTCTCTAAATAGTTAAACAAAGAAGAAAGAAACAAACAAAAAAAAACTACACCTTTTAAAGACCTTAACAAAAAGACTTTGAAAACGTTATGGGAAAAGAAGAAAACGCTGGTAACCAGCATTTTCTTCTTTTCCCACAACTTTTTCGTTTTCTACCCTTTCAAAGACAACTCCTAACATTTCAGCCACATTTCCTGTATCGTTTCCAATATTTTAAATTTGGACAGCTCTACAATTCAGAACATGACAAAGATTTCATATATAAAGAGAGAGACGTCATAAATTCCAAAACTTTCTCGAGCAAAGATCCGAAAGTCCCCAGTATCCCCCTATACTAAAGACAACTCTTACTGTTCTTTATACATTCGAAGGTAACTAAAACATTCAAACATAAAGAAAAAACGATGAATTTATTAAAAAAAAAAAATTAAAATATTTTTAAAAACGGAGGTAAAACATCAAGATCATGCGATTATTATTCATAAACTTATCATGGAGTGTTTCCGATTTGCTAATGAATGGCTCTTTATATAGGTTTTGAGTGAGATAAGTAACGAACCTGTAATTTTTTGGAGTTGGACACTTCAAGCACTTGACTTGATTGAGGTTATCTCCAATATTAGGCAACAAATAGAAGAGCGTTTTAAGTGGTACGGACTGCAGATTATTTTTAACTTTAAGCGGTATTTCCTCCAGCTTCATATTCCACGAAAAGCTTGATTCGGCTTTTATCCTCTTTTATATATATATAAATGCATAGAGAGGCTCTGACATTTGCATTTAAGACATATATAGGATCTGACAGGAGTTGTTGTTTGAGATAAAATTTTATTAAACGAGTCCAAAGAAAATGTTATTAAGAGAGCCTTTGGCGAATAACAAGTTTGATAAAATTTATCTCGAACGCCAACGAATGTCAGATTCTTGCTACCACATAACGATATTTCACAAATTATAGATCAGAAGATGCAAAACCATCTGTAGGTGCACCCGCGGTGACACCCATAAAATTCCACTCACTTCTATGAAAAACGTACTAAATGACGTCAAAAACGATTTCATATAATTGTTTCATCAAACGTGTGTAGGATAAGAAAATTCGCGATGGGTATATTACAATGAAACAAGGGAGAGGTTATGTGACACAAAACATTTCATAAAAAGAGTTGAGGAATAAAAAGTTTTTAAGCGAGTCTCTGACGCGCTAAAAGCATTTTTTTTTTTATGTAAACGAGTTTGATAAAATTTTGTAACAAAAAAGCAACGAATGTAATTCTTTTTATCACAAAGCAAAATCTCACGAATTATGGGCTAGAATCTACAAAAACCATACTTGCATATGTGGGGATTTCCAAATGTAAAAGCCACCTCACTTCTTTAGTTTAAATATATTCTATTTATCAAATAAATACAAAAATATCCAGACAATTAGATAGAATAACAATGATAACTGATGAAATAGATAAGAACGAAAGCAAAGCCTTATGTGGTTCTTCTCTAAGTTCAAGGTATACAGTTAATGGTTATGATATTCATAATGATATGGCAACAGTAAGAAAAATAATAATGGTAATTTGATAAGTAGCAAGGAACAACAATGACAACAATGAAAAAAAAAAAACTGGTGTGGCATGTTAAACTGGCGGAAATCACTTCTTTAAAAGTAGTAACACGTGACACCATTTTTGACGTCATCCGGTGTTTATCTCAAACGTGTGAAAGATAAGAAAATTTGTATTGGATATATTACACTGAAAAAAAACCCCAAGGTATGTTATGGTATGAATACAGGAGGTTCTGACATAGGTTGTAATCTAAGGTATGAAGGATTTTTTTCCGTTGAAAGATCGAAATGTATTTCATCGAGTGAACATCATCGGTAATATTTTCACAAGTGGCGCAGCCACGATGAAAATATTACAGATGATGTTCACGAGGTGAAGTACATTTCGATCTATCACTGAAAAAAAGATATTCTATTTATTTCATGCTTCTAATCCCTTTTGTGTTGGGACTTTTATCAAAATCCAGTGCCGTTGTTTTCGGTAATTCCCTGTGGCGTACCCCTCTCACATAACAACGTATTACAATATTACGTAAAACGCGAGAAATGTAGGGTAAATGCATGTAAATTATGTTATATTTTAGTCTGGTTGAATGGCACGCACTGTTTACCTAGGTAACTAGTGCATAGGAACTACTGTTTCCGCCTTCAATTGAAAAGGTACGGAAACGACGGTAAATTTTTCTGGTTGTTATCATGAATTATCATCCTTATAATCCACCATTATTTCCCGATAAACTACCGAAAAGCATAAAATAAAATACATATATATATTAAACGAGTCGAGAAAAAAACGAGCCTTTGGCGAGCTTCATTTTTTTTTTGGATAAGTAAGGGTTTAGAACAAATCTTATCTAAGAGGCCAACGACCGTTAACTTCTTTTCATCACATAACTAAATCTCACGAATTATAGATTAAAATATGCAAAAACCATACTCGCACGTTTGGGAATTTCCATACATAAAGCCCTACTCGCTTCTCTAAAAATACTACAAAATGACGCTACAAATGACGTCAAACAATACTTACATGTATCTCAAAAGTGTGTAAGATAAGAAAATTCGTTATTGGTATATTACACTGAAATCAAAGGCGGTTATGTTATAAAAAACATAAATTTAAGAACAAAAGGCAGTTTTAGTTAGAAAGCTATAATAGCTTTCTAACTAAAACTGCCTTTTGTTGTTAAATTCATTATGTGATAAAGAACTTAAACGAAAAAAAAAAAAAAATTATAGGAAAGGAAAGAGTTCGAGGCTTATTAAAAAAAAAAAATACCCATATGTCTTAGGTCAAAGGTAAGTTGACTGTATGGTAGCTCTTCAAATTTTAAGACATCTGCAGACAACAAATTCGAATTTGTTATAAATGACCTCCATTGACTAACAGGGTAGAAAGCATTTAGTAAAGAAGAAAATGCTACTTACCAGCGTTTACTTCTTTTCCAACTATGATTTCAAAAGATGTCCTCCCTGGGAGGTTCGTTTAAATTCAGAACTGTTTGGTAGAAGGCTAGATCTAGACTTTTACCAAACAATCCCGACTTTTAACAACCCTGAGAAAGAAGGTTTTTGAAAACATTGTGCTGGTATTCAGCATTTTCTCCTTTTCCAACAATGTTTTATACTCTTTCAGATACAAATTCCATCACATGAGCCACATATAATCTGTCGTCTGCAAATGCTTTCAATTTGAACCAGTCTAAAATTTTGTCGTTTGGTAAAGACTTAAATCAAATGAAAATTTCCAGCCAATATATAAGTCCGAAATATTACGATTTTACAAGTCTTAGCGCTTCGAATGAAAATCATCGTGTCGGGCAGTGTAGATTTAAGATCAGACTGCACGTTCTGTGCAGTCTGATCTTGTTCTACACTGCCCACAAAAGCGCACTGTCAAATCGCACTACAGAGCTTAAGTATCAACATGCTAAATAAGTGAAATAAAACTTTCAAGCCAATAGCAAGAAGCCAAAATTTTGCTATTTCAAAGTTACTTTAGGGGAACAATATCTCCTTATCGGACAGCGTAGATCTAAGATCAGGCTGCACGTTCTGTGCAGTCTGATCTTAATCTACGCTGTCCGCAAAAGCGAACTGGCCCGCGTTTAAAAGCTTAAGGGGTGAAGCTACTCGTAATTACGTGAAATCGATAGCGCAGAACGATGCATGTGGGTTCTATTGGAAGCTGAATACAACAGAGAAACGCTTGCAAACGCATTTCTGTAGTCTGTAAGAATGTTTTTTTTTTCTGTCGATCGAATTTGAGCGTCTTTGCCACGTACAGTCTAGTTTAAGTCTCTTTCATTTATTAAGGGCTCTATAGCGGCCAAAATTAAACAATGCAGGTGTATTTGTAAATTTAAATCATACCATTCATATGTAATAATATGGAAATTATTGTGAAGATCACAATTTGTTATTGTACAATCGGGGTCCAAGTATTAGTCGCTGGCAGAAAAATAAACATGAAGTTCAAAATCAGTTGAAAAGTAAACCAAAGATAAATCGACCTGACAATTTTTAACTGAGGTCTAAAAATCAATTTCCGGAAGATCAATTATATCACGTGGTTTATCATCTGACGATGCCAATTAGTTGATTGAAATTTTGATAAAACCGCTTTCACATATTAACGAAACCACATGCAGGTTTTTTTTTTTTTCCCACGTTAACCACCAATAGAAAGAAAGTATTTGTGATAAATAAACCACGTCAGAATCGAAATCGCATTTACCGCAAATATTATCAGTAGCGAAATATGTATTCATTCGAGAGACCGGACGCGTCACGTGATTTATTAACCACGTCATTATTTAAACAACTAGTGTGTGCAGTTCTAAGAAAGTGGTAATCAGACTAACCCTTTACCACACGATAAAAATTTTAACTCGTCCAAATCCTTTTATGATATGTAAAGGTGCAGTTCGCAAAAGTTCCAGTCAATGGCAGAAAAATTAGTTTTGAAACTAGAACAGATCCTAGCATGCCGCATTATCTGTTTGTTTACATCGATGATCGTCCGCAGTGACGTCATAGTGACGTAAACACCACGTGATCATTCAAGGCTTCGAAACAAATCCTTCATTCACTTGATCGTTTAGTCCCCATTCTAGGCTTGAAAAACGTAAGTTTATCGACATCGTAAACAGAAACTACGACACAGGCTTATCATCGCCTATTCATTTATCATCAATACAGGAAGAGTTTACTACATCTAAATAAGAAAACAGGTTCAGAATGAGCAATCTTACTCTCCGATGACATAATATTGGAATTGTAAACAATAGTCCTGTCTCCTACGTCATAGCACTAGTGAGATGCAGTGTTATCACGTGTCGTTCTCGAAGACCTAGTTCGAATATACACGAACGATAAGGTTGTCTCGATCAGTGGCGTCCCTGAAATCGACGGGCTTCTCCATGCATTTTCGCACACGTATATCATGACAACCAATGCAGTAACTGACACGTTCGAGTTTTCTCCGATCTTATATATGTGTGTTGTGATGGGTTATCCAATATATTTTCGAGTTATAAACGATGAAAATTACCGATTTTTGACTTTATTGGAGCTTTGAAATTCACGATTGCTTGGTAGAGGTTCAACAACTTGTTTTTGTGCAGTATTAACTTAACCCACAGGTTATGCTACTAAGCGCGACTTGCTGACCTTTTGCGGACAGTGTAGATCAAGATCAGACTGCACAAAACGTGCAGTCTGACCTTGGATCTACACTGTCCGTTAAGAATATATCCTTTCCCAAAAATTACCGTTGAAATAGCAAAATCGAGGTTTTTACTATCTGTTTGAAAGTTTCATTTCCCTTATTTAACAGAATAAGGATTGATAATAAAGCCGTGAAGAAGAGTTTCGAAAACATTGCGGAAAAATATCTCCGTATCGGACAGTGTAGATTCAAGATCAGACTGCATGTTCTGTGCAGTCTAATCTTGATCTACACTGTCCGCAAAAGGTCCTTGAGTCGCGCTTAGCAGCCTAGGGGTTTAATAATAAAGCTGTGATAATAATTTCCGTGAAGAAGATTTTTGAAAACGTTGCGGAAAAATATCTCCGTATCGGACAGTGTAGATTCAAGATCAGACTGCACGTTCTGTGCAGTCTGATCTTGATCTACACTGTCCGCAAAAGGTCAGTGAGTCGCGCATAGCATCCTAACGGTGAATAATAAAACTGTGATAATAATTTATTGATAAAACCACCTGTGGTTTTCCCGCATTAACCACCAATAGAAAAACCCCGAGCAAATGACAGTCTCGCAACCTCATGATCTTAATCAGTTTCACCACAATAAACTTAAGCCTGTAGATGTGTTATTTGAAACTTTTTTCATTCGCTCTGCTTGAACTGATTCAAAGCAAATTTTAATGCGGTATTCGTACAATATAGATCAAGAACAGGCTACGGTCGTTTGTAATGCAGAAAGTTGACCAATAGAAAAAAGTTTTAACCCATATCAGCCTGCACATACAAGGGATTTTTTTTTTTCTATCTTGAAAACGGAACCTTTTAGAAAAACAAATGGACATTAATTATTTCGATACGGACCAATGATAAAAAGAGTATTTTTGAGTTATGTCTTACTCTTATTTAATGACCAAACCACAGCAGTGAGAATACAGTTATCAGAACCAAATGGAAACCAAAGAGTCACTGATTGATTTAATTCAAATCTTTTTGATGCATCTTCAAAACGTCATGCCAGTTTTCGAATATCTGGTACATGTATCTGAAGAGCACTCAACAATGATAAAATTATGCTTGTATACACATTGTATGTCTTATAGAATATGAACATATAGATTAGCCATGCTCCGTGAAAAGGTGTTTTATGCATCTGCAACAAGTTTCGACCAATTCTTTGTCCGCTAACTAACTTGATATGAGGGATTTATTTTTTTCAAGGCCTAAACCGAAATACCCACTGCGACTGAGAATATTGTAGGACAAAGCTAAGCAACAAATAACGGACGGTGTACGTCCAAGATCTGACTGCACTTTGAATGCAGCCTGATCTTGATCTACATCGTTCGCAAAAGTTGTCGAAATTGCCAGTCGCAGGGACAGCGTTAATGCAGCAATCTATTGGCATTTTCTTTAAAATGTTCCCAATTTGGGTACGCAAATATTTCCTGTTTAAACACGAGTGACTTTTTTTTTCCAGTAGGAACCAAGAGAAGAAGAAATCCTATTCATTCTCATTCGTTCTGATAATTTCCGATTAAAAACTCATCTATTTACAATGTCTCTTATCCCGTTTGAACTCCACTGGCAAAATAGAACGAATGACTGATCTGTGTACGTTTTGGTTCTCTAGTTAACAGAATTGGAATCTACAGACTTTGTTGACAATGCATGTGGGCGGTTATAACCGCATATGTGTTTTACCTCTTTCAGCCATTGTTAAGTGTGCGATGTTGTTAATGTGACCATACAAATTTGAAATCTGTCAATCATGGTTAAGTACTTGTAGAGAAATAATGCTATTTTACCAAAGTTGCGATCTGTAAGCCATGTATAACTGCGTGTACAAATTGTGTTGACCATGAAAAGTTGAGGTCTGTAAGTCATAGCTAAGAGTGTGTATGAGTTGCGTTGACCACACAAAGTTAAGATCTGTAAGCTATGTGTAGCTGCGTGTACAAGGTGTGTTGACCACAAAAAAGTTGAGATCTGTAAGCCATCTATAACTGAGTGTACAAGTTGTGTTGACCACACAAAGCTGATATCTGTAAGCCATGGATATTTGCATGTAAAAGTTGTGTTGAGCGTACAAATTTGAGATCTGTAAGCCATGTATAACTGCGTGTACAAGTTGTGTTGACTACACAAAGTTGAGATCTGTAAGCCATGTATAATTGCGTGTACAAGTTGTGTTGACCACACAAAGTTGAGATCTGTAGGTCATGTATAACTGTGTGTACAAGTTGTGTTGACAAAAGTTGAGATCTGTAAGCCACATATAACTGCATGTACATGTATTATGCTAATTTGACTAAAGTTGAGATCTGTAAGCCATAGATGAAGTTCTGCGAGTACAAATTGTGTTGACTACACAAAGTTGAGATCTGTAAGCCATGGATAACTGTGAAAAATGCTATTTTAGTGTACAAAGTTGAAATATTTAGCGAATGAATAACTGCGCTTATATGCTGTTTTGAACATAAAAAACTGTCCTCAAAGAGCAATGGATACCAGTGAATATCTGCCATTTTGACAATACAAAGGTAACATCTGTTGGCCATGGAGATCTTGGGTGTATGTTGATATGACCACACAACTTTCAAGTATATGTAGGCAATGGAAAACCCAGTGTAACCATGTATATGCTGATTTGAACATATACAAGAAAGATTTTAGTAAGCTATGGAAAACTACATTGAAGTTGACATTCTGCAAGCCATGAGAAATTGCCCGTATTTGCCAATTTTACCCCACCAACATGACATCTAAGCCGTGAATAACTACATGCTTATGCTGATTTGACCACACAAATTCGATATCTTTAAGCTACGGACAGGTGCGACTATGTGCTGATTTGACCACACATAGATGACATCTACAAGCAATGGATAACTGCCTTATTTGGCCAGTTGACCACACATAATTGGCATGTGAAAGCCATGGATAACTACGTGTTTATGCCGATGTGACAACACAAATTTGACATCTTAAAGCCACTGATAACTGCTAATATATGCCGAGTTGACCACACAAAGATGACATCTATAAGCAACGGATAACTGCCAGTATTTGCCCATATGACCACATAAAACTGATATGCCTCAGCCATGGACAACCTTGGTGCATATGCCGATTTGACAACATAAAGATGACATCTATGAGCCACTGATAACTGCGTGTATTTGCCAATTTGACCACACAAAACCGACATGTGTAAGCCATGGACAACTTCGATGCACATGCTGATTTGAGCACACAAGGATGACATCTATGAGATTTCTTGACCGCATGGCTGTGTCTACACAAGAATGGGTTGGCGTCTAAGAGCTTCCGTGATAGTGTTTATTTGTTGTTTGGACTTGGGAGTATAGCTCTCCCTTGATAAACCTTTCAATATCAGTTTATATTTTTGTTCGTGTTTGGGATAACAGGTTTAAAATGACTTACCGTGATGAGATAATCTACAAACCCAACTCGATAACGTTTATATTAATTCGTCATGGTTCGCAGTTTTAAACCTGTATTACCAAAAAACAAACAGTGATATAAACTATTAAAAGAAAGGTTCATCAAGTTAGATTTATACATAATGTCCTCTGATTATCACAGAAGTTGAGGTAAAAGCTTACATAAATGCACTCCATTTACATTTATAATATCTAATGAGGTAAATGCATCTGTACTCATTAGCGTTTAGATGTGTGAGTTTGCTTGTTATGAAACGCATGAAAATGCATGACAGTACAAGTTACGAAATGCTAACCAGGCTTGCAACACGCGAAAAGGGGCATTCGGACATTTGCGTAAAGTGTCGTCTCGGATCAGCCTGCGCAGTCCGCGCAGGCTGAATCCGAGACGGCACTTTACGACTACATTAGATTTTGTGCAACAGTAGACTTGCGCAAAACAGAAAATTTCATAAGAACGAGAAGTGTCGTCTCGGATTAGCCTGCGCGGAATGCGCAGGTTGATCCGAGTGAACACTTTACGCAAATGTCCGAATTCTTTTTTCACGTGTTGCAGGCCAACCAATAAACCCTTTATCAAAACCACCGTGATCTAACTTGTTTGTTTTCTAGTTTAACCCCATTTCAACTGCGTAGGTCACATCATGGCGGTCAGTGCACCTATGCGTGTGTTTTCTGGCTTTTCTCACACCAGGACTGATACAACTTTCTTACCAAGTCACTGACTGTTTTTTCTCAAATGCATCAGAGGTGAGAGGCGATAAATCGCCTGAAAGAAAGTTTGCCTCAATCGGGTATCGAACACGCAACCACCAGGTCACGAGTCAGATACGCTAACCAGTAACCAGTGAGGTCACGAGTCAGATACGCTAACCAGTAACCACTGAGGTCACGAGTCAGATACGCTAACCAGTAACCACTGAGGTCACGAGTCAGATACGCTAACCAGTAACCACTGAGCTATTCGACTGGGCCCGTGATTTAATAACTCTAAAGAAAAAGGTTTTCGAAAACAATGTGGTAAACCAGCATTTTCTCATTTACCCACAATGTTTTCTGCTCTTTCAGGGCCGAGCCCCTGTAGCGCAGTCGGTAGCGGTAGGGGAGGGGGGGGAGGGTAGCTGTTGCGACAGGATTCATTTCTCTCTCACTGCTGATCATTGTTTCGATGATTGTTATGAAGGAAAGCAGCCAAGGGTTGGAAAGAATATTGTGCAGAGTACTGGTTAAAGAAACTCCAGGCAAGCATGGATAGGTGCGCTGGCCGCCGCGATATAAATGAAACAAACTCTTTCAGAGACATAAATCACATAATTTGAGTCACGTGTATTTGTACATTGAATATACTTTCGATTTGGACAAATCTAATAATTAGAAAGGAATCTGGATGAGGCTGTTTTTTTTTTTTGCAGACGACTTTAAAACGTAACCAAAATGATTGATTGTATGGTGTTTAACACCGTTTTCAACATTATTTCAGTTAAATTGTGGCGGCCAGTGTACCTATCCATGCTTTCCTGGACTTTCTCGACCAGTACTCCGAACAATATTCTTTCCAAGCCACTGGCTGCTTTCTAACATAACCATCGTCGAAACAATGGTCAGCGGCGAAAGAGGAATGAATCCTGTCACAGTGACTTTCGTCAGTCCTCGAAAAGAAATTTGCCAAGCCGGGGATCGAACCAGCGACCCCCTGTTCTCAAGTTCTGAACGCTATCGACTGCGCTATCGGGGCTTGGCTTTTTTTACCAAAACGAAGACGGCCTTTTCAGTCCTACAGCTGGCCAGTTTTGAGCATTATTGTGGCAAAAGGGGAAATTGCTCGTAACAAACAACTTATTTGCGACCGCAGGTGTTCACGTCTTTCTGTATGAAACCAACATTTGTTTTTGTTTTCCTTATTTCATAAGGATGTTTAAAGTTTTCTCATATAAACTGTTTGACCTTTAGCAGTACATTTCCGGGTTTTACGAACCTGAGGAAGAAAGCTATGGAAACATGTAAGAAAAAGAGCAAATGCTAGTGACTAGCATTTTCTTCTTTTCCAACAATGTTTTCTACCCTTTCAAAGCAAAAGTCTCATCATTTGAGCCAGATTCATCTTATTGTCTTAACAATGCTTCCAATCTGGACGAATTGAACATTTTGTTGTGTAGTAAAGGGTTACCGACCCCAAAGCTGCTAAGCGCGACTCCATGACCATTTTGCGGACAGTGTAGATCAAGATCAGACTGCACAGAACGTGCAGTCTGATCTTGGATCTACACTGTCCGAAAAAGCAGACTTTTTTTCTCTCTCTCCAAAATTACCTTTGATAGAGCAAGAGTTTGGTGTTTAATATCGGCTTGAAATTTTCATTTCATAAATTTTATTTAGCAGGTTAAGGGTAAAATCCAAAGTACAAAAGGGACAAAATGCTGGTAACCAACATTTTCTCCTTTTACACAATATTTCTTTCGGTGGTATTTCGGTGTTTCGGTGGTATTTCGGCGATTCGTCGGACCGTTCTACGAAACCCAATAATTTAAGCAATATCAAATTTGTCGTCTGCAAAAACTTTCAATATGAAAGAATCTAAACTTTCGTCGTTTGGTAGAGATTTAGTTTATTACTCATGTTTTAGGAGGAAAAAGACGAAATCCCATCATTCCAGTTATAACATTTGTCTTCTGCAAATACACTGCATAAAAAAAAAATCAAGGAACACATGTCCTCGATTTTGATCACAAGATAATTCTTTTCGTACAAACCAATGCAAATAATTTTCTGCTCGTAAGTTCATCCAGTCCTAACACTATAAAATCTTAGAACAGGCAAACGATTTGGTTTGCAAAAAAGATGTATAGGCTATTCCTGTAAAAGCCGTCTGTTTGATATGCCACACAGGCTTTTAAGCGAAACGGAGGTGTCATTTTTTATTCTGGTTTTCTTCTTTCATATGATTTGACAAAAATATCAACAAAAGATTGCAAAATTGGAAAAACATGATTTGTTTAACAAAAGAACACGATAAATAAATTTCTTGATTTTCTTTTTCCTGGCTTATCAGCATTTTAAACCAAACAAACAAGAAAAGTATTGAGACATTTTGTCTGGTAAGAATTTAAGTTGATGGTTTTCAGAGCACAAAGACTGAGTGGTTAGCAAATTGAAAGATTTGAATTTTGGTATTTGTGTGTTCTTTTAATTCTTTTGAGCAGTTGTACCTTTATTAAAGAATCTACAGTTTTTGTCGTGAGGTAAAGAGTCGGTTGATGTTAGTCATGAATTCATACTAATGGCCTGCAACACGCGAAAAGGGACATCCGGACATTAGCGTAAAGTGTCATCCCGGATCAGCCTGCACAGTCCGCGCAGGCTAATCCCGAAACACTTTCCGTTCTTATGTAATTTTCTCTTTCGTGCAAGTCTACCTTAGTAAAAAATTGAATGTAGTCGTAAAGTGTCGTCTCGGATCAGTTTGCGCGGACCTCGCAGGCTGATCCAAGACGACATTTTACGCAAATGTCCGAATGCCCCTTTTCGCGTGTTGCAGGCCAGTCCTTACAAGGAAGTTTTCCTTTATCGGCGGCACTTTTCAAGAAGTTGTAAGTTTACGTCGAAAAACATTCCTGGTCCAAACCCTTTACCACACAATCCCGTGTTTTACCGACCCTGATGGAGAAGACATTGGAAAACATTGTGCGAAAAGAAGAAAATGCTAGTAAACTAGCATTTTCCTCTTTTCCCACAATGTTTTCTACCCTTTTCAAAGACAACCCCTATCAATTGAGCCAAGTTTGACATTTTTTGTCTGCAAATGTTTTGGTTTCTGATAAATCTAATATTTTAATGTCTGGTAAAGGGCTTACCCTTTATCACAAATTCCCGACGGTTTTACTGACCCTGGGGAAAAGCCTTTAAACACATTGTAGGAAAAGGAAAAGATGCTGATAAGCCAGCTCTTTCTTCTTTTCCCACAATGTTTTCTAACCCTTTACCAAGACAAATCCTTTCAAGTGAGCCACAGTTCTTTTTTTTTCTACTGCAAATGCTTTGATTTCGGATAAGTGTAATGTTTTAATGTGTGGTAAAGGGTTAACCCTTTAGCATGCCATTCCGTGTTTTACCGACCCTGATAGACAGACTTTGTAAAACATTGTGGGAAAAGGAGAAAATGCTGGTAAATCAGTAATCTCTTCTTTTCTCAAGATGTTTTCTATCCTTTCAAAGACAAGCCTATCAAATGACCCACGTTTGGTTTTTTGTTTGTTTGCAAATGCTGGTTTCGGATAAGCGTAATATTTCTTATGTCTGATAACCACACAATCCCTGGCTTTTAAGACCATGGGGTAAAATCCTTTTGAAAACATTGTGCGAAAAGGAGAAAATGCTGGTGAACCAGCATTTTCTTCTTTTCCCAAAATGTTTTCTATCCTTTACAAAAAAACAAGCCTTATCAATTGAACCACATTTGCATTGTTTTTTTGCAAATACTTTGGTTTTGGATAAATCTAAAAAAATAAATGAGCCATGCTCTGTGAAAAGGGGGCTTAATGCATCTGCGAAAAGTATCGACTCAGGTCAGTCTGCGCACTCCGCGCAGGCTGACCTGGGCCGAAACTTTTCGCTATTGGTCAATTTTCTGTTTGTCAAAGGACCAATCTACCTCATGATTAAGTCGGTTATTAAAAAAAAATAGCTCCTATGGATCCTTAATTATGTGATGACTTGGGCTAGTATCGTGTATAACGGAGATGCATTAAGCTCCCTTTTGCCAGAGCACGGCTCATATTTAAGGTAAAGGGCTAGGAGGGGAAAAAAAGAGCCATGATTTGACAAAAGAGGGTTTAGTACATCTTCAAGATGCATTATACAAAACAAAACATCACATAATTATGGATCCTTAAAATCGATTTCGTCCAAAAACCGACTGAATCATGAGGTTGACTGGTCCATTGACCATTGACCATAACCAAAAACTTTCGACCCATGTCAACCTGCGCGGACCGCGTTCTGTGCAGTCTAATCTTGATCTTCGTCGTCCGCAATTGCATAAGAATATAGCACAGTTTGTGCATGTTAACTGTGTAACGATATTGAAAGGCTTTAAGTGGCTGAGATACTTAACAAATGATAACAGTTCTGATTAAAGTTCTGATTAATTGTTAAAGTTCTATTTGTTTTGTAAAGTTTCTCATTTTTTCCAATTATTACTTTATTTTAGCGGCTATGACGCCTTCTGCAGCTTACTGAATTTTATAAACATTGTTGCAAAAAGAAAAATCACAACACTGCACGTGCCCCAATGCTGTCTTGCCTCTGTCTATTTCCAGACTGATCATCGTTATACATGTATCTATTCTCTTGTACACAAAGACACCAAACTTGTCGAGGTCGAACTTTAGAAGTATGCTTATAAAGTTTCTAATTTGTTATTTAGTCTAAACATCATTTCAAAATCATATGTTGCTGCAATATAAAAGGAACGTAAGTTCAAAGGCTCGGAGAGAGACAGAGACATAAACAGTAGGATATCAAAGTTCAAGCCAGAGCAGCATCGATGATACCACTACCAATTTAACTTTTCACCAGGCGACAAAATTTGAGGATATTTCATATTGACAGCAATTGCAGAGCTTGAAAGGAAAGAGAACTTTGTTGGAAAATGACAAAATGTTGGTTACAGTGTTTTAAAAAGTTTTCTTCCGAAGTGTTATTAGAAAACAGCCTTGAATGGTGAAGAATTAATCCTTAGGTGTATAAATAGAGGAGAGTAAACTGGTTGTGTGTGATATTTAAAATCTGTCACTAGAATGCGGTGTGATGCGGTTGAAAAAACGAGTCCGAAGGACGAGTATTTTAACCGGTTCAAACCCCATTCGAGTGACAGATTTTTAATATCACACACAACCAGTTAATTATTATATTTATTATATTCCTAATTCACCCCTTTTTATTCTAATGGTGATCAAGAATGGTACAATAGGAGCAATATACGTAAAAAGTAGTTCCGGCACACATTCTAAAACTATATCGTCACTAGTGATGATACCATATTTATCATCACTATTGGAGATATTCACTGTGAAATCTCAGTAATTCGCTGATAAGAATATAATAAATAAAGTTAATCAGTTCTGGTTAAAATACCTCGGACAACAATAGACAGTATACATGTATATCAAGTTTCATATTACACGTTCTGTGCAGCATTATCTTCATCTACGCTGTACGGGAAAAAATCTTAAACGATGTCCCCAGCGTGACAACCATTTGAACTACAACTCATTACTAAACGACACAATTTTTGACTTGTTCAAATCCAGAAGTACAAAGCCTATATTTTCAGACGAAATAGCAAGTATGGTTCAAGTTGTGAAATTTGTCTCTAGAAGAGTAGAAAACATGGATGGAAAAGAAGAAAATGCTGGGTACCAGCATTTTCTTCTTTTTCAACCATGTTTTCAAAAAGCCTTTTTCCGTAAGGTCATTAAAACTCGTGATTGTGAGGTAAAAAGTAAAATTCTTTGCCTGGATTCCACGACCTTAAATAAATGTACCTGATTCGTCCTGTGTTGAAAAGTTATCTCAAGGGGGGAACAGATTGGGAGCAAAGTTCTGTTACTTTGACTTGATTCTATCAATCGCGTCGCACATAAGACGTAACTAAGTAAAAATGGACAACTGATTAATTGGTTGATTGGTGTTTAACACCGTTTTCAATGTTATTTCAGTTATATCGCGGCCGTAGTGCCCCCATCCATGCTTTCCTGGAGTTTCTTTTACTAGTACTCCGCACAAGATTCTTTCCAAGCCACTGGCTGCTTTCCCACATCACCATCGTCGAAACAACGGTCAGCGGTGAGACAAATGGACAGCTGAAAATTATTATTTGTCCTTAACCCTTATCCTGCTAAATAAGTGAAATGAAACTTTTAAGCCGATAATAAAAGCGCAAATTTTGCTATTTCAAAGGCATTTTTTTGTGGGGGGGAATATGTCCCAATCGGAGAGTGTAGATCAAAGATCAGACTGCACGTTCTGTGCAGTCTGATCTTAATCTACACTGTCCGCAAAAGGACAATGAGTCGTGCTTGGCAGCCTAAGGGTTAAAAAAAATACCTACTGCAAAAAACATTGCACGAGCTTTCGTCGAAGTAATTTTGACATCTATTACATATCAATATCAGGCTGTTAATAAAAAACAGAGGTATATTAGTTTTCATAGCTGAGATCGTTGTAAGCTATAACTATAATTATCAACATGTGAAGACATTTATTGTTAAATGAATGATTTATGCTTAGGGTAAGTCTTGTGTGTTATAAAGAATCGTTAGATTTCGACCTACAAATGGTAAGGAACTGTGTCTTTTTACTAAAGAATACGTGTGGTTTGATATACGGACGATTTTTACTTGAAATTCTTTTTCTGTGCAAAGTTCTTATGTTTCAAGATGGTCACAATCTTCCACAAAAATTGCACGTCACTATTTTGAACTTGTCAGCTACATAAAAACACATTTCTAGAACAAATTAATTAATAAAGCCTGTTGGAAACATTTCCTACAAAAGAAATACGAAATTACCATCTCAGAAAGTCATAATTTTGTATTTAATTTGTATTTGTAATATTTAAGAGAGTAAAAATTCTGATTATGGTCAAAATGAGACAGCAAAACGACTTTTATACACAAAACGAGGTTAAATTGCCACTGGTTCTTGGAAAGGTTTAAGCGCTTTTTCGACCGAAGAACTGGTATAACAAGATGCATGTCAAACTATTTTTCACAGAAACACCACCAGGTCATTGTATAAATGAAGGCCAAAAATCGAATATACTAGTAAAATTTGGTGTTTTACTATCGAATTGAAAATTTCATTTTAGTTATTTAGCAGGATATGGGTTAAACTTTGTTGGACAGCCATAGAGAGATCTACCACAGGAAATATGTTTCTGGATTTGGCACGGCTTGCTTTCATTTTCAAATGATTTTGCTATTGTTTTGAATCTTGAATTTTCATTTTGAAGTTGTGACTAAGAAAATAAAATAAGTAAAAAAAAACAAACAGTGGATGTAATACAAATTCGACGATGACAGTCCTCCATATAGAAAGTGGAAAACGACATATTCAAAGCTGGAACTCCTTCATTTACATGTCTGTAATCTTTTATCCGTTACAAAAAACTTTCAACTTTCGCTACTTTTCCCACGAAAAAAAATCTAAATGCTTAACTTAATTGAAACAAAAGTACGGAAAATGCGCGGCAACAACATTGACATAGCGGGCACAGTAAGGCGAGGCTCAACTGATAGGTCGAAAGGTAAAGAAAGCTGGACGTGTTCACTTGACAAGGAAAAAGAGTTTTGTTTTCATGAAAACTTTTTACTAAGTTTTAAAGATAGTTTAGACCCAAAAAATGTAACCAGCACTCAGATATTGCAATAACAAACGTTTTTTTAAGCGTATAGACCGCCGATATGACAGTATCAGGTAAATTTCCTGGTTGCAATGAAAAAGGAGATGCAAATCAGTATATTAAATATGTGCAAACATGTGCGCACATTTTTGCTGTAATTTAGAACATAGAATATTCAAATGTGCATAGTTTTCTGTCAAGACAACGGCAGAGTAAAAATCCTACAATAAAAACACGGTGAACAAAAGAAAATATTCCTTTGACGTTTGCAGTAACCAGAATGTCAATGAAGTCTTTTTTAATCATAAATTGTTCCTTGAACTATAACTTATAAGGTTCCACGTATTTCTTTTGGAATGTTCAACAGAGCTCCAGATAGACGGAGTGATTTTGATTTCAAAATTGAAAATATAAAGTATTCTCCACTAAACCCTATGTTGTGGGTACTTATTAGAATCGTCTCATCGAGACGATTCTAATAAGTACCCACAACATAGGGTTTTACAGAGAAATAATGGATTTAGAATACCATCTATCCCTCTTATCTGGAGCTCTGTTCAACATTCAAATTCATGACATGACGTTCAAAGTTAGAGACATGTTCCACAATAATAAAGCGTAAATAAATGAGCTGTGCTCTGGCAAAAGAGGGCTTAATGCGTATTCGCGATGCGAAATACTATGCAAGTCATCATGTAACTATAAATCCATGATGGCCACTTTTTTTTAAACAACACATTTAATAATGAGGAAGACTGGTCGTTGGACATACAGAAAATTGACCAATAGCGAATAGTTTCAGCCCAGGTCAGCCTACGCGGACTGCGCAGGCTGGACCAGAGTCGATACTTTTCGCAGATGCATTAAGCCCCCTTTTCACAGAACATGACTCCAATGTAAATATATATATATGAGTTATGATCTGTGAAAAGCGGGTTTAATGTATCTGCACAATAAAAGTATCGACCCTTATCCGAGTAAACTTTTTGCTCTTGGTCAATTTTCTCCAATTCAAAGGACCAGTCTACCTCATGTTTCAGTCGGTTGTTTACACAAAATGGATTAGATGGATCCAAAATTGCACCTTACTTGGTATAATACACCATTTGGATGCATTAACCCATCTTTTCCGAGAGCATCGTTCATACGAGCCACGCTGTGGCAAAAGGGGGCTTAATGCATCTCCGTGATGCATAATACCACGCAAGTCATCACATAATTACGGATCCATAAAATCCATTTTGTCTAACACTCGACTGGTATCTGGAGGCAGAATGGTCCTTTGATATGCAGAAAATTGACCTATAGCAAAAAGTTTCAACCCATGTCAGCCTGCGCGGACTGCGCAGGCTGACATGGGTTGAAACTTTTTGCAGATGTATTAAGCCCCCTTTTCTTAGAGCATGGTTCATATGCATGTGCTCTGCAACTTTTTTGGATTTTTGTCTTTAGTTTTCCTTAAAGGCTCAGTAAAGTCCAAAATATCAAAGCAGGTGTCATAAAACATTTAAATTTAAATCATACTAAAGTATGGAAAATATTGTGGAAATGACAGTCTTTTTTTGTGTGGTCGGCCATATGTTTGTCGCTGGCAGAAAAAAAGAAATCTTAAATTAGGCAAAAAGTAAAAAAAAGATACAGCTACCTGGCAGGTTGTAACCTAGTTTTGAAATTAATTTCTCTGTCAGCGACTAACACTTGGACCAACAGTACAGTGACATGTTGTCATCTTCACAATAATTTCCATACTTTTGAATGGTACGATATAAATTCAAGTGCATTTAAACTCCCGCTTTGTTTACATTTGGCCTTTATTGTTACTTTAAATATAAAATTTTCTTTTGACGTACCGGGTAGCGACAGGGAACAAAAGTTCTCCTGGGAAAAAATGTTAACCCTAAAAGAAAAGAATTTGATTCGTTTGAGCCGTGTTCTGGCATAACGGAATTTTAGGCATCTCCGTGACTCATTAGACAAAATTTAATGCATCTCCATTACCCATAATATCAAGCATGCTATCGCATAATTAAGAAACAAAGAAAATTCATTCAATCATGAGGTAAACTGGTTCTTTCAGCTGGAGAAAATTGACCGATGGCAAAAAGTTTCGCCCAAGTCAGCCTACGCTGACTGCTCAGGCTCACCTTGGTCGATGGTTTTTGCATATGCATTTAATCGCCTTTTCACAAAACATGACTTAGAGCCATACTCTGTGAAAAGGGGGCTTAATGCATCTGCAAAAAGTTTAGACCCAGGTCAGCCTGCGCAGTCCGCGCAGGCTGACCTGAGCCGAAACTTTCGCTTTTGGTAAATTTTCTGTATATCCAAGGACCAGTCTACCTCATGATTAAGTCGGTTGTTTTAAAAAAAAAAGTGGCTATTATGGATCCATAATTATGTGATGAATTGTTTGATAGCATGTATTATGGAGATGCATTAAGCCCCTTTTTGCCAGTGCATGACTCAAATGTAATCATTTCTAAATACCTGGACCCCGTTTTATTAAGGTAGTTAAGAACAAAATTTGCGTAAAAATATTACGTAACTATAGTATAGTGGTATTAATCTGCTACGAGATACGAGATAACTATCATGATTATTTTAGAAAACTATTGCGATAAATCAAAGTTTCCTGGAAATTTTATCTTTTCATTTTATCTAGATAAAATTTCCAGGAAACTTTGATTTATTGCAGTAGTTTTCTAAAATAATCATGATAGTTATCATATATCTCGTGGCAGATTAATGCCACTATACTATATAGCTACGTAAAACTTACGCAATTTTTGCTCGTAACTACCTTAGTAAAACGGGGCCCAGCTGGTGTCTTTAAAGATACATCTTCACTCGTTTTCATCCAGATTTTTAACCGTTTTCTTTTTTTTAAGAAACTATAATCACTCTTGTATCTTCATGCCAAATATTGACCCTGATGGTTGCAAGGTTGCACAGATTGCAGCAGATAGAAATTGCATTTCATTTTATTTCGGCTAGCCATAGACATAACAACCACAGTTTCCGGTTTAAATCGAAGACAAATCCCTGCAGTTTCTTTACCCCATACACCTTATATTGATTTCTTATCTACGTTTACACAGATGACTAGATTAACGTTACAACACCGTCAACTTTTAACAGCGTTTGTTTACTCTCTGGCTGTAGAGATGTCTCTTTAAACAGATATCACTGATCATATTGTGACATGATAGATAAACTTTTTCAAAGTCGATATGTGTTTCATACTGTGATTCAAAAGTAAGATTTTTACCTCAGAAATAAACTTTCCTTGAGAGAAAAAAAAACTTGTTTCTGTTACACGGCTAAAATTTTGTTGAAAACAAGTCTCATTAAACTCTGGTGTTAAGCTGTTGACCAGTGTTCATGTGATCAACTATGGTTTGTGTTTTTTGGACCTGTGCTGGTTGATTGATTGATTGTATCGTGTTTAACGCCGTTTACAACATTATTTAAGTTATATCGCGGCGGCCAGTGCACCTATCCATGCTTTCATGGACTTTCTTTTACCACTACTCCGCAAAATATTCTTTCTAAGCAATCGGCTGCTTTCCCACATAATCATCGTCGAAACAATGATCAGCGGTGACAGAGGAACGAATGCTGTTGTAATGACTATCATCAGTCCCCAGAAAGAAATTGGCTGAATCGGGGATTAAACCAGCAATCCCCTGTTCTAGTCCTGTTCGCTATCGACTGTGCTGGACAGAATAGAAAGACTGTATTTCCAACTCAAATAATCTGCTGGACACAAAACATCGAGCAATAGTTATCAATAACAGCAAATCTTGTCTTCAGCTCAAAAAAACAAAACCAAAAAAGAAATGCCTGGAGGGGCCCGCAGAATAAACAAGTCTACATTTTTGACCAACCACAAATTACTATATATTCATTTTATCAATTATAGCCAATACCAAGAAGTAGGTCAAAAACCAACGCATTCAGCTACGCCGAAAGAAAAAATTTTGAGTGTGTAGCTGAAAACGTTTCATCGACGTTTCCAGCATCATGTATGCCAGTCCTCTTCTTAGATGTGCCGAGCCCCGGTAGCGCAGTCGGTAGCGTACAGGACTCAAGAACAGGGCGTCGATGGTTCGATCTCCGGCTCGGCCAATTTCTTTCCGAGGATTGATTGTAACATTGCGACAGGATTCATTCCTCTCTCACCGCTGATCATTATTTCGACGATAGTTATGAGGGAAAGCAGCGAGTGGCTTTGAAAGAATATTGTGCGGAGTACTGGTAAAAGAAATTCCGGAAAAGCATGGATAGGTGCACTGACCGCCGTGACATAACTGAAATAAATGTTGAAAACGGTGTCAAACACCATACAATCAATCACTCCTCTTAGATGTGTTCTTCATGCCTGTCTACGTTCCTTTTCCATCGACAGGCAAAGTCATTACAACGTACTAAGTATACTCTTAGTCTCTTGACCCTAATCCGGCTATAAAAGTGAAATGAAACGTTTAAACCGATAGTACAAACCCAAATTTTGCTATTTCAAACATAGATTTTGGGGAAATTATGTCCTTATCGGACAGTGTAGATCAAAGATCAGACTGCACGTTCTGTGCAGTCTGATCTTGATCTACACTGTCCGCAAAAGGTCAGTGAGTCGCACATAGCAGTTTAAGGGTTAAAATTTCAAATTAAATTGGTTTTTTTATACACATGTATATGTGTGCCTGTGTTTGTGTGGTCCGTGACATGCTCTGCTCAGATGACAAGGGGTATTGATACTTTAAAGTCACATACTGCAAGAAGAAACACAGTAATCGGTCTTTTATTTGGCTGTCATTTATTGTCGGATTGCTTTATTCTTATATTTTTTTCGTCAGTAGGATTCAAAAAAAAAAAAATAATCAAAATGTTAAATTTATAGAATAGATACCGGAATACATATGAAGTGTCCTACCAAGGGAGAGATTCTGGGACAACTGTCCCACTGCATTGGAAAATTGTCCTTTCATTAAGCACACAAGTGGGACCTTTCCCTTTTAACCCTTTACCATACGACCAATTTTAGACCTGTCCGAATTGAAAGCATTTGCAGAGGACAGTTTCAATGTGGATCATATGAAATGAATTTTCTTTGATAGGGTAGAAAACATTGTGGGAAAAGGAGAAAATGCTGGTTACCAGCATTTTCTCCTTTTCCCACAATGTTTTCAAAAGCCTTCTCTATCAGGGGTGTCAAAAGTCGTCATTGTGTGGTAAAGGGTTAAACTCGTTTGAAAAGTATCCTTGAGTTATTTTGTCTCACTAAATTTAGAAAGTGTCCCCTATTTCCCTCTCTGACTGATTGATTGATTGATTGATTGATTGATTGACTGAATTGTGTTGTACGCCGCTTTATGTTACGTTACGTTATTTCAGTCATATTACGGCGACAGCCAACATACTCGTATTCACGTATATCCTAGGTTTCATCAGTACTAGGCTAGAGCTCTGAAGTGTCTTGCCCAAAGACACTCCCACGAACAGCTCAGTGGATTCAGTGAGGCTCGAACCCGGGGCCTCCAGGTCACGAGTCCTTACTTTTATGACTGAGCCACGCAGGACCCCTCCCCTCTCTTCACAATGCTCGGCAGTACCCTACATATGTTACTTTAATCCATGGCATACTTAACTCTTTACCAAACAAGAACATTTTTGGACTAAACCATACTGAAAGCAGTTGCAGATGACAAAATGACTGTGGCTCAAATGATGCTTTTTATCTTCGATGGGGTAGAAAACATTGTGGGAAAAGGAGAAAATGCTGGTTACCAGCATTTTCTCCTTTTCCCACAATGGTTTCAAAAGGCTTCTTCCTCGGGAGTCGTAAAAACTTGTGATTGTTTGGTAAAGGGTTAAAGTAACTAAGTCATGCTCTGTGAAAAGGGGGTCTAATGCATCTGCAAAAAGTATCGACCCATGTCAGCCTGCGCAGTCCGCGCAGGCTGACATGGGTCGAAACTCTTTGCTTTTTTATGTAAATTTTCTACATATCCAAGGGCCATTCGACCTAATAATTAAGTCTGTTGTTACACAAACTGGATTCTATGGATCCGTAATTTTGTGATAATTTGCTCGGTATAATGCATCATGGAGATGCAATGAAACTCCCTTTTTTCAAGGCGCAGCTTAAACATTATCAAACAAAAAAGATCAATCATGCAGGCTGTTACATTTACAGGCTGCATACATTTGTTGGATCGTATCAATATTCCGCTCTATTGTAAGAGAGCGTTAAGGAAATTAGAGAAAAAAGAACAAGCTAATCACGTTGTAAACTGTTTAACATAGTCCGAGCCTTTCAGAGGAAATAAATTTAAATGATAGTAAAAATAGAGGTTATTTGTTTCTTTCGGTGAAAGATCGAAATTTATTTCATCGACTGTCCATCA
Source organism: Hippopus hippopus (assembly GCA_946811185.2). Taxonomy (NCBI): domain Eukaryota; kingdom Metazoa; phylum Mollusca; class Bivalvia; order Cardiida; family Cardiidae; genus Hippopus; species Hippopus hippopus. The sequence goes on along the minus strand of OX328108.1, from coordinate 2,554,900 downwards.
TCGGTAATATTTTCACGAGTGGCGCAAGCCGCGCCACTCGTGAAAATATTACCGATGATGTTCACTCGATGAAATAAATTTCGATCTTTCACTGAAACCCCCCCCCCCCAAAATATTCTATTTATTCCATGCTTCAAACCCTTTTTTGTTGGGACTTTCATCAAAATCCAGTATAGTTGTACTCCCGCGAACATAAGAGAGCATTGCAATATTACGTAAAGCTCGATAGATGTAGGGTAAATGCGCGTAAATTACGTCATAATTCTGTCTGGTTGAATGGCACGCACAGTTTTGTAATGATTTTTCTTCCAGCAACTGGAACTTTGACACACTGTACTGTGACACATTGTCAAACTCATAATATCATCTTTACATTTAAAAGGTATGAATAAAACTTGTCTGCACTTTGACCCCCCGAATTGTTTACTTTTGGCTGCTAGTATGCCTTTAAGTTCCAGAGATTTACGTTATTTGGTTAACACACAATATATGTACAAGTACACGAAAAATCCTACTGATGGAAGACAAATCTTGACAACTTGACAATGGTAAAACAAAGAAGACATCAGACATAACGAGTTTTACACGTGTACTACTATTTATTTAATAGTGCAAATTTATTATTTTGAAATTTGTTTTCATCATTACATTGTTATAGAAAAGTTATTTTATAGCCTATAATTTTTCATGACCCGTCTTCACCAACCATTTTAGAGTGAACTTTTTGTCTCATTCTAGAAAGTAATGCACTTTTTGACAAAAAAAAAAACTATTTGGTTTTTACCAAAAATGGTTTAGCCAAACAAAGGGTGTGTTAACTTTCAAATCTAGAAAATTCTTGAGCAATAGTCTAAGTGTCGTATTAAGAACGGTTGGTGATTATGAACCTAGAATACAAAGAAGACAAGAAATGTTCACATGAAGCATACAGGATATTTTTTTTGTAACAGATCGAAATACATTTCATTCGATGAAATAAATTTCCATTTTTCACCGAAAAAAAAAAAAATCTTTTCATTTCATGTTTCTAAGCCCCTTTTTCATTGGGATTTTCGTCGAAATCCAGTACAGTTGTTTTCGGTAATTCCCCGTGGCGTACCCCATCTATATAAGAACGCATTACAATATTACGAAAAGTGTGAGTAATGTAGGGTAAATGCGCGTAAATTACGTCATTTTTTCCTTTGGTTGAATGGTACGCGCTGGTTATCCGGGTAAATAGTGCACAGTAACTAATGTTTCCGCCTTCAATTGAAGAGTTAGAAAGTATGACATTGGTACTTTTCACCGGTCGTAGTCATGAAATACCAAACCATAATCCACCACTATTTCTCGATAAACTACCGAAAAGCATGAAATAAATACCAGTAGCCGTATTTCCATACAAAATGATGATGGTCTTTCAATTTTGGCGACTGCCTGTTTGAATTTTGTGATTCAACAACACCTCGGTCCTATCAAAATGTCTTCGTTTATCTAAATGCAGAAGAGTAATAGTGATCATATATTTTAGAGTAAAGTGATACCTCTTTATACTTTGTAAATCAGCCCTTTAAAAAAATGTATAGTGGGCAATTATTTCAATGAAATTACGTAAGTTTTCGAAACTTTTCTTAGATAAGAGTTTTCTTCTTTTTTTTTTGTTGAGAGTGATATATACAAAAAGATCACGTGCTATATGTATACATGTATTGGTATCGTATTTCAATATCGAGAAGACAGGTTGTGAGCGAAAAATTAAAATTATGCAGAGAAAAAAGACTACTGGTAGAGTTTGTGCCTTAATAAAAGAAAATGAAAATTTTTACTTTCACTTAAAGTATCATCCTACTATTCTTTTAAACCAATCAAAAGTCTCTCAAAGTAATCCGTAAGTGTCCTCGACACAGTGATGAACAGAAAAAAAAAAAGACCAAATACATGTGATTTATTTTCCGGTACGAAAAGAGTGGTTCTTTTTCTTTTATTAATCAAACGCTACAAAATTACATAACACTACATTTTCACATCATAAGATGCATCTGTTTTCGAATTCAGTAACAAAAAGATAATAAATTTGATACATCCATTTTCCTTTACGCAGCAGTCATGAAAGAAGAGACGGTATGCACGAGTTGAGTTGTGTAAGACACGGTAAATGCATTATAGTGAGTCACTTACCATGTAGACCTCAAAAATTTTATCACAGTTGGTAGTGTTTGGTCGTAGTGTTCAAATCCGGAGGCGATAAATCAAACTATGCAATATTTTTTTTATCATGACTTTTAGAGTGCAATAATCACAACAACTATAATGTACATGGTGGTAAAAGCTTATAAACACATATTAAACTGAAAAAGAAAAACATTAAACTAATCTAAAAACAAAGTTTCTTTGTCCATGATTTATTTGACAAAAATGTTTAGCAAATAAATACTGAACGATTTTTTTTTTAATTGATGATAATATGCCAATTTTAAAACTCTCCATTGAAATTTCAATGATTTCGATCAAAATACAGAGAAGCGACCTGAAGGAAAGCTTCAAGGTAAAGGCTCGTTTGCTATGTATGTTACTGTTAGATATAAATTTATTGAGCTCCAGATGAGAGGGGGCGATGGTATTCAAAATCCATTATTTCTTTCCCAAACCCTTTGTTATGGGTACTCATTAGAATCGTCTCGATGATACGATTCTAATGAGTACCCATAACTAAGGGTTTTGAAGAGAATAATTAATGTTTTCAGTATTGAAAATCAAAATCTCTGACTGGAGCTCTGTAAATATGTCTACCGATGATCGCATGGGTAAAAAAAAAACGAAACACAAAACATGAAATAGTGTTTAATGTTTTCAAACGAAAGACTCTAAGTGGGCATATGAATACGCAAACAAGTCTAAAAGACAGAAAATACTGTGGGGAAAATGGGAAAAAAAATGCAGGTAAACCAGCATAATCTCCTTTATTTACGTTTCCTGCTTTTTCAATTCCTTCATTCGGGCCACATTAATTTTGTAGTATACAAATCCTTTTGATTAGAGCAAGTCTAACGACACTGCACGCCGACCCGGCATGCATACTAAAGATTGGAAGATAAACGGTATCAATTATAAATCTCTCTCTCTCTCTCTCTACAATTTTACCTCTTTCTTCCACTCAATTTTTCAACCCTTTACTATAATAGTACTGGATAAATTTGGCAAATCACGAATACGATTGTTCTTTGTACTTTTCCGTTTGTATTTCTGAAATTTTCTCGTACCCCCTTTTTTTCTGTTTACTGAAACAAAACGTTACTTACGTTTCCCTTATGTTTGTAAATTGTAACAATTCAACGCTGATACGATAGACATAAAGTTAAACCATACAGGTCTATACTAAATGTTTTAGGTTATATCTTGGCTACAAATCTTCATACATTTGATTACTTGCCCCCCAAAAATATTTGTCTGTCAAGTTTTATTTTTACTGTCAGAAAAAACAAAACCGCCGTCATGCACTTGTCCTTAAACTTTTAATATGAAAGAGAAATACCAGTAACAGCCTTGTTTATCGGCTATTAACGTGTGTTTATATCTAGATAAGAGGGACTGATGGTATTCAAGTCATTATTTCTCTTCGACTCTTCATCTCATCGAGACGATTCTAATGAGTACCCACAACATAGGGTTTAGTGGAGAAAATTAATATCGTCAGTTTTGAAATCAAAATCATTCCCTCTATCTGGAGCTCTGTCTATAGTGTAATCTTTCATGTAAGATGTCTACCCAGGGTCTCACGATCAGAAACTCCAATCACAATCGAGTACATGTACTGTATTTCGATCCCATTTGACCGATAGTTGTAAAATATCATTCGATAGAAAGAGCTAGAGTCTATGAAAGTAGATTTGACGGAACATCACGTGTATATCAATTTCTAGCGGAAAACATTCGTGTGAAAAAATACAACCAAGTAAGCAATATATAATACCACAACCAAGTATGCAAAATAAATTAGCAATCTACCCGGAAATAGGAGAAGAATTTTATTAGCGCAGCTTTCCTTCAAACCCATTTCTTTTATAGTTTTCTTAATTGTTTGAATTCCTTTTTCTTCTCTGTTTTCTATGATACTGTAACAATGATGAACCGAATATGTTAAAACTTTGGAAAAAAGCAATATGATGAAAGATAGCCACTCTGCTGTACGCTAACTTGTGACTAAGTGTCCAAGTAACAGTACTCTAAGGAAAAGAAAAGTATGCTTTCGATATTCAATAAATAGACGTGTTAATATTTGATGACGACCATCGTCACCATGTGACAATAGTCTACAACAAATTACATATAGATCTCATGCAAGTGCAGTTTGATTTAAAGTTGTTATATATATTTGAGCTGATTTAAATTTGATTTAAAATTGTTACATACATGTATTCTTGGACATTAATAAGATTTCGAATAAGAGCAGGACCAACAGAACATGAAAGCTTACTCGTGGTATCGTAACAGTAAGTAAACAATTAATAAGTAAAAGTGATTATAATTTTATGTTCAATACATATGTACTACAATAGTACACTTAAATGAAAGCCAAAAGATTTAGAAGCCCAATGATCTTGCGACCATCGATAAAGGTTTCATGCAGGACATAAAAGGTTATAGCACGCTTGCTACAACAACAGGCAATAGAGCAACATCTTCCGAGGAAAGAAGTCTTGCCTATAGTCACGTTTCATTAAAGTATTTGACAAACGGACATGCTTACCCTCTTATACAACGAAACGTGATAAGGAAGGAATATAATTCATGATTAAACACTTTAAAACAACCAAATTTATACCAAACTGTTAAATTTCAGCCATCTCATCTAGTAACTCTTTACCAGACGACAAAATTTTAGACTCTTCCTCTTTCGCAGACGACAATTTGAACCTACCTCAGATGATGCATTTGCCCGAGTTTAAAAAGACTTTTGAAAACATTACTGGAAAAGGAGAAAATGCTGGTTACCAGCATTTTCTCCTTTTCCAGTAATGTTTTCAAAAGTCTTTTTCTTCTCAGGGTCGTTAGCACATCTAGGGAATGTGTGTTGAAGGATTAAATTTCCTTGTTTAAAACTTTGATCACTTTACGCATAATCACGGGACCTTTGCCCATTCAAAAACGAAGGTCGTTTTGCGGTTAAGTTACTATATCTAACGCGAGGCATTGCTGATGCATGCAAATTAAAGAGTGCATTTTCCCCGTCGGGAGATATTTCGAAATAAGTGAAAAAAAGGGAAAAGAACATAATCGTGACCAAAAAAAATAATTTCCGCTTAAATTTTTATTCTGCTAAATAACCATCGACACACTCATTGTTTAGGGTCAATATTTTGACTTCACATGGCTGTTTTACTGATTTAGTTTAAACATATTTATATCGATTGAGAAACAAGTTCTTGCAACTTTTACTCATCTCTCTCGATTCTGCTTCCTGGGAACTACACCAGTACTCGCACCGAATGTGTGGGCCAATGAAAAATCCCTATGTTGACACCCGCTCCCGGGTATCGAACTTTTTACGGATTTCGAGGTAAGCAGGCCAAATTCCGATCACAATGTGCAGCCTCATCTTGATCCACTCTGTTCGCTTAGGACATATAAGGTTGCATGCACAATGATATGTGGATTAACTCTTTTCCAGACAACAGTACTCTTGAATCCTCTTAATTGAAAGCATTTGCAGACGACAAATCAAATGCGATTTTTTTTAAATATGGAATATGTCTTTGAAAGAGTAGAAAACATTGTGAGGAAAATGAGAAAATGCTGATTATCAGCATTTTCTCATTTTCTTAAAATGTTTTCAAATGACTTTTTTTCTCCAGATACTAGTAGTTAAACCGCGGGACTTGTCGGTAAAAAATTAATAAGTGTTTGTAAGATACCTGTAACATATTGTTGCACATCGTGTAAGATACTGTTGCATAGCATTTAAAATTTACAGAAGCTTAAATATTTAACACCTATTCAAAAGATTCAGTACTTAACAACACGCAGGTAATAACCCGAAACTGTTATCTTTCCGTTTGTATAAATTTAGGCGGTACAGTTTGTTTTCTATTTAGTTTGGTGTATTTGGTTCACCCTAAATGACCTCAATATCTATAAATCAATTCAGACGGGAATATGGCCGCTGGCCGTGATCTGAATTAAACCGCATACCACCTACAAATGACAACAACAGAGCAAACGCGTTACTAAACATTTACAAATACAAACTCTGTTTAACTTTAACCCGTCAACAAGTAGTATGTATTTTGGTGTTCGGACGGCCATATTTGTTTTAGTTTCATTCCTTTAGTTCGTGATATATTGTCCTGTTTGTAACGAGAGCTCGTTAAGAAAAATATGCACTTAAGCGACATGATACAACTATGTACCGAAGCAATCAATCAAGTGTCCACTTACCTAGACGAAGAACTGGTCAAACGAAGAGGACTGTTTACAAGCCACTCTTAATAATATTCCCGTGTTTTCAAATCCAATACACAGCAAAAATCCTATACACACATAATTACAGCGAGCGAGGCGTATCACGTGACTGCGGAGTAATTTATGCGGCGATTAACTGGCGTAGCGCTTCGTTGCAATTGAAATAAAATCTCGATGATGCGATTGCGGTGTATAGAGCGTTGCAAGGTGGTAATTTTTTCACATAAAAAGGAGGCAATTTGACACGTTCACACAAAGAAATAGACTTAAAACTTTTGGAGCAAATTTGAAGCGTTGCTGAATAGAGTCGCTAAACCTGTCGAAGCAACTAATATGCAATGTGCTGCATTTTATTCGCGACTGAGTTCACATTAAGATTACGCAAATATCCTGCACGTTTCCTCACAAAATACTTGTTTATTGGGTTGTATAACTCTTTACCAAACGACAAAATTTTCGACTTGTCCAAATTGAAAACATTTGCAGACGACAAATAAAATGTAATTCAAATTAAGAAACTTGTCATAGGGGAGAAAACATTGTTGGAAAAGGAGAAAATACTGGTTACCAACATTTTCTCCTTTTCCAGCAATGTTTTCAAAAACCAACTTCAGGGCTGTTAAAACTCAGGAGTCTGTGGTAAATATATAAACTATGAACAATTCTTGCTCTTCACGTTTTCTTTGATTGGAACAATTGTAGTTCTTAAAGTCGATATTTTTTTCCAAATTAACCGAATTATGTTAAAAAAAAAAACATTGTCGAAATTACGTTTCGAATGCACACGTATAACCTGAAAATGTCCCCAATGTAATTTTCTTTGCAAATGTGAAGGAATGTAATAAACATGTACAGGTTATTATATTACGCATATCAAATGTCGATTTTAAACGAAGTGAAAATATAATTCAGTATTTTTTCTGTGAAAATGTACCATGCTGAACTGATACAGGAATGACTTTAAAGGCGCAGTAGCATCTATCTTTTTTAATTCTTATTAAAACAAAAAAAAAAAAAAAACCCCACACACTACATTGCTATTCGCAAATGTTGAATATAATTCTTTGCAATTCTACAGGAATGTTATTAATACCAAAATTTTCTCTTTACTTACAAAGACACGTAAGTTTCTGTGCCAAGTAACAAACCGAAGCTTTATAGACTGGCATGTACAACAGGGTCCGTATTCATTAACAATTCTTGAGAATATTCTTAGTCTTATTCTCCAAGATTTTCTAAATTTGAATGTAACACAGCTTCTGATTGGCTAAACCGAATGGTTTAGCCAATCAGAAGTTGTGTTACTTTCAAATTTAGTAAATTTTGTGTGAGAATTCGCAAATGTGGCAAATTTCAAATTTAGAAAATTCTAGAGAAAAAGACGAAGAAAGTTTCTTAGAATGGTCGGTGGATAAAGACCCAGGACTTGTTTCTTGCCTCATTGAATTTCATATTTTGAATTTTCGAAATGTTGAACAAGAATATCTTTGGTTACGTCGGAAGGATGGAAGGGTGTCAATCATTTGTAGATACCAAGTATTCCACAAAGTGAAGTCCACAAAAAGACAGATAAGTATATTGTATCATGAAAATTTAAAACGAAGATAAGTAACTTAATCTGGCAGTATCAATTTTCCCCCAGGTTACTAAGTTAGTTTGATTGTAATCGGGAAAAAAATGCAATTACTAGATCTTGCAATTTTTTACCTAAGTTTTGTAAACATTTGTTTACAAATTATGATCCTAAAACAAAAATAACTAACAAATGTCACGCAGAAACATGTAGGCAAAATTCCCAAGTGAAAAAAAAATATAGCGACATAACAAACCAATAAAAGATACATACTGTTCGACACTTTAACCCATTTAATCCAGAATAATGATTGTTTCTTTGGGAAATAAATAAAAACAACTAAATAAATAAAAATAAATAAACTTGTAAATAGATAAATAAATAAATAACACGAAAATTATCAATCATACGAATCTGAACCATCTTTCGTTGAGAAGGCACATTTAGTTTATAAATAATTCATTATTCAGTTTTATATTGATATAAATTGCAAACCTATATTCTATTCAAACCTAACTTTTCTGGAAATAATTGCCAGAATTTATTGGCTTTTTTATGTTGATTCGTGTGTTTCAAGCAAAATTACAGGACTCTTCAATGAAAGACGATGAATAATCAAGTGGTCGGGAAGAGAAAGAGTTAAAAACCAAATTCCTGCCTGAAAAGGGCACTTTCATTAAAGAGACGAAAATGCAAAAGCCACTTCTTAGGTCAGTACAATGTAAACACACACAAAAAAAGAACTAACCAGGTAGCTATTGACAAGTGTCAAACAAGACAAAAACCTTTGCAAATCAAGATTAGAAGTTTTACAGCGAAAACGTAATACTCGTACAGGGCCAAAATGGATTTAACAACAATAAAAAATAAAAACTGTGATTTAGGAATTAGAGAATGAATTAATAAACACCAGTAGACCTTGCCTTCCACAACAATCTCGTAACCATCGGCAACAGTAACTTCTTCTCTTCAAAGCTATTTTTGATCGAAAATTTATAGAAACTCAATATTTTCGTAACAAATGTAGAATTTATAATTATATAAATGATACATTTTTTTTCCTTCGCTTTTGGCAGCGACTCTGGTTCCTTGTGATTTTCCCCCAGGTTTTAACCAACCGTGCTGGTGTTTTGTGCGCAATATCTAGAAGAAAATATATAAAAAAAAAATGAGACCAAATCGAAAAGAAATGAGACCAAATCGAACGACTCTGCGAATAACAAGAACATACTGTTGAAAGGCCTTTTAGTTTCTCAAATAAGACTTACAACAGATGACAGATGCGATAAGTAATACCCTTTACAAACAATCCCGTGTTTTAACAACTCTGAATCCTTGCTAAAAAAAAAAAAACCGTTGGAGAAGGAGAAAGTGCTTGGAACATTGAAGTTTACTACCCTTTTATAGACAAATTCCATCATTTAAGCCACAGTTACTTTGCCGTCTACAAATATGGACAATTCGAAATTCTGTTGTCTGGAAAAGAATTATGAAAAAATCTACTGTTACAAATCTTACGCTAAATTCTCAAACGCCTCTCAACTCCTTCAACCGTTCGGCAGAGGGCAAGTGTAACGGATATTTTAGTCGGTTAAAAAGATACTAGATACTTCAATGCTGATTTTGATAGAATATATCTAAAAAGAAATCGAGCAGCGTAGATCTGAGACCAGACAGTACATTCTGATCGATGGTAAAGCTTAACACATAGATATTAACGGCTAAACTTTCGAACAGCAGAATCATTGACCAAATTCTAGCACTATCAGCCATATACATGTATCAGTGACACAGATTTCTGGAAGAATTTTTCACGATATAACTTCAGTACCAGAAATAGCAACAGTGAAGAACCAAGTAGAATTATGGACGATTCAGCGTTTTAAAGCACGACATGGATAATACTACAAGCATGGTGTTGAAAAAATAGTATTCTATTGAATTGGTGTAACAAAATTAAAACAGTTAAATATTTGCTTATTCTTAACCACGGATAGGAAACTTCATATTCAGAGCCAATGGCTCTGGCGAGAAAATGTTGTGTTGGTCTTCCGTTTCTGAAGATGTCGGCTGAAAAACAACCAAAAAACAGGTAAGCTTATCATTATTTGTAATCAAGTGTTCTTATGTCTTTGAAATTCCAAAAAAGGAGAATGTCATGCAATGCTCTGGTCTTTCAACGTGTTTTCTACACTACGGAAAGTTGTAACAAGTGTACGATGTTGTCTGAATCATTTGTGGCGTGGGTTGACCTTAGCTAAAATAATACATCATGGACCTAAATTCAGTCTATTATTACCATATAATTGGCAATTAAAAGAGAGTCTGTCTTGCTGTCCCAAAAGCGTGAATTAATGTCTTGAAATGTTACATTCACTGCTGTTAAAGAATTGAAAAGAAATAGCACAAAAAATTATGAAAATAAAGAAAGGCTCTGATTATGTGGACCGGCTCTGAATATGTAAGTCGGCACCGATTGATGAGGGCTTCCTTTCAAAAATTTAGTTTTCTGTAAAAAATTACTTAGGAAGTAGGCTTTGTTTTTCCGTTAACACCTTTTAGTCCAAAATGTAGTACTTTTGTTGGATGGAACATGACCGAATTTATGAAAATACAAAGGACTGGTATCGTCACCATTGAAAAATCCTGTCGAAAATTAGTCTATCTAAATTTTGAAAATACTTTTGTGTAGCTTTTGATTAACAGAATGGTCTATACATGTATATAGCATTGTCATGCTTTTGTCGTAAGTGCAGCCCACACGTAAGCAAAAAAAGAAAAAAGAAAAAATATTTGGCATCTTCGGAAGGCTCTTTGGTCTTGAAACAGTCATTAAAAAGCTAAATGGAAAATGTACCGACCATAGCAGAGATGATGAATAGAAAAAAAAAATTTTTTTACAAAACGTGAGAAATACAACTGACCTATTCGCATATACACGCCTCAGGGTATATCTGTGAACAATCTTTACTCTTTTTAATACTTAACACTACACAACAGTATGTCAGGAGGGTGGGGGTATATACAAGTCCTTAACAACAAAAAAAGAATCTATTTCACAAGCACGTCGAGACCAAAAAATGTTCATAGATCCCTAATTCTGATAGTACTTACTCAGATCTTTCAATGTTCAATTAACCAGATGCATATTAGATCAGAAAATATCACATTTCAGTTATCTTTAAGCCGATGATAAAAAACATCCATCCAAACAAACAAACGATCACGTTTTGTGCAGTCCAATATTGATCTACACTGGCTGCAAAACCAACTAAAGTTGTGACAGGCACTTTAAGGGTTCATAATGAATAGCTTCGAGTTATTTATTTTATTTTTTTTTTCCGTCCTAGATATTTGTATGAATGTCCTAAACATTGTCGTTTGCACTTGTTTCAGAAATCTCGCACAGACCCCTCCCCATTTCTAATGTAGAAATCACTCACTTTACGCCGTAATTAGATTGAGATTGCAGCTCCAATATCATGATTTACCGAGTGTGTATGCAATTAGTGTTTTGAGTCATTATATAGGATGAAAAAGGCAGTTTGAAGGGTCTTTGAGCGGTTTATGTAAATTTGGCACCGGTTTTGTCGAGAGTTTTCGTGTTTTGCCGTGCCGAGTAATTTTGATTAAGTAAAACGTAAAATTCTGAAAAAAAAACCTGCATATTGTCCCGTTTTATTCGTATCCATTTCGTCTGCACATGCTTAAAAGGATTTCGGACATCGGATATTTTTTTCGGAGCAAGGTTTTTCAAAACTTTAAGAGTTTTAATGCTTTCTTTAAGCAGACGTACACGTTAAATACACCATGAAAATTCCCTAAACTGTTCGAAAAAATGACGACACGCAGGTTTTTTTTTTTCAGAATTTTACTTTTTACTGAATCAAAATTACTCGGCAAGGCAAAACGCGAAAACCCACGACAAAAAAAGGTGCCAAGTTTACTTAATCCGCTCAAAGACCCTTCAAATTGCCTTTTCCTCCTAAATAATGACCCAAAACAGCTAATTTGCATACACACTCAATATATCATGATACTGGAGCTATAATCTCAATCTAATTACGGCTTAAAGTGAATGATTTCTACATTAGAAATGGGGAGGGGTCGGTGCGAGATTTCTGAAACAAGTGCAAACGACATTGTTTAGGACATTCATACAAAAATCTAGGACGGAAAAAGAAAAATGAATAACTCGAAGCTATTCATTATGAACCCTTAAAGTGCCTGTTACAACTTTAGTTGGTTCTGCAGCCAGTGTAGATCAAGATTAGACTGCACAAAAGGTGATCGTTCGCTTGGATGAATGTTTGTTTATCATCGGCTTAGAAAATAACTAATATATGACATATTCTGATCTAATATGCGTTTCGTTAATTGAGCATTGAAAGATCTGAGTGAGTACAATTAGAATCAGGGATCAATGAACATTTTATGGTGTTGACGTGCTTGTGAATTTGATTTTTTTTTTTGTTAAAGACTTGTATAAACCCCACCCACCTGACATACTGTTGTGTCGTGTCAGGTGTAGAAAATAGTAAAGAGTGTTCACACATATACCCTAGGCGTGTAATTTCGAATAGCTCAATTGTATTTCTCACACTTTGTAAAAGTTTTTTTTTTTTCTATTCAATATCTGTGCTACGGTCGGTACATTTTCCATTTACCTTTTTAATGACTGTTTCAAGACCAAAGAGCCTTCCGAAGATGCCAAATATTTTTCTTTTTTTGCTTACATGTGGGCTGAACTTGCGACGAAAGCATGACAAATGCCATATACATGTATAGACCATTCTGTTAATAAAAGCTACACAAAAAAGTATTTTCAAAAGTCAGATAGACTAATGTGCGACAGGATTTTTCAATGGTGACAATACCAGTCCTTTGTATTTTCATAAATTCGGTCATGTTCCATCCAACAAAAGTACTACATTTTGGACTAATAGGTGTTAACGGAAAAACAAAGCCTACTTCCTAAGTAATTTTTTACAGAAAACTAAATTTTTGAAAGGAAGCCCTCATCAATCGGTGCCGACTTACATATTCAGAGCCGGTCCACATAATCAGAGCCTTTCTTTATTTTCATAATTTTTTGTGCTATTTCTTTTCAATTCTTTAACAGCAGTGAATGTAACATTTCAAGACATTAATTCACGCTTTTGGGACAGCAAGACAGACTCTCTTTTAATTGCCAATTATATGGTAATAATAGACTGAATTTAGGTCCATGATGTATTATTTTAGCTAAGGTCAACCCACGCCACAAATGATTCAGACAACATCGTACACTTGTTACAACTTTCCGTAGTGTAGAAAACACGTTGAAAGACCAGAGCATTGCATGACATTCTCCTTTTTTGGAATTTCAAAGACATAAGAACACATGATTACAAATGATGACAAGCTTACCTGTTTTTTGGTTGTTTTTCAGCCGACATCTTCAGAAACGGAAGACCAACACAACATTTTCTCGCCAGAGCCATTGGCTCTGAATATGAAGTTTCCTACCCGTGTAACTGTCAACGAAAAAACCAGCAGTTTAAATAAAGCAAAAATGTAACTGTTCTATTGTTACATTCATTTAAGCAATTATTCTAATGCGTTTTTGTAATTTTTTTCATCGAAGGGAGGTAATTCCTTACAGTCTTTGTAGACAGATTATTGAATTATAAACGATTACTTAAAGAAAGCTAAACTCAAAAATGTTTCAACGGTTGTTTCAAAATCAAATGACAAATTCTTGAGGAAGACTAAATATTTACAATTTTGCAAATATGTACAAATTTGTTTTTTAGCTTTAATGTGTATGATTTAGTTTTCAAGCACAAATAACTACGATTAACAACGTATATTACAAAAGTTCGCGCGCATCCTACTGCGCATTTTTTTTTTTTTTTTTTAATGGATATTGAATCATAAGTGCACCTGTGTATTTTTCGCACATATCGTAATATTATTGCTGCACTGAAACAAGTAGCACTTTTTCTTCTGGAAGTATAAGTAAGGGAAAAAAAATGGATCTGTGAACTGTCATCGTGAGATAATTAAAATACTGCTGACACGGCGTTACACACAAAACAAGTAAACAAAAGCAGGAAATTTAAAGCTGTGGAAGTATAGCTGTTTCCACTTTGAAAATCATCGTGAGAAAAAAGAGAAATTGCTCCTAATAAGCAATTTCTCCTTGTCCCATTGTGTCTGCTGAGCTTTTATCCTATTTTTTTCCTGGAAAAAATTAACTTCCACAGTGACCTTCATCCATGTTTTCTGACGAAACAAGCACGGATAAGTGCCATTTTTATTCTTTCTTATTGTTTAGAATTATAAATACTATAAGTATGGAAAAAAAATGTCCGTTAAAAAGTATGTATTTATTAAAGATTAACCTTTAATTCGGTCAAATTATCTCCCTTTTTAACTCAATAGTCCATATATAACATGCAAATTTATACATTTACCATGCTCAAAACCAGGCTTTTATTTATTTTTTGTGCAAAGCTAAATGAATTTTCATTAAAATGATGTATATTTGTATATTCTTCTGGTAATTTCCTGTTTAATTGACTATTCTAGAAAAGTGTTTTGATTCAAATATAAGCTGAATTTTGGAGCTGTATATACCCTTTTCAAAGGCAAATTTCTCAGAAACGAGCAAGGGGACCCATAACTTTTTTTTACTGTAATCTCCTAGAGACATGATGAGCTTTGTATGTGCAAAGTTTTCAAAAAATCTGTCCGTTAGAAAAAATTGTGATAAACGTCGTTAATCTTTCTAGCACAGATGCTTACGATTAATTTTTCTAGCACAAATGTCTACGATTAAGCTTTCTAGCACAAATAATACGATTAATCTTTCTAGCACAAATATCAACGTTTTATGCTTTCCCAAATAACGGCAATTTCAAGGTTACCCTTGTTCAAAAAGTCTCAGTAAAGCGGACAATGTAGACCAAACTTTTGTGCAGCCTGATCTTTGATCCCCATTGGCCGCAAAGGAAATTATAGTTGTTAAAGGCACTTTACGGTTAATTTTATTCTTGTTATTCAAAGCCGAAAATGATAGCTCAGTTGTTAACCTACAAGGCTTGAAACCAGGGACTTGCTGGTTCGGGGTACGGACAAAAGCCCACCAGGTGAAAAGCCCACTAGGTGAAAAGCCCACCGGACAAAAGCCCACTAGGCGAAATGCCCACTAGGTAAAAAGCCCACTAGGTGAAAAGCCCACTCCTATTTAAAATGACTGTATTTATTAAAACAAGAAAAATCAAACCATAGGACTTTTATTACAAAACATTTTGGGAAAAGTGGGAATTGCTGGTAAGTGGCAAACAATAATACAAACAATCAGTAATTATTCATATTGAGAAACCTTTATGAATAAATCCAACATAAAAGACAATTAAACCTTTTCCCTTTAATTGGCTTTAAGACTGCATTCTCCTGTCTTAAGATCTCCCTTTTGTTTTCTTTGTATAGTATTTCAATTTCATCATGATCAATAAAATGTGCTAATTGCATACAAAACAAAAAGTCATATTTAAAAGAAAAACTTATATCCATATGGATTAGTTAAAACAAATAACCTTCCCTTTTAATATTAATTATATTAGTTTATGATACCATTAATAATTAAATTTACTAATCACTCACAAAAATGCTTCATAAAGTCATTATTTCAAAATCATTACATGCATACTCACAATATTGCATGAACAAAACAGATTATAAATTCATTTGAACATAAGATACATTCATTTTATAGTACTGGTGGGCTTTTGTCCACTTTTCATTTAAGGGTAGTGGGCTTTTCACCGGTGGGCTTTTGTCCAGTGGGCTTTTTACCTAGTGGGCTTTTCACCTGGTGGGCTTTTTACCTACACTCGCTGGTTCGAATCCTTTGCTCAGTCAATTTCTTTTCGAGGATTGATGATATTCATTCCGACAGGATGCATTTCTCTCTCATCGCTGATTGTAGTTTCGACGATAGTTATATTGAAAAGCATCAGTGGCTTGGGAAGATTTTTGTTTAGAGTACTGGTTAACGGAAAAAAATCTAGAAAAGCATAGATGTGTGCACTGGCAGCATTGATATAACTGAAATAATGCTAAAGCGGTGTCAAAAACAATACCAAAATGATATCCAAAGGGAGTTAATCGGATACCTCTCTTATTAAACTAAAAATGTATTATTGTTCTTTTACTCTCTCTCTCTCTCTCTCTCTCTCTCTCTCTCTCTCTCTCTCTCTCTCTCTCTCTCCCTTCTTCTTCTTCTTCTTCTTCTTCTTCTTCCCTGTCTCTGTCTCCGAAACAGACTATCTCTACCCAAGAAGAATTTACACTTGCCCAAGTGGAAGGCATTTGTAGACGACATGTTAAATGCAGCTCGAATGATGAAAATGTGCCCTTAATAGGGGAGAAAACGTTGAGGGAAAAAGGGAAAGCCTTGGTTACCAGCCCTTTCTCCTTTCCCACAATTTTCTGAAAAGCCGTTTTCCACAGGGTAGTTAAATCCGGGGTTGTTCGGAAAATTATTAAATAACACTGATGTAGGTTGTTGGTGTTGCCTTCAAAAAGAACATAAAAGATACTTTGGTGTGGCAAGTCGATGACTTGCTTCTCGTATTACTAATGAAACGCACACACCCACAAAAAAAAACCGTTTTTTTTTTTTCCTTTATAATATTTTATTGAGCTTATAAGAATAATAAGGTGTTTACTATCGTTCTGCAATATTGTTTGCACAACGGTAACATAGAAATTAGTAGGCGACAGTTATTATATACAATAGCATTATTTACAATGACATGTGACACCTTCACACCTGGACCCTTTTTCACCAACCATTCTGAAAATTTTATGATGAATGAGAAAGGTGCTAAAATTGTAGGCAGACGCTTTCTTAGAAAAAAAAAACTTTTGTATAAAAGATCACTTATTGGGTAAATCAAATAAAACGGTTCTAGGAAAATTGCCCCCTGGTAAACTACCCTCTGAAAACTGCCCCCAGGAAATTTGCCATCCCCCATAGGAAAACTGCTCTCAGGAAAACTGCCCCTGCCTATACTTTTATGCCCATTTCATGTTTTACAAGGAAAAAAAAAACTCATCTACAAGCCTCGTCGGGTGGTGATGGCAAGTTCTATGAAAAAGGATAGAACTTGTCATAGATACCCCCGCCATAGTTTTTATTAATTATCTTTATCTTTGGTTTTATTAATTATCTTTAGTTTAGTGTTTTAGTTTGGTGCATCTCGTACTTTTTATTACGTTTATTTCTAATTCTTTTAACTGGGCAATATATACATCTTTTTTTTTTTCCTTTTTAGTACTATCATCTTATTAAACATTATATTTACAATGCATTTTTAAACGTTCACATTACAGTTTGAAACGTCTTTACGGTACATGTAAATATTTACAGGTAATCAATTAGCTTTAGTAGGATTAAACCTTTCAAAGGAATCACTTCTCCTGAACAGCGCTAAAACTTCCAAAGGGAATCTTAATGACTCAAGAAATGGGTTATTAACAAAGCAATCATGTGGAATAAATTCAATTAATGAAAATAAAATTCATTAAAACAATAATCAGCAACATCAGCATCAGTATCACAATGTTGAAAAATTCCGGGGGGGGGGGGTGGATTTTCCTGGTGGGGGGCAGTTTCCGGGGGGGGGGGGGGTAAGATTTCCCAGGGACATTCTTCCGGGAGCAGTTTTCCTGTTACCAAATGAAACAAATTTGCTATGAAAACCTGCCGAAAAGTTTTGATTCAGATGAGACACCAAATATCCAGCGTCTTAAGTAATTTAAGTGCCGAGTACTGACATCTTGTGTATTAGGCTATTATCTTGTGTTTTAAGACAAAGATATTAGGCTTTCTTTTAATTTCATTCCTCCCACAGTGTCTGCGTCATCAGGCAAATCGCCTTTTCCTATGACCATTTTACCTTTTTCATGATATATTCAGTTTTTTAAATGTATTACGGCTTTTATTTCTTTTCATTATCCCTTTACCAAATAGTCTCGTGTTCAAAAGACCCAAGGGAATAGGCTTTTGAAAACAAAGTGGGAAAAGAAGAAAATGCTGGTAACCAGCATTTTCTTCTTTTCCGACAATGTTTTCTACCCTTTCAAAGACAAACCTCGTCATTTGAGCCAAATTAAATTTGTCGTCTGTAAATGCTCTCATTTTGGACTAGTCTTAAACTTTGTACTCTGGTAAAGAGTTCAACAAAATGGCTAATTTCGTCGGCTGAAGGTTTGTTTTACGAGTTGGTCTGTTTTAAGGATCTTCTGTAGCATTAATGTTGCCAAAGCTAACGGTCAGGTTCTCTTTGTCATC
Organism: Hippopus hippopus; assembly: GCA_946811185.2. Classification (NCBI taxonomy): domain Eukaryota; kingdom Metazoa; phylum Mollusca; class Bivalvia; order Cardiida; family Cardiidae; genus Hippopus; species Hippopus hippopus. Next base: position 2,536,541 of record OX328108.1, on the reverse strand, counting down.
CTGTGATCCAAAGCGGCCCCGTGTAATAAACTTCAGAACAGCCATACACATGCGCTTTATGTCTTCTCGTACTTCCGGTATAGATAACATGGCCACCGGAAGAAGATTCAGACTTTGCACATGGATCGAAATGAGTGTCACGATAGCATAAATGTTCTTTTCGTCGTCAAACTGCAAAGATCGAATTCTCAGCAGACCCCAAACCACAACTCGAAGAACGAACAGAAAATTCAAACAGGCAGCCACGCGAATCCAGCTTGCTTCATCCTTTTCACTCGAAAATACAATCTCCTTCAATGTTTCTGACGAATTCGTTTTTATCGACCGATAGCGCTTTAGGACATAGATAACTATGGATGTACACGTGAACAAGAAGCCAACACCCGCAGGAAGGACTGATCGCAGCGCAAACCGGATGTTACGAATAGTCCTACTTTTACTATAGTAACAGTAGTTTCCATCACGACGAGCATCGTTGTTGTCGATGATCAGATGACCTACAATGAGGCAGACGACAATCCAACCACCCAAAGTGGACACCATAAATCGCATAAAATGCTTCGTCCTCCAACGCTCAAGAGGTAGTACGACAGTGAAAAATATCTCAACATTGGCCAGTATAATGCTGAATGCAAACGCCATAAACAGGTATTCGAGACCGTAGATAACGAACAAGCATGTTCCTTCGTTTTGAGGCATGTCGGCAAAGATGGCGACTGTGTGTAAAATGATAAGGAAAACAGTCAACGCGATCAGGTGATACAGGTACCACATCGCAGACTTTTCTCGGAGTTTGGAGTTCCGCATGGTTACCAGGACGACGATGCTAAAACAAGCCAGAATAACAGCAATGGAGTAGTTCACCTTGTGCATTGTCTGAAAGAAAAAAGAAAGTAAGCATGATTGAATGATTCGAGTACCGGTATGGCCATGGAAATAGTTCGAGAAATTAGTGCATGCTGACGCAGGGAGAAAAATCAGTGTAAAGGTAAATATAAATAATCAAATAATTTCGTATTGGCCGACTTACAGGTCCGAGGTTAGCCGATCATTTTTACCTTTTATATAATCGGATGTTACTTTGTTGAAGAAGAGGTAATCATTTCAGAAACAATGAACTGTTTTTGCAACAGATCTGTATGGACCGTGTAAGGAGACCGCGAAAAGGAGTGATTTATCTATAAATACCGCCTGCATCAAGGCTAGTCCGAGGTCTGCGGTATTGGTCCTTGGGTGAAGGCTTGCCAATGACTAAAGCCACAGACCTCTGACTTCTTGACCAATATAGCAGACCTCGGACCTGTAACTCGGCCGAAATTGTTTTGGTACACTGCACAGAAAAATGGTGGAATTCTGATGAAATGCCATGGGTTTTTTTTCTGTCTTCTGTGCTTAATTTTATCGATCGATCTATGTATCATAATGATGTAATTACGGCGTCATAAGAGTTCACACTGTTTGAAGACACATTGTCATGAAATTTAAAACGAAGAATATGGTGCTTATTAGTTTCGACACTCACCGTTTAAAACTTTCTTGACGAGTTGTTTTCAAACAGTGTACTGTGAATTTTTATTACCCTGCTATGGAATCTCTAAAAGCCGAACATAAGTTCGCGGGAATATGATAAACAGATCGGTCGATAATTTTAAATGCTGTGACCGAACATGGAATTACGAACATATTTGCGCTATTTTTATTTCTGGATTTCTCATAAATATAGCATTATTCAAACTATTTTTTCTTGTTACGTTGCCGATTTAGTTTGAATTGATAAGAAAGTTGGGGGAAAAAACTTGGACCGAAACATCGGCTAGACTATAACTGAAATAAACTCTTTCTCTACATATGTATTCGACGCCATTTTCTGGTTTGTTTGTCAGGTGTAGCACCAAAACTCGCATTTGCAAACAATTCAATTACGTACACAAGACAGTTCAAGCTATTTACCTTGGCATTTCGTCCACCGTTTTTCCGTGCAATGTATCAAACCAAAAACTACGTGATTGTACGAGTATCTCGTGATTGATGACAAAAATTGATCTTGTGTGGACTGCATCAGTCCTCAGTCTGTTTTCAGCGCTCCAGGGCATTTCGTATTCAGTTTGTTTACGTTTTGTATCTACCATTTTCGGCATGCCTGCTTAGATCTAGGACCCGTATTCACAAACACTTTCCAAATTGAATTCCTAACCTACTATTCGTTTGGAAAGTAACACATTTTCTGATGGGCTAAACCATGTTCGAGTCAATCAGAAATTGCGTTACTCTTTAAAATAGAAAAGTTCTTTTCCGATTGATTGATTGATAGATGTTTAACGCCGTTTCCAACATTAATTTCTTTTAACCATATCGCGGCAGCCAGTGCATCATCTATGCTTTCCTGAAGTTTCCCGTACCATTACTCTGCACAATATTCTTTCCAAACCACTGGCTGCTTTCCCACATAACCATCCTCGAAACAATGGTCAGCCGTAGGACAGTTCTTGATGATTATAATAGGAATGTTATTTAAAAATGGGTGGTGAGTACAGGCCCAGGGTCCGTATTTGCTAACCATTCTTAAGAACGTTCTTATTCTCGAGAATTTCTAAATTTGAGCCATGCTCTGACAAAAGGGGGCTTAATGCATCTCCGTGAAACATGATACCAGGCAAGTCATCACAGAATTATGGATTTATAATAGCAACTTCTTCAAACAACCGACTAAATAATGAGGTAGACTGGTCCTTTGACATACAGAAAATTGACCATTAGCGAAAAGTTTCGGCCCAGGTCAGCCTGCGCGGACTGCGCAGGCTGACCTGGATCGATACTTTTCGCAGATGCATTAAGCCCCCATTTCACAGAGCATGGCTCATTTAAAAGTTACATAACCGTTTAGTTTAGCCAATCAGAAGTTGTGTTATTTTTCAATCTTGAAAATCTCGGAGAATAAGACGATGAATGTTCTTAAGGATGATTGGTGAATACAGGCCAGGGTGCATATAATTGCTTTATTGAACTCAATCACTCCTTTTCTATAGAAAACTTTGGCAATAATCGTATATTTCTTTCGTCAGTGTTGACAGGGGCCCTGCGTGGCTCACTTGCAAAGTGTGGGACTGGTAACCTGGAGGCCCCGGGTTCGAGTCGCACTAGATCCACTGGGTTTTTCGTGGGAGTGTTCTTGGGAAAGACACTTCAGAGCCCTAGCCTAGTACTGGTAAATTCTAGGAGATACATGAATATGTGAGCTGTCGTCCTGATATGACTGAAATAATGTTGAAAGCGGCGTAAAAAAACCATTCAACCAATCAATCGATCGTCATTACTGACAAAAAAAAAATCGCCAGGAAGTATAAATCGGAGGAAAATAATCAGAAACCATGTTAGGTGCTTGCAACTATTTATGGAATGGTTCATCAAATATGAAACCCCCCCTTTTTTTTTTCTTCTTTCAAAGACTGCTCTTAGAAAAAGTTAGTGACATATCTGCAGAAAAAGGAGCCTTAATGATTATATACTTGTTACAGCAGACGAAATGGAAAATATCTGAACAAAAATGTAATTAACTGATATGTTTTAAGATCCATTACATTAAAAAATGTGATAACTTTTTTGTAAATGAGAAATTGGGCGTGACGCGCATTTGGCTAAAGGAGTAATTGCGCCAGAAATTGAGTTACGTGCAATTTCTCGTTTTACCAAACTTTGTTTTGTTTTAAACGGTATCGGCACTGAGTTATGAGTTAAATGTTTTTTTTCTTACATAATAAATATTGGTAATCCTTTCCCATTTCGCCGTCCGTTGTTTCATATATTCGTCCTCATCTGTGATTGGTCCATCTTCAAGGTCGGAGAAGTCAAGCGTAAAATTCAGAAGGCTTGATAACGAGCTGTTGATGTAAGTTTCGCTTGACGCGACCGTTGGTTTCTGAAAAAAAGGTTGGGTGCAAATTACTGTGTATATGAGCCATGCTCTGTGAAACTGGGGACTTAATGCATTTGCAAAAAGTATCGACCATGTCAGCCTGCGCAGTCCACGCAGGCTGACATGGGTCGAAACTTTTTGCAATATGTAAATCTCTGCATGTCTACCTCATGATTCAATCACTTGTAAAACAAAATGGAATTCATGTGACTTGCTCGGTATAATGCTTCACGGAGATGCATGAGAGCCAGTTTTTTTCAGAGTGTGGCTTATATTATCTTTCTCAATTATACCGTTAGTAACGGGGCTCAGGGACAATACTGTATGCTTTAATCAGATGCACAGGACGTACACTCTGATACTGTATATGCCCAGCGTACTTTTTAGCGGATGTGCTTAGCAAGTCTGCTCAGTGTAATCGTTTGACCAGAACTAAATACTACAAGTTGCGTATGTGCTGATCGCATTCAAATTTCAGATTTTGCATTTTCTTCCAAACTTCACCGTACATAGTCGCTTGCGTATGCACGTACGAATATACGGTCCTCTACCAAACACCAGCAGAAGTACACTCCAGATTAGTGCGTTGGCTCATCAGTCTAGCTGATCAATTCAGCTATTCATACGAAATAAACTAGAGTAAGCCGAATGGGCTGACAAACTCTTCCTTTCTTTGCCCAACCCCACTTGTTTCGTTAAGTATTTTCATTTGCATGTATTACTGATAGAAAAGTTTTAACTGTTTAGCACACGACAAAATTGTAGACTGGTCCATATTAAAAGCATTTATAGAAGACGGATTAGATGTGACTCAAATGGTGATAAATGTCTCTGAAAGGGCAGAAGACATTTTGTAGAAAAAGGAGAAAATGCTGGTAGCCAGCATTTTCTCTTTTTCCCACAATATGTTTTCTGCCCTCTCAAAGATATATACCACCATATAAGCCTTTCTCAGGGTCGTTAAAAGACAGTTTTGTGTGGTAAAGGATTAATTTGCATACCTAGATATATAATTGCTCAATGCTGCCACACAAATCTGTTTTCAGCGCTTTCAGACCTTTGATTTGACAAATCATGCTATAACAGAAAATGCCGAGCCCCGATAGTTCAGTCGATAGCGTACAGTACTTGAGCCAGGAGGTCGCTGGTTCGATCCCCGGCTCGGCCAATTTCTTTCCGATGATTGATGAAAGTCATTACGACAGGATTCATTTCTTTCTCATCGCTGATCATTGTTTCAACGAGGGTTATGTGGAAAGTAGCCAGTGGCTTGGAAAGAATGTAATGCGGAGCACTGGTAACAGAAACTTGGGTAGGTGCACTGGCCGCCGCGATATAACTGAAATAAAGTTGTAAACGGCATTAAACAACATACAATCAACCTAACTGAAAAGAGAATTCGAATATCTTGGTCTCTCTTGTTTTCTGAACATATCTCTTTAATAGTGCCATGTTTTTAAAACCATAGGAGGATAGCTTTTTGAAAACATTGTGAGAAAAGGAGAAAATACTGGTATCTAGCATTTTCTCCTTTTCCCACAATGTTTTCAAAACTCTTTTTCCTCAGGATTGCTATTGTTTAAGGGATTTAATAGAACCAAATCTTGCAATGAAAATGTTTTCAGGCAAGAATATGTCCGTGACCAAATAGAGATTATAGACCAGACTGCACATCTGTGCAGTTTGATCTTCATCTATATTGTCCACAAAAGCCATGTTAGGTTTCCCATAGTATGCTGAGTATTAAAAAACAGAATAGAAAGAAGTCTTAATGTGTTTTACCAATAATTTACACCCATATAATTTTTTGATGTTTTGAATTTCTTCGATGCAACGATCAATTAATGTTCACTTTCTTTTCAGTCCCTTCCGCAACGAAAGTACGTGTATTTTAATATATAAATCCAACCAGGATAGGCAGAGACCTGACGCACCGATTTGCAGCATCTGATCTTGGCCTACATTGTTTGCCAATTCTGTTTTAGTTTCAATTAGGTATAAATTCGATTTTAAAAGTAAACATTTCTAGAACTTACCGGCCCCTTATCCATGCTGACACAGAAATAGTTAATGAAATCTACAACTTTCTTCGCTCGTAATCTTGATGTTAATTGGCAATTAACGGGTTTTAAATGTACAGTTAAGCTCGTCTTACTCAGTCCGACAATGTTGTTCTCCCCTTTTTTTTAACCATTCAAATATAAATGAACGAGTCGTTTATATTTAATAGTCTTCATGTTTTTATGTCTAATTCATTCATAATTCTATCTATTTATTTTTATCTTTTTATTTATTTATTTATTTATTGTATGGTGTTTAACGCCGTTTTCAACATTATTTCAGTTATATCGCGGCGGCCAGTGCACCTATCCATGCTTTCCTGGAGTCTCTTTCACCAGTACTGTGCACAATTTTCTTTCCAAGCCACTGGCTGCTTTCCGACATAATCATCGTCGAAACAATGGTCAGCGGTGGGATATTTATTTATTTATTCTATTTCATTTATTCTATTTTATTTTATTTATTCATTTGAGCCATGCTTTTGCAAAAGGGGGCTTGATGCATCTCCACGAGGCATTATACAAAGAAAGTCATCACACAATTATGAGTACATAAAATCCATTTTGTCTAACAACCAACTTGTTCATGAAGTACGCTGGTAAAAGTTTACATAACAGACTAGTGCTATAAACAGGAGATTCAGTTGATAATTTTGTATTCGTTCATGGTACTAAACGGGAAATAACATTAATTTTTGTCAAAGCTTTAAATAACGATACACCTTTAACTTAAAAGACTTCCATTTATGGAAATATGGGTCTGTATTCACCAACCATTCTTCAGAACATTCCTAGTCTTATTCTCCAAAACTTTTTAAGTATGAAAGTAATACGACTTTGGATTGGCTTAACCATTTGGTTTAGCCAATCAGAAGTTGTGTTACTTTGAAACTCAGAAAATCCCAGATATTAAGACTAATATGTTTTTAACATGGTTGGTGAATACGGACCAAGAAGTAATACCTGTATATGTACTTCTTAGTTTCATAAGTAGAACTCTTCAAGCTAAAGGCGCTTAGACAATTTTACCTGGACCAACCGTACACAAAAATCAATGGCAACGTCGTTTAGACAATTTTAACGGGACCACCCGTAAACAAAAAGCAATTGTTCGTGTAGACAATTTTACCGGGACAACCCGTAAACAAAAATCAATGGCAACGTCGTTTAGACAATTTTTTACGGGTCCACTCGTAAACAAAAATTAATTGGTCTTTTAGACAATTTTAACCTGGACCACCCGTAAACAAAAGTCAATGGGTCGTTTGGACAATTTTTACCGGGACCACCCGTAAACAAAAAGCGATGGCAACGCCGTTTAAGCAATTTATAACTGGACCACTCGTTAACAAAAATCGAAGGCACATTTCATTGCGAATGTAGCGTCGAATAAGAATATTCAGGTTTTTTTATGTCTTATTTGTTATTCTCATTATGAGTTACATCCATCAAACTCTCTCAATGAAAGTGATACACTTGTATGAGATGTATTTGAGCCTAATACAATGTAATGACACGTAGCCCTTTAACCCTTTGGCGGCTAAGCACAGATCAAGGACTTTTTGCGGACAGTTTAGATCAAGATCATACTGCACAGAACGTGTAGTCTGATTTAGGATCTACACTATCCAATAAGGATAATCTCCCCACCCTCCGAGAAAAAAAAATTACCCTAAAAATAGCAAGTTTTGGGCTTTTATTATTGGCTTGAAAGTTTCATTTCGCTTATTTAGCAGGATATATGGCTGGCAACACACGAAAAGGGGCATTCGGACGTTTGCGTAAAGTGTCGTCTCGGATCAGCCTGCGCAGTCCGCGCAGGCTAATCCGAATCGACACTTTCCGTTTATATGTAATTTTCTGTATTGCGCAAAGTCTGCTGTAGCACAAAATCTAATGTAGTCGTAAAGTGCCGTCTCGGATTAGCCTACGCAGACTGCGCAGGCTGATCCGAGACGATACTTTACGCAAATGTCCGAATGCCCCTTTTCGCGTGTTGCAAGCCATATATTGTCAGCAGGCTCCTGTTCCATGAGTTCTCTAGCAGTTGTGATCCTTTGAATCTGCAGTCCCTAATATCGTTTCTGTGTACTTCCTCAGCACGCACAGGATGGAATTCAACGAAACCCCATGGAAAGCTGCTCCATACAGAGATCACATGCGGACGTTGTCAGTGGGTTCTGGTTCGATCACCTTTCCATCAGTTGGTTAAAATGATACCTTTTGACGACCCTTAAACTACTTTTTTACTTATTCGTAGAATCAACATTTTTTTAACTCTCTCTCTCTATTTCTCTCTCTAAATAAATAAATAAATAAATAAATGAATAAATTCAGTATGCCGCCTGTAAATTATTTTGTAGTTTGATATTAGATTTATACAAGCTTTTTAATTGTTGTAACTGCATGCCAACGATAGGTTGGTTTATAGGCAAATATTCATGTATATATTTTATTATGCTGGGGTTTAGAAGAAAAAGGGATGATAACGATATTGAATATTGTATGTATCATGTATTTATATAGCATGTACTAAGGGCCAGTGGCCTTATTTACAGAATAAAGCAATCTGAATCTCTCTCTCTCTCTCTCTCTCTCTCTCTCTTTTGCACGAATTAATGGGAAACAAAAGACAGTTACTTCCCTTGATAGCTCTCAACTACTTCATCGGTCCTGAATAAGGTATTACTTGGTTTTTATCCTTGATATTTGATATCCTTTGCACTATTTAGGAATGTTTAGATTTAAGTATCTCCTTCAAAATTTATCAAACCACAAATTCAATCTACATCATGCATTCCGATGGTAGTAGTGTGTGAAATTGGATTTGTAAAAATTATGAAGACCTTACATATATATGTACATCACAAGTCAAATTATAATAATCGCAACATCTCCTAGTAAAGTAAGGATAAAAACAAAGGAAATCAAACAAATAAAACTAGTTGCAATTTGGTTACCTTGGGCACATGTAAACAGTTTGCTTCGAATTGGCCATGGTGAAAATTAGAAACAATTGAGTAAGGTAGGTTTTTAATGCAATTTTGATAAGAAGAGTAGTTGTTACACCCATGAATTGTGTTAGATTAAGGAAAAGAAGCATTTGGTTTGTCTGTGAAACAGGAGGTCATGACCTTTCCTTCTTTGTTCTATAGTTTTGACCCCAAATGCGAAAGTGAGGGGTCATGGAGCTAGCGACTGTTTTTAGCCGCGAAAACAAGGGTAGGGTCAGGGCACGAAAGATTGCGAAAAAACGGCATGGTAATGTGCTATTTTGGATTTTATCCCCAGATTATGTGTTGTTTTGAGTTTCAATTTAGCTTGGCATTTTTAGGCTAGCTTCCTGGGTTTGCATTTTGTGAATTTTGGAATATAGGCTAAAATGGCATATTTTGTTGGTTTTTTTCCGACCATGCCACTTGCCTTTAATGATCATTAATATCACTATTTCACAAGTTGAACATGATTTATTGATAAAATCCAAAGAATTAGAATTGTGGTGTTGCATTTAAGTGCTCTTTATAATTTCAGGCTGATTATATAGACCTTTGTTTGAGGAAGTTCAGTTTGGCGTATGGTGGACCGAGACGAGTTTAGCTGACAACCGTGTACTGCTACCTTGGCTTTTTATCTGACAAGGGAGATAATTTGGATTTCACTTTTCTCCTATTGACTTACCTTACTGAACCTACCTGTACAGTCGCTTAGTGTATAAAACTCCGACCTATTCGTGTAAGGCGCCCAAATGAGGTCATAATTGTTTTATCTCCTTGTTTAATTCACCTCAAACTTCGCGTTTAATTGTTTAATTGATTAACCCATTCCTCTCTCATTCTCTCTCATTCTTCTGACGGTTGTTTCGATGATGGTTATGTGGGAATGCGGCCGGCGGCTTGGAAACAATACTCTACGGCGTACTGGTAAAAGAAACTCCAGGAAAGCATGGATAGGTGCACTGGCCGCCGCGATATAATTGAAATAGTATTGAAAATTGCGTTAAACATCATACAATCAATCAAACATTAACCCTTTACCAAACAGCAAATTTTATATTCTTTCAGAATAAAAGCATCTGAAGACAAAAGAATTGAAATTGGAACCAACTAAGTGAAGTTCTTTGACAGGGGAGAAACAATTGTGGGAAAAGGAGAAAATTCTGGTTATCAGCATTTTCTCCTTTTCCTACAATGTTTTGAAAAGGCTCCTTCTTCAGGGTCGTGAAAACCAGGGGTTGTTTGTTAAAGAGTTAATTGCTCAATCCTTGACTCGGGTCATTGTTTGACAAAGAGATTATTCCAATTTTTTTTTATGTATTCTGAAATGTAATTCATCTTAATATAACGGGAAAACCAGGGTACGTATTCACCAAACATTCTTAAGAATGTCTTAGTCTTATTTTCCAGATTTTTCTAAATGTGGAAGTAACTCAACTTCTGATTAGTTAAACCATTTGGTTTAGCCAATCAGAAGTTGTATTACTTTAACATTTAGAAAAATCTTGTGCACTGTGATCTTGGATCTACACTGTCCGATAAGGAGATACTTTTCCTTGCCAAAATAGTTTTGAAGTAGCATTATTTGAGTTCGTACCATCAGCTTGAAAGTTTCATTTATCTTATTTAGCTAAAGTCACTATTTAATCTAAATATGATTGAAATTACTACAAAAATACATGGTTTTACTATGATTTCTTATTGTTTATGGCTGTTCTCCAACTGTCCCTTACTCCTCTGTGGCTAAGACAAAAAGGTGCTAAAATATTACTATAGAGTTAATTATTTTTAAAAAAAAAATATGAAATTGAAAAGGAAAAGTTGTTATATTTCTGCATGGTTTTGAAATTACATTTCTGCATGGTTTTTGTAAATAACTAACATTGCAACAAAGGATTTTTGAAGTTGTTCAATTTGAATGCATTTGATCAAAACGTTAGTTTTCATAGAAACCAACTGGACTATGATAGAGATGTTGCATTCCATTTGGTGCTGTCATAAAACGACTTGCAGGCTTCAACGGAGCAAGAGTATCATGCTGTATAAACAGGACGTGCAGTCTGGTCTGACAGGCTTCCTCACTGTTCTCTAAATTAGCAGAGATATTCTATCGTTGTTAACATTGTAATAGGGATGTTGCAATCCATTTGGCGCTGTCATGGTATTTTAAGAGTTACATGTTGATTGCACGGGAATAAAATGATTTGGCTTTGGAAAAGGTAAAAGGCATTGTTGGGGAAAAATGACGTTCACCATCACTTTCCCCTTGTCACACAATGTTTTGAAACGCCGCTTTCTCACGATAGCATTAAAACTTTTTTTTTTTCAACAGCTGAAAGTATAGAACTTTCTCTTGTTTTTTTTTTTTCACTGTATGTCCCATTACAAAATAATGCCGTGCTTTCCAACCCTGAGGAGTAAGCTTTCTGAAGGCATCGAGAAACTGAAAGGGGGAATGCTGGAAACTACATAAAAAGTCATCATATAAAATCCATTTTGTCAGACAACCGACTGAATTATAATGTAGAATGATCCTTGGCCATGCAGAAATTTGAACAAGAACAAACACAGACACCTTTTCCAGATGCCCATCTTCCCCAATGCTTGAATGTCAGTTACTGGCACTCACACTCCATCTCCCTCTCCTTTCACTCAGTGACAGAGTGTCCATCTGTTTTTCTCTGTCTCCCTCTGCATTCTCCCGCTGTATTCACTGACTGTTAATGTTTTTATCTCCCTCCTTTCACTAACTTATTGGCTCCCTTACTCCCTCTTTCTCTCTCCTTGCTCTCTCTTCAATCACTCAATCACTGTCCACTTGTCTGCCTTTCTCTCTCTCTCTCTCTGTTCACTATTTTCATCTTTTGTATCTCTGTTCACTCATTCGCTTTTGCCATCTCTCTCTGTTCACTCATTCACTTTTTCCATCTCTTTCTTTGTTCACTTACTCACTGCCTCCATCTCTCTCTCTCTCTCTATATTCACTCACTCTTTCCATCTCTCTCTCTGTTGACTCATTTACTTTTTCCATCTCTCTCGCTGTTCACTCACTCACTCTTTCCATCTCTCTCCCCACTCACTCTCACACTTTTTTTTACTTTGGATAACCCCGGAATCGAAACCGGGAATCCCAGACACAAGGCCGTAATCATAACCATTTGACCACAGTGGTCGTTGTGAAAGCTTATTCAATCCATTAAAGACGATCGCTACAGTTTCACCATTTTTTGAAAACATTCAGAATTTCATGAAACTTTGTGTGGTGATAGTATATTATCTGATCTACAAAAATAGGAAATAAAAAAAGGGGGTCACCAGCTTTGGGAAAATTCTATGAATATTTCTTTTAGTACACCCGGAATTGCGACAGTTCAGGATGAAATTTCACCTATGAAAACTAAGTCTATGTATATTTTTTTAAATGACAACAATTATAAGCAAATTTTATGTCACTGTATTGGCGAAACATCAAATTTAATAAAAAAAAATAATTTAGGGTATACTGAGTTTCAATCTTTAAAAAAAAATACCCTTAACTTACGACTAAAACACCTTTATTTTGGAAAAAACCTAAAAAAACAAAGAGTATCTTTTAAAGTTATTTTTTTTTAATGTTCTAACATTCAGATTTTTCTTATTTTTTCTATACATAATATTGATGTACTAAACTAAAAGAATCAGGCTTAAAACAAATAGGTCACCAGCCTTATTTTTTAAGAAAATGCATTTTAAGTTTGTGGCTGGGGCAATAACTAATGAGAAAATGTAGGGTTTGTCAAAGACAAAGACATTATATGAAGTAAATTATCTCAATTTTTTCAACAATTCATTAATGTTTCTAAGAATCAAGTTGTTTGTCATAATAAACCAATCCATAGCATATAAATGTAATACTGATGTTAGCATTTAACCCATTACCAAACGACTAAATTTAGACTCTTCTAAATTTGACGCGTTTGCAGACGCTAAACCAAAACCTGGTATTCATGTATCACAGTCCTTTGATGGGTCAGAAACCATTGTGCGAAAAGGAGGAATCAGTCAGTAGGAGCCATTTCTCCTTTTGACATCAATGCTTTTTAATGTCTGCTGCAGACTCATCAAGCTAAGGGATAACCTGGTAAAGGAGAGAGTAACAGCCCCTTGTTTTCTGCAAATCTTTACCAAGTGACATAATTTTGGACTAGACCAAACTGAAAGCATCTGCATCTGAAAAGATGTTTTAGCTCGACGATACGTCTCCCAGATAGAGCGCTAGGAGCATGTGTCCATATTTCCGTTGCTAGGTGACGTAGAGCTAGTTAGGTTATTCACTTTGACTTTCAGTCCAAACTTTTGAAATGGTAATTTCGGTTTCTTGCCTCGCATATAATTATTTGGCGTGATTCAAATACTTTTTTCTTCGTTTTGCTGACATGAAACGACTCGTTTTAGTTCTTGGTTTATCCATTCTGCAGAAATTGACAGGTGTGGCAGGATCAATTGTGTTAGGTGCTCACCGTTTTTCGAGTAAAAGGTGAGCGTGATAGTTACACGAAGCGTGAAAATGGAAACTGTCGCGAACGTCATTAATTTAAACTTAATATTCGCACCTTTTCAAGCCCCTGAGGGCCATTACCCATAATGCAAAGCGAATGTGCTTATTTGTTTAGCATTATCCAATACGTATTATACGGTTATAAAATATTTTTCTGCATATATGCGAACACGCACAGGCACAGACAAAATGTATATTCTTACAAATAATGTGAGAAGAAGAAGAACAAGATGAAGAAGGAGAGAGAGAGAAAGAGAGAGAGTGAGACAGATAGACAGAGAGAAAGACAGACAGAGAGATAGACAGAAAGAAAAACAGAGACAAAGACAGAGAAAGAGACAGACAGACAGACAGACAGACTCAAAATATTATCCAGCAATTTCCATCGACAACGTTTATAAACAGAGGGCAGGCACATATCACTTTATTTTGAAATGATTTGTACTTGTGGCTTTTCACTACTGCATGAAAAGATCCATGTCATCCACAAATGACTCCTGTCTAACATATGGGCTTACCGTTTTTTCACGTTAGTTATGCGGGAAAGCAGCCAGTGGCTCGCGAAGAATATCGTGCGAAGTACTGGTAGTAGAAGCTCCAGGAAAACATGGATAGGCGCATTGGCCGCCACGATATAACTGAAACCATCTGAAAAACGGTGTTTAATTTTTTCACTACAAACCCATCAGGAAAAACTGAACTGTGTTCATTGTTCTAATTTACATAAAATTGACGCTGATACTTGGTTAAAAAAAAACTCTAAGCAACGGATAGCTCTGTGCTCTAACTGCCGTTATGGGACTGAATAATGTTGAAAACAGCCTTAACCACATAACCAAAAGCCTTGTTTTCCGACCTACTCAGTCCTCTTCTAGCCAGTCTGATCTTGATTAACTTATTGTACAACTGATATTATGTTTACCCTTTTCCAAACAATAATTTATTTAAACGATCCTCATTTTTGACAAAGTAAACTCCCAATATATAAAAGGAAAAAATGATCGGACTTGGACCCAGGCTAGATACCAAGCAGTTATCACATAATTATGGATCCCCTGAAATCCTTTTTTTTTTTTTTTGTTTAAAAACCGACTGAATCATGAGGTAGACTGGTCCTTCAAATTACAGAAAATTTAGATAGAGCAAAGACTTTTGGCCCATGTAAGCCTGCGCGGATTGCGCAGGCTGACATGAGTCGATACTTTTTGCAGATACATCGAGTCCCCTTTTCACAGAGCTTGGCTTAATTATGCTTTTAGAATACAAAGATTTTAAACCTTTTCTGCTCTTCTGTACCAAACACGGAAACCAGCATTTTCTCCTTTTCCCACAATGTTTTCAAAAGGTCTCCTTCCACAGGGCCAGGGCCAAAACGCGAGATTGTGTAGTAAAGAGTTAAACTTTTTACTTTTAAAAACAAATCTATAGATACCTGTTTTAACCCTTTACCAAACAATCCCTGGTTTTCACGACCCTGAGGAAGAAGCCTTTTGAAAACATCGTGGGAACAGGAGAAAATGCTGGTAACCAGTATTTTCTCCTTTTCCCACAATGTTTTCTACCCTACCCAAAACAAACTTTAATTTTTGAGTCACATTAATTTTATTGTCTGCAAATGCTTTCAATTTGGACGAGTCTAACATTTTGTCGTTTGGTAAAGAGTTAAGGCAGTTTTCAGCCTATTTTTAACCCATTTCATCATTATTTTATGAGACTATAATCAATCTTGTATCTTGTTGTCAAATGTTGCCCCTGATTGCTGCAAGGTTGCACAGATTACAACGGATAGAAAATGCATTTCATATTTTGAAGGCCTGCAAAACAATCGCTGTTGTCGTTTCCGGTTTTAAATGAGGACAAATCCCTTGTGTTTTCCTATCCCTTACATCATATATATTGGTAATATATCTGTCTTTACACAGCTGAGTCATTATACAAACTTTCAAGTTTTACCAGACGACAAAATTTCAAAATCGTCTACAGCAAAGTTGTGTCCAGGGGTAAACAGATTTGAAGGTTAAATCAGTGGTTACATAAAAACTGCACAAGTCTGTAATTTCACAGGTTACAATGTCAAATTTCAAGTTTCGATAATGGTCATGTGGGAAAGCAGCCAGTGGCTTGGGAAGAATTTTGCGCTACACCAGTCTATCACATTACACGTTACAATGTCGGATCTCAAGTTTCGATGATTGTTAAGTGGAAAAGCAGCCAGTGACTAGGGAAGAATGTTGTGCTACACAAGTCTATAATATCACAGGTTACAATGTCCAATTTCAAGTTTCGATAATGGTTAAGTGGGAAAGCAGCCAGTGGCTTGGGAAGAATGTTATGCTACACAAGTCTATCGTATTACAGGTTACAATATCAAATCTCAAGTTTTGATGGTGGTCATATGGGAGAGCAGCCAGTGGCTTGTGAAGAATGTTGTGCTGCACGAGTCTTTCATATTTCAGGTTACAGTGTCAAATCTCAAGTTTCGATGATGGTTAAGTGGGAAAGCAGCCAGTGGCTTGGGAAGAATGTTTTTTTTTTTTTTATTTGATATTAACGCCGTTTTAACAGCTTAGGTCATATCGCAACAGTCAATGCACCTACACATGTGTTTCCTGGCTTCTCACACCAGTACTGACCCAACTTTCTGTCTGAGCCACAGATTACTTTTCTCACATGCATCAGAGGTGAGAGGCAAAAAATCGCTGGAAAGAAAGTTTCCTTCAACAGGGTATCAAACCCGCAACCACTAGATCAAGAGTCAGAGACCCTAACCACTGAGCTAATGGGCTGGGCAGAATGTTGTCCGAAGTACTGGTAAAAGAAACTTCAGAAAAGCATGGAAAGGTGCGCTGGCTGCCGATATAACTGAAATAATGTTGAAAATGGCGTAAAACAGAATAAGTTCAATTTATCAATCAATCGAATCTCAATGAATTCTTAATTCTTTGCCAGACGACAAAAATTTATAATTGTCCAAATTGAAAGCAGTTGCAGACGACAAGTAATTCCTTATCCTGCTAAAAAAAGTTAAATAAATCTTTCAAGTCGATAGTAAAAACCCTAATAATGTTATGTCAAACTTATCTTTTTTTTGGAGAAAAATATCTCCCTAGCGGACAGTGTAGATCCAAGATCAGACTGCACAGAACGTGCAGTCTGATCTTGGATCTACACTGTCCGCAAAAGGTCAACTGGTGAGTCGCGTTTACCAGTGTAAGGGTTAAGAGTGACTCAAATGGTAGAATTTGCTTGCAATGTGTTCGAAAACATTGTGGGAAAAGAAGAATATGCTAGTTACCAAGGGTATCTTCAGGTTTGTAAGAACACGGGATTGTTCGGTAAACGGTTAATACTCAAACAGTATGTTAATTCGCTTTAACGACGTATATCGCATTTTTTTTCCAAAAGACAGATTTTTTTTAAACTTTGCACATACAAAGCTCATCATGTCTGTAGGAGACTACAGTAAAAAAAGATATGGGTCACCATGCACGTTTCTGGGAAATTTGCCTATGAAAAAGGTATATAAAGCTCCCAAATTCAGCTTATACTGGATTTAACACGCTTTTCTTTAATAGTCAGTTAAATAGATAAATTACCGGAAGAATATACATAGTTATATAATTATTTAATGAAAATTAATTTAGTTTTGCACAAAAGATATATCAAAGCCTGGTTTTGAGCATAGTAAATGCACAAATATGCATGTTATATGTCGACTATTTATTTAAAAAGGGAGATAATTTGACCGAATTCAGGGTAAATCTTTAATAAATACATACTTTCTAACGGACAGATTTTTCTTAAAATTTCCACACTTATAGTATTTATAATTCTAAACAATTAGAAAAAATAAAAATGGCATTATCCGTGCTTATTTCGTCAGAAAACGGGGATGAAGGTCACTGTGGAAGTTGCTGGTTAGGAGCGACTTCTCCTTTTCCCACAATAATTTTCAAAGTGGAAACAATTGTTCTTACACAGCTTTAAGTTTTCCGCTTTTGTTTGATTGTTTGGTGTGTAACGCTGTGTCAACAGTATTTTAGTTATTTGACGGTGACAGTTCACAGATCCATATTTTTTCTCTATTTACAAATACTACCTGAAGAAAGTGCTACATGTAATACAATATGTGCCAAAAATACATAGGTGCACTTTTGATTCACTATCAATAACAAAAACACATGCCCAGTAGGATGCGCGCGAACATCTGTGATATACGTTGTTAACAAACAGTACAAAACAAGAGTTACAGTAATAAGTATTCAGTTTTATTTTGAAACTAATCTACATTATCTGACAATTTTGCTTAATCCTTTACCACAAAATGCCCAGTTTTAAAAACTAGAGAAGAGATGAGTTTTGAAAACACAGAGGGTAAAGGAGAAAATGCTGTTACCAGCATTTTCTCCTTTTCCCATAGTAGTTTCTACTCTATTACAGACAATTTTCATCATTTGGATCAAATATGATTTGTTTTCTGCTAATACTGCTAATTTGTTTTCTGCTAATTCTACTAATTTGGACAAGTCCAGGATTTTGTTGTCTGGTAAGGGCTTAACACTGAAACAATAATTCTATTTGCTTATGTAAACAATATATTACAAGAGTACACAAAATGAATATTCATTTTGATTTTTAAACTACACGTACTTTGTATTATCTGACAGTTTTGCTTAACTCTTCACCAAACGACGAATTTTTTGACTTGCCCAAATTGAAATCATTTGCAGACGACAAAATAATTGTGAACAAAAGAATACAGTTTGTTTTTTTGAAAGGTGAAAAACTTTGTGGGAAAAAGTGAAAATGCTAGTTACCAGCATTTTCTCCTTGTCCTATGACGTTTTCAACAGTCTTCTTTCTCAGGGTCGTTTAAAGTTAAGACTGTGGTAAAGAGTTAATACTCCATAGAAAAATAAAACAACAACAAAACAGTCACAAAATAACCAAAAAAACCTTCAAAACAGTCTCTTCAAGATTTTGCGTTTCTCGCAACGTAGAGAAATTATTGCCATCTAGTGCTTTCGAGTTGTGCATATGAAAAATCATTCAGCCATAAAAAAAAAATGTTCTTTGAACGTCTTTCTTTTTTACTATTGACCACACGCCAAAAATTTAGACTTTTTCGAATTGAAAGCAAACGACAATGTACCTGTGGATTAAATGATAGAATTTTTCTTTTTGATTAGGTAGAAAACATTGTCGAAAAAGGAGAAAATGCTGCTTAACTCTTTACCAAATGACAATTTTTAGACTTGTCCAAAATGGAAGCATTTGCAGACGACAAAATAAACATGACTCAAAAACTGAAACTTGACTTTAGAAAAGTAGAAAACATTGTGGGAAAAGGAGAAAATGATGGTTACCAGCATTTTCTCCTTTTCCCACAATGTTTTCAGAAGGTCTCTTCCTCTGGGTCGTAAAAACCTGGGATTGTTTGGCAAAGGGTTAACCGCATTTTCTCCTTTTCTCACAACATTTTCAAAAGCTTTCTCCTTCAGGGCCTTTAAAACTTTGGATTGTGTAGTAAAGGGTTCGATAGATTCCGTTCAAGAGTTCAAAAACGATTTCTTTCACTATTCATCCGTTGCGTTAATGTTCCCAAAGCTAATTGCAAGTGTCTCTCTATTGTCCCTTGATCCCACTCGAGCTTGTGTGATAAACTCAAGCACAGTCATGCACATGCGCTTTAAGTCTTCGCGTACTTCCGGTAACAGTAACATGGCGACCGGAGGAAGATACAGACTTTGAACGTGGACGGTAAACAGAGCTACAATAGCATAAATATTTTTGTCGTGGTGAACATATATCGAGGATAAATTCATCAAAGCCCAAGATACCATTCGCAAGAAAGCAAAAAGATTCAAACAGGCAGTCGCTCGTACCCAATTTACTTCGTCCTTTTCACTAACCAGGATTTCCTTTAAGCTTTCGAAAGAATTCATCTTTGTCGACCGATAGCGCTTTAGGACATAGATGACGATGGATGTAAGCGTGAACAAGAAGCCAACACCCGCCGGAAGAACCGATCGTAGCGCAAACCGGATGTTACGAATAGTCCTACTTTTACTATAGTAACAGTACTTTCCATCACGACGAGCATCGTTGTTGTCGATGATCAGATGACCTACAATAAGACAGACGACAATCCAGCCACCCAAAGTGGACACCATAAATCGTATAAAATGCTTTGTCCTCCAGTATCTCAATGGCAGGATGACAGTAAAAAATATCTCCGCATTAGCCAAAATCACACTCAAAGAAAATGCCAAAAATAGATACTCGAAGCCGTAGATAACAAACAGGCAGGTACTTTGATCGTTGTAAATGTGACCAAAGACAGCAATTGAATGTAAAACGACGAACCCAACTGTTATTGCAATCAAGTGATAGAGGTACCACATGGCAGACTTCTCTCTAAGTTTGGGGTTCCGCATGGTTACCAGGACAACGATGCTAAGACAAGCCAGAATGACTGCAATGCAGAAGTTCACCGTTTGCGTTGTCTGTAAAAATAAGAACCAAACCATTATTAAACTGAGCCATGTTCTGAAAAAAAGAGAGATTTAAATCTTTACCAAACGACAAAATTTTAGACATGTCTAAATTGATAACTTTTGTAGACGACAAATTAAACATGACTCAAATGATGAAATTTGTCAGTGATAGGGAAGGAAACCTTGTGGGAAAAGGAGAGAATGCTGGTTACCAGCATTTTCTCCTTTTCGAACAATGTTTCCAGAAGCTTTCCTCTCAGGGGTTGATAAAAGTCGGAATTGTGTGGTAAAGGGTTATTGCATCTCCGTGATGCATAATACCAAGCAAGTCCATACATAATTATGGATTCAGAAAAATCAGTTTTGTCTAACAATCTGCTGTAGCTTAAGGTAGAATGGTCCTTTGACAGGCAAAGAATTGGTCAAAAGCAAAAAGTTTCTGTCCGGGTCAACCTGTGCAGATTCGCATAGCATGGATCATTAATATTCTGTCTAATGTAACTCTATACAAAATAATCCCATGTTTAAACTACCCTACAGAAGAGGGATTTGAAAACATTGTGGGAAAAGGATAACAATCTTAATAGCCCAAATAATGCAGTCGAAAGAGATGCTGTTAGGCGTTTTGGGGTTATGGGTTAAAATGCTAGGGCAGATTGTTTTTGCAGTATATTCCCCTCACCAACATTTCCCCACCTCCAAGATTTTTCCTTACAAATAATTACCTCTTCCTCCCTTTCGACGCCCCTCCCACCCCCCCAAAAAAAGAGTGGTCAGAAAATTAATCTAGTGTTATGCTGCTTTAACCCTTTAGCAAACAGTCCCTGGTTTTAACGACCTCAAGGAAGATATCTTCTGATAAACAGCATTTTCTCATTTTCCCACCATGTTTTCTACTCTTCCAAAGTCAAGTTTCAATTTCTGACTCACGTTTATTTTGTTATCTGCAAATGCTTTCATTTTGGACAAGTCTGTAATTTTGTCATTTGGTAAAGAGTTAAAGTAGTGAAAATAGTCTGGTTATTTTATTTTCCGCGTGACAGAGTTAACTCGACCAGACGACAAGGTTCTCATCTTACTCAAATTGAAAGCATATTCAGACACCAAATAAAGTGTAGCTCAAATGGTGAAATTTGCCTTTAAAAGGATAAATAAAGTGTTGCTCAAAAAGTGAAAATTGTCTTTAAAAGGATAGAAAATAAAGTGTGGTTCCAATTGTAAAAAATTAAGCATAAAAAATAAAGCGTGGCTCAAATGGTAAAAAACGTCTTTAAAAGGATAGGAAATAAAGCGTGATCCAAATGGTGAAAATTGTCTTTAAAAGGATAGACATTAAAGTGTGGCTCAAATGGAGATAATTGGCTTTAAAAGGATGGAAAATAATGTAAGGCTGAAATGGTGAAAATGGTGAAAATTGTCTTTAAAAGGAGAGAAAATAAAGCGTGGCTCAAACTGTAAAAATTGTCTGTAAAAGGAGAGAAAATAAAGCGTGACTCAAATGGTGAAAATTGTCTTTAAAAGGAAAGAAAATATGGCCAGATCAAATGGTGAAAATTGTCTTTAAAAGGATAGAAAAAAAGTGCGGCTCAAATAGTGAAAATTGTCTTTAACAGGAGAAAAAATAAAGTGCGGCTCAATGGGCAGAAATTGTCCTTAAAAGGATAAGGATAGAACAAAAGGTGTGGCTCAAATGGTGAAAATTGTCTTTAAAAGGATAGTAAATGTGTGGCTCAAATGGTGAAAATTGTCTTGAAAAGGATAGAAAAAAAAGTGTGATTCAAATGTCGATAATTGACTTTAAAAGGACTAAAGGTAAAGTGGGCGAAAATTGTCTTTAAAAGGATAGAAAATAATATAAGGCTCCAATGGCGAAGATTGTCTTTAAAAGGATGGAAAGTAAAGTGTGGCTCAAATGGCAAAAATTGTCTTTTAAATGATAAGGATAGAACATAAGGTGTGGCTCAAATGGTGAAAATTGTCTTTAAAAGGATAGAAAATAAAGCGTAGCTCAAATAGTGAAAAGCGTCTTGAAAAACAAAAGAAAATAAAGCGTGACTCAAATGGTCAAAAAGTCTTTAAAAGGATAGGAAATAAAGCGTAACTCAAATGGCGAAAATTGGCTTTAAAAGGACAAAAAATAATGTAAGGCTGAAATGGTGAAAATTGTCTTTAAAGGGAGGGAAAATAAAGCGTGGCTCAAACGGTGAAAATTGTCTGTAAAAGGAGAGAAAATAAAGCGTGGCTGAAATGGTGAAAAACGTCTTTAAAAGAATAGAAAGTAATGTTCAGCTCAAATGGTGAAAATTGTCTTTAAAAGGATAGAAAATAAAGTACGTCTCAAATAGTGAAAATTGTCTCTAAGAGGAGAGAAAATAAAGTGTGGCTCAATGGGCAAAAATTGTCTTTAAAAGGATAAGGATAGAACATAAGGTGTGGCTCAAATGGTGAAAACTGTCTTTAAAAGGATAGAAAATAAAGTGTGATTTAAATGTCGATAATTGTGTTTAAAAGGATTGAAGGTAAAGTGTGGCTCAAATGGCAAAATTGTCTTTAAAAGGATAGAAAATAATATAAGGCTCAAATGGCGAAAATTGTCCTTAAAAGGAGAGAAAATAAAGCGTGGCCCAAATGGTGAAAATTGTCTGTTAAAAGAGAGAATATAACGCGTGACTCAAATGGTGAAAATTGTCCTCAAAAGGATAAAAAATTAAGCGTGGCTCAAATGGTGAAAATTGGCTTTAAAAGGATAGAAAATAAAGTACGGCTGAAATAGTGAAAATTGTCTTTAAAAAGGAGAGGAAATAAAGTGTGGCTCAAATGGCGAAAATTGTCTTTGAAGGATAGAACATAAGGTGTGGTTAAAATGGTGAAAATTGTCTTTAAAAGGGATAATAAATAAAGTGTGGTTCAGATGGTAAAAAACGTCTATAAAGGCTTGTAAATAAAGTGTTGCTCAAATGGTGAAAATTGTCTTGAAAAGGACAGGAAATAAAATGTGATTGCAATGCCGATAATTGTCTTTAAAAGGATAGAAATAAAGTACAGCTCAAATAGTGAAAAATGTCTTTAAAAGGAGAGAAAATATAGTGTGGCTCAATTGGTGAAAACTGTTTTTAAAAGGATGGAACATAAGTTGTGGTTTAAATTGTAAAAAACTGTCCTTAAAAGGATAGAAAATAAAGCGTGACTCAAATGGTGAAAACTGTCTTTAAAGGATAGAAAATAAAGCGTGGCTCAAATAGTGAAAATTGTCTTTAAAAGGATAAAAAACAAAGTGTGGCTCAAATGGCGAAAGGTGCCATTAAGAGGATAGAAAACTTTATGGAAAAAAATGGAGAAAGTGTCGTTAAGCAACTCATTTGCATTTTCTCCTTTTCCAAGAATGTTTTGAAAAGCTTCTCTCTCTCTCTCTCTCTCTCTCTCTCTCAGTTCATTTAATTCTTTACCAGATAACAACATTCTAGACTTGTCCAAAATGAAAGCATTTGCAGACGACAAAATAAATGTTGCACAAATAAAGAAATTTTTCTTTGAAAGGGAAGAAAACGTTGTGGGAAAAGGATAAAATGCTGGTTTCCTTTTCCGGGTCGTTAAAACTCGGGTTTGTGAACAATTTCGGTTTAGTAAAGGGTCTCAAACCTCAACTAAACAATTCTGTGTTTTCACGACCCTAAGGTCGACCCTTAGGATGAAGCCGTTCGAAAACATAGTGGGTAAAGGAGAAAATGCCGGTAACCGGTCTTTTCTCCTTTTCCACCATATTTTCTACACTTTCAAGGATAGAAACTATCACCTTGGCTTTAGGCCAAAACAAGTATATATGTGGTTGCGCTTATCTGACCGTATCTAATTTTTACGCCCTAACCTAAACATTTTTTTCACTTGTGTATCGTTTGATATTTTATTACAATGTAATGTTATCCTTGTCTTCGGAAAATTCTATGTCGCTATTAATCGCTTCGAGGGCGTATTTGGAAAAAGAAATAAGAAAAAAAATAATTTTCCTTATTCTCAAAATTTTGTAACTGAAACCACACACATAATTTGTTTTGGCCTTATTTGGTATGTTGTCTGTTTGCTTTCAGGTTGGATTAAGTCTAGAATTTTGTCAGTTGGTAAGAGTAAACTTGCATTATAAATGCGGGCGATTCTTTTCCATTTTGCATTTCGCTGTTGCACGTATTCGTCCTCGTCTGTGATTGGTCCATCGTCAGAGTAATCAAGTGTGCCATTTAGAACGTCTAATAACGATCTGTTATTGAAAGTTCCATTTGTCGCAAAATCAGATGATCTCTGAAATAGTATGAGAAGGGAGCTATTTGATCTATATGAATATCTTTGCAGAATGATATAATATAGGAGAGAGAGAAAGCGAGCAAGAGAGAGAGAGAGAGAAAGGGGGAGAGAGAAAGAGAGGGGAGAGACGCAGAAGGTGATACAGAGCGAGTTGGAGAGAGAGGTGTGAGTGAGAGAGTGGCAAAAGAGGGTAAGATGCAAGGTGAGAGAGAGAGGTGGCACACAAAGAGGTGATGAGAGAGAGAGAGAGAGAGAGAATGAAAGAAGGAACGGAAGCGGAAGAAAGAGAGAGAGAGAGAGGGGGTTGCAAGGAGAGATTGAGAGGGTGTTTGAGAGAGATACAGAGAGAGTGGGAGAGAGATAAAAAAAAAAAGGTGTGAGAGAGAGAGAGAGAGAGATAGAAAGGGAGTGGAAACAGAAGGAGTGTGAGAGAGAAAGAGGAGTGGGGAGAGAGAGGGAGAGAGGGACAGATTCAGAGGGACAGAGAGATGCATTTTCCATATGCATTAAAACCCTTTAGTTGCTAAGCCGGACTCACTGGCCTTTTGCGGACAGTGTAGATCAAGATCAGACTGCACAGAACGTGCAGTCTGATCTTGGATCTACACTGTCCGATTAGGAGATGTCCTCCCAAAAAGATACCATTGAAATAGCAAAAGTTGGGTTTCCACTGTCGGCTTGAAAGATTCATCTGAAGTTATTTAACAGGATAAGTGTTAAAACCTTTTTTCACCAAGCATGATGTTTTTTTGGGGGAGGGAGGGGGGAGAGCGATAGATGTATACAATGAATGAAATACTTACTGGTGCTTTATCCATGCTTGCATAAAAAAGATAAATGAATAACACAACTAGCTGCATTATATAATTATCTTGTTAATTAGCAAGTTTATGTCCCTTTTTTGTTTAGTTAAGTACTGTCAAGCTCACCAGCGTTCAGTCTGTTAAAGATAAATCCTGACAGCCAGAGAGAAGAAAACGCTGTTAAAGTTTGATAGACTCAAAAATGGTTCAGAATTTGGTCAGCTGTGTAAACACAGATAAACAACCGATTATAAGGTGAAAGGAATAAATACAGGTATTGGAAATCTTTTATTTTAAACCTGAAATGTCAAAATAGTGGTTTCTTTGATGGCCTCCAGAAAATGAAATGCATTTTCTATCCTTTGTAATCTATGCAGCCTTGCAACCATCAGGGTTAACATTTGGTAAAATAAAGATAAAATGGGTTAAAAACTTTCTGAAAACGAGTATAGATGTATCTTTAAGAATTTTCATCAACATTTTAAACTACAGCGGAAAGCGAGGCTTCTGCAGCTATTTACACTTATATGCAATTATTGTTTCTTGTCTGATACCAAAGTTGTAGCTCTTTGGAACCTAGTTATGTTATCATTTCGTCAAAAATTTGGTTACGTCGACATTGACATTAATGTATTTATAAAACACTATTAAAAAATGTTGATCACCTCAAATCAGCAACAGTTTTGTCAAATTTTATTGTAATGACTCTGAAAGTATATATTTCAATGTAGGCCTATAATTTATTTTGCTTCATTTTCACGTTAGTTTCATGATTATGCCATACGCCACTTCTGAGTGAGAGATGGAGGATAATCAACTGGTGGTGTGTGATATTAAAAATCTGTCACTAGAATGGGGTGTGATGCGGTTGCAAATGATTACCAAGAACGACGTAGGTATACATAGCGATTTTCTTTACATACACATGATCCATTTTTGGCAGAAGCAGCTAACACAGCAGATGACGTAATGCTCGAGGGTTCACGCGTAAGTTACGTCATCAATCCCTCCATTTGAAGGCATGCATTGTTTCGCACCTTTACAATTTAAAACCAGCCATATGAAATTCGAAGAAAAAAAAAACAGTCAACCCTTTCCCACATGACAAGTTTAAGGCATTCCCAAATTAAAAACATCTCCAGATGATTTATACTAATTTGGTACAAAAGACCTAGGTTTTCTGATAGGATAGAAAACATTACTGAAAAAGGAGAAAATGCTGGTAGGTAGTATTTTCTCGTTTTTCCACAATATTTCCAAGAGTTCTCCCCCACAAAAGCTATTTTCTTTTCTCGAAATGTTTTCAAAAGATTTCTCCCACAAGGTCGTTAACTCAGGATTGTTTGGAAAGACTGTACCGAAAAGCTTTTCACTGTGCTATTGTTTACTAAAAACGTTTGAAGCAGAGACAGAAACATTAGACTGTGAGCAATATAGTGAAAAAAAGTAGTTCCGGCAAATATTCTAAAACTATATAATCACTAGTGATGATACCATATCATCACTAGTGATATTATTCACTGTGAAAAACTGAAAAAATAATACACTGAGAAATCCCAGTACTTCACCGATAGGAATATAATAAATACGGAATATTACACTGTATATTAACTTTCCTGGTGCTTGTATTTGATTCGAGTAGCATGCGAAAATTTCGAAAGCTGAGCGAGATGTCAAAATTTTTTTGCGCAGCGGGAGGCAAATACTAGTGTCAGGAAAGTTACCACATCATAATATTTCTTCTATTATATACCCACACCTTTTCAATGACAAAATATTGCAAATTATTGACATTCTATTCGAAAACAGTAAATGAAATAAAGCAAATTTTAGTGCAGTAGCAGTAACTTCATTTTGAATGGAGGATGAATATTACAGCATAAAATTTTGACCAATCAAATTGCAAATTAGTACATACACATACCGCGCGTGAGTTACGTCATCATTTGGTCATCGCACATTTTGAACCGTATTTCACAGTGTGTAGATACGGATTTTTTTTTTGTCGTATGTGATATTTTATCCGCGTGCGGCGCATGTATTTGAGCCGGAAAAATTTCTGGTATATATAATAAGGAATGGTATTTCATACGTGTACCATAGGCGTAGCCAGGATTAAACGCAGAGCGAAGTGTCGATTGGGGAGGGAACGAGAGGGTGGCAATTATTGCAAACCATAAAGGAATTCTCTAGTCTTTGGTGCATCAATTTAATCCATTTATTTAGTTTGAAAAGACGCACAGATCAGAGGAAAAATTACTACACATAATTTATTTAATGATATTGTGATTTACAGCTTTGCTCGCGGATTTTTTTTACATGCATGTGCGTATTATGCATAGTGGGGCGCTACGCCCTTGTGTACGAGTATTTTCAATTGCAACCAAAGAGTGTATATAAATTAACATGTATCTGTGTGTGCCGTCTGCCTGTCCGCTCCTCTTTACAAGAATACCGTTATCCGTTATACAAGAATACAATTAGAGCCTACCTCTCTCTCTCTCTCTCTCTCTCTGTGCTCTCTCTCTCTCTCTGCATTAAGCCCTCTGTGTGCTCTCTCTCTCTCTCCTCTGTCTTTACCTCTATCCCTCTCATGTCTCTCTCTCTTTTTCTCTGTGTCTCTATCTCTCTCGTCTTTCTCTCTGCATTACACTCTCTGTGTCTCTATCTCTCCTCTCTCTTTCTGTGCCTGCCTCTCTCATGTCTCTCCCTCTGTCTGCATCACGCTTTCCGCATCTCTCTCTCTCTCCTCTCTCTTTCAGTGCCTCTACTCTCCTCCTTTCACAGTGCTTGCCTGCCTGGCTCTCTCTCTGTCTGCTCTCTCTCACTCTGTCTGCTCTCTCTCTCTGTCTGCTCTCTCACTCTCTGTCTTTCATCCCCCAAACTTAGCACAGACACACTGAACCTAATCTTACCGTTAACTCTTTACCTCACAACAAAATCATAGACTTGTCCAAATTGAAGGAATTTACAGACGACAAATTGAAAATGTCTCAAATGATGGGATATGTCTTTGAAAGCGTAGAAAACATTGTGGGAGAAGGAGAAAATGCTTTTTACAAGCGTTTTCTCCTTTTCCCAAAATGTTTTCAAAAGCCTTCCTGTTCAGGGTCATTAAAACTTGGGTTTGTTTGGTAAAGGGTTGATTGACAAGTGCAAAACTCGAACTCCCCTGTGCAAGGTGCCCTAATGAAACCTTAATTGTTGCAGTACAGATAAGATGGGGGGGGGATTTTTAACACTTAAGTCTTTACCAAATGACAAAATCTTAGACTGGTCCAAATTGAAAGCACTTGCAGACGACAAAATAAACGTAACTCAAAAATTGAAATTTGTTTCCAGCAGGGTAGAAACATTTTGGGAAAAGGAGAAAATGCTGGTTACCAGCATTTTCTCCTTTTCCCACAATGTTTTCAAAAGGCTTCTACCTCAGGGTCGTAAAAACCAGGGATTGTTTGGTAAAGCATTAAACCTTTACCAAACAACAAAATTTGAGACATCCAAATTTAAAGCATTGGCAGACGACAAAATTAAAGTGACTCAAAAATTGAAATTTGTTTTGGGAAGAGTAGAAAACACTGTGGGAAAAGGAGAATATGCTGGTTACCAGCATTTTCTCCTTTTCCTACAATGTTTAAGTTTAAACTTATTTATTTTACATTGATTGAGAAACAAGTTCTTACAACTTATACTAATCTCTCTCGATTCTGCTTCCTGGGAACTACATCTGTACTTGCGCGGAATGTGTAGGCCAATGAAAAATCCCAAAGTTGACACCGCTCCTGGGTATAGAACTCGGGACCTTATGGTTATGAGGCCGACGCTCTACTTCACAACCACGGACACCACAATGTTTTCAAAAGCCTTCTTTCATAAGGTACTTTAAAGATGGGATTGTTTGTTAAAGGGTAAGACCAAGCCACTTTTACAACTATACATGCATTTGCAGCCAGTATAGATCAAGACCTGACTGCACAAAATGTGCAGTCCGATCTTTTATCTACACTGTCTAGTAAGATGAAGAATGTAGACCAAAGACTTGATGAAATTCAATTGTTTAACTCTTTACCACACAATCCCAAGTTTTAACGACCCTGAAGAAAAAGCCTTTTGAAAACATTGTGGGAAAAGAAGAAAATGCAGGTAAGCAGAATTTCTCCTTTTCCACAATGTTTTCTACCCTTCCCAAAACAAATTTCATTTTTTGCGCCATGTTTATTTTGTCGTCTGCAAATGCTTTGAATTTTGACCAGTCCTAACTTTACTACACAATCCCGAGTTTTAATGACCCTGAGGAAAAAGCCTTTTGAAAAAAGTTGTGAGAAAAGGAGAAAATGCTGGTAACCAGCATTTTCTCCTTTGCCAGCAATGTTTTCTACCCCATCATAGACAGAAATCATCATTTCAGCTACAATGAATATGTCGTCTGCTAATGCTTTGAATTTGGTCTAGTCCAGAATTATGTTGTTTGGTAAAGAGTTAAATTTTGTTGTTTGGTACAGAGTTAAAACTTATTTCTAGACTGAAAGTATCTTGTTTATTCCGCACTTAACCCTTTACAACACGGCAAAATTTTAGACCTATCCAAATTGAAAGCATTTGCAGACGACAATTTCATAGTGGCTCAAATGACGCAATTTTTCTTTGATAGGGCAGAAAACTTTGTGGGAAAAGGAGAAAATGCTGGTTAACAGCATTTTCTTCTTTTCCCAAAATGTTTTCAAAAGGCTTCTTTCCCAGGGTTGTTAAAAGTCGGGTTTGTTTAAAGATTAAACGCTTTACCTAACAATCCCTCTATCACATTATCCTGACTTTTAACGACCCTAAAAAAAGCAGGTTTTTGAAATACATGTATTATGGTAAAAGGTGAATTTTCTGTTTTCTCCTTTTTTTCCCCACAATGTTTTTACACCATCAAAGATAAATCATATCATTTGATCCAACTTTTATTTGCAGTCTGCAAATGCTTTCAATTTGGGAAAGTCTAAAATTTTGTCTACTGCAACAGAGTTTAGTGTTTAACTCTTTACAAGACAACAACATTTTAGACTTGCCCAAATCCAGAACATGAGCAGACTACAAATTAAATATGGCTCAGATGGTGAAATTTGTCCATGAAAGATTGATTGATTGATTGTATTGGAGTTAAATGTAGTTTAACAGCTTAGGTCATATCATAGCGGTCAGTGCACCTAGGCATGTGTTTCCTAGCTTTCTCACACCAGTACTGACACAACTTTCTTTCTAAGTCACTGACTACTTTTGTCACGTGCATCAGAGGTGAGCAGCGAAAAATCGCCAAAAAGAAAGTTTGCCTCAACCAGGTTTCAAACTCACAACCACCAGGTCACAAGTCGGATACGCTAACCACTGAGCTACCCGGCCGGGCTCTATAAAAAACTAGAGGCGCTTGAGCGCCTGTATCGCTCCACAGGCCTGATATTTCTATAATGGCGAAAGGAAGTTTTTAACAATTATCATTCAATCCTGCATTTTAGCTCACTGAAGAAACAATCTGGTAGACAACCACCATAGGAACTTACCTGCAAAACAACAATGAAATCCAATGAATAGTTTTAGCGAAGAAATTTTTCAAAGATTTTACTTTATACCATAAAAGGAAAATGAGTCTCCCATAAAAGCCATGTTTTTTGACAGATCTTTTTTTTTTTTTAAGGAATTCTGTAAACCTGTATCTAAGGAACATTCCTGCAAAATAATAATGCTATCCAAATGGTGGTTTGGGAGGAGAAGATTTTTAAAGGTTTTTTTACTTTGGTTGCCATGGCAACCAGAATTCTTCATGGAACACAATTATTTGAAGGAATTTGAAAGAGGACCACCAAAGGAACATTCCTGTGAAATTTGGTAAAAATCCAGACAATAGTTTCTGAGGAGAAGTTTTTTAAAGAAAAAGTTTACGGACGCACGCACGGACGAACGGATGGACGGACGGATGCACGACGGACACAACGCCATGACAATAGCTCGCTGGCCGAAGACAACCACCATAGGAACTTACCTGCAAAACAACAATGAAATCCAATGAATAGTTTTAGAGAAGAAATTTTTCAAAGATTTTACTTTATACCATAAAAGGAAAATGAGTCTCCCATAAAAGCCATGTTTTTTGACAGATCTTTTTTTTTTTAAGGAATTCTGTAAACCTGTATCTAAGGAACATTCCTGCAAAATAATAATGCTATCCAAATAGCGGTTTGGGAGGAGAAGATTTTTAAAGGTTTTTTACTTTGGTTGCCATGGCAACCAGAATTCTTCATGGAACACAATTATTTGAAGGAATTTGAAAGAGGACCACCAAAGGAACATTCCTGTGAAATTTGGTAAAAATCCAGTCAATAGTTTCTGAGGAGAAATTTTTTAAAGGAAAAGTTTACGGACGCACGCACGGACGAACGGACGGACGCACGGACGCACGACGGACACAACGCCATGACAATAGCTCTCTGGCCTTCGGCCAGTGGAGCTAAAAACAAGAGGGCCATGATGGCCCTGTATCGCTCCACTGGCTTTTTAACCCTTTACCACACAAATCAAAGTGTTAATGACCCTGAAAGAGAAGGCTTTCAAAAACATCATGAGAAAAGGACAACGTGTTGTCAGCCAGTATTTTCTCCTTTTCCCACAACGTTTCCTAACCTATCAAAGACAGAAATAGCCATTTAAGCTACATTCAATTTGTCTTTTTGCAATGGCTTTAAACTTGGTACAGTAAAAAAAAATTGTCATTTCTTAAAGAGTAAAATTAACATATCATAACATACCAAACAAAAACAGTCATATCTTTTTAAATGCAAAGATAATGTCAGTGAATACAAGCAGGTTTATTCATTAGCATGAAAGGTAAAGTTCTGAAAAAATTTGAGTGATAGAAACCTTACTTTAAATTAAACATTCCATTCATGTGAGCATAACCATTAGCATCAAAATAAATCACTCTCCCTTAAAACAGAACATTTCCTCTCCAAAAAACTTGAATACCAAACTCCAATAATGTATAAGTGCAGTTTGATAATCAAGGGAGGTAAATAGTAACAAACTTTAGGAGTTATCTCCCTTGATTGCTATTTTTAAATTACAGTCACTATGTAAGCCCAGGTTAAACTTGTGATCTCCGGGGCAGAGCCAATTTTGACCCGAGGGCTATAATATGAAGGAATTTGATAGAGGTCCATTAGATAAAGCTACATACCAAATTTGGTAGCCCTGGGCCTTATGGTTTCAGACAAAAAGATTTTCAAAGATGTTCAATATTTTTCGGTTTTGTTGCCATGGCAACCAGAGTTTTTGAAGGAATCAAATTCTTTCAAGAAATTCTTAAGAAGACCATGGCAGGATCATTTCTGTGAAGTTTGATCAAATTTGGATGGGTAGTTTCAGAGAAGAAGTAGTTTGAAAAAAAAGTTAAGGCACGGACGGACGCATGGACGGACAGATGGACGCACGACGGACACCGGGCCATGACATAAGCCTGCTGGCCTTTGGCCCGTGGAGCTAAAAACAACATAAAACATTGTGGACAAAGGGCAAAAAGCTGGTAACCTATTTCGTGAAGGTCATTTACCCTTTACCAAACAATTCCGGGTTTTCACCAACTTGAGGAAGATGTCTTTTGAAAATATTGTGTGAAAAGGAGAAAATGCTGGAAACCAGCTTTTTCTCCTTTTCCCACAATATTTTCTACCCTATCAAAGAACTAATGTGCATTTGTACCACTTTCAAATTTGTCATCTGAAGATGCTGGCAAGTGGAGAGGGTCTAAAATTTGTGGTGTGGGAAAGGATTAACTCTTTACCACACAAGAAAATCTAAGACTTGTCCAAATTGAAAGCATTTGAAGACAACATTAAAAATGTGGATCAAATTATGTAATAAGTTGTTGAATAGGTAGAAAACGTGGGAAAAGGAGAAAATGCTGGTAACCAGCACTTTCTCCTTTTCCTACAGTATTTTCAATAGTTATCTTCCTCAGAGTTGTTAAAACTCGGGACTGTGTGGTAAAGGATTACAAATTGGGACTGTGTGGAAAAGGATTAAGATACAAAAAATGCAACATGTCCAGTTTGGGGTGAACTCACTGCAGTTATCATGTCAAAGTTTCTGGACTACAGCGGTTTGAATTTTCAAAGATACATCTTTACAGAGAGTAAACAAAGGCTGTTAAAACTTGAAAGTGTGTAGAATATAGTCAGCTGTGTAAACATTGATAAAAATGTTGACATATATATGGAGTATGGGATAAAGAAACTCAAGGGATTTGTCCTCCATTTTAAACCGGAAACACCCACAGTGGTGTCTTTGATAGCCTTCAGAGAGTGAAATGCATTTTCTATCCATTGTAATCTGTGCAACCTTGTAACCATCAGGGGCAACATTTGGCACAAGAATATGAGATTGAAATAGATTCATAAAACACTGGATTAAAGCCAGTAAAGATTAAGGTACAAAAAAAAAATACTGAGCATCAAAGTATCAAAAACATATTTTTAATGTTATAGCTATTTTTGTCACAATGAAACGATGCTTTAAACATGTGCATATATCATATAAATGTTTACAAGTATGCTCTAATGGGCCATAAATATCACAATGAGAACTATAAATTAAGGAAACTTCATTCATTCGACTACAGGTGATTTTATTACTGATTGATATATCCTCTACCAAACAACAAAATTTTAGACTTGTCCAAACTGAAAGCATCTTCAGACAACAAAATAAATGTAACTCAAACACTGAAATGTTGATTTTGGAAGGATAAAAAACATACTAAGAAAAGAGAAAAAGTTGTTTACCAGCATTTTCTCCTTTTTCCACAATCTTTTCAAAAGCCATCTTCTTTTGGGTCATTCAAGCTCTGGATTGTTTGGTAAAGGGTTAAATGGTGTTTTATGCCACTTTCAACATGATTTACTTTCAACATGATCTCAGTCATATCATGTTAGCAACTCACTTATTTATGTATGTCCTGGGTAACACCAGTACAAGGCTAGGACGCTGAAGTGTCTTGCCCAAGGACACTCGCACCAAAAAACACAGTGTTTCGAGTGCGGAATGAACCAAGGACTTCCAGATTTTCAAATCCTAAACATAACCACTGGCAAAAACATATATTCGCCTTAACCCTTTACCATACAATCCAAAGTTTTAACAAACCTGAAGTAAACAGCTTTTGAAAACATTGTGGGAAAAGGAGAAAATGCTGATTACCAGCATTTTTTCCTTTTCCCTACAGTGTTTTCAAAAGCTTCTTTGTTCAGGATTGTTAAAACAAAGGATTGTCTGGTAAAATTTTTACTCTATACCCCAATTTTAATGACCAATTGAAACAGAAGGCTTTCAAAAACACTGTGGGAAAAGGAGGAAATGATGGTAACCTCCTTTTCAGAATGTCTTTTACCTTACAATAGATAAGCTGCATCAATTTAGTTATCTTTCATTGGGTGACTGCAAATGCTTTCAAATACAATTATAAGCCTAAACTTTGGATGTTTGGTAAAAGACTTAAATGGTATGGATTCAATTTTCCTGCAATTTGATCCTGGAACTGTAACCAGCATTTTCTCCTTTTCCCACAATGTTTTCTACCCTGCTGGAAACAAATTTCAAATTTTGAGTTACGTTTATTTTGTCGTCTGCAAGTGCTTTCAATTTGGACCAGTCTAAAATTTTGTCGTTTAGACTAGTCGAAATTGAAAGCATTAGCAGACGACAAATCAAAAGTGACTGAAAAATTGAAATTTGTTTGGGGAAGGGTAGAAAACATTGTGGGAAAAGGAGAAAATGCTGGTTACAAGCATTTTCTCCTTTTCCCACAATGTTTTCAAAAGGCTTCTTTCTCAGGTTTGTTATAAGTCAGGATTGTGTGGTAAAGATTTAAAGCTCGAAGGGTAAATTTCACATAATTTTCTAAATGAAACAGAAATCTATGAAACTGCGAATTCTAACAATGTAAAGACCATTTTCTTATCTAAATATTAACATGTACACAAATATATAAAAACACAAGTTTAAAAAAAACATACAAAATGACATAATGACATGCTATTTACATGGCAAAATATAACATACTTATCAAAATAACTACAAATGTTTTCACATTCACTAATCTTATGACTTTTTGACTTCAGGTGCACTCTGACTTTTCTTCAATTAATAAATCATATACACAGAAACAAGTTTGAAAACAGTGGAGAAAAAGAATGTTAAACGTTGATATTTCTTCATGATCTGTCTCCAAAAAAAAAAGAAAACAAGAGCACTGCATGCAGGTAAAAATACTTGCCTGCGGCTGCTTGATTTTCAGTGACAATTGTAAGTCAAAAAAGGGGCATAACTGTGTCAAAAATATTTTGATGGATACCCACGCTTGTTCTATGGGTTCCCCTTTTAACATAAACAACGTGTCCAGGTTTAACCCATTACCACACAATCCCGAGTTTTAACAACCCTGTAAGAGAAGGCTTTTGAAAACATTGTTGGAAAAGGAGAAAATGCTGGTAACCAGCATTTTCTCCTTTTCCCACAATGTTTTCTACTCAATCTAAAAGAAAAATCATCATTTCAGTTACATTTAATTTGTCATCTGCAAAGCCTTTCAATTTGGACCAGTCTAAATTTTTGTCGTTTGGTAAAGAGTTAAAGTAAATAATTACAGTAATTACACATATATTATACAATGTCAAAGTTTTGGAAAATGTCTTAAGTTTGTGCATGACGAAGACAATGAAGACAATGACGCCAGGGCTATGGTTACACCTCGCTGTGGTAATATCAGAGAATGGTGGTAATCAGTATTTTCTCTTTCTCCCAAAATGTTTTTTACCCTTTGACCAACAGTTCTCCTATTTTCAGCCATATTTGGTTTGGTGTTTGCAAATGTCCTCAACTTGGACAATCTAAAATTTTGTTTTGTGTGGTAAAGAGTTAATACGGCTTTTAAGAACTTGTTTCACACAATAAATGTAAAATAATAAAATCTAAACAAATGTTTGGAAAGTAATTGCAGACAAAAAATTAAATTTGGCACAAACTGTCGTAGTCTCCTTTAACTCTTTACCAAACATCAAAATTTTGGACTCAACCAAACCATTTGCAGTCGACAAAATTAATGTAACTAAAGCTATGATTTCTTTCCTTGATAGGATAAAAAAAAATGCTGGAAAAAAAGGAGAACATGCTGGTTACCAGTATTTTCTCCTTTTCCCACAATGTTGTCAAAAGCCTTCTTCTTCAGGGTCATTAAAACTTGGGATTGTTTGGTAAAGGGTTAAAAGGATAGAAACCATTGTGGGAAAAGGAGAAAATGCCAGTTACCAGCATTTCCTCCTTTTCCCACAATCTTTTCTTTTTAAAAGGCTTTTACCTAAGGGATGATAAAACTTGGTATTGTGTGGTCAATGGTCAAACCAAGACATAATTACTCCACCAGATGGCAGAATTTTACACCTGTACAAGTTGAAAACATTTTACCAGCAACAAATTTAAAGTAGATTGAATGAAGAGCTTTTTCTCTAATAAAATACAGAACACTGTAGAAAAAGGGGAAAGTACTGGTAACCAGCTTTTTCTCCTTTTCCCTCAATAGTTTCAAAGCTTTTTTTTTTCTCTAAAGTTGTCTTTAAATCATGATTAATATTAAGAAGAACATGACATGTAAATAATGATAAAATATGATACATATTTTACATAACATTTATACATTTGCACACATCGGCCTCAATATCTCAATATTCCAAGAAAAACATATTCCTTTCGTTTCAAAACCAAAAAAAAAGATACTACTGAAGAAAAATACACTTACAAGAATCAATCAATATCATTCATAACTTTGAAAGTTACGCCTTTCCACCCTTTGCCACATGATCCCGAGTTTTACCAACCCCAACATAGAAAGCCTTTGAAAACTTTGTGGAAAAAGGAGAAAATGCTGGTAACAAGCATTTTCTCTTTTTCCCACTATGTCTTCTACCTTCCAAAATGTGATTTTCTATTATAAAGTCACAGTTATTTTATCCTCTGCAAAAGCTTTGAATTTGGGCAGGTTCAAAATTTTGTTGTGTGGTAAAGGATTTACTCAATACCACACAACAAAATCTTAGACTTGTAAAAATTGAAAGCATTTGCAAGGGACAATTTCAATATGGCTTAAATGAAGGAATTTGCCTTTGAAAAAGAAGAAAACATTGAGGAAAAAGGAGAAAATGCTGGTTACCAGCATTTTCTCCTTTTCCGACAATGTTTTCAAATTTTTTCTACCTCAGGGCCATTAAAACTCAGGATTGTGTGGTAAAGGTTTAAACAGCATGCCTCTACCCACCCCCAAAGAAAAATAAGAGTATCCTATATGGATGCCAACACTCTGGTGCCTATTTAGTGAAAATTCTACATTGAAAAAGGGGGCATAACTGTGTCAAAAATAAGGTGAGTATTATCTGCCCTTCTGGCATGGGTTTTCCTCTTGATAGTCAACATCTAACGAATTTTGGAGTAAATCTTTATAATAATAACAGAGATATGTATAAAACTAGAATTGTCGCCAAGCGGACAAATACTCCCCCACCAGCACCTTGTCACTGAAGCAGCACAATCAGAGAACGGAAATGATTTTCAAAACAGAGTTCACCAGTGACCTTGACCTCTGACCAATGTGACCCAAAAGCAGTAGAGCACCTCCTTGGGTCATGAGCAACACCTGTATAAAGTTTCAGGGTCCTAGTTCAAATAGCAATTGAATTAGAGCACCAAAATGATTTTCAAAGTTCAACTGTGACCTTGACCTTTTACCCATGTGACCCAAAAATAAAAGGGTACCTCCTTGTGTCAAGTGCAACACTTGTATAAAGTTTAAGAGTCCTAGGTCAAACAGCTATTGAGTTAGAGCACGGAAACAATTTTCAAATCAAGTTCACCTGTGACCTTGACCTTTGACCCATGTACCGAAAAACAAAAGGGCACCTTCTTGGGTCAAGTGCAACACTTGTATAAAGTTTAAGGTCCTAGGTCAAACAGCTATTGAGTTAGAGCATGGACAAAACTTTCAAACAAAGTCCATCTTTGACCCATGTGACCCAAAAACTATAGGGCATCTCCTTGGATCATGATCAACACTTGTATAAAGTTTCAGGGTCCTAGGTCAAACTGCTTCTGAGTTAGAGTATGGAAATAACAACAATACAGACGGATCGACGGAAGAACAGACATGATGAAACCAGAATACATGTATCCCCCTCCTTCGTAGGTAGTGGGTATGAAAAATGTCCAGTGAAGTTTGACATAAAAAGATGACAAAAGCTTAAACAATCACAGGGCTATTACTATAGTCTTATGTTTTCTTGAAAACCAGCCAAGCTTAAGATTACAAAACTTTAGTGTTCCGGAAAATACAGATTTTGCAAAGAAAACATTATGGAAAAAGGGACATCCGCTAGTTACACACAACTGCTCTTTTTCCCAAAATGTTGTCCATATCAATAAAAAAGGAAAGTTGATAAAATGAAAGTTGCAATAGAAGCAAGTATTCAGAAAACACTGTGGCAAATGGACAAACTGATTAGAGCAATTTTTTCTTTTGTCACTTTGATTTTCTGATAAATGGCACACAATATTCAACTCTTCACCAAATGAAAAAATTTAAGACTTGTACATATTGAAAGCATTTATAGGCTATAAACTAAATTTACCCTTTTTTTTTATTTGGATTTTTCTTTGAAAGGATAGAAAACATTGTGGGAAAAAGGAGAAAAAGTTGGTAACCAGCATTTTCTCCTTTTTCCTTCATGTTTCCAAAAGCCATTTTCTGATCTTGGGAATCATTTGGTGAAGGGCTGAGACGGAACTACATATATTTATATCTTTCATCCGGAGGCCCGTCAGGGTTTTTAAAGTCCCCGTTCTGGGAAATAAGGAAAGCTTGTTCTTGCGGGCGTCTTCTTCGGAAAAACCCACACTGAAATGAAAGTAACATGTACATGTCAAATATCAATGCTTTCTCATAAAGAATAGAAAAATCTACTACCTAGAAAAAAATACTGACCTAAACTTTAAAGTCAAAGGCTAACCGTCCGTTCTCACTCGAAAATATACAAATGCTGACAGCAATAAAAGACCTTACAACCAACATATTTTCCAAAAGTTATAATTCTTTTTGGTTTTCCAGAGGAAAAAAAATGAATATCCTTTTGGTTGAAACATTTTGCAGTCGTGCTATGATGAATATACATTTGGGGAACACTTAGAAAACAGTGCAAAACAACGAGAAAGAAACAATCAATCTTTTGATGGTAATCCTTTCCTGTTCTTTTATGCATTTGACAATGATTAAACCCTTTATCTAACAATTCTGTGTTAAATGACCCTGAAGAAGAAGGCTTTTGAAAGCATCATGGGAAAGGAGAAAATGCTAATACTCAGCTTTTGCTGCTTTTTCCACATTGTTTTCTATCCTTTAAAAGACAGTTTCAACTATTCCAGCTACATTTTTCTGCAAATGCTTTGGTTAAGACAAGTCCAAACTTTTGTTTGAAAGGATAGAAAACATTGTGGTCACCAGCATTTCTTCCTTTTCCCACAATGTTTTCTATACATTTGATGGTAATGAACATTTTCTCCTTTTTTCACAATGTTTTCTACCCATTCAAAAGCATATTCAATCATTTTACAAGTACATGTATATATTTTGTTGTCTGCAAATCCTTTAAAACAGAACAAGTCGGAACTGTTTGATATACAGTTAAATTATCTGATCAGGTACCAAATCTGATGAATCTGCCTGATCACATTTTGTTTTAGGCCAAGATAACCCATTGAAAGTAATTTCTTCTCTTGACACAATGTTTTCAAAAGTCATTTGATGATCCGCAAAAGCAGACTGCAGGAACCATTGACTTGACAAGTCAGTAGATACCGATACTTACCCACCACAGCAATAATATAGGCAACAAAAGTAGCGATAACCCACTAGAGAATGCCACAGCAATATCATTAGCATCCAGAGTAACATTAAACCACTTTATACCCACCACAGCAGTATCATAAGTAACAAGAGTAACATTAAACCACTAGAGACCGCCACAGCAATATTATAAGTAACAAGCGTAACATTGAACCACTATTTACCCACCACAGCAATATTATTACTTACAAGCATAACATTTAACCATCAGAGACTGCCACAGTAATATCATAATCAACAACAGTAACATTAAACCACTACTTACCCACCACAGCAATATTATAAGTAACAACAGTATCATTTAACCACTACTTACCCACCACAGCAATATCATAAGTAACAAGAGTAAAAGTAACTTACCATTACCCACCACATCAGTAGTCACAGTTTACCACTACTTTCCCACCACAGCATTATAATCAGTAACAAGAGAATCATTAAACCACTACTTACTCACCACAGCAATGTTATAAGCTACAAGAGTAACAATAAACTACTAGAGACTGCCACAGCTATATCGTAAGTAACAAGGGTAAAGGTAAACCACTACTTACCCACCACAGCAATACAATAAGTAACAAGCAATACTTTAAGTAACAAGAGTAACATTTAACAACTACTTACCCACCACAGCAATATTATAAGCAACAAGAGTAGCAATAAACCACTAGAGACTGCAACAGCTATGATCCAGGGTTCTATACCCTTACGCTTTGGATGTAATCTTTCTGGATTTATATATGTTGAAACCTGCAAACACAACAAACATCTTGTTATTGTATGAATGGTCTGCATTAACCTTTTACTGACAAACCACACATTGTTACAAAACTAATGATACACTGTATCAGTGTATCAGCATTAAAATTTTCTCCTTTCCCATAGTATTTTCAAACAGCCTAAAAGGCAGAAACTCTGGATTGTTGTGTAAAAAGTTAACACTTTACCATACAGCAAAATTTTAGACTGGTTGGTATTTAAGAATTCACAGATAACAATTCAAATGGCTTTTAAATCATAGCATTTGTCCTTGAATGGGTAAAAAACATTGTGGGAAAAAGAGGAAATTCTAGTAACCAGCATTTTCTCCTTTTCCCATAATCTTTTCTAAAGCCTTCTTTTTCAGGGTTGTTAAAAGTAGGGATTATGTGGTAAAAGGTTAATAAGGATGATGTAGATGGTTTTTTTTCAGTAGAAAAAATGCCTCCCCCAGCTCTGTGACCTTTGAACCCTTGCTGTGACCTTGACATTTGAAACTGCTGTTAGAAAGCTCTGCTTTGTACATGGTTTCATCAAGGCCTAACTCTTTAACCACATAAAGCTGAATTTTAACACCGTTTTAACAGTTAAAGCCATATCATGGCGGTCAGTGCACCTATGTATGTGTTTCCTAGCTTTTCACACCAGTACTGACACAACTTTGTTTCCAAGTCACTGACTACTTTTCTCACATGGATCTGAGAAAAGAGAGGAAAAATCGCCGGAAAGTTTGCCTCAATCAGGCACCAAACTCACAGCAACCTGGTCACAAGTCAGATACCCTAACCACTGAGCTACTTGGCTGGGCTTTCAATTTGGACTAGTCTAAAATTCAGTTGTTCGGTAAAGGGTTAAAAGTGTGTGAGAAAAAATTAAAATAGAAAAAAGGGTTTAGAAAATATGGAAAAAACACAAAAACATGACAAACAGATGGACAGATAACTCTAGCAAA
Source organism: Hippopus hippopus (assembly GCA_946811185.2). Taxonomy (NCBI): domain Eukaryota; kingdom Metazoa; phylum Mollusca; class Bivalvia; order Cardiida; family Cardiidae; genus Hippopus; species Hippopus hippopus. The sequence continues at coordinate 2,494,757 of OX328108.1, read as the reverse complement.
AACAATTTGTTTATCACAACTCAACGAAAAGGGAAAGAGAAAGGGGAGACATTATCCATTTACCATACAACAAAATCACCTTCAAGATTAATCACCTACCTCAAATGTAGTCTTTGACAAGGTGCTTGGGGCTACTTTCATATCTGGAAAAGGCATGTTTAAAACTTCCGCTGTTGCTTTTGAAACAAAGTAAAATGGTTCTGCAATCTTTTTCTGAAAATGAAAAAAATAAAAAGTAATCGTATGAGCCACAGGGTTTTATGGATCTGCAAAAAGTATTGACCCTGGTCAGCCTGCACAATCCATGCAGGCTGACCTGTGTCGAAACTTTTTGCTTTTAGTCTACCTTAGGATTCAGTCCATTGAAAGATAAAATGGATTTTATGGATCTATAATTATATGATGGCTTGATTTGTATGATGCATCATGAAAATGAATTAATCCCCCTTTTGCCAGAGCATGGCTTATATATGGCCTGAAACACGCAAAAAGGGGCATTTGGACATTTGCGTAAAGTATCGTCTCGGATCAGCCTGTGCAGTCCGCGCAGGCTGATCCGAAATGACACTTTCCATTTTTATGTAATGGTCTGTTTTGCATAAGTCTACTGTGGCACAAAATCTAATGTAGTTGTAAAGTGCCGTCTCGGATTAGCCTGCGCGGACTGCGCAGGCTGATCCGAGACAACACTTTACGCAAATGTCCGAATGCCCCTTTTCGCGTGTTGCGAGCCATATAACAATTATTGTGCAATTTATTTCTAGCCATATTCAAATCTGTTATGAGAGAAACTATGAAGAAAGCTATGACAGAATTGTTGACAGTATGGTGTTTACTCTGTTTTCGACATTATTTCAGTTATATCACAGAGGCCAGTGCACCTATTCATGCTGTCCTAGAGTTTCTGTTACAAGTACCTTGCACAATAATGTTCCCAAGCCACTGGCTGCTTTACCACATAACCATTGTCGAAACAATGATCAGCGGTGAGAGAGGAATGAATCCTGTTGCAATGACTATCATCAATCCTTGGAAAGAAAATGGCCGATCTGGTGGTTAAACCAGCAAACCCTATTAGCTACAAACTGCCCTATCATAGCTTAGCATCTTTAAAAGAAAAAAAAGGTGCATGTACGGAAGTCCAATTAATGAAATTTGAGGGGAGGACAAAATCACATACATCAGTAAAAACATCATTTCTGGGTTAAGTCCTCTCATGTGGCATTGGATTTTGTTGCATCGCCCTTGGGCAAGGCAGCTGCAAAGCCCAAACCTAGAGGAGGTGAAACACTGGGAACGCTTGAGTAAGTGAATAGTTACAGCTATATAACTGGACGACTGCTGAAAGCAGTGTCCAACAGTCTAAAATTGTGTCATTTAGTAAAAAGTTAAACAAACTTACCTGTATAAGGGTACTGGTCCACACTCTACCTTTAACTTTAATGGAAACACTATCCTCTGGGTCTAGATATCCTACAGTGCAATGTATGTAGGAACACAGGGCTTGCTCTGGGCAACTCTACAGACAGAAAAATAAAGAAAAAAAACATATTCAGTACATTGTATATAGGAACACAGGGCTTGCCCTGGGCAACTCTATAGACAGAAAATAAAGAAAAAAACATATTCAGGGGTGTGTTTGATAACATATGAGAGGGAAGGAAAATGCCCATAAACATCCCCTCCCCCAAAATACATATATTAAATAATGGAACAATTTCTGAGCAGATCCACATGAGCTTGGTCATGTTTGGTAATTTCAGTACCAGCTTTTGACGGAGGTAATCTTCTGAAAACGGCAAAAATCAATCCACAAAACCTCATATGATCTGTTGATCAAATCCCTCTGCTGTATGACCATTGATATATGCACCTTTATGGCAAATTTCTTTGCCGGAAAAAAAAAACTGCTTTATTGTCCTTAAAATCACGTAAAAAAGAAAGGACCTGTCCCAATTTTATATACGAATCTTTTTAAATATTTTTCCGTTGACAAATACAATGAGCAATCACTTTTCAACAAGATCTATAAATTCCATTGACATTTTCAAGCGAAAGGTTGACAGACATGAATAACGACCCTGTGCTTCATGTTGCCATTGCTAATTGATTTACATGGGCACTGCCATGTTTAAAATCAGGTGACTGGCAGTATATCAACATAGAAACCTCTTTGATATGGCTGAGGTTAGACATAGTTAAAGTATCTGACAAGTTATAACGAGTGGAGTAAAAAGCACGAGGTATAGGGCTTGAGAAAAAATATTTCCAACAATCTTTTCTACCCTATGAATGACAAATTTCATATTCTGAGTAACATTTAATTTGTCGACTGCAAATGCTTTCAAACTGGACAAGGCCAAAATCTTGGTAAAGATCTATCCTTGTTTTACAAGGGTGTTTTCCCAGGCATTTACTGTAAATTCATTTCAGAAGATAGTAAACCCTTTACCACACAATGATGACCTTTAAGGCCCCTGAGGAAGAAGCCTTTTGAAAACATTGTGGGAAAAGGAGAAAATGCTGGTAACCAGCATTTTCTCCTTTTCCCACAAAGTTTTCTATCCTATCAAAGAAAATCTGCATCATTTGAGCAATTATGAAATTGTCGTCTGCAAATGCTTTCAATTTGGATAGGTCTAAAATTTTGCCGTGTAGTAAAAGGTTAATCCTTTTCCAAACAGAAAAATTTTCACTTGTCCAACGTGAAAGCATTTACAGAGGACAAATAGAATGTGTTTGAAATTATGGAATTTGTCTTTCAACGGATTAGCAATGTTTTCAAAAGGTTTCTGCCTCCGCGTCTTTACAACAACAACAACATTGTGTGGTTAAGAGGATGGATAAACAAAGAAGTAATTACGTACAAGTTTAAGATATTCTTTTTGCGATCGTTTCTTCACATCCCTTTTGTCCACGGAATCTTCTGGTTCACTGTCCGTCTCTCTTCGATGTCGTGTGAGATCGTTAAATTTGTGTTCATGATGCTTATTGTGGCGTTTGGCTTTCTTTTTCTCCAGATTAACGACTGTCGAATCTTTGTCTTCTTCGGAATATTCCACTGGAGTAACAACTTGGTTGTTTCTCTGTTTTTCTAATACTTCTTTAGGCTGATACAGAAAAAAAAACTTGAAATAAATTACGACTGATTGTATGGTGTTTAATCCCATTTTCATTATTATTTCATTTATATCGCTGCAGCCAGTGCACCTTTCATGCTTTCCTGGAGTTTCTTTTACCACTACTTCGCACAATATTCTTTCCAAGCCACTGATTGCTTTCCCACATAACTATTGTTGAAACAATGGTCAGTGGTGAAAGAGGAATGGTTGACGGTTACCTGCCCCTCTTGTACGGATTCCCCTTTAACTAGTGAACAGCTAGTCCAAGTTTGAGGTAAATATCTTCAATAATGAGAGAATTATTATAAAATACTGAAGTTCTTGGGAATGTCAGTTTTTACACCACAACGCAGACAACAAGTATGCCAGGGCTATGACAATACTTTTCTTCAAAAACAGCTCAGCTGAAAATGAGAAAATGCTTGAAAATGGCATTTTCTCTTTTTCCCACAACGTTTTCCACTCTTCCAAAGACAAATTTCATCATTTGAACCATATTGAATTTGTCATCTGCCAAAGTTTTCAATATGGACCAGACTAAAAATTTTGTTGTTTAGTCAATAATTACACATTAACCCTTTACCAGATGACAAAATTTTACACCTGTCCAAATTGAAAGCATTGGCAGACGACAGTTTCAATGTGGCTCAATGATGGAATTTTTGTTTGACAGGGTAGAAAACATTGTGGGAAAAGGAGAAAATGCTGGTTACCAGCATTTTCTCCTTTTCCCACAATGTTTTCAAAAAGCTTCTTCTTCAGGGTCGTTAACAGTCGGCATTGTGTGGTAAAGTGTTAAGCAAGCAAAGACACTTAAGTCATGCTCTGGCAAAAGGGGGCTTCATATGTTTCATTTACCAAGCAAGTTATCATAATAATCATGGATTCATAAAATCCATGTAGTCTAACAATCGACTAAATCTTGAGGTAGAATGGTCTTCGGACATGCAGAAAGTTCAAAGACAGCAAAAAGTTTCAGCCCATATCAGCCTGCGCAGGCTGACATCAGTTGATACTTTTTGCAGATGCATAAAGCCCTCCTTTTTCATACAGCATGGCTCACACTTATTTTACTTACAGAAAATGCTGAGATGTTGTACAACCGACAACTGATGTCAGGTCTGTTAACCTTTGGCTGTTCTGTCAGATACAGCAGGTTTAAGCCCACTAAATCCACACTGGGCCAATCTATCTTTATAGAACTAGTTTTAACAGCACTTGGTCCTCTATTAGTTAGCTGGAAAAAATAGAATAAAATATGCTTTTATTTATACGTGTAATTTTTCTGTCTAAAAATACATGCTTCACACACAGATTAAATAACACACAGGACAGAAAAAAATCTGTATGTACACACTGTGAAATACGGTTCCAAATATGGTAAGATGACATATCTTACGCCTAGAATATGTACATATTGATTTGCAATTTGATTGGTCAAAATGTTACTCAATAATATTCATCCACCATTCGTAAAGCCAAAGTTACTGGCCACTTCACCATAATTTGTTTTGTTTAAAATGTCAAGAAATGCAATTGTTTAAAATGTCAAGAAATGCAAAATTTTGTTGTTTAAAGTTGTAGGTATATAATAAAAATGATATTATGCTATAATAACTTTCCGGGGGCCTAAGTTGCTAACGTAGGGGTCTTGTAAATAGGGGACCGCTGGTTTGAGAATCTCACGCTCACTGAATTCTGTCTGAGGATTGACGATAGCCATTGCGACAGGGTTGTTTCCTCTGATAAATGTTTCTACCTTGGACATGTTGGAAAGTGGTCAATGAGAAAGAATATTGTGCAAAGCACTGTAAAAGAAATCCCAGGAAAGCATGGATAGGTCACAATTATTAGTTTAAACATACTTAATTTACATCAATTGAAAAACAGTCCTTGCAACTTATACTAATCTCTCTCGATTCTTCTTCCTGGAAACTATACCAGAAATGGCATTGTATGTGATGGCTTATAGTCCCAAAGTTACCCACTCCCAGGTTTCCAACTAGGGACCTTCTGATTATGAGGCCGACTCTCTACCTAACAACCACTGACACCACAGTTATCAAGTACTTACTATATATTCATGTTCCACTTCAGGCCCAACCTCCTTCTGTCTATAACGTCTCACATCTGTCTCTGTGTAAATAAACTGTTCTGGGTCTGATTTTCTGTAAAATCAAAATGCGTCTTGTTGTGAAGTGCAATAATGACAAAATTTCGACAATGGTTATGTGGCTTGGAAAGAATTTAAAGCCAAGTACTGGTAAAAGCAACTCCAAGAAAAAGTATGGATAGGTGCAACAGCCACCATGACATAAAAGAAACAAGAGCCCTGTATGCACATGCCAATGCATAGCTGCAGCAGCTTGATTTTCAGAAAAAATCCTCAGTCAATAAGGGGCATGTAACTGTGTCAAAAATATTTTGATGGTTATCTGCCCTTCTTGAATAGGTTCCCTTTTGATAGTTAACAACTTGTTAGAGTTTGAAGTAAATATCTTCACTGATTACAAATGTCAAAGTACTTGCACGATGACAATGACGCAGACCACACCAGGGCTATAACAATAAATTTGAGGTTTTCCTCAATGTCAAAAATGATGCTACATACAAAAGAACATACAAATAAAGAAACTCACCCTCCAATCCGCAGGTTGGCTGCCTGTTGCAAGGGTATAACAGCTTCTGCCACATTGTTATCAACATCAGTGTCATTCTCTTTGTTTGAACTGAAATACAAAATGGACACATATTAGTTTAACCTTTCTCAATACAGACAAAGTAAGTACAGATTTAACTAGAGCTATCACTGAATGTGACTTAATACCCCCGCCAGTGCTTTGACAGAAACAGGCAATTTAACAAAAAATTTTCTAAGTTCAAGGGGAGATTACCCTTGAATCATAGGGAGTAGATGATTGAAAACTGCGTCTTGCAAAACTTCAGTATACAATCAATGTATCAACAAACTTTCAACACAATAGCAGCAAAACTGTAGGAGGAGTTCACGATACAAAATTACTAGTATTTTGTACACAGACGGACACATGGACGGACAGACACACAGACGGACAGACAGGCTGATTCCAGTATACATCCAAAAACATTCGTTTTGAAGGGGTATAAAAACAGAGAGGGAAATATGCCACTTGCTACTAAGTCTTATGAACAAGGGGACAGAAGTAACTAGATGTCTGTTTTGAATTTTTTCTTTGGCAACAGGTGTCTTTAACAACCCCCCCCCCACCTCGATCTTTAAGTATCTGTTGTGTCCTTCACCTAAGACACTGGTATGAGAGACCTCTGATCAGAGACCTCTTCTCTGCATATGATCTGATCAGGGTGCACAAATGACCTCTGAAATATTTTTTAAATGGAACATGCTATTCAGGACATATGCTATGGATTCATGGGAATATGACATTTGGTTCGAGGTACAACTCCGTAACATAACAATAAAAAGATATCAGTAAATTGTTTACTCTAAGTTAAAACTCAAAAACTCTTATTAGTGAGGCATTTGAATTCATTATAGGAAAAGGAGAAAATGCTGGCGACAAGCATTCATCTCCTTTTCCAACAATGGTTTCTACCCTTCTAAAGACAGTTACATCATTTGAGTAAGATGTCATTTGCTTTCAACTGGGACCTGCCTAAAATTCAGTTATTTGGTGAAGACTTGACCATTTTTCAAAAAATCCCGAGTTGAAGTGACCCTAGGAAAAGAGGCATTTGAAAAAATTGTGGGAAAAGCAGAAAATGCTGGTTTCCAGCATTTTCTCCTTTTCCCACCATGTTTTCTACCCTTTCCAAAGCAAATTCCACCATTTGAGCAACAATGGGTGTCTGCAAATGCTTTCATTTTGGACAAGTCTAAATTTTGCTTCATAAAAAGTAAAGAAACAAACGATTGGGAAGCTGTCACTGAAGAGGCATACAATATTATTTGAACAGAATATTTTTCAGGTAGATTTACCTTGATACTTCTGCCCTGAACACAAGCTGTGGAATAGAACCATTTATATTTTTGGGTGTAGCCTGAAGGGTGAAGTTTGTCTGTAAGAAAATATGAAATCAGAATTTAAAATTTTCATTATCGTCATCATTGTCATCGTTGCCATTGTTGTTGTTGGTAAGGTAGTGTGATGGCTGCAGAAGCATCAGTGTTATTGTTAGTGGCAGTCTTTTATTCTAATTACAGATAAATCCAAATTGATCTCACAATATGATTTTTCTTGATAATTTTGTCAAATCATTACCTACTTAGACAAAGCAAGAGCACCATGTGTGGGTGACAATCCTCGTCTACAAGGGCTTGATTTTCAGTAAAAATTCTAAGTTGAAAAAGGGGCATAAACATGTTGAAATACTTTGATGGTTATCTGCCCCTTTTGTATGGGTTCCTTGTTTGATAGTTTAACGTTTAGTGCAAGTTTGAAGTAAATGTCTTCAGTAATGACAGAGATATTATAAAATGTCAAGGTTTTGGAACAACACAGACGACAATGCTGACATCAATGCAGATGAGGCAGACGACGCATACTATGACAACACCAGGGCTACAGCAAGACCTTTATGTTTTCTTAAAAAACAGTCAAGCTAAAATAGCAACTGACAATTTGGAATGTAAGACTAACAACCTAATCAATAAGTGCATTTTGTTTTTTTCTAAAATTTCTACTAAACATAATTGCAAATTTTAACAATCCTTTTGAGGAAGACGGCTTTGAAAATATTGTGGGAAAACAAGAAATTGCCGGAAACCAGGGTCTTTACTCACCAACCATTCTTTAGACCATTCTTTATCTTATTCTCGAAGATTTTCAACTTTGAAAGTAACACAACTTCTAACTGGCTAAACTGAATGGTTTAGCCAATCAGAAGTTATGGTACTTTTAAATTTAGAAAATTCAGGAGAACAAGACTGTGAATGTTCTTAAGAACGGTTGGTGAATACTGACCGTGCATTTTGTTCTCTTCCGACAATATTTTCTATTCTTTCAAAAACAGCTCTCATCATTTGAGCCACATTTAATTTGTTGGCTGGAAATGCTTTCCATTTAGACAAGTCTAAAATTTTGTCATTTTATAAAGCATTAACCATTTAACAGAATGACCAGTAAGAAATTTGATTTTGGAGAAGTAAACCTGTACTGCTAAAAGCTTTCATGATCTTTTACATAACTGCAGTTTCCCTTATTTGGTAGAATTAAAAGAACACACATAAAACAAAAGATGCAAATTGACAGCATTCAACAGTGCATTTTGATCAGAAACTTACCCTTGACTTTGCTGGCAAAGGATTACCAAGGTCACAGGATATAAATGTGGAATTTGAAGAATCACAGAAGATTGGAACCTCCTGTAAAAAAAAAGACATGTATAAAAAAGTCCCCCGTGGGTCCTGAATCATTCATCTTACAACAACAACAACATAATCAACACACTATTGCCAGTACTATAGAGTTATGTCTCTTTGAGCACTTGTGCATATCTAGAAAGAAAAACAAGTCGCGCCAGATAGCATGATAATTTCAACTCCTTACCAAACAACAAAATTTAGGCTAGTCCAAATTGAAAGCATTTGCAGACAACAAAATAAATGTGACCTTAACACTGAAATCTGTTTTGAGAAAGATAGAAAACATTGTGGGAAAAGGAGAAATTGCTGGTTACCAGCATTTTCTCCTTTTCCCACAGTGTTTTCATAAGGCTTCTTTCTCAGGGTCGTTAAAAATCGGGATAGTGTGGTAAAGAGTTAAGACAGATACGGTGCACTAAACATAGGCAAAACCCATTACAAGAATAATAAATGAAAAGTAAAAGCCGGAACATACTTATAAGACACAGCAACGTAATGAAATGTGCCTCTATTAGTATACATTTGATTGAATTTTGTATACCAGTATGTTGCCATTGATTTTTCTTAGTGCCTTGTACTGCTGGTAAGTCTAAATGTGGCATCAACTTGAAGAGTTCAACTAATGGCCAGAGTAGAAAAAGATAAGACAGTACAACACATGCAGTCTGATTTTTTTTATCTACCCTGCCCACTTTACTCAGATGTTTTGGACAAAAGTAAGTTTGAAAAGGGGTTATCTTGGTCTTCTTTCTACAAAATATTTGTAAGATTACATGGGTATCGCATTAAACCCTTACCACACAATCACGACTTTTAATGACCCTGAGAAAGAAGCCTTTTGAAAACATTGTGAGAATAGGAGAAAATGCTGGTAACCAGCATTTTCTCCTTTTCCACAATGTTTTTTACCCTTCCCAAAACAAATTTCAAGTTTTGATTCACATTTTTTTTGTCGTCTGCAAAAGCTTTCATTTGAACCAGTCTAAAATTTTGTCTTTTGATAAAGAGTTAACTCTCCATTGGATGAGGCTTCTTATTATGTCAATCCAAGTATCCTTTTAGAATGAGCATTTTCTTTATGCAACAGAGAATAATGAAAAACAAACAACTCACATATTTTTTGTTCGTAATTTTGTAGAAAGTGACCCCTGGTGGGAAGATGACTTTCAGCATAGATTCGTAGGAATCTTCTCCCCGATTTTCAACAAACACCAGCAATTCTATCTTTTTATCTTCTCCGAGGGTATAAGAATCTTTTACACTGTCGAATAGAAAGGAGAAAGAATGGTTTTTAAATTTACTTAAATAGTCATCAAAAAATGTCCATGTTACACCCATTTCAAATCAAGCTTTAACCCTTTAGCAAACAATCCCACAATCATTTTAACAATGTAAACATTGTGGGAAAAGGAGAAAATGCTGGTAACAAGCATTTTCTCCTTTTCCCATAATGTTTTCCACTCTACCAAAATTAAACAAGAGCTTTGCAGAGTAGCGCATACAAGCCCGATTGTATTGATAGATTGTATGGTGTTTAACGCCGTTTTCAACATTATTTCAGTTATATCGCGGCGGCCAGTGCACCTATCCATGCGTTCCTGGAGTCTCTTTTACCAGTACTCCGCACAATTTTCTTTCCAAGCCACTGGCTGCTTTCCCACATAATCATCGTCGAAACAATGGTCAGCGGTGGGAGAGGAATGAATCCTGTCGCAGTGACTATCATCAATCCTCGGAAAGAAATTGGCCGAGCCAGGGGTCGTAGCCAGGGATCGAACCCTTAAGTCACATGCACAACTACACATCATAGAGATTCATTGTAGTAAGTTTGAAATTCTTCCAATGGAAACTGTAGGAGGAGTTGCGCACACAAGAAATTGCTAACGGACGGACGACTGGGGCCATAGCATAATATGACCCTTTGGGCATATAAAAATGACCATGATACACCCATTTCAAACCAAACTTTAACCCTTAAGCAAACAATCCCACAATCATTTTCACAATGAAAACATTGTGGGAAAAGGAGAAAATGCTGGTTACCAGCATTTTCTCCTTTTCCCACAATGTTTGCTACCCTACCAAAAACAGATCCTATCATTTGAGAAACATTTTATTGGTCATCTGCAAATGTTTTCAATTTGGACCAGTCTAACATTTTGCTGTGTGGTAAAAAGTTAACTGGTCTCTTGATATAGCTTTGTGTAACAACATTCTAACAATTTACCTACAGGTATGTAGTGCTAAATAATTTAAATTTAAACATATTTATTTTACATCGATTGAGAAACAAGTTCTTACAACTTATACTAATCTCTCTCGATTCTGCTTCCTGGGAACTTCACCAGTACTCACACCGAATGTGCTGGTCAATGGAAAATCCCAAAGTTGACACCCGCTCACGGGTATCGAACTCGGGACCTTATGGTTACAAGGTCGACGCTCTATCCCACAACCACGGACACCACACTGCTAAAGAATTGACATGGACATCCTCAATCATTACAAAACATGCAGATCTGGCTGTTTTAGTTAGAATGCCTCTCAAAGATGTGGAAGGTATAGATCCAAGATCTTGATCTACACTGTTTGTGTATGGGACTAAATCTAGGTTCAGCACAAACAGAATTAACTCTTTACCACACAAGCACAATTGAAAGCATTTGCAGACGACAATTTACATGTAGCTCAAATGATGAAATTTGTCTTTGATAGGGTTGAAAACATTGTGTGAAAAGGAGTAAATGCTGGTTTCCAGCTTTTTCTCCTTTTCCTCAAAATGTTTTCAAAACAGCCTCTTCCTCACAGATGATAAAACTCAGGAATTTTTGGTCAAGGGCTAAACCTTTACCAGATGACAAAATTCTAGCCTTGTCCACATTGAAAGCAGTTGCAGACGATAATTTCAATGTAGCTCAAATGGTGCAATTTTTCTTTGATAGGGTAGAAAACATTGTGGGGAAAAGGAGAAAATGCTGGTTACCAGCATTTTCTCCTTTTCCCAAAATGTTTTCATAAGGCTTCTTTCCCAGGGTGTTAAAAGTTGGCATTGTGAGGTAAAAAGGATAAGATGGTTAAATTAAGAAATGTGACTTACTGCAGAGCTGTAACTGCCAGATCAGGGATACAAACATTGTCTAAACCGCATTCCTTTACTATATTTGCCTGAAATATACAAAGCATGTCACATTTGATATATAGGGGATAATCAACTGGTTGTGCATGATATTAAAAATCTGTCACTAGAAAGGGGTGTGATGCGGTTGAAAAAACGAGTCCAAAGGACCGCATCAAACCCCATTCGAGTGATAGATTTTTAATATCACCCACAACAAATTGATTATCCTATTTATTATATCCCTAATTCACCTTTTTTTAATTCTAATAATTATTAAGAATGGTAAAATATGAGCAATATATGAAAAGTAGTTCCGGCAAACATTCTAAAACTATATCATTACTAGTGATGATACAATGATTATCGTCACTAGTGGTACTATTCACTGTGAAATCCCAGTAATTCCTTGATAGGAATATAATAAAATATTTCATCACAAACCAGTGAATTTTCCAACTCAAATACATGCATAGCAATCGTGTCAAATAACACACAAGACAGATAAAACAAGAGGACCATGATGGTCCTATATCGCTCACCTGAGTGCTAAGCAGTAAAGGTCTACAATGAAGATAAATACCAAATATCGAGGTTCAAGGCCAAATGATAATGAAAAGCGGCAAATTGTCGCAAGATATGCCTGTCCTACCGCCAGTTGTCAACAAGGTATAATAATCGCAAAGGGTAGGTAATGCAACAAACATGTTTACCAAGTCTCAAGTCAGTTTGACTTAAGACTTCAAAGTTCCGTTCCAGACAAGCAAGAAATACTGTAAAAAAATGAAGATCAAAGTGGAATTACTCAAAATCCACGCTAGTTAGAGTTATTGTTCTTGCGCACAGTACTCGGTAATATTGCAACAAACATGCATACCAAGTTTGAAGTCGTTCTGACTTGAGATGACAAAGTTATATTCCGGAATACACTAAATGCTGTAAAAATGATGATCAAAGGGAAATAACTCAAAGACAGCACAAGGTAGAGTTACAATTCTTGTGCACTGCACTTCCAAATATTTCAAAAAATAAGCATACCATATTTCAAGTCATTCCTACTTAAGTTGACAAAGTTTTGCTCCGGACAAGCAAGAAATGCTATAAAAATGAAGGTCAAAGGGGGAATAACTCAAAATTCGTGCTAGGAAGAGTTATGGTTCTTATGCACTGCACTCCGTAATTTTTCAACAATCATGCATACCAAATTTGAAAATGTTCAGGCTAGAGATGACAAAGTTATATTCCTGACAAGCAGAAAATGCTGTAAAAATGATGATCAAAGGGAAATAACTCATAGACAGTACAAGGTAGAGTTATGGTTCTTTAACACTGCACTCCGTATTATTGCAACAAACACAAATGCCAAGTTTCAAGTCAATCGGACTGGAGATGACAAAGTTATGCTCCGGACAAAGAACTATTCTAAAGAACTTTCTAATTCAAGGGCAAAAAACTCCAGTCGTTCTGGTCCGATTAGATCCATAATCGAACTCATCCGAGATCTTATGGTCATAAGTATTTTGACCAAGTTTGGTGCTGATTGGTTAAAAATTGTAGATGCTAGAGTGTAAACAAAGTCAAATATAGCAATTTTTCTAATTCAAGGGCAAATAACTCCAGTTGTTTTGGTCCGATTAGACCCATAATCGAACTCATCCTAGATCTTATGGTCATATATATTTTGACCTAGTTTGGTGCTGATTGGTTGATATTTGTAGATGCTAGAGTGTAAACAAAGTCAAGTATAGCAATTTTTCTAATTCAAGGGCAAATAACTCCAGTTGTTTTGGTCCGATTAGACCCATAATCGAACTCATCTGAGATCTTATGGTCATATATATTTTGACCAAGTTTGGTGCTGATTGGTTAAAAATTGTAGATGCTAGACTGTAAACAAAGTCAAATATAGTAATTTTTCTAATTCAAGGGCAAATAACTCCAGTTGTTCTGGTCCGATTAGACCCATAATCAAACTCATCTGACATCTTATGGTAATATATATTTTGACCAAGTTTGGTGCTGATTGGTTGATATTTGTAGATGCTAGAGTGTAAACAAAGTCAAATATAGCAATTTTTCTAATTCAAGGCCAAATAACTCCAGTTGTTCTGGTCCGATTAGACCCATAATCAAACTCATCTGAGATCTTATGGTAATATATATTTTGACCAAGTTTGGTGCTGATTGGTTGATATTTGTAGATGCTAGACTGTAAACAAAGTCAAATATAGTAATTTTTCTAATTCAAGGCCAAATAACTCCAGTTGTTCTGGTCCGATTAGACCCATAATCGAACTCATCCGAGATCTTATGGTCATATATATTTTGACCCAGTTTGGTGCTGATTGGTTAATATTTGTAGATGCTACAGTGTAAAGAAAGAAATGTGAACGGACGGACGGACGACGGACGCAGACAGACGGTGAGTGATCACAATAGCTCATCCTGAGCACTTCGTGCTCAAGTGAGCTAAAAATCTGTATCTACACACTGTGAAATATGGTCCTAAATGTGGTATGATGACGATTCTCGCGCACAGACTAAACATGCACTGATTTGGGATTTGATTAGTCATAATGTTATGCTGTAATACTAATCTGCCATTCATAAAAAACAGAGGTATTACCTTCCACACTAATAATTATCTCATTCTGTTTACCATTTTCAAATAAAATGTCAATAATTGCAGATTGTTGTTGTTGTGAGTTGTAGGTATATAATAAATGGATTATTATATTATAGGTGCATGTATTTACTGCTCACTGCATAAGAAAATTATGACATCGCGCTCGACTTTCTGTCTCGCATAGTATTAAATTTTCTCATGCTGCTCTAATTAAATACAAGCACCAGGAAAGTTACTATAACATAATATTCCGTATATACATGTTTAATATATTTATATACAAACAGGATTTTTTTAAACAAGACATCAAAAGGTTGCAATCTCAAGACTACATGTTTTCTTGGTCTACACTGTCCTCAGAGGCAACAAATGTTATTTTCAAGGGGTTACTTGAACAATGATTTTTTTTTATTACGGGGGTCCAGTAACTGCAGTAAAGTCATCTTAAAACAGAAACTTGGTATTGATATCTTGGTCTTTTGTCCCATCAAAGTCCTTTTATTCTGCTTAATGAGACAATCATTCTTGATATCATTCTTGGTCTAAACTCAAGAATATTCTAAAATCAGTTTGAAAGTAACACAATTTCTGATTGGCTACACTAAATGGTTATTTGCCAATCTGAAGTTGTGTTACTACATTCATAATTAAACATAGAATGCACTTTTGAATGATTGGTGAATTCCGGGTCAAGAATGTGACACTGAAAACAGAACTAAATGAAAATGAAACTGATTCAAGAAAAATACAAACCATGGCTTGAGCTGTTGTTGGAATCCTTTGATTAAGTATAGGTCGAAGGTCACGCTTATTTCTGTTCTTCTTCTCGTGGATTTCGAAATTAAAGTCAACCATAATGGGAGTTAGTTTGTCTCGAACATTGTTCTGCAACCAAAACATAATCATTATTTCATTAAGAGGATGATTAAAGATAATGCAATTGTTGAAGAAAGCAACTTTGAGGCCAATAAGCTGTCAAATGTACACAATTCTGTGTATAAAAAACAGGTAAATTTCATTCATACTGTTTAACTCTTTACCACACAGTCCCGACTCTTACAACCCTGAGGAAAAAGCCTTTTGAAAACATTGTGAGAAAAGGAGAAAATGCTGGTAACCAGCATTTTCTCCTTTTCCCACAATGTTTTCTGCTCTATCAGGGCAAAATTGTGTCATTTCTGCCACCTTTAATTTGTCGTCAGAAATTGCTTTTCATTTGGACAAGTCCAAAATTTTGTTGTTTGGTAACAAGTTAAAAGAATGTAAATCAGTGTAAATCTGACAACATGTTAAAGAACAGTTGGTCAGTCATAAATCTTACAATCTGTTGTAGAACAATGAATATCAAAACTAGAATTTATGCTGACAAGACTAATATTAAATATGAAGGATTCCTGTATTTTAGCCACACCTAATTTTCCATCTATAAAAGCTTTTAACTTGGACACTTCAACAAAATTTTTTGTAGGTTAACAGGTTAAATACAATATTCACTAATATTATATTTCATGTGTCTATTTTTAGAAATGTTATGGGTAAAGAAATGTCATAATTTAAGCTGGGGGGGATTATTTCCCCGTCACAGTGAATATTTTCCTCCTGCCGAAAATCTGGAACTACTTTTTTAAGTTTTTTAAGTCTTTAAGTTTTAAAAGTGGCATTCGTTGACAAAATAATCAGAGGAAATATAATATATAATTTATTTCATCAGCTTGTGGTTAATATGGGGAAATATTTGCCTCAAAAGGGAAAGGTCCGCGAAAATAACTCGTGCCTTACAGCACTCGTTATTTTCGCATACCTTTCCCTTTTTCGGCAAATATTTCCCCATATTAACCACAAGCTGATGAAATTAACTCTATTTTTAGAACATTTGAGCTGTGCTCTGACAAAACAGGGTATAAAGCATCTCTGTGATGCCTCATACCAAGCAATCCTACATGTAATTATAGTTCCATAAAACCCATTTTGTCAAACAACTGACTGTATCATGAGGTAGATTGGTTCCCTAACAGGCAAAAAAAAACACAATAACAAAAATCTTAGACCAAGGTCAGCATGGGCAGACTGCACAGGCTGACTTGAGCTGATACTTTTTGCAGATACTTTAAACCCCTTTTTCACAGAGCATGGCTCATTTATGTCTTAATGAAAAGAAGGTTTGAGAAGGTATGAAATATTAAAAAAGGTCAATGGACTGTCCCCTAACCTAACCATTATATGATTTATAACTCTACAGGCTGGGGCTTTCAAAAACTTTGTGGGAAAAGGAGAAAATGCTGGTATCAAACATTTTTCTCCTTTTCCTTCAATAACTTATTTCTAGCCTTTCAAAGACAATTACTAGAACGTGAGCCATATCTGCAAAATATGGAGAATCTAACAATCATCTTATATTGTACCCAGGTAATAGAAAGACACCTAAAAACAAAAGCAACACATGCAGGTGCCAATGCTTGGCTGCAGTTGCTTGATTTTCAGTGAAAATTTCATAAAAAAAAAAAGGGGGGGGGCATAATGGTGTCAAAAATATTTAATGGTTACATGCACCTTTTGGAATGGGTTCCTCTTTAGATAGTTAACAACTACTCCAAGTTTGAAGAAATCTTCATTTATGACAGAGATATTATGAAATGTCCCAGTTTTTGAATGGCGCAGACAACAATGCCAGGGCTATAACAATATCTCGACATTTTCTTAAAAATTCAGCCAAAGTAACTCACAATTAAATATGCAAAGGTGGTAAAACACTCATTTCTCTCCTTGAAGATGGTGACAATCTTGGTTTCCTGCCGCTTTTTATCTTCCGGAGATATGTAATATACCCGACTGGTGTCATTTAGAGCAGAGTCCATTTTCCACGTCAGTTCAAAGTCAAGGCTCTCTGGTACTCCGATACCATCATACATGATGCAAGCATAAACATTAATACTGAAATAGAATGTTATGGAAAATGCATGGGTGAAAAAGAAAAATTGCAGTAGTATAACTTTTATAAAATACATGTTGTTACGGGAGACCACTCCTTCATGGATGGCTTCATCCTGATTTAAATACAATACCTAACAACTGTGTTAGGGAGAATTCTCTTTAGCTCAGTGGTTATGGTGTTGGCCTTTCGTCCGTGCGTTCTAGGTTCGAATCCTGCCCGGTCTCTGTATTTCTGCTATACATTTGTTCATTTGTTTCTTTGTTACGGACTTTGTTCCTAAGAATGTTCATACTGAGGATCTGTGGATAATCATTGTGACAGGATTCACTCCTCTCTCTCTCATCGATGATAATTGTTTAACGACGTATATGACAAATTTTCTTTTTTTATATATAGACCATTTAGTTAAAAAGGGAGATAATTTGACCGAATTAAGGGTTAATCTTAAATAAATACATACTTTCTAACGGACAGATTTTTCTTAAAATTTCCACACTTAAAGTGATTGTAATTCTAAACAGCAAAAAAAAATGTCAGCAGCATTTAAATTATTTCAGGGTGACAATTCAAAGATCCATTTTTTTCTCCTCACCAATACTACCAGAAGAAAGTGCTATTTGTTTCTGTGCACCAATAGCATTACCATTATGTGCAAAAAATACATAGGTGCACTTTTGATTCAATATCCACGACAAAAATACATGCGCAGTAGGATGCGCGTGAACATTTGTCATATATGTCGTTAAACAAAGGTTATGTAGGAAAGCAGCCTGTGGTTTGGGAAGAATGTTGTGTAGAATACTGCTAAAAGAAACTCCAGGAACTCATGACCAGTTGCACTGGCTACTACAATATATCTAAATTAAGGCTGAAAATAGTGTTGAACACCATTCAAACAAACAAGCAAAGCATTTTAATGCATAAGTAATAAATAAAATCTAATCCTGATGGTTTATGTAAATAAACTTACCATGTAACAGAGGTCTCTTGATCTGGAAGAACACATCTTTTATACTCCAGTGTAATATCCTGGGGGTCGATTGTGAGACTGTGTGCTACCCTGACAACTGGGCGACTTCTGTCATTGAAAAAGAAACTTTATTACAATGTAATCAAAAACAGAAATCATTTCTACACATTTTCACATTAGTTTGGTTTAAACATGTTTATTTTAAATCAATTGAAAAAACATGTTCCTACAACTTAGACTTACCTCTCTTGATTCTGCTACCTGGAAACTACACCAGTACTTGCACTGAATATGTGGGCCAATCCAGTCCCAAATTTGATACCCCCCCTCCTCCCCGGTCTCAAACCCGAGACCTTATAATTACAAGGCAGACGCTGTACCTCACAACCACGGACACCACAACACATTTTGATGGTTATGAAAACCCTACTAAAGAAATATTGCACCATTTGAGCCACAATGAAATGCTTGTCTGCAAATGCACATTTTCACATTGAGACAACCTTTTTAGTGTGTCTTGCAGCAAATTGGTTTTGAAAACTTCTACAATATACAAGAAACTCATTTTATAAATTTCTTGCAATGTTAGCATTTTTTCAGAGTACCACTAGCAGACATCTCTTTTTAACCTTGCAGCAAAACACCTTCTGCAACATTGTGGAAAAAGGAGAAAATGATCACAATACAAGCATTTTTTTTTCCTTTCAACACAATGTTTCCATATGTACTAATGTATAATAATAGCTGTTTTAGATTTTATAATCATTAACAGCATTTTCATTAAGAATACCAAATGACGAAACTTTAGGCTTGTCTTAATTGAAAGTATATGCAGACAACAAAATAAATGTGGCTCAACTGATGAAATTTATTTTTAGAAGACATCACGGTTACCAGCATTTTCTCCTTTTCCCATGATTTTTTCAAAAGCTTTATTCCTCAGGGTTGTTAAAGCAAGGGATAGTGTGGTAAAGGGTAAAAAGAAAATTTTCACAGAATGTCTGTCAATTGACTCGAAGCCTTGTACAGTAATTTTAGATTTTGCAACAGAATTTTTGCCAGGTTTTACAAACAAAAGGTTTGATAAGCACTTGTTAATACAGAACTCACATTTCATCAAGATTCAAATATTACAGCTGTTTAACCCTATACCCAAAAATCTCATGTTTAAAATATCCAAAAGTAATAAGGCTTTTCAAAACAGTGTAGGAAAAGGAGAAAATGCAGGGGACCAGCATTTACTATTCCCCGCCGAAGGCAGAGGGATATAGTTTTAGCGTTATCCGTCCGTCCATCCTTCCGTCCGTCCACATGTCTGTCCGAGAGAATATCTCCAATACCATTGGACTGAATTTCATGAAACTTTATACATGTGTACAATAACCCACTCTGCCAATACACTTTTTTTTTTTTTTTGATTCGATGAATAATGGCCGACTGGGAGTGATTTTAAGTTACACAGTCAAGTAAATGTTTTGGCGGGGGATATCATTTCAATGAAATTGCTTGTTTCTTTTCCCAAAATATTTTCTACCCTTTCAAAGAAAAACCCCACCATTTAGCCTTATCTGTGAATGCTTTAAATTCAGACAAATCTGAAATTTTTTTGTATGGTAAAATACAGCTTGGAAAGTTCTTACAAAATTTTGACCACTACTTATATAATAAATAATCTGATACAGAAATATGAGATACATGCAAAATATTATGTTGTAGTAACTTTCCTGGTGCTTGTATTAAATTCTAGCTGCATGAGAAATTTGATATGATGCAAGACCGAAGGTCGAGTGCGATGTCAAGTTTTCTTATACAGCAAGAAGTAAATACAAGCACCGGAAAGTTACTACAACATAATATTCCTTTTATTATATACCTACAACTTTCAACGACAACATTTTTCAATTATTGACATTTTATTCGAAAACAGCAAACAAAATGAGACAATTAATAGTGTGGATGGTAGTAACTGTATTTTCATGCATGGCAGATTAATATTACAGCATAACATGTTGACCAATCAAATAACAATTCAGTGCATGCTTAGTCTGTGCAGTAGATATGTCATCATCCCATATTTTGAACCGTATTTCACAGTGTGTAGATACAGATTTTTTTCTGTCGTGTGTGTTATTTCATGCAATCGCAACACATGTATTGGAGCCGGAAAATTCATATATATAATAAAAGTTTCTTACTTCATGAAGACAGCTGTGTTTGATTCATGGGAACCAATCAATAGATCTGGGTACTCATTATCATCCATGTCTTTGCCTCCAGCCAGGGACCAGCCAAAAGTACTTATACCAGATAGGACATCTTCGGCCTTTATCTCCTGGAAGTATTCAATTACAACATTATTACAACAAGGATTTTTTATTTATGTCATGCTTTTCGGTAGTTTAACGAAAAATAATGGTGGATTATGATTTGATATTTCATGATTATGACCAGTGAATAATACCAATTTCATATTTTCTTCATATTTTCTGCTTTTATCTCCTGGATGATCAATAACAATGTAATTATGACAAAGATTTATATTTATTTCATACTTTTTGGAAGTTTATCGAAAAATAATGTTGATTATGGTTTTCATATTTCATGGTTACAACCAGCGAAAAATACCAATTTCATATTTTCTAACTCTTCAATTGAAGGAGGAAACAGTAGTTCCTCACATGAGTAAAAGAGCATGCCGTTCAAACAGAGGGAAATATGATGTAATTTATGCACATTTACCCTACATTTCTCGCACTTTTAGTAATATTGTGATGCATTCTTATGTGGACGGGGGAAGGGGGACAAAAGTCAAAAAAAAAAGGGGTAAGAAGCACGAAATAAATTGAATATTTCTTTTTTCGGTGAAAGATCGAAATTATTTTCATCTCGAGAACATCATCAATAATATTTTCACTCGTGACTGCGCCACTTGTGAAAATATTACCGAAGATGTTCAACTGATGAGATAAATTTCAATTTTTCAGCAAAACAAACAAATATCCTCTATTTATCTCACATAGAAAAGTTTTTAAACCCCTATCACCAGAGTAAACTTTACATGGAAAAAAAAATTAAACATAATGTTTCCAAAGTGTCTTTCAAAATCTGGAAAGCAAACATAGATCATCACAGTTACAAATTAAGAGCACCTCATGTGGGTGCCAATGCTCAACCGCAGTTGCTTTTAGAGAAAATTCTCAGCTGAAAAAGGAGCTTAACTCTGTCAAAAGTACAGTTGGTTACCTGCCCCTAATTTATGGGTTCCCCTTTTGATAGTTAACAACTACTCAAAGTTTGAAGTTAATATCTTCAGTAATGACAGAGACATTATAAAATGTCAAATTTTTTGTACAACGACCAATATGCCAGTGCTATGGCAATACCCCAACATTTTCTTTGAAAAACAGCTATGCTAACTAGAACTTGTTTTTCTACAAAAAAACAGATGTCTCCCCCCCTTTTTGGTATCAGAAGGATTGATATGTGACCAAGGCAATTTCTAACTGAAATAATGGTCATTTTTCTGTAATGGTTTTCGAGTTATAGAGTGGACACAAAATTGTACCTAAAATGAGTAAGGAAAATAATCAAAGGGAAATAACTAGAAAAATATACAAACCAGAGTTATGGTTCTTGTGCATGACACTTCGTCTCATGGTGCTTTACAAATGTGTGAAGTTTTATGAAAATATCTTAAAAGGTTTTAGAGTTTTAGAGCGGACACGATTTGTGACAGACAGAGAGACAGACAGACAGACGCACGGGGAAAAACGATATGTCTCCTGACCCTGACGGGGGGAGACATAATAAAAATTATCATGTGTTTTCTGAAATAATTTGAAATCAACCATCATTTTCACAAAAATATCTGCTATTATTATCTTACCTGAAGTTCAATGCCACCATAAATGGCATACTTAACTCTTTACCACACAATCCCAAGTTTTAACAACCCTGAAAGAGGAGGCTTTTGAAAACATTGTTGGGAAAGCAGAAAATGCTAGTAACCAGCATTTTCTCCTTTTCGAACAATGTTTTCTATCCTCATAAAGACAGAAATCATTATTTGAGCTACGTTTTATTTGTCATCTGCAAATGCTTTCAATTTGGTTGCGTCCAAAATTTGTTGTTTGGTAGAGTGGTAACTCTTTACCAGATAAGACTTGTCCAAATTGAAAGCATTTGCAGACAACAAATTAAAATCAGCCAAAATTTTGGAATTTGCCTCAGACAAAAACATTGTGGGAAAAGGAGAAAATGCTGGTTACCAGCATTTTCTCCTTTTCCACAATGCTTTCAAAAGGGGTTGATAACTCGGGATTTTGTGGTAATGACTTAAAACTATCATATGAGCAGTGCACTGGCAAAAGGCTCTTTCATGCATCTTGGTTATGCATTATACCAAGCAAGTCATCACACAATTATGGATCTATTGAATCCATTTTGTCTAACAACCTACTGAATCATGGGGTAGAACGGTCCTTGGACATGTTGAAAATTAACAAATAGCAAACTGTTTTGACCCAGGTTGGCTGGGCCGATACTTTTTTCCAGATGCATCAAATCCGCCTTTTCACAGAGCATAGCTCATAAACAATTTGTTGATGTGACACTAAAATTACAAACCTGTTGTATATCAGTGATGATTCCATCCTGTGACCCGTGATAGATGTACACAACACCCTTGCCATCATCCCCGCCATAAGGTGCACCTACTGCTATGTCTGCAAAGTAAAACAAGAGCTATGTAAAGCCATGCATACATGCCTGATGAGGCTTGTCATACAATGGTTGGTTTAGTTCCAAATGCAGGGGCATGTAACTCCAGAGTACCCCTGCAGGATAAAATAGACCAATTATAATGAAAATTATGCATGCACAAGTTTCTGAAAGAGGAAGGCTTCAATTAAAATTTATCAGCATTTTCTCCTTTTCCTACAATGTTTTCATCCCTCTCAAAGACAATTTCCACCATTTGAGCCATGTTTGATATATGGTCTGCAACACGCGAAAAGGGGAATTCGGACATTTGCGTAAAGTGTCGTCCCGGATCAGCCTGCGCAGTCCGTGCAGGCTAATCCTAAACGACACTTTCCGTTTTTATGTAATTTTCTGTTTTGCGCAAGTCTACCGTACGACAAAATCTAATATAGTCGTAAAGCGCCATCTCGGATTAGTCTGCGCGGACTGCGCAGGCTGATCCAAGACAACACTTTATGCAAATGTCCGAATGCCCCTTTTTGCGTGTTGCAGGCCATATGTGGCCTGCCAATGCTTTGGATTTTGAAAGGTTAAAAATTTTGTGTTTTGGTACAGAGTTAAAATCAAAGGGTTTATACCGTTATATCCGTCATAATCGACGTCACCCGTGGCAGCAAGAGTCTGTCCATAACGACCTTGAGTGTGTGTGCCTTCTAAAATATCTCGTCTGTTTCTGGAAAACTTCCCCTGAAATTGTAAGTAAGGTCTGTTTTGACACTTTCACATTAATTTCTGTGTTTTACTGACCTTGAAGAGAGTGGCTTTTTCCCAGCATTTTATCCTTTTCCCACAATGTTTTCTCCCCTATTAAAGGCAAAAACTTTATTTCAGGTGCATTTGATTTGCATTTTTTCCTTTTCCTACAATGTTTTCAAAAGGCCTTTACTCCATGGTTGTTAAAATCCCGGATTGTTTGGTAAAGGGTTAAACACTAAGTTCCGTGTTTTACTGACATTGAGGAAAATAGCTTTTTGTCAGCATTTTCTCCTTTTCCCACAACATTTTCTACCCTATCAGAGGCAAAGCCTTAATTTCAGGAACATTTGATTTATCATATACAAATGCTTGCACTTTGGACCAGTTTGAAAGTTTGTCGTCCGGTAAGAATAACTAAAGAAAAGTTTAACCCATTACCACTCAATGACGCCTTTTGACGCCCCTAAAAAAGAGGCCTTTTGAAAACATTGTGGGAAAAGGAGAAAATGCTGGTAACCAGCATTTTCTCCTTTTCCCACAAAGTTTTCTACCCTATCAAAGAAAAGTTGCGTCATTTGAGCCACTATGAAATTGTCGTCTGCAAATGCTTTCAATTTGGATAGGTCTTAAATTTTGCCGTGTGGTAAAGGGTTAAAGAAAGGCAAGTACATCTTCTGATTAAGATGAAAAACACTGTGAGCAATTGATTGTACAGTCATTGCTCCTTTTCCAACAGTGTTTACAATGTCCACTTTATCATGGTAAACAATGTTTAATATTATTATTTGTTAAGAAATTAATGGTCAGTATAAATTTTCTTTCTCTTCTATGTAGAGGAATCTTTACCAACCTGTGGAAGGAGGGCTTTAAAAACATGGGGGGGAAAAAGGAGAAAATGCTCATAAGCAGCATTTTCTCTTTTTTCCACAGTGTTTTCTACCCCTTCAAACATAAATACCATCATTTTAGCACCATTTTATTTAACACTTGCCAATTCTTTTCATAGGACAAGTCATAAAAATTAATTGGACAAGTCATAAAATTTTGCATCAGCTATAGATTTTAAAAAGTTCAATGAATGAATATAAAAGGTGCACTGGCTGCTCTGATACAACTTCACTACTGTTTAAAAGCTGTCAGAAAAACCCAAACAAATGATGAGTGGTGCTGTGTCAACTCTTTACCACATGACAGAAATGTAGACTTGTCCGAAATGAAAGCATTTGCAGACGACAATTTAAACATGGCCCAAGTGATAGAATTCGTATTTGATAGGGTAGAAAACATTGTAAGAAAAGGAGAAAATGCTGGTCACCAGCATTTTCTCCTTTTCCTACAATGTTTTCAAAAGGCTCTTTTCTTAGAGTCGTTAAAACTCGGGATTGTGTGGTAAAGGGTTAAAAGACTGATTAATACATCTACAAAAAGTATCAACATATGTCAGGCAGACCTGAGTCGAACCGTATGCTTTTGGTAAATTTTTTGCATGTCAAAGGACCACTCTACTTAGTATTTCCATCAGTTAATAGACAAAATGGACCCATATTATGCAACATCTTGCATTTTCTCCTTTCCCAACAATGTTTTCTGTCATTTCACTCACAATTTCATTATTTAAGCCATATTTAATTTGTCGTCTCCAAATGCTTTGAATCTGGACCAGACTAAAGTTTTGTCCTTTGGTAAAGAGTTAACTCTTTACCAAACGACAAAATTTTAGACTTGTCCAAATTGAAAGCGTTTGCATACGACAAAATTAATGTGACTCAAAAATTGAAATTTGTTCTGGGAGGGTAGAAAACATTGTGGGAAAAGGAGAAAATGCTGGTTACCAGCATTTTCTCCTTTTGTCACGATGTTTTCAAAAGGCTTCTTTTTCAGGGCCGTGAAAACCAGGGATTGTTTGGGAAAGGGTTAATATGAGTGGTGCTCTGGGAAAAGAGGGTTTAATTTGGTTATCAATATTTTCTTCTTTTTGCCACAATGTTTTCCAAAGCCTTCTCTTCATTAAAACAACTCTGTACTGTGTGGTAAAAGGTTAGTTGTTAAAAGTAAAAAAGAACTCTTACCCGTCCATTTTGATAATAAATATAGACACGGCCTGTTTCAAATGTATTCTGCTCACTTTTGTACTTCGTGAAGAGAGGAGCGCCAACAATAATGTCATCTTTACTGAAATGGAAACCAGGGCCTTTATTCTAAACATTTCGAAACTCTTTCCCACAGTTTAAAAAAAAATGTGTAAAAAGGAGAAAATGCTGGCTTATAGTATTTTCTCCTTTTCCCACATTGTTTTCAGAAGTCTCCTTCCTCAGGGTTGTTAACAGATGGAGTTGTTTGATAAAAGCTTAAATGCATTCTTACTCAAATTTTGGATGTAGAAATTAACACAATTTCTGATTGGCTGAAGCAAATGTTTTAGCCAATCAGTAAAGTGTATTGCTTGAAATCAAAAAAAGCTGTGAGAATTAGACTAAGAATGGCTTGTGAATATGGGCCCGAAGGCACAAAAATGTCAGAGTTATATACCTGGATTTGCAAGTCATACCTTCACTGTTGACCACAACAATTGAAAATATTTCTACAGGTTGTGTAGATCAAGATTAGACTTCATATTACATGCAGATTGATCTAGACCCTACAGCTTCTATTATTTTGTCAAACTGTCTGAGAAATGCAAATTGTTATCTGATACAGCAGGTAATGAAATACAAAATCAATAAGAGGGCCATTAAAATGTCATGTGATGTATGGATAACTATGCCACCAAGAGGCCAATTAAAATGTCATGTGATGTTGTAATAACTATGCCCACAGAAGGTCATTAAAAGTCATCTGATGTAAAGATAACTGTGGTGACAGAAGGATAGTTAGAATGTAATGTGGAGTAAAGATAACTAGATCAACAGAGGGGCCATTAGAATGTTATGTGATGTAAAAGCCATGAAATATAAGGTCAGCCCAAGTACCCTACCATATCTTGCCATAAAGAGGATAATGAATTATTTGGTCATCAGGTCTGGGCCTTATTAAAATGTCATGTGATTGGAAGTCATGATATTTTAGGTCAATAGGGTTTCTTAGGAACATCATATGACTTTAAAGTCATTAACTACATGTACTAGGTCAACCGGGACACTATTCAACTTTCACTTAATGTGGGAGTTAATACATACTATGTTGTCAGAGACCTTACCGGAATATTATGTAAAAAAGACACAGGAGAGTCAATAGAATGTCATGTGATGTGCAGGTCATGAAATACCTTTTCAGCAGAACAACAAAAAAACATTTCATGTCAAAAGAGCATAACTAAATACTTCTAGGTCACCCAGAACCTCATTAACCCTTCACCAAACAAAGCCTTTTGAAATCATTGTGGGAAGAGGAGAAAATGCTGGTAACCAGCGTTTTCTCCTTTTCCCACAATGTTTTCTAATCTATCAAAGGCAAATTCCATCATTTGTGTCACATTAACATTGTCGTCTGCAAATGCTTTCATTTTGGACCAGTCTAAACTTTTGTCATGTGGTAAAGGGTTAAATGACACGTGATGTAGGAGTCATGATATGTTAGATCAATTCAGCATCATAAGACCATCATATGATTTGAGAATCATGAAATATTTGGTCACTGACAGACAGTCTAATGAGAATGTCAATAGATGAGGTGTCATGCAATTATTAGTCAGAGGGAATCTCAACAGAATGTTATGGGATGTGGGAGTCATGAAATACATGGTTAACTGGGGCAATATTAGAATGTCATGTGAGATGTGGAGTGGAAGTAAAATAATAGATCATCAGAGGCCTGGGTATAATGTCATGTGTCGTGGGAGTCATCAAATATTGATGATCAAGCAGTTTATCAAACAAAATATGAGACAGTGCAGATCAAATATCAGACTAAGAAGATGGATTGTTTGCACAGGAGTTATTTCAGGTGTGTACTTTGCTTATCCAGTCAAAACTTTATATATGTACTTTAATATGACTAATCATGTGTACTTTACTTACCCATCTCCATTTATATCTGTTACTGCAACAGCATAACCAAAGTAGGATCCAAACTGAAAAACACAGCATGGGACAAATTAGTGCATCACATAAATCATAATCATACAATCTTCAGTAATTGCTCTGTCACAATTGTTAATTATATTTCTTGTATCCAGTGATGAATTTAATAGTAATTTTTTTCAAAGAACACAGCTTCAACCTTTTACAGAATTAACATTATCAAAACATGAAAACAAGCATTGCAATAAAATTAGCTGTTTTTCATTATAAAAATAAACTTATCCCAAAGAAAAAATTTTTGATTTTTGCAAATATATGATGATGGTTTCCGGGAACTTTTTCTGACTTCTGAACAGCATTTTGACATTGGGGCATAGAACAAACACAAATAATGTATCAATGGAGTTTCAAGTTCTAATATAAAAGTATATCTAAAAAGTTTTCTGGCTCAATATATGCATGGAACTCAGACAAAATCTGTATCTACCATTCAGAGTGTCAAATATGGTATCAGTCTTGTGGGATATCAAATTTTCACATACTGTCTAAAGCAAATATATGCTTCAGTGAAATTTACTAGAACATATTATTACATATTTACCTGTTCTCCCTTGATGGTTTCCATTAATACCAAACTCTGGTTATATATGACAACTTTACCCTGTAGTCTGTGACCTCTAGGTACACCCACCACATAGTCTGTAAGGAAAACAAAAGGAACTTTGTTCTTGGCTTGCTTGTTTGGTGTTTAACTCTTTACAACACAATCCCTTTTAACGATCTTAAGAAAGAAGCCTTTTGAAAACAATGTGGGAAAAGGAGAAAATGCTGTAACCAGCATTTTCTCCTTTCCCCACAAAGTTTTCTACCCTTCCTAAAACAAGTTTCATTTTTTGAGTCACACTTACTTTTTCGTATGCAAACACTTTCAATTCAGATGATCTTAAATTTTGTCTTTTGGTAAAGAGTTAACTCTTAACGACTTCTAACACTAGTCGATATATATAAACAGAGTTTGCAGAAAAATTAAAAATTAAAATATAAGGCTTCACCCTTTACTGCACAATCCAAATTTTTAACAACCCTGAAGAAAGAAGGCTTTTAAAAATATTGTGAGAAAAAGAGAAAATGCTGGTAACCAGCATTCTTTGCTTTTCCTACAATGTTTTGTACCCTATCAAAAGACAGAAATCATCATTTGAGCCACATTTATTTTGTTGTCTGCACACGCTTTCAATTTGGATGAGTCCAACATTTTGTCGTCTGGTAAAGAATTAACAGCGATGTACCTAAGATATTCTGACCAAACATAGTCTCGACAATGCCATACTTGGCTTCATATTCATCAACCATTCTTAAGAACGTTGTCAAGTCTTATTCTCCAGAATTTTCGGAACCTGAAAGTAAAACAACCTCTGAACCACAACCAATCAGAAGTTCTGTTACTTTAAAATTTTGAAAATCTTGAAGAATAAGAGTGATTGGTAAATATGGACCCCAGGTGTTCATTTCCTGTAATTAGCACTCCGAATTTTTTCTATCTCATGACATGGAATTTCTTCATAAACAATCTTCTCATCCTTTCATTTCATGATACAAATTTTCCAGTTTTTTTTTTAACCTACCTCTCTGTAAGTTACAAAAAGTTTTTGTTCTAAAACTTTGAGAACAAAAGGCATAAAATAACTGTTCTACTTTTAGTATAAGAGAGAACATATTACAGCTTGAAACCAGGGAGGTTGCTGGTTCGAATTCCCAGCTCAGCCAATTTCTTTTACGAGGATTTGATGATTGTGACAAGATTTATTCCTTCTTAACAACTGATCACTGTTTAAATGATGATAATGTAAGATAGCAACCTGTGACTTGGGAAGAGATCACTGGTACATGGCCACTGTAATATAATGTAAATAATGTTGAAAACGGCATTATACACCATACAAACAGACAAACAGGAATAAGTAAGGGATAATAAATAATTAACTTTTTACCGAACAACAAAAATTTGGACCAGTCCAAATTTAAGACATTTGCAGACGACAATTTAAATGTAATTCAATTGATGAAATTTTGTTGCTTTCTGAAAAACATAGTGGGAAAAGGCGAAAATGCTGGTTATCAGCATTTTCTCCTTTTCCTACTATGTTTTCAAAAGCCTTCTTGAGAAAGAATTTATAAAATAGTTATGTAAACCATTCTGGAACATAAAAGAAAATGTTACCTTCATTTTTATCCTCATCAAAATGGCCGACTGCACTGGAATAACCTGAAAATTACAGAAAATGTAAATATAAGTATCTGAGGCAAATACCACAAAGAGTGCAAAAACTTTAAACACTAAATGTGGCCAAGTTCATTTAGAAATTGAATTAAATATGAATTTAAGTGTTTATCAAACAGCATAGTGTTACACTTGTCAAAACTGAAAGAATTTGTCATGCTCTGTGAAAAGGGGGCTTAATGCATCTGCAAAAAGTATCTGCTTGGGTCACCCTGCGCAGTCTAGGCAAGCTGACCTGAGTGAAAATCTTCTGCTTTTGGTAAATTTTCTGCATGTCCAAGGACCGTTCTACCACAGGATTAAGCCGGTTGCTAGACAAAATAGATGTTATGGATCCATAATTATGCGATGACTTGCTCGGTTGGTTCATCACCAAGATGCATTAAAACCCCTTTTCCCAGAGCATAGCTCATTAATTTTGTAGGCAATAAATCAAATATAGATCAAATAATGGGATTTGTCTTTGACAGAGTCCTTGTTGTAGAAACACATTATCCACTTCAACTCATTACCAAACGACAAAATTTTGGACTTGTCTAAATTGAAAGCAGTTGCAGACGACATATTAAAGGTGGTAAAAATGACTAAATTTTTCTTTGACAGAGCAGAAAACATCGTGGGAAAAGGAGAAAATGCTGGTTTCCAGCATTTTCTCCTTTTCTCACAATGTTTTCAAGAGGCTTCTTCCTCAGGGTCGTTAAAAGTCGGCACTGTGTGGCAAAGAGTTAATCTATATCAAAGATATTTACCCATGTACGAGTTATCATCTGTCGGCCTTCCTTCAAGGGTTCTTTTATACTGTCCAGGTCCATCTTCAAAATTAAAGTTGAACAGCTGACCTGTACACAGACAAATAGTTACATTTTCAAAAAGAACACTTAGACACAAATCCACCAAAAATGTGACCCTTTAAATGTACCTAAATTGATAGAATTTGTCCCTGAAAGGATAAAAAGAAATGTGGGAAAATTAAAGCGAATAAAATGAAAACTATTTGCTTTTGAATAGATGGAAAACACTGTGGAAAAATGGAAAACACTGGCCACCAGCTTTTTCTCTTTTTTTCATAATGTTTTCAAAGCCTTATTTCTAAGAGTTGTGAAAATTTGCAATTGTATGCAAAAGGTCTAAATATCTATCAAATGACAAAAAATTGAAACTTGTCCATACTACAGGCATCTACAGATATATAGGATCTGACATGATTTGGCGTTGAGATAAAATTTTATTAAATGAGTCTAGGGAAAATGTTATTAGGCGAGCCTTTGGCAAGCTTAATAACATTTTTTCTTGACGAGTTTAATAAAAAATTTTTATCTCATAAGCAAACAAATGTCAGATTCTTTTTATCACATAACGATATTTCAAAAACCATAGATAAGAAGATACAAAACCATCTATAGATGCACACTCTGTAATATCCATAAAACCCATTCACTTCTACGAAATACATATGAATTGACGTCAAAAATGACGTCACACGATAGTAATATTAAATGTGTATGAGATAAGAAAATTTGTAATGGGTATATTACATTGAAAATAAGGGAGGTTATGTGATAAAACAAAATATTAACCCCACAAACAATTGAAAATGATACTAAAAAGATAATTCTAACATGACACATGAATTTCGCTCTATAAACACAGTGCAACAAAAGCGTCGTAAAATCTACGTCATTCCGTATAGAGTGTGTCATTCTGTATAAAGTTAGTCACCTTTGGCTGTTCCATGTCTTCATCCTCCGATATATTATCTATGAAGGTCACTTGATGTAAACAAATCATCATTTTGCATTACTTGACCAAGGAGGAAGGAAAATCCTCAAGGATTTAACGATATTAAGTGTTTTTGATAAAAACTGACAACGATGGAACTATTTGAAATTTTGTCAGTAAACATATGTAAATCAAGTGTCTTTTCAAGTTGAAGGTTAGTTCAAAATTGACCAGTGATGCATTGGAAATGGGATTGGGAGTGGATGGAGCAATATGCAGAGCATTCAAAGCAACTGCAACTCTAATGCTTGACAATACATTAATTCTTCTTTGTCATTTGAAAGGGAGAAATTATTATAGTAATACAGTGCGATTTTTTATGTTTGTGTTTGATGCCCAAGGTTTTATGGAAATTTTGATTCTTTTCATATTTACCGACTGGGCAGTGGGGTTTTGTTTTGGTAAAAGAAACAGCCATGGTTTATTCAAGTAAATATAATCCGCATCTGCGTTTTAACACTAAGTATAAACTTGTTTTCCCTTGATTAAGAGTTGGTCATGTTAGAATCGACATAATCTTCTTTCTTTGTTTAATCGTTCAATAAGCCATGTTGTGAGTTATGAGGCACAATGAATAAACCAATTGCCCTCATAGATTATTTATTGTGCGTCATAACTCACAATCGTGGTAGAAAGAAGATTATTTCTTAAATAAAAATGTAGAATATGCCGTCACCATGGAATCTTTTTGTAAAGGATCAATGAACTTACCTTGCCAATACCAGCTCCCAACGGCTCCAATCAACAGCTGACGACCTTTCTATTAAAAAAATCACATCAAGCCATTAGTAAATATCGTATTTCAAATATGTGCTTTATATATACACAAGTATTGATGAAATTTGCTTTTTATAAGGATGTACTAATACAGTAAAATAAAATCTCTCACAAAATCGTTAAATAAATACTATGCATAAAGTAACTTCTTTTTATAAATAGTAAAAATCTGAAGGAATGAAATCTTAAAATGAAGACTGAAAGATTTTAAAGAATTTTTAAAAGATTTTCATTTTTTCTTCTAAAGATAATTTCACACATACAGTAATACATATCACTGTCACACTATTCCCACAAGCCACATAGACAATTGATTTTTTTTTTCATACACTTTTGTCACATCTTTTTAAGGAAAAAAAAAACACCACCACCACTATTGGTTCAATCATAACAAATGCATGTGCACACACCTCATACAAATTCTTACATACTGATAAGTTAAAAAGTTTTTTTCAGCTTACAATCCTTTTTGTCCATTTTGTTGAATGCATACTTTTGTCTAATGTCGTTGAAGATCATATTTTGAAATTTAGGTGATACATGTATTTTGATATGTCCCAGTGTTTTCTTTGTATGCAGTGCAGGGCCTTCGAAAAGTATATGTCACATTCCAAGTACTTGTATATCATGAACTACAACGGTAGCAAGATGAAACTGGTACCATTTAAAAGCTAAAGTAATAAAACTTTCTTCTGTTAATCCTCACTGGAGTCTCAGAATTAGACAGTAACTTAACACTACTCTGCCTGACAGATGAATTGGACGTTCCGGACGAACTGATTGCGTGCTCCTGCGAAGGCCCCCTAGGTCTCCAGATCTCACTCCATTTGACTTCTTCCTCAGGGGGTACGTGAAAGGACTGATGTACATACCTCCCCTTTCCAGAGACATAGACGACTTGAAGGATCAAATAATGGAAGCCTTGGCAACCATCGACAACGCTATGCTAGGACGCTTTTGACAAGAAATATATTATTGTTTGGATGTGTGCCGTTTAACCCACAGTGCACAAATTGAACACCTTTAAACTATAAAATACAAACATGAAACTGTAAGTTTTCAGGATATATAAATCATGTTTTGATATTCTTGATAGTTATTAAGATATACAATGTCGTAATGTGACATATACTTTTGGAACACCCTGTATAACATTTAATGTTTAAAATATTTCTGATCTACCTGAAATTTTCAGATATATTAGAACTGTTCAAAAATGCACAGAAATTACTGACATTCAATCAGACATGATAAAAACATGAAACTTGGATATTTTTAGTCAAAAGTATATGTGATACAACTTAAGCCATTTCAGGACAACTTTTGGTAAGAATATTTATAGAGAATATCAGATAGCTTATATTAATTCTTTGCCAAACGACAAAATTTTAGACTTGTCCAATGTGAAAGCAATTGCAGATGACAAATTAAATATGACTCAAAAATTGGAATTTATATTTGAAAGGTTAGAAAACACTGTGGGATAGGAGAAAATGCTGTTTACTAGCATTTTCTCCTTTTTCCCACAATGTATTCAATAGGCCTCTTTCTCAAGATCGATAAAACTTACAATTGTGTGGTAAAGGGTTAATAATCAGACTGTACAGTCAAAGATATTTCAAAGACAGAAATCATGTTTTGAGCCACATCAAATTTGTCGTCTGCAAATGCTTTCAATTTGGACAAGTCTAAAATTTTGTCTTTTGGTAAGGATTTAATTGGAAACTTTACAAATGACAAATCGAAAGAAAATTTGTAAGACAAATTTACAAATTTTGGACTGGTTCTAAGCAAAAGCATGGGCAGACAACAAATTAGATATCTCACAAATGATTTGATTTGTCTTTCAAAGTGTAAAAAACATTGTGGGGAGATAAAGTTGGCTACCATAATTTTCTCATGTTTTCAAAAGCTTTTTCCATGGGGGCCTTAACTCTCTACTAAACAACAAAAATTTTAGACCAGTCAAAATTAAAAGCACATGCAGACGACAAACCAAATGTGATGCAAATAACCAGATTTGTCACAGAAAGGGGTCTGACAAAGGCGCATGAAAAAAATCTTAAGGCAGTAAATCATAAAATGGGTTAACCCATAACCAGAGCTCCAGATAAGAAGGAGTGATGGTATTCTAAATCCATTCTTTCTCTTCCAAACCCTCCCTCTGTCTGGAGCTCTACCAATTAACCAAACAATCTTGAGGTTAAATGACCCTCAGTGAAAAGGCTATTTAAAACATTGTAACATGTAAAAGGAGAAAAATGCTGGCATTTACTCCATTTTCCACAATCTTTTTACCATTTCAAAGCCAAATTCTATCATTTTGGATAATGTTTAGTTCATTATCTGCTAATGCTTTCTATTTTGACAAGTCTAAAACTGTCACCTGTTGAAGGATTAAAAAGCACTGAAAACGAAAGTTGACCAAGTCCTGCTATTTGATATCTTTTTACTATACATCAAGCAACCTAGGACATAGAATTGCAAAATATGGCAGAAATGAAAAGAAATAGATCTAGTAAACTTGGCAGTGAGGATCATCATGATATGAAATAATTATCATAAATTTACCATGAAATAATTACGAGGAAGCTACATAATGACTAGAGGTATCTGTTAACCCTTTTTGTACTGAAATACTAGCAAACACTCCATTACTGTGCAGGCAACTTTTTAAATTTTCTACTAGATTACAAATTTTTAGACATATCCAACTTAAAAGCATGAGCAGATGACAAATTAAATGTTGCGAAAAATAATGAAGTTTGTGTTCTAACCTTCATTGACAAATTCCAACATTTTGGCCACGTTTAACTTGTCGTCTGCAAATACTTTCAGCTCGGACAAGTATGAATATCTGGCATTTGGTAATGAATTAACATGCTACCAGGCAACAGGATTTTATTCTTGTCCAAATTGAAAGCATTTACAGCGAAAGTCAATGTCGCTCAAGTGATGAGACTTTTCTATGAAAGAGTAAAAATCATTGTGGGAGAAAGAAGAAAGTTGCAGGTAACCACCATTTTTCCCACAATGCTTTCAAAAGCCATTCTAATCTGGGATGCTAAAACAAGGTACTGTGTGGTAATGAGTTAATTAATCAATTAAGTACTAGTATAATGTACAAGAAAGGTTAACTAAACCAGCAAACAAAATCTCCCAGCTCCTACACTAAGCATGAAAAGAAAAGAAGCATTATACCCAGAATTGAAATTAGAAATAGGCCATGGCAATGTAATGAAAACAAAAATAGTTGATTTCTGGGGAAAGAAGGTAAAAATAACAACCTAAAGTTATCAGCCAATGAGAAGATGGCGTATTATATATGTCATAAAAAAGCATCACTACTTGCTGTAATAATTATGCAGCATATATTTTTTATAAATAAAAAAAAAAATGTATTTCTTATGAACCTTAACCTTAATGCAGACAATTTTTTCATATTGCAAAATCTATATACAACTTATGAAAATATTATGGAAAAAGAAGAACACGTGAATTCTACTTTTCGCACAATGTTTGCACGAATTGTGTAGCCATCTGTAGGTAATAAGGAGTTTACTGGTATTCTTGAAAATTTATGTGAATAATCGCAGTAGTTTAAAGTAATCCAGTTCACATTTTCCATACGGTTGCTATTCAAATTGTTTTCATATTGGAACACCTCAATAATCACTTTACTTTGTATGCCAGTAGGTTAGAGTTAACATAGTCTGGGTTATGTTAGAAAATAAAACGCAGCCTATAAATTTTAAAGGTGTATATTTCATAAGAAGAATTAGTATTAACTATACAACACAATCCTGAGTTTTAATGACCTCATCAGAAGTAATGGGGGACTCCCTCGCTATATTCCCAGGGGGTCCCCCATTACTACTCTCATCAAGGAAAGCTTTTGAAAACATGGTGGGAAGAGAAGAAAATGCTGGTAACTAGCATTTTCTCCTTTCCGACCATGTTTCTACCCTATCAGCGACAAATTCCATCATTTCAGCCACATTTAAATTTTCATCTGCAAATGCTTTGAATTTGGACTAGTTCAA
Organism: Hippopus hippopus; assembly: GCA_946811185.2. Taxonomy (NCBI): domain Eukaryota; kingdom Metazoa; phylum Mollusca; class Bivalvia; order Cardiida; family Cardiidae; genus Hippopus; species Hippopus hippopus. Next base: position 2,458,274 of record OX328108.1, on the reverse strand, counting down.
AAATTGTAGTTTGGTAAGGAGTTAAGGAAACAAAATTCTCATTTTTTGTCAGTATGCATTCAGGATCTCTAATAATTAGTAAGTATAACTTATATATTTCATCATATTGGGACAGTTTCCTTAGCAAACAAGTTCTGCATTTTTTGGTGATGCAAAGTTTTAAAAAAAAAATGCTCATTGTAGTACAATTTCTTCAATTCTCAGAAGCATCATGACAGTCCAAAGATTCAATCCTCATTGCAAAATGTTTTCTCTTGATATTTATCCCTCCAGAGTTTTCAATTCAGACTATGAAAAAATTTTTAGTCTTTTTTATTGGAAAAGTCAAACCTCCATTCACTTCTAACTACTTCGGAAAACACCGTAACAAATATCAAGATTGTTCTAAATGAGCAACTTCAGAGAAATGGTAAATACAAATATAGAAAATAAATTATTTGTACATATATGAAATTGTAAGTTTTTTACACAACAGATAACTTGGTGACATGTTTGGTACAGAGAGGGGCAAAGATACCACTGTATCGCTCCAACAGATTATACGAAAAACAGACTGCACAAATGGTCCAGTGGAGAAAAATAAGCTAGGACTAAGACAGCAATGGTTTTAACAATATTAGGAAACCAACATGGCATCTGAAATAACTTCAACTAGGGACCATTATTTTATGCAAAATGCAAATATTCTGATAAATAGTTTCAACAAATAGGAAAGAAATCACACTGATAATATATCACACAAACCAAGATGCCATCATAAAACCTGATACCAGTAGGACCAAGAATCATCCATGCATTATTACAAGTTAAAGATTTTGACAATTTATTACAAAGATTATTACAAAGATCAAAAGGAGATAACAAGCCATGTTTACACAGGTGATATTTATATCACATCAAAACTCAATCCAGATATCTGAAAGAGGTACATCCAAAATACATCTTTGTGAAATATTAGTAAATTCTCACAAGTGTATCTGATGTGAAAAATTTTCAAAGACAACATGTAAACAGGCAATAAGCCAGACTCACAACAGCAATGTATTTATGATGGCTCAAGATGCCATCAAGAAATCTACTCAAGGATCAATCATGCAAAATATAATCGATTTCTGATCAGTTCTTTCCATCGGAAGATTTTGAAGATTTCACTATGAGCTACCTCAAGAAAATAAGCTATGTCCACAGTGGTCATATGAAATGAACCCAAAGCTTATCACAAAATCTAAAAGAACCCACATAAGGATCGTTCAGGCCAATTATTTTATTTCTGAGAAAAAGCTCTTAATTTCGTAAGTTTTACTTTTCAAAAAATAGGTGTCATTTGTACATAACCAACCCAATTTGCAGGTTTGCGACAAAAGACTGTAAGATTTTTTTCCTATTTGTTGCGATAATCTAGTTAAAATCATTTCTATAGTTCAGGGAAGATGCTTAAAGGAAAAGATACCATAGCAATACACACATGCACTGAAATACAACGGACAGAGACCCCATGACATAACCTGGCTGGCCTTTGGCCAGTGGAGCTTAACGTAAAGGAAATAATGCTATCCAACTACATGTCAGCTTCTGAAGCAAGCTAATTTGATAATTTTAATAACAGTCATAGAAGTTTAGATTTTAGTCCTATAGGAATGACCAATGATATACATGTATCTAATCATATGGAAGTTTTAAAATGAAGAAAATTGACCCCTCACCTCAACTGAAAGGTTTTTGAAACTTTTGAAAGATAAGACTTCTTGATAATCTGACGAATGCTGCATTTTCAAGAATTTTTATGCATGTGTATTGTAAAACTCATCCAACAGTCAGTCTGATCTTGATCTGAAAGCAACTAAAGATGTGCTCAGCCCTATAAGGGCTCGAGACCCCTTATGAATAGACAGAATAGACAACTGTTTTAACTTGATCTACAAGTTTAAAGGCAAGAGGACTCTGTAATGCTTTCTGGTGAATGCCTGAAAAAAGTGTGTCACACAAATGCCATTCCTTTTAATTCTTCTAAAAATGTTAAATTCTTCACCAAATGACAAATTTTAGACTGGTCAAATTGAAAGCATTTTCAGATGACATAGTCAATGTGTTTCAAAATCTGAAGTTTGCCTTTGGAAGGACATTAACCCTTTACCACACAATGACGCCTTTTAATGCCCCTGAAAAAGAGGCCTTTTGAAAACATTGTGGGAAAAGGAGAAAATGCTGGTAACCAGCATTTTCTCCTTTTCCCACAAAGTTTTCTACCCTATCAAAGAAAAGTTGCGTCATTTGAGCCACTATGAAATTGTCGTCTGCAAATGCTTTCAATTTGGATAGGTCTTAAATTTTGCTGTGTGGTAAAGGGTTAAACACTAGTAATCAGCATTTTCTCCTTCTCCCATGTCTTCAAAAAGGCTTCTCCCTCAGGGCTGTTGAAACACAGGATTGTTTGGTGAGGGTTCAATAAACTTTGAATCTTAGAAGGAATTTGTTCCAGGCACTGTAAAGTGTAAACCATGACTTTCAGTCTAATTGGTCAACCAACCACATCACCAAATGATTGCTTCATCAAACAGGTGATTCCTGCATGCCTTGGATGAAGTTCATTTGCAAGGATATGAGCTTTTGAGGTAATGGGGTTTGATATCAGTAAGGGCACTAAATATAAAAGCATTTGAAAAAAAAACAGCAATATTTTATAAAAGCTTAAAGACAGTTAAGAAAAAAAAAAAACACTAAAGTTAGCAATTGCCATGGCCGAAAAGAACAGTAAGAAAGCCAGAAATTCAGTAAAAACCACCAGACATCCAATCACTATTTGGTAAAGAAATGTTACTTTATCTACAACCCTTGACAAATGCCAGTGCAATCTCATGAATCATACTACAGAAATGAGTAGCTTTTCATCTCAGAGTTAAATTAGAGAAATAAGTATTTCCATCCCAGAAATATAACTACAGTAAAAGATAGGTAGTATCACACTATCACAAAGCCATACTATCATGATATCATCTAAATCTATTCATCTGTAAAGCACTCATAATTTGTCTAAAAGCTTAAAAGCTTATTGTCTAAAGAAAGCCTCTAAATATCAATTTTCTATAAGCTGACCATAGTGATACAGCAATATGGCAAGACATGATGACAATGTTTAAATGTCTTGGAAGAGTGTTGTGAAATTTTTCCCTAACAGATTTCTTTCAGTAATAGACAATATTTGTAATTTTGCTTTTATCAGGTATAATCAATAAAGTCTTTTGGCAGAATTTTGTCAGAGGTTGTACTTCAATTTCTTCACCAATCTGTCTTCAGATTTGGATCACTTGTTAGGTATATAAACTCTGGTCACCTTGTTAAATGGGTAGATTAATTACAGAGTTTGAAAAACCTTAAATCTATATTTCCAAGACAGATAGAACAATAAGGTATTAAACAGAAACCTCATCAAATTATAGACTAGACAAATTATGGTACATCCAGTTTTTTCATATGGAGATCTGTTTTATAACTGCAAAAGTCTGTCCATTAGATTTACGGTCAATCTGATCGATATGAATTAAGGTACAAACACTGTATCAATAACAAGATAAATATGTAATATATTACAAAAGAAAAGTTTAAATTGAAGTTTTGCACCAGCAGATAAATTTCTTTTAAGCCAAGAGTTTGCCCACTGAAAACCAAGCTTTACATGTCGAAATTTGAATCTATTCATTTCAAGCCAAAGTTTATCAATCATGGACCTAATTCTCCCCATGTTAGACCTGATTCTTCTCATTGAAATCAAAATCAGGTTTTATACACAACAAGGTTTTATTCAAAAGTGTTGAAACTAGAATCATGTTTCTCAAAAAGATACATGATAAGAGCAGAGTCTACCCATTTATACCAGAGTTCAATCATCTAACAAGTTTTCCCACATCAATTAAGACAGCGGACTCACATCAGAAAGTGCTACACTCATTCCTGCCTGACAGGAGCCCTCACGATGCCAACCCCAAAGTTTTCCTGGAAGGGAGATAACTATGGTATGTAAAAGGAAATAACTCTTTACAGTTTTAAGAAATCTGAGGAAGATAATGTCAAAGAATGGAGAAACTGAAACATGAAAAAAACATGTCCTGATTATGATAAACAGATAGAATGACAACAACAAGTCAAGCATAATGAACAATTATGATATATGAAATTGTTCACAGATAAACATGGTTCCTTCATCTTGTTTTCTCTACTGTACAATAAAATCAAGTAGGACATTAAATAAAGCTTCTTGTATCTAAGATTTGTTTTTTCAGAGTTTGTAATTCTTGTAATAAAGTCTTATGTTTAATATGTTTAAAGACTCCTGTGTTGTATGTGAAATATATAAATTGTGATAGTGTTGAAATATCTTTTGAAGCAGAAGTATTGTAGTAACTTATTTTCCCTTCTCTCTCTATCTCTCTCTCTCTCTCTCTCTCTCTCTCTCTCTCTCTTTTTATTTGTTAATCTAGGACAGAAAAGAAATTTTTTTATTCTCCTTAACGAGCTCACGAGGTTTTAGAATCCCCTTATAATTTATAAAATTATGGTGGAATTATATGAAATACAACTTCAAACAAACATTGTATTGCATAGCAATACTGAGTCCCCTACCGGCCGTATATATCGCTGGCAGGTATAGTTTGTGAAACTCTGTGGAGGAGAAAGAACGTATTTGACTCCCTTTCAGAATTATAAGTATCATGTCTGTCTTCGTATGGAATGCTTTAATGAAAGCCAGATATATAAGCATTTTCCTCGTTAAAGTAAGTTCATTGAAGAAGTTTTACTAAGACAAGACGTGTTCGTGAAACACAAATGCCCCCGTAAAAGCAAATTTTCAGAAATATGACCTTTACCTTGTGAAATGACCTTGACCTTATCATCAGCAGGTGTGTACCAATGAGAAGTACCAGCTTACCATGTATAAGTGTTATAACTTAAGTACTTAAAAAATATACAGAGAAATGACTATGAAAAGTGTTGAGGATAAGTTTTCATGATAAGGGTTAAAATCTTTTACCTTGACCTTGGACATATAACCAACAGGAGATCGGTATCAATGACAGGTACCTACATACCAAACATGTGCACTGTAAGTAAAAAAGTCGGGAAAACTGTTTTTTCTGTGAAATTTTCTAAGTCCAAGGCCCGTAATTTCTTTAAAAATCTGTGGACCTGAACGAAACTCACACTTGATCTGTAACTCATGGTGGTTGACTTACACACCGAAAATCAGCTCAATATCTGCCAGCGTTTAGAAAAAAGGTCCGAAAAACTGGTTTTTTTGGTGAAAATTTCCAAGTCCAAGACTCATAATTTCGTCAAAAATCAGTCGACTGGAACGAAACTCAAACTTGATATGTAACTGCTAGTGGTTGACTTGCACACCAAAAATTAGCTCAATATCTACCAGCGTTTAGAAAAAAGTCCAGAAAACTGTTTTTCCCGTGAAAATTCCTAAGTCCAAGGTCCGTAATTTCGTCAAAAATCAGTGGACCAGAACAAAACTCGAACTTGATCTGTAATTCATGGTTGTTGACTTGCACACCAAAAATGAGCTCAATATCTACCAGCGCTTAGAAAAAAAGTCCAGAAAAGTGTTTTTTCCTTTCTAAGTCCAAGGCCCATAATTTTGTCAAAAATCAGTGGACCGGAACGAAACTCGAACTTGATCTTTAACTCATGGTGGTTGACTTACACACCAAAAATCAGCTCAATATCTGTCAGCGTTAAGGAAAAAAGTCCAGAAAACTGATTTGCCGGACTGACAACAGACAGATGGACGGACGGACAGACGGAGTGCAAACCTAAAGTCCCCTTCGGCTTCGCCAGTAGGGGACTAAAAAAAGGCACAAGGCAGTCAAAGGCGGTCCAGCCATGGCCCGACCAGTTTTTTTTCCAAACATGATACTGGCATTTGAAATACAGCAAACACTCTTAAAAATCTGTTTCACAGAAAAAAAAGTCTGAAAATATATTTGAATCACTTCTAGAGACTTCTTAAATTAAACAAGAGCACTGCATACAAGTGACAATGCTCAGCTGCATGTGCTGAAAGTGCCCCTATTTTATGTTCCATAGCTAACAACAGGTCTGAGTTTGAAGTGAATATTGTCAGTAACAGCAGAGATATTATGAAATGTCAAAGGTCTTTTATGACTACAAGGACAATGCCAGGGCTAAGGTGTTCAATGGTTGTACTACTTTCAAAAACTGATGACAGCCCTAAGGCAACAAGTGAAGGAACAGGCGAAGGAACACAATTTTAATTGTGAACAGAAGATACCAACTAACTAATGTCCTAGAACATAACTGCAGACAATACAGAAAGAGTACAATGAGGAACATAAATAAACACATGATGGCAAACTAGATTTCCCGTTTTGCTTTTTTTTCCCCCGTTTATTATAATGACGGCAAACTAGATTTCCCGTTTTGCTTTTTTTTCCCCCGTTTATTATAAGTACCAAGCTGTTTTGAATATATCAAATATATCTCCTTTGACTCTAAAGAAAACTTAACTATTGATAGGTCAGTGCTTTGTGCATTTATCAGAAATAATACAATATCAAAGACTTCTGATAAAGTTTTTTCACATTTTTCTTCCCCCAACCTTGCCTCAGTCAAAATGCTAACAACATGAAATACCAATTTGCCATATGCTGGTCACTTGAGTAATTATCTACACTAGTATATTTCCAATGTCATGAGATGCTGCTCTTATACCTATTTTTATAAATACATGTGCAACAGCTACAATAACAACAAATGACATGACCCCTTCCTTCAACATGCACCTTTTGAAAATATGGAAATTAATCTGAAAATTGAAATCAAAATCATGATATGAAAACAATATAAATATCTTTACTTGAAGACAGTGGAGAATCATTACATAGCACATGGCAAGACTATTTTCCTGTGCAACAAATTTTTAGAGAATGACTTAACCCTTTACCACACGGCAAAATTTAAGACCTATCCAAATTGAAAGCATTTGCAGACGACAATTTCATAGTGGCTCAAATGACGCAACTTTCCTTTGATAGGGTAGAAAACTTTGTGGGAAAAGGAGAAAATGCTGGTTACCAGCATTTTCTCCTTTTCCCACAATGTTTTCAAAAGGCCTCTTCTTCAGGGGTGTTAAAAGGCGTCATTGTGTGGTAAAGGGTTAAATGCCATCCTTGCTATCCTTGCTAACCTTTTACTACACAATCCTGAGTTTTAACAACCCTGAGGAAGATGCCTTTGGAAAAAATGGTGAGAAAAGGAGAAAATGCTGGTAGTGAGTATTTTCTCTTTTTTTCACATAGTTTCCTAACCTTTCATCTGCAGGAAATAACAAACTGGAGTTATTGGCAGTAGATATACAAAATCATTTTCAAGAATGAAGCAAGGGGTCTAGTGATATGGTAATATGATGTATAAAGGCACTTTCAAACAAGGAAAGGCCAACTAAACCTGACCATTGAAACCTTTATAAACAAGCTGTACTTGTTTCAAGGCTGAATGAAGAAAACTTGTAAACCAATCAATATATTTACAAACTGAATATATCCTGTCATTACTGCAGATTTTGTTTATATTCTGAAAATTAAATCTTAATGCATCAAAAGCAAAGGGCATAATGCCATTTCTTTGTTTGTCCTTCTAATAAATTGGACAATCTCTATTTCTATTCTAAGTACATTTGTATTTTTTTTATTTGTTTATTTCATATACCAAATGGTATTTTCTGGATTAGTAAAATGTTCAAAGAATGTATATGAGAAAATCAGTCAGCTCTTTTAATTCTTTATTTTGTTTATTTCATTTCAGCTCATGATCTCAATGGGTTAAGATATTATCTCTGTATCATGATAGTTCATTCAAATTTTTAAGTTTTTGTGTTTATGATTATAAAAAATAAATGCTGTTCTGCAGCCAGGTTTAGTTGAATCTCTTCAATGGAAAATATGGAAAGAACATATTCTTTTCAAATACCAATTGAATTAATTCAAATTAATCCTCGAAATTTTGTACCAAAAACACTGTACACATTGAATTCGACTTTTTACAAAAAACTCACCTTTTAAAAGAAACAAAGGCACAATAAGCGATAGTTTTTAGACTGTTTTCTTATCTCATAAAATCTTGCATATGTTTTGAACGTTTGTACTCTTGAACTTTGCGAGACAGGAAACGTTCTTTCTTTATTTTCTTTGAAGACTACTAAATTCAAGAAATACATGTACCACTTACATCTAGTACAGTGAAAATATGAATGAGCCTTATATACTGTACATTACAAACTGGAGAACAGATATTGTTAACTATCAATATCAATCTAGAGGCATATTACAAGATTTTATAAATTTATTTATTTTACTATTTATAGTTGTTTTTTTATTTTGCATACCAATGATGAAACACAACAGAAAAAAACCAACAGAAAAAACTTTGACAACATAAATACATGTACATATATATTTCATTCACAGAACAAGTCCTATATTATGGTATACAATGGAATGTTTGTATGGAAATACCCCAACATCAACACCTGTGAAAAAACTCAAATTACATCCAATCGGTACCATAAAACTCTTGCCCAAAATATATCTTTTTTTGTAACACTGAAAGACTAAATACCTTTTATGGGTAAAATTCATATCACATTCATAGGCACTCATATTATTCATGCTTATATTTATTCTCTCTCACCCTTTTACTCTCTCAGTTATTAACCAATAAAGTAGAAAGAAAAGAAATAATCATTGCTAGAAAAAGATTAACATGCACATTCAGCCACTATGACCAACCACTCTCTTAGATGATCAACTTAAAAAGTAATCATCAGGCAACTTGTTTAATCCTTTGCCTCACAATCCTGAGTTTTAACGACCCTGAGGAAGGTTCTTGACAACATTCTAGGAAAACAAGAAAATGTTGGTAACCAGCATTTTTTCCTTTTCCCACAATGTTTCTTTCCCTTTTAAAGGGCCACCCCAATCATTTGAGGCATGTTCTTTTGGCATCTGCAAATGCTTTCAATTTAGACATGTTTAAAGTTTTGTCACCTGGTAAAGATTTAAGGATAAAACTCATGCTTCAGGTGAAAAGCTATACTTTTGGCAACATGCTTCGGCAAAAACTGGAAAAGGTTTCCCAGAATTCATCTGCAGACAATGTTTTATATTGTACAACATCCTTTTGAACAAAGAGTGTTATGTGGAACTATAAAATGAAGTATTGCTAATGAAAGATTACACAATAACAAAAAGATATATTATTGTTTTTTAGATGATAGATTAAATAATAACAAAGGTATATTATTGGTTTTTTAGGGGCTCTATCAGGGGTAGAACTGTGCTTTTTAAAAGAACTACATTTTGTGTAGCTTTTTTTGGTGGTGCATCAAGAAATGGTAAAATCATCTGTTCTAGTCCGTCTTGTTCTCTGAAATTAAATTTCAGCAAATAACTTACAGCAAATAGAGTTTACCTTTATGACCTTTCATAACTTAAGTTGCCTTTGTTGTCAGGGTAAATTATGAGGAATACTTTAGAAAATATAGTGGAAAAAGAAGAATAAACTGGGTTACCAATATGATCCTGTGTTTATGACCCAGAGGATGAAGGCTTTTGAATTCATTATAACAAAATGATGGTATACACCAAGTTTTCCTTTTCCCACAATGTTTGATATGCTTTCACTAGAATATCTCATCACTTGAAAAACTACTTATTCATCATTTGTCCGAGTGCTATTAATATAGAAAAGTCTTTTTTTTTAACCTGGAAAACTTGTTTTGCTTGCAGAGAACAGAAATGCCAGTATAATGAACCATGACTAATTAATATATCACCCTTTAACCCTTTACCACACAATGACGCCTTTTAACACCCCTGAAAAAGAGGCCTTTTGAAAACATTGTGGGAAAAGGAGAAAATGCTGGTAACCAGCATTTTCTCCTTTTCCCACAAAGTTTTCTACCCTATCAAAGAAAAGTTGCGTCATTTGAGCCACTATGAAATTGTCGTCTGCAAATGCTTTCAATTTGGATAGGTCTTAAATTTTGCCGTGTGGTAAAGGGTTAACTGATGGTCCTATGTTTTATCACCCTAGAAAGGCTAACTATTGAAAACATAGTGGGAAAAGGAGAAAATGCTAGTAACCAGCATTTTCTCCTTTTCCCACTACATTTTCTACCCTATTAACCCTTTCCCAAACAAGCCCGTGTTTTTACCTGTGTACAGTACAACTCTTTTGAAAACATTGTTGGAAAAAGAGAAATTGCTCGTAACGAGCAATTTCTCCTTTTCTCACAATGTTTTCTACCCTTTTGGAGAACTTTCTGCCATTTTTTTTCAAATTTAACATTGTCGTCTGCAAACTCTTTCAGCTTGGAAGAGTCTAAAATTTGTCGTTTGGGAAAGGGTTAAAGACATTTTCCGACATAGGAGCCACATTTTATTTGTCGTTTGCAAAACCTTGCAAATCTAACAAGTCTGACATTTTGTCATCTGGTAAAAGGAGAAAGGCAACAGGTAATGCCAGAATGGTGAAGAAAAATCAGTGCTTTACTGATTACCAAACAACAAAATTATTCACTTGTCCAATTTTAAAGCATTCGAAGATAAAAAATTAAAAGTTGCTCAAATGATGGAAATGGTCTTCAATAGGGTAGAAAACACTTTGGGTCAAAGAAAAAATTTTGGTTTCCAGCATTTTCTCCAATTCCTACAATGTTTTCAAAAGTCTTTTTCCGAAGGCTTGTAGTATCACAGTTTGGTAAAAAGTTAACATGCCAAAGATGATGTGCCTTTAAGGGCACACAGCCAAGGAAAAGAAATACTAAGAAGCCATCGGCCTAGACATTTCTGGAACAAAAACAGATGATTTTACGGCAACTAGACAGACAGCTTTGTGACGTAAAGTGATGACTCAAGCACACTAAAGGCAAAATGAAATTCTATGTGTCGCTATAGCAACAAACAAAATGATCCAAAGACAGTACATGTACTATAGTCTCAATGATATAATTTCATATCTTATACAGACTTGCTCGATTAATTCTTTTCACCAAATGGCAAAATCTTACACTCAACCCAATTGGAAGCATTTGCAGACGACAAATCAAATGTACCTCAAATAATTATATCTTTCTTTGACAGGGTAGAAAATATTGTTGGAAAAGGAGAAAATGCCGGTTACCAGCATTTTCTCCTATTCCCACAATGTTTTCAAGAGATTTCTCTTTCAGGGTTGTAAAAACTCCAGATTGTAGGTAAAAGAGTAAACATACATGTATTTAGCAGAAATTATAGGCCAGTCGACTGTTGAGATGACATTTATAAGCGATTGTAAATATGAATAATAATAAGGATAGCAGTCTTATTCTTATACCAAACCATCCCCTGAAAAAGGTTTTTGAAATCACTGAGGAAAACGGAGCCAACATTTTCTCCCTTTTCCCCGCTTATTTTCTTCCTTTTTTCTCATTTTTTTCTTTCCTTCCTTTCAACAGCAAGTTTCAGTTCTAGAGTCACATTTATTTTGTCGTCTGCAAATGCTTTCAATTTCAGGATTCTGCTGTCTCGTAAAGACTCAACGAGGACTTCTGAGTAATTTTGGCAGAAGTTTTTAACTCTTCCAGCACCAAATATATAAACTCGATCTTTTTTAACCCTTTACTGTACAATGCCGACTTTTGACGACCCTGGGAAAAAAAGCCTTTTGAAAACATTGTGGAAAAAGCAGAAAATGCTGGTAACCAGCATTTTCTCCTTTTCCCTCAATGTTTTCTACCCTATCAAAGAAAAATTGCACCATTTGAGCCACAATGAAATTGTCATATGCAAATGCTTTCAATTTGGACAAGGCTAAAAAAGTGTCGTTTGGTAAAGGGTTAACTGACATAGACACAATCTATTGAAATTGATCTTACTGGCTTGACAAACCAAAAGGACAGTGTTGATCCATGATCAGATTGCACGTTCTGTGCAGTCTGATCTTGATCTGTGCCATCCATAAAAGCTTCTGTTCTTTCTGTATGGCATTGAAAGCAGTAATCTTTCGTCTTAACCCTTTACCACACAATGACGCCTTTTAACGCCCCTGAAAAAGAGGCCTTTTGAAAACATTGTGGGAAAAGGAGAAAATGCTGGTAACCAGCATTTTCTCCTTTTCCCACAAAGTTTTCTACCCTATCAAAGAAAAGTTGCGTCATTTGAGCCACTATGAAATTGTCTTCTGCAAATGCTTTCAATTTGGATAGGTCTTAAATTTTGCTGTGTGGTAAAGGGTTAAATAGTTCCTCCCACTACACTGTAGTCAAGACCTAGTAAACATTGTTATAGATAATGCTGACAATTTAATTCTTAAAGCACAAAGCAAAACTGAACTTTTTTGTAGGAAAAGTGTAGATCAGGATCAAACTGAAATGAATTTGATCAGAATTTAATACAAAGTTAGAGAGCAGTGTGGACTTAACTGCATTTTCCAGAAAAGCAACAGAAGTAGGAGTACCGGTATGTGTACAAAAAGCTCAAAAAATAATTTTACGTAATGCTTTTCGAGAAGGGGGAATAATGCATCTTAACCCGTTACCACACGAAGAAATTTTGGACTGGACCAAACTGAAAGCATTTGAAGTCAACAATTAAAATGTAGCTCAAATGATGATTTCTGTCTTTGATAGGGTAGAAAACATTGTGGGAAAAGGAGAAAATGCTGGTTACCAGCATTTTCTCCTTTTCCCACAATGTTTTCAAAAGCCTTCCTTCCCAGAGTCATGAAAACCAGGGATTGTTTGGTAAAGGGTTAATAATGCATTATACCAAGCAAGTTGTCACTATCTATTTTGTCTAACAACCAACTGGGTCACAAGGTAGAATGGTCCTTGGATAAGCCAAAATTTGCAAATAGAATCGACCCATGTCATCCTGGGTAGTCTTAGGGCATCTCAGCAGCTTGACATGGGTCAATATTTTTCGCAAATGCATTAAATGACCTTTTCATAGAATATGCCACAATTATGTACTTGTTATTAAAAAAAAAAGGTTTTGTTGAAGAAATTTCATAATGCCTTTGTGATATAAGAGTGTAACATAATGTATAGGTTATTATTTCACATTTTCCGATGTTTTTCTAGCACCATCTTTGCGTTAACTTACGGGTGTTAAAGTTGCGGAAAATCCTAGTTGGCAATAACCCTGTTGATGATATTGTTCCGAGACGGAAGGCGACGCATCCACACCTGCATGCAAACATGCCAATAGAAACAAAGCTGTTACCGTGGTTACAAGTTATCTTATTATTATTTATTTCAGTCAATAATCAATTATGTAAAAAAAGGGGGTAAAAAAGGGAATTAATTAATGTAGTAGTTGTTTTGATAAAACATGCACCTCTGCCAATTTAAATAACATGATATAAGTATTCCTTTCATTTGCTTTCTTATTGTAGCGTTTTGTTTATCTAAAACCTTACCACACATACCAGACAACAAAGTTAATTAACCCTTTACCAAACAATCCCAGGTTTTCACAACCCTGAGAAAGAAAACCTTGTGGAAAAAGGAGAAAATGCTGGTAACCAGCATTTTCTCCTTTTCCCACAATGTTTTCTAGCTTCCCAGAACAAATTTCAATTTTTGAGTCGCAGTTATTTTGCTGTCTGCAAATGGTTCCAATTTTGACTAGTCTAAAGATATGTCGTTTGGTAAAGAGTTACGGACTTGTCCCAATTCAAAGCTTTTGCAGACCACCAAGTAAACATGGCGCAAAAACTGACAGCTCTTCTTTTAATGGGAAGAAAAAAATTGTGGGAAAAGGAAAAAATCCTAGTTACCAGCATTCCATCCTTTTCCCACTATGTTTAACAAGAGGGCCATGATGGCCCTGAGGTCGCTCACCTGAGCCTTTTGATCAAATATGACCCATTTCCAATCTCTTCAGATATATTAAGGCAAAGACTCTGACAAACACTCATTAGTATTGGGCTTACAAATATGGCCTCTAGAGTGCAAACAAGCTTTTTCTAGAATTTGTCTCAGCGGCCTACTTGACATGTAGAAATTATCCAGACATACATTCTGACAAACTTTCATAAGTATGTGAGAGAAAATGTGGCCTGTAGGGTGTATAAAAGGTTTTTCTGAGATGTGACCTAGTGACCTAGTTTTTTATCCAACATGACCCATATTCATACCAACCTAAGATATTATCAAGACAAATATTCATAGCATATTTCAAGATTATTGGACAGAAAATGTGGCCTCTAGAGCGTACACAAGCTTTTTCAAGGATGAAACTTGGCGACCTAGTTTTTATTCCACGTGACCCATTTTCAAACTCATGCAAGATACCATCAAGACAAACATTCTAACAAAAGTTTAAAGAATATTGGACTGTAATTATAGTACAAAAGGTTTTTCCGAGATTTGACCTTGTGACCTAGTTTTTTATCCAACGTGACCCATTTTCACACTAGTCTAAGAAATTATCAAGACAAACATTCTGACTGAATTTCAAGATTGTTGGACTGAAAATGTTGCCTCTAGAGCTTACATAAGGTTTTTCTAAGATCTGAACTGGTGACCTAGTTTTTGATGTGGCATGACCCATTTTAAAACTCATCCAAGCTATCATCATGACAAACATTCTGACCAACTTTAAAGAGCATTGGACTGAAAATTTTGCTTCTGGAGCGTACACAAGGTTTTTCAAAGATTTGACCTAGTGACCTAGTTTTTGACCCCACATGGCCCACTTTCGAAGTCTTCTGCAATATTATCAAGACAAACACTCTGACCAAATTTCAAGAGTATTGGACAGAAAATGTGGCTTCTGGAGCATACACAAGGTTTTTTAAAGATTTTACCTAGTGACCTAGTTTTATATCAAACATGGCCCGTTTTCAAATCTGTCAAAGATATCATCAAGACAAACATTCTGACCAACTTTCTAGAGTATTGGACTGAAAATGTGGCCTCTAGAGCGTACACAAGGTTTTTCTAAGATTTGACCTGGTGACCTAGTTTTTGACCCGACATGATCCATTTTCGAATTCATCTGAGATATTATCAAGACAAACATTCTGACCAACTTTCATGAGTATTGGACTGAAAATGTGGCCTCTAGAGCGTACACAAGGTTTTTCTAAGATTTGACCTGGTGACCTAGTTTTTGACCTGACATGGGCCATTTTCGAACTCATCCGAGATATCATCAAGACAAACATTCTGACCAACTTTCAGGAGTATTTGACTGAAAATATGGCCTCTAGAGTGTACATAAGGTTTTTGTAAGATTTGACCTAGTAACCTAGTTTTTGACCCGACATGGCCCATTTTCAAACTCATCCGAGATATCATCAAGACAAACATTCTGACCAACTTTCAGGAGTATTGGACAGAAAATGTGGCCTCTAGAGCGTGCACAAGGTTTTTTTAAGATTTGACCTGGTGACCTAGTTTTTGACCTGACATGGGCCATTTTCGAACTCGTCCGAGATATCATCAAGGCATTCATTCTGACCAAGTTTCATGAGTATCGAACTGAAAATGTGGCCTCTAGAGCGTACAAAATGTTTTTCTAAGATTTGACCTAGTGACCTAGTTTTTGACCTGACATGACCCAATTTCGAACTCATCCGAGATATCATCAAGACAAACATTCTGACCAAGTTTCACAAGTATCGGACTGAAAATGTGGCCTCTAGAGTGTACACAAGGTAAAAGTTGACGACGGACGACGCACGACGGACACAGCACGATCACAATAGCTCACCATGAGCACTTCATGCTCAGGTGAGCTAAAAAGCATTCTATATCAAAGCTGTTAAAACTCCGGATTGTGTGGTAAAGGGTTAACAATATTGATGAAGAGGGCTTTTGCAAAAATTGTGTGATGAGGAGAAAATGCCAGTTACCAGCATTTTCTCCTTTTCCCAAACTGTTTTCTACCCTAGGAATGGCAAATCCTTGTTTAGGCCATATTCAAACTGTTCTCTGCAAATGCTTCTGATTTTGGCTAGTGTAAAATTAACTCTTTACAAAACTAAATTATTTTACACACGATTTTATTTCAGAAAACAAATCAATTTCAGCTCAAAAATTTATATATTAGTCTTTGAAATTGTAAAAAACATTGTAGAGAAAATGCTGGTTACTAGCATTTCCTTTTCAACAATGTTTTCAAAAGGCTTTCTCTTCAGTGTCGATGAAACACAGGATTCTGTCATAAAGAGATAACTTTTTATCACACAAAAAATGTTTAACTTGTCCAAATTGAGAGCAATTGCAGAAAATAAATTAAACAGTGACTCAAATGTTGGAATTAATTTCGTCATTGAAAAGATAGAAAACATCTTGGGAAAAGGAGAAAATGCTGGTTACCAGCAATTTCTCTTTTTCCCAAAAAGTTTTACAAATGCCTTCTTCCATAGTGCTGTTAAAACTCTGGATTGTGCGGTAGAGAGTAAACTCTTTACCACACAATCCCGACTTTTAACGACCCTGAGAAAGAAGCCTATAGAAAACATTGTGGGAAAAGGAGAAAATGCTGGTAACCAGCATTTTCTCCTTTTCCCACAATATTTTCTACCCTATCAAAGTCAGAAATCATCATATTAGCAAGATTTAATTTGTTGTCTGCAGATGCTTTGAATTTGGTCCAGTCCAAAAATTTGTCGTTTAGTAAAGAGTTAAATAGTTTTTGACGCCACTGTAAAAAAGTATCATAGGTAATTATATTGTATACATCAGCACTAGCTCCTTTATTAATGAATCATGCTCTGTGAAAAAGGGGGTTTAATGCATCCACAAAAAAGTATCGACCCATGTCAGCCTGGGCGTGCAGTCCCCACAAACTGACATGGGTCGAAACTTTTTGCCATGTGTAAATTTTCTACATATCAAAAATCCAATCTACATCATGATTCAGTCCTCTGTTGGACAAACTGGATTTTACAGATCCAAAATTATGTAATGACCTACTTGATATAAAGTATTACGGAAATGTATCAAACCCCTGTTTCACAGGGCATGACTTACTCATTTGTTTCCTGGATTTCACCAGAACAAGACCAGGGCCCCGTTTTACTAAGGTAGTTACGAACAAAATTTGCTCAAGTTTTACATAACAATAGTATAGTGGCATTAATCTGCTACAAAATAAGAGATAAGTATCATGATTATTTTAGAAAACTATTGTCATAAATCAAAGTTTCTTTTATCTTTTATCTTTTAAATTTTTATCTTTTTTTCATTTTATCTAGATAAAATTTCCAGGAAACTGATTTATCGCAATAGTTTTCTACAATCATGATAGTTATCATGTATCTCGTGGCAGATTAATGCCACTATACTATAGTTATGTAAAACTTATGCAAATTTTGTTTGTAACTACCTTAGTAAAACGGGGCCCAGGGTTCTGGCGTACCAAGCCCACAGATAGCCCCATACATGAAGAGCCACCAGCAAGAACCAAACCCCAAACCTTCAATTTACAAGTTCATTGTGAATGTTTATGTATTGCTCAGCACAAGTTTTGAAGGGGCAATAAACCAAACTTTTGACGCATCATTTTTGTGGAGGTAGAAAATTGGTTTCTTTTATGCTTTTCAGTAGTTTATAGAAATCTAACAGTGAATTATTATATCCTTATAATTCAGAAGTGAATTTCATAAGTCACCGCTAAATTTTATAACTTCTATTTTTGACATGCCACAGATATTTATAGAACATGAATGAAATTTTTAGTGGGTGAATGTTATGTTTTATGAGGTAGTCAACATCACTCAAGACTTCAGTACAGCTTATCCATATCTGACTAGATTGAATAGACATATTTCACTTGAAAAAACACTTACCAAAATTTTCATGATGAACAAAAATTAAACGTGAAAAGAAAAGTTACAGTGAAAAGCATAAAAGAAGAAGGATAATTGTTTTTTTCAGTGTATGATCGAAATTTCTTTCATTTTGTGAAAAAAAAAAGGGCCATATTTTCACTTGTGGCTTTGCCACTCATGAAAAGATAGCCCTCGCTTTTCGCTGGATGAAAGAAAGTTTGATCAAACTCTGAAACAGACAATTATCCTCCTTTTATCTTAACACTTTACCACATGGCAATCTTTTTAACCAATATATTGAAAGCATTCCCAGTTGACAACTTTCATGTGAGTTGAAAAATAGAGTTTAGCTTCAGATAAATAGAAAACATTGTGAGAAAAGGAGAAAATGCTGGTTACCAGCATTTTCTCCTTTTCCCACAATGTTTTCAAAAGGCCTATACATCAGGGTCGTTAAAACTGGATTGTGTGGTAAAGGGTTAAAAGGTAAAATATTAAAGATGTGACTATTCACCCTTGGTTTTGGAGGAAAAAAAACAAAAATAGCGTGCAAGTAAAAAAAGTTGCCATAGGTGGGACTCGTACCCACAAACTTCAAAACCAGAGTCAGCGACTCCCATTGCACCATTCAGACAACTGATAACAGCTTGTGTTTAGAATGTATTCATCCCTTGTTATCAAATAATGGTATACAGTAAAAATACAAAAATCTTAATAACTCCCTGTGTTTTCTATATGTTCATGTATTTCTATCTACAGCTTACTTTTCCAGCAATTTTTTATTGATTTATTTTTCGTTTATCTATCATCACTACTGGTTGCCCATATGGGTGACTTCCCCACAAGTCTGTTACTTTTGTTACTGAGGATAATGCAGGATACAGGGCGAATCCCATCCTAAGTTAACCCTGGTTCTCGAACGTGCTCGGTGTACAGTACCATCACATGGGACCTCGGTTTAACATCTCATTCGAAACACTATTAGTAATTTTAGTTGGCCAGATGTGGGGCTCGAACCCACACCCTCAAGTGACCCAAGACTTGACATTTATAAGTCCTGTGCTCTACCACTTCAACGTTGTATGCTGGTAAAAGTAATTTTTTCATGTTAAGATTTTCTACAAAAAAAATGCGAAACAAATTCTCATTTAATGCCCCTTTAAAACAATTACCAATAAAATAAGTGGTCCATCACCATTTAAAACAACCATTAAAATCAAGCAAGAAAGGCTTACATATAGGTATAATGAATTCAAAACTAAATACTGTAAAAGAATTGCCTAGACTGACTGACATACAATGAAGAATGATGATAAAGGGAGGTTATAAAGCTTCCCTCTCAACAGTTTTGATGAAGCAGTTACTCCCCTTCTCAAAGACCTACACAAATATGAAAATGACTGGTTTTTAGTATGACAAAAGAAAATATGTAACACTGTGAAAATACATCATTTCTCCTAGCAAAAGGTGTTCTGCTAAAAATGAAATAAGGATTATAATTATTTACTAAAAAGTTCCATTAATAATCGGCAAAAAAAATATAAAACTGTTATGTCCTGCTGCAATTATAGTATATGTATACATAATAAAGTCAAACAGTTATGAATCAGTTTATTTAAAAAAATTGGTAAATAAAAACACCTCTGCACCTGTAAAGAAAATCAACACTTAAGATAATTACTGAAATAAAAACTTATAAGTGCATTCAATATCCAAAACATAGTGTGCATTAACTCTTTACCAAACGACAAAATTTTGGACTAGTCCAAATTGAAAGCATTTGCAGACAACAAAATAAATGTGACTCAAAAGTTGAAACTTGACTTTAGAAGGGTAGAAAACATTGTGGGAAAAGGAGAAAATGCTGGTTACCAGCATTTTTTTCTTTTCCCACAATGTTTTCAGAAGGCTTCTTCCTCTGTTCTCCACCACATTGAAAGGCTTTGCAGACTACAAATTAAATGGGATCCAAAAAGGAGATTTCTGTCTTTGAAATGATAAGAAACATTTTGGGAAAAGAAAAAAAATGCTGGTTACCACCAGCATTTTCTCCTTTTTCCAGTATTGTTTTGGATCACTCCTTCTTCAGGGCACAGAATTGTGTGGTAAAGGGTGAAATTAGCAATTTCTCCTTTTCCCACAATGTTTTCAACTTACTCTAGGACAAATACTGTCATTTGAAAAACATTTGACAGGATTCTCCAGGTTGTATGATAAAAGGTTAACCCTTTATCACAAGATAAAATTTAGGCTCATCTAAATTCAAAGCATTTGCAGACGACAAATCAAAGGTGGCTCAATAAGGAAACTTGCCTGTATTGGAGTCGAAAACATTGTGGGAAAAAAGGAGAAAATGCTGGTTACCAGCATTTTCTTCATTTTCCACAATGTTTTAAAATGTCTTCTTTCTTTTGTGTCATTAACACTCCAGGTTGTAGGGTAAAAATTTTAACATGCACCACCAAATAAAATGGCCACAGAGACACAACTGCCACATTCATTTTTTGAGAGGTGTTACTATAAACATTTACATAAGACCGTATCAATTCTATAAATCTACAAATATTTACATTTGGTTCTGACTAATCATACGATCCATATTGCTTGTTGCTTCTTTACAGATATCATTATTTCGGTGACATATGAGTTGTAATAAACGTTGAATTTTTGGATAAGCTATGTTCTTCAATGGCTATTCAACTATTTACCTCTAACTCTTTGCCAATTGAAAAATTTTTAGACTGGTCTATATTGAAAGTATTTGTATTAATGAAAAAATTTTAGACTAGTCTATATTGCAGGTATTTGTAGACAAGATATTACATATGGTTAAAATAATCTGATTTCTCTTGGAAAAGGTAGAAACATTGCCAGAAATTAAAATTGTGAAGTATAGGGTTATATCTTTACAACACATCAAAAATGTAGACT
Organism: Hippopus hippopus; assembly: GCA_946811185.2. Lineage (NCBI taxonomy): Eukaryota > Metazoa > Mollusca > Bivalvia > Cardiida > Cardiidae > Hippopus > Hippopus hippopus. Next base: position 2,437,499 of record OX328108.1, on the reverse strand, counting down.
TGTAGAAGTTCAAAGCATTGCATACAACAATTAAAGAGTAGCTCAAATGATGGAACTTGTCTGTGGTATTGCAGAAAACACTGATGGAAAAGGAGAAAATGCTGGTAAATTTAGCCTTGTCCAAATAGCATTTGCAGACAATAATTTCAATGGGACTTAAATGGTGCAATTTTTCTTTCAGTCCCACTGGAGGCAACTTTTTTGGCAGCATATTGTTTTGTTTCTTCCCCATTTTCTTCTTTTCCCACCATGTTTTCAAAAGACCTTCAATCTCAAGGTCATTAGAACTCGGAATCATGTGGTAAAGGGTTAAGGTGTTCTGACTGACTAAAATGCTGGGTACCAGCAATAAACACTAAAATGCTGGGTACCAGCAATAAACACTAAAATGCTGGGTACCAGCGATAAAAACTAAAATACTGGGTACCAGCAATAAACAAGTTCAGCGATAAAAGGGTAACCCAGGGAAGATATAAATAGTATCAATCCATCTAGAATAAGACATCCAACTGTTTTATGGGCATTGCCATCTGCTAATGATAAAAGCCAATTACGGGAGCATTATGATTTTTAATCCCATGAAAATCCCATATTGCACCCATGATATAGCCTATTACTAAACCTTTTGCCAAGCCCTGGTAGCCCAGTTAGTAGCGTACATGACTTGAGAACACACGGTTCCGGATTCGATCCCCGGCTCAGCCAATTTCTTGATAAAAGCCAATTACAGGAGCTTTATGATTTTTTAACTCATGAAAATCCCATATTGCACCCATGATATAGCCTATTACTTAGTTCTTCGCTTAGCCCAGGTAGTTGGTAGAGTACAGAACTTGAGAACACAGGGTCGCGGGTTCAATCCCTAGCTCAGCCAATTTCTTTCTGAGGATTGATGATAGTCAGTGCGACAGGATTCATTTCTCTCCGACCACTGACCACTGAGATTCGACAATGGTTATATGGGAAAGCAGCCAGTGGCTTGGAAAGCAAATTGTGGGGAGTACCGGTACAAAGAAACTCCAGGAATGCATGGTTAGGTGTACTGGCCACCAAGATATAACTGAAATAATGTTGAAAATGGTGTTAAACACCATACAATCAATCAACGTAAGTCTTCATCACACAATCCCTGATTTTGACTACCCTGAAGAAAAAAGGCTTTTGAAAACATTGTGAGAAAAGGAGAAAATGCTGGTAACCAGTTAATAAGTTTTGACAGTCAGTCTCACACAGGAATCTTGGTCGGGAACGATTTAGAAATGAGGCGTATAATTACAGCCTGCTAACCAAATACGGAACTATTTTCTTATCTCACAAGTGTGTAAGACAAGGAAATTTGTAATGGCTGCCTTACATTGAAAACAGGGGAAGCTATGTGATAAAACAGTTGCTGGTTACAAGTATTTATTCCTTTTCCCACAAGGTTTTATCCTTCTTCGGAAAAATCCTATCTTATTTATCTTATTTTACTTGTCCTCTGCAAAATGCTTTCAATTTGGGAAAGTATCATTTTTTTGTTGTTTCGCAAAGCCTAAACCATTGATATAATTATTTTCACAAGCATGCAAAATTAAAGAATGAAAGTAGAATAAAGCAAAAAATTAACAACTGCCACCAATAAAGCTGTAAAATAAACAAAAACATTAAAGTTTTACAACAGTTTGCATACAAAATTTTAAAAGTAAATGAACAAAATGATCTAAAAGAAAAGGAATTATTGTAAATAAACACAATTAACCCTTTACCACATAATCCAGAGTTTTAACGACCCTGAGAAGTAGGCCTTTTGAAAACACTGAGGGAAAAGGAGAAAATGCTGGTAACCAGCATTTTCTCCTTTTCCCACAATGTTTTCTGGACTATTTGATACAAATCCAATCATTTGTGCCATATAAATTTTGTTGTCTGCGAGTGCTTTCAAATTCGACACGTCTAAAATATTGTCGTTTGGTAAAGAGTTAAGACATTGAGACAACATTTTTATAACAATTACAAGCATTTCTAGTTGTACAAGTTATCAAAATGATTTTTTTTTTTCTGTATACAACATCAGATGATATTTACTTAATAGTCATATCGCATTTAACTATCTGCATTACAAGTTTTTATCTTGCTAAAAATCATTTATGAAACCATTGTGACACAAGAAGTTCATATGACATCACATAATTATAGATCCATTTTATCCATTTCGTCCCTCGACATATGCATGTTTCTGCACAAGAAAATTTACAGGTATAAAATTATGATAAATTCATAATCCTAACATTAACCCATAGAGCACCGCATAAACCCGACAGACATTTTGAATCTAGAACTAAGACCTAAATAAATGCAATATCAAGGTAGATTTTACCCAGAATGTCTCAGCAAAGCAGACAGTAAAGATCAGCAATCAGACTGCAAGTTTTGTGAAGTCTGACCTTGATCTACACTGGCCGCAAAAATAACTTTAGATGTGAAAGGTTAGAAATAGATTACATAGAAATACATTTAAATGTGGCCTGAATGGTGCAGCTTTTCTTTCATAGGGTAGAAAACATTGTGGGAAAAGGAGAAAATGCTGGTTACCAGCTTTTTCACCTTTTCCCACAATGATTTCAAAAGCCTCTTTCTTCAGAGTCTTTAAAGCCCAGGATTGTGCTGTAAACAATTATAGAAAAAAATTGTACTATGTAACAGAAAAAGGCCATATACGTACGTGTTCTGCATGGTGAATATTCCTCATAGTAGTTGTTTGATGATCGGGCCACGTAACAGGTACCAACAGGCTCGCGTTTGTCCATCTTTGTGGAGAAATATACATATCTTGGAGCACATGCCTACAATGAAGAACGATAACAAAGAATAAGGGATGATTTGAAACTTAAAATTTAAATAATGTCAAAAAAAAATTATGGGGATTTTCTTCATAAGTGAATTTGTGCAAACTTAAGTATTATATGGCTTGCAACACGCGAAACGGGGCATTCGGACATTTGCGTAAAGTGTCCTCTCGGATCAGCCTGTGCAGTCCGCACAGGCTAATCCGAGACAGCACTTTACAACTACATTAGATTTTTGTCCTACAGTAGACTTGCACAAAACAGAAAATTACATAAAAACGGAAAGTGTCATTTCGGATTAGTCTGTGCGGCCTGCGCAGGCTAATCCGAGACGACACTTTACGCAAATGTCCGAATGTCCCTTTTCACGTGTTGCATGCCATATATTGCTATTTTACCAAGCAAGTCATCACGAAATTATGGATTTGTGAAATCCATTTTGTCTTACAACTGGCCAACTAATGAGGTAAAATGGTCCTTGCACGTGCAGAATATTTACCAAAAGCGAAAAAGTTTCTGTCAAGGTCAACCTGTGCAGGCTGACCTGAATTGATACTTTTTACAAATGTATTAAAGCCCTTTTTTTAAAAAGGAATGACTCATATCTGGCAGTCATTTTATCCACAATATTCATGTACATGTATGTATTCATGTATGTAAATCTTCACCAAACAACAAAAAGCTTGTAACGCTTGCAGATGGCAAATTAAAACCAAAATAATGAATGTTTTAAAAAGGTTCTCAAATATAATATTGTCTAAATACAAACCACCCGGTATCCAAACCATATGACCTTCAAATATTAACTCTTTACCAAACGACAAAATTCTAGACTTGTCCATATTGGAAGCACTTGCAGACGACATTATAAATGTGACTTAAAAATAGAAATTTGTTTGGGAAGGGTAGAAAACATTGTGGGAAAAGGAGAAAATGCTGATTACCAGCATTTTCTCCTTTTCTCACAATGTTTTCAAAAGTCTCTGACCTCAGGGTCGTTAAAAGTCTGGATTGTGTGGTAAAGGGTTAAATGCACATATTCTTCCTCTTCAAGGGTAAATAATTTACATTTGTTCAATTTTTATTTTCAAGGATAAAGAGACAGTGAGTGCTATTATTCCCTGTTTTATGACCTATCCTCATTGTGTTTCCATGGCACCCAGAATTAATAATAAAGCAAGGGTGTCTGTATTATTTTTGACTATCTGGAAACACTTCTAAGACAACTGTTTACAACTCATTTCCTCCTGGGTCTGTATTCACCAACCATTCTCAGATTTTCTAAATTGAAAAGTAATGCAACTTCTGATTGGCTAAACCAAATGGTTTAGCCAATCAGAAGTTATGTTACTTTGATAATTCTGAAGAATAAGACTAAAAACATTCTTAAGAATTGTTGGTAAATACTGACCCTGACACCAGTTTGCCAAGTTTTAACCACCCTGAGAAAGAAGCCTTTTAATAACATTGTTGGAAAAGGAGAAAATAACAACTTTGAAAAAATATCCTTGCACACTCTGAATAACAAAATAATAACATGAATAGAGTTTAACTCTTTACCACACCTTACCAGCATTTTCTCCTTTTCCAACAATGTTATTAAAAGGCTTCTTTCTCAGGGTGGTTAAAACTTGGGATTATAATGTAACGGGTTAAGTGTAGCCCAAATGATGGAATTTGTCCTTGACAGGGTAGAAAACATTGTGGGAAAGGAATAAAATCCTTCTTGCTCAGGGTTGTTTATATTCCAAATTGTGTGGTAAAGGGTTAACTCTTTAATCAACCAAAAAACTTCAAAACACTCCTACCCAAAAAGCGACAAAGTAAATATGATTCAATTGATGGGCTTTGTCTGTGAATGGGTAGAAAATTTTGTGGGAAAAGGAGAAAATGCTGGATACCAGCATTTTCTCCTTTTCCCACAATGTTTTCAAAAAGCTTCTTTCTCAGGGTTATTAATATTTGGAACTGCATGGTACTTGGTTAAAGGAATTAAATGTAGGAAAAGGAAAAATGTTGGGCTTTGTCTGTGAATGGGTAGAAAATATTGTGGGAAAAGGAGAAAATGCTGGATACCAGCATTTTCTCCTTTTCCAATAATGTTTTCAAAAGGCTTCTTTCTCAGGGTTGTTAAAACTTGCGATTGTGTGCTAAAGAGTTAACTTTTTACTAAACAACAAAATTTTAGACCTATCCAAGTTGAGAGCATTTGCAGACGACAATATAAATGTGATTGGAATTTGTTTTGGGAAGGGTAGAAAACATTGTCGGAAAAGGAGAAAATGCTGGTTACCAGCATTTTCTCCTTTTCACACAATATTTTCAAAAGGCTTCTTTTTCAGGGTTGTTAAAACTCAAGATTGTGTAGTAAAGGGTTGAGAGTTTATCTAATTACCACAATGGCATGATGGGTAAAGAGGGCAATAGCATCCCCCCAATCAACTTTGATATGCCTCAAAACTGTCATAATTCTATCAGAATCCATGTCAGATATCATTGCCTTGATTCCATCAAAGATAATAAATCACCAAACCCTTTTTTCGCTTATCTGAATGCGCCCTGGATTTTGAGCTGTTTCTTAGCACTGATAAAGAATGAATAAATGGTAATTTGGGATTGGTAAAAAATGTGCACATGTTTATTCAGCAGGTCTCTGCTGCCATATTTGCTTGCATATTTATGAAACCTCTATTAACAAGCATTGCTACAACTAGTCGATGCCTTGTTTCATACCATAGCAAACTAATGTAGTAGAGAATGATTCTTTTCTTGTGCCGTTTGGAAATTTGATATTTTCGTAAGTAACCCAATACCACTTTTCAATAAAATCAACAGCAGTGAGGAAAAAGAGGCAATTGCCTGTGAGGTTATTTTTTATTATTTTACTTCATATTGAACCACAAGAGTGTTTCAATATTCATACCCCCAGTATCTCTTACGCTTTTTAAGATATTTCTTGTTTCCTGTATGATAATAACCTTAAAGAAGAAGACTCCTGAAAACATAGTGGGAATAGGAAGAAATGCTGGTAACCAGAAATCATTGCCTCGATTCTATCAAAGACAATTAATCACCAACCCTTTTTTCCTGTATGATAATAACCTTGAGAAAGATCGATGGATGGATTGATTGATTGATTGATCGATCGATCGATCGTTTGTTGGTTGGTTGGTTCGTTCCTTGATTGAATGGTTGATTGATTGATTGTTGTTTAACGCTGTTTTCAACATTATTTCAGTTATATTGCGGTGGCCACTGCACCTATCAATGCTTTCCTGGACTTTCTTTACCAGTACTCTGCACAATCTTTTTTCCAAACCACTGGCTGCTTTCCCACCTAACCATCATCAAAACAATGGTCAGCAGTGAGAGAATGAATCCTGACGCATTGGCTATCATCAATCCTTAGAAAACTAGAGGCGCTTGAGTGCCTGTATCGCTCCACAGGCCTGATATTTCTATAATGGCGAAAGGAAGTTTTTAACAATTATCATTCAATCCTGCATTTTAGCTCACTGAAGAAACAATTTGGTAGACAACCACCATAGGAACTTACCTGCAAAACAACAATGAAATCCAATGAATAGTTTTAGAGAAGAAATTTTTCAAAGATTTTACTTTATACCATAAAAGGAAAATGAGTCTCCAATAAAAGCCATGTTTTTTGACAGATCATTTTTTTTTAAGGAATTCTGTAAACCTGTATCTAAGGAACATTCCTGCAAAATAATAATGCTATCCAAATAGCGGTTTGGGATGAGAAGATTTTTAAAGGTTTTTTACTTTGGTTGCCATGGCAACCAGAATTCTTCATGGAACACAATTATTTGAAGGAATTTGAAAGAGGACCACCAAAGGAACATTCCTGTGAAATTTGGTAAAAATCCAGTCAATAGTTTCTGAGGAGAAGTTTTTTAAAGAAAAAGTTTACGGACGCACGCACGGACGAACGGACGCACGACGGACACAACGCCATGACAATAGCTCGCTGGCCTTCGGCCAGTGGAGCTAAAAACTGACTGAGCTGGTGATCAAACCAGCAACCTCCTGTTTTCATGTCCTGTATGCTACCAACTGAGCTACTGGGGCTTGGCACCTTTAGGAAGAAGGCCTCTGAAAACATTGTTGGAAAAGGAAAAAATACTGGTAACCAGAAATCATTGATTTGATTCTATCAGAGATAATAAATCACCAACCTTTTTTTTCTGTATCAGACAAGTATGATAATAACCCTCTGGACAAAGGCTTTCGAAAAGATCTTTGGAAAAGGAGAAAATGCTAGTATCCAGCATTTTCTCTTTTTCCCACAATGTTTTCTAATCTTTCAATGATAAATCTGTTTGGGCTACTTTTCATTTGTCATCTGCAAATGCTTTTTATAAGAACAAGTCAAAAAAATTTGACTGGAAACGATTCACTATAGCTTCCTGATTGGGTTTGAGAGAAGGGCCATTCAAAATGTACATTGAGAGATATTGATATAAGATGTAGAACTTATTTCACAACTTACGTTATAAATACTAAGGAAATAGCCTTTTTTTCGCTTTCAAAGACAATAATCATTTAACTCTTTACCACAAAATCCTGACTTTTGATGACCATGAGCAAGGGCCTTTTGAAAAAATTGTAGTAAATGGAGAATATGCTGGTAACCAGCATTTTCTACTTTTCTCACAATCTTTTCCACCAAACCAAAGACAAATTTTACCATTTGAGTCATACTAGTATTTGAATTGTCATCTGCAAAATGCTTTCAATTTAGACAAGTCTACATATTCCTCATATTGTGAAGATTTAATCTGTTGTCTGTAATTGCTCTTTCAATTTGGACAAGTCAAAAATTTTATCATTTGGTAAAGATTTAACTCTTTACTAAACAATCCCAGGTTTTGACAACCCTGAGAAAGAAGTCTTTTGAAAACAATGTGGGAAAAGGAGAAGATGCTGGTTACCAGCATTTTCTCCTTTTCCCACAATGTTTTCTATATTATCACCACAAATTCCACCATTTGAGCCACCTTAAATTTGTTGCTTGCAAATGCTTTCAATTTTGACAAGTAAGAAATTTTATCGTTTGGTAAAGAGTTAAAGAAAAGTGTAGTCAAGCTATATTTGGATATTTAGGTGTACATGTTTCAAATAAATTATTTGCATGTATTTATTTTATTGTGTTCATCCATGAATAATTGATTTTTTTATGGCTGGTAGAAATTATTTATCAACTTTGGTCACTTTAAATGACCCCCATTTATTTCTGCAACACCTGATAAACTTCCTGATTGACAGACATTTTGCTTACAATGAGAAGCTTTCAGCAAGTGTTATTTTACCCTTTTCCCACCCACATTTCTACACAGTATTGTCTTTTGTCTTCTTCCCAGTTGGATTAGACATAAATTATAAACCTGGTTGGTTGGTTGGTTGTCAATTGGTCGGTTGGATGGATGTCGGTTTGTTAATTGGTTGCTTGGCCAATCAGTTGGTCGGTCAGTTGGATGGTTGGTTGAATGATGTTTAAGGCCGCTTTCAATATTATTTCAGTCATAATCACCTCAACAGCTAACATAACCATGTATGTCCTTGGTTTCACCTGAACTAGTCAAGGGCTCTGAAGTATCTTCTCCAAAAACACTCCAAAGAAAAACCCACTCAAACCATAGACAGTAACAGCTTGTAAGGCTGTTGAAAAAATTGCTAGAAAAAGGAGAAAAATGCTGGTAACCAGCATTTTCTCCTTTTCTGCAAAATACTTTCTGCCCCATCAAAGACAGAAATCATCATTTGTATTACCTTAAATTTATTGTCTGCAAATGCTTTCAATTTGGTACTGTCCAACATTTTGTCTGGTAAATAGTTCAAGATAGATTGATTGCAGCGGCCAGTCCATCTATCCATTCTTTCCTGGAGTCTCTTTTACCAGTACTCTGCACAATTTCCTTTCCAAGCCACTGGTTGCTTTCCCACATAACCATAATTGGGACAATGCTCAGCTGTGGGTCAGGAATGAATCCTGTCACAATGACTATCATCAATCCTTGGAAAGAAATTGGTCGAGCTAGGGATCTAACCCACGACTACCTGTTCTCAAGTCCTGCACACTAACAGAGGCTACTGGGCCTTGGCAAAAGAGTTAGAGAAAAGAAAAAGAACCAAAAGATAAAAAGGTTAAGACAAGGTCAATAAAGGGAAAAATTAATTGTATTTTCATGATCAGCAATATTTCTCCAAAATAATAAAACAGTACTGAGACAGCTATTGAAGTTGTAAATAAAACAAGAATCAGTCCAATAATCAAACATTTTACAGTAGTCATGGTACTTTGATTTAACTGTTTACCAGACACAAAATTTAAGACTTGTCCACATTGAGAGCATTTGCAGACGACAAACTAAAATGCTGCTAAAAGATTCATTTTGCATTTGGAAATAGAGAAAACATTGTGGGAAAAGGAGAAAATGCTGGTTACCAGGGTCGTTAAAAGTCTGGATTGTGTGGTAAAGAGTTAAGATTTCTCAGTTTGGACAAAAGTTTGGGCATGCAAAAAATGTTTTTAATACCTTGATAGTAGTATACTATACACCTATTAACTCTTTACCAAACGACAAAATTTTAGACTAGTCCAAATTGAGGGCATTTGCAGACGACAAAATGAAAGTTACCGAAAATTTGAAATTTGTTTTGGAAAGGATAGAAAACATTGTGGGAAAAGGTGAAAATGCTGGTTACCAGCATTTTCTTCTTTTCCCACAAAGTTTTCAAAAGGCTTCTTTCTCAGGGTCATTAAAAGTAGGGATTGTGTGGTAAAGGGTTAACTCTATACCAAATGACAAAATGTTAGACTCCTTCAGATTGAAAGCATTTGCAGACAACAAAATTAATGTGACCCAAAAATTGAAGTTTGTTTTGGGAAGGGTAGAAAACATTGTGGGAAAAGGAGAAAATGCTGGTTACCAGCATTTTCTCCATTTTCCCTCAATGTTTTCAAAAGGCTTCTTCCTCAAGGTCGTGAAAACCAGGGATTGTTTGGTACTCTATTCCAAATGACAAAATTTCATACTTGTTTAACCCTTTACCAAACGACAAAATTTTAGACTGGTCCAAATTGAAAGCATTTGCAGACGACAAAATAAACGTAACTCAAAAATTGAAATTTGTTTCCAACAGGGTAGAAAACATTGTGGGAAAAGGAGAAAATGCTGATTACCAGCATTTTCTCCTTTTCCTACAATGTTTTCAAAAGTCTTCTATCTCAGGGTCGTAAAAACCAGGGATTGTTTGGTAAAGGGTTAACTCTTTACCACACAATCCCGAGTTTAAACCCTGGGGAGAATAGCTTTTTAAAAAACCTTTTGACAAAAAGGAGAAAATGGTGGTATTAACCAGCATTTTCTCCTTTTCCCACATTGTTTTCTACTCTTATACAGACCGTTTTCACTATTTTATTTGTCATCTGCAAGTGCCTTCAATTTGGACAAGTCCAAAGTTTTGATAAAGAGTTAAATTGAAAGCATTTGCAGATGACAAATTTAATACGAGAAAAACATTGAAATATGTTTATAGAAAGGTAGAAAATATTGTGTGAAAAGGAGAAAATGCTGGTTACGAGCATTTTCTCCTTTTTCCACAATGTTTTCAAAAGCTTTCTCTTTCTGGCTGGTTTTAACCCAGGACTGTTATAATTGGTAAGGGATAAAAGCTGTAATGGTCTGTCAATTTCAAGGGGAAACTGTAGAAAACAGGAACAGATCAAAAATGGATATATCAGTAAAAACTTGGCATGCAAATATCCGTGTATGATTGACAGGCATAAATGACCTCCCCTGACCCCAAGGAGATAAGTTCTTGAAGTCAATTTGTCTATATATGGTCGGAATCATGATATGTCCCTGTATCTCTTGTGTCCAAATCAGAAGTTTCTTTAGTAAATTCTCTCAGTAATGGACAAGTCCAATCATTTCAGCAAGAATTACCATATTGTCTCTCTTTAATGCCCCCAGGGTGTTACATTTTTTGAAAGGTGGGCAATTAATAGATTAATAGAGGTAAAACAACAATGAATATTCCGTATCAACTGCCAAGTGATTGCAATTTGAGAAACCTGCTGTATTATAATGCAGAATATCGATTTTACCGCCGATCATGATTCATTTTTACATTAAATAGAATTTACAATTTATGCGAGACATTGGTCTTCGATACTTTCTCTTTCTTAAAGTTTTTCCATATTGGTTGACAAATATTGTTTTTCTGGAAATTATGACATTATTGGAAACATACCTATATTCCGATAGTAAGGTGTTGGTGAAATTGATTTGTGAAGCAGTTAGGATTACTTTGATGCCTGAGTTTATTCCAGCTGATTTATTTCAAATTTATCGATGTATTTGGCTCTCTGGTAAGCCCAATTTTAGTTATAAAAAAAGCTGAGGGAGCATTAATTAGAGGGGGAGCAATGATAAGAGACATGATGGTATTTTGTTGTAAGCAAATGATTTGATTATGGACAGGTATAAAATTTCATCATTTTGTAAGAACCATAAGACTTAGTAGCATACTTCAGAACAAAATGCTTGATGCCACTGCTGTACAATGGTTTTGAAAACACTTCAGGAAAAGAGAGTATGTACATTTAAAAGGCATTTGCTTCTTTCCAAATAATGTTTCCGAAAACTGTTGATATTATATCTTTTCTTTTCTTTGAATATTTCTGATTTTGTTCTTTCGCCATTTTCTACACAAGCCTATGTATTAACAACACTTATGAAGAGCAATTTTTTAAAGATGGTTGGTAAAGGAGAAAATGCTGGTGGTCCAAAGGAAGATTTCTGTCTTTGTAAAGTAGAAAATATTGTAGAACAAGAGGGCCATGATGGCCCTGTATCGCTCCACTGGCTATTAAGTAAAATTCTGACCAGTCGTTTCAGAGAAGAAGAATTTTTAATAATTTCTAAATTTCCATATAGTGCAAGTAGCCCCCATTCACCAGAGCCACATTTTTTGACGGATCAAAATTTTACGAACATTTTTGAAAAAGGTCACCCAAGCAACAATCCTGTGAAATTATTTCAAAATCTGACCTGCTGTTTCAGAGGAGAAGATTTTTAAAGAATTCCTTCATTTCTGTATACTGCAAGAAGCCCCCATTCACCAGAGCCACGTTTTTTGACGGATCAAAATTTTACGAACAGTTTTTGAAAAGGGTCACCCAAGGAACAATCCTGTGAAATTATTTCGAAATCTGACCAGCGGTTTCAGAGAAGAAGAATTTTGAAGAATTCCTTCATTTCTATATGGTGCAAGAAGCCCCCATTCACCAGAGCCACATTTTTTGACGGATCAAAATTTTACGAACAATTTTTAAAAAGGGTCACCCAAGGAGCATATCTGTGAAATTATTTCAAAATCTGACCCGTGGTTTCAGAGGAGAAGATTTTTAAAGAATTCCCTAAAAAATTCCATTTGGTTGCAATGGCAACCAGAGTTTTTGATGGAATCAAATTCTGTGAACAGTTTTTAAAGAGGACCTTCCAAGGAACATTCCAGCCAAGTTTGGTCCAAATCCGCCCAGTGGTTTAGGAGGAGTTGATGTTTAAAGAATTGTTGACGACACACGACGCACGACGGACACCAGGTGATCCTAAAAGCTCCCCTTGAGCACGTTGTGCTCAAGTGAGCTAAAAAGTTAACATACGGATGGACGCACAACGGACAACGGGCCATAACATAAGCCTGCTGGCCTTCGGCCAGTGGAGCTAAAAAACTTGTCTAGCACCAATCATGTATCACTGCAGCTTGATAATCAAGGGAGGTAAATAGTAACGAACTTTATCTTTCATAAAAAGAGTTATTTCCCTTGATTAATGTTTAAATTGAAGTGACAATATGTTGAAGCCCATGTTAAACTTGCGATCCCTGGAATGAAGGCAATTTTGACCCCAGACCTACAATATGAAACTAGAATGTGTGGTTATAAACAAAAAGATTTTTTAATCTTGCCCAATAAAAAGTCATGTAAAACAAGTTTGCTGAATAAAAGGCCCTGTAAAATATGTGATCCATGACACAGGTTTATCAAGTTTTCACTATAAAAGCCAATGTAAAACTTGTGACCCCTGGTGTGGAGTCAAACTTGACCCCCAAAGTTAAAATTTGGGCCCTCTTGGTAGAGGCCCATTATATAAAGTTACATGCAAAATTTGGTAGCCCTAGGCCTAAATATGGCTATGTACAAGTAGATTATTAAAGTTTCCTTATATAAGACCATGTAGAACTTGTGACCCCCTGGGGTGGGGCTACATTTGACCCCCTGGGCTATAATTTGGGCACCCTTGATAGAGACCCCCTAGATAAAGCTAAATGCAAAATTTGATAGCCCTAGCCCTTATAGCTAGATGCGAAAGATTTTCCTATATAAGCCCGCCCATGTAAAACATGTTACCCCCCGGAGCGAAGTCAAATTTGACCCTCGGCTATAATTTGGACACCCTTGGTACAGGTCCACTAGATAAAGCTACATGCCAAATTTGGTCGCCCTAGGCCCCATGGCTAGGTCAAAGAAGAATTTTAAAGTTCTCCCTATATAAGCCCATGTAAAACTTGTTATATAAGCCCATGTAAAACTTGTTACCCCCGGGCAGGGCCTAATTTGACCCCAGGGCTATAATTTGAACAATCTTGGCAGAGGTCCACTAGATAAAGCTACATGCCAAATTTGGTAGCTCTAGGCCCTATGGCTAGGTAGAAGAGGAATTTTAAAGTTCTCCCTAAATAAGCCCATGTATAACTTGTAACCCCCGGGGCGGGGCCAATTTTGACCCCAGGGCTATAAAATGAAGAAACTTGGTAGAGGTCCACTAGATAAAGCTACATGCCAAATTTGGTAGCCCTTGGCCTTACGGTTTCAGACAAGAAGATTTTCAAAGATTTTCAAAATTTTTCAGTTTTGTTGCCATGGCAACCAGAGTTTTTGAAGGAATTAAATTCTTTCAAGAAATTCTGAAGAGGACCATGGCAGGATCATTTCTGTGAAGTTTCATCAAAATTGGATGGGTAGTTTCAGAGAAGAAGACGTTTTAAAAAAAAGTTAACGCACGGACGGACGGACGGACGGACGACGGACAACAGGCCATGACATAAGCCCGCTGGCCTTCGGCCAGTGGAGCTAAAAATGAGGAAATGATTCAGCTAGGTACCAGCATTTTCTCCGTTAATAGCCATGTTTTCAAATGCTTTCTTTCTCGTGATTTTTATAACTCGATACTGAGTGGTAGAGGGTAAGATATCACCCTCAAGTGGTGTCATCATAGCCTGAATGAGAGGGCTGAAGTGGAAAAATGATGAAACTTCCCTCTTTACAAGATGAAAGCATTTTACAAATGTCCAAATCAATGAGCTGAGCCCCGGTAGCTCAGTCGGTAGTGTGCAGGACTTGAGAACAGGGGGTCGTGGGTTCGATCCCTGGCTTGGCCAATTTCTTTCCGAGGATTGATGATAGTCATTGCGACAGGATTCATTCCTCTCCCACCTCTGACAGTTGTTTTGACGAGGGTTTTGTAGGAAAGCAGCCAGTGGCTTGGAAAGAAAATTGTGCAGGGTACCGGTAAAAGAAACAACAGGAAAGCATTGATAGGTACACTAGCCGCTACGACATAACTGAAATAATATTGAAAACTGCGTTAAACACCATACAATCAATCAACCAAGTCAATGAAAGCATTTGGAGACAAAAATAAATTTTAGCTCAAGTGAAGGGATTTGTCTATATCCCTTTATCAAACAATTGTGCGTTTTTTAAAACTTTGTGGGCAAAATAGAAAAAACTAGTGAATTAGTATTTCTGTATACAATGCTTTCTGTCCTCCTAACAACAAATTTTAGTTCTTGATTCACAATAATTTCATCTGAAAATGCTTTGAATTTGGAGAAGTCTGAAAATTTGTCGTCTGGTACAGGGTTAAAAGGGTAGAAAAAACTGGGTAAAATACTGGTTAACATGCTGTCCAAGACAGAAATGTCAGTAATCCCCAAAAAGAAATTGGTCAAGCTTAAGATTTGAACCAGCAACCTCCCCCCCCCCAAGTTCAATCTTGAACATTACTAACTAAGCAACCAGGCCTGGCAGGTCTAAACCCTTTAACTCTTTACCAAATGACAAAATTTTAGACTTGTCCAAATTCAAAGCATTTGCAGACGACAAATAATAAACGTGACTCAAAAATTGAAACTTGACTTTAGAGTAGAAACCATTGTGGGAAAAGGAGAAAATGCTGGTTACACGTCTGTAAATGCATTGTGCCAAGTAAGTTATCACATGGTTATGGATCTGTTAAAACCATTTTGTCTAGCTATTGACTGAATCATGAGGTAGGATGGTCCTTGTACATGGAGTAAATTTACAAATAGAGAAAAGCTTTGACTCGTGTCAGTCTGTGCGGGTTGCACAAACTGACGTGAGTTGATAGTTTTTGCAAATACATTAAACGCCCTTTTAACTCTTTCCCAAACAATCCCGGGTTTTCATGACTCTGAGGAAGAAGCCTTCTAAAAACATTGTGGGAAAAGGAGAAAATGCTGGTTACCAGCATTTTCTCCTTTTCCCACAATGTTTTCTACCCTTCCCAAAACAATTTTCAATTTTTGAGTCACTTTAATTTTGTCGTCTGCTAATGCTTTCAATTTGGACCAGTCTAAAATTTTGTCGTCTGGTAAAGAGTTAACTAATCATGACACACATGATTGTTTGGTAAAAGCTCATCAGAGCTACCAAGCACCTCTTCAGTCAAGATCTTTCCAGTATGTAAAAAATTTGTATCATTTAACTCTTTACCAGACGACAAAATTTTAGACTGTTCCAAATTGAAAGCATTAGCAGACGACAAAACTAAAGTGACTCAAAAATTGGAATTTGTTTTGGGAAGGGTAGAAAACATTGTGGGAAAAGGAGAAAATGCTGGTTACCAGCATTTTCTCCTTTTCCCACAATGTTTTCAATAGGCTTCTTTCAGAGTCGTGAAAACCAGGGATTGTTTGGTAAAGAGTTCACTAATCATGGTAAAAATGTGATGTTTTACGCCCCTGTGCAGAAACACATTTTAACTCTTTACCAAATGACAAAATTTGAGACTGGTCCAATTTGAAAGCAATGGCAGACGACACAATAAATTTGGCATAAATGACACAATTTGTCCCTGATAGGATAGAAAACCTTGTGGGAAAAGGAGAAAATGCTGGTTACCAGCATTTTCTCCTTTTCCCACAAGGTTTTCAAAAGCCTTCTTCATCAAGGTCATTAAAAGTCGTCATCGTGTGGTAGAGGGTTAAATGAGCTATGCTGTGGCAAAAGGGGGCTTAATGCATCTCCATAGTGCATGAAACCATACAAGTTATTGCATAATTTGGGATCAAAAAAATCCCTTTGTTTTGTTTAACAACCAACTGAATTACGAGTTACGCTAGTCCTTTGACAAGCAGGAAATAGACAAATAGCTTCCCAAGCAACTAGCTGCTAGCTTCCAGAGCATAACTCAAATATATTGTGTGGAAACCAGGCAATTGATAGGGGCAAAGGAAGCTTTTATTTCTGTATTGATTGATTGATTTATTGGTTGGTTGGTTGATTGTAAGGTGTATAATGCAGTTTTCAACAGTATTTCAGTTATATCACAGGATCAAGTGCACCTATGCTTTCCTGGAGTTTTTTTTTTTTTTAACCAATTCTTTGCACATATTCTTCCCAAGCAACTAGCTGCTTTCCCACAAAACCATTGTTGAAACAATGATCAGCATTGAGAGAGGAATGAATCCTGTCATAATGAGTATCATTCTGTATTAAACAAAAGTTTCTTTTTTCTTCATGTCACAATGTAATCTTTGTGTTTCTCTCTGTGATGGGCATTTTATACATAGTGGCATGCAAGGTGACCTTTACCAAAATGACATCATGTTTTTAAGACCCTGATGTGGGCTCTTTGTTTTATAAAACATTGTTGAAAAAGGAGAAAATGCCGGGAATTTTTTGTCACAAAATGTTTTCACTGTCTTCAAAGATGGAAATAAACACTTTATTTAAAAAGAATTAACTCTTTACCAAGTGAAAATATTTTGGAATTCCCAAAACTGCAAGCATTTGCAGACGACAAATTAAATGTGGCTAAACTGATACAGTTGATCTTTGATGAGGTAGAAAACATTGTGGGAAAAGGAGAAAATGCTGGTTATCAGCATTTTCTCCTTTTCCAACAATGTTTTCTATTCTATCAAGGACAGAAATAATCATTTTTGAGCTACCACTAATTTGCAGTCTATGAATGCTTTCAATTTTCTGGTAAATGTTTTGTAACAAGAAATTTCGTTGAAATGATATCCCCCACCAAAAAAGACCTTTTCAAAAATTTACGCGTCCGCGTAACTCAAAATTGCTCCCAGTCGGCCATTTTGCATCAAATCAAAAAAAAGGAAAAAAAAATATATCGGCAGAATAGGTTATTGTACACATGTATAAAGTTTCACGAAATTTTGTCTAATGGTATTGGAGATATTGTCCCGGACGGACACACAAACGGACAGACGGATGGACAACGCTAAAACTATATCCCTCCGCCTTTGGCGGGGGATAATAAGTTAAACTATTTACCAGACAATAAAATTTTGGACTCATGCATATCCAAAGCATATGCAGATAATAAATCAAACATTGTTGAATGGTGTTTTACGACACTTTTAACAACTGTTTCAGTCATATTCATAATTATATTCATTATATTGTGACATCTCATATATTCATGTATTTCCTGGGTTTCACCAGAACTAGGCTGGGGCTCTGATGTGCCTTGCCCAAGGACACTCCCACGAAAAACCAAGTGGATGCAGTGCGGCTCAAATCCAGGGCCTCCAGTTTAATAACGACCCTAGGGATGTAGTCTTTTGAAAACATTGTGGGGGAAAGGAGAAAATGCTGGTAACCAGCATTTTCTCCTTTTCCCACAATGCTTTCAACCCTTTTAGTCAGATTTCATAAAAATTGAGCAATATTTAATTTGTCGTCTGCAATGGCCTTGAATATGGAAAAGCGCAAAAGTTTGTTGTTTGGTGATGAGTTAAGACAGCGCGTCTTCCGAGGAAAATTATGAAACACAGGAAATTGACAGATCATTTAACCGTTTACCACACAATGACGCCTTTTAACGCCCCTGAAGAAGAGGCCTTTTGAAAACATTGTGGGAAAAGGAGAAAATGCTGGTAACCAGCATTTTCTCCTTTTCCCACAAAGTTTTCTACCCTATCAAAGAAAAGTTGCGTCATTTGAGCCACTATGAAATTGTCGTCTGCAAATGCTTTCAATTTGGATAGGTCTTAAATTTTGCCGTGTGGTAAAGGGTTAAAGGAAAAAAAATTTTCATTCTTTTGGTTGGGTAATTTCTTTTTGGTTTCACTGTAATGATTTTTTGCTGATTGAAACTTGATGCCCAGTTTTATATAAATATCAAATAAAAGTCAACATCTTTGAACCGTGGACATAAAAACGTCATATTCGTAGTCTATTACACGGACATCAAACAATGGTTGATTTACCTTTGATTGACTGATAAATGTTTAAAAAAAACATTTTTGGGGGTATTTTACATTGTTCCCCTGTGATCATTCACTCTCTACCAAACCACAAAACTTCAGGCCAGTTCAAATTAAAGGCATTTGCAGACTATATATGTGGCTAAAGTGGCTTGAGCCAAGCCTCAGTAGCTCGGCCAGTAGCATACAGGACTTGAGAACAGGAGGATAGCTGGTTGGATCCCCAGCTCAGCCAATATCTTTCTGAGGATTGGTGATAGTCATTGCAACAGGATTCATTCTTCTCTCACCACTGACCATTGTTTCCATAATGGTTATGTTGGAAAACAGCCAGTGGCTTGAAAGGAATACTGTGTGGAGGACTGGTAAAAGAAACTCCAGAAAGGCATGGATAAGTGCACTGGCCGTCCCTATATAACTGAAATAATATTGAAAACAGCGTTGAACACCATACAATAAATCAATCAATCAATCAATCAAGTAGCTTGATTTGTCTTTTACTCTTTGACTACCAAGTACATGTATATAAATTTCACTTTTTCACTGGCTATAAATTTGGTTCCACAGTCCACTGCAAGGTGAAGAGACAGTTTGGCCTTAACCCTTTACAAAACAATCCCTGGTTTTAACGAGCCTGAGGAAGAAACTTTTTAAAATATTGTGGGAAAAGGAGAAAATGCTGTTTACAAGCATTTTATCCTTTTCCCACAATGTTTTCTACCCTTCCCAAAACAAATTTCAATTTTGATTTTGTTGTCTGCAAATGCTTTCAATTTGGACGAGTCTAAAATTTTGTTGTTTGGTAAAGAGTTAACCCTTTACCAAACAATCCCTGGTTTTTACGGCCCTGAGATAGAAGCCTTTTGAAAACTTTGTGGGAAGAGGAGAAAATGCTGGTAACCAGCGTTTTCTCCTTTTCCCACAATGTTTTCTACCCTTCCCAATACAAAATTCAATTTTTGAGTAACGTTTATTTTGTCGTCTGTAAGTGCTTTCAAATTCGACCAATCTAAAATTTTGTCGTTTAGTAAAGAGTTAATCTAAAACAAAGAAGTGGACAGTGTACATCAGAGATCAGACTGCACATTCTGTGCAGTCTGATCTTGATCTACACTGTCCACAAAAGCCTCTGGTGTCGTAAAGTAAGGAAAGAGTTAAAAGGATAGAAAACATCCTGAGCAAAGAAGAAAATGCTCGTTTCCAGCAGAAATATTTGGTTTTGTTCCATGCTCTATCTTAACTCTTTACCAAACGACAAAATTTTAGACTATTCCAAATTGAATGCATTTGCAGACGACAAATTCATTGTGGCTGAAATAATAAAATTAGTGTTTTAAAGTGTAGAAAACATTGTGGGAAAAGGAGAAAATGCTGGTTACCAGCATTTTCTCCTTTTCCCACAATGTTTTCAAAAGGCTGTTTCCTTAGGGTCGTTAAATGTCAGGATTGTGTGTTAAAGAGTTAAAAAAAGACAAAATATCATTTGACAGGTCATAAAAATTTTGTAGATCTAATTGTCAATTAAAATGTGGCTCGAAAGAAGTACATTGTTGAAAAGGAGAAAATGTGCTGCTAACAAACATTATCTCTTTTTCCCAAAAAAAATTCTCTGTCAGGCCAGGGATCGTATATACAGGATCCCTGGTCAGGCTTACAATTGAGAGATTGGGGTATAAAAGTATATTGCAGGAAAAGAAGTAAATGTCGGTTGCCATAATTTTCTCCTTTTCCCACAATGTTTCCAAAAATATTCTCAGTCAGGCTTACTAAAACTCATTATTGTATAGCAAAAGGTGATGGTGAATAATAATAACAGGTCAAAATGGCTGACATGATGGAAAAGTGTTGATCACAAACTGATTTAAAATGAATATTGGCACATTATGATGAGAGACTGGGGTATAAAAGTATATACATGTAATAGGAAAATAAGAAAATTCTAGTCACTGGAACTTTCTCCTTTTCACATAATGTTTTCAGTATTCTCTGTCAGGGTTACTAAAACTCCGAAATGAATGTTAAATGGTTTAGGGTTAATAAACTGACAGAACAAAATGGCTGACATGAAGGAAAAGTGTTAATCACAAACTGATTTGGAATGAATATTGGCACTATGAGGAGAGATTGGGGTAAAACAGTTTATAGCTCAGACAGTCTGCCAAGAATGTGTGGAGAATATGACTGACTGCACAAAGGAATAATTTTACATATCTTCCTACAACACTGTTTCTTGGACTCGCTTTTTCTTCCACTACCAAGGGTGTTCAAAAAGTAGCACACTCTCTTAACCCTTAGGCGGCTAAGCTCCACTCACTCACCTCTTGCGGACAGAGTAGCAAAATCTGGGTTTTTACAATTGGCTTGAAAGTTTCATGTTCGTTATTTAGCAGGTTAGGGGTTTACTGAACAAGAATGACTGTACAAAAGAATAATTTTATGTATCTCCCTACATTGCTTTTTCTTAGACTAAAAGGGGTGTTTAAAAAGTATCCTGAAAAGTGTCTGAACTTTCTTAACCCTAAAGGCTTGGTCAGACTGGCTAATGGATATGTAACGGTGGGAAAACGGACAAAAACATGCAGAATTTGGTTATCCGCTGACAAAATTCATCTCCTCTGTCGCTCGAGGCTCACGCGATCGGTGTGTGGAGCGAAGAAGCCACACAATGACCGCACGAGTACCGCACATGTAACAGAAAAAACGCATGTTTACCGGATATGTACCGGATAATAAACGGTCTATTAACGGATATCGCCATACGAGTAACGGACTTGTACCAGATAAAATGGAAGTGCAACGCATGAGAACCGGACGAAACGTTCTTCGAACGTACTATGAACGGAAATGTACTGAACACCAATGTACGAGGAACGTACCGGACACGAGACATGCAGAGGATATAAATAGTCAGATGCATCCAAAGTCTGTCATTTGCATGTCTCTGTCCGTGTTGTCGGGTGGAAATTTTGAACATGCTCAAAACTTCCCACCGGATGGAACAGACATCACCGGACGTCGCCGGACAAGTAGTGTATTCACCGGACAAGAAACGGACATAAAACGGATACGAACGGACATGAACAGATAAAATGATTTTTTATCCGTTACTCGTTCATTAGCTCGGAGTGACAAAGCCTTTAGGCTGCTAAGCACCACTCAAGAACACTTTGCAGGCTGCGTAGATCCAGATCAGACTGCACAGAATGTGCAGTCTGATCTTGGGTCTACTCTGTGCAACAAGAACACATTTTTCCCAAAAAAGTTGTCTTTGAAACAGCAGAATTATGGGTTTTACTATCAGCTTGAAAGTTTCATTTCACTTATTTAGCATGAAAAGGGTTAATACTATGTTTTTTTTATTCAGCCCTTTCAGCACCACAAAAAAAATTAAGGTCTTTGGCGAGCAGCATAGATCAAGATTAGACTGCACAGAACATGAAGTCTAATCTTAGATCTATAATGTCAGCTTCTTTAGGCCAACCTTTACAATCAAAATCATTCAGTTTCAGCGCATGTAGTTTTAGCCTTCGGGACAGATTAACTTTATATAATTATTTGTTGCTGAAAAGTCAATTTAAAACGCAGATACATTGATATCAGCCATGCTCTGTGACAAGGGGGCTTAATTCATTTGCGAAATACATTTGCGAAAAGTAATGTTAAACACGGCAAACATACTCATGAAAGTAGTATGGTGTTACAAGAATCTTTCTACTGTTGAAAGCCATTTAAGACATCTTTCATTCAAACAGATCTCAAAAAAAAAACATCATTCTATATTTTTTTTCCAGAATAAAAATCTGTCCACAACTGCAATTTCAAGGCAGTTATTGTCGTCTGGAAGGGCAATGGAAGATATAAGGCGTTTTCTGATGAAGAAGCCTTTTGAAAACATTGTGCGAAAAGGAGAAAATGCTGGTATTTAGACTTGTTTAACCCTTTACCACACAATCCCGGCTTTTAACAACCGCAAAGTCAAAGGCATTTGAAAACATTGTGGAAAAAGCAGAAAATGCTGGTAACCAGCATTTTCTCCTTTTCCCACAATATTTTCTACCCTTTCTAAAACAAATCAAGCCATTTCAGTTTCATTTTATTTGTTGTCTGCAAATGATTTGAATTTGGACCAGTCTAAAATTTTGTCGTTTGGTAAAGAGTTCAAGTGCAGTATCTTTTCTGCTGCAGACAGATATCACCTATTGTTCCAGTGTGTCTTTGCTTTTTTCTTTCCTATTCACTCATCAGTTGTTTACTGGCTCTTTGCCCCATGAACATCAACCTCAGTTAACAATGGGATGGCATCAAAATGACTGAGAAACAAAGTTAGTAATAATAACAAAAGATTGTATACAGTATAAGGGAGATATAGCTCTC
Source organism: Hippopus hippopus (assembly GCA_946811185.2). Classification (NCBI taxonomy): domain Eukaryota; kingdom Metazoa; phylum Mollusca; class Bivalvia; order Cardiida; family Cardiidae; genus Hippopus; species Hippopus hippopus. The sequence continues at coordinate 2,414,733 of OX328108.1, read as the reverse complement.
ACTCGATAAACCTTTCATTATCAGTTTATATTTTTGTTTGTGTTTGGGATTATGGATTTAAAATCATGGACCGTGATGAGATAATTTACAAACATAACTCGATAATGTTTATATTATATCATCACAGTTCCTGGTTTTAAACCTGTATTCCAAAGAACAAACAATAATATAAACTATCAATGAAAGATTTATTGAGTTAGAGAAATATACAGTAAATGGATAAACCTTTCATTGACATTTTTTACGACTGTTTGTTTTTTGCAGAACATGTTTAAAACCACAAAGCATGAAGAGATAATATAAACATAATCACGTTGGATTTAAAAATTATTTCTTCACAGCATAAATCTAACTCGATAAATCTTTCATTAACATTTTGAATTATTGTTTGTTTTTGGGAATACAAGTTTAAAATCTCGAACCGTGATGAGATGATATAAACATAATTGTGTTGGGTCTTTAAATTATCTCGTCACGGTACATTATTTTAAACTTGTTATCCCAAAATCAAACAATAATATAAACTGATAATGAAAGGTTTACCGAGTGAGTGCCATAGTGTTTCAATTGTGTGAATGAATCCTGTCGAAATTATTATCATCAGTCCTCAGACAGAATTTGGCCAAGCTGGAGATTTAAACCAGCAACCCCTTGTTCTAAAGTCCTGTACACTACAGACTGCCCTACTGGGGCTTGGCTCAATTTGGACAAATCTAAAATTGCACTGTGTGTTATAGAGTCAAGTTGCAGAAACAAAATTGGTTTCTTGTAGCTTTAATTCTTCAAGTTTTTACCAAACAACAAATATGTAGTCTTGTCAAAATTGAAAGCATTTGCAGATGGCAATTAAAATGTGGTCCAAATTATGGAATTTGCCCTTTATAGAGTAGAAAACATTGTTGGAAAAAGAGAAAATGCTGGTTACCAGAATTTCTCCATGTCTAAAAAATGTTTTCCAAAGGCTTCTTTCTCTGGGTCGTTAAAAGTCGCGATTGTGTGACAAAGAGTTAACCAAACAATCCAGTGTTTTAATGATCCTGAAGCAGAAAGCTCTTGAAAACATTGTGGGAAAAGGAGAAAATGCTGGTTACCAGCAATTCTCCTTTTCCCACAATGTTTTCTACCTTCCTGTAAACAAATTTCAATGTTTGACTCAGGTTTATTTAGTCGTCTGCAAATGCTTCCAATTAGGACAAGTTTAAAATTTTGTCGTTTGGTAAAGAGCCAAGCTCATGGAAATTATTCTTAGTCTCTGATATAGAAAATTGTGTTTATAAAATGGAGGTCAATGTATTCCCAATTATTATTAGGAAGCTATAAGTGAGATGCTAGATTAATAACATGTCAAACAAAACAGTATTTGATAATGACCAGGTCTGATAACAATAACCTACTTTCTCAGACTACTACCAGGAACTTACACTGTACCATAGTCTATTTTACTGTACACCAGTCACAACAATATGTTAGACTGGTCCAAATTGAAAGCATTTGCAAACAACAATTGAAATGTGGCTAGAATGATGGAATTTGTATTCGATAGGGTAGAAATCAATTTTGTATAGGGGGAAAATGCTGGTCACCTTTTCTTACAATACTTTCAAAAGCTTACTATTTTAGGGTCATTAAAATTTGGGATTGTTTGGTAAAGGGTTAACTCTTTACCAGACAACAAAAATTTGGAATCAACAAAATTCATAGCATTTCTAACAACGAATTCAATACATCTTCACTTCTGATATGACCTAAGCTGTTAAAATGGCTTTAAACTCCAATACGAACAAACAAACATCTTCACTTCAAAAGCCTCATTTGATATCTCGTCTGCAGATGCTTTCTGTTTTAGCAAGGCAAATATTTTGTGGTTTCCAATGAGTTAAAACACTGGAATGTTTTGTACAGGGTTAATGCACTTTACAGCAAAAGGAAAAATTTCTTGTTTTGTCACCTTTTGCATCAGTGCATTGTTTTAAAAAGTAGTCTGGTGCAAGATGAAACTAGAGGCGCTTGAGCGCCTGTATCGCTCCACAGGCCTGATATTTCTATAATGGCGAAAGGAAGTTTTTAACAATTATCATTCAATCCTGCATTTTAGCTCACTGAAGAAACAATTTGGTAGACAACCACCATAGGAACTTACCTGCAAAACAACAATGAAATCCAATGAATAGTTTTAGAGAAGAAATTTTTCAAAGATTTTACTTTATACCATAAAAGGAAAATGAGTCTCCCATAAAAGCCATGTTTTTTGACAGATCTTTTTTTTTTAAGGAATTCTGTAAACCTGTATCTAAGGAACATTCCTGCAAAATAATAATGCTATCCAAATAGCGGTTTGGGAGAAGAAGATTTTTAAAGGTTTTTTACTTTGGTTGCCATGGCAACCAGAATTCTTCATGGAACACAATTATTTGAAGGAATTTGAAAGAGGACCACCAAAGGAACATTCCTGTGAAATTTGGTAAAAATCCAGTCAATAGTTTCTGAGGAGAAGTTTTTTAAAGAAAAAGTTTACGGATGCACGCACGGACGAACGGACGGACGGACGCACGACGGACACAACGCCATGACAATAGCTCGCTGGCCTTCGGCCAGTGGAGCTAAAAAGTAGTTCATAGGCAGAAATTGCGTATGTACATATATTTAACACTTACAAGTGAACAGTGCACTTCATGATTTCAAGTCACATCGTAATGCTACAAATTAACGTTATTATCTCCCTTTACCACACAATCCCGAGCTTTAAGAACCCTTTGGAAGGAGCCTTTTGAAAATATTGTGGGAAAAGAAGAAAATGCTGGTAACCAGCATTTTCCCCTTTTCCCACAGTGTTTTCTATTCCATCAGAGAGCCTAACCTTAAAGTGCCGAATAAACCCAATTGACATTTTCATTCTAGAATAAGACCGAGATAATTACAAATTCATGCCTTCCTCTTTGTCTGTCGTGTTTTAACAAAGCAGACAGTGTAGGTCAACGATCAGACTAAACAATTTTGCAAAAGATTGTAGGCAATTTCATTAGTTAAAGGCACTTAAACGATTAAGCTCATTTATTCTAATTCTGAATTTGTCGTCTGCTGGTGCTTTGAATTTGATAGAGTCTAAAATTTGTCGTGTGGGAAAGGGTTATGTGGGTGACATTTAAAGTTAACTCTTTACCATATAACAAAATTCCAGGTTTGTCCAAATTAAAAGAATTGGCAAACATTAAATTTGAATTAGTCCATAATTTTGATGATTTTTGTCTTTGGAAAGGTAGAAAACATTGTGGGTAAAAATGCAAAATGCTGGTAACCAGTATTTTTATCCATTTTCAAACATTGTTTACAAGAGGTATCTTCCTGAGGGTCATAGAAACACCGGGTAAATTGGAAAGGGGTTAAGCTTTGCGGCTGTACTACACAACACTGAGAAAGACAGCTTTTGAATAAACCAGTATTTGCTCCATTTCCCACAATGTTTTCTGGCCTATAGATATTTTTACAAGTCTCTCTCTTAGGATTGTTAAACCTTGGTGTTGTTTATTTTATAGACATAATCCCTAACTAGTACTATAAAACTACCTAAAAACATTTTCTATTATTTTGGACAGCATATGTCATTTTTACTACCTAAAAACATTTTCTATTATTTTGGACAACAATGTCATGTTTGGTATGTAGTAAATTTTTAGGAGCAAGACGGTTGTCATAGCATTTACTCCTTTTCCTAAAATGTTTTTAAAAGCTTTCTTTTTCAGGGTCGTTGTAAGTTGGAATTGTTTGGAAAAGAATTAACTCTACCAAACGACAAAATTGTAGACCTGTCCAAATTGAGAGCATTTGCAGACGACAAAATAAATGTGACTCAAAAACTAAATTTTCTATTTGATAGTGTAGAAAACATTGTGGGAAAAGGAGAAAATGCTGGTTACCAGCATTTTCTCCTTTTCCAACAATGTTTTCAAAAGCTTTCTTTCTCAGGGTCGTTAAAACTCGGGATCGTGTGGTAAAGAGTTAAAACACATATCACACAGTTCTCCCCAGTTTTTTCAAGACAGCCTTCTCAACACGTCATTACACGAAACAATTTCATATTGAAAACATTGGGAAACATCCTGAAATTTAATGTTTATCATATGCTGGGATGTAATCTTTGGAGGGGGGAGGGGGTGTAAAAACCTTTGTGGATTTCCTCAGGGTCATCAGAACACATTTAACCCTTTACCACACAATCTCAAGTTTTAACGAACCTGAGAAAGAAATCTTTAGAAAACATTGGGGGAAAAGGAGAAAATGCTGGCTACCAACATTTTCTCCTTTTCCTCCAATGTTTTCTAACTTTACAGAAAAAAACTCAATCATCCGAGCAACATCTGATTTGTCGTCTGCAAACACTTTCAATTTGGACCAGCCTGAAATAGGGTCCTGTGATCTTCTTTACTAGACAAAAAACTATTAGATCTGGTTACCAACATTTTCTCCATTTCCTACAATGTTTCCAAAAAGTTTCTTCCCTATGGTCATTCAAACGTGGGATTCATTATCTTCTGCTAGATGGCATTCTTCAAATACACATCTATCTGATTTGGGCATTCCGGGTACAGAACCGGATTAAAGCAAAACAGTTCAATCACCAGAAAAATTTTTCAGGTGTTGATAGAATCCAGATAGCTTTACTCAGGAAACCATCAAATCAACACTTTTACCTGCACTTTTAATGGGAACCATAATAATGTGTAGAGAACAAACACAAAGGAACCAGCCAACAGAGATACCATTACAACCTTCTCTGCTAAAGAGCTTATCATATACAGATGAGTTCATCCAAGAGTTATGCTCATTAATTCTGACAACCTTTGTCAAAAAGTAGAGGAAAACAGAACTCTAAAAGCAATAATTACAGACAAAACCTGACAAAACTGTTGAAAAGGTCAATTTATTCAAGATTTTACTTGCCTCTTTATAGGCTGAAAGAATTAACCTTGCAGTTAGCGTGGCTAACCTTTGACATAAAACAACCAGTTCATTTTTCATTTTAGTAGCCTCAAGCCAGATCGGAATTGTTCAGGATTGTTCATTATAAATCTATGTAGACACAAGCATCATAACAGTACTTTATCATTCATTTGCTTTATGGACACATGAAGATCATACAATGAGTTCTGGGTTACCTGTCTTTTCCTCAATCAATCAAAATGCAGTGAACTGTAACATACTCTGCCCTGTCAGGTCAGTTCTTACAGCCTATACCAAATGACAAAATTTTAGACTGGTCCAAATTGAAAGCATCTGAAGACGACATAATAGGTGTGACTCAAAAATATAAATTTGTCCATGAAAGCATAGAAAATGCTGGTTACCAGGAGTATATACTGATCCTTGATCACAGGTGACCAAATACTGTAATAAATCTTTGTACCAAGTTTGACAATCTTTGTTCAAATTAGCATCTTCAAGCTATCACGATAATGGTTTGATATCCTGATAAACTGGCCAGACAGACAGGCCAAGTACAATGAGAAAGGAAAAAGAGCCCCTCTTCCTTGAAGGGGTAGGACATGAAACCAGCTCCATCCCAACTTTTTCAAGACTCCTGTAACCTTAACAGAGCCAGATTTGAAACCTTTCATTGCTTTTCTTTGAGTGTCTTTTCCCAGTATTTCGCACAATATTCTTCCCAAGCCACCGGCTGCTTTCCCACATAACAATCACCCAAACAATGGTTAGCCGTGAGAGAGGAATGAATCCTGTGGCAGTGACTATCATAAATCCTTGGAAGAAAATGGCGGCGCTGGGTATTCAAATTAGCAACCCCCTCATATCAAGTCCTATACGCTATCGACTGTGCTATGGGGCTCAGATTCAGACTTTGCCTGTGGAAGTAGACAAGCCTTAACCCTTTCCAAAACAACAAATATTAGAATCTTCCAAATTAAAAGCATCTGCATATGATTAATTTGGAAATTCATACTAATGAACCTAAGATCTCTGATAGGGTAGAAAATATGTGGGAGAAGGAAAAAATACTGGTTAACAGCATTTTCTTTTTCTTAGTCATTGGGACAGAATTCATTCCTCTCTCACCACTAGTTATCAGGGAAAGCAGCCAGAGGCTTCATTTTCTTTTCCCTAAATGTTTTCCAAAGCCTTCTATCTCATGGTTTTTAAAATTCACTTCTGTGTGGCAGAGAGTTAACCCTTTACCACACAATCCCGACTTTTAACGACCCTGTGAAAGAAGCCTTTTAAAAACATTGTGGGAAAGGGAGAAAATGCTGGTTACCAGCATTTTCTCCTTTTCCCACAATGTTTTCTACCCTTTCCAAAACAAATTTCAATTTTTCAGTCACCTTTGTTTTTTTGTCATCTGCAAATGCTTTGAATTTGGACCAGTCTAAAATTTTGTCGTTTGGTAAAGAGGTAAAAAGAGCTGTACATGTAATCATGCATGTAAATTGACTTATCTGCCTCCAGGCAGCTGTTTTATGACAGGAACACAAGTGCACCCTGCCTGTGGAACTGGAAACAGCCCTATACCTCTTTACAAAACAGTTGCAGACGACATTTTAAATGTTGTTCAAATAATGATTTTTGTCTTGTATAAGGCAGGAAACATTGTAGGAAAAGAAGAAAATGCTGGTAACCAGCATTTTCTCCTCTTCCCATAACATTTTCAAAGGGCTTCTTCCCCTTGGTACTTAAAACAGGGGATTGTATGCTAAAGGGTTAATCATTTACAGCAGAATCCCGAGTTCAAAAGACCCTGAGTAAGAAACATTTTGAAAACATGAGAAACAGAGACAATGCTGGTAACCAGCATTTTCTCCTTTTCCAACAATATTATCTACCCTTTCAAAGACAAATCCCACCATTAAAACACAAATTAGTTTGTCCTCTGCAAATGCTTTCAACTTGGACCAGTCTAAAACTGTGGTAAAGAGTTTACTTTTTACCACACAATCCGGACTTTTAACGACCCTGAGAAAGAAGCCTATAGAAAACATTGTGGAAAAAGGAGAAAATGCTGGTAACCAGCATTTTCTCCTTTTCCCACAATATTTTCTACCCTATCAAAGTCAGAAATCATCATATTAACAAGATTTAATTTGTTGTCTGCAGATGCTTTGAATTTGGTCCAGTCCAAAAATTTGTCATTTGGTAAAGAGTTAAAGGAAATTTCATACACTCCTTCAGGAGAATGTGAGTCAGGTTAAATATGCTTTTTGTTCATTCTGAATTGCATCTATCATAATTCGTGACTTCCTACCATTTCATGCTGAATGCATACTTGGTATAAATATGTAAGCATTTGCCTATAATAGTTTCCTAGAACACTATGCTATTGATTGTACAATTGTATGGTGTTTAATGCCATTTTCAACATTATTTCAGTTATATCGCTGCAGCAGGTACACCTATCCATGCTTTTCTGGAGTTTCTTTTACCAGTATTCTGCACAATATTTTTTCTCAGCCACTGGCTGCTTTCCCATAACCACCACCGAAACAGTGATTAGCTGTGAGAGAAGAATGAATCTTGTCACAATGACTATCATCAATCCTAGGAAAGAAATCAGCCGAGCCAAACATTATGCGAAAAAACAAAATCTTGACATAGATCTACTTTTGAAATTTTGTGAACACTTTCTTATCCTTAACCCTTTACCACACAATACAAAGTTTTAACAACCCCGAAAAAGAAGGCTTTTGAAAACACCCATATTCATGCTTATCTAGAGTTTCTTTTACAAGCACTACATACAATATCCTTCAAAAGCCACTCGCTGCTTTCATAGATTAAAACAATGTTGAAACAGTGCCCATTGCTAAGGCAGGAAGGTATCACTTTGCAATGTGTCATCAATTCTTTGCAGGAATTAGCCTGAGCTGAGAAACAATGCAGCCATCCTCAAGTTTTCAGCCCTATATGTTACAAAATGGCGCAGTTATAAGGCTATACAAGGATGAGGAAAAAACAATGAATTCTGTCCATAATAAAAGAGTTTTGTTGAAATCTTGACAAAAAAGGTGAAAACCTCCTATGTCATAAAAGGGGTCGGGAACTCAGGTTAAAGTCTTACAGGAACCACTGAGTTTTGTCATGCGAGTGTCCTTGGGCAAGACACTTTCGAACCCTAACCAAGTACTGGTGAGACTAAGGACATACATGAATATGTAAGCTGTGGCTGTGATATGACTGAAATAATGTTGAAAGCGGCATGAAGCAGCATTCAATCAATAAATCAATCTTGCATCATAAACAGTGCAGCTGCCCAGATCTCTTCACAGAACAAACAAATTTAAGACCAAAACAAATTGAAAGCATTTGCAGACGACAAATTAATTCATTTTGAAATGTTGAGGCTTTGTCTTTGATAGGCTAGAAAACATTGTGGGAAAAGGAGAAAATGCTGGTTACCAGCATTTTCTCCTTTTCCCATAATGTTTTCAAAAGGGCTTTTTGTTTGGGGTCGTTAAAACCCAGGATTGTTTGGTAAAGAATCAAGGTGGCCCAAATGACGAAATTTACCTTTAATGGGGTATAAAACAATATGGACAAAAGACAAGATGCTGGTAACAAGCATTCTTTCCTTGTCCCACCATGTTTTCTATAGCTTTCTTCCTCGGGATTGTTAAAAGTTGGGATTTCGTTGTGAAGGATCAAACTGTTGCAGACCATGTACAAATAGTGAAACGTAGACATAATTTGATATTTAGCAATCAATCATCCGTAACCACACTTCCATTTGTCGAATTTTCTGTCTCTGTGATAGCCCAATATCAACTGGAAAACATGAGAAATTCACAGACGGCAATAAATCTTGAAGTTTTCTCATAACCCTTCAAGAGCCAGTCTCAAGTTTAGCCAACTCTAAGATCAATATCAGTTTTGTTTGTTTGTTTAAATGGCGCTTAATGCCATTTTCAACATTATTTCAGTTGTATTGTGGTGCAAGTGCACTAATTATGCATGCTTTTCTAGAGTTTCCTTCACCAGTACCCCGGTAGCTCAGGTGGTATCGTACATGACTTGAGAACGGAGGGTAGCTGGTTAGATCGCAGACTTTGCCAATTTCTTTCCGAGGATTGATGATAGTCATTGTGACAGGATTCATTCCTCTCACCACTAACCATTGTTTCGATAATGGTTATGTGGGAAAGCAGCAAGTGGCTTAGAAAGAATATTGTGCGAAGTACTGGTAAAAGAAACTCCAGGAAAGCATGGATAGGTGCACTGGCCGCCGTGATATAACTGAAATAATGTTGAAAATGGTGTTAAATGCCATATAATCAATCAATACAATCAACCTTCACCAGTGCTTTGCACAATATTATTCCAAGGGAATGGCTGCTTTCCCATACAACTATTGTCATGACAATGATCAACAGTTACAGAGGAATGAATCCCATCGCAATGACTATCGTCTATCCTCAGGGAACAACAGTTGGCCGAGCTAGGATTAAGCAAGCGACCCCCTGGTCCCAATCACCTTGTGTTACCGACTGAGATATCTGGCTGAGCCCTAGTCAACATCTGACTGCCTGGTTTAAAACTCAATCTTAGGGCCGGTGTCCCAAAAGCCATTATTCTGCAACACTATGGATATTCAATTTTTAACCCATTACCAAACAATCCCGAGTTTTAACAACCCTAAGAAAAATACTTTTTAACTCTTTACCAAACAACAGAATTCTAGACTTGTTCAATTTGAAAGCAATTGCAGACGACAATATAAACATGACTCAAAAATTGAAACTTGACTTTAGAAGAGTAGAAAACATTGTGGGAAAAGGAGAAAATGCTGGTTACCAGCATTTTCTCCTTTTCCCACAATGTTTTCAGAAGGCTTCTTCCTCCGGGCCATAAAAACCAGGGATTGTTTGGTAAAGGATTAAGAACATGCTAGTAACCAACTTTTTCTCATTTTCCCACTATGTTTTCAACCCTACTAGAGACAAATCCCACCATAAATTGACATATTTGTCATCTGCAAATGCTTTCAATTTGGAGCAGTCTAAAATTTTGTTGTGTGGTAAAGTGCAGTGTTTCATTTACCTGTGCGTCCTGCGTCAGGGACGCAAAGAAATTGCCGAGGACGCAAAACTTTGAGATATGTGTATTTTCGAGACGCACTGATTTTGATATCAATGCCTTTTGCAAAATTTCGTTTGATCCCGATCAATTAAAGTGTTTACATTTTCTATCGAAACACCGGTAATTTTTCTACTTTAGACTGGTACCTTCATTTTCCGGTCTATTTTTAGCCTAAGTAATCTAGTCTATGGAATGGTTTCCGTTTTTCTTTTTATTCGGGTACACGGAATATCGACATCCAGCACGTACGTTATAGATCCTCTCCAAGGCATATTCTTACTTAATTGCAGAAAATTGTAGTCAATATGAATGAACAACTATCATTTCATGTCCTCATCGGCAAATAATTACTTTTTGAATCTTTTTTATACCCGGGCGATTTAGATATCCTCAGACGATTTCCATTTCGTCGAAAAAATTCCAGTGCGTAGATCTATATCTAAACGATGTAATGCGTAAGCAATGCCACCAAAAAAGAAGGCAAAATCCGATCACAAACAACAAACTTTAACTAGTTTGTTTACGAAATCACAAGAGTCTGACCTGCCGATTCATAGTGACTTACATACCGATAAAAATGTCGAGAATAATGAGAAATCATCGGCAGTTCAATCGGCGTGGATTCGGCCCCGGCCAGTTCGAAACCGAGAGAATTCAAGTCACACTGGCTTAAACTTTTTAGTTGGCTAACTTACGAAAGTGAAGAGAATTCATGACAGACAATTCATAAATCAGACCATACAGATTTTTTAACAATTTGAACAATATTTTTTTTAAAATGGGGTTTAACTCATTACCACACGATCCCTAATTTTGACGCCTCTGAGAAAGAAGCCTTTAGAAAACATTGTGGGAAAAGGAGAAAATGCTGGTAACCAGCATTTTCTCTTTTTCCGACAATGTTTTCTACCCTTCTAAAAACGAATTCTAAATCTTCAATAACTTCAATAACTTTTATTTTGTCATCTGTTAATGCTTTCGATTTGGACAAACCTAAAATTTTGCCGTTTGGTAATGAGTTAAAAGGTGGGACTCGTAAAGTTGGTTTCAGACTCATAGTTTTTCATCCCAGCGAGTCCCAGGACTCACTTATAGCAAATTGTAAAAAAATCACTGAAAGTGTTAAACCTTTCACCAAGCAATCCAATGTTTTTCTGATCCCAAGGAAGCAGGCTGCTGAAAACATTGTAGGAAAAGTAGAAAATGCTGGTTACCAGCATTTTCTACCGTTCCCACAATGTTTTCAAAAGCCTTCTCCATCAGAATCATTAAAACTTGACCTTGTACAGTAAAGGGTCAATGAAACTAAATTTGGAGCTCATAATGTACTCTCAGAGGACACATAACACTTCACAAAACAACAAAAATTTAGACTTGTCCAAATTGAAAGCATTTGCAGATGACAAACTAAATGCTTCACACACTAAATAATTTTTCTTTGAATAAATAGATAACATTGAGGGAAAAGGAGAAAATGTTGGTTACCAGCATTTCCTCCTTTTCCAACAACGTTTTCAACAGCCTTCTCCATCAGGATCATTGAAACTCGGAATTGTATGGTAAAGAGCCAATGAAACTAAAAACTCATCAATTCAGAGCTCATAATGTACTCTCAGAGGACACATAATTAGATGACCCTCAGTGACCATCAGGGGTCAAAATTATCAGTTGCAGTATCAGTTGTTTTATGGTTCAAACATGAATCACATGTTGAATGACATCATGATGGAGAACAGTTAGACTGATTGTAGTTTAAAATAAATTCTAAGCCAGCCCACATAGCTCAATAGGTAGAACGTAGGACTCGTGAACAGAATGTTTCAGGTCACTAGAGGGTGTGGGTTCGATCCCCACGGCTAGCCATCTAAAATTACTAGTAGTCTTTTGGATGAGACTTAAACCGAGGTCCCACGTGATGGTGCTATACACCAAGCACATAAAAGCACCAGGCGTAACTTAGGATGGGTTTTGTCCTGTATCTGCACTATCCCCCGTAACAATACTAACAGCCTTCAGGGGCTGTTGCCCATATGGGCAACGGGTGGCGACAATAAATAAATGCAAATTCAATCAATCAATTAGATTGATTGACTATATCCTGGGGTACATGCAAAACTATTCCATCTGCATTTTGGAAAATTTTACAGGTGATGGAAAAAGCCTTCTCATTTCTGTGAAAGGCCTTGTTGGATGATCTTGTTTAGATGAATGATAATTATGTTGTGTTGAATCCATTCACACAATTCAACATATCTAAACAGAGATGATATGATACTTTTTGAAGAAGTGAGAAAGTTTTTTCCCTTAACCCTTTACCACACGACAAAATTTTAGACCTGTCCAAATTCAAAGCATTTGTAGATGATAGTTTTAAAGTGGCTCATATGAAATGATTTTTCTTTGAAAGGGTAGAAAACATTGTGGGAAAAGGAGAAAATGCTGGTTACCAGCATTTTCTCCTTTTCCCACAATGTTTTCAAAAGCCTTCTCTTTCAGGGGCGTTAAAAGTCGTCATTGTGTGCTAAAGGGTTAACTCTGTAAAATTTTCCAGAAGTAATATGGACTAGTATTGCATTCACCCCTTGATATGGTGTTTAATGCCCTTTTCAATACTATTTCAGTTATATTGCGATGGCCTGTGCACCTATACATGCTTTTCTGGAGTTTCTTTTAGCAGTACTCCGCACAATATTCCTTAACCACTGGATGCTTTTACACATAACCAAACAAAACAATGAAACAGTGGTCAGTGTTGAGAGAGGAATGAATCCTTTCGCAATGCTATCAACAATCCTCGAAAAGAAATTGGCCGAGCCCCAGATCGAACCAGCGACCCCTGTTCTCAATTCCTGTACACTACCAACTGACCTGCCAGGACTCAGCGGTACAGAACATTGTGAAGAAAGGAGAAAATGGTGGTTTCCAGCATTTTCTGCTATTCCAACAATGTTTTCAAAAGCTTTTTTCCTCAAGGTCATTAAAACTTGGGATCGTGTGGTAAAGGGTTCATAGAAAGGGTTGGAATTCAGGAGCATCTAAAATTCAAAACACTTGCAAACAACAAAAAATTTAACTAGCTTTAACTTCTGTAAAATTATACATCATTGTGGTAAATGGGAAAGGAGTGAAAGCTGGTAACTATTATTTTCTCCTTTACCTACAATGTTTTTAAAAGCTCTTTCGCTAACAGTCAGTAACACAGGATTGTCTTAAAAAGGGTTAACCCTTTACTAATTAAACTATGCTTTGTTTTAACAACCCTAAGGAAGAAGCCTTTTGTAAACATTATGCGAAAAGGAGAAAATGCTGATTATCAGCTTTTTCTCGTTTTTTCACAAGGCCTTTCTGCCTTTCCAAAGGCAAATCAAACAGGACAAAATTTTGCACATGTCCAAAATGAAAGCATAATGCATATGACAAATTAAAGGTAGTTCAAATGATGATTTCTGTCTTTAATAGGGAAAAGGAGAAAATGGCATTATACTTTTTGTGTATAAAATGCTTAATTGAAAGATGTGCAAGTGTAAAATTTCCCAAATTGGTAGAGAGTTACTAAGTTTTAGTAGGTAATGATTGGTTGATTGTATGGTGTTTAACGCTGTTTTCAGCATTATTTCAGTTATGTCGTGGGGGCCAGTGCACCTATCCATGCTTTCCTGGAGTCTCTTTTACCAGTACTCCACACAATTTTCTTTCCAAGCCACTGGCTGCTTTCCCACATAACCATCGTCGAAACAATGGTCAGTGGTGGGAGAGGAATGAATCCTGTCGCACTGACTATCATCAATCCTCGGAAAGAAATTGGCTGAGCCAGGGATTGAACCCACGACCCCCTGTTCTCAAGTCCTGTACGCTACCGACTGAGCTACCGGGGCTCAGCTCAATAGGTAATAAAGATCAAAATCAGATTACACAGAAAGTGAAGTGGATCCAAAGCTGGGAAACTTTGCCAAACCAACCTCAAAATTCCATTATTTTAGTGTAATTTTTTCTCCTGGGTAAAAAGGCCAATTTAACTCTAAATACGAAACAACAAAATTTTGGACTTGTTCCAAACCCCGAAGCATTTGCAAGCAACAAATTTTATAAGCAAATTTTACGTGGTTCGAATTGTGGGATTTCTCTTTGAAAGGGTTGAAAACATTGTGGGAAAAGGAGAAAATGCTTGTGACAAGCATTTTCTCCTTTTCCCACCATGTTTTCAAAAGCTTCCACTCCATTGTTGTTGAAACATGTGATTGTGTGGTAAAGGGTTAAATTTAATCAGCAAGCAAGGGGCTAGATAGTTTAAACCTTTACCACACAACCCCATGTTTTAACAACCCTCAGAAAAAGGGCTATTGAAAACATTGTGGGGAAAGGAGAAAATGCTGGTAGCCAGCATTTCCTACTTTTCCCACAATGTTTTCTACCCTGTCTAAGAACTGTGTTTCATTTGTATCACTTTTGATTTTGTTGTCTGCAGATGCTTTGAATTTCGAAAGTCTAGAATTTGCCATTTGGTAAAGGGTAAACTGACATGGAATGTTTTCAAAATTGGAAAAATTTCAATAAAAACCAGAAATTTGCTACAGACAAAGAGCCCCCATCTGGTGTGCATCTGGAAAAATGCTGCATTTTGCATGTCTTCATGCAGTTAATAGTGATAATGTATCACTTTTACTCTTTACCAAACGGCAAAATTTTAGACTTGGCCAAATTGAAAGCTTTTGCAAACGACAAATTAAATGGTTTTCAGAAACTTAAATTTCTCTTTGGAAGTGTAGAAAACATTGTGAGAAAAGGAGCAAACTGCTGGTTGCCAGCATTTTCTCCTACCACAGTGTTTTCAAAAGCCTTCTTTGTCAATGTCATTAAAACTCTAGATTCTATGGTAAAGGGTTGACACTACTTTACCATCAATCCTGAATTTTAACAACCCTGAGGAAGAAGACTTTTTTAAAAACATTGTGAAAAAACGAAAAAATGCTGGTAACCAGCATTTTCTCCTTTTTCCACAATGCTTTCTATATTTTCAAAGATAACTTAAAATAATTTTGGCAATTTCTAAATTGTCGTCTACAAATTCTTTCAGTTTGGACCAGTCTAAATTTTGGCATGTCTTCATGCAGTTGAAAGTGATAATGTATCACTTGTACCCTTAACCACAAAATCCCAAGTTTTAATGAAGTAAAGGACCCTGACTTTTAAAACTTTGTGGAAAAAGGAAAAAATCCTGGTAAACAGCATTTCTCCACTTCCCGTTTTTTTTTATCATTTTTATGATCAATTTTATGATAATTTAAACATTTTGGACACATTTATCGTATGCAAATCTTTTGGCTATGGACAAGTCTAAATAGATCTATTTGTCGTATGGTAATTACTTAACTTTTTACCACATGACAATATTCTAGACCTGTACAAATTGAAGGCATTTGCAGACGACAGAATAAACGTGACTGAAAAGTTGATATTTGTTTTGTAAAGGGCAAAAACATTGTAGGAAGAGGGGAAAATGCTGGTTAACAGCATTTTCTTCTTTTCCCACAAAGTTTTCAAAAGGCTTTTTTCTGTGGGTCGTTAAAAGTCGGTATTGTGTGGTAATGGGTTAACTCTTTAACAAGCGACAAAATTTTGTATTCTACCAAACTGAAAGCATTTGAAGACGACAAATTGAATGTAGCTCAAATGATGATATCTGGCCTGTATAGGACAGAAAACATTGCGGAAAAATACAAGAACTTTGCAGTTAGGAAAAGACTTAACCCTTTACCACACAATGACGACTTTTGACGCCCCTGAAAGAGAAGGCTTTTGAAAACATTGTGGGAAAAGGAGAAAATGCTGGTAACCAGCATTTTCTCCTTTTCCCACAATGTTTTCTACCCTATCAGAGAAAAATCATTTCATATGAGCCACGTTCAAACTGTCATCTACAAATGCTTTCAATTTGGACAGGTCTAAAATTTTGTCGTGTGGTAAAGGGTTAAGAATGGTTGGTGAATACGGAGCCTACTCATCAAAATCTTCCTGGCATTGCTTTCAATGACATTAGGGCCATGATGGACCTGTATCGCTCCACTGACTAATAGGTACAAACCATACACACATGCCAAACATTACAATTCTAGGCCAAATGGTTTCAAACAAGACATAAATATAAAGTTTCTCTACAAAAGCCCATGTAAAAGTTGTGACCCCCTGAGCAAAGCTTGGTAGTTGTCCGTTAGATAAATAAATATACATGCAAATGTGCTGAACCTAAGTCTTATGGCTTGAACAAAAAGATTTTAAAAATTTTCGCTATGTAGGCCCATGTGAAACTTGTGACTGCTAGGGCAGGGCCAATTTTGACCCTAGGGCTATAATTGAGTCAATCTTGGTAGAGGTCCTTTAGATATATATACATGAAAAATTTGGTGGCCCTAGGTTAGGAACAAGAAAATCTTAAAAGTTTTCACCATGTGAGCCCATGCAAAAGTTTGGTAGAGGTTCAATGGATGATAATTTAGTAGCTATAGGCCTTATGGTTTTGGACAAGATGATTTTTAAAGATTTTCAATAATGTTTCTAGTTTTGTTGCCATGACAACCAGAGCTTTTAAAGGAATCAAATTCTTTCCACAAATTCTGAAGAGGACCATGGCAAGATCATTTTTCTGATGTCTGATCAAAATTGGATGGGTTTCAGAGAAAATGTTTGGAAAAAAAGGTAACACATTCATGGATGGATGCATGGACAGACAACAGACACAGGGCCATGAAATAAGCTCGCTGGCTTTTGGCCAGTGGAGCTAAAAATCCTGCTAGGAAAAGCAAGAATAAGCTAAACAGAGTCTGACCAAACTATGTGCATCTACTCTTCTGCACTTTCTGAGTTGGCCATTGCTTTGGCAATGATAATTTGGGAAAGCAGCCAGAGGCTTGGAAAGAATATTGTGCGGAGTACTGGTGAAAGAAATTCCAGGACACCATGGATAGGAGCACTGGCTGTTGCCATATAACTGAAATAATGTTGAAAATGGCGTTAAACACCATACAATCAATCTGCACTTTCCGACAATGACAAAAAGCAGACAACCAAAAGTAAAATTTATTGCGTTTCTTTCGTAGATTCTGTCACCATTAGGCTAATGAATGCCATAAGTACATTAGCTTTTGACCTCTTACCACATAGATCTATATGTTACTTTTTACTACAGACTCGTAGAGCAAGGAATCTGACAGAAAAGAAAGCAGATACTCTGAAAGAAAAAATTTTTAGACTTGTCCAAATTAAAACCATTTGCTGACAACAAAAGAAATGTGACTCTAAATGTGAAATTTGTTCTCGAAAGGGTAAAAGATAGTGTGAAAAGCAGAAAATGCCAGATACCAGCATTTTCTCCTTTTCTAATAATGTTTTCAAAAGCCGCCTTCTTCAGGGTTGTTGAAACTTGTGATTGTGTTGTATGTAACTCAATGAAAAAAATTTAGACTTGCCCAAATTCAAAGCATTTGCAGACGACAAAATACAACTACCAATAATGTGAGTCAAGAATTGAAATTTGCTTTTGGGAGGGTAGAAAATATTATCAGGAAACGAGAAAATGCTGGTTACAAGCATTTTCTCATTTTCATACAATATTGTCTACCCTTTTAGAGAACTACAGCTTTTTTTTTTAACCAGCGTCAAATTCGTCATTTGGAGTTACCGACATTTTCAAATTTTTTTCTTTTTTAGAGTCACACAGACTGGTTATTGTTTAGTAAAGGATTAAACCTTTCAGTTTTCATTGCTCCAGCTAGGTGATGTTAAATTTCACCAAAAATCATTTTGACAAATAGGGAAATGGTTCAGAATGATGAAAAACAGAATACTGTAACTTTAAAAACAACTAGCCAAGCAACAACATGACAACTTTTCAGAGTAAAAAGATTGAAACATTGTAATTTCAATATTGCTTTTCCCGGCCAAGCACAATATTATCGCTATGTTAGACTGTCTAAGATCAGGGTTCATATCTTTTAACTCTTTACCAAACGACAACATTTTAGACTTGTCCAAATTGAATGCATTTGCAGACGACAAAATAAACATGACTCAAAAATTGGAACTTGACTTTAGAAGAGTTGAAAACATTGTGGGAAAAGGAGAAAATGCTGGTTACCAGCATTTTCTCATTTTCCCACAATGTTTTCCTCTGGGTCGTAAAAACCAGGGTTTGTTTGGTAAAGGGTTAACAGTTTTGAAAAATAGTCCTAGTCTTATGCTGAAAATTTTTAAAAATTTGAAAGTAACACAACCATTTGGTTTATCCAATCAGAAGTTGTGTTACTTTCAAATCTAGAAAATTTTTGAGAATTAGACAAGAAACATTCTCAAGAATGGTTGCTGAATATAGAACCAGAATGCACATTTTTTCAATCTGATCTTCATATACACTAATGTCTGATTTTGATCTACACTAACCACGTATGTAGCTGTAGTCATGATTTATTTAGCATATTAAAGGTTTAATGGGGATGGGGAGGAGAGGGAAAGAAAGACTTCATTTAGAATTTTGTGGAGAAAATCTCAAAACGTTACACTGTATCAACAGTTATTGCAAAAACATGCACAAAAAATTTCGCTGCCAATGTGTATTTCTAGCAAATCAGGGCAGGTAATAATCTATCAGCCATGTTCTAGGGGCCTGATACCTGTGTTTAATATTTTACTCTTAACTCTTCACCACACAGTCCCGACTTTTACCGACCCTGAGAAAGAAGCCTTTTGAAAACATTGTAGGAAAAGGAGAAAATGCTCGTAACCAGCATTTTCTCCTTTTCCCACAATGTTTCCTACCCTTCTCAAAACAATTTTCAATTTTTGAGTCATATTTATTTTGTCGTCTGCAAATGCTTTCAATTTGGACCAGTCTAAAATTTTGTCATTTGGTAAAGAGTTAACCAAAAAATTGTGAGTTTTACCAAATTATAAGAATTTGGACTTGTCCAAACTCACAGCATTTGCAGGAGAAATTTGAAATGCAGCTGAAATACAGTAATGTACCATAATTTTTTTTGGTTAAGGTAGAAAACACTGTGAGAAAAGATGGAAATGCTGATTACCACCATTTTTCTTGATTTCGTACCATGTGATGAAAAGCCTTCTTTGTTGACATTGTTAAATGGAGATTCTGTTGTAAAGAGTTATGGACTGATGGATTTTGAGAACATTATGGGAAAAGAGGAAAATGCTGGTATCAACGTTTTTCCTCCTTTACCTACAACATTTATTTTTGAAAGCAGTGTCCATCATTTTAGCAGCATTTGTCATCTGCAAATGCTTTTAAGAGGGAAAAGTCTATGCCTAATGCTTGGAATTAGAATTGAGTTGTTGAGAATAAAGTTCTTGTTTAACCCTTTACCAAACAATCCCTGGTTTTAACGACCCTGAGGAAGAAGCCTTCTGAAACCATTGTGGGAAAAGGAGACAATTTTCCTTTTCCCACAATGTTTTCTACTCTTCCAAAGTCAAATTTCAATTTTTGAGTTTTGTCGTCTGCAAATGCCTTCAATTTGGACAAGTCTAAAATTTTGTCGTTTGGTAAAGAGTTAATAAAGTTGCTGAACTGAGCCAGACAATTACAGTGAGAGTCCTAAGCTCTGGTGCTGAACTCTTTACCAGGCAGACAAAAAAATATGGACTCATTCATACTGAAAGCATTTGTTGACAACTAATCAAATGTGGCCAAAATGATAAAATTTATCTTTCATATAGTGGAGAACATTGTTGGACAAGGAGAAAATGCTAGTTAACATCATTTTCTCCTTTCCCAACAATCTTTTCAAAAGCTTTCTTAAAATTGCAGAGTCATTTCAACATGGCAAAAATATAATTATTAACCCTTTACCTCATTATCCTCAGTTCTAATGACCCTGGAGAACAAAGCCTTTGAAAACATTGTGAGAAAAGAAGAAAATGCTAATCCAGCATTTTCTTCTTTTTCCCACAATGTTTTCTACCTTTTCAAAACCAATTCCATTCATTTGAGCCACATTCTACTTTGTTGTTTGTAAGTGCTTTCAATTGGGTCAAGTCTAGAATTTTGTCATTATGTAAAGAGTTAAAGGGTTCATGCAGACAAATAGCTGAAGCTTCCAACCTTCAAAACATCCACTTATATAGCCTCAGCTAATATAGCTTCACAATCCCCCTACAATTTGCCTTCAGCCTTAGTCTCAGTTAATATACCTTCACAAGCCCACAACAGTTTGCCTACAGTCTATCTCATTTGCATAAATAAAAGGGAGGTAATAATAATCTCTATATAAAACATTTTACTATAGACTTACCACTATCACGCCATTGTCTGAGGTATATAAGGATGCACCAAACCACTGGTTTGATTTGTCTTCTACGTCTCTATAGTGGGTGCCATCATGGCGAATTCCGTTTCCTGTCGAAAAGCAAAAAAATTTATATACGGCTTGTAATTGATTGATTGTACAGTGTTTCACCCTATGCCATAAAATCCTGACTTTTAACAATCCTGAGAAAGAAACCTTTCGAAAATATGTTTTCTACCCCTCCAAAAACAAGTTTCAGTCTTTCAGCGACATTTATTTTGTCATCTGCACATGCTATCAATTTGGACTGGTCTAAAATTCAGTCGTTTGGTAAATGCTGTTTTCAACATTATGTCAGTTGTACCACGGCAGCAAGTGTACCTATCCATGATTTTCAGGAATTTCCATTCACAAGTACTTCACACAATATGCTTTCAATGCCACTGGCTGCTTTCCCAAAAAAACATCCTCTAAACAACGATCAGTTGAGAGAAAGGAATGAATCCTTTTGCAATCCATACCATTAATCCTCGGAAAGACATTGGCCAACCGGGCTTACCTTGTGTTTTCAGGGGGCCACAGCTTTGAGTGTGAATTTTGTTTGTTTGTTTACATTTTTTTTTATTGCTTGATAAATTCTAACATGAGAGTAAACTCTTGTTCTTCGATAAAGTTTTAGAATGATCGTCTTTGACCATTTACAAAACAATCCCATGTTTTCATAACCCTGAGAAAGAAGCCTTTGAAAATATTGTGAAGAAAGAAGAAATTGCTGGTAAACAGCATTTCTTCCTGTCCCCATAATTTTTCACTTCCCATATAAACATGGATACCATTGTTTGAACCACATTTAATTGTTGTCTGAAAATGCTCTAATTTTGGATAAGTCTAAAATTCTGTAGTCTGGTAAAGTATTAACCCTTCATCACACAATTTCTAGTTTTAATGACCATGAGGAAGAAGGCTTTTGACAACACTGTGAATAGCCAGCATTTTCTATTTTTTCCCAAAGCAATTTCTTTCCTTTCAAAGGCAAATCCCATCATTTGAGCCTAACTTAGTTTGTCATCTGCCAATGCTTTCAATTTGGAACAGTCTAAAATATTGCCTTTTTGTACAGCTCTTACCCAAATAAGAAAATTTCAGACTGGTCCAAATTGAAAACAATTGCAGCCGACAAAATAAAAGTGACTCAAAAATTGAAATTTCATCTTGGGAAGGTTAGAAAACATTGTGGGAAAAGGAGAAAATGCTGGTTACACGCATTTTCTCCTTTTCCCACAATGTTTTCAAAACGCTTCTTTCTCAGGGTCGTTAAAAGTTGGGATTGTGTGGTACAGCGATAGATTAATCTGGTACAAAAATTTTTCCAGTGTTTATGAGCATAGCATTTCAACTGGTCAGCAATCACCAAGCTGAGCCCCAGTAGCTCAGTCTTTAGCGTACCGAACTCAAGAACTCGGGATCACTGGTTTGATCCCCGGTGCGGCCAATTTCTTCCCAAGGATTGATGATAGTCATTGTGACAGGATTCATTTCTCTCTCACCAATGACCATTGTTTTGACGATGGTTTTGTGGGAAAACAGCCAGTGGCTTTGAAAGAGTATTGTGCAGAGTACTGATAAAAGAAACTCCAGGAAAGCATGGACAGGTGCACTGGCTGCCGCCATATAACTGAAAACGGCGTTAAGCACCATACAATTATTCAACCGCCATGGCCAAGTGTCAGAAATTACAGGATTTATTTTGCCCCTGTTCTAAATTACTCCCCGATAAATGAGTATGGGAACCCACTGCCAATAATTTACTGCAATAATGACATTCTATTGATGAATGTTATATATACTGAACCAAAAAAGAAACTTCCCCTGTGTTTAAGTGCAGATATACACAAATATGAAAATCAGGATTAAACTAGATTTATATGCATTGAAAGAGTATTTTATTGCAACTTTGTGTGAAAAAAATTATTGCTGAGGGTTTATCCAAAAGTAGTGAAATGGTAGTTAAAATGCGGAAGGGGTCGCTCACCAAAATCACAAATTGATACAGGGTATGACCACCTTCAGCATGAAGGACTGCCTGGCATCGTTGGCGCATAGAACGGATAAGTGTATTGATTTCGGCTTGTGGAATGTTGTTCCATTCCTGAATTAAGGCTTGTCTTAGCTGAATGACGTTTGACGGTGGAATAAGGCGACGTCTAACACGCTGGTCCAAATTATCCCAAAGGTGTTCAATGGGATTCAGATCAGGGCTTTTGGCAGGCCAGTCATTAATAAATGCAATGTTATTCGCCCTGAGGAAATTCACATTGTCCCTAGCTGTATGGCTTGTGGCATTATCATGCTGAAAAAGAGTGATATTGGAATTATTTTGAAACAGTGGGATAACATGCCTCGGTAGCGTTGGGCATTCAAATTCCCTTCGATAACGACGAGATTAGTGCGAAAGCCATGTGTAATGCCCGCCCAGACCAAAACAGAACCCCCACCCCCAAACAATCTCGTTCAAGTACGCAACAGTCGGCATAACGTTAATTTCTCCTACGGTATACTCAAACCCTGCCATCACCTCGATGAATGGAAAACCTGGACTCGTCAGAGAAAAGAATGCTATTCCATTGTTGTCTAAGCCAGCGTTGGTGTGTACGTGCCCAATTAACACGATTTACACGGTGACGTCGCGTCAAAACACAACCAATGTATGGACGACGTGCACGTAGCCCACCCTCGCGCAAGCGATTGCGCACAGTTTGGGCAGATATACGGTTGTTATGTGTACCAGGGGTGTTAGCAGCAGTGGCTTTGGCAGTTTGGAAGCGATTGTGCAGGTGGGTGTTCCGAATATAGCGGTCTTGGCCGCGCGTCGTGACGCAAGGACGTCCACTACGTGGTCGATCTTCCGTACACCCTGTTGCTTGAAAACGTTGCCTAAGGTGTTGAATAGCACGAGTAGAACATCCAATATTCATAGCAACAGCATTCATCGTCATACCAGCATTAAGCATGCCAATGGCACGTTCGTGTAAATTTTGCGGAATTCTAGGCATATCAAAAATAAAGAAAACTAAAAAGAATTTAATTTTTTTCAACGTCTTTTTCTCATTGACATGAAAGTCTATAAAATTAGACTGAAAGGTTTCAAAAAATATACACGAATTATACTGGTCCGTGCATGCACGTGAAAATCGCTTTCAGCGGGTTTCTTCTGCAAAATGCTTTCAATCGAGTTAAAATTTGTTTTATCGGACACATAATCGTTCGCCCGAATATATGTAGGTCATCTGACATTTTGATCTTTTTTTAATAACATTGCATTTGCACATAAACATAGGGGAAGTTTCTTTTTTGCTTCAGTATATATGCCAAGCAGTGATGTATATACCTCTTTACTGAACAAGAGGCTTTACTGTGGGAAAAAGAGCAAATGCTGGAGTAACCAGCATTTTCTTTTTTTTTTCCACAATGTTTTCTACTCTACCAAAAACAGATATCACCATTTGATTTACATTTATTTCATTGTCTGTCAGGGTTTTCCCTTGTTGCTTTGAATTTTGACCCCCACATTTCCTAAATGACGCCCAAAATTTATATGTTTATCTTCTTTTATTCATTTGAAGGCAGTAAAAGGACCCCACATCAGAAAGTATATGGAAAAACCTGGTCTTTAACTCTTTACCAGACAACAAAAATTTAGCTTTGTCCAAATTGAAAGGATTTGCAGACAACAATTTCAATGTGTCTTAAATGGTGCAATTTTTCTTTGATAGATTAGAAAACATGGTGGGAAAAGGAGAAAATGCTGGTTACCAGCATTTTCTCCTTTTCCCACCATGATTATATCAGGCTTCCTTCTCAGGGTCGTTAAAAGTCGGGATTATGTGGTAAAGGGTTAATTGCTTTAAATTTGGTCAAGTCTGAAATTTTGTCATTCGGTAAAGAGTTAAAGACTTGTACAAATTGAAAGAAATTGTGGATGTTACATTAAATGAGACTCAAAAGTTCAGTTCAGAAAGGGAGGCAAACATTTGAGGAAAAGAAGAAAATAAACAGCATTTCCCAAATGTTCGAAAAAGCTGTTTTCATCAGGGTCAATAAAACACCAGGATTGTTTGGTAAAGGGTTAATGTAGAAAATACACAGATAATCACTGATTAGATTTATCAATGATTGAAATGTGACTGTCTTTGAAAGGGTCAGAAACATTGAGGAAAATGGAGAAAATGCTGGTTACTACAATATGTCCTTTCTTTTGAAAGTCCAACCCTCCTTTTGAGCCAAGTTCACAGTAATTTGTCAAATTTTCATCTACAAATACTTTCAGTTGGGACAAGTCTACAAAATTAATTGAGCAAAATTTCACCTTTAGTATCGAATGGTATTTCCTGACATACACTTCCTGAATCTATCGGACATCTATATACAGCACCGCCGCGGGTCACACCTGGCTGTCGAGTTTGAGCTGTGGGTGCGCCAACCAATAACCTGAAATAATACAAGACCAAATTATCTATGGGTACCTTTCCCGTCACCAAAAGAACCAGAGTTTTAAACACCTTAGAGTATAAAGTCCTTTGAAAATATTGTTGGAAAAGAAAAAAAATTCGTAACCAGTGTTTTCTCCTCTCCTTTTTTCCTTTTTTTTTTACCTTACCTCATACAAATCTCATCACTTGGGCAACATTTGTGGTCTGGAAATGACTGAACCCATTACCAAACAATCCCGACTTTAGATAACCCTGAGGAAATACCCTTTTACTGGTAACCAGCATTTTTCCCTTTCCCAACCATGTTTTATGCCCTTCCCGAAACACTTTTTAGTTTAGTGTCACATCTATTTTGTCGTCTGCAAAAGTTTTTAAATTGGACCAGTCTAAAATTTTGTCATTTGGTAACCAGTTAATCATTTGAGCAACATTAAATTTTGTAGTCTGGCAGTGCCTTCAATATAGATGATTCTACAAGTTTGATGAGTGGTAAAGAGTTCAACTGTGCAACAACAAAACGATTTTTATACTAGATAAATTTGGACATTTCTACATCAATAGATTTACATAATACCGGTACAAGTTCTAGATATCTGACATAAGATCTAACGTTTGGAAAAGAAATATTAAACACAAAATCTATCAGTATTATGGCTCAAGTCTATGCTATTTATAAGATTTTTCGCAGACAAAAAAGAAAGAAAAGAAAAGTACTATAATCGAGATGTTGGCCTATATATGGCCATACAGGACTGCAGAATTAACGTCTTCCGCATATTGCCTTGTAAGCCCGCAAATTTAACTTTTCTGAAAACTTGGCCCCGCTTTCACTCTCGCGCAAATACAAGCCGGGAAGCACGAATACTCTCTACAAAAGAGAATGTCGAAAAATTACGAGTAAGAAATCTGCAGCAATATTTGCTTATATAACAAACGATTTGTCGCTTGCTTGTCAATAATTCTATAGGAATATTACAGAACCATAAAACCATTTCATTCGCCCTACCTGTAGATAAAAACAATAAGATGGCTCAAGCGATAAACTCTGCCAGTTTGCCCAAGTTCGAAACAGTCTCAAGACAAAAACAACGGAGCGAAAAAGGCGCCGAAAATGACATAATAGTATCAATCCCATGATTAAAATAATCAAAGTACCGTGAGCGCCCAGTACTCAAAGTTGAACGTTGAAAAAGTTCCGCGTTGATCCGATTGCTGCCAAAGCCGAGTTTTAGATGCATTATGCGAATGATGTAAATCAAGGTCAGACTGCAATATAAAGTCAGACTTTCATCTGTCCTCTCCTAAGTTTGTTTAGGAATTTTTTACTCATCGAAAAGATGAGGACTTTTGACCAAGCAAATTTCCTTGCAAGAGATGATATCTTAAAAACTCTCTCTCTCTCTCACTGCCGTTTCCTACATGTAAAATCTATAAAAAAGTTTCGACGCAGGCCAGCCTGCACGGGCTGTCTGCACAGTCTGTGCAGGCTGACCCGTGTCGATACTTTTTGCAAATGGATTAAACACCATTTTTTTCTATTCACAGAGCACGGCTTATATATATTCTTAAGTGTAAAGGGGGAATGAAAGTTGCAAAGTTTCGCAACTTAGATTTCACCTTAATGACCGTTTTGCAACCCAATTTTCAATGTTCACGTATCACCGTGATAAATCAAAAACGTGACAGATGGCTGTTTTGAAGAAAGGGATTAAATTTCCTGGGTCACTTTTCCCTTCTGTCACTCGTCTCAACTTCCCATGCAGACGGCAAATTTATAACACTGGTTAACATGTAGGTATAAGCAGAGTTTGTGGAGAAAAATGATTTAGACAACAGTAAAGGGATCTTGTCTAATTTAGTAGGTGAATATATCGATTTTTTTCGCAGATGAATGTGCTTGCTTTTGACCTACTATTTGAAGATGATAATAAATGAATAAATAGAAATTTGTGATTGGTAAAAAATGTAAGCATGTTTATTCTAAGGGCCTTAACCTGTTTGCTGGCAAATTTGAGCTGTCTATCTTTTTAAAGATACTTATTGTCACCTCTATATCTGAGCACAAAATTTTGAAGTCGTCACTATCATTTGCAGACAATAAATTAAATGTTACTTAACGATGGGATTATTTTTCGAAAGTGTAGAACGAATTCCAGTAAAGGGAAAATTTAACCAGTTTTTTCTGCTTTTTTCCCCAAGATGTTTCTAAATTAATCTTCCCTAGAGTCATAATAATCATGGAACTTCTTTTAAAAGTTGGGCTACTATTACTGGCTGGAACCAATTAACCACAGAAAAAGTAGTGCAGCAGAGGTTCTAATATTTTCTACTTTCACTACAATGTTTTCAAAAACCTTTCTTCTCAGGGTCGTTAAAACTCTGGGTTCTGTGGCAAAGGGATAAAGGTAAATCAATATCAAATGGACACAATTTGACAAATGAGCGGGAGCCTGGGAGAAGTCGGTTTATTCCGTCGACAATGCATTCTAGGTCTACTGGCCACGTCGTCGCATTATGTCAAAACTTGGCAGAATTATGAGAGATACACGGATTCATAAAGTCCGTTTTGTCTAACAACCGATTGAATCATGAGATAAACTGGTCCTTGGACATGTAGAAAATCGACCAATGATAAAAAGTTTCGGCTCAGGACAGCCTTCTCTTTTCAGATGTAGATGTATTTGTAAAAATAATTAATGGATACGTGGTGTTCATAAATAAACTTGTGTGAGGTTTCTTTCTTCAACGGTCAAAGGGTGACTTTATTGCCAGATCATTTATCTGACCCGTTACGGGTGTTTTATTGCGTAATGATGACACAGATAGCAGTGAAATTAAGGTTTTTTTTATTGAAAAGAAAAAAAAAATTGAGTTATGCTGAACTGAAAACGAGTTTAAGACATCTGCAAAAAGTATCGACCCATGTCAACCCGAGCTGTTCCCGTCATATGTCGAAACTTTTTTGCTATTGGTTATTTGAGTCATGCTCTGCGCAGTTCGCGCCGGCTGACATGGGTCGAAGTCTTTTGCTATTGATCAACTTTCTGCGTGTCAAAGGACCAGTCTGCCTCATATTTCAATCAGTTGTTACACGTTTAGCATGTGCTTTTAATTTGGACGGGTCTAAAAAAAATCATCTGGCAGAAAGGTTAACTGATCCATTACAACATGTGCAGTTTTTACCTTAATGTACTTAAAAAAGATTTCGGACAAGAGAATATCAATCTTATAGATGTAAAAAACGACGGTCGAGGGGCAAAACAAAGCACCGTGGGACAAAAAATTTTGAAACTACACATAATGCTTATTAATTTCTTCGGTTCTTTCAATGCTTTTAAAAAAAATATCTGAGGCAAATCAATCAATGGTTGAAGGATTATCGTGTAACGAGGGGCCTGGGTACATAGACAAAGAAAATCGTGAAATGTTGAAATTATCACCCATTATGAATATGTAAATGACATGTGACTCGACACCCTTTTCCAGATGGCAGCATGAATACCACATGTTGCGTTATTTGCGTAACCTTTTATTAATTAATTCATTAATCCCTTGACCCCTAGGCTGTTTCACGTGACTCACTGACCTTTTGCTAAATATCGGACAGTGTAGATCCAAGATCAGACTGCACATAACGTGCAGTCTGATCTTGGATCCAAACTGTCGCGTCATACCACATCTTGCGATATTTGCGCAACCTTTTATCAATTTATTCAATAATACATTTATCCTTTAGGCTGATAAGCGCGACTCACTGACCTTTTGCGGACAGTGTAGATCAAGATCAGACTGCACAGAACGTGCAGTCTGATCTTGAATCTACACTGTCCAATATTGAGCATTTTTTCTTCAAAATAATGCGTTTGAAATAGCACCTTTCGGGTTTTTACTATCGGCTTGAAAGTTTCATTTCATTTATTTAGTAGAATATGGGTTAATCCTCAACTACACAATCCCGTGTTATGGCACGCCTGAAAGAGATGGCTTATGAAAACATTGTAGAAAAAGGAGAAAGTACTGGTAACCAGCATCTTCTCCTTTTTTCAAAAATGTTTTCTACCCTATCATAGACAGAAATCGTCATTTAAGCTATAGTTACACAATTAATTTGTCGTATGCATATGCTTTCAATTTGGACAAATCTAAAATTTTGTCATTTGTAAAAGAACTAACTCAATAATTCTCAAAACAAATTGGTAGCAAAGGGCTTTGAAAATGCTGTTTTAATATAAGGATACAGGAAAAATGATCGGACTGAATCCCTGGCTTCCTCAAGACTCGTAATGTTAACCCTTAGAGCTGTTAAGCGCGACTCATTGACCTTTTGCGGACAGTGTAGATCAAGATCAGACTGCACAGAACGTGCAGTCTGATCTTGGATCTACACTGTCCGATAAGGAGATATCATTCCTCAAAACATAACTTTGAAATAGCAATATTTGAGTTTTAACTATCGAATTGAAAATTTCATGTTAGTTAATTCAGCAAAATAAGGGTTGATATTCAGGGAAAATGGGAAAGAGAGAGCCGAGTACTGGTGAAAGAAACTCCGGGGAAGCATGGATAGGTGCAATTCCCCCCCCCTTCCCCCCCCCCATATAACTGAAATACTGCGTTAAACACCATACAATGGGAAAGGGAGCTGTGGCAGTTCTGAAATTTTGGGATTGAGGGGAGGAAAGCCTCTGAAAAAAAAAGAAAACTCCCCATCCCTGAAAGAAGGTCCCTTTTGGTGTGACATAACTAATTTTCTCGGTTATTTAGATTCGCTGATAAAATCATTTAGAACATGTGCATGATGCCGTTATAAATCGTGATGCCACTCTGTGATGTGATGATTGGGTAAAATATTAATTTTGTTAGATCTAGCAATATTTTTTCGATGTTTCAAAAAAAAAAAAGGTTTTTAGCAATATTTTACGATGTTACGGAGAAAAAAAATGTTACAGCGAGAAACGTTTTAACCCATTACCACACAACACAATTTTAGACTTAGAAGACTTTTGAAGACATTGTGGAAAAAGGAGAAAATGCTGGTTAGCAGCATTTTCTCCTTTTCCCAGAATGTTTTCTACCTTTCCACAAACAAATTTCATTGTTTGAGAAACATTTACTTGCGGTCAGCAAATGCAGAAAGTCAAAAATTTTGTTGTCTGGTGGGTTGTAACACTTCAGCGACCACTGTAGATCAAGACCGTAGAAGAACAAGATGTCTAATCTAAATTCTACACTGTTTGCTACTAGTAACATGAGAGAGGGAAATACTTAAAATTGCGTTGATTAGGCTGATTTTCCTAACTAAAACAGTACGTTTCATAAATTCAACGCCCAAAGG
Organism: Hippopus hippopus; assembly: GCA_946811185.2. Classification (NCBI taxonomy): domain Eukaryota; kingdom Metazoa; phylum Mollusca; class Bivalvia; order Cardiida; family Cardiidae; genus Hippopus; species Hippopus hippopus. The sequence continues at coordinate 2,384,536 of OX328108.1, read as the reverse complement.
GTAGGCCTTAGTGACCTTGAGAGAGTCAAGCACAACTTGGGTCGTCTTGATGGTTTCTGTAGATCAAGAGCAGACAGCCGCCGTAGCTCTACATCAGTTTTCAATTCGTTTTCTTCAGGTTAATTGTCGTTATTCTTTTTGCGTGTGTTGTCGGTGCCAAGCATATTTAGAAGCATGCATTTTTCTCCGTTACATTTTTCCTCTGTTTTTCCCCTTTCCGAGATTAGTTACCTATTTACACTAAACGAGCAATTACAATGTATGGCGGTATTGCACGCTATTTTTGGTCTGTATTATGGTAAATTTGACCCTCTACCATACGGCAAAACTTTTGGATTTGACCATATTCAAAGCCATTGAAAGCGACATTTAACTTCAAAAGTGCCTTTAACAACAATATTTGCATTTGCTGCCAGTGAAGAAGATCAAGATCAGACTGCACAAAACGTGCAGTCTAATCTTTTATGTAAACACTATCACCTTTGCCGGGACATTCTAGACAAAACTGACCTTGATATTGTATATTTGGTCTTATTTGGGTCTTATTTCTAGATTTAAAATGTCTGTTTGGTTTGTTCAACGCCCTAATGGTCAAACGTAGTTAAAATCATTTGATTTTCTGCGGTCCTGCGAGGCTCCGTGGTAAAATGTAGGACTCGTGACCTGGAGGCCCCTGGCTCACGCCGCACTGGATCCATTGGTTTTTTCGTGGGTGTGTCCTTTAGCAAGACACTTCAGAGCCCTAGCCTAGAACTGGTGAAACCTAGGAAATACATGAATATGTGAGCTGTCGCTGTGATATGACTGAAATAATGCTTAAAGCGGCGTATAACACCATTCAATCAATCAATGAATTTGATTTTTCTGGTTACTAGCATTTCCCCCCTTTTCCCACAATGTTCCAAATGGTCTCTTTCCCAGGGTCATCTAAACCCGGGACTGTTTGGTAAAGGTTAAATAAAGGGTTGTTTTCAAATCCGTCTGCTTGGAATTAGTTTCTAGACGTAATGGGTTAACTCTTTACCAAACGACAAAATTTTAGACTTGTCCAAAGTGAAAGCATTTGCTGACGACATTCTAGTATTAAATGTAGCTGAAATGATGGTAATTATCCATTAAAGTTTAGAAAACCTTGTGTGAAAGGAAGAAAATGCTGGCTACCAGCATTTTCTTCTTTTCCCACAAGGTTTTCAACAGGCTTTTTCTTCAGGACTTAACTCTTAACTCTTTACCGCACAATGTCGACTGTTAACGAAATGACCCCCTTGTTTTTTGTTTGTTTTGGTAAAGTGTACACAACTGCGTTTTTGCGCACAGACAACTACGTCACAGTCAGGGGTGCGCTTTTTTTTTTCCACGTTTCGTAGGATTTCCTTTCTTAAACACCCAAAACTGAAAAGTCAAACCTGTCCTAGGTCAGAATGATATGTCCACTCTTTACCACACAAGCACGACTTTTAACAAGCCTGAAAAAGAAAGCTTTCGAAAACATTGTGGGAAAAGGAGAAAATGCTGGTAACCAGCATTTTCTCCTTTTCCCACAATGTTTTCTACCCTATCAAAGAAAAAATGCACCATTTGAGCCACATTCAAATTGTCGTCTGCAAATGCTTTAAGTTTGGACAAGGCTAAAATTTTGTCGTCTGGTATAGGGTTAAGCCCCGTGAGTGAGCTGGAACCTGCAACATGTGGCCACGAGCAAATAACTAATGACTCATATTTCTTTGTTTACTCTTCGCCCAAACTGTCTGTCTCGGAAATGTATGTGCAGCCCTCTGGCAAAAGGGGGTTTGATGCTCAGCTAGTACCCTTTGTATCTCCTGTCACCGTCCGATAGATTCGAAGATCGATAAAAGGCTGCCGGTTTAGTTCAGTGCATCTCCGTGAAGCATTGTACCAAACAAGTAATTCGACTCATTATATAATTATAGATCCATAAAATCTATTTCGTATAAAAACCGACTGGATCATGAGGTAGAATGGTCCTTGGAAAAGCAGAAAATTTACAAATAGCAAAAAGTACCGACCATGTCAGCCTGCGCAGTTCGCGCAGGCTGACATGGGTCTACACTTTTTGCAGATGCATTTAAATCTTTCTTCCACAGAATATACATATATATATAGTATATAGGCCTAACATATATTACAAACTGTAAAACACTGAATTTTTGGTTCGAATCATTATGTAGGTAAATTTTTCTGCATTTTTTCGTCTATGGCTAGTTGAGTCTAGCTTTCTTACACTACAATGTACATGTATATAGCCTATTCGACGCAGTACAAGCAATTTTTCCACTTGTCATTTGTTTTGATTTCTTAAAGACTTTAGTTGATTTGAATTTTCCATTCTTTTTTTCCCCCTCTCATTTTTGCATTCATTTTAGCTGGTAAAAAGAGATTTTTAAAATTCTTCTTTTCCCTTATTTTTTCTACCCTTTCTGACACAAATCTCATCAGTAGCGCCTAAACCGTCTTATATATCGTCGTCTGAAACACAGTTTATTACAAGTCACTAGCTGATCAGCAATATTTTACAATGATGCTTTCAAAGTCAGCTGTCGCAAAATCTGTTACAGGACTCAAAATCAATGTCCGTGAAAGACACACACACACAAAATGAAAAATAAAAATCAATATGGATCGCTTTTGTTTGCCTAAGTTCTTTATCTGGTGACATAATTTTAGACTTGTCCATATTGAAAGCATTTGCAGACGACAAAGTTGGTTGGTTGATTGGTCGGTCGGTCGATCGGTCGGTTGATTGGTTGGTTGGTTGTGGTTTGGATGGGTTTGGTTGGGTTGGGTTGGATTGTTTGTGAGTCGGGTTGGGTTGGTTGGGTGAGATTAGGTCAGGTTAGGTTAGGTTGGTTGGTTGTTGCTTTACGCCGCTTTAACATTGACTGACTGACCGACCTACCGACTGACTGATTCGAGTCAGGAGCCTCCCGGTTACGAGTCCTTCACTTTACCACTGCTTCATCGTGATACTAAAAACATATGGTCCTCTGTTTAAGTGTTTAATGATCATTCATCCATTTATTACACAATACTGTCTTTTAAAAACCATTTGAGTCATCGTAATGTATAGAGGCACGTTTTAAAGAAGAGTAGGCCTAGGTACAGTATTAAGCGAATTTCATAATATTCCCTCGAACATTTGGTACGCGTATCAAATATCATCGGGTGGTTTTCACGAAATTTGATTGCGCTTACAAGATGTCAAGATGACCCGTTTGAGTCATGGTAGTGTTTATTGACAAATTTGAACTGTCGATTACCGTGATGGGGTCGTGTCTCGTTACAACATTCTGCCCATGTCCCTGTCCCATTGTAGAAAGGCTAACACTTAACTGATAGATGATTGTATGGTGTTTAACGCCGTTTTCAACATTCTTTTAGTTTAATATCGCCAGTATGACCAGTACACCTATCCATGCTTTCCTGCAGTTTCTGTCACCGGAACTTTGTACAATATTCTTTCTAAGCCACTGGCTGCTTTTCCACATAACCATCGGCGATACAATGATCAGCGGTTAGAAAGGAATGAATCCTGTCGCAATGATTATCATCAATCCTCGGGAAGATATTAGTAGAACCGGGGATCGAACCAGCGACCCTCTGTTCTCAAGTCCTGTACGCTACTGACTGAGCTACCGGGGCTCGGCTTGAAAGAAAAGAATTAAGTGCTGGTAACCAAAATTTTCTTCTATTCCCACAATGTTTTCTAGCCATTCATCATTTGAATTATATTCAATTTGTCGTCTGCAAAACTAATGTTCTCAATTTTTACAAGTCTAAACTTTTATTGTATGGGAAAGAAATATTTAAAGTAAACAAGGGATTGATTAATGAAAAAAAGGCACGGGAGGAAAATGCCCTGATCCCCCCCCCCCTTTCACATACTTCGGTTACTTCCTTAACAAACGACAGAATTTTGTACATGATCTAAACTGAAAGCATTTGCAGACGACAACTTGAATGTAGTTCAAATCATAATTTCTGTCTTTGATAGGGTAGAAAACATCGAGGGAAAAGGAGAAAATGCTGGTTACCAGCATTTCCTCCTTTTCCCACAATGTTTTCAAAAGCCTTCTTTTTCAGGCTTGTTAAAAGTCGCGCTTGTGTGGTAAAGAGTGGACATATCATTCTGACCTAGGACAGGTTTGAATTTTCAGTTTTGGGTGTTAAAGAAAGGAAATCCTACGAAACGTGGAAAAAAAACGCACCCCTGACTGTGACGTAGTTGTCTGTGCGCAAAAACGCAGTTGTGTACACTTTACCAAAACAAACAAAAAACAAGAGGGTCGTTGGCGGCCTCAAAGCACTCACCTGAGTAAAGTCATCTACAGTTGATAAAGCTAAAGGGATCCTGGTTTTAATGATGTAAAATGAATGTGTGCAAGTGACCTACTTTTGACCCGACATGACCCAATTTCGAACTTGTCCAAGATATCATAAACACAAACATTCCGACCAAATTACATAAGTATCTGGCTAAAAATGTGGCTTCTATGGTGCACACAAGGTTTTTCTAAGATTGGGCACTGTGACCTACATTTTGACCCGATATAACCCAATTTCGAACTTCTCCAAGATATCATCAAGACGAACATTCTGACCAAGTTTTTAGGCTATGACTAACAGGCTGAAAATGGGGCCTCTAAAGTGCAAGCAAGGCTTTTATAGAGTTGACCCTGTGGCCGACTTTTTTACCCGACATGACCTAATTTTAAACTCTCTCTCTCTCTCTCTCTCTCTCTCTCTCTCTCTCTGTTTTATTTGTACTCTCTCTGTTTGATCAATACATAATCGTCAGTTCTGAACATTGCTCTGTGCATATCCCGGTTTCTCTTGGCGTATTCTGTACATGATCGCCCGAACTAACGATCATGCCCGTAATATGCCGAGAAAAGTCGACTAACAAAGTCAAACTGACATTGACGAATGCCAATTTGATTGTATACCTCACTCGTCACAACTCGGCCAATTCCGTACCTACAACGGATCACCCGAGGTTTGCCGAAAGTTGTATACCAATGATACCCTACCGGAATTGGGTTATACACGACACGGTAATAACAAGACCAACAATTATATTAATATTCGCAAACACAAGTCCCTTTATGTCATACGGGGATCATTCGATGGCAAAATAATATCAGATGCCTTACTGGTATTTCATTCTTCCGCCATGAAACTGTAAGTGCTTTCTTCCGCAATTGACGTGCGTCATTTTGATGAAGGAGTAACTTAGTGCTCGAAATTACATGTTGAGTGGATGACAAAAAATGCTCTCAAGTATTGGAACTTCCGTTTCCATGTTTTTCATGTGTATCTATCTCTCTCTCTCTCTCTCTCTCTCTATCTGTGGAACGATAAGTGCTCTCCCTCTCTCTCTTTCTCTGGAACGATAAGTGTTCCCTCTCTCTCTCTCTCTCTCTCTGAAACGATGGGTGTGCTCTCTCTCTCTGTCTCGCTCTCTCTCTGTCTCGCTCGCTCTCTCTCTCTCTCTCTGGTATGATCAGTGCCAGCTTCTCTATCTTTCTCTCTTTCTCTCTCTCTCTCGTCTTTTTCTTTCCATAAGTGTGTGCGTACTCATGACATTTTTTGTAATCAATGACAACTAAGCATCTAAAACTACACTCACATACAAAGGGACAAAGCCAGAAAACAAAACCACAAAGTAACATGCTGAATGATGGCGAAACATCAAAACTTTCTAACACAACAATAACAACATAAGCACAGAAAGTTGGCAAGGGTGTTCACAAAGGAAAGGTGAAGCAGTGGATGATGATGAGTCATGCATTTCTTACGTCTGCTGCCTGTTTTTTCGCGGCTAGTCCCATCCTTATATAATGCTCAGCATGCAAAAACAAAACTCGAGTATGAATAATATTAAAATGGGTCTTTAAACCGTCTACTCATGGAAGGTGCGGGAAGCAAGTCTTAGAATACGGTGTCTGGCGAAGGGGGAAAAATTCAGAAAATCTGCTTGTTTTTAGGTGTCCGTTAACTCTATAGCAGACGACAAAATTTCAGACTGGTCCAAACTGAAAGCATTTGCAGACGACCTATTGAATTTAATCGAAATGATGGTAATTGTCGGTGAAAGTGTAAAAAACTTCGTGGGAAAAGGAGAAAATGCTGGTTACTAGCATTTTCTCCTGTCCCACAACGTTTTCAAGAGGCTTCTTTCTCAGGGTCGTTGAAACTCGGGATTGTGTGGAATAGAATTTATACTCTGCGTGCAAAAACAAAATTCGAGTATGAATAATATTAACATGGGTCTCTGAACCGTCTACTCATGGAAGGTGCGGGCACCAAACTCTTAGAATATTGTGTCAGGCGAAGGGAGAAAACTATCTCGTTGTTTTCAGGTGTGCTTCAACTCTGTAGCAGACGACATTTTCTTTTTAATTTGTCCAAACTGAAGAAAACTGCAGACGACAAAGCAAATGATTGGATTTTTCTGAAAAAAGGTTGAAAACGTAATGATGATGGGAAAAGGAGAAAACGCTGGTTACCAGCATTTTCTCTTTTTCCCCACAATGACTTTTTTAACCTTTTTAAGGACAAATGAAATCGTTTGAGTCTCTGGTAAAGCGTTAGGTTTCGCGACTGGAGCTAGCGGAAAAGTTAATTGAGTCCCTGGGCTTTCAAGAACGGTTTGAATCAAATAACAGTTAACATATACGACTACTTTGATTTTAAATAAAGTAATACAAAATAATGAAATATACTTATGAAATCATACAATTTCCGAAATCGGAAAGAAATGTAATTAAAATTTTTGCCGAGTAAGCCTGTTTACTAGATCTAATACATACATGTCCCATAGCACTAACAGTATCATGATACCCTCTACCCCTTTACCAGGTTTATTTGTTAATTGAATGGTGATTTTCGCCGATTTCAACATATCACAGCGACACCTCACATGTTTATGTTCAGGGTTTCACTAGTAATAGTCTTGGGCTCTGAAGTATCTTGCCCAAGGACACTCCCACGAAAAAAACATGTGCTTCAAGTACGGCTCAAATCCGGGGCCTCCAGGCTACAAGCCCTACACTTTAACCACTGTTCCATGTAGTACCCCGCCCCCTTTACTTGGATCCGAGTTCCCCGGGAGAGACAGCTGCTGAAAACATTTTGGGAAAAGAAAAAAATGCTGGTCACTAGCATTTCTTCTTTTCCCACAATGTTTTCAGGCATCTTTTTTTGAGAAAAATCATTTCAGCCACATTCAATTCGTTGTCTGAAACTACTTTGAATTAGGTCGAGGCTAAAATTTTGTCTTTTGGTATAGAGTTGAAGTCGTAAGATGCATTTATGAGCCATGCTCTGACAAAAGGGCTTAATGCATCTCCGTGATCCATGGTATCAAGCAAGCCATCACATATTTATGGATCCATAATATCAACTTTTTTTAACAACCAACCTAATCTTGAGATAGACTGGTCCTTTTACACACAGAAAATTGACCAATAGCGAAAAGTTTCGGCCCAGGTCAGCCTGCGCGGACTGCGCAGGCTGACCTGGATCGATACTTTTTCGCAGATGCATCAAGCCCCCTTTTCACAGAGCATGGCTCAATTTTCTTTTTCGCGAGGAAACCCTTTACCAAACCATTTGTATTGGAGTTTAACGCCATTTTAACAGCTCGGGTCATATCATGGCGGTTTTTGACGCATTCATGTGTTTCCTGACTTTCTCGCACCAGTACTGACACAACTTTCTTTCCAAAGCCACTGACTACTTTTCTCACATGCATCAGAGCTGAGAGGCGAAAAATCGCCAAAAAGAAAGTTCGCCGCAACCGGATATCGAACCCGCAACCTCGAGGTCACGAGCCATATACGCTAACCAGTAACCACTGAGCTAGCTACCCAGCTGGGCCTTTACCAAACAATCCCGCGTGTTAACGACCCAAAGGAGGAAGGCTTCGGAAAACCAGTGTGGGGCGGGACAAGGAGAAAATGCTGGTAACCAGCATTTTCTCCTTTACCCCACAATGTTTTCTATCCCCTCTAGAACAAAATCCATTATGTTAGCCACATTCAATCTGTAGTCTACAATTGCTTTGAGTCAGGACGAGGTCAAAATTTTGTCGAGTTGTACGCGTAAACCCTTATCCGGCTAAATAAAAGAAATGAAACTTTCAGGCCGAAAGTAAAAACTCAAATAATGTCTTTTGAAAGGAATCTTTAGATAGAAAATATCTCCTTATCGGACAGTGTAGATCCAAGATCAGACTGCACGTTCTGTGCAGTCTGATCTTAATCTACGCTGTCCGCAAAAGGTCAGCGAGTCGCGCTTAGCAGCCTAAGCGTTTAGTCGTATGTATTTCTCTATTCTAAGCAAATGGGTTAAAGCGCACACGATGATTAAGACAAGCTTCCTATCCAGGTACTAGATTGTGTATATTTAAAGGTTTTGATCTACTTATGGGGGGAAATAATTAAGATAACGCATCCTGTCTGCTCTACAACGGATTACACGTCCCGGGGGATATGCATTCATTCACAAAGTAACGTGGACCCATGTGTTGGTAATTAACGAGGTATCCCATAGATTAATGGCTATCAGTCCGTGGTCTTTCATCTACGTGTCCTTTGATAATCGCTTCTAGATAAGAAATCTCTCTCTCTCACTCTCTCTCTCTCTCTCTCTCTGGTAGCTTTCACTTCGTGTATGTCCTTCTCATTTCTATTGGCACCAAGTAGTGCTTGCCCCCTACAGCCTTGATGAACCTTAAAATGTTCGCTGAAAAAGCAATATAGACGAGGCGGAGCAAGAGAGTGTAAGAATTTTAACGGCATAGAATATAAGCATTTTTACCTTTTCCACACAATCCCGATTGTAACGATCCTGACAAAGAAAGCATCTGAAAACATTGTGGGAAAGAGGAGAAAATGCTGGTTAATAGCATGCGTGTTGTATCAAGTCAGTTCTGTACTCACAATTTGATAGGGATCACTTAGGTATTTAAATATGGGTGTATGTTGCAACTATGCAGTTTTGAATGATAAACATCCATTTCCAAAAGTAGTACATTTCATCAGTATAGCAATGTATCATATTGAAAAATCATACCTGATACAGGTCACAAATATAATGTCCGTTGACGTCAATGTTGTGATCCCTAGCAAATTTTGAGAAGTGTATTTTGAAATACCATGCTCAGGTCTGTTGACCTTGAAAAAAGTTTCGTTTATTACTGACTGCACAGACCTTTGATCTTACTTTCAGTTATTGATCTGTCAACGAGAAATCCGGTGGGACGAACAAGCCCGGATAAACAAGCCCACGCGAAGAAGTCCGGGGACGAAAAAGTCCAGATTAACAAGTCCGGGCTAAGAAGCCCAGGATCGAAAAGGCCCGTTACTGTAGAAAGGAGGTTGTCTGGCGCACAAAAGTTGCGCTGAAAAAATTCTTTCGTCGAAATACAGTAATCACTAGCTGAGGAAAATTTGCGATAATGGACCACTAACTAGTTTAGGACTTGTTGGTATACTTTCAGCGATATCCAAGAATATCAAAAAAATAACTAAAATATTGGCGAGAGAAAAAGTTTTAAACCCCCACCCAATCTAGAATGGGAATGGGAGGGAGCTGTCTGGTCTCTACTACGCTGGCCTGTGAATGAGTACTCTGAATGGTTGCTCCGATGTTATTTTTGTGATTGTGTCTCTAGCGGAGACACAATCACAAAAAACAACATCGGAGCTACTCACCGAATCGGTGGCAGGGAATGAACAGCCTCAATAAACTGTCTGTCAGGGTACTATTTTGTCAGATCAAAAAAAGGCATGGCATCCAATATAATGTCTAGATCTATTACTTTTTAGTTAGTCTTAGATTATTTAAAATTTGTTGAGATGTTGTTAAAGTACAGGTCATGTTGTATAACACATAGATCTAGATCTACGTAGATCTACAAATCTTTCGGACATTATATACATATTTTACATCCTAGACTACCCAAAGGCCAAAACTGATATAATGGCCCGCAACACGCGAAAAGGGACATTCGAACATTTGCGTAAAGTGTAGTCCCGGATCAACCTACGCACTCCGCGCTGACTTATACGAAACGACACTTTTCGTTTTTATGTAATTTTCTGTTTTGCGCAAGTCTACTGTAACGTTAGGGCAAAATCTAATGTAGTCGTAAAGTGCCGTCTCGGATTAGCCTGCGCAGACTGCGTAGGCTGATCCGAGACGACACTTTACGCAGATGTCCTTTTCGCGTGTTGCATGCCAATTATTACCTAGTTTAACATCTAACCAAGCTATCCTGTGTTTTAACTACCCTGAGTGACGGAAGAAAGGCTTTTGAAAACACCGTGGGAAAAGAGAAAATGCTGGTTTCCTTTACCCGCAATGTTTTTTTTTTTACCCTGTAGCAGCTAAATCTCTTAATTTAACCCTTTACCACTCCATCACGAGTTTTAACATCTCTGAGAAATAAAGCTTTCGAAAATATTGTGAGAAATAAGGAGACTGCAGATAAGCAGCTTTTTTTTTTTTTCCTTTCCCTACACTGTTTTCTACCCTCTCTGATACAAATTCCACTAGATCTATATAGTTTCCTCACTTGTTTTGTCGTCTGCAAGTGCTTTCAGTTTCGACCTTCAATTTCGACCAGTTAAAAATTTTGAACTGTGTGATACAGAGTCATAAATGCCATAGTTAATTTCTCGTCTGCAATGCCCTCTTTTTGGAGTAGTCGTCTGGTAGATCTAAAGAGTTAAAAACTTTGGAGTATATCATACCATTTTGATCCCTGGTCCTCGTGAAACGCTACTGAATATCCAAACATGCTCCGCGTTTTTCCAGCGTGAACTGTGACCGTCTCTAAATCCAAGTTGTAAGCCGAAACTACGTCACAAAACACGCCCAAATAAATAAATACCACTGTGAAAACTTTTTGAAAACTTTTTGAAACACACATCCTGTGAAATGCGCATAAACAGCGAGCTCCCAGAAACTTCACATCCGTCTCTCGACTGCATTCCATCTTATTACGGTTTCTTTCCATTTTTCTCTGGCACTCGTAAAACACAACAAGATCTAGATCTAGGCTTTTAGATCTAAATATCTACTTCAACAATAACTTTCTTCTACGTTTAAAAAATAAAGATTGATTTAAAGGAACTCTAAATAAAATATTTAAAATTGTCGATTAACTTGTCAGTATTCCATGGTTTGAACAAATCTTGTGAAAGACAAAAAAAAAAGATAATTTTCTTCCGAATGAATCACTAGACTGACGCGAACGTGTAAATTAAGTACCAACGTATAAACTCTAAAATTCCACTCAGTTCTCTGGGAGCTATTTTTAGCAACACTAAGAAATCTACCGTTTTTCTTACCCCACAAAATGCTACACACCACATATACACACGTGCTACTAAAGCACTCAACATCTGTAGCCAAGTGAAGGCTGATGCTTTCATCAGATACTGTGCACTCGAGCGGGTGTATTTATCCCTCCCTCCCCTGCGAGTCGGAAAAAAGCTCCACCGTAACTTCCGTTTAAATTTAACCCTTAGGCTGCTACGGGCGGCTTACAAACCTATATAGGACAGTGTAGATCCAAGATCAGACTGCACGTTGTCCAGTCTGATCTTAATCTACATTGTCCGATAAGGAGATAATTTCCAACAAAAAAAAAACCACCTTTGGCTCTGCAATATTTGGGTTTTTTACTATCGGTTTGAAAGTGTCATTTCACTATTTAATAAACAGGTTAAGTGTTAAGATAGCAGATTATTATAGGCAGCGACAGTTGTGATTGTAATTTTCAATAACTCTTTACCAAACGACAAAATTTGAGACTGTTCTAAATTGACAACATAAATTTTGCGGACGAGAAGTCAAATATTGCTTAACTCTGTACCACACAATCCCAAGTTTTAACGACCCCGACTGAGAAGGCATTTGAAAACACTGCTTTCCAACAGTGTTTTCTACACTATCAAATACAGAAATCACCATGTACTAGTAAGCTACATTTAGCCTAATTTGTCGTCTGCAAATACTCTCAATTTCGTCCAGTTTAAAATTTTGTCGCCTGAACCAAAAGACAAAATGTTGTACTCTAACCACGTGATTTCAAGCATTTGCAGACGACAAATTGAATTTATCACAAGTAACGATTTCATGCTTTCACAAAATATAAAACATTGTGGTAAAAAAGAAAAATGCTGGTTACCCACAATGTTTTCAAAGGCTTCCTGCTTTGGATCGTTTAAACCGGGATTGTGTGGTAAAGGGTGAAATGGTTAGAGTTGTCTTTGGAATGTTGATTGATTGACTGATTGTATGGTGTTTAACGCCGTTTTCAACATTATTTCAGTTATATCGCAGCGGCCAGTGCACTTATCCATGCTTTCCTGGAGTCTCTTTTACAAGTACTCCGCACAATTTTCTTTCCAAGCCACTGCCTGCTTTCCCACATAACCATAGTCGAGACAATGGTCAGTCGTGGGAGAGGAATGAATCCTGTCGCAATGACTATCATCAATTCTCGGAAAGAAATTGGCCGAGCCAGGGATCGAACCTACGACCCCTTGTACTCAAGTCTTGCACGCTACCGACTGAGCTACTGAGGCTCGGCTGTCTTTGAAAGGATAGAGAATATTGTGGGAAAAGGAGAACAATGTTTTCTAAAGCTTTCTATCTGAGGGTGGATTGTGTAGTAAAGGGTTAAAAGCATCTGCAGACGTCAAAATGAATATGGCTTAGAAGGTGAAATTTGTCTTTAGAAGGGTGGAAAACATTGTGAGAAAAGTAGAAATTGCTCGTTGGTCTATCTAAATAGCAAAGGCACAGACCGGTATCGCGCACATGAAAATCTTAATTTTTTGCACCACAGACTTGATCTATCTTTACCAGCCAAATTTTGTATGAATTTCGCCTGTTTTTTTCCCTCTACAGAATTGATAGTAACTCAAATAATAGTATCGTCTATGGTAGGAATAAACATTGTGAAAAAAAACCGAAGAGAAAATGCTAGTTTTCAGCATCTTCTCCTTTTTCCTCAATGTTTTCAAATGTCATCTTTGTCAGGGTCGCTAAACCTCGGGATTGTTTTGTAAAGGGTTAACTTAAAAAATAATGTACATGGTCATTATTCAACCCCTTTATTTGTCGTACTTTATACCCCTAAGGGTACGTTAGTGACCATTATTGTTTTGGTTAACTCTTTACGAAACAATCCCGGGTTTTCACGACTCTGAGAAAGAAGCCTTTTGAAAACAAAGTGGGAAAAGGAGAAAAAGCTGGTAACCAGCATTTTCTCCTTTTCTCACAATGTTTTCCACCCTTACCAGACCAAAGTTCAATTATTGAGGCACATTAATTTCGTCGTCAGCAAATGCTTTGAATTTGGACTAGTCCAAAATTTAATCGGTTGGTAAAGAGTTAAGTACGGTGGCACAAAAGTGACATGGAAGATATATTTTATACTACGTGCGCACGCAGTAGCTAATACGTGCGCACGTAATAGGTAAGACGTGCGCACGCAGTAGTATTACGTGCGCACGCATTAGCTAATACGTGCGCACGTAATAAGTAATACGTGCGCACGTATTAGCTACTGCGTGCGCACGTAGTATAAAATATATCTTCCATGTCACTTTTGTGCCACCGTAGTTAAGAGTAAATGAAGCACATGGTTATTGTGACTCCACCCTCACCTTTGACTCGCAACCCTTTCCCTCATGCAAGCACGGTCTCACTTGTACCTGCATGCTTCGTATTCATCAACTATTCTCGATGTTTTTGTGCTAGAGCCTGCATCCAAAAATAACCCTTTAAAAAACAATACCGTGTTTCTTACGACATAGATAGATAAATTGATTTATGTTTGTATTTGAAAACACTGTTGGAAAAGGAGAAAATGCTGGTTAACAGCTTTTTCTCCTTTTCACACAATGTTTTCTTTTTGCTATACAAGTCCCCATCATTTATACCTTAACCGCGTTTAACTCCGTACAAGGTGAGATATTTTTAGACGTGTCAAAATTGAAAAGGTTTGCAGACGATAAATCAAATGTGGCTCAAACTTTGAGATTATGGGAAATGGAGAAAATACTGGTTACTATTTTGAAAACAATGGGTTTCAAAAGCATTACCCATCAGGGTGATTGAAGCCTGGCATTGTAACATAAACAACTAACTCCGTTAATGCAGAGATGACTTAAGACGTTTAAAAATTACAGACACTGTATATAGAAGACTGCACAACCGGTGCACTCTGATCTTGGATCAGAGGAGCAAACTGAATAAGCTTATGTACAGCTGTCCTTTTTCAAACAGATCACGAAATTAATTTCAATGTCTGGTTTCAGTGGGGGAGGGGGTAGGAGGAGGTTTTTTGCCACACTGTACTCCCTTGTTCAGAGGCGTGGCTCAGTAGTAAAGTGTAGAACTCGTGACCTGGAGGTCCCGGGTTCTAGCCTCACTTGATCCACTGGGTTTTTCATGGGAGTGTCTCCTTGGACAAGACACTTCAGAGTCCTAGCTTAGTACTGGTGAAACCCAGGAAATACATGAATATGTGAGCTGTCGCTGTGATATGAATGAAATAATGTTGAAAGCGACGTAAAACACCATTCAATCAATCAATCAATCAACTCCCTAGATTCAGATTTTTATAGGCCTGTATGAAGTAAATGGGTTTAATTTTTAACCACACAACAAAATTGTAGACTTAATTTTAGACTTGTCCAAACCCAAAGGATTTGCAGACTACAAATTAGATCTGGCTCAAATAGTGGGATACGTCTCCGATTGATTGATCGATTGTATGGTTTTTAACGCCGATTTTAACATTATTTCAGTTATATCGCGGCGGCCAGTGCACCTATCCATGCCTTCCTGGAGTCTCTTTTAATAATATTCCGCACAATTTTCTTTCCAAGCCACTGGCTGCTTTCCCACATAACCATAGTCGAGACAATGGTCAGTCGTGGGAGAGGAATGAATCCTGTCGCAATGACTATCATCAATCCTCGGAAAGAAATTGGCCGAGCCAGGGATCGAACGCACGACCCCGTGTTCTCAAGTCCTGCATGCTACCGACTGAGCCACCGGGGCTCGGCATATGTCACTGAAAGGGAGGAAAACATTGTCAGAAAAGGAGAAAATGCTGGTTAATGCAATGTTTACAATAGCTTGCTTTCTCATTATCGTTAAAACTCGGGATCATGGCGTAAAAGACTAAAATACTGTATTTATTCCATCGGAGTGGGTAAAATTGGTCTATTTGCTATGATCTCAAAAATTCTGGCCAATCCATTTCTCTTATATATTTTTTGTTTCAATCTCTGTACAATATTTAAATCCCTTTATCCCGCAATTCCGAGTAGTAATCCTGTACCACAGAATACCGAGTTTTAACGACCCTAACGGAGAAGGCTTTGGAAAAACATTGTGGGAAAAGGAGAAAATGCTGGTAACCAGCATTTTCTCCTTTTCCCATAATGTTTTCTACTTATTAAAAGACAACTTTGCCCATTTGAACCCCATTAATTCGTCGTATGCAATTGCTATCAGATTGGACGAGTCAATTTTTTTTGTAAAGAGCTTTAACTACACTGAGGAAGACATCTTTCGGAAAACATTGTGAAAAAGAGACAAAACGATGGTAACCAGCATTTTCTCCTTTTCCCAGAGTGTTTGCTTTCCCTTTACGAACGCTATCTTTTAAACCATAGTTTATTTTTCGTCTGCAACTGCTTTCAAAAGTAGAAAAGCCGAAAAAATGTTCGTTTAGTCATTCTAAATATGAAAGCAGTAGACTTGTATTCAGACATTTTGACATTTTTCATTGACAGAATCAATAGCAGTAGATAGATAGAGAATACAAATTTGTTGAAATTACAATTTTAACCCTTCGCCTGCCGTTTTCGACTCTAAACGTATTTTGTGGAGAGCCATGGTAAAGCAAGATCAGCCTGCACCACAGTCTGATGTCAATCTGCAAACACCTCTGCTACCGTTTCTGCGACATGATCCCAATGTCATTAACTCTTTTACCATACAACAAAAACATACTTATCCAGATTGAAAGTATTTTTGCAGACGATAATTTTAAGTGTGACTCAAATGATGGAAATTTGATGACAAAATTGCAGTTTGAATCTTTCTTCATAGCATTACATGTACCAGACAATCCCGATCGACCTTGAGGAAGAAGGCTTTTAAAAATATTGTAGGAACTGGAGAAAACGCTGGTTACAAGCATTTCCTCCTTTCCCCACAATGTTTTCTAACCTTTCACAGACAAATCCCATTAGTAGAAAACAGTGTGGTGGGAAAACGAGAATAAATTATGCTGGTTACCAGCATTTTCTTCATTTCCCACAATGTTTTCAAAAGCCTTCACCTGTACCGTTAAACCAATGAATTAGTTTTTGTACAGGGTTACGCTTCAACACTGCAATCGCTGAGGAAGCTTGTTGACCTTGACCTTCAGCGCTCACTTCCTGTCACTGCATTAGAACTGCAAACAAAAGTAGGCTGACCTGTTGACAGACTGATTTAAGCTTGTTCAGCCTTTTCATAACATGGGCAGACGACGTTTTTTTTTTATCATCCAGCAGAAGCAAGAAATATCTTTAAAAAAAAGATAGACGGCGTAATTTTGACAGCAAATAGGCAGGGGCCCTTAGAATAAGCATGTCCACATTTTTGACCAATCACAAATTTCCTTTTATTCATTTGTTATCAGTAGTGACAAGAAATATCTTTAAAAAAGATAGACGGCGTAAATTTGCCAGCAAGTACGCAGGGGCCTAGAATAATCCTTTAATACACAATGCCGACTTTTAACAACCCCTGGAAAGAAGCCGTCTAAAAACATTGTGGGAAAAGGAGAAAATGCTGGTAACCAGCATTTTCTCCTTTACCCACAATATTTTCTTCCTTATTAAAGAAAAACTGCATCATTTAAGCCACACTGAAATTGTCGTCTGCAAATGCTTTCAATTTGGACAAGGCTAAAATTGTGTCGTCTAGTAAAGAGATAAACATGTCTACATGCCAATCACAAATTTCTTTTTATTCATTTGTTATCAATACTAACAAGAAATGTCTTCACAAATTTCTATTTATTAATTTGTTAATAGTACCAAAATGTAGGTCAAAAGCCAGCATATTCAGCTACGCCGAGAAAAAAAAAAACATAGCGGTAAAATGAGAATGCCAACTCTATGTGACGAGCAGTTCCTCTGCCATTATGATTTTATCGGCGTAGCTGAATGTGCTGGCTTTTGACCTACTTTTTGGTACTGATAGAAAATGAATAAACAGAAATTTTTGATTGGTCAAAAAATGTATACATGTTTATTGTAAGGGCTCCTTTCTATTTGGGGACAAATTTACCTCTTCCATCTTTTTTAAAGATATTATTCGTTACATGTACATAAAATTATGTTCATATATAATTGAGCCATGCTCTGGTGAAAGAGCGTTTAATGCATCTCCATGATGGATCATACCAAGTAAATCATCACGATTATTTTCTGAGACAGTGACGGAACAATGTTGACTCGACGAGTTTTTCGTGTTGTTGAATAAAGCGGAACCGGCTTGTTCAGTCTGTAAACGGTTTGAAATTCGATCCCCGACTCGGTTAGATTTTTTTCGAGCACTGATGATAATCATTGCTACAGGGTTTATCGCTCTCTTACCAGCGAACATTGTTTCGGTGAAAGCATCCGGTAATGTTATGTAATGGTAAAAGAAATCTTTGGAAGGCACGAATAGGTGTACTGGCCCCAGCAATATAACTGAAACAATTTTGAAAATGGCGTAAAACGTTAAACAAACCAACGAAAAAACAATTAGTATTGAATGAACCAGAATTTGGGGGAAAATACTGTGCTCCTGTAACTGACAGGGCTTGTGGCTGCGTTACGCATTGGTGCCCCAGCGTTTGTTTTTATGGTCACTTCATCCACCTGGCCTTTCGGACATATCAGAAAATTCTTTCAAGAACAGATAGATCGTTATTCGAGCAACCTTCACAATATTCATTTACACATTTACTCACTTTGAGAAAAAATTTCCGTCATCAAGTGAATTTTGTAAGAATGCATGTTGTTCTACTCAAGTCTTGCATTTTGAAAGGTCTACAACGACAATTACGACCAGATCTAGGTTTGCTTTTTTTTAACACAACTCATGAAATCAAAGTCAAGATTATACAACGAAACTTTTTCTCCTCTAGAGTCGGCGGGTGTAGGACAAAAGTCCGATTTTATCCTATGTGGCTTTTGTCTGTGAGGCTCTTGTCATATGGGGCTTATATCCAATAGGTGAGGCTTAGGTGGGGCTTTCGTCCGTACCAAACAGTCGACAGTTTTTAAAAAAAAATTGTGAAAATGAGCATTGCTTGTTACTAGCACTTTTTCCCTGTCAAAGAATGTTTGTCATATGGTAACCGACATTTTCTCCTTTTCCCTCAGTGTTTTCTATACTATCAATGACAGTTTAATCATTTGAGCCACCCTTTCATTTGTCTTCTATAAATGCTGTCATTTGGGACAAGTCTAAAATTTCAGTTTTTCAGACACAAAATCCATCATTTGAGCCACAATTAATCTGTCGTCTGCAAATGCTTTCAACTTGGACCAGCCAAAAATTTTGTCGTTTGGTAAAAAGTTAAAGACATAGAGGATCTTACATGAGTGTTTATGTATTATCATTTTTATCAAACGAGTTGACTAAAATTGTATGACGCGAGCCTTGGCGAGCGTCAAATACATTTTAGTCAAGGAGTTTGATAAAAATGATAATACATAAACATGGATGTGAGATTCTATTTATCACATAAAACGAATGGCAGACAGAATCAAAGCGTTGAGAACGCTGATGTGGCATTTGTCAAGGAAGCCACTGTGTAGAATTAATAATTTGAAAACAGGAGGGCCATGATGGCCCTGGATCGCTCACCTGAGTCAATAGGCGAAATTCACTCCACGTGCGTAATTCAATTTCTGACCAACTGTCTGGTCAATTGAGCTTAAAATGTGGCCTCTGGAGCGTCCACAAGGAATTTCCTGAAGTTGACCTAGTGACCTAATTTATCACCCGATGTGACCCAATTTAGAACTCGTCAAAACATTTATCAAGACAAACATTCTGAACAGTTTTCAAGTTAATTCAGCAATAAATGTGGCCTCTAGAGTGCCCACAAGGTATTTCTTAAATTTGACCAAGTGACCTAGTTCATGACCCCAGGTGACCCAATTCCAAACTCACCCAATATTTCATCAAGACAAACATTCTGACCAATTTTCAAGTCAATTGAGCAAAAAATATGGCCTCTAGAGTGCCCACAAAGTATTAGTTTAATTTAACCTTGAGACCTAGTTTATGACCCCAGGTGACCCAATTTTGAACTAACTGAACACGTTGTGCTCAGGTGCGCTAACAAACTTAGAACAGGTTCACTACATACCAAATAACAAAGCTCTATGCTTTCCAGTTTTAGAAAAGAAGAATTTTAAAGTTTTCCTTCTTTGTTCCTTTGTTCGAACTTGTGACCCCCGGGGCAGGGCCAGTTTTGACCCCAGCGGCATCATTGAACGAACTTGGTAGAGGTCCACTAGGAATTGCTACATACCAAATATCAAAGTTCCACACCTTCCAGTTTTAGGGAAGAAGAATTTTAAAGTTTTCCTTCTTTGTTCCTTTGTTCGAACTTGTGACCCCCGGGGCAGGGCCAGTTTTGACCCCAGCGGCATCATTGAACGAACTTGGTAGAGGTCCACTAGGAATTGCTACATACCAAATATCAAAGCTCCACACCTTCCAGTTTTAGGGAAGAAGAATTTTAAAGTTTTCCTTCTTTGTTCCTATGTTCGAAATTGTGACCCCTGGGGCGGGGCCAGTTTTGACCCCAGGGGCATCATATGGACAAAATTGGTAGAGGTCCACTAGGAGATGCTAGATGCCAAATATCACAGCTCCATGCCTTCCAGTTTCAGAGAAAAAGAATTTTAAAGTTTTCTTTCTTTGTTCCTATGTTCGAACTTGTGACCCCCGGGGCGGGGCCAGTTTTAACCCCAGGGTCATCATATGAACAAACTTGGTAGAGGTCCACTAGGAGATGCTACATACCAAATATCAAAGCTCTACGCCTTCTAATGTCAGAGAAGAAGATTTTCAAAGATTTTGCTATTTTTTTCCTTTCTGTTGCCATAGCAACCAGAGTTAAGGGTGGAATTCAATCTCTTGAACAAGTTTGGTAGAGCTTCACCCAAGGAACATCCCTGCCAAATTTCACCAAGATTGGCCCAGCGGTTTAGGAGGAGAAGATGTTTAAAGGAATTATGGACAGACGGACAGATGGACGCCGGACAATGACCGATCACAATACCTCACCTTAGCACTTCGTGCTCAGGTGAGCTAAAAAAAAAAAAGAGAAATAGTATTTAAATATTAACTTGAAAATCAACCTCCTGAGCAAATTAATACGTCTCTTTGGTTAAAGGGAGATTACTGGTGCCTAAGTTTGCGTTATTTGTGTATTGGTGGTCTCCCTTTGATCTTTCAAGAGGAGTCAGGAGTAACGTCCCTTGACGGAAGGATGCACGATGGGTAGAGAGAGAAGCCATGTAAATATATTGAATTCAATTAAGTTTATACCTGAATACTATGATTTTGAGATATCTTTGGCCGTCAGGACCTAATTCCCAACATTACAATAAAGTTTTCTTCCTGTAAATATTCATGCACAATCAAATGAGTAGCGTGCAATCATGGGACGAACAAGCCCAGGGACGAACTGGTTTTGGAACGAACAACCCCCGAAGCAAAGCGGTCAGAAGATAAATTTTGTGCATATCATTGCGCCAATAGAAGGCTATGAAGAGGTGAAGCTATTTTTACTCAAAAAGAAGTATTTCCACGATCGATGGCCTTTTGCAGTTTATTTCAATACGCCATTTCCAATTATATATCTGAGTGCTATTGAAAAACTCATTTGTCTTGAAAAATTGAGTTTACTTGGGTTTACTTCCTTCGGTTTTGGACAAAATACCATACATGGTCTTCAAAATTCAATATTGAACATTTATTATTGATCTCATAGTGGCATTGTCTTCGACAAATGCTACAAAAATATCCCGTTTTTATCAAACATGAAGATCAAAAACTTTCCACGCATATACGTCTTAGCAACAGTGACGTCATTTTTACCCGAAACGGCGTAACAGTACAAATTCCCGCAAAAACTGTGGTTGGTTTCTCTAGCTTCACGCGCTCGTGACTGAAAACTGATCAGAACCGGGACCCAAAAAATGATAATACACTAGTGTATTATCAAAAATAAGTCATGGGTTTAATACACTGCCGGAGGAGGTTTTATGTGATAAATTTGCATCAGACACATTTAAATGATAGTTTGTGAACTTTGTCCCTGGGCATACAGCGCTATAAAACCTTTTACCAAACCAATCCCATCTATTATCAACCCTGTGGAAGAAGGCTTTTGAAAACATTGGGAAAAAAAATCAAAGTACTGAAAGTGCTGACAGACTAGCGAATTTGAAATAAGTGGCTATGGTAAATATAAAACTTGGTTGGTTTATATAAGATTGAAGAAAAATTGTCAAATTCAGTCATTGAGTTCGATCTAGTTCCATCGGTTCATTCCGGTTATTAAGTCCAATCCCTTCTAATCCAGATCCAGTTCAATCCACTGACTTTACCCAACGCCCCTGACTATTCACTTCTCAAAACAAGAACTATCATGAAAAACTTCAGTTTGTTAACTTTCACTTTAAAACAGGTTATTTCGTTGAAATGATATCTCCCGCCTAAAAAGACCTCTTCTGATAGAAACATATCAGAGGTATTGTGTTTTGCATGTCATTTGGCCTTTCTGTTATTGGTCCATAATGAAATTATTCATTAAGCCCCCTTTTTTAATAACATAGCATTTGATAAAACAAATAATGATTGTCTGTGGCTTATGATAACAAGATAAATATGAAGTTTCATAAAATTTTGTCCAGTAGTTACAGAGATCAGTAGTTACAGATATATCAACCCATAATGGAAATATACATCAAGCCCCCCTTTTTCGATGACACAGCATCAAATTAAAAAAAAAAGAAAAAAAAATCTTTATCGGCGGGCTATCGTAAGCAATACATGTATGAAGTTCCATCAATTTTCATCAAGGATTTAAAAGATGTCTGTCCGGACGGACAGACAATGTCGACCAAGATCAGACCGCACAGACTATACAGTCTGATCTTAGATCTACACTATCCTATACAGGGATATTTTTCTCAAAAATATAACTTTGAAATAGCAATATTCAGGTTTTTACCATCAGCTTGAAAGTTTTATTTAACTTTTTTTAAGGGTTAAACTGGATTATATAGTTAATCAAAAGATGCAATAGTTAACTATTTAACTCTTTACAAAACCAAAAGATTTACACCCCTCCAAATTCAAAGCTGTTCCAGACCATAAAGTTAAATGTGGCTCAATTGAAGAAATCATATTCTAAACGGGCTGAAAACAATATGGGAAAAGGAGAAACTGCTGGTAACCAGCATTTTCTCCTTTTCCGGCATTGTTTTTATAGGGCTTCTTCCCCACTTTCGTGAAAACTCGGGATTGTGTGGTAAAGGGTTAATATACAAGACGTAAAAGAACAGTTTAACATACCAGTTTCACGTTCACAATGATCTAAATAATGAATAACTGAACGAATGACAAGGGTTCGCTGTCCAGTGAGGGTTTGTGGGATTTGCTACAAGTTACCTGGGGGTATCTGGTTTTAGATCCATTCATACTTTTAAGAAATGCTGTGTAGGAATCAGTGATATGAGCCTGATTTGCATAGGTCACTTAATTTACATATAAGCAAACATCACGTACCTTATCAATGACATCTTGTACAGTCTATTACTTTGTAAGTATACATGTTCAAATCGGGATGGTAGAGATTCTGTGCTTTTTGTTAAAATTGTCATATATAACAAAATTAAGATTCCTAACAGTAATAGATTATTTTCTGTGAGGCAGTATTTGGCAGCTGTGGGTTTTTTTGTTTACATTGAGTCTGGCTCAATCTGGATGCCTATAGACTAGCTTCGCTAGTCTAAAAAAGAAGAAAATGCTGGTAACCAGCATTTTTTCCTTTTTTCCACAATGTTTTCTATATTTCCGAGACTAAGTTTCAATTTTTCATTGACATTTATTTTGTCGTCTGCAAATGCTTTCAATTTGGACAATTCCAAAGTTTTGTCGTTTGGTAAAGGTTATAACTACATGTGGATGTGATATTGCAAATGTGGCCATGCGCCTTTGCATTGTTTCAAACTCTTTACCACATAATGCCGACTGTCACTGACCTTAGAAAGAAGCATTTTGAAAACTATGTAGGGAAAAGGAGAAAATGCTGGTAACCAGCATTTTCTCCTTTTCCTACAATGTTTCCTACGCTTCCAAAACCAAATTTCATTTTTTGAGTAACATTAATTTTGTCTTCTGCGAGTGCTTTCAATTTGGACGGCCTCAAGATTTTGTTGTCTGGTAAAGAGTTAAATGTGAACTGTGTATATCAGTGTGAAACATTCAGGGAAGTTTACGTAATATGTACGAATTAAAATCTAATTTCTCTCAAACCACCTTGTCATTGGGCAAGATCGGTTTCACTGATAAGTCAGTTTCCCATGGTGTAAATTTCTCTCTCGACTCGCTTAACACTAAAGCTGCCAAGCGCGACTTACTGATCTTTTCCGGACAGTGTAGATCAAGATCAGACTGCACAGAGTGCAGGTCAAGATCAGACTGCACAGAGTGCAGTCTGATCTTGGATCTACACTGTCCGAGAAGGAGATTTTATTCCCTAAAATATATTTTTGAAATAGCAATATTAGGGTTTTT
The DNA here is from genome assembly GCA_946811185.2 of Hippopus hippopus. Lineage (NCBI taxonomy): Eukaryota > Metazoa > Mollusca > Bivalvia > Cardiida > Cardiidae > Hippopus > Hippopus hippopus. Next base: position 2,360,611 of record OX328108.1, on the reverse strand, counting down.
ACTACCGAAGTAATTTTTTTTTTTTTTTTAGTTATTTAGCAGGATAAGGGTTAATTTTACTCGGTCTGAAAAAATAACGCTTAAGTTCGTTCGTGACGTGATTTAAATGAAGAAATATCTTTAAAAAAATAGGTGTAAATTTGCCCGCAAATAGGTAGGAGCCATTAGAATAAACATGTCTACATTTTTTACCAATCACAAATTTCCATTTATTCATTGGTTATCAGTATCAAAATGTAGGTCAACTGCCAGCATACTCAGCTACGCAAAAAAAATATGCATACTGCCACGCTATAATAATGGAATGTTGCCTTCGACGAGAAAATGCTAAATTTGACGAATTACTAGTGTTTCCAGACCGTTGTGTGGACGCTTTGACACATCCGACAATGTAAGGACAAATATTTTCGAGGCTTAGAGTTATGTTTATACCGTTAAACATTTTGAAATACAGCAATTACCGATGAGGACTTCATTGGCAAACAATACAAAAAGAGAGGAACTAAAGACGGAGAAAGAAGAAGACGGGAAATACTAAGAAAGAATGAATAAAACGAAAGAAAGAGTAAGGGGGACAAAAATGTACCAAATGAAATTCGATAGGCTACTTTAACCCCATACCAAAGAACCAAAGGCTGAACACGTTTGAAAACTTTGTAAGAACAGAAAAAAGAAGTAACAAGCATATCAGTCTCCTTTTCACACAATGTTTTCTACGTTTTCGAAGACAAGTCACGTCATTTTACCCACCGTGATTAAACTTGTTGTCTGCAAATGCTTTCAACTTGGAAGGGTGAAGAATTTTGTAGTTTTGTAAAAAGTTAGTAAGTTCATATAAAAATTTTCTAATTTGTTAAACTGACGCACAGGTATGTCAGGTAAACCTGTAGGCCTAGTTAATACAAATGCAGCTTCTCTGTCCCTCTTTGCCTGTCTGTCTGTCTGCCTCATTTGGTCGTTGTGGGGGTAATGTATCAGCCCAGGGAATACATACATGTAGATGTATGATGATTCAAACTGTGGCAGTCTGTACCACCTTTTCTCTCTAACTGTCTCTTTCAAAAAAACTTAGGTCTGTCACTTTCTGTACACTCTTTCTTTGTGTAATTCAACATCTAACAGACCTTACTGCTTGCTTGTCCGTCTGTCTGTCTGTCTGTCTGACAGTCCGTCTGTCACCCTATCTTTCTGTCTTATTGCAAAAGCGTCTACCTACGTATCTGACATGTTCAGTCGTTGTGGGGCCCTATATATCTATATAATGATTCTTAATTCTAAGGCCGGCATTTGATTGATCTACACAGAGAGATAGTATGGAAATTAAGATTTAGGGTTTAATCTAGTGTATATGGTGAAAACTGGCTAAGATCGGCATCATTATCCACTTTTTACATAGCTATGAGTGAATTATGTGGTTTGTCAGAAGTTGTTCTTCACTGTGTTTATCTCGACAGGGATCGTGTGTGATATAATAAATTATTTGCCACATGAAGTCGGAAGTGTTGAAAACGAATTTAGTTTTGGATTTTGGTTGTGTATATTTCATGGAAAACCTATTATTACGACACCGGTAATTAACGCGGGAATTTACTGGTAGACTAGTAACTTGAGACTTATGAATTTTTGTTACAAAATCAAGCTTTACTCAACCTGGAGTGACACATCATGCATTTTGAATTGTGTTTTATCCTACGATAGGTATGTCTAGACGAGAGATCCTAAATTTCTTATGCCATTTGGTACAAATCTATTGTTTATTGGTTCATGCATTTATTTCGGACATGCAAAATATCCGGATGCTACAGCACCCGGATATTTCGGACATGCAAAATATCCGGATGCTACAGCACCCGGATTGGAGTGACCTCAGCTAAACGGTTTAATGATGCTTTAGCGAATTAGCCATAGATATCTTTTACCATTGCATACATGAACTATTCTCAAAAACCACGCCTTCTGGAATGGCAAATGCTTTAGGCTTTTCCACATGGCAAAATTTACCACTTGCCCAAAGTAAAAGCATTTCAATACGACAAATATCACGTGGATCATGTTATTGGACATGTCTCAGAAAGGTTAAAAAACAGTGAGTAAAGGAGAAAATGCTGGTTTCCAGCATTTTCTCCTTTTCCCACAATGTTTTCAAAAAGCTTCCTTTTTCAGAGTCGTCAGTCTTCAGTGTTTTCTTCAACTAGTTTTAAAACAATTTATATTTATCTCTCTGTCTTTTTTTTCACACAGAAACATTGGAGATGTCACCATTGAAGTAGAACAGAACAAGATTCAGGTGAAAAGGAGAACTATCAGCAAAGTCTTCCTTTTTCCTGACCTTTATCTACACCCAGATACCTGTAGAGGTTTAACATGTCTTTTCAATGGAGAAATTCACTTTAGTGTGAAAGCTGATCAAAGTACTCAAGGAGAACATGTTGTAAATGGTGATACAAGTCATGTGACTTGCAGACAGATAGAATTATCACAGAATGATCTAGTGGAGAGAATACAGCTGCTTCAGAACAAGTGGTTTTGTGCAACATGCCATCAAAAACTACTGAAAAATAGATGGTAACAAATAGTTTTAGTCATATGTACCATCAGATGAAAAATCTTAGGCTTATTCATTCTGAATGCTGTGTTCAAATTAGGTGATATGTTTTTGAAAGGGTAGTAAACAGTGGGAAATGGCAATAAAAGTATTTACCAGGATTTTTCTCATTTTCCCACAAGTCTGACTGTGTTCAGTAACCTTGTTTTATTTCAGAAGCAAATTCTGTTGTTTGAGCCACAGATAACATGTTTTCTGCAAAGGCTTTCAATGTAGACAAGGGTAAATTTAGGTGTAGGACTTGTGACCTGGAGGCCCCAGGTTTGAGCCTGATTGGATCCACTTGGTTTTTCCGAAGAGTGTCCTTGGGCAAGACATTTCAGAGCCCCAGCCTAGTACTGGTGAAACTCAGGAAATATATGAATATGTGAGCCGTCGCTGTGATATGACTAAAATGATGTTGAGAGCGTAAAACACCATTCAATCAATCAATGTATCCTCACTGAGTAAAATTTAAGTCTTGGATCTACACTATCTGATACAGTGAGAATTTCCATGCAAAAAGAAGTGTTTGAGGGTTTACTGTTGGCTGAAAAGTTTCGTTTGATTAAGAACTGATAAATTTTACTCTGATCACACAATCCTGAGTTTTAACTCTTTACCACTCAATCCGGACTTTTAACGACCCTGAGAAAGAAGCCTATAGAAAACATTGTGGGAAAAGGAGAAAATGCTAGTAACCAGCATTTTCTCCTTTTTCCCACAATATTTTCTACCCTATCCAGGGTTTTTTTTTTACTAAGAAAGTGACACCGATAGTCGGCGTCTTCCCCTCGGCAAATTTTTCCCCAAAGTTGTAGTTTTCCCCCGAGCAATCAGTTTTCCCCTAAGAAATCAACTTTCACTTCTGTAATAAAAAGTATTGTTCTAAGACTAAGTTAATAAACCCAATCCCAGACCGAAAGATCGGCTGCAATGACGAGTGATACTTTCGTTATATGAGCCATCCGCCTTTGGGATTCGGGGAAAACCGTCACTAATCGGCTGATTTTGTACTTTCCATTCATTCTTTGCACGGAATATTCCGAACACGCTCAAGGTATAATACGAAAAAACACCGGAATCCAGCATTTGGTATTCAACGCTTTCTTCTATGCGTTAACAAAAACGTGGATACCAACAGTCAGTGTTTATACTGGACAGGGGCGATTGCGTGATTCACGCTAAAATATTATGTTGCTCCAATATTGCGACATAATGTGCAACAAAGAAGGAAAGAAAAGATGAAAGGAGATGCAAAAAAGATTACATATAGCTATAACATTTATAAACTTGAAGGAAAATGTACGAAATTTTCATGGAAGGGAAGTAACCAATGACACTTTCAGAAAATCAGATTTGCCTTGTTCTATTTTTAGATCACTTGCAGACAAATTCTGCTGATTGGGAAAAAATCCTATTTCTCTCCACATTCAAGCATTATGAAAACATAAAGTTGGGATATTCAGGTTGTATAATCATTATCTTTTGACACTTGTCACAAGCTAACCTGGAAAAATCCGCGATCATTTTATTTCCGTGAATAAGTTCGGTGAAATGTATCGGACTTTGTATGCAAACCAATCACAAATGTAAATGAACAGCAGACGCTTTTTTCCTATTGATTGAGTTTCGGATTTTATTTACGCGCGAAGTGACGAGGATCAGCAATCACAGATTTCTTACTGGATCTAGTTTATTCTGATGAAGATCTTCGACATACTGTATTTCTCAAGAAACAAACTAGACCTAGATCAAGTCTAAATTAGGAAAAACTTTGGTTGTTTTTTTACAATGAAAATAGATCGATACAACCTTAATAGATTAATTAGATGGTGGGGGGGGGTGGAGGTTAGGCCTTCTTGTCTTACAGTATTAGCACTGGAACAAGTGTGAAAGAAGACATAAATGGACCAAAAAAGAAGACTTTGATTTAAAGAAATAACACCTAAATGGATTTGTTCTTTATTTTCTTCCCTTTCCACAATGTTCTAGGCAATGAAAGACAAATCATTCCAGCCACATTTGAATTGTCGTCTGCAAATGTCTAAAACATGATCGAGTCTAAAATTTTGTTGTTTGGTAAACAGTTAAAAATAAGTTTTTGTCTGTTAGATCTAGTTCATGCAGATGAATTCATGAGCATAGCCAGGCAGAAGCCTTGAAGCCCGAGCTTCAACATCCATTTTGCAAGTGTACCTTTCGAAGAAAAAATTGGGCGAGAAAAACGCCAAGGGCATGATCACTATGCTAACTCCAAACGAATGGGCTTCTACTGTGCTGCGATACTGGCTACGTCCCTGGAATTGCATGCTAGGGCTGCAAGTTAAAATTCTTCTATCCACTTCATTCCAACAAGTTTGTACATCAGATGAGGTATTTTCTTGTCTAATTTGTTTCCATAAACAAAGAGCATGAATGAAAAACTGTCTTTATTTCACCCTTATTTCCTAATGATAATCCATGTACAAGAGTACATGATTCTTTGAATTCTGGACGTAGTGAGAACCCTATTGAGAGTTCAGTATTCACAAAACAGTTTAATTCAGTTTCATATGATTAAGTGTTATTGCAAAGATTAATTCCAGTGTTCTATTGATAGTACACAATGTGTATTTTATATCAAATACATGTATAATTATGTACACCAACATTATAATTATAGCAGGACAGTAAATTTTCCCCAAATGTGGCCTTTGTCGTGCATTTTTTCCCCTTTTGACCGGCATCAGGTGTCTTCCCCAAACCATAAAAAAAAGCCCTGCTATCAGTTAGAAATCATAATATTACCAAGATTTAATTTGTTGTCTGCAGCTGTTTTGAATTTGGTCCAGTCCAAAAATTTGTCGTTTGGTAAAGAGTTAAAGATCCTGAAGAAGAAGACCTCGAAAACATTGTTGTTACCAGCATAATTTTCTCCTTTTCCCATCATGTTTTCTACCCCATCAAAGACATGTCTCATAATGTGAGCCACATGTAATTTGTAGTTTGCAAATGCTTTCAATGTAGACAAATGTAAAACATTGTTGTTTTGTAACCAGTTGATGGTTAAGTTTTCCATGCCAAGGGTTAACTCTTTACCATACTACAAAATTTTGGATTTGTCCAAATCCAAAATTTTGTAGACATCAAATTAAATATGGTTCAATTGGTAAGGTTTGTTTTTGAAAGGATAAAACATATAAGAAGAGAAAAAATGCTGGTAACCAGTATTTGGTCTTTTACCACTGTGTTTTCAAAGGAATGCATTCTCAAGGAAGTTGAAACTCGAGATTATGTGGGGAAGAGTTGATTATAACTGTTGTTGTTATTTTTCAGCATTTTATCTAGAGTTCTTCCCCTTCCATCAGAAAATTGGTCAGACTACGCAGACATGTGGTTCTGTCACAAGCCTGTAGGTAGTGAGCCAATCAAAAAACAGAGATTTTTACCAAAACCTAGTGAATGTTTTGTTGGAGAAACATATTTGTTAATTGGTGGCAGCCATGTTCAAACAGGTGCTCTTAAAGTGGCAAAAGATGGTTCCCTAACTTGTGTAAGATGTGGGAAGCAACTAGGTGTTGTTGTGGAGGGAGGTAAGAATGTTTCTACTATCTACTGATTATTTTTCATTTGAGCCATGCTCTGTGAAAAGGGAGTTAAATGCATCGGCAAAAAGTATCAACCCAGGTCAGCCTGTGCAGTTCTCACAGGCCAACCTTGGTCAAAACTTTTTGCTATTGGTCAATTTTCTGTGTGTCACAGGACCAGTTTATCTCATGACTTAGTTGCTAGACAAACTGGATTTTATGGATCCATAATTGTGTGATGACTTGTTTGGTATAATCACAGAGATGCATTAATACCTCTTTTGCCAGAGCATGGATCATTTAGTTTAACCCTTTATCATACAACAAAATTTTATATATGTCTAATTTGGTAGTATATGTAGATGACAACTTACGAGGGCTGTTCGATATGTAATGTGTATTGTACCACAGCGCGACAACGCTTTGCACGATTTCGTGGATGATGGTACGCTTGAATAGCTCTATTCAATACCTTTCCAACGGTATAAACACGAGCCTTCAGCTCCACACAGTTTTAAACTTACAGTCATTTCAATAGAGCTAGTCGTTGACCACTGTTGTAAAAATGGTTGGGAAACGGATTAAGAATATTGAAGAAATTAGAGCTTATATAAAAGTTCGCACAAAACTCAGTCATTCGGTAATGCAGATTATTACTGAATTTGGGGAAGTTTATGGGTCTGATAAGGTATCTTATGAGACAGTTCGTAGTTGGAGAAAGAAATTTCTGACTGGCACAGAGTCCGTCAAAGATGCAGCAAAATCTGGCCGACCTGTGACTTTAACAGGCAAGGCAAATGTCTCAAAAGTCAGGGAAATAATTGAAAGTGATGGCAGATACACGATTCGTGATATTGCCAACGCTGTTGGCATATCGCTATCGTGGTTGCATTTCATTTTGAAGCATATTTTGAAAATACGAAAGATTTCTGCCAGATGGATACCTCATATATTGATAGATGACCAAAAACGGGTACGAGTACACACCACTACGCAATTGCTCAAAATGTTTCCCAAATTCAATCAAAGACAATTTGCAAACATTGTTACTGGTTACAAAACATGGGTTCACTATTTCGAACCAGTAAGAAAAATTGGAAACAAAATATGGCTAACTAAACATGGTAGAAGGCCTGTAGTTGCCAAAAGAAGCACAAGCACAAAGAAGGTTCTTTATTGCATATTCTTCTCGTGATGGTATAGCCATACAAATTCCAGTGCCAAAGGGCAAAAGTGTTACAGGTCGGTATTACCGAGATGTTATACTAAAAAAGGTCAAGAAAAACTATCTTAAACGATGCCCTGTGTCAGGATTTAGGCATGTTCGTCTACTTCATGATAATGCTCCATCACATACATCTGAGCTTGTGAAGCAATTTTTGAAGTCGGCGAAGGTTACCGTCTTGCCACACCCACCATACTCTCCAGATCTAGCCCCATGCGACTTTTTCCTTTTTCCAAAACTTAAAAAGTTCTTATCTGGTCGTCGTTACAAGTCCCGACAAGCCCTTGGCTCAGCCACCAGTCAGTGCCTCAGAGGTCTACCTAAATCAGCGTACCGTGACGCATTTCAGAAATGGATTCAGAGATTGAAATTATGTATTTCAAACCACGGAGAATATTTTGAAGGGATGTAATGGTCATTTCACTATTTGAGTCGAATGCTTTTGAGATATCGTACGATACACATTACATATCGAACAGCCCTCGTAGGTATGGCTAAATTGAAAGTTAGGAAACATTGTGGGTAAAGGACAAAGTGATGGTAACGAGCATTTTCTCCTCTCCCATAATTTTTTTCTTTTGTTGCTTTCTGTCTCAAGGTTGGTTTGACTCAAGACTGTTTGTTAAGGTGTTTAACCCTTTACCAAACAATCCCAGGTTTTAACGACCCTTGGAGAGAAGCCTTATGAAAACATTGTGGGAAAAGGAGAAAATGCTGGTTTCCAGCATTTTCTCTTTTTCCCACAATGTTTTCTACTCTATCAAGGACAAATTCTGCCATTTGAACAATCTTTAATTTGTCGTCTGTAAATCCTTTCAATTTGAGCCAGTCTAAAATTTTGTCGTTTGGTAAAGAGTTAAAGACGTCTGGATGGCTGTTTTTCACTCTTAAAATGAAATATGAAAAAAGAAATAACCCTTAAAGCTCTTTACACAACTGTAGTTGCCTTTGTGGTCGGCTTAGATCAAGATCAGAGTGCAGAGAATGTGCAGGCTCATCTTTGATCTACTCAGTCTGCTATTCTGTGACTTTCTTGACAGGAATAAACTTGAAATTACAATCATTTTGGTCATATTTCTAGACTGAAGTGCCCATTTGGTTAAATTGGTGCTCCAAGGGTTAAATTTGTGTTTGTTTTTAATTTCAGAAAACTCATCCCATGGAGAAGTATACAAGTTCTTCATTCACACAGTTACCATACAAAATATTGATACTGACAGTACAATAGAACAACTTTCCTTAAACAGGTAATGCCTAGCCCCGGTAGTTCAGTCTGTAGCACACAGTACTTGAGAACAGGGGGTCTCAGGATTGATCCCCAGCTTGGCCAATTTCTGTCCGAGAATTGATGATAGTCACTGTGACAGGATTCATTCCTCTCTCACCGCTGACTATTGTTTCGACGATGGTTAAGTGGCAAAGCAGTCATCAGCTTGGAAAGAATATTGTGCAGAGTACTGGTAAAAGAAAATCCAGGAAAGCATGGATAGGTGCACTGGCCACTGTGATATAACTGAAATGATATTGAAAATGGCGATAAACACCTTACAAACAATCAGTCTTAGACTGATAGTGGAACACAAAATAATACTTTTAAACCCTTTACCTTACAAACCCGAGTTTTAGAAACCCTGATATAGAAAGCTTTTAAAAACATTGTGGGAAGAGGAGAAAATGCTGGTTACCAACCTTTGCTCAAGTAGAAAACATTGTGGGAAAAGGAGAAAATGCTGGTTACCAGCATTTTCTCATTTTCCCACAATGTTTTCTACTCGATCAAAGGCAAGATCCATCACTTGAGCTACTTTGAATATGTTATGTGTGAATGCTTTGAATTTTTACAAGGCTAAAGTTTCGTAGAGTGAAAAATGATCCCATACTTTTACCACCCCTTTGGAAGAAAACTTTGAAAACATTATGGAAGAAGGAGAAGGATCCTGGTAACCAACATTTTCTATGCTTCCGTAAGATTGTCTACCCTTGAAATTTCAACCTTAAAATTGTTGCGTGGCTGTTTTTGTAAGGGTCCAGCATGGTTCAGTGATAAATTGTAGGACTCATAGCCTGGAGGCCTCCTGTTTGAGCCTCACTGGAAGTACTGGGTTTTTCGTGGGAGTGTTCTTGGGCAAGACACTTCAGAGCCCTAGACTAGTACTAATGAAACCCTGGTGCTGTGATGTGACTGTAGTAATGTTAAAAGGGGAGAAAAACACCATGGTGTCCATGGTTGTGAGGTAGAGCTCTGGCTTCGTAACCATACGGTCCGGAGTTCGATACCCAGGAGTGGGTGTCATTTTGGATGTTCATTGGTCCACACATTTGGTGTGAGTACTGGTGTAGTTCCCACTGAGCAGAAGCGAGAGAGATTAGTATAAGCTGTAAGAATTTTTTTCTCAATTGATGTAAAATAAATATGTTTAAACTAGAAAAACACCATTCAACCAAACTGTTTTTACTTGTTTGAAAATTTCGGCTCTGATAATTTGGTGATCTCAGTTACAATTTCTGTTTTTCAGGAGTAAAACAGAGTCTTTCTTCTCTCGTTTACTTTTGGAGCAGAGCCAGTTGTATACAAGTTTCAGATTTATTGTGGAAACATCACCCGTAAATGGGTACACAAATGCTTACAAGCCCAACACAGGATCAACATGTTTAGTAAGAACTTGGGGTATTTACCTTTATCAAGCGTTATAAAGTCTCTATGCTTTTACTGATCAAGAGTAGACCACTTGGAAGATTTAGATTGATCTTAGTTTATACAATGGCTTCTGTTTGGTCTTTTATAGTCTTTTTTATATTCTTATCAGTAAATTATTGGGATTTCACTGTGAATAACACCACTGGTGATGATAACTATGGTATCGTTACTAGTGATGATATGGTTTTAGAATGTTTGGCTGGAACCGCTATTTTCCTGTATTGCTGATATTGTACCATTCTTGATAATTATTGGAATAAAAGAGGGTGAATTAGGAATATAATAAATAGGATAATGAACTGTGGACTTGTTTTTTCAACTGCATTCACACCCCATTCGAGTAACAGATTTTTAATATCACACACAACCAGTTCATTATCCTCTATTTATCAAAGTTTTCATTTCCTTTCAGTTTTGTCAGAGTAACCTGTAACTATCCACGATTTGTGGACTCTTTGTGAACCTTTGCTAAAGTTATGGCCAATGATTATTCCTTAAACAAACAGCTAAACTTAAGGCTAGTCCAGATTAAACGTATTTGCAGACACTGAATTAACCCTTTACTGCATAATGCTGACTTTTGACGACCCTGGGAAAGAAGCCTCTTGAAAACATTGTGGGAAAAGGAGAAAATGCTGGCTACCAGCATTTTCTCCTTTTCCCACAATGTTTTCTACCCTATCAAAGAAAAATTGCACTATTTGAGCTACATTGAAATTGTCATCTGTAAATGCTTTCAATTTGGACAAGGCTAAAATTTTGTCATCTGGTAAAGGGTTAACCCATTACCACACAATCCCTACTTTTGACGACCCTGAGAAAGAAGCCTTTAGAAAACATTGTGGGAAAAGGAGAAAATGCTGGTAACCAGCATTTTCTCCTTTTCCCACAATGTTTTCTACCCTTCACAAAACAAATTTCAAATTTTCAGTCACTTTTATTTTGTCGTCTGCAAATCTTTCGATTTGGACAAGGCTAAAATTTTGTCGTCTGGTAAAGGGTTAAATTTGGCTCATATGATTGGAATTGTCTTTGGAAAGGTAGAAAACATTGTGGAAGTAGGAGAAAATGCTGGTTGAAATAAAAAAAACTTGGGGGCAAAGGAAAACGCTAGTTTTTGTTTTCAGGTATGGTTATTGGATACAAATGTCACTGTCTATAAGTCAAAGGATGATAATGAATCTGAAGCCATTTTACAAAAAGACCAAATCATAAAGATTCTATTCAAGTGCCAGCTTCATTCATCTAACAAGGAAAGGTAAGAATAATGTAATGTCTCGTATTGCCCCCCTGTAATTAACGCCATCTAGCAAGGAAAGGTAAGAATACCATAATGTCTAATTACTGCCGCCCCTGTAAATTAACGCCCTCCCTCAGCTTTTTTCTAACTGTAAAAAGGCTTACCAGCCAGTCAGTCTATTGGTAAAGCTGAAATTAATCAGCTTGAATAAACTAATGACATCAACATAATCCTAATAAATTCACAAATTGATGTCATAAACACCTGACTATCCGAATATAGGTACACTTCCAGTAACATTATTAACTTCCAGGAACACAAAATTTGTCAACTAACTTTTCTGTAGGATTATAAGCATAATTAATCAAAGTATTAGTGGAGAAAATTTTATCAAGATAAGCATATAATGATAAATAAAAAAGTTGTGAAACTTTTTCGGATAGTTATCAAACACCCCTTGTACATTCAACTTTAGAAAATCATAGAGAATAAGAATATTCTTAAGAATGGTTGGTGAATATAGTGAATATGGATCCTGATCTTTTATTTACACTGACCAAACTATTGTTTGAGATAATTCTGGAAAAAACTGTCTTGAACTTATATTTTTTATCACTTACAGAGTGAAACAGTATGATTATCCCACACCAAATAGAAAAGGGAGCTTGATGTGTACATGTATTTCCATCATGTACCAATGTCTCTTTAACTACTGGACAAAATTTTATGGAACTTCATGCTTATTTTGCTTATCATAAGCCACAGACTATCATTGTTTGTTTTTATTTAATGAAATGCCATATCATGGAAAAAGGGGGCTTAATTTATCATGATGGATTAATAACAAAAGTGTCACTTGTAGATGCAAAACACAATACTTCTTATGTGTTTATATCAAAAAAGGTCTTTTTGGGCAGAGGATATCATTTCAAAAAAATAACTTTTTTCATTAAATTTATACTCAAGTGGGTTCATTTTCATTTTCAGTTCATCAGTAGACTATGTCACACAGTCACTTATATCCATGTGGAGGAAGGATAATACAGTTCATGGCTTCACCCTACCTCAGCCAGTGTTTTTACAATTAGTACATAAACTTGTAGAAAACTGTAAACAGCTCTGCCGGTCCCAGAGATACATGAATGGATTTCATGTAAGTTAGCAGGGGAAAATATCCTTTTGCCATGTTGTTTTCTACAGGAATAGTCTTATTGTATCCCTTTTAATGATGTTAATCCTTGACCAATCTATCATGGGTTTTAAAGAACATGAGAAAAAAGGCCCCTTGAAAACATAGTGGGGAAAGGAGAAAATGCTGGTAACCAGCAGTTCCTCCTTTTTCCCCACAGTGTTTTTTACTCTTTCAAAGACAGAAATCATTATTTGAGCTACATTTAATTTGTCGTCTTTAAGTGCTTTGAATTTGGTCGAGTCTAAAATTTTGTCATTTAGTAAAGAGTTAATCCTTTGCCAAACATGTTTTTTAACAACCCCAAGGAAGGAGGCCTTTGGAAATATTGTGGCAAAAGAGAAAAAAAACCTACACGTTTTTTCACTCTTTCAGAGACAAAAGCCATTATTTGAGCCACATTTAATTTGCCATTGAAAAAATCCTTTGAGTTTGGATATATATGAAATACTTTGTTTGGTCAAGAGCCAGAAAAAAGAAATGAGCAGACGAAACCAAATTGGCCTGAATGATTGGATTTGTCTTTGAAAGGATAGAAAACATTGTTGAAAAAGGTGAGGATGCAAGTAACCAGCATTCTCCTTTTTAGCTACATTGGCTGAAAGCCAGCAAGATTAATATGTCAAGGCCCTGCGTCTGTTGTGTCTGTCAGTGTGTGTATTCATGTTTTAATTTTTATTTTAAATGTCTGTGAAACTGCCTTTTCAATTCTGACCAAACTTCACAGAAATTATTCTGCCATAGCCCTCATCAGAATTTCTTCAAAAAATTTGATCCTGAAGAAAACTGTGGTTGACATGGCAACAAAACTGAAAAATACTGAAAACCTTTAAAATTCTTCTTGTCCAAAACCATAGGGCCTAGGATTACCAAATTTGGCATGTATCTTTGTGTAATGGACATTTACGAAGAACCTTTAAATTAAGCTCTGGGGTCAAAATTAGCCATGCATTAGAAATCACAAGTTTTACATGGGCCTATTATATTGAAAATTACGAAAATCTTCATGTTCCATTCATTAGGCTTTGGGGTACCAAATTTTTCATGTAGCTTTATGGAATGGACTTCTGCAAAGATTGTCCAAATTATAGCCCAGGGGTCAAATTTAACCAGGCCCCAGGGGTCACAAGTTTAACAATAGCATATAAACTGAAAACTTAGGCAATCTCCTTAGACCCATTTTAGTAACAAAGCGCAAGTTTGTGCATAGCAATTTTCGTAACTGTACAGTACTAAAATAAATTTACAAGATTCTCATATCTGTTTCACTAAATTTGGCCAAGTTTGTGAATAAGTGAATTTAAGTATTTTCGTAATTCTTCAATCAGAAGTGAAATGACAGAGCTTCAGACTGTATACTTGGAGTGGCCTATGGCAATGAAATCTAATAAGATCTATCTGAATAATAAATTTTTTTTCGTTATTGATGCCAAAGGATGGCTTCTTTTGTAAACGGTACAAATCTTGCCCTCTGTCTAGTCAAGTAGATTGTAAATTGTCTCCTGTTTAAATCTATATTTCTGCACAATCTCTTCTGCTGGCAAGTCTAACAGCAAATTTGACCTTTCCCTTAAATCTCTTTTTGTCGATGTGTTGGTATTTACTGTTTTTGTGACCCACAATATTTTGTATGTAAAATTATGCAAAAGCTTTCTATTTTGACAAGACTAAAATTTTGTCGTATTGTAAAGAGTTAAACACATAACTAACAAGTTTTTAGTAGGTCTAGAAGTATTGACACGAGTTGATTTTCAGCTTTTATATATTTGTCATTTCAGGTCAGCTATTTAACTAGGGACTCCAGTACAATGAGCTGAGTATTCTACCCCTTACCAGGGGTGTGGAAACATTTCAGTGTTTTTAAGACCAAAGGAAGAAGGCTTTTGAAAACACTGTGGATAAAAGGAGGAAATGCTGGAAACCAGCATTTTCTTTTTCACACAATGTATCCTCCTTTTTAAATAAAAATTTTGTTGAGGTAATGGAGCAATACAGGGCCATTTGGCCCTTTTGTTAAAGATATATCTACACTTATTTTGGGCAGTTTTCAGCCAGTTGTTATTCCATTTCATCCTTAACGTATTTCTCCTAATAGGAGCTCCCCCCAGAAAAACCCTTAAATCATGATAACCTAATGTACATTAGTTGATAAAAATGACAATATTAGAAGAATTTGATGAATATTTCCTCTTAACAATCACTAAAACACAAAGAAATACATAATTGGACAGACTTTTTGCTTTGCAAATTGGGTACAAAATAAGGGCACCCTATCTCTGTTTTGCATGGCTCCTGGGAGCTTTTATTAGGAGAATACGGTATTTTATGAAACTTTAATCATTCTTGTATCTTCATGATAAATGTAGCCCCTGATGGCTGCAAGATTGCACAGGTAATGATGGATAGAAAGTGCGTTTCATGTTTTGGAGGCCTTCCAAGTAATCACTGTTGTCCTTTCTGGTTTTAAATGAGGACAAATTCCTTGAGTTTTTCTCTCTTTCACCATATATATTGGTAATTTATCTGTGTTTACATAGCAGAGCCATTCTACTCACTGTCAAGTTTTAACAGCGTTTTTATCTCTGCAGCTGTAAGGATGTATTTTTAACCCCTTATTAAAGAATCCCTGGTTTTAACAACCCTGAAGAAAGACTCTTTTGAAAACCTTGTGGGAAAAGGAGAAAATGCTGGTTACCAGCATTTTCTCCTTTTCCCCCCAAGGTTTTCTACACTTTCACTGACAATTAGCATCATTTCAGCTACATTTGATATGTCCTATGCAAATGCTTTCGATTGTGACCTGTCTAAAATTTTGTCATTTGGTAAAGAGTTAAGTGGTTGGTAAAGTAAAAAATTAGCCTATTGTCAGTTATGAGTTAAAAAATGCGAAGTTGTCTATGGAAGTACCATTTGTTTACTGTCTACTTCTCTGCAGACATCCTAAGTACCAAAGTAAAAATAAACAATACCAGAATAAAATTATTGCTCTTTGTTCATATTCTCTCTCCTGGCCTTTCCTCCTTTTCCAAAAATTTCTCAGCATAGGTGAATGTGCTTGCTTTTGACCTACTTTTTGGTACTGATAACAGTAAAGATTTGTGATTCGTTAAAAATGTTGACATGTTTATTCTAAGGGCCCCTGCCTATTTGCTGGCAATTTACACCGTTTATCTCTTTAAAAGATATTTCTTCTTCTTGTTTCACAGAGAAACCTCTTAATATGAATCACACTTGTCGTTGACAAATATTTCCATAATTTGGACAAGTGTACTATTTTGTAGGTCTATTAAGGATTCTGTTCAGATGATTAATAAGGTGATATTGTTGATTACATATGAGCCATTCTCTGTGAAAAATAGGCTTAATGCATCTGTGAAAAGTATCGACCCAGATCAGCCTTGCTACTGGTTACTTTCTGTATTTCCAAGGACCAGTCTGCCTCATGATGAAGTTGGTTGTTTAAAAAAAAGAAGAGTATATAATGGATCCATAACTATCTGATGGCTTGCTGGGTACCATGGATCACGGAGATTCATTAAGCCCCGTTTAGGCATGGTTAATATATACCTAGTTGGTTTCAAAAGATGGATATAAAGAACCCTTTATTACACAGTCCTGATTTTTTATGACCATAATGGAAAGGTCTCCCGTAAACATTGTAGGTAAAA
The DNA here is from genome assembly GCA_946811185.2 of Hippopus hippopus. Lineage (NCBI taxonomy): Eukaryota > Metazoa > Mollusca > Bivalvia > Cardiida > Cardiidae > Hippopus > Hippopus hippopus. The sequence continues at coordinate 2,344,438 of OX328108.1, read as the reverse complement.
GTAGAAAATGCCAGTTTATGGATAAAGGTGTGAATGCTAGTTACCAACATTTTCTCCTTTTCCCACAATGTTTACTACCTTTTCACAGACCAGTTCCTTAATTTGAGCCACAATTAATTTGCTTTTATACAAACGCTTTCATTTTGGACAAACATAAAATATTTTTCCAGCAAATACTTTCAATTTGGACCAGTGAACAATTTTGTCATCTAGTAAAGAGTTAACCCTTTACCACACAATCCCGGGTATTAATAACCACAAGCATAAGGCTTTTTGAAAATATTGTAGGAAAAGCAGAAAATGATGTTAACCAGCATTTTCTGCTTTTCCCACAATGTTTTCTACCCTTTCAAAGACAAATGTCATAGTTTTGTAAAATTCAATTATGTCAACTGCAAATGCATTCAGTACTGACCATTCTAAAATTTTGTCATCTCGAAAGAATTCAATTCAAGTGAGCAAGATAGGGTGATCATGTTGTTCTTGTATAGGGTTGGATTTAACTCTTTACCACACAATCCCAACTTCATTGACGTTTTTGTAAAGGCTATGGGCCAATTTTGGCAGCTTCCGTCTTTTAATATTGGAATTAGGGGCTGTAGACCTTAACAGCCCAGAAAGAGAAGGCTTTTAAAAACAATGGGAAAAAGATAAAATACTAGTAACAAGCAATTTCTTCTTTTCCCACGTTTCCATCCCTATCAAAGACAGAAAGCAGCACTCAGTAACACTTAATTTGTTGCTTACAAATGCTTTCAGTTTGGTCCAGTCTGAAATTTTCTCGTTTGGTATAGACTTAACCCTTTAGCACACAATGCCAAGTTTAAACGACCCTGGGGAAGAAGCCTTTTGAAAACATGTACTAAGGGAAAAGGAGAAAATGCTGGTAACCAGCATTTTCTGCCTTTCTCACCATGTTTTCTACCCATTCCAAGGCAGATTTCAATACTTAAGTCATATTTGAATTGTCCTTGGCAAATGCCTTTAATTTTGACAAGTCCAAAATTTTGTCTTCTGGTAAAGAGTTAAAGATGGATAGATTTAACCCTTTACCAAACAATTTCGGGTTTTAATGATCGCAAGGAAAAAGTCTATTGAAACTAGCATTTTCTCCTTTTCCCACAAAGTTTCCTAGCATTTCATAGATTTGAGCATCATCTAATTTGTTGTCTGCAAATGCTTTCAATTTGGATGAGACAAAGATTTTGTTGCTTGGTAAAGATTTAAAACACAAAGAGAAATTAAGCTGTTGACCATTTTACTGCATTTATGATATTTTTTTTTTCATCAAGAAAAAACAAAAAGAGAAAATAAAATCAACAGGCACTATATATAAGACGTGACATATACTTTCAGTTTGTGCACATAGATGTTAGATATACAAGTACTTTCAATTGTGCACACAGACATACATATACATGTGCTTTAAATTTGCGCACATAGACATGACATATACATGCACTTTCAATGTGTGCACATAGACATGATATATACATGTGCTTTCAATTTGTGCACATGGACATAACATATACTTGTACTTTCAATTTGTGCACATGGACATGACATATACATGTGCTTTCAATTGTGCACATAGACATAACATATACATGTGCTCTCAATTGTGCACATTGACATGACATATACTTTCGAGTTGTGCACATAGACATGACAATTTCATGTACTTCCACTTTGTGCGCAGACATATTTTCAATTTGTGCACATAAACATGACATATACTTTCAATTTGTGCACATATAATTAGAGAAGCACATATAAACAAATATATATATATACACAAAGGACAGGAGATTTGAAATAAAATAGTCACAAGTCTCAAGAGATTTGGTTTTGCTACATCCTCTACCACATGATCCCAACTTTCAACGACCCAGAGAAAGGAAGCTTTTATTAACAGCGTGAGGAAAGGAGAAAATGCTGGTAAGCAGCATCTCAACTTTTAACGACCTAGAGAAAGAAAGCTTTTGAAAACTTTGTGCAAAAAGGAGAAAATGCTGTTAACCAGCATTTTCTCCTTTTCCCACAAAATTTTCAAAAGCCATCCATTATAAGGTTGTTGAAAGCCTATACCACACAATAACCCTATAATAGGGTTAAAGACTTAAATGTAAATAGGGTTATAAGTAATCTTTTCATAAAATTTTAATGACCGAAACTTGTTTTACCATGTTTCTCCACAAAAATGCTTGATACAAGCACTACACATTTTTGACTAAATACCCCTTTACCACATAATCGTGAGTTTTCATGACCCTGAGAAATGTGACTTTTGGAAATATTATGGGAAAAGGAGAAAATGCTGGTAACCAGCATTTTCTCCTTTTTCCAAATCTGTCATAGAAAATTCTAGTCATTAAAGCAACATTTAATTTGATGTCTGCAAATGCTTTCAGTTTGGACGAGTCTAAAATTACGCTATGTGGCAGAAAGTAAACTTTTTACACTATTACAGACAACAATATTTAAGACATGTCTCCATCGCAATATGTGTAATAAAAGGTTTATTGAGCAGTCCAATGTTTTTAACTCTTTACATGACAACTTATTTTCTGACTTGTCCAATTAGACAGCATTTGCAGACAACAAAGTAGCTCAAATGATGATTTCTGTCTTTGATAGGTTAGAAAACATTGTGGGAAAAGGAGAAAATGCTAGGTTACCAGCATTTTCTCCTTTTCCTATAATTTTTTCTAAAGTCCTTTTCTTTGGGGTCGTTAAAACTAGGGATTGCATGGTTAAGGGTTAGTACCTAAGGCATATGATTTATTCGAGTTGAAAAAGAGACATTGCTTAGAATCAACAAATTCCCTCTTTCCTGCAATCTTTTAACCCTTTAAAAAAAAAAAGATCATTTGAAACTTACTGAATTCTTTGTCTGAAATTCTTTTAGAAAAGATGAGGTTAAAATTTTTGTTGTTTGGTAAACAAAACTGGCCCAAAACATTAACAAAGTAAAGCACAGTTCATGTTATACGAAAGAAAAACATTTACAATAGATCTACATGTATGTCCCATTCTCTCTTCAGCATGTTAAACAAAAGCATAATAATATTACGCGGACAACCTGACCTGAAATTGACCTCTATGCAATGAATAATTAGAGAGTGAATATTTTAATCATCACATATAATCGGACGATACAGATATTCTGTTAATGGTAGATGTCGGGCTTGACCCTTTCAGTGCCGAGATCAAAATAAGAAGATTTTTCACGATGACATGGATCAAGATCAGACTGCACAGAAATTGCATCTTAGATCAATGTCATCCACAACATATTACCAATCTAAAGCAACAAAATTATGTTTATTTTAGGTATTTTTAAGTATTCTTTCAGGTCAAAATAAATCTAACTCTTTACCAAATGACATAATTTTAGACTTGTCCAAATTCAAAGCATTTGCAGACGACAAAATAAACATGACTGAAAAAATGAAATTTGTTTTGGGAAGGTTAGAAAACATTGTGGGAAAAGGAGAAAATGCTGGTTACCAGCATTTTCTCCTTTTCCCTCAATGTTTTCAAAAGCCTTTTTTGTCAGGGTTGTTAAAACTCGGGATTATGTGGTAAAGAGTTAAGCACATAAACAGTTGAACATTGTTCTCATAGTACCGCATTCATACGACAGTAGCCGAAGCTAAGTTTGGACGGTAATTCCAGTGTGTAGTATATGGTAATAGAGGTCAGTTATTTCATGTCAATTTGTTTGAGTAAAACATAAGTTACAGAGCAAAATCTTCGCAAATTGTCCAAAAAAAAAATACCAAACATCGATAAATATGCAAGTGACCCCCTCTTTATCCACCTCCCCCGTTCATAAATATACATGAAGAAGTCTTCATAAATATTCATGATATCAAATAAATATTCATGATATCACATGAACAAAATGGCATCTAGGTGTTTCAACCCTTCTCCCTTTATAAACTTTGCATTTTCTTACATTTGTTTAACTCTTTTTCCAAAACAACAAATTAGGCTTTTCCAAACTGAAAGCCGTTGCAGACTATAAAATTGTAAATTATTGTGAATGACCTTAAGAAAAAATTATGAGAAAAGGACAAATTGCTGGTTACTAGCATTTTCTCCTTTTCCAAAAATTTCTTCTACACCCTTCTCACTCCAGTTCATTAACTCTTTACCACACAATCCCGACTTTTAACGACCCTGAGAAAGAAGCCTATAGAAAACATTGTGGGAAAAGGAGAAAATGCTGGTAACCAGCATTTTCTCCTTTTCCCACAATATTTTCTACCCTATCAGAGTCAGAAATCATCATATTAACAAGATTTAATTTGTTGTCTGCAGATGCTTTGAATTTGGTCCAGTCCAAAATTTTGTCATTTGGTAAAGAGTTAAAACATTAGATCGTTTGGGAGGAAGTTAAGTCTGCTAGGATTCTGCATGTATCGGAACTGCAGTCAAACTTCGATGCAGACATCATTTGAAGCCAAAATTTTAAAACCAAATATTGTTGTGCATGTATGTGGATATAAAAAACATCTTGATCCCTTTACCATGCAGCCTGGTTTTAAAAACCCTCAGGAAGATGGATTTCGAAAACATTGTTGGAAAAGCAGAAAAAGCCGGTAACCAGCATTTTCTCCTTTTCCGACAATGTTTTCTACCCTTTCAAAAACAAATTCCATAATCATTTTAGCCACATTAATTTTTACAACTGCAAATGCTTACAGGTTAGATCAATTTTAGTTCTTTCGTATAGTTAAACTTTTCTATCCTAAACCAAATGTTCCCCTGTACGAGCCTATGGAAAAGGGCTTTTGTAAACATTTGGGGCAAAAGAAGAAATGCTGGTAAACAACATTCTCTCCTTTTCCAACATTGTTTTCTACCTTTTTAAAGACATTTTCCATCATTTTAGCCATATTTACATTCCAATTTGTCATTAGCAAAATAATGCTTTCAATATAAAATGCTTTCAATATAAACAAGTAGAAAATTTTGTCATCTACTTACCCTTTCCCACACAATCCCAAGTTTTAGCGACCTTAAGAAAGAAACTGTCTGAAAACATTGTGGGAAAAGGAGAAAATGCTGGTAATCAGCATTTTCTCCTATTCCCACAATGTTTTCTACCCTATCAAAGACGAATTTCATTATCTGAGCCATTGTCATCTGCAAATGCTTTCAATTTGGACAAGTCTACATTTTTGTCATGTGGTAAAGAGGTAACATGCTGCTATCCACAAACATCTTGCCACCTGCAACCAACCTTGCAAGATGACCACATAACATTAAGGCTGATTTCTTAACTTTCTGAAGACTTGATGTAATACAATGCAGAGCCATAAAGGTCAAGGGTTATGTCTTGTTTAGTGAGATCTCTACAATTTACAGCATGGTTTTTCTCTTGCTTGAGCCGAGCCCCAGTAGCTCAGTCAGACTTTTTCACTGGGTATTAGTATGGTTCCACTGCAACATGAAGAGATGGTTTAACCTTAATCTAAAATAAAGAAGTGGACATTGTAGATGAGAGATCAGACTGCACATTCTCTGCAGTCTGATCTTGATCTACACTGTCCACAAAAGCTTCTGGTGTTGTCTACAGTAAGGAAAGAGTTAATCAATTAAAAAAACCCTCAGTTTTCTTTTTCAAAAAAAGCTGGTTAAATAAAACTCCTTACAAGCTGAACAGTGAATGATAAACAAAGAACAATGTTAATTTTTTAACCCTTAACCTGCTCAATAAGTGAAATGAAACTTTCAATCTGATAGTAAAAAGACCCAAATGTTGCTATTTCAAAGTTATTTTGGGGGGAAAAATATCTCCTATATCGGACATTGTAGATCCAAGATCAGACTGCACAGAATGTGCAGTCTGATCTTGATCTACACTGTCCACAAAAGGTCCTTGGGTCGCACTTAGCAGCCAAAGGGTTAAACTAATTTTGTCAATCAGACATTTATATTTATATATATTAACAGATTTCCTCTTCTCAAACTGAGAAGATATGAAAATTGTTCACCGTACAAAATAACGCCAGAAATATTGCAGAATTTCTGGTCAGTTTCCGATCATTAGATTTTCTCCGTTTACAGTATGGGACTTTAACACGCCATCTTCTTCTACTGTTACTGTTTCTTGTCCGTTTTCTACCACTCTGAAATTAGAAAAAAAGTTTTAAAGATAAACCCTTATAGCCAGAGAGTAAACAAACGCTGTTAAAACTTTAAAATGTGTACAATGTAGAAAGCCGTGTAAACGTAGATAAAAAAATCGATATAAGGTGTATGGGATAAAGAGACGCCAGGGATTTGTCTTCGATTTAAACCAGAAACTGTGGTTGTTATGTCTATGGCTAGCTGCAATAGAATGAAATGCATTTTCTATCTGTTGTAATCTGTGCAACATTGCAACCGTCAGGGGCAACATTTGGCACAAAGGTACAAGAATGATTATAATTTCATGAAATAAAGATAAAATTGGTTACAAAACTGGATGAAAACGAGTAAAGATACATCTTTAATCCTATACCACACAATGGCGAAAAGAAAAAGCTTTTGAAAACATCTTATGGTAATGAGATAATTCTTTTTCTTGTCAATTTTCTACCACTCGGAAATGAGAAATGAAATTTTAACCCTATACAACACAATCCTGAGTTTGAATGGCCATAAGGAAAAGCTTTTGAAAATATAGGAATAAGAGATAATGCTGTGTATTGTCAATTTTCTACCACTCTGAAATGATAAATGAAGTTTTAAACCTATACCACACAATCCCAAAGTTTGAATTGCCATGGAAAAAAAGCTTTTGAAAACACTGAAGGAAAAGGAAATAATGCTGTTTCTTGCCCATTTTCTAACCACTCTGAAATTAGAAATGAAGTTTTTACCCTCACCAAACGCAAAAATTTTAGACTGGTCAAAGTTGATAGCATTTGCATAGGGCAAACAAACTACAATGTATTGCAAAATTCACAAATTTTCATATGAAAGGGCAGAAAACATTGTGGGAAAAAGGAGAAAATGCTTGTTACAAGCATTTCTCCTTTTCCCACTAGGTTTTCAAAAGGTTTCTTCTTCAGGGTCGTTAAAACTTTGGATTGTGTGGTAAGGGGTTAACCTCTTACCACACAATCCCCATTTTTAATGACCCTTAGGAAGAAGGCTTATGAAAAGATTCTGGGAATAGGAGAAAATGCTGTTTCTTGTTCATTTTCTACCACTCACATAAGTTTCAACCCTTTACCATAAAATCCCAACTTTTAATGATCCTGAGGATGGCTTTTGAAAACAGTGTTGGAAAAAGAGAAAATGCTAGTAACAAGCATTTTCTGTTTCTCACACAATGCCTTGGGCCCTTTTTAACACAAATTTCATAATTTTGCACCATGTCTGTCATCTGAAAATGCTCCTAATTTAACCCATTACCACACAATCCCGAGTTTTGACGCCCCTGTAGGAGAAGGCTTTTGAAAACATTGTGGGAAAAGGAGAAAATGCTGGTAACCAGCATTTTCTCCTTTTCCCACAATGTTTTCTTCCCCATCCAAAACAAAAATCGTCATTTCAGTTACATTTAATTTGTCGTCTGCAAATCCTTTCAATTTGGACCAGTCTAATTTTTTGTCGTTTGGTAAAGAGTTAAACAAGACAAAATTTTGTCACCTGGCATATAGCTACCGGTACATGTACTTCTGTTGTGAGGGTGCTGAAGATACATTTCAACAGTGTTTTTGCTCTCTAACTCCAACTCTCTAACATGGCAAAATTTTAGAGTTGTCAAAATCGAAAGCATTTTGCAGACGACAAATAAGATACTGTTCAAACAATTGGGTGGTCTCTGAAAGGTTAAAAAACACTGTGGGAAAAGTATAAATTGCTGGTAACCAGCTTCTTTTCCTTTTCCCACAATATTTTCCAAAGCCTTTTTCCCAGGGTCATTAAAACTCGGGATTGTGTGGTGCAGGGTTAACATTAGATGGAAAAATACTTTATATAATATATGAGAAAATATATAGATGTCAGGGAAAAAAAACTTACTTTTTTGTTACCACTTTTTTCCCGTTCACAAATTTCGTAGATGTTGATGTTGAGCGAAAGTTTCCCCCAGTACCACCTCCACCTCCAAACGATGTGCTTGAGAATGACGTGAAGCTGAAGTCAAATAAAAGGAGTAAAAATAAAAAACAAGTCAGATGAAATGACAATGTTATTCAAAATCCTGATGCATCAGGATTTTGAATAACATTGTCGTTTCATCTGACTTGTTTTGTTTTGTAGCCTAGATGGAAGTTTTGATAGCTTTTTGATAGAAGTAAAACAGGAGAACAACATGCGGGTGCCAAAGCTCAGCTTCAGTTGCTTTTCATTGGAAATTTTAAGTCGAAAAAGGGGCATAACTGTCAAAAATACTTTGATGGTTATCTGCCCCTGTTGTATGGGTTCCCCTTTTGATAGTAGTCTAAGTTTGAAGTAAATATTTTCAGTAATAACAGAGGTATTACAGAATGTCAAAGTTTTTGCACAGTGATGCAGACAACACTGCCAGAGCTATGGCAATCACTTGTCATTTTCTTCGAAAACAGCCAGGCTAATAATGATAACGATAATAGTAAAACAAAACAACACTGCTACACATGAATAGGAAGTTCTGTGACTTATCATTCTGACTTGTGATGCATGATAGCCTATATGATACATACATGTATTTTGAAAGAAAATAATACAACAGCACTGCATGCTGGTGCAAATGCTAGGCTGCTATTACTTGATTTTCAATAAAAAATTCGAAGTCAAAGAAGGGGTATAACTGTGTCAAAAACACTTTGATAGTTACCTGTCCTTGTTGTATGGCTTCCCCCTTTTGATAGTTAACAACTTGTCCAAGTTTGAAGAAAATATCTTCAGCAATGACAAAGATATTATAAAATATCAAAGTTTTTGAAAATGTCAAAGTTTTTGCACCACGACGATGATGACGCCAGAGCTATCGCAATACCTTGATGTTTTCTTCCAACACAGCTGAGCTAATGATGGCTTTAAAATCTTTACCAAAAAATAAAATTTTGGACTTGACCAAGTTGAAAGCAGACAGCCATTAGATAAATTTTGAATAATAACTCAAAATATGACTCTGTCTTTGATAAAGTAGAAATTGTTGTGGGAAAACAGAAAATAAAGGTTACCTGCATTTTCTCCTTTACCTACAATGTTTTCAAAAGCATTCTTCTTCAGGGTTAAAACTTCGAGATTGTTTTACCTCTTTTCAAAATGACAAAATCTTTGGCCTGTCCAAATTGAAAGTATTTGCAGAGGCCAAATACAGTCATGTATATATGACTTGAAAAAAAAAAGGATTTTTTTTGAAGGGGGGGGGGGGGGAGTAGAAAACATTGTTGGAAAAGGAGAAAATGCTGGTGGCCAGCATTTCTCCCTTTCCCACGATGTTTTCAAAAGTCTGAATTGTAGCATTTGAAGAATGAAGAGATAGATGTGACTTGAAAGTTGGAGTTTGTTTTTGGAAAGGTGGAAAACATCGTGGAAAAAAGGAGAAAATGCTTGTTACAAACATTATCTACTTTATCCAACAATAATTAAAAAAAACTTCTTTCTCATGGTTCTTTAAGGTTGGGATTGTGCATTAAAGGGTTAACTATTTTACAGGTTTTTTTTTTTTCTTAGCAAGCAATTTCTGGCCATAATGTTCTGTTTATGTCAACATATTACTTGTCTATACAACAATTCTGTTCTTTATTTTTATTTATATTTGACACTACCCGTTCACGCTTTCTCAGCATAATGCTTCCCCTCCCCCCCTTCCAATCTTGTCAGACACACAAAGGAAGATCCTTCTCAGAAAAAGTACATGTATAACATTTTGATATGTCTGGTTCTATAACTTTCTAAGAAATTTTTTTGAAAGAAATATCTTTCTGTGTAATGAGTCATTATAGTTTACTCCAGATGTCTTGAATCAATCAGTTACATTTTGACCGGTCATTTCCAATTTGTATCTTGTAGGAATGTGTTTTTTTTTTTTATCTCATTGTAGTCAATAATTTTTGTTTTCTCTCTCTCCTTTTCTGTTGTATATCCCTTAACCAAACAATTCCAAGTTTTATCATCCATGAGAAAAGGAGGCTTTTTTGAAAGATTAAGCCTAATAATTGAGAAATGCAAGACATATATGAATATGTGAGCTGTCACTGTGATATGATTAACATAATGTTCAAAGCAGCATGAAACGCCATTCAATAAATCAATCAACCAATAAATTAACCAACCAATCAATAATTTATTTGGCCAATCAATCAATAAACCAATCAACCAACAGACCAATCAATTAATCAACCAATCAATCAACTAATAAATTATCAAGCCTGTGACCCAATACCAAACTATCCCGAGCTGTAGAAAAAAAAAAGGCTTTTGTAAACGCAGTTACAAAAAAGAGAAAATATTTTTTGCCACTGTTTTCAACCTTTTCAAAACCAAATCCCATCCCTGGAAAAAGGAGAATTGCTTATAACCTAAACCAGTAATATCTTCTTTTCCTACTATGTTTTCTAAAGCTCTATTTATCAGAGTAGTTTAAAAACAGGACTGTTTGGTAACAGGTTAAATTGTATCATTTAACCCTTTGCCATATGACAAAATTTTAGATTGATCCAAAATGTAAGCATTTGCACAGGACAAATTAAATGTTGCACAAATGATGATTTCTGTCTTTGATAGGGTAGAAAACATTGTGGGAAAAGGAGAAAATGCTGGTTACCAGCATTTTCTTCTTTTCCCACAATGTTTTCAAAAGCCTTCTTCTTTAAAAGTCAGGATTGTGTGGTAAAGGGTTAAGCCATTTCTACTGACTTGAAATGTTGATATGAAAATATTTACATGCATTTTGGAATCTGAAGACTACCATATGGAAAGTTTAGACCTCACAGACAAAAGACATTGTATTACAAGATGTAACTATTAGAAATACATGTATTTGTTTTAACCCATTACCAAACAACCAAATGTTTAAACAACATTGGGCAAGAAGGCTATTGTGAGAAATAGAGAAAATGCTTGTCACCAGCACTGTCTCTTTTGCCAACAATATACTTTCTACCAAACCAAAGAAGAATTCCATACTTGAGCTATATATATTTTTTACTCTACAAATGTTTTGAATTTGGACACGTCTAAAATTTTGTAATCTGTTAAAGTGTTATTCGAACCGATTTGTAGCATAATATGATTTTTTTTTCGTCAAAACGGGCTGAATCATGAGGTAGGATGGTCCTTTGAGAAGCAGAAAATCTACAAAGAGCAAAATGTTCCGACCTAGGTCTGCCTGTGCAGACTGCATGGGCTGATACTGGTCAATACTTTTGGCAGATGTACTAAACCATGACTTATTTGTTTTGACACACAGGTCTTGACTTCCGAGACATATCTACAGCTGACTGCCTATACATGTACTTACTCTTAGCGTTTATACCATTTTCAACAATATCTGTCACGCTGCAGCTGCCAAGGCATCAATCCATGCATTCCTAGTGTTTTTTGTTACCAGTACAACAAACATCCCTTTTTTCCAGCCACTGGCTTCCTTCCCATATTACCCTTTTATCACATGACAAAAATGTAGACTTTTTCAAATTTAAACCATTTGAAGATGAATATTTAAATGATGCCAAAATAATGGAATTTGTCTCTTACAGGGTAGAAAACATTGTTTGGAGAGGAGAAAATGCTGGTTACCAGCATTTTCTCCTTTTCAAACAAGGTTTTCAAAAGGTCTCTTTCTCAGGTCAAGCAAGAAAGAAAGAATGCTCAGAGGCCAATGAGGCATAGACCTTTTCAATAAGACGATCATCAATCCTTGAAAGGAGTTTAACCACCTGGGATTCAAACTGACACAACCTCTGGTTCATTAGCCCTGTGTGTTGATTAGTTAAATGGTTGTAAGGTATTTCAAGCAGGTTTGAACATTACTTCAGTTGTATTTGGGCTGCAGCACCTCTCCATGTTTTCCTAGAGTTTCTTTTCACCAATACTTTGCACAACATATTTCCAAGCCACTGGCTGCTTTCCCACATAAACATGGTTAATGTTAAGGGGTGAGAGAGTCCTGAATCTTGTCAAAATGATTATCATCAGTCCCAAGAAAAAATGGGAATATGGGAAATCAAACCATAGCCTTCAAGACCTATGTTATTGAGCTAACAGGAGATTCTTTTTCAAGTTATAAACACAATATTCTTCCAAAGCCACTGGCTGCTTTCCTACATAACCATCGTCGAAGCAATGATCAACGGTGAGAGAGGAATGAATCCTGTTGCAATGACTATCATCGATCTTTGGAAAGAAATCAGCAAAGCTTGGGATTCAAAACAGCCACTTCCTGTTCTAAAGTCCTGCATGCTACCAACTGCATTACTGAGGTTCGGCTAAATAACACCCTAGAAAGGGTTTCCTCCAGAGAAGTCGCATGAAAATGATGGACGAACAAAAAGATGGCTGACCTACCAACCGCATAACAAACTGAATAGTGCTTCTGGAAATCTTGACATAGTGTATGCAAAGGAAGGTACAATTGTAGAATAGTCCATTGAACATTTACTGTTGTGACGTTCATTTACCAAAATATCTCTACTTTACAATATACTTAATTCCATATACAAGAGGGCCTTCATGGCCCTGTGCTGCTCTAATGGCTTAAGGGTAATTGAACCATAATTGGCATGGATAGTGATTTAACCCTTAACTACACAATACTTTCATTTAACAACCATGACAATGGAATGTTTTTTTAAATCATTGTGTGGGAAGGAAAAAAGAGAAAATGCTGGTGACTAGCAACTTATACTCCTCACAAAAAGTTAAGCAACAATGAATTACCGCTGCACTGAAATTTTATTATAGACAATTTCGTTGTATAAATGTAATGAGTACTGAGTTAAAAACCAGTCCAAGCAATTCTGTACTTCTATCAGATAATGTTTCTCACTTTCAGGCTTTTGAAGTAAGGCACTGTCTAAATCCATGTGCAAAAAAGTGGTATACTACCAAGATATTTTAAAATCTCTAAAATTTGGTCAATCTGCAACTGGGACACAGTCAGTACATGGTATGGGCACCATTAGCACGAATACAAGCTTGAACGCTTCTGGGCATTGACCAGATGAAGCCATACAGCTGTTGATGTGGAAAATCCTGCTATTCCTGACTCAAAAGTTGCTCAAGGTGTTGGAGGTTCTCCGAGGCCTCACTTTTCCATCATTGACACGCCGAGAATCTCCCACGCATGCTCAATCGGACTGAGATATGGAGATCTTGCGGGCCACCACAATTGCCCAGAAGAGTTCAAGCTTGTATTTGTGCTAATGGTGGCCATACTGTGTACTGACTGTTGCAGATTGACCGAATTTTAGAGATTTTAAAACATCTGGGTTGTATACCACTTTTTTGCATGTTGATTTAGACAGTGCCTTACTTCAAAAGCTTGTGAGAAACATTATCTGATAGAAGTACGGAATTGCTTGGACTGGTTTGTAACTCAATTCTCATTACATTTACACAATGAAATGTCTATATGTGTAATAATAAAATTTTGGTGCAATGGTAATTCATTGTTGCTTAACTTTTTGTGAAGAGTATATTTTTCTTTCAGTGATTATGCTGCCCATGCCCATGGTCTTAAGGTCAGAGACTTTGTTTTTTCATATCAAAGTTTAACATTAAAGTTTTTAAGGAGCTCATCTTTTCCAAATTAAATGATGGATTTTGTTCAAATTTGACTTGATGACATACTGGTCAAAAGTTTCAATAAGCAATATATATACCCTAGCCATGCCCATGATCTTAAGCTGAATGAACCAGATTTTGAAATTTAATGTTAAAAGTTATTCTAGAGCTCCTACTTTCCAGACTGAATGATTGCCTATCCCAACAATAAACATTTCCATCTCTTGTTTGAAACTAGAGGAAAAATCTGAAATGGAGTAATTGTTGGCAGGCAGCATTTTTCCTTTTAAAAACAATTTATACCACTCTTTCAAAGACTAAATCATCATTTGATCTATGAGGGCTAGTAACCAGCCTATCCTATTTCTGATTGCCTGAGATGGTCATAATTTTCATGCCTTGTTTCAATACATGTTTTAGGCCTAGGGGCAAAATTGCTACCATATTGGCTCATTCATTAATAATACATGTATATTGAATGTTAAACATGGCTAGCAATATAAAGGCATGCTTCTCATCTAAAGTTGAGTACCATGCTCTAATTCGGGACTTGTATTTGAAATGGAAAACAGGTAAGGAAATATATGGCAAGATAGCCGATGTTTATGGGTCTTCTGCACCATCGTATGCTTAGGTTAAATTTGGGTTTGGGGAATTCAAACACGGTAGAACATCTTTAGAAGATGAAACCAGGTCCGGACACCCCTAGATGCCACCGATGAAGAAATGTGTAACAAAGTTTGGGATCTGGTATACTCTGATAGGCGAATTCACGTGGAAGAAATAGCAAAGGCATTCACATTTCACATGGTAGCATTTCAACCATCTTACATGACCACTTAGGTATGCACAAGCTTGCAGCCCATCGGGTCCGCAAATCCCTAAGCGACGAGGAAATGGCAACTAGAGCATCAATATGCAGCACCGCGTACATTTGTCAACTGTAAATTCTTTCAATTGGGTTTGTTACGGAAGACCACTCCTTCATGCATGAGTTCATCCCAATTTAAATACAATACCTGACAACTGCGTTACAGAGAATTCTCTTTAGCTCACTGGTTATGATATTGGTCTTTTAAACCTCAAAAAACGAGGATATTTGTCTGCACGGATTCGAATCCCACCAGGCGCAGTTTGTATTTGAGCTATGTATTTGTTGAAAACTTTCATGTTCATAAGAGGTTTGATATAGAATTTTGTGGCATGGCTAGAGGTCAAAGACTGGAGGTATACCTATCACTACTTTCACCTTGTTGGGACCAGACAATTGGACAGCATGGTATGTGGAGGCCTTAACCCTTTACCCAGCAATCCTTGGTTTTAAGAACCCAAAGAAAGAAGACTTTTGAAAAGAAATGGTAACCAGCACTTTCTCCCTTTTTCACAATTTTTTTTACTCTTCCTATGACCATTTCACTTGTTCAGTCTCATGTACTTTGTATTCTGCAGACTAATGCTTTCAATTTGGACAAGTCTAAAATTTTGTTGTGATGTGAAAAGTTAATACCCTGACATAAAGGGCTTTTGAAAACATTGTGACCAGCACTGTCCTCTTTTCCACAATGTTTTCTACCCTTTCCAAGACAAATAGAAACATTTCAGTCCAATTTGAAATCTGCAAAATTTAAAGCTTTCATTTTAACCAAGTCTGAAAATTTTAGGTCTGGTAAAGAGTTGAGCCTTAACCCTTTACCATGAAATCCCAAGTTTTAACATCCCTGCAGAAGAAGCCTTTTGAAAACATTGTAAGAAAAGGAGAAAATGCTGGTAACCTGCATTTTCTCCTTTCCCCACAATGTATTCTACCTATTAAACCCATATTCCATCTTTTGAGCCACAATCAAATTGTCCTTTGCAAAAGCTTTGAATTTGGACAGGTCTACATATTTATAATATGGTACAAAGTCAAAGCACCTTTCAAAACTACATGTATAGTAACTGTTGCCTTTACACAAAGTTCAGATCAAGATAGGACATATAATGAAGTCTGATCCTTGATCTACACTGTCTGCTGGAGACATTCTGGACAAGAGGAACATTGAAAGTTTAATTATTTGGTTCTTGTTCCTAAAGTGTCTGTTGTGTCTATTTGGCACTCTAAGCATTGAGATTAACCATGCCGACTTTTAACAACCTTGGGAAGGATCCCTTTAAAAAAGATTGTGGGAAAAGGAGAACATGATGGCAACCAGCATTTTCTCCTTTTCCCACAATGTTTTCTACCTTATTAGTGGGAAAAGGAGAAAATACAGATAACCAGCATTTTCTCCTTTTCCCACTATGTTTTCTAAAGGCTTCTTTCTCCTGGTCGTTAAAACACAAGATTGTTTGGTAAAGGGATTAATGCTGTTTTCAACATTATTTCAGTTATATCCCAGCAGCAAGTGCACCTATCCATGCTTTCCTGGGGTTTCTTTAACAGTATTCTGTACAATATTCTTTCCACGCCAGTGGCTACTTTCCCCATAACCATCGAAACAAACAGTGGTGATAGAGGAATGAATCCTGTCACAATGACTACCATCAATCCTCAGAAACAAGAGGGCCATGATGGCCCTGTATCGCTCCACTGGCTAATTAGTAAAAACACTATAAGCCAAACTTTACAATACTTGGCCAATTGGTTTCGAACTAGTAGACATACAAAATTTTTTCTATAAAATTCTACAAGAACGTTATGACCCCAGGGCAAAGCCATTTTTGACAACAAAGCTATAATTACTTGAGTCCTGGTAGAGGTCCACAAGATAAAGCCCAATACCAAATAATACAGGTCTTGAATGTGTGGTTATAAACAAGAAGATTTTCAAAATTTACTTAATTAAAGGCCCTGTAAAACATGAGACCCCTGAGACAGGGCTAAATTTAGTAGCCCCAGGTCTTATGGTTAGTAACAAGAAGATTTATAAAGTTTTCACTGTAAAAGCCCATGGAAAACTTGTGACCCCTGGGATGGGGCCAAACTTGACCCCATAGCTAAAATTTGGGCCCTCTTGGTAGAAGCCTTCTAGATAAAGCTACATGCAAAATTTAGTAGCCCTAGGCCTTATGGCTAGGTACGAGTAGATCTTTAAAGTTTTCCCTATTATAAGCCCATGTAAAACTTGTGACCCCCAGAGCGGGGCCAAATTTTACCCCAGGGCTATAATTTGGGCACCCTTGGTAGACACCCACTAGATAAAGCTACATGCCAAATTTGGTAGCCCTAGGCCTTATGGATTCAGACAAGAAGATTTTCAAAGATTTTCAATTTTGTTTAGTTTTTTAAGGAATCAAATTCTTTCAAGAAATTCTGAAGAGGACCATGGCAGGATCATTTCTGTGAAGTTTCATCAAAATGGGATGAGTAGTTTCAGAGAAGAAGATGTTTGAAATAAAAGTTAATGCACGCACACACGGACGCACGCAAGACGGACATTGGGCCATGACATAAGCCAGCTGGCCTTTGGTCAGCGGAGCTAAAATTTGGCCAAGCCAGAGATCAAACCAGCATCCCCTGTTCTCAAGTCTTGTACCCTACCGCCTGAGTTATTGGGGCTCAGCCAATCTTTTAATATCAAGCTATGAGTTATCTCTTTGATAGGTAGAATTACGGACGTTTCGTACCATAACCATTTCCCATTTTGTACCAGTCACTTCGTACCATAATTTTAACATTTCGAAACAGAAATGCTATTTCATCACATTAAACATTTATGCAAAAAATTATGCGCAATAACACGTTCTGATTATCTCTTTTTCCCATTATGTTTTCACAGCAGTTTCTCTGAGGGTCATTAAAAAGAATTGCTTTTGTAATTGTGCAATTTAAGCAAAGGAATATTGTGGAAAAAATGATGTTTTTACTAGAATTAAAATTGTCACATTGACTTTGACGTTTGACCCTGTCCTTGTCTTGGCATCATATAAGGCTCAATTAATTTCAAAACGTACCCAAAAACAAACTAACATGCAAAAAAAAAAAAGACAGTTTACAATCAAGGGTTACAAGGGTTATCAAACAATTAGATCTATGATTCATTGATTAAATGTTCAGTTTAATGTAATCAATTTGTTCCCAATTCTAATTACACGTAGATATACTCTACCTGCAACAAACATTACAGACAAACAGACCAATTAGATCCACTTATTTTCTCAGTCGCATACAAACTGATTGCTTTAATTGATTAAAGGTCATATCCCATAAATATGGTTACCAAAGCACTGGTTTATACTTAGTAAATGTATTAAAAAACACTTTTTGTCAGATTTATTGATATGGTTGGTCATAGTATGACATTGTATTATTATGGTATGAAGTGGTAACGCTATGGTATGAAATGGTAAATCTATGGTACGTTTATTTATGGTATACATCATTCAATTTTATTGTCTGCAAATGCTTTGCATTTTTACAAGGCTAAATTTTAGTTGTGTGGGAAAAGGTTGACTGTTACTTTACTTGATTTTTACAGTATATGGTGTAAGCTATTGAGAAAACACATCATCAAAACATGGTATTTTCTTTGAATTAGTATTACCTTTGAATTAGACTGAAGTTCATAGCTTTTATGAGAACAAAGACAATGAGAGAAATGAAGCCAAAGTAAAGTATAACCCTTGCACAAAGTAAGCATTACTTCTAACAAGAAGACCACAGTGGCCCAAAATCACTCACCTGAAAAGTCCATGTCTCAGATTCAACATTTTACACCATATAAAACAAGTGGGCTTGATGGCCCTGAAGTCGCTCACCTGAGCCTTTTTACCAAACATGACCCATTTTCAATCTCTTTTGAGATACTACAACAAACAATCTAACAAGCTTTCATCAGTATTGGACTGTAAATATGGCCTCTAGCATGTACACAGCTTTTTCCAGAATTTGTCTCAGTGACCTACTTTTTAGCCCAATATAGCCTATTTTCCCATCGTGGATATTATCAAAGAAAAAGTTTCTGACCACCTTTCATAAGTATTTTACAGAAAATGTGGTCTCAAAAGTGTGCACATGGTTTTTCCAAAATTTGATATGGCAACTTAGTTTTTTACCCAATATGACCCATTTTCACTCTCACACTAATGATCATCAAGAAAACCATTCAGACTACCAGTAATTTTCATAAGTATTGGACAGAAAATGTTGCCTCTAGAGCACACACAAGCTATTTTAAACATTTGACCTGGTGATCTAGTTTTTGACCTAATGTGACCCAATTTCATTTTCAGATGAGATATCATCAAGACAACCATTCTGACCATCTTTCATGAGTATTGGACTGAAAATGTTGCCTCAAGAGTGTACACAAGGTTTTTCTAAGATTTGACATAGTGATCCAGTTTTTGACTCGACATTAGCCATTTTCAAACTTGTCTGAAATATTATCAACACATACATTTTGACAAACTTTCAAGTATTGGGCTGAAAATGTGGCCTATCGAGTGTACACAAGGTTTTTTCTAAGGTTTGACCTAGTGACCTTGTTTTACACCCAATTTAACAAATTTTTACACTCGTCCAAGATATCATCAAGACAAACATTCTAACATAGTTTTATGACTATATGACTGAAAATGTGGCCTCTAGAACATACACAAGGTTTTTCAAAGATTTGGCCAAGTGACCAAGTTTTTCATCCGACAAGTCCCATTTTCAAATTTGTCCAAGACATCATCAAAACAAACATTCTGACCAACTTTCATGAGTATTACGTTGAAAATGTGGCCTTCAGAGCATACACTGTGTTTTTCTCAGATTTGACTTAGTGACCCAGTTTTAGACCCGACATAATTCATTTACGAACTTGTCTGAGATATCATTAGTAAAAAACATTCTGGCCAAATTTCATGAGTATCAGACTAAAAATGAGGCCTCTACACAACTTAAAAGTTGACGACAGACGACTGACGCACAACAGACACAGCATAATCACAAAAGCTCACCTTGAGCACTTTGTGCTCAGCTGAGTGACGGGGGGGTGTTATTTTGGCCCCTAGGGGCTATACATTTACTTGGATACTATGGATATTTGACAATCACAAAAGCTCACCTAAGCATGTTGTGCTGAGGCAAGCTAAAACAGAGAAAACTGAAAAAAAAAAAACTTCGAAGTTAAGAAATATTATCCCAGTTGTACCATTATCTTATAAAAACCTTTTTAGATATCACATGATCTTATAATGAAAAGTCATGGGACAAAAACATAAATTTCTTATATCAGATAAAATCATCTAATTTTGTAAGTAATAATATTTGTTACTAAAATGAATAACAGTAGTATTCTAGAGATAGGAAAATATACTGACTAAGGTTATGAAAGGATAATGATTAAAGCAATCATGTAACCTGTGCCATCAAATTTTATAGAGTATACATAAGGAGACTTCGAAGAAATTACAGCACTGACGGATTAAACTGAAAAAAAAAAACCTTGTGAAAATTCCAAAGACTCTCACAAAGAAGTTAAGTAAAAGAGGGAATGTTCTTTTCAAAGGAACATAATGTTCTTTAAGATTTGGAAAGGACAGACCGTATTCAAGACCTAAAAGTAAAACATTTGGCAACCAACTTTTAAAATATTCAAGTCAGAATCCACCATATTTGAAGAATAGGAACAAGATTACAAAAAATAGGGGCATTGAATTGTAACAAGTACATTATTTTCAAGTTGGGTCACATGACCATTAGTCTTAAAAGGTATTATCTTACAGTCCATTACGTCATAAAATATTACATTATATTGTCCTTAGAACAGTTAATGGCTACGTTAAAAGACTAACAGTAAAAGACAGTGTCAAATGACCTTCAAAGAGAAATAGTCGAAGTTAGAACCACTTAACCTTTGAAAGTGAATTTCATGCAGACAGCTGTGAGTGAAAACAATCACAAGAACATGGAAACATTACAAAGGTCAAATGACCTTTCACTAATTTTGTGGTTACTATTTATAGAGTTTTTATTTACCCTGAATGGAATCCAGCCGGTGACCGATGAAAGAAGGGATCATCGAACAGTGAATGGAAACCAAACGACATGCCAGGAAACCCAAAAGGGCTATACCCAATATTTTCAATGGACTGCTGTGACCCCGCATGCCTCCGTCTCCCCGCAGACTCTGAACCTCGTTCCCGTCGTCTATGTGCATGGCGTCGCCGTCTACAATGGCGGAATATATGTAGGACCCAATGCAAACTTTTATCTCTAAATTCTTAACCAACATTCTCACTTAATATATTTAAACAAGACATGATACACTGAAGTAAATGACTTGACAACCAAAATCCATGATAAGCCAAAAATAAAGAACACAGCAAGCTATATCTATATATATGCAACTAAACCCATGCAAATGAAACAAATCATAATGAATACAACAGCCAACATGTTAGTCAATAACTATAATTGTTAGAGGGGAAAAAAAATAAAATGCTTGATGAAAACAAAACATACAGACCTAAATAATACCAAGTTATAGTATAGCAAACATAAAACTTCTGCCTAAAAGTGTCTTTGTTTTATTTCCAACAACTGTCAAGCACGTTCAATGGATGAGAGATGTCACATGGTAAACCAAAAAATTTCAATGCGTGATATATAGGTAGATTTTGTTCTTTGGTAAAAGGTTAATGACCACATGGAGTATTTTTCGACAATTAGCATTTTCTTACCCATTCATTGTCTAACAAGAATGTAAAAGATGTAATAAGAGTATTTGTTTGTTTGAATGGTGTTTTACGCTGCTTTCAACATTATTTCAGTCATGTAATAAGAGTACCACAAGGTAAACAGTTACAGGTGATAAAACATGACTGTAGTTTATTGTCTGTTTAATACTGCATATAAAAGAAGAGCTACAGATTCTCAGTAGTTGTCACCTGAATGAAAGATCTCCAATGGATGTCACCTAAATTACAGATCTTCCATGGATGTTACTTAAATGACAGATCTTCAATGGATGTCACTTAAATGACAGATCTTAAAATGTATGTCACCTAAATGACAGATCTTCAATGGATATCATCTAAATGACAGATCTTCAATGCATGTCACTTTAATGATAGATCTTTAACGGATGTCCATTAAATGACAGATCCCCAATGGATGTCAGCTAAATGACAGATCTTTAATGGAGATCAACTAAATTACAGATCTTCCATGGATGTCACTTGAATGACAGATCTTACCTAAATTACAGATCTTAAATTGATGTCACTTAAAGGACAGATCCTCAACTGATGTCATCTAAATGACAGATCTTTAATTGATGACATCTAAATGACAGATCTTTAATTGATGTCACTTAAATGACAGATATTAAATGTATGTCCCGTAGATGACAGATCCTCAGTGGATGTCATCTAAATGACAGATCTTCAATGGATGTCACCTAAATGACAGATCTTCAATGGATGTCACCTAAAAGACAGATCTTCAATGATAGTCACCTACATGACAGTCCCTCAACAGATACCACCTGAACGACAGATATTCAATGAATAGACCCTGAACATTCATGTAAAACTGGAGTTTGGCTTTTATAGGTTTTTTAAACTTCAGGGGAATGAGACGAGACTCTCTAAGACCTAACAGAAAACTTTGTCTATGTACAATGTTGTATGCAAAATTAAGTTTAATGTTAAAGATTCCCCTCTTAACAAAACTCTGCACAATACATGTATCATGGCCAAGGCTATCAGAATACAGACAAATCCACTTAAACCGTGGTACTATAATGCAGTAATTTGCACAAAGTTAAAAAAAATTCCAACATGTTTGCCAAGATGAACGCTTCCCCCCACCCAAAATTCCGGCATAATAACTCCCATGCAAGAAAGAAAAAATGCTTTTGTAACAATCTATTTAACCCTTTACCACACAATGACGCCTTTTAACGCCCCTGAAGAAGAGGCCTTTTGAAAACATTGTGGGAAAGGGAGAAAATGCTGGTAACCAGCATTTTCTCCTTTTCCCACAAAGTTTTCTACCCTATCAAAGAAAAGTTGCGTCATTTGAGCCACTATGTAATTGTCGTCTGCAAATGCTTTCAATTTGAATAGGTCTTAAATTTTGCTGTGTGGTAAAAGGTTAAAGCATTACCACATCACAATCTAAAACAAATTTGCAGTCAACCATTTTGAAATCATCGTGACAAAAGATGGATGATCAACATGAATGAAGGTTTAACCCTTTACTACAGGATCTTTTGGTAAAGGGTTACTACATGAATACAGGTAAACACATTGTGGCAAAAGAAGAAATTGCTTGTTACAAGCATTTTCTCCTTTGGCTCCCATGTTTTTAAAAGTGGTGTGTTCAAGATGACAGAAAATCCACTGAAGAATGTAGGTAATGTGTTAATGAAGCTAAGACATTCAAATGTGTATGAATGATTTTGCACTATTAGTTTATGTGTACTTTTATTATCTATATTACATAAAGCTTGGGTTTACACGGAATAAAAGATTGTCATAATAGGGCTGTCAAGAACACTATCAACCAATTACAGCTCCTTTTCCTCACCTGTTATCATTCTGACACATTTTTCTGAAAAAAGTGAAGGTCAAATGAAAGTCTAGCTGTGCTACATTTTGCATGTTTTTTTTATTTTTTAAACTCTTTATCAAGCAATCCCGACAATCTTTCAAAAATGTCGTGGTATTCAGCATTTTCTCCTTTTTCCAACAATGTTTTCTACCCTATGATAAACAGAAACCATCATTTAGGCGACATTTAATTTGTTGTGTGTAAATGCTTTCAATTTGGTCAAGTCCAAAATTTTGTCATTTGGTCATTGTTTGTGTATATCTTCCTTCAAAACAGCTGACAAGTGAAAATGCTTGTTTAAACAGTGTTTAATTCTGCTTTTAAAGTATTTTGGTTGTATCCTGGCATCAGCTCACTTATTTATATTTTCTCTGCTTTTCTCTGCAATGCCTTGACAACAGCAACTCCAACATAGCCACAGTTGCCCACTGGGTTCAAACCCATGGCTTTCAGATCAAAAGTCCAATGCCCTAACCAAAAGCCAAGGAGGACCAGTTTACACAAAGTCTACAACAGTTTCACAGAGTAAACAAGAGCACCACATGCAGGTGCCAACGCTCAGCTGCATTGCTTTTGGAAATACATAGAATTTTCACTCCAGTTGAAAAAAGAAGCATAACTGTGTAAAAAATACTCTGATTATTACCTGCCCCTGTATTGGTTACCCTTTTGATAGTTAACAACCTGTCTAAGTTTGAAGTAAATACCTTCAATAATGACAGAAATATTATAAAATGTCGAAGATTTTGCTTGAAGACAACCATGATGCAGATGATGACAGGGCTATGACAATATCTCAATGGTTTTTTTCAATTACAGCCAAGCTAAAAATAATGAGATCTACTGTAATCTTATCTTTTTTACCTTCAAGGCATTTGACTGCACACACATGTACAAGTATCATGTTTAATTGTTACTAGGAAACATCACAATCATGGACTTTATATATGTGGCAAAAAATTCCAAGATTTAGTTAACCCTTTAGCAAAAGACAAAAGTTTAGGCCCGTCCAAATTGAAAGCATTTGCAGACGACAAAATATTTGTGACTCAGAAATTGAAATGTTTTGGGAAGGGTAGAAAACATTGTGGAAGGTGGAAAAAATGTTAACATTTAATTGCATTGTTATTGTCAAACCTGCATTTTCAATGAACAAACTCACAGCCCTCTACGCTTTAGCAAGCCCTTTTAGCTTTATCCATTTGCCACACTAGCTCAAGTTTAAAAGACCCTGACCAAAGAAGGCTTTTGAAAACCTTGGGACAATGACAAAATGCCAGTGAATAGTATTTCTCCTTTTCCCACAAAGTTTTCTACCCTTTCTTGTCATTTGAGCCACATTTGTCATCTGCAAATGCTTTCAATTTTGGACCATTCATAAACTTTTGTTGTTTGGTAAACAGTTCCGACTTTATTAACGGATTTTAAAAGCACATTCAGTTCAATATTGTTATCAACTCTTCACCAAATAAAAAAAATTTCAGACTTGTCCGTAATGCCATAATTTTGGCAGACGACATATTTATCTTGTGGCTCAAATGGTGGAAATTGTCTTTAAAAGGGTTAGAAATACATTGTGGGGGAAAAGGAAAAAATGCTGGTCTTCAGCAATTTTTTCCTTTTTCAACAATGTTTTCAAAAGCCTCTTTCCTGGGGATCGTTAAAACTTGGGATAGCTAGGTAAAAGAATTAAATGAAAAGCAAAATGCAGTCACTCAAAAGTTTAAAGCATGAGGAACAGATGCACACTGGGTAAATTGGTCATGTGATCAAATTTATCTACTTTGATTGAGTGTAAAACAGTACATAAACATTCTCTTGAAACATTCCTTACTAATTCTATGTTTTATGAATTGACAGCGCTTGTTAAAACTGAGCAAAAATATTTCTAGTGATATTCCGATAGTGGAGAGGGGAAATTCCATCTAGTCATTCATTCTTCAGCTTGTTTAATCCTTTACCACACAATCCTATGTTTTAATGACCCTGAGGAAAAATGCTTTTAAAAACATTTTGGGAAAAGGAGAAAATGCTGGTTACCAGCATTTTCTTCTTTTCCCACAATGTTTACTACCCTTCCTAAAACAAGTTTCAAATTCTTAGTCATATTTGTCGTCTGCAAATCCTTTCAATCTTGACCAGTCTGAGATTTTACCAAACAATCCCACACTTTCAATCTTTACCGAACCACAAAATTTTAGACATGTCCAAATTAAAAGCATTTGCAGACGACAATTCAAATGGGGCTCAACTGATAGAATTTGTCTTTGACAGGGTAGAAAACATTGTGGGAAAAGGAGAAAATGCTGGTTACCAGCATTTTCTCCTTTTCCCACAATGTTTTCAAAAAGCTTCTTTCTCAGGGTCGTTAAAAGTCGGGGTTGTGTGGTAAAGTGTTAACTCTTTACCAAACGGCATAGATTTAAACTTGCCAAAATTGACAGCATTCGCAGCCAACATTATCAAATTAATATCAAATAATAGGAATTGTCTATCAACGGATAGAAAACATTGTGGGAAAATTTTCTCCTTTTCCCACAATGTTTTCAAAAGATCTTCTTTTTCAGGGCTTTGAAATCTCGGGACTGTGTAGTAAAGGGTTCACAAAGTCTAAGTGGTTGATGGGATAAGGTAACTATGATGGCCTATGTGCTTCACGGACAATACGGACAAGTAAGTTGAATTCAACGGTAACATGCAGGAATGAGGATATATTGGTAAAGTGTATGTCAATGCTATCTCAAGTGCATCTTAAAATTCACGAAAAACAAAACAAGAGGGCCATGATGCCCCTAAAGTCGCTAACCTGAGTCTTTTGACCAAACATGACCCATTTTCAGTCTCTTTTGAGATATCATGACAAACAATCTACTAAGCTTTCATAATTTTTGGACTAAAAATTTGGCCTCTAGCATGTACACAAGCTTTTTCTAGAATTTCTCTCAGTGACCTACTTTTTAGCCAACTATAGCCAGTTTTCCCATTGTAGATATTATCAAAACAAAGATCCTGACCACCTTCCATAAATATTGGATAGAAAATGTGGCCTATAGAGCATACACAGGGTTTTTCTAAGATTTGACCTACTGACCTAGTTTTTGACCCAACATGACTGATTTTTGAAGTCGTCTGAGATGTCATCAAACCAAACATTCTGACCAAGTTTCATGAGTATCTGACTGAAAATGTGGCTTGTAGAGCGTACACAAGGTTTTTCTAAGATTTGACCTAGTGACCTAGTTTTTGACCCGACATGACCAATTTTCGAACCCGTCCGAGATATCAGTAAGACAAACTTTCTGACCAAGTTTCATGAGTATCGGACTGAAAATGTGGCCTCTAGAGAATACACAAGGTAAAAGTTGATGACGGACGACGCACAACACGTGACGGATGCCAGACACAGCATGATCACAAAAGCTCACCTTGAGCACTTCGTGAGCTAACAAAACTAAACAAAAAGCACTTATGATAAAAACAAAAGCACTGCATGTTGGTGCCAACGCTTGGCTGTAGTTGCTTGATTTTGTCAAAATTTTAAGTTGAAAAAGGGGCATAACTGTGACAAAAATACTTTGATGGTAATCTGCCCTTGTTTTATAGGTTCCGCTTTTGATAGTGGACAAGCTGTCCAAGTTCAAAGTAAAAATCTTCAGTAATAACAGAGGTGTTAAAAAATTTCAAAGTTTTTGCACGCTCTTGCGGACATCTCAAGTGACACTAGGGCTAAGACAGTAACTCGACCTTTTCTTCAAAAAAATAATAAATGTGGACCAAAATATTCAAAATAGAAAGCTTTCAGTTCAGGTATCATTCATTACAAGGTCGAAATTTTTCTTTTCACACAAATGGCGTTATACGCTGTCTTCAACATTATTTCATATTATCATGACAGCTAAAATATTCTTGTATGTCCTGGGTTTCACCAGTACAAGGCTATGGTTCTGAAGTGTCTTGTACAAGGACAACCCCATGCAAAACCCAGTGCTTCCTGTGAGGTTCAAACTCAAAGTTTCAAGGTTACAAGTCCAACACTTTACCATGGAGCTACACAGGATCTCCCCTCTGTATGCCAGTTTTGCTCTTGCTAATAACAGCTTCAAAACCATTGGGATCATTGACATGATGAATAACAAATAAGAATTAAACTTTCAATTCATTACACCCTATCTTTGACAGCCTTTACAAACACTGATAGTTTGGTCAATGCTAGATGACTTCAAAAGAAGTCTAGCACAAGATAGACAAGCAATGTAATCAAGAATCCAACAAACTAAAAAATCTTAAATTTGTCCTAATTCAAAGCGTAGACAAATGAGAAATTACTTAGGACTCAAATAATGGGATTTGTTTGCAAAGTGTAGAAAACATTGTAGGAAAAGGACAAAAATGCTCATTACCAGCATTTTCTCCTTTTCCCATAATTTTTTTCAAAAGCTCTCTTCCACAGGTCTGCTTAAACTTGGGATTGTTAGGTTATGGGTTAATAAATGTGAAGATGCATATAAAAACATTTGGAGAAAAGGACAAATTAGTAATGAGAAAATGTATGAACACATATATGTGTTTCTTGAACACATCCACAAGGCATGAAGCATGCAGTTAGATCATTTCTTTATCTCTATTCCTAACAACATAAAAATTTGACTTGTTCAAACTGAAGACATTTGTGCATGACAAATATGACATTACTCAGGACATTTGTCTTTGAAAAGGTAGGAAAAAATTGTGGAAGAAGGAGAAAATGCTGGTTACCAGTCTTTTCTCCTTTATCCACAATGTTTTCAAAAGCTCTCTTTCTCAGGGTAGTTAAAACTTGGAGTCGTTTAGTAAAGAGTTAATAACAGCTGAATTTTGCACTGCAATAGATA
The DNA here is from genome assembly GCA_946811185.2 of Hippopus hippopus. Taxonomy (NCBI): domain Eukaryota; kingdom Metazoa; phylum Mollusca; class Bivalvia; order Cardiida; family Cardiidae; genus Hippopus; species Hippopus hippopus. Next base: position 2,316,322 of record OX328108.1, on the reverse strand, counting down.
ACCATCCTACCAAATTTACAGCTTTGGTGCTGTTATAAAAACACTTATTGCAGATTCCAGTTTTCTTTACCTTTTATCAAATAATCCAGTGTTTAGTTATCTCTCAAGAAAAGGACTTTTGACGACACTGTGGGTAAAAGAGAAAATACTGGTAACCAGCGTTTTTTTCTTTACCCACAATGTTCACTTCCTGTAACATGGACAAAACCTATCTTTTAGCCTCACTGTGTTTGTTGACTGCGACTGCTTTTGATTTGGGCAAGTCCTTAATTTAATCATATGGAAGAAAGTGTTAACCCTTTACCAAACAATCCCAGGTTTTAACGACCCTTGGAAAGAAGTCCTTTGAAAACATTGTTGGAAAAGGAGAAAATGCTGGTTACCAGCATTTCTGCCATTTGAGCCATCTTTAATTTGTTGTCTGCAAATACTTTCAATTTGGACCAGTCTAAAATTTTGTCATCTGGTAAAGAGTTAACTGTTTACCAGACGACAAAATTTTGGCCTTGTCCAAATAGACAACATTTGCAGACGACAATTTCAGTATGGCTCAAATGGTGCATTTTTTCTTTGACACCGTAAAAAACTTTATGAGAAAATGCTGGTTACCAGCTTTTTCACCTTTTCCTACAATGCTTTCAAAAAAGCTTTTTCCCAAAGTCAGCATTGTGTGGTAAAGGGTTAAATACAAAACCATGGCGAATGCATATAGACTAGAAAGTAAACTGCATGTATCTGTATAATCTATCTAATCTCTTATAAGAGACAGTGACCTTGCATAATCTTCATGCCATCATCTTTCCCCTGGAATTCATTGATTCAGTGATTGAATGGTGTTTTATGCCATTTTCAACATTAGTTCAGACATATCACCATGACAGCTTAAATAGTCATGTGTACCCTGGGTTTCACCAGTACCAGGCTAGGGCTCTGAAGTGCCTTGCCCTAGGACATTCCCACCAAAAATCCAGTGTTTCCAGTGAGGTTCGAACCCAAGACCTCCAGGTTACAATTGAGTTGCACAGGATCCCTGAATATTGAAAGACAGACCCTCCCACAAAAGGGGACTGCAATATAATCCATACCGGATGTAAACAAGAGCACTGTATATGGGTGCCAATGCTGGGCTACAAATGCTTGATTTTAAGTGAAAATTTTTAGTCGAAAAAGGGGCATTACTGTTTCAAAAACACTTTGATAGCTACCTGCCCTTGTTGTATGGGTTCCCCTATTGATAGTTAACAACTTGTCCAAGTTTGAAGTAAATATCTTTAGTAATAACAGTGATAGATCTACTACAAAATAATTTAATATCAGTTGTTTTCATGAACATTGGCAAGTTCTGATTGGCTGAATTTTTTTTTCATAGCTTCATGAAAAAAAAAATCACGTTGTGCTTGAACTACTTTTGCTGAAGGTTACTTTTGAGGGTCCTACACACTGCTGTGTTCATTTACTTTCGTTCTATTGGTTAATTTTCTGTATTGGGGATCGGAAAACTGCTTCCCTATTGTATTCTTGCGCCATACAAATATGAGTGGACGGGGCTTTAGAAACCCCAACATTAGATTTAAAAATAAAGAAAATGAATGCAGTTTGAATTATTTCCATGGGTGTATGTTGTCTGTAATATTAAATTATAAGGAATGAAGAGAATTTTATTTTTTTCATGGAGGTATGAAAAAAAAAAAAAACCTAATCACACTGTATGAAACCGCGAAGCGGAGCGGTTTCATACAGTGTGATTAGGTTTTTTTTTTTCATACTTCCACGAAAAAAATAAAATTTTCTTCATTCCTTAAATGTCAAAGTTTTCACACGCAAATCACAACACAGACAACCACACCTGGGCTATCATAACTTGTTGTTTTCTTCTAAAACAGCTGTGCTGAAAAAAGTAACTCTTTACCAAACAATCCAAACTTCAAAGGATTTTGAGGAAACAGGCTTTTGAAAACATAGTTTGTATTTCTTGAAAGATAAATTTTATGTTTTTAGTATCATTTCACTAATTTTCTGCAAATGCTTTCAATTAAAACAAGGCTACAATTCCATCATAAATTTTGGTGAAGAGTTATTTAATATTATCTCCAACCTTAACATTGATTGTTACTAAATGTCTTTACTTTCTCTTAACCCTTTACCAAATAATCCTGACTTTTAATCGACCCTAAAGAAAAAGGACTTTTGAAAACATTGTGGTAAAAGGAGAAAATGCTGGTTTCCAGCATTTTCTCCTTTTACCACAATGGTTTTTACCTGTCCAAAAATGAATTTCTGTGTTTGAGTAACATCAACCTTGTTGTCTGAAAATGCTTTCAGTTTGAACACGTCTGAAATCTCGACATTTGGTAAAGACTTAAAAATTAATAACACTGTTCCATCTAATCAAAAGTTGAATAGTCACAAACTATACACTTTGAGAAACCAAAAAATCAAAATATCAAAGAAAAATACAAAAAAGAGAATATGACTGTAGTTGGAGAAAGTGTTCATTAGGGCAATTTCCCCAATTTATCATCTTAAAATCATCAAAATTCAAATACATCAAAATTAGTTTGTAAGACAAAACATGGATTATTGAGGTTAAGATAGTTAACTCTTTACCAATAGACAAAATGTTAGACTGGTCCAAATTGAAAGCACTTGCAGACGACAAAATAAAAGTGACTGAAAATTTGAAATTTGTTTTGTTAAGGATAGACAACATTGTGGGAAAAGGAGAAAATGCTGGTTACCATCATTTTCTCCTTTTCCCAAATTGTTTTCAAAAGGCTTCTTTATCAGGGTCGTTAAAAGTCGGGATTGTGTGGTAAAGAGTTAATCCTTTACCACGTGATCCCGTTTTTTTTGATGGGGGGGAAAGAGCCTTTGAAAACATTGTGTGAAATGAGAGAATGCTGGTGATCAGTGTTTTCTCCTTGCCCTAGTGTTTTCTCCCTTTTCATGGAAAAATTCAATTTTTTTTAGCCTTATCAAATATGTCGTCTGCAAATCAATTTGGATGAGTCAAAATTTCTGTTGTCTGGTTAAGAGTTGATTAATCAGGTTAAAAACTAATAAAGGGTTAATTAGAAACGGTTGATTAGAGATGATTCTAAGTGACCCAAAAATTTACCCAGAGTGCAACAACAATAAAGCGTGCTCCCAGCCCAAACTTCGTGACAATAGTTAGCAAAAAACATGGTTAGAAAATGGCTGTCAATCTTTGAGATTAAAACAGATGTGCATTTATAAAACTCCATTTACATTTTAATATTTGTTATCAAGCCTGCCTACTTTCCTATCTCTATAGCTAACACTTTTTGCAAACATTTCTGTAAAAGTGACAATTATTGCTTGGGAAATTATTCCTAAACTCTTTACCACACCATCTCAAGTTTAACGACCCTGAGGAAATAGCCTATTGAAAATCTTGTGCAAAAAGGAGAAAATGGTGGTAACCGCCATTTTCTCCACTTCCCACAATGTTTTCTAACCTTTTGGAAACAAAGACTCTTGTTTGAGCCTCATTTAATTTGTTGTCTGCAAATGCTTTCAGTTTGGGCAGGTCTCAAATTTTGACATGACAAAGTTTTCGACTTGTCCAAATTGATTCATTTTAAGACGACATATCAAGTGTGGGTCAAACAATGGTATTCTCTTTGAAAAGACAGAATACAGAGTGGGAAAAGGAGAAAATGCTAATGATCAGTATTTTCTCTTTTTAATACAATGGTTTCAAAAGCTTCTTTTCATAGGGTCCCCAAAACTCTGTTTGTTTGGTAGAGGGTTAAGAAATGGCGAAAATTTTCTACATAAATTAACAGACAATATAAGCCAAGATCAGAATGCATAAGAGTGTGCATTCTGATCCTAAATCTGCATAGTTAGAAATCTTGTGTGAGATTCCGGTAAAAAAGGACTGAATTAAAAATAACTGTCTTTTTATCTAAACACAACCTGAAACATGTAGATTATCTTTGTTAAATATCTTTTTAAAATATCATGATCAACACAGATTATTGAAGTTTGCAACATGAAAATAAAGTGAAAATATTGTGGGAAAAGCAGAAAGTCATAATTAACATATTAAGCCTAAGTTTGCAACAGGAAAATAATGTGAAAATATTTTAATATTAAGCAGAAAGTCAAAAGCACTTTTTCTGTTTTGCCCCAATATTTTTAAAAGATGCCTTCTGATCACAAAAATTCATCTACAGTGAGTAACATGATGAACTGGCTGAAAGTATGTCATTAACCTTTTACCACACAATGACGACTTTTAACGACCCTGGGAAAGAAGCCTTTTGAAAACATTGTGGGAAAAGGAGAAAATGCTGGTAACCAGCATTTTCTCCTTTTCCCACAATGTTTTCTGCCCTATCAAAGAAAAATCATTTCATATGAGCCACGTTAAAACTGTCATCTACAAATGCTTTCAATTTGGACAGGTCTAAAATTTTGTCGTGTGGTAAAGGGTTAATCACTTTACAAGACAACAAAATTTTAGAATGGTCCAAATTGAAAGCTTTTGCAGATGACAAATTCATTGTGGCTCAAAGAATGGTATCAGTTTTCAAAGGGAAGACAACATTGTGGCTCATTATAATGGTTTGAGTCTTCAACAGGGTAGCAAACACTGTGTAAAAAGGAAAAAAAAGCTGGTGATTTTTCTCCTTTTTGCAAAATGTTTTCAAATCCTTTATTCCTTTGGGCTGTTAAAACAGCAGCTTGTTTGGTATTGGGTTAATTGGTAAAGGCTGTTGAAAAAGCAGGTCAAGATCAGGCTGCACAAAGTGAGCAGTCCAACCCAGGATCTACACTGACAGCTATGTTGAGATATATGTGACAAAACTTTCAAAGTTTTGGAAACGTTTGGGACTATTTTTCCTTATTAACCTTTAACGACACAATCCCTACTTTAAACGACCCTAAGTTACAAGGCTTTTGAAAACATTATTAGAAAATGAGAAGGTGCTGGTAACCAGCATTTTCTCCCTTTCCCACAATGTTTTCTACCCTTTGAAAGGCAAAACTCTTTCTTTCCTTAGTCACAATTATTTTGCTGTCTGCAGAACCTTTCAATTTTGGCAGTTCTAAGATTTTGTCATTTTGTAAAGAGTTACAGACATGTCCACAATATTCTCTACCTTTTATGTGGCAGTAATCATCATTTGTGCCTCATTTAATTTCAAGTCTTCTGACCCTTTACCAAGTGACAAAATGTTAGCCTTGTCCAAACTGAAAGCATTTGCAGACAACAATTTCAATGTGGTTCAAATGGAGCAATCTTGCTTTGATAGGGTAGAAAACATTGTGGAAAAAGGAGAAAATGCTGGTTACCAGCATTTTCTCCATTTCCCACAATGTTTTTAAAAGGCCTCTTCTACAGGGTCGTGAAAACACAGGATTGTTTAGTAAAGGGTTAATATGGACGAGGCTCAACTTTTGCTGTATGTTGTAGGATAAATGCAGTATGAAAGGATTATTGTTTACAAAAAAAAAAGCTATAGAGGCAGGAAGAGAGGCAGGATTGTATTACTGAAGAGAATACAAGAAAAGTCATCAAATGTCAGTGATAGAAAAAAGTGAGCATTGTGGGTCCCTATACCTACCCTGAGCTTCCGCCCCCAAAAGGGTCGAAATGTGGGGAAGAGGAGGAGGAGGAGAAAAACGGACTTGGACCAGGAAACCCTGTAAAAGAATCGGCAAACAAGCCATTCGAAAAACCTCCATGGCGTGATCCTAAAATCAGAATGAAATATATTCAATTTATAGTTGAGTATGCAATAACCAAGTAACATACACGCCGCCTTTTTATTATCATCAAACTTAAACAATTGAGCCATGCTCTGGCAAAAGGGGGTTAAATAAATCTGCGTGACGCATTATACCAAACAAGTCATGATATAATTATTGATCCATAAAACCCATTTTGCAGAACAATCAACTTAAATCATGAGGTAGAATGGTCCTTGGACATGCAGAAAATTTATCAATCGCCATAAGTTTTGTTTTTCATTTTTGCAGATGCATTAAACCTCTTTTATCACATAAAACCTCCCCCAGCAGTGTATTAAACCCATGACTTATTTTTGATAATACACTAGTGTATTATCATTTTTTGGGTCCCGGTTCTGATCAGTTTTCAGTCATGAGCGCGCGAAGCCAGAGAAACCAACCAAAGTTTTTGCGGGAATTTGTACTGTTACACTGTTTCAGGGAAAAATGACGTCACTGTTGCTAAAACATATACGCGTGGAAAGTTTTTGATTTCCATGTTTGATAAAAGCCAAGAAATGCAGCAAAAATCTCTTAAAATCAATATTATTGTGGAAATAGGTGGACTTAACCCCTCTATAAACTATTTCACTCTTCTTTCGGTGTAAAGGTCAAAGAACTATCTACTTGTTTATATACACATTTGAAACCAAACTACAACTGTGTGAACGGTATAGAGGCTAAAGGTGATGATGCGGGATATTTTTCTGTCTGTCATTCGTTTTATGTGATAAATAGAATCTCACATTCGTGTTTATGTATTATCATTTTTATCATACAATTTTAATCAACTTGTTTGATAAAAATGATAAAACATAAACACTCATGTAAAATCCTCTATTTTCACAGAGCATGGCTAATTTAATGAAGGGATGACGGCTTGCTCATCATCTCTATACCAGAAAAAAAAAATTGAAATTGAAAGCATTTACAAAGCACAAATGAAAGGCTGATCAAGAAATGGGATTTGCCTTTGATAGAGTAAAGAACATCGTAGAAAAAGGAGAAAAGGATTTTATACCAACCCTTTCAAAGGCAATTTCCTCAGTTTTAGCCACATAATTTGTGGTCTGCAAATGCTTTGGACAAGTCCAAAATTTAACCATCTGGTCACAAATTAATTTCTGCAGAGGACTGCCTTGAATTTGAGAGCAGATCGATTTTGAAAGCATAGTGACAAATGGAGAAACTGCTCATAAAACGAAGTTTTCTTTTATCAAAATGCATTCATATGTATTTCTGTACGTAACCCTAATTCATGTTCACTTGTCCAAATTTGAAAGTATTTACAGACAACACAATAAGTAAGGTTAAATTGATCAGACTTACATCTAAGAAGATGTCTGTTTGTAAAACAGTCATGCCCCCCTACTACCACATTGATACAGGAAGTGGCACAGTTCATAAACTGATATCAAAAGAATTGATTGGGAAATATCGATGTCATCTTTTTGATTTATAGCCCACTTCAATTGTTAAACGTGATAATCTGTCAACAGTTCGCATAATTATACAAACCGCCGTGTGTATACATACAAGATTGTAAACAGTCGCCTATACACAGACTGGGTTATCGATTTTCTTTTCGGCATGCACGTTTGACTTCCGCTTTTTCCCAGTCAACTTCGATGCTTACTACGTCCCCGATAATACGCAAATAAAATGTTGGAGCCACAAGTTGAGCCACATGTGATGATTTTTGAGAAACTTTAATTTTTTTTTAGCAAATGGCTCAAGTGGCAAACGGCAGCGCGGGCCCTGAATCATCTGGCGGTCACTGTGACCTTGACCTTTCACGAATTAACCTTAAAATCGATAGGGATCATTTACACTCCAAGATGAATATCTGTACAGAATTTGAAGGACCTAGGTCAATTCTGTGTGTAGTTATCATCTGGACAAGGTTTGGTCTATATATCATTAAGTTGAAGGCCACTGTGACCTTGACCTTTGATGGATTAATCTCAAAATCGATAGGGATCATTTACACTCCAAGATGAATATCTGTACAGAATTTGAAGAACCTATGTCAATTCTGTGTCTAGTTATCATCTGGACAAGGTTAGGTCTAAATATCATTAAGTTGAAGGCCACTGTGACCTTGACCTTTCACAGATTAATCTCAAAATCGATAGGGATCATCTGCAGTCCGAGACAAATGTCTGTGCCAAATTTGACGAACCTAGGTCAATTCTGTGTCTAGTTATCATCTGGACAAGGTTTGGTCTATATATCAACATGTTGACGGTCACTGTGACCTTGACCTTTGACCGATTGACCTCAAAATCAATAGGGATCATCTGCACTCCGAGACGCATGTCTGTGCCAAATTTTATGAACTTAGGTCAATTCTGTGTCTAGTTATCATCCGGACAAGGTTAGGTCTATATATCAACATGTTGACGGTCACTGTGACCTTGACCTTTCACCGATTGACCTCAAAATCAATAGGGATCATCTACACTCCGACATGCATGTCTGTGCCAAATTTGACGAACCTAGGTCAATTCTGTGTCTAGTTATCATCCGGACAAGGTTTGGTCTATATATCAACATGTTGACGGTAACTGTGACCTTGACCTTTCACCAATTGACCTCAAAATCAATAGGGATCATCTACACTCCGACACGCATGTCTGTGCCAAATTTGACGAACCTAGGTCAATTCTGTGTCTAGTTATTATCCGGACAAGGTAAGGTCTACCGACCGACCGACATTAGCAAAGCAATATACCCCCACTTCGTTGAAGGGGGGCATAAAAATGCAGAAAATATTGTAGAAAATGGAGAAATGCTAGTTACTTGTCCCACAACATTTTCAAAAGTCTTTTTCCTCAAGATCATCATCACATGAACTTTATCATCACATGGTATCTTGGGAAAGTTGCTTATCATACATTCAGCAACAACATTTTCAACAATATTTCCTCGAAGCCAGTGTACCTATCTTTAAGTTTTCCTTACAGTAATTTGCAAATTTTCTTCTCAAGCAGTTGGCTGCTTTCCCACAAAACCTTCAAAACAATGATAAGCAGTGAGAGGCGTATAAATCCTGTAGAAATGACTCTCATCAATCCTAGGACAGAAATTGGCCTAGCTGGGGATTCGAACCAGGGTCCCCAAGGTTTCTACCCTGTACAATACTGACTGACCCACAAGGCTATGAATCCATAACTTGTGAAGAGTATGCACGCTCATACATCAAACAGTCATGCTAAAAAGCTTTTCAGAATGTTTTTCTGTCTTTAGACATATACATTGTATTCATATTTTACCTGAAAAGAATTCAGCGAATGGGTCTCTCCCGCCAAAAAATTCTCTGAAAACTTCCTCTGGGTCTCGGAAGTGGAATCCATGGAAACCGCCATAACCAAAGTCGTAATCATTGTATTGGTTACTACCCCCTCTGCCTGTGAGACCATCTTTTCCGTATTTGTTGTATACCTCCCGCTTTTCTTCTGCAAACAGAAAAGTAAACGATTCAGATTTCCCAAGTGACCAGCATTTCCTCTTTTTCCCATGATGTTTTCTACCCTCTCAAAGACAAATTTCATAATTTGCGTAACACTTTTTTTGTCGTCTGCAAATGCTTTCAATTTTGTTGATTGGTATAGAGTTAAGATTACCCTTTTCCAAAACGTCTTAGCGAAGTGGACAGTGTAGATTAAGGATCATTTTGAGCAGTCCGACTCTGATCTTGATCTACACTGTCTACAAAGGCAACTAAAGTTATGGAACGTGCTTTAACCCTTTACTACACAATGACGACTTTTTACGACCCTGAGGAAGAAGCCTTTTGAAAACATTGTGGGAAAAGGAGAAAATGCTGGTAACCAGCATTTTCTCCTTTTCCCACAAAGTTTTCTAACCTATCAAATAAAAATTGCACCATATGAGCCACTATGAAATTGTCGTCTGCAAATGCTTTCTATTTGTATAGGTCTAAAATTTTGCCGTGTGGTAAAGGGTCAAGGGTTAATTCCAGTAAGGGGAAATTTGATTGACTAACTCTTTACCAAACGACAAAATTTTGGACTAGTCCAAATTTAAAGTATTTGCAGACGACAAAATAAAGGCGACTCAAAAATTGAAATTTGATCTGGGAAGGGTAGAAAACATTGTGGGAAAAGGAGAAAATGCTGGTTACCAGCATTTTCTCCTTTTCCGACAATGTTTTCAAAAGCTTTCTTTCTCAGGGTCGTTAAAAGTCGGGATTGTGTGGTACAGAGTTAAATGGTGTTTTAAGCCTTTACTATACAATCCTGAGGTTCAACGATCTTGAGGAAGAAGATTTAAAAAAATAAAAGACAAAATGCTGGTAACTAGTATTTTCTCCTTTTTTTTTTTAGTATTTTTTCCCACAACGTTATCTACCCGTCCACAATCAAATTTCAGTTTTTGAATCCCATATATATTGTTGTCTGCAAATTGTTTCAAATTAAACAAGTACAAAATTTTGTCATCTGGCAAGGAGTTTTTACCAAAGGACAAAATTTTGGACTTGTCCAAATTGAAAGCATTTGCAGACGATAAATTGAATGTCTCTTTAATGGTGCTTTCTGTATTTGATAGGGTAGTAAACATTCTGGGAAAAGGAGAAAATGCTGGTTACCAGCATTTTCTCCTTTTCCCACAATGTTTTCAACTAGAGGCGCTTGAGCGCCTGTATCGCTCCACAGGCCTGATATTTCTATAATGGCGAAAGGAAGTTTTTAACAATTATCATTCAATCCTGCATTTTAGCTCACTGAAGAAACAATTTGGTAGACAACCACCATAGGAACTTACCTGCAAAACAACAATGAAATCCAATGAATAGTTTTAGAGAAGAAATTTTTCAAAGATTTTACTTTATACCATAAAAAGAAAATGAGTCTCCCATAAAAGCCATGTTTTTTGACAGATCTTTTTTTTTTTAAGGAATTCTGTAAACCTGTATCTAAGGAACATTCCTGCAAAATAATAATGCTATCCAAATAGCGGTTTGGGAGGAGAAGATTTTTAAAGGTTTTTTACTTTGGTTGCCATGGCAACCAGAATTCTTCATGGAACACAATTATTTGAAGGAATTTGAAAGAGGACCACCAAAGGAACATTCCTGTGAAATTTGGTAAAAATCCAGTCAATAGTTTCTGAGGAGAAGTTTTTTAAAGAAAAAGTTTACAGACGCACGCACGGACGAACGGACGGACGGACGCACGACGGACACAACGCCATGACAATAGCTCGCTGGCCTTCGGCCAGTGGAGCTAAAAACCTTCTCTTTCAGGATCGTTAAAACTCGGGACTGTGTGGTAACAGGTTAAACTATTCAGGTAATTTTGGCCACTTCATGGCAACAGCTCACATATTGGTGTATGTCCTTGGTTTCTCTAGTACATGTACTAGGCTAGGTATCTTTCCCAAGGTCACTTCCACTGAAAAACCCAGTGCTTTCGGTGAGGACCAAACCCGGAGCCTGCAGGTAACAAGTCCTGTACTTTACTACTGAGCAAAACAGGATACAAGTTGAAATGAAAAGGTTTACCACTTACTATCTGAAAGAACTTCATAAGCTTCAGCTATTTCTTTAAATCTTTTTTCGGCTTCCTCCTTTTTGTCTTGGTTTTTGTCCGGATGCCATTTCAATGCCATTTTTCTGTACCTGAAAAATAGAAACACATTATGAAAATCCAAGAATTAACACTGTTTTGCATTGGTCAAATATGGTGGCGTATTTCTGTCATGAGATACGAGATAACTAGCATGATAATTTTAGAAATCTATCGCGATAAATTAAAGTTTCCTGGAAATCTTACCAAGATAGTGAAAAGTTTTCTGAAAAAAATATCAGGATAAAATTTGTTATCTAGAAAATTTTACACTGATCAGTAAATATTTTAATGCAAACTTTCTCATTTGTGCACGAAGCTGACAATCGAGATAAAATTACCGCAATAGTTATCTCGTATGTTGTGGCAGAAATGTGCCACTGTAGTCAAAGGACATAATTATAAGATCTGACAAAAGTTGAGTTAACCCGACTAGAATTATGGAATTCTTCCAACAAAGGAATAATCAACATTGTGGTTACAAATATTTTCTCCTTTTCCTGCAATTCCAGGGCCTTTCATGTCACCGTTGAAAGTAATCACATATTTTAATGACCGCAAGGCAAAGGGCTTTGAGAAACAATGCGGAAAAAGGAGAAAACGCTGGTAAACAGTATTTTCTCCTATTCCCACATGGCTTTTACTATTCTAACCCTTTACCACACAATAAAATTTTAGACTTGTCAAAACTGACTACATTTAAAGATGATAAATAAAATGAGGCTCAAATAATGGGAGCTGTTTTTGGTAGAGTTGAAATCATTTAAGAGAAAAGGAGAAAATGCTGATTGCAAGGATGTTCTCCTTTACTAACAATGTTTTCGAAAGCCTTCTTTTTCAGGGTCGTCAAAACTTGCTGTTGTGTGGTATAGGGTTAAAACAGTTCGAATATTTGAATCGTATTTAATCGTTATTCTACAAAATAACGTTTTCAGATTGGACCAGTCTAAAATTTTGTGGCCTGGTTAGGAACTATAAACTGGATCTAACTCTTTGCCAAACGACAAAAGTTTAGACTTGCTCAAACTGAAAGCAATTATTGCAGACGACAAAATGAATGTGATTCAAAAACTGGAATTTTTTTTTAAGACTGGAAAACATTGTTGGAAAAGGAGAAAATGCTGGTAACCAGCATTTTCTCCTTTTCCAACAATGTTTCAAAAGCTTTCTTTCTCAATGTTGTTAAAACTCGGGATTGTGTGGTAAAGGACAATAGAAGAGGGTTGACTCAGTCATTTCCTCTAGGTGAGACAAAGCCAAGATTGATCATTCTCTAAAACACTGCTATTGAGCCTAGGTAGTGCAGTCGGTAGCCAACAGGACCAGAGACCAGGGGATGAGGAGTGTCGCTGGTTTGAATCCCCAGCCCAGCCAATTTATTTCAAGGGATTGATGATAGCCATTTAAACAGAATTCATTCCCTTCTTATTGCAGATCACTGTTTCGAAGATGGTTATGCGGAAAAGCAGCCAGTGGCTTAGGAAGAATTTTGTGCAAAGTACTGGTAAAAGAAATTCCTGGACAGATGCGCTAGAAATGAAATGTTGAAAATGGCGTTAAACACCAGAGAAACAAACAAACTAAACATTGCTCCGATGTAGTGGTGTATGATGTTTTGACTTCATTCAGCAACAAATAACCCGGATTTCTAATGTGAAACTTATGTTCAACGTCAAACCTGACATATTCTGTTGGAAAATCTATCTTAAGCAGAAGTTATCTTTGTGTAGTATCAATGGAATTCCAGAGAGTAGAATATGATCTAAACAAACTCAGACACTGCATCTTAGACCTACTCACATCAATAAATAAACACATTACTGCACCCAAATTCATTCCACTACAATACATAAACAGATCAACTGTTTTCTCTAACAAATAATGCTATGATAGTCCTTGGCAGGAGCCTGTGATTTTTACCCTTACACTGTTAAGCGCAAACCAAGGACCTTTAGCGGACAGTTTAGGTCAAGATGAGACTGCACAGAATGTGCAGTCTGATCTTGGATCTACACTGTCCAATAAGGAGATATCTTTCCCCTAAAACTACCTTTGAAACAGCAGAATTTGGGTTTTTACTATTGGCTTGAAAATTTCATTTCACTTATTGAGCAGGACAAGTGTTAACAAAGCTTTGGAAGAAGGTGAAAATGTTAGCAACCAGCATTTTTCATAAATGTTAACTGCTGTTTGAGAACAATTTAATTTGTCACTGCAAATACTTTTTTTAAAACCTGGTTGAGTACAAAAGTTTGTCCCTTGAGAATGGGCTAATCCTTTCCCAAAATTACAAATTTTGAACTCTTTCAAATTCAAAACATTTGCAAACGACAAATTTGAAATTGGTACAAATGAGCTTATGTTGTGTGACTGGGTAGAAAACATTGTGGGAAAAGCAGAAAATGCTGGTTACCAGCATTTTCTCCTTTTCCCACAAAGTTTTCAAAAGCCTTTTTGATCAGGATTGTTAGAACTTCGGATTGTTTGGTAAAAGGTTTTTAACAGCTGAAGATTTTGAGCAGCTGCATTTTTACACTTAGAAACTTGCTTCACTCATTTCCTTAATCCTTTACCACACAATCTTGAGTTTTAAAAACGCTGAAAAGGAAGGCTTTTGAAAACATTGTGGGAAAAGGAGAAAATGCTGGTAACCAGCATTTTCTCCTTTTCCCAAAATGTTTTTTACCCTTTGAAAGACAAATCAATTTACTAAAGTCAATTTCAACTAATCATCCACAAATGCTTTCAATCCACAAATACTTTCAAATCCGAAAAATTTGCAATCTCAAGTTCAAACAACCCTTAAAGGAAGGCTTCTGAAACAATTTGGGAAAAGGAGAAAAACGCTAGTAACCAGCATTTTCTCCTTTTCCGACTATGTTTCCTAATCCTTCAAAGACAAATCACATCATTTGTGCCACAATGATTTCCAAGTCTGCCATTGCTTTAAATTTGGACAATCTAAAATTTTGTTGCATGGTACAGAGTTAACCCTATACCACAAGACAAAAGTTTAAGCTTATCTGTAATAAAAGTGACTGTAGAGGACAACAGAAGTATGGGTGAATTGTAGGGATTCAACTGCAAAAGGGTGGTAAAACATTTTGGGAAAGAGGAGAAAACGCTGGTTATTAGTATTTCTCTCTTTTCCTATATTGTTTCTAAAAGCTTTAACCCTTATCCTCAATATCCTGCTAAATAAATTAAATGAATTTATCAAGCCGATAGTAAAAACCTGGTTGATGATAGTTCAAATTTATTTTTTGGAGAAAAAAAATCTCCTTATCTGACAGTGTAGAGCAAACATCAGACTGTATGTTCTGTGCAATCTTATTTTGATCTACACTGTCAGCAAATGCACAGTGAGACGTGTTTAGCAGCTAAGCGTTATTAAAACTCAGGACTGTTTTGACTCGGGATTTTTTGCCAAAGCATATTACACAACTGTTCATGTACATAATAATATACTGTAAATTTTACCTTTAACAGAAGAATCCCCTGAGAATAAAAGGCTTTTGAAAGTACTGTAGGAGGGAGAAAAAGCTGGTAACCAGTGCCTTCTACCATTTCAAAGACAGAAATTATCTATAGACTAACAATGACTTTGTTGTACAAAGGCTTTCATTTGGACATGTTTAAAATTTTATGGTCTGGTAAAGTGCTAACCTTGTACCACACAATCCCAAGTTTTAACGACCCTGATGAAGAAAGCCTTTGTAAAACATTGTTGGAAAAGGAGAAAATGCTGATAATCAGCAATTTCTTCATTTCCAACTATTTTTCTTCTTATCATAGAAATGATCTATTGAGCAACAATGAATTCGTCATGCAAAGGCTTTGATTTTGGACTGGCGTGTTGGAATGTTGTGGTCTGGTGAAGAGTTAAGTCTTGGCAAAATTGAAGCATTTTTTAAGAAAATTTTCAGTGATGCAAGTAAGTCTTTGAAGCAGCTGCATTCCTTGACTCTGGGAAACACCTTTAAAAAAGATGGACAATGTAAATTTGTCAGCAAACAGGTAGGGGCCCTTAGAATAAATATATCTACATTTTTGACCAATCACAAATTTCTGTCTATTCATGTGTTATCAGTACAAAAAAGTATAGTAAGTCAAAAGCCAGCACATTCAGCTACACCAAAAACTGCAAACACAATTCTTAGAGTCATTTTTACCATTTAACAAATCATTTTTTGACAAGGCTAAATTAGAAGTATCGGTAGATTCAAATTGTACCCAAATAATTCTAGGATGTATAAGGAAGTAATAAAAAAGCATTGTGATACATCATGGGAAAAGGAAAAAACCATTGTAAAACCAGTCAAAAATTTTGCCAAAATGGTTGAAAACCAGAAAGAGAAATGGATACAAAATTGTATCCATGGACAGGCACATAGACAAACAACCTGAATCCAGATTAACCTCCCGCTTTGTTGTGGGTGGGTGTGTTTATAAATAGTGAGACAAAAGGTGAGGTCACTTATTACCACCAATTTGTCCTTAGGACACGATGTCTTCACCCAATTCTTTTTCACTAGTGCGGATGTTTTTTAAGTTGCCAGTTTTGGGCTTATGTTCAACAACCATGTTTATCTCTATCAAATGCCAAAATTTTATACATATCAAAATTGCACGCATTTGCAGACGACGATGTCAGATGTGACTCAAACGATGGAACACTGTCTTTAACCTTTACCACACAATCCCGAGTTTTAACGACCCTGGGTAGGAAGGCTTTTAGAATCATTGTGAGAAAAGGAGAAAATACTGGTAACCAGCATTTTCTCCTTTTCCACCAATGTTTTCTACTTGATCAAAGACAAATTGCACCATTTGAAATATATTTGTCATCTGCAAATGCTTTGGATTTTGATGAGTCTAAAAATTTTCTTGCTTTATAGAGTTAAAAGGGTAAAAAACATTGTGGGAAAAAGAGAAATTGCTGGTTACCAGCATTTCTCCTCTACCAAGAATCCTTTCAAAAGTCTTCCTTATTAGGGTCGTTAAAAGTCAGGATTGTCTAGTAAAGGTTTAATGAACTTTCTAAATCTTATTCTAAAGAAGTTTCAACACATCAAAGTAACGCTATTTCTGATTGGCTTAACCAAATGGTTCAGCCAAGAAGGAATTGTTTTACTTTCTAATTCAAACACAAGTCTAAGAAAGCAATTCAGAATGGTTGGTAAAAATGTGCTTTATTTCAGGTAGTAACAAGTTGATTTATAAGGCAGTGTAACATTTCAGAAGATGAAAGGTTATGATGATAAGAGAGAGAAATGCTTTTGGAAGAATTTAGGTCATAATTTCGCTTGATAAATACTGTAGACTCTATAATCTGACATAAAATCTGATAACACCATTTATCTCTTCATTTACCATCATCATATCTTGTAATATTTCTTCCAAAGAAAGCTGAGCCCTGGTAGCTCAGTGGGTAGTGTGCAGGACTTGAGAACAGGGGGTCACTGGTTCGATTTCCGGCTTGGCAAATTTCTTTCCGAAGATTGATGATAGTCATTGTGACATGATTAATTCCTCTCTCACAGCTGACCATTGTTTGGATGATGGTTATATGGGAAAGCATCAAGTGCCTTGTAAAGAATATTGTGTGTAGTACTGGTAAAAGAAACTACAGGAAGGCATGGATAGGTGCACTGGCTGCAGCAATTTAACTGAAATAAGGTTGAAAACAGCGTTAAACACCATACAATCAATAAATCATCTGAAGTCAATATTATGAGAGAGGACAGATAACTCTTCGCAAACTTGGTCTAGATTTCTTCATGCTCTGGGCAACCATGGTTTGTTTGGTCCAAACCCTTCTCCACACAATCCAGTGTTAAACGACCCTAAGGAAAAAGCCTTTTGCAAACATTGCAGGAAAAGGAGAAATTGCTGTTAATGTTTTGTATCCTTCCAAATACAAATTCCAACTTTTGAGTTACTGGTACATCTATTTTGTTGTTTGCAAATACTTGTAATTTGCAGGACGTCTTAAATTCTGACATCTTATTTAGGGTTAAACCACTTAACAAATGACTCCTTGGGAAAAGGGTTTTCGGTACCCAGCATTTTCTCCCATTCCCACAATGTTTCATTTGATCATTTTAGCCACATCTGACAGTCATCAGAAATGCTATCCATATGAGTGAGTCTAAAATTTTGTTGTCCGGTAAACAGTTACTTAGGCTGTTTTCCACAATATTTCAATTAATATGGTATTAGTAAATAAAATTCAACCGGCCCTCTATTTGCTTTCGTAACAGTTATCGGCTAAACTCGATAATAACGTATGGAGATAATGGAACATGCACCAAGGGCATGGTTCCCGCTGGGCTTCGCATTTGGCGCCATTTGCGATAGATTTTGCAATGTGGCGCAAGAAACTGCCGACTGGCGAAAATGACTGGCGCAGGTATTTTCCAAATCGGGGTTCCGCACATTTTGATACTGGTCCCCGTCATTGCAACGCCTGAAAGTGTCAAGCGGTGTATGACAAAAAAATCGGTAAGTAGTTTGTGATTGACGCCGATACACCTTGTCTCAGCGAGTGATCCAATTAACAGTTAGTCATTGTATATTACTTGCGTGTGGTTTGATTGGATAAACTTAGACAACAATTAAAGAAGTTTGGACCTCATGATAATTGATTTATCGGTTCGCTATTTATGTTTGCAAACTGGAATTGCCGCTATCGATTATTCCTTTCACAATTAAAGAAGTCGGTCGCTAATTTTTCAGGTAAACAAAAATCGGTAGATTGCAATTATTATTTTATTTGTGATACCTATGATATATTTAGAATCATAATTGCTTGAAACAACAGGTTTTTTACAAAATCAAAGGATGTTTTAATCTGAATGAAAGAGTATAAAATGGCGAAAATGGACTTGGCCCTCACAGTCCTAAAATGGCTTCTAAACGTTCACTCGACTCTTTGGATAGTAGTTGCATTGCGCCTTTGGCGAAAAAAGCAAAAATAGCTTCTAACCCAACAGCAATTAGGTCTTTTAAAGATAGTTGGAAAACTGGCAATGGCTGGCTTCCCTACGATCCAGCTTCCAAATTAATGTTCTGTGACCTTTGTGTGAAGAGCAAAAAACAAAATTCTTTCACAACTGGATGTTCTGTGATGAAGAGAGAATCGGTCACCAAACACGGAGCAAACGAAGGTAAGAATTATTTTTAATAATTTTGGTGATTT
Source organism: Hippopus hippopus (assembly GCA_946811185.2). Lineage (NCBI taxonomy): Eukaryota > Metazoa > Mollusca > Bivalvia > Cardiida > Cardiidae > Hippopus > Hippopus hippopus. Next base: position 2,297,767 of record OX328108.1, on the reverse strand, counting down.
CGATTTTGATCATTTTGTACAGGGATCGTAAATTTGCATGAATGGTAGCTGTGCTGGGCCTAAGCAATAATGCTGTTTTTTTTTTGCTACTTGATGCTTTTGTATATTAGAGACATTAGATGTGACAGATTTAAAGGATGAAGATTTTTAAAACTATGTGAGTGGTTGGTTTCGATAGGTTTTAGTTTTATCATGGAAGGATCAAGTTTCTCAAGCAGTGTTTCGGAAGTTCTGTAAAACACCTTAGTCTTTATCACTTGATAAAATTTGAGATTTGTCTAAATTCAAAGCATTTGCAGATGGCAATTCAAATGTGGCTTAAATGATGGAATTTGTCTTCCATATTGTAGAAAACTTCGGAAAAAAGAGAAAATGCTGGTTAACAGCATTATTTACCTTTTACCGCAATGGTTTCGAAAGTCTTTCTTCTCATGGATCGTTTAGCTATCACACTGTTAGTAAATACAATACACTATTATTGTACAATAATAATGCATTGTATTATTATCAAACGACATTTCTCTTTCTTTTTGACTGTATTTGATCCTTTCTTTCAGACCATTTGAATGCTGTTGCTGCTGAAAAGCAGTCTAGACACATGGAAAAAGCTAGAGAAACTGCTGTTAGCAAAAGTGAAGCTGCTATCATATCAGCACTAAAGAATGTGTACTTTGCTGCAAAGCATGACCTCCCACTCTCATTAGTACCGTCACTGAACCAACTATGTATAGAACAGGTATGCTCTTCTTTTTTTGTACAAGTCAGTAAGTCGACAGTTAACATATAAGTCATCTGTTTAAATCACATCGATGAATAAGGCTTTTGAAAACACGTAAAGGAAAAAATAATGGTCAAGAACTTGATGTCTGTGGTTACTTCAAGTTACAATTTTTTACAAGTCCAAAATTTTGTCATCTGTTGAAAAGTCGGCCACAAGTTTCATGGATGTAAGATAATGAAATGTAGGTTGAAGGAAATTATTAAGAAAGAAATTACTAGAGGTATGAATTAAGCCTTTGAAAACATGGTAGGAAAAGAAGAAAATAATGGTCACAAACTTGTTCTCCTTGATTGCTTCAAAATTCAATTTGTACGATTCCAAAATTTTGTCAGCTGTTAAAAATTGTGCTACTAGTTACATGGGTAGCAAGAATTTAACTTGAAAAAATGGCTAGAAAATACATAAAATGAGTCGATAGTGTAAATGCAAGATAAGCCTACATGTTTTATGCAGCCTAATCTTGATTGACACTATCCACAACATTGAAGTAAGATGATACCAAATTTTAATACCGTAATTCTTATCACGTAAGTTCTGGTTTTCAGGGATGTGATCAGCTAAAAGAGTTGCAGGTTGACAAACACACTAGTTACTCTCACAGTACCAGCGTGGCTGACTTTCTCTCTGCCATCTCTCAGGATTTAGAGTTAGATTTAGTGTCTAAGGTCAAACAATCGGATGGGTTTAGTTTAATGGTTGATGAGTCCACAGATATTTCTGTTTCCCAGAATTTGATAGTTTATATTAGGATTTTGGAAAAGGATGCATTTGGTTTGGTTCATCCCAATACTTATTTCCTTGGAATAACTAAGTTAGACAGAGCCAATGCTGACAGTATTTATTCTGCTCTTCTTGAAATGTTGCGTACAAAGGGAATTGATATTATGCTACTTCGAGGAATCAGCACTGATGGTGCTGCGGTCATGGTCGGCAACAAGTCTGGTTTAGTTCAAAAGCTTAACTGTATTGCTCCTGGCATTCTTGCTACACATTGAATTGCTCACAGACTTGCTCTTAGTTGTTGCAGTGGTGCTGATAAAATTCCATACTTAGTGAAATTTCAAGAATTACTCAACTCAATCTATAAGTATTTTCATTACTCGCCCAAAAATATGTCAAAGTTAGATGCCATACAATCTGTGTTGGATGCCAATAGGTCAAGGTTTTAACAAGTTTTTCACAGCAGATGGTTAAGTTTCCAAGGTTTGGTGGATGCAATTCTAGAAAATTATGAAGCACTGGTTTCGGTTCTATTGGAAGAGAATGGTGGGAAATCCTTAAGTATGTACAAGCCAATCACATGTTACAAGTTTTTGTATGTTGCAAATTTCTTGGCAGATGCATTGAAGCACTTGGCTGTATTGAGTAAAATGTTTCAGAAGAAAGATTTAGATTTTGGTGAGGTTACTCCTTTATTAAGTTCAACAATTGACAGTTTGGAGGGGCTAAGTGCTACTCCAGGTCAAAACCTTGCAGATTTTTTGAAGGTTGTCCCTAGTAAGCCCCAGGTCGATTCCGATGGCCTAGAAACTTTTGAGCATTTCAGTCATACTATAAGAGACAGTGAAAAGCAGAGGAAAGAAGCCCTTTCTATTTGTGATCAGTTTCTAAATGGTATTGTCAGCAGTCTGCATGAACGATTCAGTTCAAACAAAGATGCAGTGGTTATGACCTGTCTAAGCAACTTCTTTAATCCATTGACTATGTTGCAGTCTGATTTGTCCTCGGATATTGAGCAGGTGGCTGAATATTAGGGATCTGTTGGTTTCATGGGATATAGGGAAGAACTTGTTAGATTTTCAAAATATGTGGTCAATATGCTAGGAAGTGGTAGCAAGTTAGTTAGTACTGTGAGAGATGTGTGCAACCTCGCAATAAACAACATTGACACCTTTCCTGCCAGGTCAGAAGCAGCAAAGAGATATCTACTGGCACCTGTTTCTACAGTGGACTGTGAAAGAGGATTCAGTCGCCAAAATCTAGTAAAAACTGATATTAGAAACAGAATAAGTGTAGAAACATTAGAAAATCTATTAAGAATTAGTATTGATGGACCTGCAGAGTGTAAGGTTAACAGTGCATTCAAAATTTGGGCTAAACAGAAAACAAGAAGAATTTTCAAGTAGGCATTGTTTTTAATGAACTCTTTGCAGCATGAAAAAAACTTAGACTTGTCCAAATTTAAGTTATAGTTGTGTTAATTTTTTCATAGTTTGATTGTGTTAAAATAGCTTACATGTAAAGTTATTCAAATGTGTGTAGATAACAGACTGTCTCTGTCCACAATTTTGTGTCACCCATGCTTGTTACGCTTATATCATAATTTAAAAGACAATTTTCTAATCATTTTTAAAAATAGAGAAATTGCCCTGAATGAGCAATTTCTCCTTTTGTAGCAGTGTTTTCAAAGGTTAATGTTTATGTTTCAGATTGTAAGTATTCCCCTCTTGAGAACTTTGTTGGAGATGGAGAACATGCTTTAAATGAGTAATTTCTACTTTTGTACCAATGTTTTCACTTATTCACTCTTTTGTTTGAGTTGTAAAATTTTAACTTCCATAATGTTTCAGATTTCTTTAGAACTTTGTTACAAAAGGAGAAACTGCTCGTAATGACCAGTTTCCACTTTTGTCATAATGGTTTTGCACACACAGATGTAACTTTAACTTAATATATATATATGTTGATTCTTTGTAAGAATTAAAATTCAATATTACTTGAATAGTGTTTATGCAATAAACATTGATAAAGGTAAAGCAAAACAATTAAATAATTAAAAAGACCTTTTGTTTTCTTGTTTATTTTACTGTTTATAAAGAGAAGACATTTTATTAACCAATTTTATATCACGGCCAGCCAATTTCCTTTCATTTTAAAAATGGCTCCAACTGGCTCCAATTATTTCAATGTGGTGCAAACTTTTCTCATTTGGCGAAAGTGGTGGCGCAAGAAAAAAAATAGCCAGGGGGAACCCTGAAGGGTATGTCCATCCTTGTCTCACAATATACCACAGTGCACAAACAAATAGTACAGTATTCAAGTCAACTTACGCTTTTTTAATGTCTGCTTCGGTGGCATCTCTTCCAACACCGAGGATCTCGTAATAGTCTGTCGACATTTTGTCAGCCTTCATAGAGGCAAAATCTGAAAATATATGATTAATAAGTCTGAGAGGTCGTCCAATACCCGGAAACTTTATACCCTTAGAGTGAAGAAAAAACCTGGTTTATTAACTCTTTATCAAACAACAAAATTTTAGACTAGTCAAAAAGCTGATGTAGATGACAATTTATATGTGGCTCAAATTGTGGAATAATCTGTTTCTGAAAGATTAAAAACATAAGGGAAAAGTCAAAATGTGTGTTACCTGTATTTTCTCCTTTTTCCACAATCTTTTCTACTCAATCAAAGACAAAAGTCATTATTTAAACTACATGTACTTTGTTGTCTGCAAGTGCTTTCAATTTGAGGGAATCCAAGATTGCGTACTTCAGTTGAGTTGAGACATCAAAGTCATGTAATTAGATTGATTAATCAGATTTTGTGTCAGTTTTTTCTACTGCTCTTTAAATATTTGACTTGATCAATCTTACTATACAAAACATTATGGCAAAGAGTATGGTAATCAAAAAATCTAGATTCTGAAGTTCTGGATTTGTGCTTCAGATGTTTCACAGTATTGTACTTTTTCCACACATTATGCTGCTAATCAAACTCACCTGTCTTTATGTACATTTTCTGTTCCCTAATCAAAGCTTCTTTTCCTTTGTATAATAATCTATTTCCACACAGATACTCAAGTTTTTTCTTTCTTATTCTTCTCCACAAAAAAGCATTTAATAAAACATAAGTTTCAGTGTCTTTGAAAGTCTTTGAATCAAATTCATTTTAGAGTTAACCCTTTATCAAACAAATCCACTTTTTATTGACTTGTAAGAAAAAGGCTTTTAAAAACATTGTGGGGAAAATGAAATGGCAGAAAACATTGTGGGAAATGGAGAAAATGCTGGTTACCAGCATTTTTTCCATATGATAAATCCTTTCATTTTAGTCATACTTATTTGCTTTCAGTTTTCAAATTCAAATTCTAAAATATTGTTGTCTGGTAAAGGCTTTACTCTTACTCACCAACATAATTTTAGAATTGTCCAAACTGAAAGTATCTGCGTACAACAAATTAGATTAACACTTTCCCAAATGACAAATTTTAGACTCTTTCATTTTCAAAATTGAGCACTGATACAAATGAGCTTAAGCTCTCTGATAGGTTAGAACTCATTGTGGGAAGAGGAGAAAATGCTGGTTACCAGCATTTTCTCCTTTTTACCACAATGTTTTCAAAAGCCTTCTTTATACCAGTGATAAAATATTACATCTTTTCCAGAAATTACAAAAAATGCAATTTACAAACAAAGTATTCAAATAATGAATTTGTGCACTATATTTCTGTTTGAATCCTCTCAATGTTTAGTAATCCCCACACTTTTGTAACGCATTTAAAATGCACCTTCCATTATAATTGCACTAAATAATGACACAACAGGTTAAAGTTATCCAAATGCCTTTCTTATAATGACTCCTAACTTCCTAAATCCGCTTTAGTCATTTCACACTTATACCAAAAAAATTCAAAGTGACCAATCAAAACCAACCGTCAGAGTCACCTGACATGGCACACGTGATGACCAGTGAAACACCTGAGCGTTGGACAACCAAAAAAACATTTATTATTTCTTTCACACTATTTGTACTTTAAATAATGAATGTAATGACTTTTCCTGACAGGTAATAACAAACAAATGAAAAATGTACATAGCTTTAATATAAACAAATTTTCATTATTCATGATTATTTATGACTTACCAGATGACAAAATTCTACACTTGTCCAAATTTAACTCTTTACCAAGGAACAAAATTTTGGACTCAACCAAATTCAAAGCATTTGCAGAAGATAAATTATATGTAGCTAAAATGATGATTTCTGTCATTAATGGGGTAGAAAACATTGTGGGAAAAGGAGAAAATGCTGGTTACCAGCATTTCCTCCTTTTCCCACAATGTTTTCAAAAGGCTTTTCCTACAGAGTCATTAAAACTTTTGATTGTGTGGTAAGGAGTTAATAGAGAAATTTTCATTATTTATAATTTACCTAATGACAAAATATTAGACTTGTCCAAATTTAACTCTTTACAAAACGACAAAATTTTGGACTAAACCAAATTCAAAGCATTTGCAAAAGATAAAGTACTAGTATATGTTGCTAAAATAATGATTACTGTGATTAGTGTTACATTTGACCAAACCAGAGAAATATCAGACATGGCAGGGAGAGAATGTTAATGATATTTAATACTGTTTTCAATATCATAATTTAAAACTGCCCTTTTTCCATTTTTTTTTTTGAAAGTGGTAGGCGGCTATCTTAACCTTTAGGCTGCTAAGCGTGACTCACTGACCTGTTGCGGACAGTGTAGATCAAGATCAGACTGCACAGAACGTGCAGTCTGATCTTGGATCTACACTGTCCGTTAAGGAGATATTATTCCTCAAAACGTGACTTTAAAATAGCAATACTTAGGTTTTAACTATCGAATTAAAAATTTCATTTTAGTTATTTAGCAGGATAAAGGTTGATATTGGCTTAAAATTTTCATTTCATTTATCTAGCAGGATAAGGGTTTTAAAAAAAAAGTAATGTAAATAAAGAGTTGCACATCACTGTCCAAAGTTTAACAATAAAAACATATTTTTGTCCCGAAAATGGTGTCAGTAATGTAAATAAAGAGTGGCACACCACTGTCCAAAGTTTAACAATAAAAACATATTTTTGTCCCAAAAACGGTGTCAGTAATTTTCAAATTTGCTAGGACACTGTTTGCATTCAAAATGTTTAACTTCTGATCCCACAACAGTTGTTCTCACCATGAGCTGGATAGGGTTTTTTGCTGCACTCTATAATGTTTGGTTGATTGATTGTATCGTGTTTGATGCCATTTTCAACATTATTTCAGCCAGTGCACCTACCCATGCTTTCCTGGAGTCTCTTTCACCAGTACTTTGCACAATTTTCTTTCCAAGCTGCTAACTGCTTTCCCACATAGCCATTGTCGAAACAACGATCAGCGGTGGGAGAGGAATGAAGCCTGTCGCAATGACTGTCATCAATCCTCGGAAAGAAATCAGCTGAGCCAAGGATAGAACCCATGACCCTCTGTTCCTGCATGCTATTGATTGCGCTACTAGGGCTCGGCGCAAAATTTTTGGACTCTATCAAATTGAAAGCATTTGCAGATGACAAATCAAATGTAGTACAAATGGTGATTTCTGTCTATTTGGTTGGTTGGTTGTATTGGGGTTCAACGCCACTTTAACAGCTAAGGTCATATCATGGCGGTCGGTGATGCACATGTGTTTCCTGGCTTTCTCACACCAGTACTAACACAACTTTCTTTCCAAAGCCACCGACTACTTTTCTCACATGCTTCAGCAGAGGTGAGAGGCGAAAATACGCCGGAAAGAAAGTTCGCCTCAACCGGGTATCAAACTCACAACCACCAGGTCATGAGTCCGACGCGCTCACCACTGAGCCACCTGGGCGGGGCGATTTCTGTCTATGATAGCAAATTGTGTAAAAGGAGAAAATGCTGGTTACCAGCTTTTTTCCCTTTTCCCATCATGTTTTCAAGGGCCTTTTTTCTTAGGGTTTTTAAAACTCGGAGTTGTGTAGTAAAGGGTTACCTTCACCAAACTGCAAAGATTTTGGTCTCAACCAAATTGAAAACATTTTCAGATGACAAAACAATTGTAGTGCAAATGATGATTTTTGTCTGTTAGTGTAGAAAACATTGTGGGAAAAGGAGAAAATGCTGGTTACCAGCATTTTATCCTTTTCCCACATTGTTTTCAATAGCTGTCTCCATCAGGGTTGTTAAAACTCCATATTGTGTGGTAAAGGGTTAACTTTTGATCCCAGAACAACTGGGCTCAGCAAGAGCTGGATGGGTTTTGGGGCTTTTAGGGCAGTTGATATCAGAAAGGGCTCCTTCTACAAGGATTGCAATCTCCAAACAGAGCTTGGTAAAATTCTTTCTAGGTTTTTTCTTTTAAATGCTGTTGAAAAAGCTGTTAACAAGTAAACAAACATGATAAAACAGGAATCTAACCTTATGCCATTACCCCATGTGAAATTTATCTATTTCAAGGACTTTAAATTGAAACAGGACAAAATATACATTGATAAGAATCTGATACTTAACCCTTTACCTCACAATCCCGACTTCTAACAACCCTGAAAGAGAAGGCTTTAGACAAAATTGTGGGTAAAAGGAGAAAATGCTGGTTACAAGTATTTTCTCCTTTTCCCAAAATGTTTTCTACCCTATCAAAGACATAAATCACCATTTCAGCAACATTCAATTTGTCGTCTGCAAATGTTTTTGAACTTTGACTGGTCTAGAATTTTGTTGTATGGTAAAGGGCTACTTTAAGGCTGTACCATATACAAAATTATCGCCCCATCCAAATTAAAAGAATCTGCAGATGACATTACAAAATTTGCTGTAATGATAGAAATTATCTTGGAAGGGTAGAAAACGTGAGAAAATGCTGGTTACCAGCATATGCTCCTTTTCCGAAAATATTTTCAAAAGCCCTCTCCTTCTTGGTGGTTCCCTACTGAAACCACTTTGCTGCAAACTTTGAAAAAAGTGATGACCTTAATACCCCCATTCCACTAGGCCGTGATCTACGGCGCTCTGTGCGCTCATACAGAGCGCCGTAGATCACCTTAGATCGCTGCTGGATTGGTGATTATGAAGACACTTCCGCTCAGATAACAACCAGATGACCGAGTGCTACTGCATCTCTAATGGTCGCTATCGGATCACATCGGAGCGCTATGACCGGCATACTGGGGAACATTTTCGCTCTTGAGTGATCCGATAGCGCTCCAGTTACGATGTTTACGTTCAAGTTGCATTTCAATAGCAATTTAAGCGATTAAGTAGCGATGTTACGGCGTTCTGAACAGATCGCAAGGGAGTAGACTGATGGCGATCTTAGCAATCCATTAAAGATCTGTTAGCATTCTTGGCACTCTGCATGGTGATCTATGGCATCGTAGATCGCGGCCTAGTAGAATGGGGGTATTAGTGAGAAATATGCAAAATCAACAGGAAAGAAGATTACTATCTGAATATTTGTGAAAACGTAATGACAAATGCTCCATTTGTCACATTGTTTCAAGTCCTCAACTGCAGATGTTTTACAAGAGGCTTGCAAACAGAACAGGATTACAACTGGATGAAAAAGGCAATTACATATAAGACACATAATGCTTTAATCCTTTGTCATTCTATCAATTATCATTTCATTTAATTTCTTATTAACTCTTAAAAGAAACACCAGTCCTTAACTCGCTATCTGGCAGTTTTTAACCCATTTCACCCTTTTTTTTGTGAATTTATAATCATTCCTGTGTCTTCATGCCAAATGTTACCACTAATGGTTACAAAGTTGGGAGGGCGCTTTTATTAGGAGAAATATGGTAGATTACAACAGAAAATGCATTTTATGTTTTGGAGGCCTTCCCAGCTATCGCTGTTGTCATTTCCAGTTTAATTGCGGACAAATCCCTCGAGGTTTCTTGATCCCGTATACCATATTTATCGATTATTTACCCATGTTTACATAGCTGACCAATATCTGGACAATTATACACACTATAAGTTTTAACTGTGGTTTTCCCCTGGCTGTAGAGATGTATCTTTGAGAAAATTTAAACCATGTCTTAATTGAAAGACATTTACAGACAACAAAACAAATGTGACTCAAGAATCGAAATTTGTTATGGAACCGGTAGGAACATTATGGGAAAAGAAGAAAACGTTAGTAACTTTTACCGCAAAGTTTTCTACCCTTCCAAATAATTATAAATGTCAACTTTTGAGTCACATTAATTTTTTTGTATGTGCAAAAGCTATGACTTTTGAAAAGGCTAAAATTTTGTCATTTTGTAAAGACTTTAAAGAGTCTCAAATCCAATTTACATAACTAAGAGAGGTAAAATGCAGTTTTGTCATGAGAAGTAAAACTAGGACACCATTTTGCCTGAAGTGACAACGCAAGATCATATCTCAGATGATAAATGTACAAATCTAGTCTACTACCTTTCTGAACGTTAAGAGCCCCCTTTTACAAGTATAGATGCATTGGCAACCAGAGTAGATCGAAGATCAGACTGCACAAATGCGCAGTCTGATCTTTCATCTACACTGTCCACTTTACCCATACATCTGGACAAAAGCATCCTGAATGTTCTAATTATATTGGTCTGTAACCCTTTGGCGGAGCCCAGGTAGTGCAGTTGGTAGTCTACAGGACCTGAGAATAGGGGGTTAATGGTTCAAATCCCCAGCTTAGCCAATCCTTAGGATTGATGATAAGTCATTGCAACAGGATTCATTCCTGTTACCCCTGACCATTGTTTCACTGATAGTCATGGCTTGCAAAGACCTATGTGGCCAGTAGCTTGCCAAGAACTGGTAAAAGTAACTCCAAAAAAGCATGATAGATGCACTGGCTGCCGCAATATAACTGAAATAATGTTGGAAAATGCCTTAAATACTATACAATCAATCAATTTAATGCTGTCAGCTGAGAAGATATTTTACAAGGCTGTTTAAAACAAAAGATGCCATCAATCAACGATGGGAGTCGGTCAGTGGCCCTTGAGAAATTGTCATGAATTAAAATGATGACCATTACAAGTAATGAGACCTGTCAAAGTGTTGTTTGTTAATTTCCTAACAGAACAGCATTTTGGGCTGGTCCAAACTGAAAGCATTAATTTTGGTGGCAACAAATTGAACATGGCTTCGATGATGTGGTTTATTTTTAACTCTTTACCAAACGACAAAATTGTAGACCAGTCCAAATTGAAAGCATTTGCAGACGACAACATAAGTATGGCTCAAAAATTGAAATTTGTCTTGGGAAGGGTAGAAAACATTGTGGGAAAAGGAGAAAATGCTGGTAACCAGCATTTTCTCCTTTTCCTACAATGTTTTCAAAAGGCTTCTTTCTCAGGGTCGTTAAAAGTCGGGATTGTGTGGTAGAGTTAACCAGCATTTCCTCCTTTTTCCAAAATGTTTTCAAAAGCCTTCCTTTCCAGGGACCTTACCCCTTTAACACACAATCCAGAGTTTTAAAGACCCAGACAAAGAAGGCTTTCGAAAAGATTTTGGAATAAGGAAAAAGCACTGGTAACCAGCACTTTTTTCCTTTTTCCATAATGTTTTCAACCAAGTCTGTGACAAGTTCATCATTTGAGCCACACTTAATTTGACACGTCAGAAATTTTGTTGTGTGGTACAGAGTTCAGTGTGGCTCAATGGTTGGAATTTGTGTTTAAGGATTACAACCCCTAACTCAATGGTAAATATTGTGTAACATCAACGTTTTCATAAAGGCTATTCAGCCAATCTTGGCAGCTTTCGTCTTTTAATATGAGAGTTAGGGGCCGTAGACTCAGTAACTCATTGGTAAATATCGTGTAACATCGACGTTTTCGTACAGGCTGTACGGCCGATCTCGGCAGCTTTCGTCTTTTAATATGAGAGTTAGGGGCTGTAGACCTTAATATCAGAAAAGGACAAAATACTAGTTACCAGCATTTTCTTCTTCAATATTTGACACAATGTTTCATGCACATGTATACAACATCAGTGTCTGATGCATCAGATTATGTTTAACTCTTTACCAAACAGCGAAATTTTAGACTGGTCCAATATCTGCAGATGCCAAATCAAAGGTTGCAAAAATTAAGAAATTTTTCTTTGAAAGGTTACCAGCATTTTCTCCTTCTCCCACAACGTTTTCAAAAGGCCTCTTTCTGGGGGTTGTTAAAACTCTGATGTGGTGTCTGTGGTTGTGAGTTAGAGTATCAGCCTTGTAACCATAAGGTCCTGAGTTCGATACTCGAGAGAGGGTGTCATCTTCTGCACTTTTCATTGGTCCACATGCGAGTACTGGTTGTACTTCCCAGGAAGCACAATCGTGAGAGAAAAGTATAAGTTGTAAGAACTTGTTTCTTAATTGATGTAAAATAAATCTGTTTAAACTGAAACTCCTTCATCTACAATATTTTCAAAAGGCTTCTTTCTCAGGGTCATTAAGTCGGAATTGTGTGGTAAAGGGTTAATTTACTTTTTCCTAACTAGTTCTTCCATCAATGTTGCTCGTTCTACATTGTACTTGTTTGTAGATTAAAATTAAGACTTTAACCCTTTGCCAGACGACAAAATTTCAGACAAGCCCAAATTGAAAGCATTCGCAGACGACAAATCAAATGTGGTTCAAATAACTGGACTTTTCTTTCAAAGGTTACAAAACATTGTGGGAAATCACTGATTATCAAAAATTCCTCTTTTTCACTCAATTCTTTTTAAAGGTTTGTAAAAATTCAGGATTATGTCGTGAAGAGGTAATTTTACTTTTCCTAAAATGTGCTTCCTTTTGTGTTACTTATTCTCTGTTTTACTAGTTGATCTTAGAGATGGACTTAAACCCTGTACCACACAATCCCGACTTTAAACGACCCTGAGGAAGAAGCCTTTTGAAAACATTGAGGGAAAAGGAGAAAATGCTGGTAACCAGCATTTTCTCCTTTTCCCACAATGTTTTCTACCCTATCAAAGAGACATTCCATCCTACGAGTCACATTTATTTTGTCATCTGTATGCGTTCTCAATTTGGACCAGTCTAAAATTTTGTCGTGTGGTAAAGAGTTAAACCCTGAACCACATGATCCCGTGTTTTAACGACCCTAAGAAAGAAGTCCTTTAGAAATATTGGAAAAGGAGTAAATCCTAGTAACCTCCATTTCCTCCTTTCACCAAATTGTTTTCTCTATTTTCAAAAACAAATACCAAATTGTTTTCTCTATTTTCAAAAACAAATTCAATCACCTTAGGGCCTTTAACTGTTTACCAAACAATCCCAACTTTTAACAACCGTGGAGGAGAAGGCCTTTGAAAACATTATGGGAAAAGGAGAAAATGCTGGTAACCAGCATTTTCTCCTTTTCCCACAATGTTTTCTACCTTATCAAAGACAAAAGTCATCATTTGAGCTACACTTATTTTGTCGTCTGCAAATGCATTGAATTTGGACAAGTCTAAAATTAATCATCTGGTAAAGAGTTAAGTTGTCGTCTGCAAATGCTTTCAAATTGGACAAGTCTAAAATTTTGCCGTCTGGTAAAGGATGAAATTGGAAGGCACAGATTTTTGGCTGGTTTACAAGAGAAAGGGTTGGACTGTGTGTTAATTGCAACATTCCAGAGCTCTTCCTCATGATTCCAGACTGGTTCTTCATACTCATTGTGGTTTTCCCAGGAAAATGTTTGAAATATTTCATTCTCAAATATTGTGATATAAACCAGTCTACCTGGTGAACCACAGCCAACCTAAAAACTTTTATCTCATCCAAAGAAAAAACTCCATCTCATCCAAAGAAAATACTCCATCTCATCCAAAGAAAATGCATTTTTCAGCTAAAGCAATTTACAATGTTTTAGCTGGAATACATGTATCTCACAAGTACCACATGGTAAGAGTAGATCAAGATTATACTGCATTTTTGATGCAGTCTGACCTGGATCTCCACTTCCTGTAAAAGAAACAAAACATATGCTAAATTTCTGTCTTTACAACTTCACAATACTCTGGACTTCACTAACTCGTAAGCATTTGCTGACGACAAATTAACTCTAGATCAAAGAGTATTATTGTCTATGTAAAAGGATGAAAACATTGTGGAAAAAGGAGAGAATGCTGGTTTCTTTTTTTCAAACAATGTTTCCTACCTTATCAAAAACCGATATCATCATTTTGTTGTCTGCAAATTATTTGAATTTTGTGTAGTCCACAATTTTGTTCTTTGGTAAACTCTATGAACACTTGAGCATTGAATTTGAGACAAAACAAGAAAACTGATCTATGTAGGTACTACTGCCATTTTGTCATTATGATTTCAGAAGCCAATTGTGCCTTAGGAATGGGTTGCATGCAGAAAAAGGGTAAAAATATCAAACAAATCAGATCTAACCACAGAATACCTGAGAGCAATTATCCTAACACTGCATTGGATTATGCAAGACTTACCAAAAGTTTTAGAGTAGAATAAAAATGTTTAAAAAATTGGGAGAAAATAATTTATCTTGAGCTTTATTGAAATATAGTGGGAAAAGAAGTAAATGTTTGTAAATTGCATATATTGCTTCTTTTCACAGAATGTTTTCATGAGCAATTGATTGATTGATTGTATGGTGTTTACTGCCGTTTTCAACATTATTTCAGTTATATTGGGGTGGCCAGTACACCTATCCATGCTTTCCTAGAGTCTTTTACCATAACTCCGCACAATCTTCTTTCCAAGCCACTGGCTGCTTTCCCACATTATCATCGTCGAAACAATGGTCAGCGGTGGGAGAGGAGTGAATCCTGTCGCAGTGACTATCATCAATCCTCGGAAAGAAATTGGCCGAGCCAGGGGTCGTAGCCAGGGATCGAACCCTGGACCCCGTGTTCTCAAGTCCTGCACGCTACCGAGCTACCGGGGCTCGGAATTTGTTGAAGGAATGTAAAACATCATACATATGTAGTAATGGGTCAACATAGATAATGTTTCAGGGAAAAACATTTTCAAATACTTATACATTTTCATTTTGTCGTTTGGTTAAGAGTTAAATATATATGTGAGAGAGAGAGAGTACTTTGTATAGTTTCATATGCGTAAATTGATCAAATATACAAACATGTTGTATTCTTGGGAGCGAAAGAGCAGTGACAGAAAAATGAGAGAGAGAGAGAAAGAGGGGTTACATGTACCTTGTTCTACAGGGTGTCCAAAAAGTTGTGCACCATCCTGAAAACACATTCATTGTTACAGATGCTCAAATTGAGCACCATTTTCAGTAATACAACGCTGTACTCTCTGCAAAAAGCTGTTTTGAACATTCCGTAGGATATCAAATGGGATGAACATTGTGAAAATGGTGCTCAATTTGAGCATCTGTAACAATGAATGTGTTTTCAGGATGGTGCACGACTTTTTGGACACCCTGTATATGTATTAATCAAATATATTTGACATAGAAGAGAGAGAGAGAGCAATGGAAAGACAGGAACAGAGAGAGAGGTATTTGCATTTTGTTATATATTTTTCAAAGAAAGAGAAAGAGAGAGAGAGAGAGAGTTGTATCACATGGGACATGTTTTTTTGGTCGTAACTATGTACAGTCAATAAAGTCATTCATCCCCCCCCCCCCTCCCTTGCCCCTACATTTCAGGTGGATCAACATCTGGTTTCAAACCTGTTCAAATTCTGATTTCATTTTCTTTACGAAATTAATGAAGACAAGAGGGCCATGATGGCCCTGTATCGCTCCACTGGCTAATACGTAAAAGCCCTACATACCAAACATTACAATACTTGGCCAATTGGTTTTGAACATAAGACCCCTGAGGCAGGACTAAAATTGGTAGCCCTAGTTCTTATGGTTAGTAACAAGAAGATTTCTAAAGATTTCACTATAATAAGCCCATGTAAAACTTCTGACCCCTGGGGTTGAATCAAATTCAACTCTAGGGCTATAATTTGAGCACTCTTAGTAGAGGCCCACTAGATAAAGCAACATGCAAAATTTGGTAGCCCTAGGCTTTATGACTAAGTACAGGGAGATTTCTAAAGTTTTCTCTATATAAGCCCATATAAAACTTGTGACCCCCGGGGCTGGGCCAATTTTGACCCCAGGGCCATAATTTGGGCACTCTTGGTAGAGGCCTACTAGATAAAGCCACATGCAAAATTTGGTAACCCTAGGCCTTATGGCTAGGTACAGGAAGATTTCTAAAGTTTTCTCTATATAAGCCCATGTAAAACTTGTGACCCCTGGAGTGGGGTCAAATTTGACCCCAGGGCTATAATTTGAAGAAACTTGATAGAGGTCTACTAGATAAAGCTATATGCCAAATTTGGTAGCCCTAGGCCTTATGGTTTCAGACAAAAAGATTTTCAAAGATTTCCAATATTTTTAAGTTTTGTTGCCTTGGCAACCAGAGTTTTTGAAGGAATCAAATTCTTTCAAGAAATTCTGAAGAGGACCATGGCAGGATCACTTCTGTGAAGTTTCATCAAAACTGGATGGGTAATTTCAGAGAAGATGGTGTTTAAAATAAAAGTTAACACATGCACGCACACACACACGCACGGATGGATGCACGACGGACACCGGGCCATGACATAAGCCCGGTGGCCTTTGGCCAGTGGAGCTAAAAATGGAAGTTTCTCTAATTTTTGCAGGATAGCAGCAGGCAGCAGTGTGACAGAGAAAAGATGTAATAGAATGAGATTCTAAGTATAGAAAAGGGATTAGAATTTCAGACAAATTGATGTAAAAGAAAAAAACTTTAGAAAACTCAGAGATAATAATCATAGAAATGCATTTTAAAGTACTTCTCAGCAAGCATCCTTCATGCTTTACCAAACAGGTAACATAGAAATCTGAATATACTCCTATAAAGCCCCTGTCACGCTCTACAGTATTTCAACTGCATTGGCACGGTATTGTTTAATTTCCCAGAGCGCCATGAAATCAAAGGAAAAATTGCATATTTTTCACGAAGACACTTAAGGGCCCTAGCCTTGTACTGGTGATACTCAAGTTATGCATAAATATGCCAGCTGTCTTCTTGATATGGATGAAATGTTGAAAGGGGCAAATAACACCATTCAATCAATCAATCAATACTAGAATATATAAATATGTAAGCTGTCGTTGTGATATAGATGAAATGTTGAAAGTGGCATAAAACATCATTCAATCAATCAATCATTTTCATACTATTGCCTGTAGAGGTTTTGGTACATGTAAACTGTGTCTAAAAATAGCTTGTACAGTTGTAGGTTAATCCTGTACCACACGATCCCAATGTTTTAACAACCATAGAAAGAATATGCTTCTGAAAACACAGTGGGAAAAAGGAGAAAATGCTGGTTACCAGCATTTTCTTCTTTTCCTACAATGTTTTCTGCATTTCTTATACAAATAATATTATTAGTGCAACACTGTATTTGTCATCTGCAAAAGCTTTCAATTTGGATCAGTCTAAATTTTTTTCATGTGGCAAAAAGTCTATTCGGACAGGTCTACAGTTTTGCCATTTGGTAAAAAAAAGTTAGGTGTCAACATCAAACCCAACGGCCATCATGACTGGCCATCAATCTTGCACTCCCCCACCAAAAATAAGCCAGGACAGGGACATGAGTAATATCCCTTAACTCTTTACAACCATTTTCTCCTTTTGCAACATTGTTTTTCAAAAATTATTTACTTTAGGGTCATTGAAACAATGAGTTTTTTTTTTGTACAAGGTTGATAAATCACCATCAACTTGTGACTTTTTTTCATCTTGAATAAGACAAATTCACTCATAAGGCCCTCACCAAATATATATGTGGTTCTTACAGGATATCTGTCTTTGATTCTTTCTTTTTCTTAATGCTTTTCCAAGTTACTTGACAAATTTTGTGCAGCCAGAAGTTTATAATGTTATTGGAAGCGTATGTATATTCGGATAGTCAGGTGTTACTGACATCAATTTGTCAAGTGCATAGGCTTACTGCAGCTGATTTATTTCAACTTCGTCAATGGATAGGCCATCTGATAAGCCCAGTTTTAGTTAGAAAAAAGCTGGGGTATTACAGTGTGTTAAAATATTAAACATTCAACTGGTGAAAAAGGTTTAGGCTCCAGATTAACTAGAGGCGCTTGAGCGCCTGTATCGCTCCACAGGCCTGATATTTCTATAATGGCAAAAGGAAGTTTTTAACAATTATCATTCAATCCTGCATTTTAGCTCACTGAAGAAACAATTTGGTAGACAACCACCATAGGAACTTACCTGCAAAACAACAATGAAATCCAATGAATAGTTTTAGAGAAGAAATTTTTCAAAGATTTTACTTTATACCATAAAAGGAAAATGAGTCTCCCATAAAAGCCATGTTTTTTGACAGATCTTTTTTTTTTTTAAGGAATTCTGTAAACCTGTATCTAAGGAACATTCCTGCAAAATAGTAATGCTATCCAAATAGCGGTTTGGGAGGAGAAGATTTTTAAAGGTTTTTTACTTTGGTTGCCATGGCAACCAGAATTCTTCATGGAACACAATTATTTGAAGGAATTTGAAAGAGGACCACCAAAGGAACATTCCTGTGAAATTTGGTAAAAATCCAGTCAATAGTTTCTGAGGAGAAGTCTTTTAAAGAAAAAGTTTACGGACGCACGCACGGACGAACGAACGGACGGACGGACGCACGACGGACACAACGCCATGACAATAGCTCGCTGGCCTTCGGCCAGTGGAGCTAACAACAATGAAATCCAATGAATAGTTTTAGAGAAGAAATTTTTCGAAGATTTTACTTTATACCATAAAAGGAAAATGAGTCTCCCATAAAAGCCATGTTTTTTGACAGATCTTTTTTTTTTTAAGGAATTCTGTAAACCTGTATCTAAGGAACATTCCTGCAAAATAATAATGCTATCCAAATAGCGGTTTGGTAGGAGAAGATTTTTAAAGGTTTTTTTACTTTGGTTGCCATGGCAACCAGAATTCTTCATGGAACACAATTATTTGAAGGAATTTGAAAGAGGACCACCAAAGGAACATTCCTGTGAAATTTGGTAAAAATCCAGTCAATAGTTTCTGAGGAGAAGTTTTTTAAAGAAAAAGTTTACGGACGCACGCACGGACGAACGGACGGACGGACGACGGACACAACGCCATGACAGTAGCTCTCTGGCCTTCGGCCAGTGGAGCTAAAAATCAGACATGGCGGGGTAACCGGAACCACATATATATTTTGTTTTGACCTAAGCATTATCAAACAATGATCAGTGGTAAGAGGAATGGATCCAGTCACAATGACTATCATCAATCTTCAGAAAGAAATTGGCTAAGCAAGGGACTTGAACCAGCAATCCCCTGCTTTCAAGCCCTGAATAATACCAACTGAGCTTTTTTTAGCTAGAGAATAGAGATAAGAGAGGTACATAGGTTACAACATCATGCTGTAAAACAGAGACAGGTGTCTATTATCATCACACAGTGTATATACACACATAATTATGTTTATTTCAATAATAAATCCTAAATTTATGATACAGAAGTCAGAATTTCTAGATTGACTCACACTTCTTCACATTACAAAGAACTGAGGAAATCTCTGTGGCTTACTGGTGCACTCTTTACCAAGCAAAAGATAGGGCATAGACTTAACCCTTTACCAAACAATCCCTGGCTTTTACAACCCTGAGATATAAGTCTTTTGAAAACATTGTGGGAAAAGGAGAAAATGCTGGTAACCAGCACTTCCTCCTTTTCCCACAATGTTTTCTACCCTGCTGGAAACAAATTTCAATTCTTGAGTTACGTCTATTCTGTCGTCTGCAAGTGCTTTCAATTTGGACCAGTCTAAAATGTTATCGTTTGGTAAAGAGTTAATTTATTTATCCCTTCACCACACAATCCCGAGTTTTAACGACCCTGAGGAAGAAGGCTTTGGAAAACAATGTGGGAAAAGGAGAAAATGCTGGTTACTAGCATTTCCTCCTTTTCCCACAATGTTTTCTACCCTTCCCAATACAAATTTCAATTTTTCAAGTCACAATTACTTTGTTGTCTACAAAATGCTTTCAATTTGGACAGGTCTAAAATTTTGTTGTTTGGTAAAGAGTTAAGTCATTGCCAAAAGACAAAATTTTGAGCTTGTCAAAATTCAAAGCATTTGCAGACAAGAATTTAAATGGGGCTTAAATGATGTAATTCGTTACTAATTGGTTGGAAAACAGTGTGGAGATACAGGAGAATATGCTGGTAATCAGCATTTTGTCCTTTTTCTACAATGTTTTTGTCTGGAGGCTTCCTCATCAGGGTGGTTATACACAAGATTGTTTGTTAAAGAGTTGACTCTTTACCAAACAACACGATTTTAGACTCGTCCAAAGTGAAAGCATTTGCAGATGAAAATATAAATATGATTGAAGAATTGAAAATTGTTTAGGGGAGGGTAGACAACATTGTGGCACAGGGGGAAAATACTGGTTACCAACATTGTTTCTTTTTCCTATAATTTTTCGCTCCCCCTCCAAAACAAATTTCAATTCTTTAGTCACATTTACTTTGTCATCTGCAAATACTTTCAAACTGAACCAGTCTAAAAATTTGTCAAGTGGTGCAGAATTAACAGAGCTTTGGACATCCAATTCTACAGTATCCTAGCATGTCAATAGACAACCGACATTTTGTGTAACCAAGTCATTTTGTATTTTGTGACAGCCATTATACAGAATAGATCATACATCATCCCAAAGTAATTATTCTGTCCTGAGTTATAGCGACTGATTTAACTCTTTACCACAACAGAAAAATTTAAGACTAGTCCATGTTGAAAATATTTGCAGACGACATATTAAATATTATTCAACATAATTATAAAATTTGTCTTTCAAATGGTAAAAAAACATTGTGGGAAAAGAAGAAAATGCTGGTTACCAGCATTTTCTTCTTTTCCCTCAATGTTTTCAAAAGGCCCCTTCCCCTTCAGACTTGTCCACATTGAAAGCATTTGTAGACATCAATTTGAATTTGGCTCAAATGATGGAACTTGTCTTTGATAGGGTAGAAAAAATTGTGGGAAAAGGAGGAAATGCTGGTTACCAGCATTTTCTCTTTTTCTTACAATGTTTTCAAGAAGGCTTCTTCTTCTGGGCCGTTAAAACTCTATATTGTGTAGTAAAGAGTTAACCCTTTCCCGTACAATCACACACTGTTATTTCAGTTATATTGTGGCGGCCAGTGCACCTATCAATGCTTTCCTGGAATTTCTTTTACCAGTACTCAACAAAATATTATTTCAAAGCCACTGGCTGCTTTCCTACATAACCATCATCGAAACAATGGTCAGCTGTGAGAGAGAAATGAATGCTGTTCTAATGACTATCATCAATCCTCTGAAAGAAATTGGCCAAGCCATGGATCGAACTAGCAACTCCCTGTTCTCAAGTCCAATACGCCACTGACTCAGCTTCAGGGGCTCAGCAACAAACCTGAGGAAGAGGGTTTTTGAAAACATTGTGGGAACCAGCATTTTCTCCTTTTCCCAAAATGTTTTCTACCCTATCCAACCACTTGTTGATGGCAGACACATGATGCCGAAGCATCGTCTGCTCAAAGAAGGCATGGCAGCACTCAGAGTTTTCTCCACCAGACAGTTCATATAAGTGACAACAACATAGGTTTTTGTGAAGATTTATGGACTTTTTCCATTTGTTCTAGTAATTTTCTCTATATCTAAAATGATGAAGGAATATGTTAACCCTTTACCAAGACAAAATTTTGGACTGGTCCAATTTGAAAGCATTTGCAGATTACAAAATGAATGTGACTAAAAAATGGAAAATTCTTTTGGAAGCATAGAAAGTATTGTAGGAAAAGAAGAAAACAATGGTTACTACCAATTTTTCTCCTTTTCCACCAATGTTTTCAAGTCTTCTGTTTCCGGGTGGTTAAAAGTTGAGATTATGTGGGCAATCCCAACTTTTAACGACCCTTAGAGAGAAGTCCTTTGAAAAGGTTGAGGGAAAAGGAGAAATTGCTGGTAACCAGCATTCTCTTCTTTTCCCACAACGTTTTTTAGCCTATTTTTTAGCACATTTTTTATCATTTGGGCCACCTTCAACATGTCATCTGTGAATACTTTCAATTTGGAAGTTTAAAAATTTTGCCATTTGGTTGAGAGTTAAAGAAGGTTAACTTGTTACTGAACGACAAAATTTTGGACTTGTCCAAGTTGAAAGCAATTGCAGACGAATTAAAGGTGGCAAAAATGACACAATTTTTCAGTGATAGAGCATAAAAAAAAAAAAATTGTGGGAAAAGGAGAAAATGCTGGTGACCAGCATTTTCTCCTTTTCCCACAATGTTTTCAAAAGGGTTTCTTCTTCAGGGTCCTTAAAACTCAGGATTGTGTGGCTGAAGGTTAATGAAGTTGGTCACTCTAGGTTAATGTCCGGCCTTATCACCTCTCTCTTTCTCAAACAAAAATCTATATTTATGCTTTCTTTCTCTGACAAAAACTCATTTCCTTTGAGCAACAAATTATAGACCATCAACTTCCTGTTTGGCATCTTTAGTTTCCTGCCAAAGAGTTTGTTTGTATTGTAAGTATTGTAGTAAACACTTAATTTTTACACCCTAGGTTTATCACTGCAGTCTGTGCACCCACACATGTGTTTCCTGGCTTTCACATGATGAAATTTGGCTCATGGTATGTATGTATATATTGCTATATATTTTCTTAATCATTATTTTTTATTGTACAACGCCATTGAGTATGTATCTTATGCATAGAAAGAGATGTTTTATCAAATTTTCAAGTTTCAAGTTTCTTTCTCACATCAGTACTGACACAACTGTCTTTTCAAGCCACTGACTACTTTCTTACAAGTATCAGATGTGTGAGGAAACAAAATTAATCACCAGAAAGAAAGTTTGCTTCAAGCTGGTATCGAACTTGCAACCACCAAGTCACTATAGTCAGATATGCTAACCATTTAGCTACCTGGCTAAGCTCCTGCCAAGAGGATGAACTTTACATATGTCAGATAAGTTAACCATTTTTTTTTTCCTATTCTCAACATGTTTTTTACCCTGTCATAAAAAAAAAATAATTACCTGACCAATATTTAATCCATCGTCTGCAAAAGCTTTCGACTTAGACAAGTCTACTTTTTTGTTGTTACATGAAGAGTTAAATTAAAAAATAATCTCACAACATACCTGTCAAAGGAATATTCCACTAACAAAATTTCATATGACTCCAAGTCACTTTACTCTTAACCTTTAACTCTATACTGAACGTCAGGATTTTAGACTAGTCCAAATTCAAAACATTTGCAGACAACAGAATAAATGCAACTCAAAAAAAAAATTGGTTACGAGAACAGTAAGAAAACATTGTGGGAAAAGGAGAAAATGCTGGTTACCAGCATTTTCTCCTTTTCCAACAATGTTTTCAAAAGCTTTCTTTCTCAGGGTCGCTAAAACTCAGGGTTGTGTAGCAAAGTGTTAAGTCTTTCTTTATCAAACGAAAACATTCTAGATTTGTCGAAATTGAAAGCAATTGTATTATCTATAGCACAAATGATAAAGTCTTCCTTTGAAAGAGCAGAAACATTGTGGGAAAAGGAGGAAATGCTGGTTGTTTTCAAAAAGTTTTCTTTCTAAGGGTTGTTAAAACTTGGAAGTGTGTGGTTAAGAGCTAAGTTGTTATTTGTAATAAAAGAAGCAAAGAAACTGTCAAGACTTAAGTTATCCTTGCAGCCATTGTAGAGCAAGATCACAGCAGAAAACATGCAGTCTGATCTCTGATCTACATATTCTACTTTGCATAAACATTAGGCAAAAGGAACCTTAAACTGCAGCTATTTCGGACTAAATTCTGGACCAAAATGTACTTCAGGTTTATTTGGGGTGAAAAGGAATATAACTACCTGACAACAAAATTTAAGTCTCATAAGAATTCAATACATTTGCAGACTAAAAATTAAACATGATTCAAATGATGAAATCTGTCTTTGATCTAGCAGAAAACATCTTGAGAAAAGGAGAAAATGCTGGTTACCAACAATGTTTTCAAAAGCTTTCTCAACAAGGTCCTTAAAATTTGGGATTGTGTGGTAAATGGTTTACACTAAGTAATATATTTAACATCTTCTCAGTGGAAAACTTTTGAAAATATTGTAGGAAAAGTAGAAAACAACTTGCTCAAATCTGTCCAGTCCCTCTGCAAAGTCCAATCTTGGTCTGCTTTGTATCCTAAAGCAACAGTGAATCTTGCGCTTGGCACTTGGGGAGTTTAGGGTCATTGAGCAAGCCAGTTCAAGTTTTAACAGATCATTTCAAACACTTAACAAATCTATTACACAACTTATTACATCTTGCCATGAACAAGTTTAGAAAACATTGTGGAAAAAGAAGAAACCTACTGCTCCTTTTCCAACAAAGGTTTTGTAGATCATTTTGCTTAAAAGATATTTTATAACAGTTACTATTTCTCCTGCAAGTCATTTGTGATAGTTTTGGTTAGGTTGTTAAAACATGTTTATGGTGGTAGATTATATAATTATCAAATGATGATCCATTCTTTGATAGGGTAAAAAATATTGTGGGAAAAGGAGAAAATGCTGGTTACCAGCATTTTCCCCTTTTCCTACAGTATTTTCAAAAGGCTTTTTTCCTCATGGTCATTAAAACTCAGGATTATGTTGTAAAGGTGTTTATGGTGGAAGGTTATACAATTATCAAATTGAACACAAAAGCATTCGCAATTCAAAAGGGGCTATAATCAAATGACCTACTATTCCAAGAAGGATCTGATCAACAAGGAAGGTAAACCCAATTGCAATTCATAGAATGATCAAATAAACAAAATGAGCACTTTTTGTCAGATAAATCTTAACCCTTAACCCTTTACCACACTATGATGACTTTTAACGACCCTGAGGAAGAAACCTTTTGAAAACATTTTGGCAAAAGGAGAAAATGCTGGTAACCAGCATTTTCTCCTTTTCCCACAAAGTTTTCCACCCTGTCAAAGAAAAATTGCGTCATTTGAGCCACTATGAAAGTATCGTCTGCAAATGCTTTCAATTTGGATAGATCTAAAATTTTGCCGTGTGGTAAAGGGTTAAAGCGACTTTCACAACTATAGTTGCCTTTGCGGACAGTATGGATCAAGATCAGGCTGCACAAAAAAGTTCAGCCAGATCTTTCATCTACACTGTAAACACTCTAGACTAGAGCAGCTTTCAAATTGTGATTATTTAGGTCTTATTTCTGTATTGAAAATATATTTATTCTGCGCTTTAACTCTTTACCACACAATCCCGACTTTTAACGACCCTGAGAAAGAAGCCTTTTGAAAACATTGTGGGAAAAGGAAAAAATGCTGGTAACCAGCATTTTCTCCTTTTCCCACAATGTTTTCTACCCTTCCCAAACCAAATTTCAATTTTTCAGTCACCTTTGTTTTGTCATCTGCAAATGCTTTCAATATGGACTGGTCTAAGATTTTCTCGTGTGGTAAAGAGTTAAGGGTTATAATTCATGGAATGATCAAATAAACAACGTGAATGATTTTGTCACATGACCCCCAAACTTGTAACCAAACAATCTTTCATTTTAAAACGATTTTCTCCTTTTTCCACATGATTTCAAAGTCTCTTTTCTCGTTGCTAAAAGTCGGGAATGCGTGGTCAAGAGTTAACTCTTTACCACACAATCCCGACTTTTAACGACCCTGAGAAAGAAGCCTTTTGAAAACACTGTGGGAAAAGGAGAAAATGCTGGTAACCAGCATTTTCTCCTTTTCCCACAATGTTTTCTACCCTTCCCAAAACAAATTTCAATTTTTGAGCCACATTTAATTTGTTGTCTGCAAATGCTTTCAATTTGGACAAGCCTACAATTTTGTCGTTTGGTAAAGAGTTAAACCACAAAATTCCAAGATCAAATCAGAACAGAACAAATCAGATTAAGTCCATATAACACATTTCAAACATTCTGATCTTGATCTATACTGTCTAAAAAGTCATCCAAAGTAGTGGCATGCCCAATTAGAGATAAACTCACATAACTCTTTTTATGGCCCTGACTAAGGTTCCAATAATTCAGACATTTCCAGATATCTCTGCAGCCAGCGAGGAAAAAACCCAGCTAAACTTTCTAGTGTGTATAATGGCTCAGATATTGGTTAGCTGTGTAAACATAGGTAAATAATCAATAAACATGGTGTATGGGATAAAGAAACTTAAGGGATCTGTCCTCGCTTAATACCGGAAGTGACAACAGCAATAGCTTGGAAGACCTCAAAAGCGTGAAATGCATTTTCTAACCATCATAGTCTGTGCAACCTTGGAGCCGTCAGGGGCAACATTTGGCATGATGACACAAGAATGATTATAGTTTCATAAAATAAGGATGAAATGGGTTAAAAACTGGCTGAAAACGAGTATTGGTGTATCTTTAACCCTTTAGTCAAAAATCCTGTTTCAATAACCTGAAAAAGGAGACTTTTGGAAAACATTGTGGGAAAAGGGAGAAAAAGCAGATAACCTTTTCCCACTATGTTTTCTACCTTTATAAAGACGAAACCAATCATTTAACTCCTTACCAAACGATAAAATTTTAGACTTGTCCAAATTGAAAGCATTTGCAGATGACAATTTAAATGAGGCTGAAAAGATGAAATTTTTCTTTGATAGGAAAGAAAACATTGTGGGAAAAGGAGAAAATGCTGGTAACCAGCATTTTCTCCTTTTCCCACAATGTTTTCAAAAGGCTTCTTTCTCAGGGTCGTTAAAACTCGGGATTGTGTGGGAAAGGGTTAAGCCAAATTCAATTTGTTGTCGGCCATGATTTTAGTTTGGAAAAGTTAAATATATTTTTGTTCGCATAGAGCTAATCATGAATTCTGATCTAGATCCATAATTTTCTGAAAAATCAGCCAAAGTTACGGCAAACCTACCAAGGGACAAACTCACAAGACACTCACAAGACACTGACTTTTCTGAGAATTTAGAAATTTAATCTTTTACCACACAATCCCAAGTTTTAACAATGCTGATAATAAGTGCTCTTGAAAACATTATGGGAAAAAGAGAAAATGCTGGTAACCAGTATTTTCTCCTTTTCCCACAATGTTTTCTACACTATCAGAGACAGACCTGATCATTTGAGCTGTATTTTTTGTGTCATCTGCAATAATTTCAATTAGGTCAAGTCCAAAATTTTGTCGTTTGGTAGAAATTTAATCCACAAAGAAGTAAAACTCTTCCCAAGGTGTAAACTGTACCTCTATAAATTAGATTAGGCCAAAACAAAGTATATAATTATGTGGTTCCGATTACCCGACCGTGTCTAATTTTACGCCCAACCCTAAACATTTTTTTCACCAGTTGATCGGCGTTGTCTGCGCATGCCATATTCTTCGAAGATTCGACCTGTCTGCTACGACGCATCACTCCCCGCAATTTTGGGGGGGGATTGTAGTATTACGCGCTATAAAGTAGCAATGGAGAAAATGGCTTTTATCAATACGTTTGACAAGAAATCAGGCCTGTTTTAGCTCCAGATTTCTCTAAAGTGCTGATCATAGCTGAATGAATCACACCAGGTAGCGTTTTATTGAGTAAACATTTATTTTAGTTTGAAATTCAAAGTAACGGTTGTCGCGTAGAAAAGTAGTCCAATTCTGTACCCAGAATGCCCAAATTAGATAGATGTGTATTTGTAGAATGCCATCTAGCAGGAGATAATGGTTGATCGTTAATATTTTATCACATTGTAATGTCCCTTATTTATGCTCCCCAGATTTTTTTCTGACTAAAAAACAGGCTTACCCGATGGCCGATCTATCGATAGAGTTAAAATAAATCAGGTGAAATAAAGTACAGCATTGATATAATCCTGATTACTTAACAAATTGATGTCCTTAACACCTGACTACTGAATATACAGTCAATCTTCTATTAAACCATGCTGCTGGGGGGGGGGGGGAGCGTGGGGGGGAAAAGGGGGGAGAATTGTGAAAATTACATTTTTTAAAAATTAGTTCTTCTTTAAATATACCATATTTCTCCTAATAAAAGCTCCCGGAAGCTATGCAAAACATAGGTAGGGAACCTTTATTTTGTACCCAATTTGCAAAGCAAAAAGTCTGTCCAATTTTGTATTTCTCTGTGTTTCAGTGATTGTTAAGAGGAAATATTTATCAAATTAGAGGAAATATGCATCAAATTCTTCAAATATTATCATTTTAATCAACTAATGATTTAAGGGGCTTTTCTGGGTGGGGGAGCTACTATTAGGGAGGGCGCTTTTATTTGGAGAAATACGGTAGATCTTATCTATACTAAAACAATATGTTACAATTGTTGAGAAAGTATGAAGAAGATGCTTTATCAATTAAATAAAATATATTTTAGGACTAATAAAAATTTTTAAGTGAAAGAAGAAACCAAAAGTAGGTCAAAGTAGTCACTATGAAATCTCTGCATAACAAACCTTTTGAACAAAATTACTCTATGTTTCTTGGATACATGGCAAAGAAATTCATGAAACAGACAACTACTGTGTAAATATGAATATAAGCCTGTCTAAAAGACTCGTCATACGCAGGAACAACTTCTTATTCCACATCAGTCCCAGGTTGAATTTGTCAGTGAGTCACACTTGATTTGTAGTGCCAAATTATAACCGAACAAAAAATTGTGCATTCCATTTCATATAATGGTAATCGAATAAAATTCTGTTCTCTGAAGGGAGACCACAAGGATATATAAACGTTACTTCCCACCCTTTTCACATGTCCGCAGACAAGCTGGTAAGGCATTTTGTTGGTCATTATGACATGGGTCTGCATCATGGACGCTATTGTCAAAGGGTAATTAACAGTTAGACATGACTGTAAAATGTGTTAATCCTGTAATTGACACATGCTGTGATGTCTTGATTAGGATAAGTCAGAGTTTGTTAACAAACTTTACTGTGAATTAGGTTCCACTATCACGACGACATGTTTTGATGGGTCACTTAATGAAATTTAATGGTCGATTGGGGCCTGAAATTAGTGGCCTCTGGTCAAGTAGTACAAAAGTCGCTTAATACAACATAAAATCAGAGGAAAGTATCTTGGGCGGACTTAAAGACTGTCGCTTAGTACAAAAGTTGTTTAAAATACATGGTCGCATGTACAAGATTCGCTGTACATATAACTCCCACAATATAATAACCTTCTTGCT
Source organism: Hippopus hippopus (assembly GCA_946811185.2). Lineage (NCBI taxonomy): Eukaryota > Metazoa > Mollusca > Bivalvia > Cardiida > Cardiidae > Hippopus > Hippopus hippopus. The sequence continues at coordinate 2,269,056 of OX328108.1, read as the reverse complement.
ACACTTAATTTGTCTAATAACTTGAGAAAGCTTAAAGTGAAAGAATCTAAGATCAGTGGCCCACATTAATCGTGAATGCTATTTATTGACAAAAATCATGATTGGCAGTAAAATCGATATTCTGCATTAAATGGTGATTGCTTCACAGTTGGAAACCCCGACAGTAATGTGATCATCGTCTTCGAAAAATTTTATGTCGTTTTACTTCTATTAACAGGGGCTTGCTTGGGAAAAAAAAAAATCCTCAGAGCTTCAGATTGTTTTCACTGCCTGTGGGCCACATGACCCATCTAGCAGGGATTTGAGGGGTCATTTTTCAAAACCATGGGTCAAACTTAAACTTTAACATTTCCAAAACAAATTTCGGTTTCTACAGATACAGAAAATTGTTTCAGGAAAACATTTTGGAAAACGGAGAAATTGCCCAAATAAAGCAATTTCTTCTCTCACAAAGTTTCTTACAATGTAGGTCATAATACAACTTTACCCTGTAAGAACACGTCGGCCATTTAAATCTTAGTGGAAATCGTAGATCTATATGGCATTGTTTGCCAAACAGGGCTGTTGAAAGTGCGAATAATATGCCGTGACGAGACGACGGTCACAGTAAGTGTCGTCTGCTAACGCTACAGAATATTGATTTGAATTATATTTGAAAAAGTTTTCCCTCAATGTTATTATTAGCAAACGATCATTATTTCAAAATATTTTTTAATTTTTTACCAGTAGTATCTCCAACTGACTTCCGTCTGATTGGATGAGAGCTTTTGAAAAAAAGTTCAATGTTCGTCTGTCTCGAGTCCAACATTCTGATAACCGGATATTGTAAACTGAAACTAGACTGGGTATCGGGCTCTATCGGTTTTATTTAAAGAAAAATGGGTACCGATCACATCTGTCTATCGAGAACAAAATTGGATAAACTTTTTATATCGGAGGGGTTAATGTTGTAACAGCGTGTAAACAAAAACAAATGACCAACGCGGGTAAAGGTTTGATAATAGCGTGTTGATAACCCTAAATAAGCTGATATCTGGAATAAGTTTGTAAATGCCTGCGCCTCTATGGCGCACGACTTACTAAGTATGTGCATCATCTTTTGAAATCATGCGGGATTGGCGCGGGCGCACCGTCAATCTGAAGCTCTGAATCCTACCTATCTACCCTAATTCTCAAACATATTTGTAACCAGAACCACACATATATTTTGTTTTGGCCTTATCCACACAAGGGTGTCATCTTTTGTAATTCTGTGACATTTCGGAACATAACGACTTCACCTTTTACCAACAATCCCAATTTTTAACAATCCTGTGACAGAAGGCTTTTGAAAATGTTGTGGGAAAAGGAGAATATGCTGGTTACTAGTAAAAGGAGACAATGCTTACTACTCTGTCAATCAATTCATTCATTGAATGCTGTTTTACATCTCTTTCAACATTATTTCAGTCATATCACAGTGAAGGCTCACATGTTAATGTTTTCCTGGGACACTCCCACGAAAAAGTCAAGTGGATCCAGTGCGGCTCAAAGCCAGGGCCTTCAGGTTACGAGTCCCACACTTTACCACTGAGCCATGCAGGGCCCCTTTCTTCCCTGTCAAAGACATGCCTCTATTTAAACCACATTTTCGACAGGTCTAAAATCTTTTTGGCTGGAAAAGAGTTTGAATGATTGCATGGTGTTTTATGTCATTTTCAACATTATTTTAATAATTCCCTTGCAATAGCTCTCTAATTCATGAATGCCGTGGGTTTCACAAGTACTAAGCCAGGGCTCTGAAGAGTCTTGCCCATGAAAATCCTAGTGCTACCAGTAAGGTTTGAACATTGGACCTACTGTTACAAGTCCTACAATTTTAACCACTGAGCCATTGGACCCCTAGAAAAGAGTTTACTTTTTACCATACAATCCAAAGTTTTAACGACCCTGAAAGAGAAGGCTTTTGAAAACATTGTTGGAAAAGGAGAAAATGCTGGTAACCAGCATTTTCTCCTTTTCCCACTATAATTTGTACCCTTACAGAGATAAATCCCATTATCAATCATATTCAATATTTCGTCTGTAAATACTCTAAAATTGAAGGAGTCTAAAATTTCTGTAATCTGATTAAGAGTTAATCTTTTACCACACAATCCCAATTTTAAGGATACTAAGAAACATTGTTGGAAAAGGAGAAAATGCTGATAACCAATTTTTTAACCATCCTGTGATAGAAGGCTGGTAACCAGCATTTTCTTCTTTTCCTACAATGTTTTTCACCCTTTTTCCTACAAGTCTCCTCATTTGAACTGTATTGAACTACTGGTCCGGGATTTCTTTTAATTTGGGCAAGTTTAAAATTTTGCAATGTGGATAAGAGTTAAAAAGGTGGATTTTCAGAAGCTCTACAGATAAATACATGTACACACTGTGTTAGTTTTGTAAAGTTGATATAAATACAGTATATCAGTTACTTAACTTGTCATAAATATTAACCATTCTCTGTGAAATAGGGCCTTAATGCATCTGCAAAAAGTATCAACCAAGTCCGGAGGGGCTGGCCTGTGCCAAAACTTTTCATTATTGGTCATTTTTCTGTAACGTCCAAGGACCAGATTACCTCGTGATTAAGTTGGTTGTTAATATCTATAGATATGTCTCCTTTTCCCATATTTTCAAAAGATATGTCTCCTTTTCCCACTATATTTTCAAAAGCCTTCATTTATAGGTTCATCGAAACTATAAATGACTTGGCAGTTGGTTAATCCTTTACCACATATTCTCAGGTTTTAACCACCCTAAGAAAGACAGCTTTTGAAAACATTCTGGGGAAATGGAGAAAAAGCTGGTAACAAGCATTTTCTCCTTTTCCCAAAATGTTTTCTACCTATTCAAGGCAAGTCACTCATAATAATCTGAAAAACATTTAAATTTCTGGTCTGTAAATTCTTTCATTACGGATGAATCCAAAATTTTGCCTTGTGGTATAGGGTTAACCCTCTAACAAACAATCCCTGGTTTTCACGACTCTGAAAGAGAAGCCTTTTGAAAACATTGTGGGAAAAGGAGAAAATGCTGGTGACCAGCATTTTCTCCTTTTCCCACAATATTTTCTGTCCTTTCCAAAACAAACTTGAACTTTTGAGTCAGATTAATTTTGTTGTCTGCAAATACTTTCAATTTGGACGAGTCTAAAATTTTGAAGTTCGGTAAAGAGTTATGCAAGCAAAATGAAATGCATAATATAATTAATTATAAGGTAATTTCCACTTTATGTCCAACAGCATGGAATGCAAGAAAACAAGAGGGCCACAATGGCCCTTATTGGCTCATCTGACATTCACCATATCTGATATTCACCATATCTAACTCTTTACCAATAATCCTAGTTTTAATGATCCTGAGGAAGGAGTCTTTTGAAAATATTGCTGGAAAATGAAAAAATGTTGGTAAACAGCATTTTCTCCTGCTCTCAAAATCTTTCTACCATTTGAAAGATAAATGCCATAATTTGATTCAAGTTCATGTCATTAGCAAAATTAATGTTCTCAATTTGGGCAAGTTTTTGTCATTTAAAAAAATTTTTGTCATTTAACCAAACATTAAGTCTTTACCAAACAACTAAATTTAAGACTGGGCAAAACTGAAAACATTCCCAGACAAAATATTAAACATGACTCAGAAACTGAAATTTGCCAACTGGCCTTTGGAAAAGCAGAAAACATTTTGGGGTAAAGGAGGAAATGTTGGTTTCCAGCATTTTCTTCTTTTCCCATAATGTTTCCAAAAGCCTTCTTCTTGAGGGTCGTTAAAACCCTGGATTGTGTGGTAAAGGATCAAGATACATGAACAAGCAGTCACAACAGAATCAGGATGATCACCTCAGAACCTTATGTTCAGGTAAGCTAATTGATTAATTGATTGATTGTATTGGAGTTTCATGCCATTTTAACAGCTTAGGTCATATCACGGCTGTCAGTGCACCTATGCATGTGTTTCCTGGCTGTCTCGCACAAATACTGACACAACTTTCTTTCCAAATCACTGCCTACTTTTCTCACATGCATCAGAGGTGAGAGGCGAAAAATCGCCAGAAAGAAAGTTTGCCTCAACCGGGTATCAAACTCAAAACCACCAGGTCACAAGTTGGATATGCTAACCACTCAGCTATATGGCTGGGCAGGTAAGCTAATTGATTGATTGTATGGTGTTTAATGCCGTTTCAACATTATTTCAGTTATATTGCGGCGGCCAGTGCACCTATCCATGTTTTCCTGGAGTCTCTTATACCAGTACTAAGCACAATTTTCTTTCAAAGCCACTGGCTGCTTTCCCACATAAGCATCATCGAGACAATGGTCAGTGGTGTGAGAGGAATGAATCCTGTGGCAACGACTATCATCAATCTTCGGAAAGAAATTGGCCAGGCCAGAGATCAAATCCAAGACACCCTGTTCTCAAGTCCTACACGCTACCGACTGAGCTATCGGGGCTTGGTCAGGTAAGCTAAAAAGCACTTGTTAGATGACTGATCTCAATAACTTGTATTACATCAGAGATATTGGCAGAGAGAATAAGTTTTTTGAAATTCCAATATCATAATTGTTTTACCAGTCTTGATCTCCTCTCCTAACATTCCATCGCTTTCCACAGAATCAATAGCATAAGCTGATAAGCCCTTATAGCAATAATCTACCCTTTATCAGATGACAAAATGTTAGACTTGGCATTTTCTCCTTTTCTCACAGTGTTTTCAAAAGCCTTTTCCTTAAGGTTGTTATTCAGTAACCTTGAGTTGATAAAAAGAGTAATGGCTCTATGGGTCAGTATTTTATCTCACAATCTATTACAGTGTATGTCCACTATTAGACTGCAAATTTTTTGCAGTTGGATCTCCATCTACCCATCTTATGAGAATAATAGGTTGTGCTTACAGTCTTTCACCCTTTACAGCACAATCCTGTGTTTTAATGACCCTGAGTAGGAAGGCTTTTGAAAACATTCTGGGAAAAGGAGAAAATGCTGATAACTAGCATTTTCTCCTTTTCCAACAATGTTTTCTACCCTATCAGAGACAGAAATCATCATTTGAGCTACAATCAAGTTGTCGACTAGAAATGCTTCCAATGTCGTCCAGTACAAAATTTTGTTGTTACGTAAAGAGTTAAACAGGACTCAAGCAATGGGATTTTCCTTTAACCCATTACCACACAACCCCTACTTTTGACGACCCTGAGAAAGAAACCTTTAGAAAACATTGTGGAAAAAGGAGAAAATGCTGGTAACCAGCATTTTCTCCTTTTCCCACAATGTTTTCTACTCTTCACAAAACGAATTTCAAATTTTCAGTCACTTTTTTTTGTCGTCTGCAAATGCTTTCGATCTGGACAAGCTTAAAATATTGTCGTTTGGTAATGAGTTAAAAGGGTGGAAAACAATGTGGGAAGAGAAGGAGAAAGTGCTGGTTACTAAACCCTAACACTAACCCTATTCCCACAGTATTTTCAAAAGCCTTCGTCCTCAGCATTTTAAAACTTTGTATTGTGTGGTATATGAGTATAGGATAAACACAATCATAGTCTTGAGTTTAAATGACCCTGACCAAGAAAGCCTTTGAAAACATTGTGGGAAAGGAGAAAATGCTGATGATCGGCATTTTCTCCTCTTCCCATGAAATTTTCTTTCTATTATAAAAAGATAAGCTCATTTGTACCAATTCTTTGTTGTCTGCAAATGTTTCAAATTTAGAAGAGTCTAAAATTTGTCACGAGGGAAAGAGATATACTGGACTCAAGCAATGGGATTTTCGTTTAAAAGGCTGGAAAAAATTGAGGGAAAAGGAGAAAATGCTGGTTACTAAACCCTTACCCTTTTTCCACAATATTTTCAAAAGCATTCTTTCTCAGCATTGTTAAGGTAACAATAAAGCCCAAAAGTAAACAAAGCGGGTGTTTAAATGCATTTGAATTTACATCATACCATTTAAAAGTATGGAAATTATTGTGGAGATAACAATCTGTCATTGTATGGTCGGTCCAAGTGTTAGTTGGTGACAGGGAAATTAATTTCAAAACTAGGTTAAAACCTGCCAGGTAGCTGTATCTTTTGTTTACTTTTAGCGCGACTTACATATGACCTGACCACATGATAACAGACTGTCACCTCCACAATATTTTTCATACTTTTAAATGGTATGATTTAAATTTAAATGTATTATGACACCTGCTTTGAAATTTTGGCCTTTACTGGGCCTTTAAAAGACTCGAGATCGTGTGGTACAGGAGTAACCCTTTTGCTCTTTTCCACATTACAAAAATATGGACTTGTCCAGATTGAAAGCATTTGGAGACAACAATTCAAATGTGGCTCAAGTGATAGAATTTGTCTTTGAAAGGGTTGAAAACTTTGTGGGAAAAGGACAAAATGTAGGTTACCAGTGTTACCAGCATTTTCTCATTTTTCCACAATGCTTTTAAAAGGCTCCTTCCATCAGATTAAAACATGGGACTTTTTGAAAAAGATTTAACATATGAAAGCAAGTGAAAACTCGGAAGCAATAGGAGAAATCATTTACATCCAGCTTGTTACATGCATATTTCTCCTTTAACTACATTGATTTAAAAATTGTTCAGCAGCCAGATAAAACAAGACAGAAGAAAGTATTTTACTTACTAATGATCTGGGACAAAGTCCCACTCCCTTCACAAAAACATCCTGGTTCAGGAAAGATAGGGGTTCAGTTTACAGTCCTTCAAACAATCCTACAAACTCAACCCAGATCATATACTAGTAACTGCCACTTTTCTCCCCTTTCTTTCCTAATCCAATTATCTGATTATATTTTCCTAGTTAATAATGTTTTTCCTCCCCCATCCACCACCACCACAGCCAGAGGTCAGGTGTTCTCGGAATAGTTTGGCTTCTGTTACACTCTAAATATACCTGGCTGCCGTATTTAGAGTCTGACTCATTCAGCAACAACAGGCTGGTAAAATGGAAGTGGGGGGGACGAGGAGAAATATCCTTCACTCTCTAGACTGGAAAGCAGACACAAAGTTATTTACTGTTTAATAATTCATATCTGTATCGTTGATTGAATTACCTAGTTTAATGCCATTTGAACAGGTTGGGTCATATTGCAGTGGTTAGTGCACCTACTTATGTGTTTCCTGGCTTTCTCACACCAGTATTGACACAACTTTCTTTCCAAGTCACTGACTACTTTCTCATCATGCATCAGAGGTGAAGAGATGAAAATCACCAGAAAGAAAGTTTGCTTCAACTTGGTATCGAACTCACAACCACCAGTTCACAAGCCGATATGCCATCCACTGAGCTACCCAGCTGGGCTCATATCATATCGTTACCAAAAAAATTCGAAGTACAACACCAGCACACAAGGATATTACTCTTTACAAAACGACAAATTTCTAGACTTGCCCAAATTCAAGCCATTTGCAGACGACAAAATAAATGTGACTCAAGAATTGAAATTTGTTTTGGGATAGGTCAAAAATATTGTTGAAAACACTGTTAGAAAAGGAGTACCAGCATTTTCTCCTTTGCCCACATTTTTTTACCCTATGAAATGAATGAAATCATCACTTGAGCTACATTTAGACTGCACTGCTTTCAATTAGGACAAGTCTAAAATTTTGTTGTTTGGTAAAGAGTTAATTGTTTGTATGCTGTTTAACGGTGTTTTCAACATTATTTCAGTTATATCACAGCAGCCAGTATACCTAATGCCACCTATCCATGCTTTCCTGGAGTTTCTTTTACCAGTATGTAGCACAAAATTCTTCCTAAGCCATTTGCTGCTTTCCTACATAACCATCATCAAAACAATGATCTGGGATGAGAGAGAGGCTATCATCAATCCTCCAAAAGGAATTCACCGAGATGGGGATTCGAACCAGTGACCCCCCTCCCATCCCGTCTCAATTCCTGCAGAAAATTCACCAATAAAATAAAGAAGAGGGCTTTTGAAAATAAAATGGGAAACAGAGAGAACGCTGCTAACCACCATTTTCTCCTTTTCCCCACAATGTTTTCTACCCTATGAAAGACAGAAGTCATCTTGTAAGCTGCGTTTAATTTGTCTGCAAAAATAATGCTTTCAATTTGGTCAAGTCCAAAGTTTTGTTGTTTGGTAGAAAATTGAATTGGATCTTTACCGAAACACCTATATTTTGGACTAGTCTATCCTAAAATCATTTGCAGACAACAAATTAGATGTGGCCAAAATAAAAGAAATATTGCCCTGATCGGATACAAACAATAGTGTGGAAAAAGAGGTTTTTTCCCCCTATTTCCACAGTGTTTTTGAAACGCTTATTCACAGGGTCATAAAATTATAGAAGCTTTGATACAGTTCTGCAGAATGACAAATCAAATATTGCTCTAATGTTAGAGATGGTAGAAAAATTGAGGCAAAAGGAGAAAATGCTGGTTACAAGCATTTCTTTCTTTTCCCACAATGCTTTCAAAACCCCTCTTTCTCCAGGGCCCCGTTTTACTACGGTAGTTACAAACAAAATTTGCGTAAGTTTTACATAACTATAGTATGGTGGCATATTTCTGCCACAAGATACGAGATAATCATGATTATTTTAGAAAACTATTGCAATAAATCAAAGTTTCCTGGAAATTTTATCTAGATAAAATGAAAAGATAAAGTCTCCAGGAAACTTTGATTTATCTCAATAGTTTTCTAAAAAAATCATGATTATTATCTCGTACTTCGTGGCAGAAATATGCCACCATACTATAGTTACATAAAACTTATGCAAACTTTGTTCGTAACTATCTTGGTAAAACGGGGCCCAGGTCATTAATACATGGACTGACTTGAAAGTGTGTCAAAACTTAAACCTTATCCTGCTAAGTAAGTTAAACTTACAAGCCGATAGTAAAAAATCCTAATAATGCTATTTCAAATGGGTCTTGTGGTGAACAATATCCCCTCATCGGACAGAGTAGATCCAAGATCAGACTGCACATTCTGTGCAGTCTGATCTTAATCTACACTGTCCGCAAGAGGTCAGTGAGTCGAGCTCAGGAACCTAAGGATCAACTGGACTACAAATTTTAGACTTGTCCAAATTTGAAGCATTTAAAAACAACAACATACATGTACATCAAAAGATGATTATTTTCTTTGAAATGGAAGAAAAAACGGTTACAAACATTTTCTTCTTTCTCCACAATATTTTCAAAATCCTTCTAAAGTTCTTACTCGCGGTCGTCAAAATACAGGATTATTTAGTATAGGGAAAATTGGGAAACAATTTCAGCATAAAGTGAGGGAACTTTTCAATTTTTCCAGACCAAGGATTTTATTTTATGCTGATTAACACTAACCCTTTACCATACAAGCTCGAGTTTTAACGACCCTGAGATAAAGAAGCCCTTTGAAAACATTGTGGGAAAAGGAGAAAATGAAAATGCTGGTAACCAGCATTTTTTCCCTTTTCCCACAAAGTTTTCTGTCCTATCAAATACATTTGAACTACATTTATTTTGTGTCTGCAAATGCTTTGAACTTCGACAAGTCTACAATTTGGACATGCAGTAACAAGTTAAAAGTAACAAATTACATGTAGCTCAATGGATCGTTGTTGTCCTTGAAATGGAAGAAAACATTGTGGGAAAAACAAGAGGTACTGGTAAATGTTTTCAAAAAATTTTTCCTTCAAGGTTTTTAAAACTCTAATTTTGTAGTAAAACCAAATTGGAAATGATTTCTCCATAAAGTGAGGGAACTTTTCAATTTTTCCAGACGAAGAAAGTGAGTAACTTCCATTATTTTATACTGATTAAAATCACACACAGCAATCATCGAAATAAATATAGATATTTATCATCAGAAAAATAACGTAACTTTGTACCTTTATACTATTGCTGGCATAAAGACTTTACCTTACATGTACTTCTTTCTTTTCCACAATCATGTTCATAATTGTAATAACTTTTAAACCTTTACAAGAAGATTCCGAGTTTTAACGACCCTTGGCAAAATGGCCTTTGAAAACATGATGGGAAAAGGAGAAAATGCTGGTAATCATCACTTTCTTTTTTCCCACTGTGTTTTCTACCCCACCAAAGACAGAAATCACCCTTTGAGCAACATTTATTTTGTCGTCTGCTAATGTTTTTGATCTGGTCTGTTTGTCGTTTGGTAAAGACTTAACTCTTTACCACACAATCCCGACTTTTAACGACCCTGAGAAAGAAGCCTTTTGAAAACATTGTGAGAAAAGAGAAAATGCTGGTAACCAGCATTTTCTCCTTTTCCCACCATGTTTTCTGCCCTTCCCAACCAAATTTCAATTTTTCAGTCACATTTATTTTGTCGTCTGCAAATGCTTTCAATATGGACCAGTCTACAATTTTGCCGTTTGGTAAAGACTTAAAGAGAGGGAAAGAGGAAAAGTAAAAATTTCTTAACCCTTTACCACATAATCCAGAGTTTTAATGAACCTGAGGAGGAAGCTTTTTGAAACTAGAGGCGCTTGAGCGCCTGTATCGCTCCACAGGCCTGATATTTCTATAATGGCGAAAGGAAGTTTTTAACAATTATCATTCAATCCTGCATTTTAGCTCACTGAAGAAACAATTTGGTAGACAACCACCATAGGAACTTACCTGCAAAACAACAATGAAATCCAATGAATAGTTTTAGAGAAGAAATTTTTCAAAGATTTTACTTTATACCATAAAAGGAAAATGAGTCTCCCATAAAAGCCATGTTTTTTGACAGATCGTTTTTTTTTAAGGAATTCTGTAAACCTGTATCTAAGGAACATTCCTGCAAAATAATAATGCTATCCAAATAGCGGTTTGGGAGAAGATTTTTAAAGGTTTTTTACTTTGGTTGCCATGGCAACCAGAATTCTTCATGGAACACAATTATTTGAAGGAATTTGAAAGAGGACCACCAAAGGAACATTCCTGTGAAATTTGGTAAAAATCCAGTCAATAGTTTCTGAGGAGAAGTTTTTTAAAGAAAAAGTTTACGGACGCACGGACGGACGCACGACGGACACAACGCCATGACAATAGCTCTCTGGCCTTTGGCCAGTGGAGCTAAACATCTTAGAAAAAGGAGAAAATGCTGGTACGCAGCATTTACTTCTTTTTCCACAATGTTTTCTTCTCAACCAATGACAAATTTCATCATTTAAATTGCCGTTAAATTGGCACCGACATTTTACCTTACACATATTCCAACAAGTATTTTTTTCACAATCATGTTCATGTCCCTATACTTGTAATAGCTCTACTGTTAGCCCTCTACTCTACAATCCTCAGTTTAAACAATTCTCATTGATTAATTGACTGAATTGAAGTTTAACACCGTTTTAACAGATTAGGTCATATCATGGTGGTCGGTGCATCTATGCATGTTTAACAACTCTGAAGAAAGAATTACCAATCTTGAGAAGAAGGCATTCGTAAACATTGTGGAAAAACAAGAAATTGCTGGGTACCATCTTCATACCTTCCATTGCCTCCTTTAAGTTGTTTGCTGCATTTTTTCTTCAGGAGGTAAAACCCTTTTCAAAACAATCCCCACTTTCAACGACCATGAGGATGAAGACTTTTGGAAACATTGTGGGAAAAGGAGACTATGCTGGTAATCAGGATTTTCTCCTTTTTCCACAATGTTTTCAAACTTTCCAAATACAAATTTCACTTTTTGGGACACATTTATTATGTCATCTGCAAATGCTTTCAATTTGGACAACTCTAAAATTTTGTTGTTTGGTATAACCTTTTAAAAAACAATCCTTACTTTTAACCAACCTGAGGATGAAGACTTTAGAAAACATTACAGGAATGTTTTCTAACCCTCCAAATATAAACTTCAATTTTTGAGTCACATTTACTTTGTCCTCTGCAGATGCAAGTCATGCTAACTTTTCTACTTTTCTTAACAGTATCCGGTGCTTTAAGCGCTTTGATTTCTTCAGAGTGTGTACAATGACTTGACAGAAAAAACAACACCCACGATCTACAGAAATACCTGCAGAATATTTACACAGATATTTACTATCGGAATAACAACTCCTCTTTGAACTATGCCATCTCAAGAATAAACAAGTCATGCTAACTTTCCTCCTGCTTTCCTTTCATTGAAAAATCTTTAACCCTTTACCAATCAGCAAAATTTTAGACTCGTCTACATTGAAGGAATTTACTGATAGCAATTCAAATATTTTTCAGATGATAATATAAATTTGTCCTTGAATAGGGAGAAAACATTGTGGGAAAAGAAGAAAATGCTGGTTCTCAGCATTTGCTCTTTTTCCCCACAATGTTTTAAAAAGCATTTTTCTCAGGGTCATCAAAACTTGGGATTGTGTGGTAAAGGGTTGACCAAGTACCAAACAGCCATGAGTCTAAACAACTCTAGAAAAGAAGGCTTTCTGAAACATTGCAGGAAAAAAAGAGAATGCTAGATATCCAGCATTTTGTCCATTTCCCACAATGTTCTCTATCTTATCAAAGACAAATCCTATCATTTGAGCTTAATCTCAAGTCTGAAAGGTTTTTTTTTCAATTTGGTAAGCCTAAAATGTTGTAGACAGGTAACAGGTCTTATTATGTTTCTATTAATATGTAATAATACATAAATTAGGTTATACAAAGATTTATAGTGAATAAAAAACTCGAAAAACACTTTTTTTTCATAAACAATAGCTTGTCTAACCTAATTACATTTTGTTTGTGACCCCCACAAATTCCAAAATGACCCTCATTATTTTGGACTAGGGGGTCACAATGACCCCCAATTTTTGTTCCCAAGGGAAAACCCTTGGTAAAGAGTTAACTTTCTGGTAGGGCAGGAAACACTGTGGGGAAAGGAGAAAATGATAACATGGGATTATGGGGTAAATAGGATATACAGCCTCTTAACCCTTTTACGACACAATCCTGAGTTTTAATGACCTTCAGGAAGAAGCCCTTTGAAAACACTGTGGGAAATAGAGAAAATGCTGGTAACCAGCATTTTCTCCTTTTCCACAATGTTTTCTACCGTTTCAAAGACAAGTTCCATCATTTCAGCCACAATGAAATTGCCGTCTGCAAATGCTTCCAATTTGAACAAGTCTACATTTTTGTTGTTTGGTGATGAGTTAAAGATACATCTTTACTCGTTTTCATCCAGTTTTTAACCAATTTTATCTTTCGTTTATGAAACTATAATCAGTCTTGTACCTTTGCGCAAAATGTTTCCCCTGACAGTTGCAAGGTTGAAAAGATTACGACGGATAGAAAATGCATTTCATTCTCCAGAGGCTATCCCTAGACATTACAACCAGAGTTTCCGGTTTAAATAGAACACAAATCCCTTGCGTTTCTTTATCCCATACACCTTATATCGATTTTTATATCTATGTTTACACAGCTAACTAGAATCTATACACTGTAAAGTTTAAACAGCGTTTGTTTACTCTCTGGCTGTAAGGGTGTACCTTAAGGTGGTTTCTTTTTAGATTTTGCACAAGAACTTGCAACGACTTACGGAAATGTCATGTGATAAACTACATGCCATGATTATGTGGGATCCTTCTAAAATTTTATTATAGAGATGTCAAATTTAATCTCTAAATGAGCCATGCTCTAGCAAAAGGGGGCTTAATACACCTCCATGACCATTGGTACCATGCAGGCCATCACATAATCATGGATAAATAATTTCCACTTTTTTTACAACAGTTACTGTTTTTATCATCAGGTAGTCCTTGGAAATACAGAAAATTGACCAATAGCAAAAAGTTTTGGCCAAGGTCAGCCTGTGCCTTCTGTGCAAGCTGATCTGAGTAAATATTTTTTGTGGATGCATTAAGCCCCCTTGTCACAGAGCATGACTCAAATATAGTTGGTGTTACTGATTGCAAAACAGCCATCCTGATTTTTTAGTCTCAATGTTGCATCTTTTGACTCAATATAGCCGTCACTATTCTGGGAAAAGTATCCGTTGTTCAAGATGTATTACAAAAGATTTAATTCACGCCAAAAAAAGAATGTAAAAATGCCCCTGTATAATATAGAGCAAAACCATTTCATGCAGGAGTTTGATAATTGAAGGAATAGACAAAGCGAATAGTTCTTACATAAGTGATGACTGTCAAAATGGAAAATACCATAATTTGCCAATGTGTTCAGACAACCTAATGCTTCAGATATGTTCAATCATTTTCATAAAATAATTCATTTTCAGTCCTTTAGTTTTCCTACACATTCCAACTGTCTGTAACATTTATTTTCCAGAACATCAGACATTAAATTTTTTGATAATGAATGCCTGCACAATGTACATTTCTACATTATATATTTCATCATTATGAACATTAATACTTTAAGAGCTAAGTAACTTCCAGGTAATTTTAAGAAACTGTTATAAAATTAGAAAAAAATACTGTTATTACGACACAAAGTTTGGTTTTATCAAACTTCTCAACAAAGAAAACAGTGTAGATTGACATCAAAGATCAGACCAAACATTCTGTCTGCAGTCCAATCTTGATCTACACAGGCCACCAAGCAAATAAAGTTTTGGAAGGTGCTTGAAAGGTTTAATTGTTTCCGGCTTTTTGATGTTGTACAAGCAGTTTCTCCTTTTTTCGTAACATTTTCAAAAAGCACCTTCTGGAGAAGTGTGAAAGATGTTCTTGTGACTGAGAGAAATGGTTTGAACCAGAAGTAACCCCTTATAAACAATATTAAAGAATGATTAATACTTAACTTAGTTGCTTCTTTTCTTTATTTATCGGTTTCTATTTATTTTTTAAAATAATGCATCTATTATCAAATGTGTTCCTTGTTATATCATCTGCAAGGAACTTTTTTAAAAAATTGGCCAAACTTATTTCTCTGCTGACTACACAATACAGTCGAACCTCATTTATCCGGACGCTTCTGTTGCCTACGAATGTTTCCAGATAAGCCATATTTCCGGACCAGTGAACTGGGATCGCCACAACTTCCATGTTGATAAGGGACACTGTGCATCGTAGGAATTACAATAGCGTATGATTTACACAAGTACTTGTCTGTATTTGTTCAGATATATAATAGAATAAAATGTCATTAATTTGCATTTTGCCATTTTTTTAAATGTGTTTTTGTACACGAATTTCCCCTTATACCTTATTGCATACACATGTACATGTATACCTTTTGTACAAACGGGCGAGCTTGTAAAGCTCGGCACATTATGACTTTTAAAAACGCCACGAAAAAGGGGGGCGAAACACAAGTACAACTGTTTTTTTTATTACAGTATTACTGTTGATTTTTCAATTTCGAGAGACTTGTATGGAATGTTTGTCCGAAATAATAAGGGTAATATCCGACAAAATTTTCTTCTATTTTTACAACCGGTGACGGGATCATAACTGTAGCTGATCAACAGATTCAGCGTGTTTTCAGTTTTGAAATAATCTACACGTTTTAAGTATTTTCTTACCACTTTTGGCCCACAAGAAGTTGCTTTCCGATATGAGTTAAGTCATAGTTCAGCTGTGGAGGGTGTAGATCCAAGATCAGACAGCGCGTTCCGTTTAGTCCGATGTCTATCCACACCGTCCGCCATCTTGCAATCGGCAGAGTAATTTTGAATAACCAAAAATGTAAAACAAGCCATCTGTCAACGATTTCACGCCTGTTGCGGGTACACAAGTGTTAACCCTTTACCACACAATGTCGAGTTTTAAAGACCCTGAGGAAAAGGCCTTTCAAAAACATTGTTGGAAAAGTAGAAAGTGATGGTAACCAGCATTTTCTCCTTTTCCAATAATGTTTTCTACGCAGTTAAAAGCAATTTCTGTCATTTTTACTACATTTAACTTGTCTTCTGCAAATACTTGGCACTTAGACCAGTCATTTCTCTTTTTGTCGTGTGGTAAAGAGTTAAAATTAAGATCATGGGTCTGATGTAATTTGCAAATCATTCGAAGCGAGAGGGTTGTAGTGCAAGCGTTTGTTGTACATATTTACAACTGTTTTGCTCCAAGAAATTTACACCCTGCTACAAGCAGACTGCCAGTCAATACAAAATGACCACACAATAAGCTAATATCATGCCTGCTTTACATTAGCTGCTAATGCTTTTTTGCATCTGGTAAAGGTTGTTACTTGAACACCTGGGCTGTCATGTCATGTGTTTTGTGTAGTCGGCAGAAAAAAAAGTTTGGCTGTTTTCATATAAAAATCGCTCGCAGCCAAAACAAAAAAAATGCATACGATAATTAATGCTTTGGTGTTAAATATAAATGGATTACTGATAAATAAAGAAAAGGAATACGAGGTTGCGTATTTTTTTATTTTTATTTTAGATCTATTTTTCTAAGAGGGAGAACACAGTTACGACTTAAGCCATTTCCCTCACAGTCACAGTTTCACACTTCTGCAGAAGGTGACCTTTGAAAACATTACGAAAAAAGGAGAAATTGCTTGTATAGCATCAAAGAGCCAGAAAAGATTAAGCCCTTCAAGAACCTTTCAAAACATAAGTTGCTTATATGCGGCCTGTGTAGATCAAGATCAGTCTGTAGACAGAATATTTGGTTTGATCTTTGATCTGAAAAGGTATTGATAATCTGTCAAACTGACACTTAACGATGGCATGTGTATGTCTATTAACACTTTTCCCAAACAACATCTAATTAAGACGTTTGTTTTCAAATGTGTGAAAACCATCTGAAATAAATTGATACTAGACTGATACTCGTGTTACAAATGCATACTATGGACCAGTCCAAAATCACGTACCGGGGAAATTGTGTGATACACAGTCAGGCCACATCTAATTTATCTGATAAAGAGTTACATTGTTTTTTAACCCTTCGTTCCCGATTTTTCCGTTCCGGTTCAGGAACGCGGATTTCCGGAATAAAAAGTAAAATTTGTACTGAAAATATTCGTTCCCTGACGTTTCTTTCCGGATCTTGAGACTTCCGGAAATTTGGAGCCCGGATTAATGTGGCTCGACTGTATATGTTATACAACTGAGGTGTTCTAGAAACAACCATCACTAAATGCAAATAAGCACTATCAGCCAGTGTAAAGCATGCATGATATTGGCTTGTTAAGTGATCGAGAAAAAATGTGTTTGGAAACATGCCTGCATTACATGTAGAATCATTGGCTGGTTGGTTGTATTGGGGTTTAACGCCACTTTAACAGCTAAGGTCATATCATGGCGGTCGGTGACACACATGTGTTTCCTGGCTTTCTCACATCAGTACTAACACAACTTCCTTTCCAAAGCCACCGACTACTTTTCTCACATGCTTCAGCAGAGGTGAGAGGTGAAAATATGCCGGAAAGAAAGTTCAACCGGGTATCAAACTCACAACCACCAGATCATGAGTCCGACACGCTCACCACTGAGCCATCTGGGCGGGGCTTTATGTAGAATCAAGAAAAAAATACAAGTTGTGTGTCTCTCAGTGGTCGAAAGTTGTACTAGCTCAACAGCAAAAAGGAAGTAGATTTTTCCTTCAGGCTTGTTAAAAAAACCTATAATTTACTAACCCAATGGGCTTGTCAAATGCTGATCATTGAAAAATGATTCTACTTTCATTTTCACTTTGTACACAAACCTATTGAGCCACTAATATTACTCAATCTGTCGCTAAATGTCTGAAATTGTAAAATGATTTTCTTGTAGAATAATGTTTCTGCTGTCCATAGGTACTATGAATGTCAATATTGGTACTAAAATGACTTGTAAACTGCGTGAAATCCATAACTTGGGTATTGAAAATACATTACGAGTTGTTTACCTTTCAGTACTTTAGTGTGTAATACATGATTTGAGACTCTCGCAGTGTTCTGCCGAGGCCGCGTATTTGCGATTTTCTCGCTAAAAAATTCAAAATGTCGTAGAAAAAATTGGCAAAAGGCGATTCCTGCCACATATCAAAAATCACGGTATCAGCTACTTAACTATTACAATTTAGTGTTTTTCATGGGCGCCGAAGGTGCATATATGCAAAATGAAATTTGATTGGACGCAGACCGAAAACATCAACCAAGTATTGAGTATTGATCGTGTACTTTACTGTCATGACGTGGTATCTTCTGCAATCTCAGTCGGAAAATGGTTTCGTCGCGAAAAAGCCAGGTACTATCCTAAGCTTCCATGGTCAGCCAAAGCATACCAACAATCAGAGCTCAAAGTCTGATAATGTTCTGATGCCCAGTACTCCTCCCACTCAATCAACATCTTCGAAAGATAGTAAAAAATACCTGTACGACAGTTCTTAGTATTTAAAAGAATGTTCTATGTATGATCGGGACTGCAACTTTATGGGTTGTAAAATGTGTTAAAAAAAAAAACCCAAAAAGTATGCATTTACTGAAAAAAAAAAAAACATGCAACTCCAGAACTACTACTCTATGTTCGACATGCAGAAAACGTCTATCGTAGATCAACCGTCATGGCCAAGTCTTTTCAGGGAGATTTTAAGAAAACTGTAAAGTAGGGAAAGTCTTAATGAGAAATAATCAGCCGTGTTAGTTGCATTTAAATCCACATTTTGGCCAGTGAAAGAGAACATAGCAATTAACAAGTATGTGGAACTAATTTCAATTTCTTATTTTTATAGCATGTTAATGCATACTAGTTTTTGTCCCCGAATTTTTAAAAATGTCTCATACTTTTCTGGACGAGTGAGACATTTGTCTCTACTTTTTAAAATCCTTGGCAGAACACTGCTCTCGCTGTTAACCTGTGTGTTTTACCTGTCAGATAAAAAAAAAAAAATTCCAAACACATTCTTTCTTGAACTGACCTCAAGTTAGTAACCCTTTATCAAACAATCCCAAGTTCTAACAACCTCGGTAAGGAAACCTTTGGAAAACATTGCTGAGAAAGGATAAAATCCCAGAATTGGAGCCATATTTAATGTGTCGTCGGCAAATACTTTCAATTTAAACAACTCTAAAATTCTCTTGTCTGGTACAAAGCAAAGAAAGAATCAATCGATTCATTTCGAAACTGATCGGAAATGTCGAGTGGCTACATGCAAACATGGAAGTTTGAGGACGTTATGATGGAGTCATAAATTCAGCAGTAGTCCATGCTTTGTTCGTGTGACCAACTATGAAAAGAGTGGAACTACATACCTTTAATCGAATTTCTTATTTTCTTTCCCGACTGATAACGTCTTACCAGGCTGGAATTTACAATACAAAACGCTATTGCATTTTAGAAATTTCAGGAAAAACCAGAATTGAAAACGTCCAAGTATTCCAAATTAAAATTGCATCACAGTTGAAAAACGCTTGTTCATTCTCCAGTTCTCGTAGACGGTTGATTTTGTCCATCCGTCACAACTCGGCCGATTCCGTAACTGCATTTACTGACTTGATCATTGGATCTCGATGTCTGTCGAATGAATATGGAATCTGCCGATTTGTGACGAAATGAGAAAGAACATGCTTGACGGCTGGCCATAAAACTTTGTCGAAACTGAAAGAAAAGATGGCAGAATTAGAACAGGTGTAAATCATTGAAATTAATTTAGGAACTTTACTTATCGGAATAGTTTAAAGAATGAAATCGGGAAGATTTTTGTACGAATACATATTCCGTTATTTTTCGTTGTTTTTGTATTCATTACGACAAAACCAGTACCCGGATATTTCCAAATTTATATTATAATTCAATTGACTTATTTTATGATTTTTAACAAAAAATATCGCCTGCAATCAGATTTAAATAAAGTGTAGTGACTGAAACATGTTATGTCGTTGGGCTTGGACATTCTTTGACCAAACGCTTATTACAACATTTTTTTTTTTTGCTCTCAAATTTACTATTTTCAAAGAATGAAAGTCATTTCGACACCCGATCATTTCAACAAGTCATTTTGACATTTTTTGGTCATTTCTAACCCCATTAAAATTTTTTTGCAAAATTTGGTCATTTCAACAACCGAAATTTTACCGGGCATCCTTTAGACTTGAGTTTTTATAATAAACTCGCTTTAAATGCGGTCAGCCTAAAAACAGACAAGAACTGACGGGAACAGACAGGAACAGACGAAAACAGACAAGAAGCTTTTTTTTCACTAAAATGCGCTTATTTTAGATGAATTTGACATTAAAACTAGCTTTAAGAGGAACTAGTGTATCTTTATTACCTCTTTTTCAACGATTTACGAGGATATTCAAAGCTGCTTTAATTCAGAAGAGGGACATACTGCTCATACCAACACATCTACACCGACCTGTATGCCCCATATAGATAAACAGTTTCTTACTGGTATTTACTTTAATGTTTAGTCAAAGATATACAGTTAGTGATTTTGACTCTATCTTGCATTCATATGGTGGATTACCGTGTGAAATTTCCGCGCAGAAATTGGAAAATCAATGGTCTGCTTGCCGATGCGAAAGAACGGCCTATTTACCTACATGAAAGAAGACAGGTGTGATTGCTTTGTTACTGTATTAACTGCATCGTAAAACTTTAATTTTAGAAAATATCTTTTTTACACCTTTTGGCCTTTTTCCCTTTATTATATTAATTGTCCATGATTTGGATGGATTATCTTGCATCGTTTTATAAAAATCACACTCATCACTGCTCGAGGAGACAGGTACACGCTCCCTTGTCTGTCTGTTTCTAGTTGGTATTTGTCAAGAGACAGAGATATATTAGAGGACTACTAAAGCTTGTCTAAATAAAAAATCTTATCCTTTTCATCGTTCTCTTCCTCCCAAACCACTTTTTTTGGTGAAAGGAAGCTTATCT
This sequence comes from Hippopus hippopus, assembly GCA_946811185.2. Lineage (NCBI taxonomy): Eukaryota > Metazoa > Mollusca > Bivalvia > Cardiida > Cardiidae > Hippopus > Hippopus hippopus. The sequence goes on along the minus strand of OX328108.1, from coordinate 2,248,298 downwards.
TGAAGCTCATTTTTTCTTGTCGGTATCTCCCGATACACCTGTACTAAGGGAGATAATAAAAACAGACAAGAAACATAACGGGTAGAATACCAAACAAGTCGGGGTTTAAAGAGGCATTTTCTTAAAATTGTGGTGGTAGGAGAAAATGCTTTTCTTCAGTATCTTCCCATTTTCTATAAAAAAAAAAAACCTTAAACCTGTTCAAAGGAATAGTTGAGCAAAGTTTAAGTTATTGTCTACGATAGGTAATGATTGGAGGTCCGATTGAGGATTGAGTCTTAAACCACCACAAAAGAACTGCTGCCTACCGACCATTATGTTGAGAGGGGGAGAGAGATAGAGATAGAGAGAGATTTACAGAGCAGGCGGGTTTTAGGCGTCTCAGTTTCTGATTTGTTGTCTGCATAGACACTTGAATCTTGTACCACCGAAAAAGAACTGCCTAACGTCGAACATGTTGAGGAAGACGGACGTGCGGGCGGACAGACAGTGGGGATGTTACAGAACAGGCGGATTTGAATTGTCTAAAGTTCTGATTCTAGCAGTTCCTATGTGGCCCTAATTTCTTGTCGGTATTTCCCAAAAGACACACATAGTGATATACAGACAAGAAATGTGACAGGTATACAACCCTTTATCAAAAAACCCGGAGTTTTACCCAGAAACGGTAAGTTTGACAATATATTCCATCCAAATGTTTCCTATTCTTATTTTTCATCTTTTTCCCCTTCTTTTGTATTCTGTTTGTATTTTCATTGCTGTTCTAATGCTTGCCAATTTGGCCGAAAAACAATAAATAATAATAATAATAATAATGGGGAAAAGGAACACAACTAGCGAAAATCATAATTTGATTAATTAATAACTGTGCAATAAATAGGAGCACAGTTACAAGGCAGTCTCATCTATCTTCTTTCGTGTCGGTAAATAGGCCGTTCTTTCGTGTTGGCAAGCAGACCACTGTTTTTCAATTTCTCTGTGCACAGTTTTAACTGTAATCAACCAATTAATGAAAAATCTTTAATTTCATATCTTTGACTTAAAGGTGGGTATTTAGATTTTTCACATCTCACCAAATTAAAAAACATATATATCACTGAAATTTATATGAAAAAACAATACAAATCATCAATAATTAAGAATCATAAAATTACAAAAAAAATTTTTTTTGATGGTGTTCCCTTAAAAGGCTACGTAGCCTCTTAAGGTTATTTTTAGATTTCGCGCCAGAAATCAAAAAAGCATTGTGGGAATGTCAAGTGACTGGCATGTGACTAATGACGCTTAAATTCCATAACATAACAAACATGAAATTATTTTCCATAATGTCTTCTTCGAATGCTATGTTTGAAGCTTTGTCTGTGTATTTCCGGTATGTAAATGAGCGAGTTGCTCATTTAAAAATAGACCGTGTTTCCCGTCGGTGTCGACCTGGGCTGTAGTAAATCTCTAATTTCTCTTGTTGTCGTATGGGTTTCGGCTACTGGGGTTTTATGAATAAAAATTAAAAGGCTTTGGGAGTATAAGGATGATTTTTTTGGATTTTTGTAAAATTTTTGTCCCAAAATCTGAAGGGCCGCCTTTAATAATAAAGTAAATATCAATTAGAAGTTGTCTTTTTATATGTGGCATCCACAGGTTTATTTGGAAATACCGACAAGAAAAATGGAATACCAGGACATTGCAAGATAAGCTTCTTTTCTCCAAAAACAGTGGTTGGAGTGAAGAGGACTTTGTAGTAGGATAATATCTTTTAATTAGACATATAAGTTTTCTATATAAGTTCTCTAATATATCTCTTCAGACAAGAAGATTTCAGCATATGGAAATATTGCGAATTGAAACTCTATTTGTAAAAGCGCTCAAATATAAGCCATTTTAGACAATAAATTAATTCAATTGTGGCTAAGCAATTCCTCTTTGAAAGGTTGAGAATATTTTAGGTGAAATTGTTGTTTAAATCTTTTTTCCATATTGCACAACGTCATCAATTGTCTGGGTAAAACTCCGGGTTTTTTCGATAAAGGGTTGTATACCTGTCACTTTTCTTGCCTATATATCTCTGTTTGTGTATCGGGAAATACTGACAAGAAAATATGGCCACGCAGGAATTGCTAGAATCGAAACTTGACACAATTCAAATCCGCCTGTTCTGTAACATCCCCTCTGTCTGTCTGTCTGCCCGCCCGCCTGTCCTTTCGTCCGTCTTTCTCAACATGTTTGACGTTAGGCAGTTCTTTTTTGGCGGCACAAGACTCAAGTGTCTTTGTAGACAACAAATCAGAAAGAGACACCTAAAACCCACCTGCTCTGAAAAACTCTATCTCTGTCTCTCTCATAATGTTAGTCGGTAGGCACTTCTTTTTTGGTGGTATGAGACTTAACTCTCAATCGGACTTCCAAATCATTAGCTATTGTAAACAATAAATTAAACTGAGCTCAACTACTAGTTTTCATTGAACAGGTTGAAATATTGCAGGAAATGGTAGGATGCTGATGAAAAGCATTTTCTCCTATCACTATAATGTTAAAAAATGCCTCTTTAAACTCCAACTTGTTTGGTATTCTACCCGTTATTTTTCTTGTCTGTTTTTATTATCTCCCTTAGTACTGGTGTATCGGGAGATACCGACAAGAAAAACATGGGCATGTAGGAGCTTCAAGACAAGCTTTCTTTAAAAAAAAAAAAATGGTAGGGAGGAAGAGAACTATGGAATAGGATAAGATTTTTTATATAGGCAAGCTTTATTAGTTCTCTAATATATCTCTATCTCTCGACAAATACCAACTAGAAATAGACAGAGAAGAGAGCGTGTACCGGTCTTCTTTTGCAGTGATGAGTGCGACTTTTATAAAACGATGCAAGATAATCCATCCAAATCATGGACAATTGATATAATAAAGGGAAAAAAACCGAAAGGTGTAAAAACGATATTTCTAAAATTAAATTTTCACGATGCAGTTAATACTGTAACAAAGCGATCAGACCTGTCTTCTTTCCTGTCAGTAAATAGGCCGTTCTTTTGTGTCGGCAAGCAGACCATTGATTTTCCAATTTCTGCGCGGAAATTTCACACGGTAATCCACCACATGAATGCAAGATAGAGTCGAAATCACTAACTGTATATCTTTGGCTAGAAAAAAAGTAAATAAAGTACCAGTAAGAAATTGTTTATCGATATGGGGCATACAGGTTGGTGTAGATGTGTTGGTATTGGCAGTATGTCCCTCTTCTGAATTAAAGCAGCTTTGAATATTCTCGTAAAATGTTGAAAAAAAAAGGTAATAAAGAGACACTAGTTCATCTTAAAGTTTGTTTTAATGTCGAATTCATCTAAATAAGCACATTTTAGTGAAAAAAAGCTTCCTGTCTGTTCCCGTCGGTTCTTGTCTGTTTTTAGGCAGACCCCTTTAAATGTTTAGTTTGTCATATTATCATAATTTGTTTTGGTTTGTGATCATAAGTGTGATAAAAAGCTTTGTTGAAAGGCAGTTACTACGTTTACGGGTATATCCGCACCATTTTCTGTATCTATACTTCGCCATTTCAAAAACAGATTATGCAGAATAACGTTTATCACACCTTCAACTGTCTTTGACTGTGTTTGATGTTTTCTCCATCAGAATAAATCATAATTAATGACAGGCCTACGATTTTCAAAACTAGATCTACCTGGAAAATAAAGTTAAGAAAATATATATCCCTGACACATTAAAGATAAAAAGGTATCTACATAATTATGTTCATTTTACAAACCTGTCATTTACTGAAACCCTCGTAAATTCAGCATAGGCGAAATTTTCGTCGTGCAGCTGGGTAGCTGGGATAGCATTATGGCAGAGAGAGAGAGTTTTTAATACGAGCAAACCCCGATATGGACTTTGTGTACCAATATAGGTTGAAGAATGTTCGATAAATGGTTGAGTTTTCAGGGGATTTTCTTCCTTTCCTGTGGGGCTGAATTTCCGCCCCATTCCCAATCGAAAAAAGTGTATTTTTTTCCCAATTCCATAAAAAAAAATCCCAATTAGACGCTAGAAAAAAAATCATCTGATGTACCAGCCAGTGTTTTCCCTGATGCACAAATTTGTACGTTATGACTCATTTTTTAATTAAATAACTTGCTAAAATTCATTAACTGTGGGCACTGACCACAGTTCAAGTATGAAAGTAACAGCTGTCGTATTTTAGGTGCGAAACTATTTAGGGGCGAATGAACTATAGACTGCATCCGTATATTTTCAATCGATTCAAGCATTGACTCGGTTTTGTGGCTGTAAACCGTTCTAAGTTATCAAAATTTAGACTGGGCACACTTTTTCCACTGTATTTTTGGTGTACACGTACAAAAAAATACAGATAACTGTTCACTTCTAGGTAACTGCTTCACGTTTTGCAGCGAAGCGAACATTCGTGAGGCAAGAATCAAGAACCCAGCTCCTAAATTAATAGCACTGTCCTGAACCAGGACCAAGTTATGAAAAATATCCGGCCTTATCTAGACCATGAGTTTTTTTCCCCCTCTCAAATTTCGAGCGGTTTTGCTTCGTCTTTGTCTTAGCACAGGAATCGGCTGTAAAATTGGTGAACATAGCTTGTCGTCGGCCGAAATGGATACTCTCTATCAAAGCAAAAACAAGCAAATTCATATGCAGACGTATAAAGTCATCAGTGATGGGTCATAAAGGCAAGATGCTTATTAAAGAGACAGCATCAGCATGGCTGTGGGACTTATCGACACATACACCCCAACTCGTATGACGCAAAAATCTAGTGTGAAGTTTCCTCTCCAAAATTAATTTTTAACTTGTATTTTTTTTTCAATACTGTATTAGGTCTACCACAAAAAAATGACGATTTATCAGTCTTTCCATATATGTCAAAATACACAAAAAAATCGTTTTCAAAGATTAATCTTCGTGGAAAAAAACCACGAAAACTCATGACAAATGTCAAAAAGACCTCAACCGATCAAAGGCTCTTCAATCTGTCTTATTTAGCCTTGATAATGACTTTTATCAGCTGACTTGCATACACACCATATAGCAAGTAAAACAGGAACTAATTCCTCTGTTCATTTACCAGAAAAACAGATCTATCTTCATAAGAGAATTTAAAAACCCTACTTAACATAGGAGGGGGTGGTCTTGCAGCTAGGACCACAGGAACTAGTATAACAGACAATACCCCAGATTTGTGAACTAGCTCCGATGTTTTTTTGTGATTCTTTCTCCGCGGAGACCCAATCACAAAAATAACATCAGAGCAACCCTTCAGACTGAAGGTAAACAGACAAAAGAGAGCACATCCATCCAAAAAGAAAGAAGTCTGGAAAAAAAGGAAGCAGCATTGATTCAGTAGTACATCAAATGCCTTATTAAGTTTATTGTAAGGTTAAATGTGTTCCTAATTTTATATGTTTTGTCAATATTATTTTCCCAATTTTGACATTTGTCGATGTTTTTTTTCCCCAATTTGGCCAGGGGCCTTTTCCCAAAATGCTTGGATAAAGGCCTGGTTTTTCTTAATTAGGGTAATGATGTTATTTGTATGGAGTAATTACGGCAACACAACATTTGATGGACCTATCAGATATGTCGTTGTCAGCAAAGAATATGTGGAAACAAAAAATAATAGCGAGATTGTGCAGTTTGTTAATTTAAAAGGCCTGCTTCTGCTGGAAAATAAAATAAAAATTAAGCATAGGGCCTAATGGTCAAGATTTTTAGTTTCGGTTTTTGTATTTCTCTAGAATCCCAATTTGACTAATATGAAAAGAAAACATTCTGAAATGATGAATTTCAACCATTTTTGAGTACCAAATGTACCGTCATACTGTGTTGGATATACGGAAGTCCCGGTAAATGATAGGTTTGGTAAAATGACCTAGATAGACACTTTTTTACCGTGAATATTTCAAAGTTTAAATTTTCCTAGAATCTTTCTGCGGTGTTTTGATATCCCTTAGGGTGTCTATTCATTATGTGCAGGGTTCTCATTTGACCCGGGACCCCGGGTTTTGACGCTTGGAAATCTGAAATTACCCTTTTTTGACGCTCAAAAATATCTGCCAAAGCGTCAGTTTGACGCATGAGATTATCGGCTAAAGCATCATATAAATTAGGTCACATGTATCCGGCAGAAATATAGACTGTAATAAACATGATCAATATCAGATGTGAAAGACACATGCAGCTCTGTTGATCACAACTAATCAAGCTGGCGGGTGGCGAGTCATTTTTGAACACGTGATAAAGGTGTTAATCCAATTATCTGGTGTTAAATGACAGGTTTTCAAGTTACCTACGACCCTAATTAACAATTTCGTGTCAAATCATGCAGTAATACTTCCAGAATTTTAACTGACATGAAAAAAAGATTGCTGGAAAAAAACGTGAAAACCCATGACACAACAAAAGTCAGTTTTACATCGGCGATCAGAGGTACTTCAAATTATCTTTTCATCTTTGATAATAAATTTAAACTGAATTTACACTAATTTCTGTATAAAACAATAAGTGGAATCTAAAATATCTGTTTAATATGAGGAAAAACTTCAGTTGTTTTTGAAATGAAATATACAATGTGTAGATTAAAAGGGGCGGGGGGAAAGAAGGAGATTAGGTCTTCTTGTCTTACAGTATTAGCACCGGAACAAGAGTTAAAGAAGAAGTAATTGGACAAAAGAAAAAGAAGACTAAAATTTAAAGAAATAACACTTTAATGGATGTGACCTCTATTGTTTCCCTTTTCCACAATGTTCTAGGCTATGAAAGATAAGTCGTTCCAGGCACATTTGATTGTCATCTGCAATTGTCTAAAACATGATATAGTCTAAAATTTTTTTGTTTGGTAAACAGTTAAAAGGTTATTTGTGTCCGTTTATTCATAAAGATGAACTGCATGCAAGGGCTGCAAGTTAAAATTCTTCTATCCACTTCATTCCAACAAGTCTCTGCATAATGTAAGGTATTTTCTTTTCTAATTTGTTGTCCATATAAAGAACATAAATGAAAAATTGTCTTTATTTCATCCTTGTCTGTCCATGATAACCATGTAATTTTGACCCTTGGACATTTCTCTTTGACTCTTGGAAATTCCATTTTGACTCTTGAAAATTTGGGCCCAAGAGTCAATGACTCTTGGGATTCTGAACCTAGTGAGAACCCTGGTATGTTTAGTTGAGGGATGAAAACAACTGTCTGTCTCAGTTAATTAAATGCAAGGTTAAGTTGCGAAAAACTTCACTGCATAATCTCTTTTCATTACCATCTAATCAAAACCTCCAATCAATTTGCTCTGGCATATATATGTATATCATTTATTTCTGTATTGCAATGAACAAATTTCCCTAATACAAAATTATTTGAGCAAAGCAAATACACATATTTTGAATGCACACTAAAACAAAATTACGGTAAAACGACAGAGTAAAAGTTTGAAGTAATTTAATGTTACATCATTTAAATTGAGAAAGGTGATTTAACAACTAATGATCGCATGAAATATGTGGAAAACAAACCACATATTCAATAAGATTAATCAAAACACTTGTAAGGTTAATTGTTACTGATGAAAAAAAAATAGTTGTCCAACTGTGAAAAAAATGACCAAAGAAGTTAACACAAGATTAGCAAAGGCAACCTTTGTTATACTGCAAAAATATGCCTTTTGCAACATACTGCACAACAAATTACCTGTTTTTTTTTTCTTTGTTTTTGAAGGGTGAAAAATCAGCGGGTGTCAAACTGACCATTTTTGGCTAAAACAATTTATTGGATGTCAAAATGACCAAAAAGTGTCGAAATGACCAGGTGCCGAAACGATCTGATACCTTTTCAAATGTTGTTAGGATGCTTACTATATTCATGTTTCCAGCTGTACCATCAGGGAGGTCTGACCAGGACATTGTTTAACTCTCTACAAAACAACATTGTTTTAGACAGGTCGAAATTGATGAAATTGAAAGCATTTGCAGATGACTAACCAAATATGATTCGTGCTATGGAATTTGTCTTAAAAGGATAGAAAACATTGGGAGAAAAGTAGAAAATGATGGTACAAAAAACCTTTTTCCTTGTAGTTGTAGTGAATGTTTTTTAAAGGGTTAATTTTATTCTATATTTCTGCTTTGTTTCAGAGAACGGAAGAATTTCAACTTGAAAAAGAATCAGAACTGAGGTTTGAAGTGGAGTCTCATTCATCTGTTAGTTTAGAGGTATTACACTTACTCTTTTAAGCTCCACTGGCCAAAAGCCAGCTGGCTTATGTCATGGCCGGGTGTTGGTCATGCGCAAGGTTGGGCGGTTGAAACCAGGGACTCTTTTAACTGGCGGTTTTAACCGGTTAAAACCGCCTGGTCAATACTCCAGAAGTGGTTAATACTGGGGGTCACAAGTTTTATATGGGCTTATACATGTATTGGGAAAACTTAAAAAATGTACTCGTACCTAGCCATAAGGCCTAGGGCTACCAAATTTTGCATGTAGCTTTATCTAGTGGGTGTCTACCAAGGGTGCCCAAATTATAGCTCTGGGGTCAAATTTGGCCCTGCCCTGGGGGTCACAAGTTTTACATAGGCTTATATAGGGAAAACTTTAAAAATGTACTCGTACCTAGCCATAAGGCCTAGGACTACCAAATTTTGCATGTAGCTTTATCTAGTGGGCCTCTACCAAGAGGGCCCAAATTATAGCCTTCGGGTCAAGTTTGGCCCCAGCCCAGGGGTCACAAGTTTTACATGGGCTTTTAAAGTGAAAACTTTATAAATCTTCTTGTTACTAACCATAAGACCTAGGGCTACTAAAATTAGCCCTGTCTCAAGGGTCTCATGTTTTACAGGGCCTTTTATTGAGGAAACTGAAAATCTTCTTGTTTATAACTACTCATTCTAGACCTGTATTATTTGGTATGGGGCTTTGAATCTTGTGGACCAATACCAGGATTCAAGTAACTATAACTTTGTGGTCAAAAATGGCTTTGCCCTGGGGTTATAACTTTCTTGTAGGATTTCATAGAAAAACTTTTGTATGTCTTCTAGTTTGAAACCAATTGGCCAAGTATCGATATGTTTGGCTTGTAGGATTTTTACTTATTAGCAAGTGGAGCGATACAGGGCCATTTCGGCCCTCTTGTTTTTTCTTCCAACATCCAGTATGCAATTTTTTTTCAGACGTACAATGGAAAGTAAATTTTTAAGTTCTTTACAGTAGGACAAAATTTAAGGCTTGTGGAAATTGAAAGCATTTGCAGACAACAAACCGTTTGTGCCTCAAAATTTGAAATTTGTTCAGGATGGTAAGAAAACATTGTGGGGAAGGAAGAAAAGGAGTTTTTGTCTTTGAAAAAGTAGAAAACATAATTGGAAAAGGAGAAAATGTTGGGACCAGCATTTTCTCCTTTTTCCATAAATTAGATAATGTTTTCAAAAGCCATCTTTCTCAGTGACATTGAAACATAGAGGTTTACCCTCTATCAAAGGACAAAATTTTAACCTGGTCCAAGTTGAATGCATATGCAGACGACAAATTAAATGTGGCTCGGAAAATGGAATTTGTCACTGACAGGTAAGAAAACATTGTGGGCAAAGGACAAAAATGCTGGTTACTAGCATTTTCTCCTGTTCCCACAGTGTTTTCAAAAGTCTTTTCTGTCAGGGTTGTTAAAACTCGAGATTGTGTGGTAAAGGGCTAAGAGCTGAAACAGAAATGATTGAAGGAAAGAAACATCTCTTTTATCAGATCATAATCTGTGCAGAGTAAATTTTGGCCGAAGTAAGCAGCAAATATCTGACCCATGCTCTGTGAAAAGGGGGCTTACTGCATCTGCGAAAAGTATCGACCCAGGTCAGCCTGCGCAGTCTGCGCAGGCTGACCTGGGCCAAAACTTTACGCCATTGATCAGTTTTCTGTACATACAAGGACCAATCTACCTCGTGATTACATCGGTTGTTAGAAAAGTGGATATTATGGACCCATAAATATGTGATGGTTTACTTGGTACCATGGATCACGGAGATACATTGAGACCCCTTTTGCCAGAGCATGGGTCATATGTTTATTATCTATTACAGCTCATCAGTGGAAAAGCAGAGATTTTTGGGAGTGAGCTTGCCATAGGAAGGAAATACATGTTCAATGCAGGCTCTAAAGTTGCAGTGTTCACATGGCATGAGTGTCACTTAAAGATATCCTTTTTGCCCATACTCATGCATTATCTTCCACTAGGTGGCATTTTTCAAATACACATCTATCTGATTTGGGCATTCTGGGTACAGAACCGGACTACTTTTCAAAACGACAACTGTTACTTTGAATTTCAAAATAAAATAAACTGCTACTCAATAAAACGCTACCCAGTACGATTCATTCGGCTATGTTCAGCCAGCATGTAACCTATGCATCGACCATATATAAAAACAACCCCTACAGGCTTGGGTAATAGCTTTGGTATGAGCCCAGACACTTCTTGTTAATAAATCTGTTGAAAAACCCTGCACAAATCCTGGTTTCCCTAAAGTCTATATTTAGAAACTGTATTCAAAGATGTGCAGTAAAACAAGTGTATTTGTGAAAACTTTTTTTCCTGTTTTAAGTAATTGAATTTTCAAGATATTTGGAGTGAAAAACAGGCTACATTTTCCCACAGATGTATTGTATATAGCCATTTTCTCCATTGCTACTTTATTAGCAGTGTAATAATTTTTCCTGTACAGGGGATAGTGATGGGTCATAGCAGACAGGTCGAATCTTTGAAGAAGATGACATGCGCAGACAACACATATTCATCATCCATGCTTAAGCACATTCATAATCTTATTCTCTAGAATTTTCTAAAGTTGAAAGTAACACAACTTCTGATTGGCTAAACCATTTGGTTTAGCCAATGAGAAGTTGTGTTACTTTCAAATTTGGAAGTCTTGAAGAATAAGACGTAAGAATATTCTTCAGAATGGTTGGTGAATAGAGACCCTGTTTGTTTGCAGGATATTTATAAATACTTTGTACACTTTACCATACAGTCATTACTTTCAACAACCCTGAGAAAGAAGCCTTTTGAAAACATTGTGGGAAAAGGAGGAATCGCTGGTAACCAGCATTTTCTCCTTTTCACAATATTTTCTACCCTGCTAAATTTCAATTTTTCAGTCACTTTTCTTTTTGTTGTTTGCGGATGCTCTCAATTTGGTCTTGTCTAAAATTTTGTTGTTTGGTAAAGAGTTAGCAGACACCAAAAGTTAAGACTGATCCAAATTGAAAGCATTTGCAGACGACAAATTACCTTTGGCTCAAATTACTGAAAGGTAAGAAAACATTGTTGGAAAAGGAGAAAATACTGGTTACCTGTATTTTCTCCTCTTCCCACAGTGTTTAAATAGTCTCACTGAGCCCGCTATTTTAGTTGGTAGCGTCCAGGACTTGAGAAGATGGGGGTCATATGTTCGAATCCCCTGCTCAGCCAATTTCTTTCTGAGGATTGATGATGGTCATTGCAACAGGATTCGTTTCTCTCTCACCACTGATCATTGTTTTGACAATGGTTATGTGGGAAAGCAGCCAGTGGCTGGGAAAGAATATTGTGCAAGGTACTGGTAAAAGAAATTCCAGGAAAGCATGGGTAGGTGCACTGGCTGCTGTGATACAACTGAAATTGTGTTGAAATGGTGTTAAGCACTATACAATCAACAATCATTTAAAAGTCCAGCATTGTTATGCCCTGCCGAAGGCAGAGGTCTATATAGTTTTAGCGTTGTCCGTCCTGGAGAATATCTCCAATACCATTGGACAGAATTTCGTGAAACTTTATATGTGTGTACAATAACTCATTCCGCAGATAAACTTTTCTTTTTGATTCGATGCAAAATGGCCGACTGGGAGCAATTTTAAGTTACTTGGTCAAGTAAATTTCTTCAGCAGGGGATATCATTTCAACGAAATTGCTTGGCAAAACTAGGAATTGTATGGTAAAGGGTTAACTCCATACCAAACAACAAAATTTAAGACTAGTCCAAATTGAGAGCATTTGCAGACAACAAAATAAATGTCACTTAAAAATCAAGATTTGTTTTGGGAAGGGTAGAAAACATTGTAGAAAAAGGAGAAAATGCTGGTTACCAGCATTTTCTCCTTTTTTCCACAATGTTTTCAAAAGCCTTCTCTTTCAGGGTCAATAAATAGCAGGACCATTTGGTAAAAGGTAAACAAGAATATTGAAAGTGGTTTAATATGTTGATTAATCAAACCTTAACTTTCCCTACCTAACTGGACGGACAGAGGTGGCCTATATATCCAAGGAGACGCCCATGATTATATACCTGAATGTACATGTGGCAATAGAACAGATGAGAGAGAAGGCTGAAAGAGATTTAACCAGAGGCCCTAGAGTAAGTGAATAACCTGTCATAGACTTAGGGAATATTTTGTTGTAGCAACTTTACAGGTGCTTGTATTTAATTTGACCTTCGGTCTTGCGCAATGTCAAAATTTTCTTATGCAGTGAGAAGTAAATACAAGCACTAGGAAAGTTACCACAACATGTACAATTCATGTACCTACAACTTTCTACGACAACAATATGCAATTATTGACATTTTATTCGAAAACGGCAAACAAAAAGTGACAATTAATAGTGTGGATGGAAGTACCTCTGTTTCATGAATGGCGGATTAATATTACAGCATAACATTTTGACCAATCAAATCGCAAATCAATGCATGCTTAGTCCATGCACAACATATGTCATCATACCATATTTGGGACCATATTTTTCAGTGTGTAGATACAGATTTTTTTTCTGTCCTGTGCCTTATTTCATCGGATTGCAATGCATGTGCTGAAAAATTTACTGGTTTATAATAGTATAATTTATGTTAACTCTGTATTTCATGACAAACTTTTTGACTTGTCCAAATTGAAAGGATTTGCATGTGATAACCAGTATTTTCTCCCTTTTCACTCATGTTTGTTACCCAGTCATAAATAAAAGGCGTCATTTGAGCCACAAGATTGATAGTCTGCATTTGCATTCAATAAGGACAAGTCTGATTTCTCTGATGTTTTTGAAGAAAACGTTGTGGTATTAACATAGCCCTTTGGTCGTCTGCATCATCGTCGTTGTCATGCAAAAGCTTTGACATTTTGTAATATCTCCATCATTACTGAAGGTATTACCTCAAACTCAGACTAGTTGTTAACCATCAAAAGGGGAACCCATACAAGAGGGGCAGGTAACCGTCAAAATATTTTTGACACAGTAATTGCCCTTCTTTTTGATTTCAAATTATCACTGAAAATCAGTCTATTTTTAAAAGCAACTGCAGTCAGGGCAGCATGCAATGCTCTTGGTTTTTTCATGTGGTAGAGAGTTGATCTTTCAGTCCTCACTGTGACAGAGCACTGTATCAATTTGTATTTCCAGGTTCTGATAGTCGGGCCAACAGATGTGGGAAAATCCACTCTCTGTTCTATATTAGCTAACTATGGTGTACGACTTGGCAGGGCTCCCCTCTTGGTGGATCTGGATGTTGGTCAGGTAAGATGTCTCTCTTTCAGGGTCCAAAGAATCCACTCGTCTGCTCATATTTACGAGTAAGAAATGGATGAGGACTAGTGAATTATCAGTCGTGGTCGTCTGGCAGGGCAAGTGGTAAATAGGAGGCAGTAAACAAATATGTTTTTAGGTTACATGTAACTTAAAAGAAATAAAACGGCTATTCCATTATTGAATAAGCGAATTAAGGGTATTCAGGAATTCAAATATTGAAATGGGATATAAAACATGCTTGTCCCCGTGCCAAATATAGACCAGTTTCAAGGCAGCCTAATGATATAACTCGGTATCTTTCATCGCAAATAAAAATGTTTTAATATGCTTTGGGTTATTAAATACGAGCAACAAATGATACTTACATAAACACTTTCCTGAAACCAGTTCGAAAAACCTTATTGTTTTGGGTTTATTAATTTCTATTACTTGACCGGATAAATGGTACCGGTTATTGGAACCCGGTGTTTAAAGTTCGTTGCTACAGGAGACAATATAATGAGCATTTCCGTTTCGTCTGAAAAAAAATGTTGGTCCTAAATCAGAAGGGTTTTTCCAGTCGGATGAGTGAGGATCAAATCAGGGCAAGTGTTTTTTTTTAAGGCATTTGTCCTGCAGGACGAGTGCCTTTTCTGGAAATTTTTGGACCCTGTCTTTGTCTATAAATCTTACCATACTGCACATATGAGTCATCCTAATTATGTTATTTTGTCCTGTAGTCGTTACCAAACAGTCGCAACTTAATGACCCTGGGGGGGGAAAAAGTATTTGAAACATTGTGGGAACAGAAGAAAACACCAGTACTGGTCACCAGTATTTTCTCCTTTCTAATAATGTCTTCTACACTTAGAAAGACAAATTTTGTGTAACATTTGATTTGTCCTCTGCAAATACTTTCAGTACAAACAGGTCTACAATTTTGTTGTCTGGTAAAAAGTTTTCAAACAACCGTATTTTAACATGATCTCAAGTTCAGGAAGACTTCGGAAATCCTTGTATGGAAAGAAGACAGAGTTTTTTACTCATAGCATTATCTTTTCCCCCTTGTTTTTCTGTCATTTTCAAAGACGTATCCCATAATTTGAATCAAGTATATTTGTTTATCTGGAAATGCTTTGAAAATGGATTGAAAGAGTTAATAGGGGTCAATCTTTGGAACCACCAACTTCAAGTTGCAAATACTGATTAAGGTTTCAAGGAAACAATGATAGAAAGCAATTATTATAAGTTGTGAGAACTTTTATGCAATAGGTATGAAATACATAAGTTTAAAACGTAAAAAGAGTAAGACTTCCTTAGATCTTCACTTAAATTATAACACAATGTTGTTGTAATCACTAACTGGAACTGTCCCATAAAACCGGCTCCAGTTTAGATTTGTGGTTTTGTTACAAAGAGATAAAAGTCATGATTTATATCGAATTTTAATCCAACAGGGTCAAGTTTCCATCCCAGGCACAATTGGGAGTTATGTGATTGAGAGAGCTGCTGACATAGAAGAAGGCTTTGATCATTGTGCTCCGGTTGTCTTACATTTCGGTCACACAAGTCAGAGTAAAAATCTCACCCTCTATAACCTACTGGTATCTAGAATGGCCGACATTGTGAATATGAAATGTGATGAAAATGATAAAGGTAAATTTTTAACTCTTTACTTAACGACAAAATTATAGACGGTTCAGAAGTGAAAGCATTTAATGTAGGAGATATTAATGGGATTTCTCTGGAAAAGATTAGGAAACATTGTGAGAAATGGAGAAAATGCTGATTACCAGCATTTTCTCCATTTCCCACAATGTTTTCCAAAGCTTTCTTTCTCTAGGTCATTAACTTTAAAGGCTGGGTCAGACCGGCTAACGGATATGTTACGGAGGGAAAACTGACAAAAACATGCAGAATTTGGTTAATCGGTGAAAAATTCATCTCCTCTACCGCTTGAGGCTTACGTGATAGGTGTATGGAGCGAAGAAGCCACACGAGTACCGCACATGTAATGGAAAAAACGCACGTTTACCAGATATGTACCAGATAATAAACGGTCTATTAACGGATATCATTGTACGAGTTACAGACTTGTACTGCATAAAACGGAAGTGCAACGCATGAGAACCAGACAAAATGTTCTGCCAACGTACGATGAACAGAAATATACCGAACACCAACGTACAAGGAACGTACCGGTCATGTGACATGCCGAGGGTATAAATAGTCAGATGTATTCAAAGTCTGTCATTTGCACGTCTCAGTCGGTTTTGTCCAATGGAAATTTTTGAACATGCTCAAAACTTCCCACCAGATGGAACGGACATCACCGGATGTTGCTGGACATCTAGCAGATTCACCGGATAAGAAACGGACATAAAACCGATACGAACGGATAAAATGATTTTTTATCCGTTACTCGTCCGTTAGCTCGGTAAAATTGTGTGGTAAGGATTAATCCTTACTCAGCCAAATAAATTCATCAGACATTTCAGGTCTAGAAATAAAATCCAAATAATTGAAAGACCCTCTGGGGTTGGTTGATTGATTGATTGTATGGTGTTTAATGCTGTTTTCAACATTATTTTGGTTATGTCGCGGTAGCCAGTGCATTCAAGCCACTGGCTACTTTCCCACATAACTATCGCCAAAGAAATGGCGAACTGTGAAAGAGGAATGAATCCTGTTGCAGTGACTATCATCTGTCCTTGGAAAGAAATTGGCGGTGATGGGGTTTGAATCAGTGACCCCCATTCTATACGCTACCGACTGTGCTACCAAGGCTTGGCTGTAATGCATTTTACCAAGGCTATTGTTGCATTATGTAGATCCATTTGTCTAAAAACCAAATGAATCATAAGGTAAAATAGTCCATACAGAAAAATTTACCAATACCAAAAAGTTTCAAACTAGGTCATTTTGCTGATGTATCAACCCATTACCACACAATCTTGACTTTTAACATCCCTGTAGAAGAAGAATTGCATTATTACAACACATTTAATTTGTTGTCTACAAAGGCTTACAGTTTAGACAAGTCCAAATTATTTTTGTTTGGTAAAGGTTGAACCACTTTTTCTCAGAGCATAGTGTTATTAAATTTCCAAGGTTGGTTTTGGTCCAGATTATCTCAGCTAAACAGACAGTGTAGATTACAGATCAGACTGAGCATTTTGTGCAGTATGATCTTGGTTAAGAGTTCTCAGAGGAAATACAATTCTCCATATTGAATGCAGGTGGGGATGACAGATTGTGTATGGCTCAAAATACTGTGATTTGCCACAGAAAGGATAGAAAACATTGTGGGAATGTTCTGACGTAATAGATCAAAGATGTGGCAGAAATAATGGGATTTGTCTGCGAAAGGTTAGAAAAAATTATGAGAAATAGAGAAAATGGTAATACCAGCATTTTCTCCTCTTCCCATAATGCTTTCAATAACCTTCAAAGTACCTTCCAGGTAGTTAAAACACAGGATTGTTTCTTGAAAGATTAAAGTGTTGGATTGAATGCCTGGTGGTCATCGTTGTTGTGTTGTGGTATATGGCCTGCAACACCCAAAAAGGGGCATTCGGACATTTGCGTAAAGTGTCGTTTTGGATCAGCCTGCGCAGTCAGCGCAGGCTAATCCAAAACAACACTTTCCGTTTTTATGTAATTTTCTGTTTTGCGCAAGTCCACTGTAGCACAAAATCTAATGTAGTTGTAAAGTGCCGTCTCGGATTAGCCTGCGCAGGCTGATTCGAGAGGACACTTTACGCAAATGTCCGAATGCACCTTTTCGCGTGTTGCAAGCCATATTATTGCTGTTGTTGTTGTCATTGTTGACGATGATGATGATTATCAATTTCTGGATTTTTTTTTCCATTTTATTGCAGTTAATTTCAGTGGGGTTATTGTAAATACTGGAGGATGGATTAAAGGTTCAGGGTATGAGACCCTGAAGCATACAGCAGGCTCTTTTGAAGGTAAAAACTTTAAAACATACTAGTTTGTGATACAGGAATTCAGTGTATATAAGTACTCCAATATTACCTTGGGTAAGACACTTCAGAACCCTACCCTAGTACTGGTGAAACCCAGGACATACATGAATATGAGAGCTGTCGCTGTGATACGAAATGAAAGATGTTGAAATCTAGTGTGCAGTCTACAGGCCAAAATTTCAGCCTGATAGTCATGAAACTAGGGCAGAGTGTTTATCTTGATGATATCGTGGACAAGAGTAAAATTTGGTCATGTCAGGCTTAAAAGTAGGACACTGGGCCAAATCTTAGAAAAACCTTTTGTGCAGTCTAGAGGCCACAATGTTAGCCTGATACTCTTGAAACTTAGAATGTTTGGATTGATGATATCTTGGATTAGTTAGAAATTGGGTTATGTTAGGTCAAAAAGTAGGTCAGGGGCGAATGTTAGAAAAACTTTGTGTGTATTCTATAGGCAACATTTTCAGCCAGATACTTACTAAACTCAATCATAATGTTTGTCTTGATAATATCTTGGACAAGTTTTGAAATTGGGTTACATGGGGTCAAAAAATTAGGTCACTAGGCCAAATCTTAGAAAAACCTTGTATACATTCTAGAGGCCACATTTTCGTCTAGATACTCTTGAAACTTTGCGAAAATGTTTGCCTTGATGACATCTCGGATATGATAGAAATTGGGTCATGTCGGGTTAAAAAGTAGATCACTGGGCCAAATCTTAGAAAAGCCTTGTGTGCATGTTAGATACCTCATTGTCAGTCCGATACTCATGAAACTTGGTCAGAAAGGTTATCTAGATGATATCTGAGATAAGTTCAAAATTTGGTCGTCTCGGATCAAAAAGTAGGTCACTGGGCCAAATCTTTTAAAAACCTTGTGTGAAGTCTAGAGGCTACATTTTCAGCCTGTTACTCTTGAAAGTTAGTTAGAATGTTTGTCTCAGACAAGATTTAAATTGGGTCACTTAGGGTCAATAAGTAGGTAACTCGGGTGAGTTTTTTAAGGCCAGTGGCCCTCTTGTTTTGTAAAATAGAGGTATGAATTTACTAGCGTGATTTGTTGATTTTCTCCTTTATTGACTGCAACTGGTTGCCCATGGGTAAAGCCCCCAGAATGCTTTTACTGTAATCTGCTTAAGTTTTGGGACAGTAAAAAATAATTAATTTTTTTCGTGTCCCAATACTTTGGTCTACAAAAAATAATTATTTTGTCAGCTGTCCCGAAACTTATGGTCAAACAAGACAATCTGTCATACTGAAAGTCAATGGCCGCTAACCCGTCGAATATTACCGACGTTAAAATATTGCTACGTCATTGATGTCGATAAACATCCAATCATATGCAGGTTGGTCTATTTTTAGACAGATTGGAATTTCACCGATCAATTTGAGCACTAAGAGCTTAAAACTTTGCTTTTTCTCATTGTTGTCGTTGATGATTAACTTGTCACTCATTATTGTCTGCGTTCTGGGATCGCGATGAGGATGTTATTTTGCGTTTGTAGATAAATTCACAACATATTTTACCTGCTTAATGTATGTGAGGTGAACAACGTTATTTCCACTCTGACAAGTACCTGCTCGGACCGTTCTCAAATTTGATTGGTTCGTCGATCTTCGATCGATTAACCTTAGGTAAACTAGAATGCTGTACCTTGATTTCTATTTATAAACAACGAACTTGATTGACCGTGAAATACATGCGTGTCAACTCTGTCAACTTCGGATGTACATATACACGTTATACACGTTATGTATCTTGGATACAAGTTTATCACACCCTTTTTACACTTACGTCGGATTTCTTTTTGAATTGGGGTTTAAATTAGACTGTCAGGTGATCGAGTTTTTTGTCTTGAATCAGGAAACTCCCATTGAAATCGGGAGGGTTGGGAAGCATGCTTACGACGTTACGTGTGTACAGGGATCGTATATACACATGTATATATAGGATCCCTGGTGTGTAGAAATAAAACTGCGCGAAATAAATAGTTGCAAACAAAGGGTATCAAACGGATTGAAAGATTTTTTTTAAAATAGATATTCACTCTCCCAATTCTTTGGAACAAAAAGATACCAATCTTGCTTCGCAATTTTTAGTATGTCCCAAATCTTTGGGTCATGAAAAATAATTATTTTCGCGATTTTTTATGGTGTCCCAATTCTTTGGGTGTCCCAAAACATACGCAAAATACGGTACTTATGGTACTTGGGATAGTGCAAGATACAGAAATATAACACACATCCAAAGAAACCTCTGGTTCTTTCATATACTGGATTTATAGCACAGTCTCAGGCCTAGGTTTTAAAGTCTCATCTGACAGACTATAAGTAATTTTAGTTGGCCAGGTTGGAAGATTCTAAATGAGAAGTTTCTATAATCCAGTGATTTACATGTCAGAAAATCATGTTGTTGTTTGTTTCATATCTACAGTTGATGTCATAGCAGTTCTAGACCAAGAGAGACTCTACAATGAACTGAAGAGAGATTTACCAGATTTTGTGAAGATTATTTTGCTTCCAAAGTCTGGAGGGGTGAGTGCAAGATGATGTTTATAATTCCGTGGAATTATTTGAAAATAGTTCTGTCTATTGTTCTTAAATTTGCACAGTTTTATAGAATTGTTCTCGTTATGGGAAAGAAGGATCTTAGGTGTAGAAAAACATTTTTAAGAAAACCAATATCGGCTTAATACTGTAATTTTTTTTTCTCTGCAAGTTTAGAAAAAGTCATCTCTTAATCCAAATAAGT
Source organism: Hippopus hippopus (assembly GCA_946811185.2). Classification (NCBI taxonomy): domain Eukaryota; kingdom Metazoa; phylum Mollusca; class Bivalvia; order Cardiida; family Cardiidae; genus Hippopus; species Hippopus hippopus. Next base: position 2,228,036 of record OX328108.1, on the reverse strand, counting down.
TACAGATTTACACATATTTAATCACAACATCAAAGTAGCCTCAAGTTGTGTGCCTCATGGCAGTCAGTGGTGTTTTTTTTTTTATCCTTTGTTTCTTTTTACTCAACCTTGGTATTGTGATGAAATTTGTAACATGTATCAGTGATACCTACATACACATTTGGAAAACCTTCGTATATAATATGTATGAATTGATAGGTTGTGAAACAAGATTGGATGGTCGATCAATACAGGTTTGATTGTACCTAATATTTATGAATTGATAGGCTGCAGAAAAATGGCCTGGTCCATCAATACAGGCTTGATTATTATACTACAAAAAAATTTCTCGTGATCTGATTGGATAATATTCCCCGAACATACATATCATGTATACTGGCAAAACCAACGTAAAAGCAGTTTCCCTTTCGGGAGCCCCGTATACATGACTACACTTTCAACACAACATCCAAAATGGCGGCTTTGATCAAGATTAACATCAAGATTATGCACCAAACTGCACGTTTTACCAAGGTTTCAGTGACGTCAGTTCCCAGTGACATCAGTTTTCATTGAATTGGGGCACTCGGAAGGGAAATTCTACTTCGTCAGTGTACTCAATTTTTGAAACCAAAAAACAGGTAAAATTCGCTTAACACACGTTGGAATGGTAAAACTTTGCAGTATAATAAATTCGTTGTACGGTCAGGTGGCAGGGGACTTGGAAACTTGTTCACGGCTGTGGTGAATCATATCACCACCTCGCCTTCGGCTTGGGGCGACATGATTCACCACAGCCGTGAACAAGTTTCCAAGTCCCCTGCCACCTGACCGTACAACTAATATTGTACATAATATTTTTGTATTTATAAGTTGTACATAGATTAGCTCATCCATCAATAAAGGGTTGATACATTACACTGAATTTATGTATTGATAGGTTGTAGAAAGAAGTCAGCATGCCAGGTCAGATGCTAGAGACTCAAAGGTGAAAGAATATTTTTATGGGACCAGAAACAACTTGTTCCCCCATACATTTGAAGTCAAATGTTCAGATATTAAAATCTATAAAATTGGAGGTATAGTATAGGAGAATGGTTTTACATTCAATAGTATTTAAATTTATGATTTCAAAAGAAGTATACATTAGTATTGTAACACTATACATAATTATTTGTTTTAGTGACCCTATAGAACGTGATTTTCAGAAGCATTGTGGGAAAAGGAGAAACTGCTGATAACCATGGTTTTCTCCTTTCTGTGTTTTAACCCTTTACCTAACAAGCTTAGATCTTAAAAACCCTGAGGAAAAAGACTTCTGAAAACATTGTGGAAAATGGAGAAAACGCCAATAAGCAGCACATTCTCCTTAACCCACAATGTTTCTTACTCTTCCAAAGTTCACAGTGCACTGCCGATGCCAGCATTTTTTCCTTTTCTGACAATGTTTTCTTCCATTTCAAAAAAAAAAAAATCATTTCATATTACCAGAATTTTATCTGGCATCTTCAAATGCTTTTTTCAATGTGAACAAGTCTAAAAATTTGTGCATTTCTGAAGAAAATGTTCAGGTATTTTCATAGCCCTGGCATCATCATTTACACCATCATTGACAAAAACTTTGACATTTTATAATATCTCTGTCATTATTAAAGATATCTACGTTAAACTCAGACTAACTGTTAACTATCAAATGGGGAATCCATCCAACAGAAGCAGGTAACCATCAAAATATTTTTGACACAGTTATGCTCCTTTTTCCACTTACAATTTTCATTGAAAATCAAGCTCTTCCAGCCAAATGTTGGCACCCGCATGCGGTGCTCTTGTTCCACAATGTTTTCAAAAGCTTGCTTATGAGTTGTCAAAACTCAGGATTGTGTTTAAAGGGTTAAACTTTATTGCAGGGTTTATTTCATATCATGTCTTCATTTTTGCTGGAAGGAAATCTATGACAATACAGTGCTTTGTTTCTCTCCTATTGCAGCACCAGCATTACCAGATTCCTGTTTACCATTAGGAATGAAAACACAAGACAACAAAACAAAATTAGTGCCTTTACAACCTAGTAAGTGTTTTTTGGGTTTTTATTGGTTTTTCACAAAAAGCATATGTTTTAAAGAAAAACTGTTGAAGAGATTTTAAAAGATAATTATGTATTCTAACATGACACTTGAATTCGGCTCTATAAACACTGTGCAACGAAAGCGTGGTAAAATCTACATTTTTCTGTGTAGGGTGACATCTTTCTATATAGAGTGACGTCATTCTGTATAAAGTAAGTAAGTTATTCAATGGAATATAATCTGCATTCGCGTTTTTACTCTAAGTATGAACTTGTTTTCCTTTGATTAAGAGTTGGTCATGTTAGAATCGAAATAATCTTCTTTCTATGGTGGTTTATCGTTCAATAAAGCATGTTGTGAGCTATGAGGCACAATGTATAAACCACTCGGGCTAACGCCCTCGTGGATTATTTATTGTGCCTCATAACTCACAACTGTGGTTTATTGAACGATAAACCACCACAGAAAGAAGATTATTTCTTAATTGACTTTCTTTGTATAAACGCATCAGGGAGATGCATCAGAGAGATGCGTTTAACCCCTTTTGCCAGAGCGGATCTCATTTTTAGTCTGTACTTCACGCATTTTTTTTTATGTTAGATGGACATTTTCAGTCTCAAAAAATCGAATTTTGTCTTGTAAATGTAGTTTATTGTGAAAGTCTCACAACTGTCATACTGAGTAGAACTGAGTAGGCTAAAGATTGGATTGCACATTCAGTGCTGTCTGTTCTTGACCTACCTGTAAGCAAAAGAATGTAACCCATAAGGCACCTTTCACAACTGTAGTTGCCTTTGCAGCTAGTGCAGATCAAGATCAGACTGCACAAACATGCAGTCTGATCTTTGATCTACACTGTCCACTTTACCAAGAAATTCTGGACAAGAGCTGCTTTAGAATTTGCAGAAATTTGAGAGTTATTTCTAGGCTGAAAGTTTTCTTTGATTCACTTGAAGCGCCAACAGTTGATAAAAACACTACCCCTACAAACTGACTGCTTCGAAAACATCCCCATACAATACAGAATAATCATCACAAACTATGATTTGATACATGAATACCTATGAAAACATTATGGCTGATGGAGAAATTGCAGAATATGATAAATTTCTCCTTTTGCCACTGCGTCTTTGACAGGTAATGACCCAATGAAAAATGGCTCTTGAAACATTATGGGAAAGGAAGAAAATGCTGTTAACTTTTCCCACAGTGTGTTTTAACTGTTCAAAAACAAATGCAATTTTTTCAAACATGTAATTTGTTGTCTTCATTAATGCTTTCAATATGGACTTGTATAAATTTTTGTTGTTTTGTAAATAGAGAAACAGATGAATAGCAAAATGTTTATACAAATTGAATAATTTCAGGTACCAGTTTACTCCACCATGTCTATAGTATAAGTTGTGCCAATTCTACAGAAGAAAATATTCTGGAAACTAATGTGATTGGACTTGTGGTGTTGTAAGTTTTTGGATCATTTTATAATTCTTAACCAACCAACCAACCATCCAGTACACCATAACAGTCATGAAACTGAAATACTCAAATTCAATTTTTACTGAAAATATTTGCTTCATTTCTTTGGCACTCCAAAGGTTAAGAACAGTTAAGTGATTTCTGCCCGTTGTCCTGTAATTAGATATACATGCACTGTAGTGTTCATCTTTAAACATTTGGATTTCTTTTCAGTTGTAAGTGTAAAAATTTGTATCCTCTTGCTCTTTTTTAATTTTTTACAATCCATACTTTTGTTGAACTATTGAAGACTATTAAACACATTGAGGAAAAACAAGAAAATGCTGGCACTTTTTTCTTTTCCTGCAATGTTTTTTGTCCTTGCAAAAAATAAATCCTATCATTTAAAAAGGAATTAATTTATTGTCTGTAATTCCTCCAAAACTGAACAAGTCTAAAATTTTGTCCTTCTATAAAGAGGTAGCAAAGAATTTTTTTTTTTCAAATTCTAGTTATGGCTGTCTGAATGGCAGAGATGTTTTGTTTCAGCCATTCAGAATGATTCTAGTCTTATAAATTAAAACTGGAATAGAATTAAGAAAGACTTTTGAATACTGATTGATTGAATGAGAAGTATTTAATTCTCTGATTTTTTTGTCAAATGACCAAAATTTCATTACAGTGTTGTTAAAGTAAGAGTTTGTTGTAAGGGGTTAAACTACTGAAAAGGGGCCTTGTGTGGCTCAGTGGTGAAGTATAGGCCTTGTGACCTGGAGGCCATGGGTTCAAACCTAACTTGATTCACTAGGTTTTTTTGTGGGAGCATCCTTGGGCAAGACACTTTAGAGTCTTAGCCTAGTACTGGTCAAACCCAGGTTATACATTAATATGTGAGCTGTAACCATGATATGACTGAAATAATGTTGAAAGTAGCAAAAAACCATTAATCAGTCAATAAACTACTGATATAATTCTATTTTATGAAGTTATCTCGTCACCACACAATCCTGACTTTTAACGACCTCGAGAAAGAAGCCTTTTGAAAACATTTTGGAAAAAGGAGAAAATGCTGGTAACCAGCATTTTCTCCTATTCCCACAATGTTTTCTACCCTATCACATACAGAAATAACCATTTAAGCAACACTTAATTTGCCATCTGCAAATACTTTCAATTTGGACCAGTCTATTATTTTGTTGTTTGGTAAAGAGTTATTACAATTTCAGCACTGAATTCAACCAAGAGAAGCAGACCTTCACAGTACTGTCTCCAGCCTCCCATCCATTGCCAAAGAACATTTTATTACAGACAGATTTACAGTTTATGGACATTCAGTAGGATCTGAGTAAATTTTACCTTGAGATCTGTTGTTTTTGCAATCCTGTGAAAGATATACAGGATATTTGTTTTTTACAGTGATAGATCGAAATTTATGTCATCGAGTGAACATCATCGGTAATTTTTTTCATGAGTGGCGCAGCCATGAGTGAAAATATTACCGATGATGTTCACTCGATGAAATAAATTTCGATCTTTCACCGTAAAAACAAATATTCTATTTATTTCATGCTTTTAACCCTTTTTGGGGGGAACTTAATCAAAATCCAGTACAATTCTTTTCGGTTATTCCCCGTGGCATACCCCTTCCGCATAGTAACGCATTACAGTATTATGTCAAGTGCGAGAAATGTAAGGTAAATTATGTCATTTCGATCTGGTTGTGAGGCACGCGCATTTTACCTAGGTAACTAGTGCGCAGGAACAACTGTTTCCGCCTTCAATTGAAGAGTTAGAATATAAAAATCGGTATTTTAACTGGTCTTAACCATGAAATATCAAAAAATATTTCTCCGATATTTCTCAATAACCTACCGGAAAGCATGAAATAAAATTCTGCATCTCCTCCTTTACAAACCGTATTTTCTACCTTTTCAAAGATCATTTATCATTTCCTCTCGTTTCTCACAATTTTTTTAACTCTGTTACAGACAAGCCATATCATTTGAGACAAAGTTTATGTGTCATCTGCAACTGCCTTGAATTGGAACGAGTCTAAAATTTGTTGTCAGGTTATAAGGTAACCCATGACTGCATAGGCTATTTTTAAACATTACATGATATTTACAAGTGTCGGAATGACCATGCCTTTAACCCTTTACCACCTAATCCCGACTTTTAACGACCCTGTGAAAGAAGCCTTTTGAAAACATTGTGGGAAAAGGAGAAAATGCTGGTAACCAGCATTTTCTCCTTTTCCCACGATGTTTTCTACCCTTCCCAAAACAAATTTCAATTCTTCAGTCACCTTTGTTTTGTTGTCTGCAAATGCTTTCAATTTGGACCAGTCTAAAATTTTATCGTTTGGTAAAGAGTTAAATCAATCTAATGGTGCCTTTAGCTCTTTACCTCAAGAGGAAAAAGTAGACTTGTCCAATTCAAAGCATTTGCAAACATCAATTTAAATACAACGCAAATGATGGAATTTATCCTTCCTAGGATAGAAAGCATTGTGGGAAAAGGAAAAAATACTGGTTACTATCATTTCCTCCTTTTCCCACATTTCTTTTCATTATGCTTCTTCCTCAAGGTCATTAAAGGTCAGGATTGTATGGTACAGGGTTAAAAGATATGGGAAAATATTGTTGGAAAAGGAGGAATTGGTTTGTACAACAGTTTGCTCCTTTTTCCTTCTGGTCTTGAAAACTGGAAGTAGCAGAGACATAGAGAGTTGCATCGGTACCCTAATTGGTTACCCCTTTACCACACAATCCTGAGTTTTAACAACCCTGAGAAAATAGCCTTTTGAAAACCTTGTGGGAAAAGGAGAAAATGCTGGTAACCAGCATTTTCTCCTTTTCCCACAATGTTTTCTAGACTATCTGATTCAAATCTCATAAAATGTGCCATATAAATATTGTTGTCTGCAAGTGCTTTCAAATTGGACCTGTCTAAAATTTTGTCGTTTGGTCAAGAGTTAATATTTTGTTTCCAGTGCTTATGAGTTGTACTGTAGCTAAAGGGGATTCGTCGCATCTCTGTGATGCATGATACAAACCAAGTGATCACATAAGTTATGAAGCTATCAAATACTAAGCAAACAACTGAATCATTAAATAGAATGGTCTTTGGACATGCATTTATCTACAAATAGCAAAAAGTTTCAACCCTTATGAGCCTGTGGGAACTGTGCAGGGTGGCATGTGTTGATTCTTTTTGTAGATGCCTTAAATCCCCTTTTCACAGGGTATGGCTCTTGTATTATCTAGGCTGTGGCAAACTCTTACTGGAACCAGCCCACATAACTGAAGTGGTAGAACGTAGGCCTCGTAATTGTCAAGTTTCAGGTCCCTTGAGGGTGTGGGTTCCATTCCCATGGCTGGCAATCTAAAATTACTATTAGTCCTATTGATGAGACTTTAAACTGAGGTCGCATGTGATGGAGCACATTAAAGAACCAAGCAGAACTTAGGATGGGTTTCATCCTGTATCCTGCACTTTTCCCCCGTAACAAAAACTGACAGTCTTCAGGGGGCATTGCCCGTACGGGCAACAGGTGGCAACGATAAATGTAAATTCAACAGTCACTGGGCAGTTTCTCCATTTGCCACTAGTTTTAGCACCCCTGATTATAAGCAAGCCTATGTCCTGATCAGGTGTTCAGCTGGGGTCCAACCTTCTCTGTGTTAACTTTTTCTTTCAAACATCATTTCCTCTGAGATTACAATACTGTACAATTTTGAAAACTTCATAGCAAATGATCCATCAAAGAATTTTATTTCATTAAAAAATCTGGTTGCCATGGCAGGAAAACAGGAAAAAAAGTGAACTTTTCCTCCAAAGAAAAGTTACAGTTCTGTGCAAAAGGAGCATTTATGATTCTATAGACAAATTTTCATGAATATCTTTTTTTAGCTCACCTGAGCACAAAGTGCTGAAGGTGGGCTTTTGCGATTGTCCTGTGTCTGGCGTCCGTCGTGTCTCGTCCGGCATCAACTTTTACCTTGTGTACGCTCTAGAGGCCACGTTTTCAGTCTGATACTCATGAAACTTAGTCAGAATGTTTGTCTCGATGATATCTTGGACCAGTTTGATACTGGGTCATGTCCGGTAAAAAAGTAGGTCACTAGGTCAAATCTTAGAAAAAGCGTGTGTACACTCTAGAAGCCACATTTTCTGTCCAAAACTCTTGAAACTCTGTCAGAATGTTTGTCTTGATGATACCTCAGACGAGTTTAAAAATAGGTCATGTCAGGTCAAAAACTAGGTCAAGTCTTAGAATAACCTTGTGTAAGCTCTAGAGGCCACATTTTTAGTCCAAAAGTCTTGAAAATTGGTCAGAATGTTTGTCTTGATGATACCTCAAATGAGTTTGAAAATGTGTGATGTCAGGTCAAAAACTAGGTCACTAGGTAAAATCTTAGAAAAACCTTGTGTACGCTCTAGAAGCCACATTTTCAGTCCAAAACTCCTGAAAGTTGGTCAGAATGTTTCTCTTTTTGATACCTCGGATAAGTTTGAAGTGGGTCATGTTTGATCAAAAACTAGGTCACTTGGTCAAATCTTAGAAAAATCTTGTGTGAGCTCTAGAAGCCACATTTTCAGTTCAATACTCCTGAAAACTGGTCAGAATGTTTGTCTTGATGATGCCTTGCACAAGTTTTAAAATTGGTTATGTCTGGTCAAAAACAAGGTCAGTAGATCAAATCTTAAAAAAAACCTTGTGTACGCTCTAGAGGCCACTATTTCTGTCCAAAAATCTTGAAAATTGGTCAAAATGTTTGTCTTGATGATACCTCGCATGAGTTTGAAAATGGGTCATGTCCAATCAAAAACTAGGTCAGTAGGTCAAATCTTAGAAAAATTTTGTTTATGCTCTAGAGGCCACATTTTCTGTCCAAAACTCTTGAAAGTTAGTCAGAATGTTTGTCTTGATGATATCTCAGAGGAATTAAAATTGGGTCAAAAATTAGGTCACTAGGTCAAATCTTCGAAACACTTTAATTTCTAGAAGCTACACTTTTAGTGCAATACTCATGAAACTTGGTCAGAATGTCTGCTTGATGATTTCTAGGACCAGTTTGCAAATCAGTCATGTTGGGTCAATTACTAGGTCACTAGGTCAAATCTTTTACTCATGAAAGTCTTGGTAGAATTTTGTCATAATATCTCAAAAGAGATTAAAAATGGGTGATGTTTGGTCAGAAGACTCAGGTGAGGGACTTCAGGGCCATCATGGCCCTCTTGTTTAAAAAGAGCCATGGTAATAATTGCAGCATGGCATTAAATTATGAAATTAATATGTCTCCATAGCATCTGTTTGTTAAGCAGAAAGTTAAGTTATAAATGTCTAAACACTTACAGAACTAAACACTAATGATAATAAATATTGGATTTCTGTGTTAAAGTACTATATTTTTTTTTTGGTGCTTGTTTGTCATTGTGCCATTTACATAGGACGTGGTAGGTTCTGGCCTGTGACATTGTCTGGTACTCGTCATAAATTGCAGTAAAGTCCCACTTGTTAACCTTGTTGCTGCCTCCACAGCAATATCAGCAGATAATTTGGGTAGTTGTTCTGGATCTACGTTAGGTAGTTCTTTCTTCAGAATGAATTACGGACACTTCATGTACCACCTTACTCCAATTGCTGGTAGTTGGGACATGCAACAACATTAACAATAATCTGATAGACCTCTTAATTTTTTGTTGGCATTTTTAAATGTTTGGTTAGCATTTTATTTTTTCTTGAAGCGGATAGAGAGAGCTAATTAACATTGTCTCACAATTGGTTTTGTCTCATTACCAAAAAACATGAACAATACCTTCATTGGGTTCTTCACCAGGCAACGCTTGGGTATATTTCCTTTTTCATAAAACTGCTTTTTTTCAACTTTAGACATAAAGTATGCTTATGTAGGTTGTCAAACACAAGTTTGATTATGTTCCAGATGTTCAAAGATCTCAATTAAAGAATTTATGAATAAATTAGAATATCATCCAAGTATGCACTGGAGAAATCACTCAATCTTTCAAATACACAATTCACAAATTCTTGAAATATTGCAGGAGCAATGGTCAGCTAAAATGGCATCACATGAAAGTGAAAAAGACCTCTGTGACATGTAAAAGCTGTCTTATCATTCTAATTTTTGTCCATTAAAACTTGCCAATATCCAGACTTTAAGTACAGTCTAGTGTACGTAAATATTTAGCCCTCCAAACACAGCTAAGGTATCATCAATGACTGGAAGTGGATGCAAATTAGATTTAGTAATCTAATTCAACATGAAAGCTCTCTTACCCATTTTTTTTTGTCCACAATGACCACAGGAAATGTGCAGACTGATTTCTTTTGATTATGTTTGCACCTAACATTTCATGTATGGCCTTCCTATTATTTTCCTGAATCTACATGTGCACAGTTATATATAGGGAAATGTAAACAAGAAAAGCAATATGCACATGATTGTACTAACTGGGTGTTTGAGTTTAAAGGTTTATCTTCATTGGATATTAGCCTCAACAACAGTGATACCTTTCTGGCTGTCATGTGGGCTGCCCATGCCCAGAACCTATTACCTAACATGGACGACTGATCACATAGTGCTCTGATGTACTCATTTCTAGGTCAGTGAAGGGTGACCTCATTGTATGATATGAACTACTCATTTAGTACAATGACCTCATGTTGAGAGACCCTTACTGTTTTACATATGGGCTACAGGTGTTCTGGATTTGAAAGATAAGATCTTGTTTGTGCATTAGCCAGCATTACAAGTAAGCTGCGATTTCCAGTAAGCTATGCAAATGAATTAATCATATAACCTAGCTCATTTCCAAGTGACCTAATTCAAAAGGTGTAATATCATATTCCTACTCCCAAGGCGATTCAGAGTGCCTTCTCACATGACATTGGCAAATATTGGGAGTCTGTTGGAAGATTCTTACCTTGTGTTCTAACCTAGCAATGGAACTAGTATGTACATTGTCCACAAGCGGGACATATGTCTGATCAACCCTGTGGTTTTGCGTTACTGTGGACTGCATTTACAGTGGCTTCGTTTTTCATACATATCCTACAATCCTTGATACTATGGCTTCTCTTTTTGCAGTAAAAGCAAGTAAGCTTAGACTTTGCTTGATTTATATCCATGGGCTCTTCTTGCCTGGGGGCTATATGTTCTTCTGGTTCAAGTCCATTCTGAGTGTAAATCGTTTTTGGAGTTTTTTCGCTCCTGTTGCTGACTTTACAGTGTCATTGAATGTGTCGGGTTATGTGTATTGACCTACTTTTCTAAGTGTGTTTCCTTAACAACAATTTTTTATGAACCTAAGATTCCAAGCATAAATTCTTGTAAATTATGAGGTAGAATGGTCCTTGGACATAAAGACAATTGATAAATAGCAATAAGTTTTAACTCATGTGCAGACTGCATAGGCTGACATGGGTCAATACTTTTTTGCAGGGGCATTAAATTCATAGAGCATTACTCAATTACTTAGATTACACATCAAAAAATTTTCTTGTATCTTGTATATGTTCAGACACTTAGATCAAGCTGTCAAAGTGAGAAAGTATACCCCTCTGGTTGAAATTTAACTGGATCATTTAAACCTTCATAGGGCCATAAATGCTGGAGCAGTTTACAAACCATTTTGAAAATTACATGTGCATAAATTTCTATGGTATTCTTGTATTGATTATTTCTTATGACAAATATGTGTCACTTTCAACGCCAGTTTTGCATGTCTCTGTATGAAGGTTGTAAATAAACAGAGCAGGGAGAGTCACGGTCTTTTCTACAGATGTTAAAAATCTTGTCATCAAGAAACTGTTTAGCTCTCTTAATTACTTTTTATATTTTATGGGGGTTTTGTACTAAAATCTATATACATTATTTGATGTTTTCGTGGTTAATTTGTTGCTATCAAACATTGTTTAGCCTGATCAAATCTTTTGAAAAATTACATGTGCATAGACATTCATTGTGACCAGGCTTCTATCCATTTTTTTTTTTTAACTAAAATAGACAAAAACTGCAATAAAAGCATTTGCAGAAACAAATTCAATATCGCTTAAAATGACAGGATTGTTTTGTGAAGGGTTAATGACTTATGACAGATATGTGTCATTTTCAATGCCAGTTTTGCATGTCTCTGTATGCAGATTGTATACAAACAGAACAGGGAGAGTCACAATCTTTTCTACAGATGGTAAAGATTTTTCTCATGAAGAAACTCCTTAGCTATTTTATTTTTAGCTCCACTAGCTGAAGGCCAGTGAGCTTATGTCATGGCCTGGTGTCTATCGTGCGTCCATCTGTCCGTCCATCCATCCCTCAGTGCTAACTTTTATTTCAAACATCATCTTCTCTGAAATTACCCATCCAAATTTGATGAAACTTCACAGAAATTATCCTGTTATGGTCCTCTTCAGAATTTCTTGAAAGAATTTGATTCCTGAAAAAACTCTGGTTGCCATGGCAACAAAACTGAAAAATATTTAACATTTTTAAAAATCTTCATCTCTGAAACCATAAGGCCCAGGGCTACTGAATTTGGCATGTAGCTTTATCTAATGGACCTTTAACAATTGTCTTCATATTATAGGCCTGGGGTCAAAATTGGCTCCATCCCAGAAACACAAGTTTAACATGGGCTTCCTCATATAGTCACTTTAATTTAAACATTAATCAAGGGAAATAACTCCTGTTATAAAGGATGAAGTTTGTTACTATTTACCTCCCTTGATTATAAAACTGCAGTGATGCATGGTTGGTGCTAGGTATTTAAGTTTTTTGATAGAAAATATTCTGTTTTCAGGGAGAGTGATTCATTTTGATGCTAATAGTTATGCTAACATGAGTTGAATATTAAATTTAAAGTAAGGTTTCTATCATTCAGTTTTTTTTCCCAAGAACTTTACCTTTCATGCCAATGAATAAACCTGCTTGTATTGCCTGACAGTGTTCAGTGTTTTTGAAAGCCTTCTCTTTGAGGGTCAACAACACTTCGATTTGTGTAGTAAAAGGTTAAAAAGCCAGTGGAGCGATACAGGGCCATCATGGCCCTCTTGTTTGCGTTTTTGTGGGTTTTGTACTGAAAGGTATAAACATTATTTGATGTTTCCATTGATAAGTTGCTACATTCCAACATTGTTTAGCATGATCAGCCCAGTTTGTTACAGTAATATCAGAACTGCTGCGGGACAATAGTTCAGATCAGTAGAGTTCTATTTTAAATGTATTTCTGTAAAATCAACAGGTTTAGTCCCTATAAACTGTATTTAAAATGTTGTAACACGTGACTTTCCACTTTAAATATTTAAATTTAAGAAACTGTATTTAAAATGTTGTAACACGTGACTTTCCACTTTAAATATTTAAATTTAAGAAACTGTATTTAAAATGTTGTAACACGTGACTTTCCACTTTAAATATTTTAATTTAAGAAATACATTAATCACAGAAAACTTGACCTCTTACTCTCCAGTTTACATAATCCAGTTATTCAACAATCCTCCTTATCCAATTCGTGTTCTACTTTAACACAATCACAAATACTGACATGGCTGTTGTTCAGTTTCTTTCTTTTATATCTCATCCATGAGTTTATCAACATTATTGTATAAAATGTGCCTTTTTGGGCCGTTATAAGCATGTATTAACGGGTAAAAACCAGGCATTAACGGGTGAAAACGTGTATTAATCAGTAAATTCATTGGCCGTTAACGCCTGGCTTTGTACTATCAATATCCTTGATTTGGGCCTACCTTGTAAACAACGTTTGTCCTTGTCAGATCTTCCCAAGACTCCTACCATCAAACTGTAGGAACTTGTACCATACTAGATCCTTTTCATGGCTTGTCTTTGATGAAATTAGTACACCACAAACAAAATTTTGCACAGGATCTCAGTTTAATTGAGATCTGAACAAAAAATCACTCGTGAAATGTACTCTAAACCAGCTACATCCCACCCACTTTTTAACGTGACCGGCAGTCCCTCGCTTGATGTAAATTGATCCTTCTGACGTCTTTCAGTTACAGAAATTCATATCCACTCATTCATCCTAGTTTTAATCGTCCAAACGTGTGCAAGTTTATCCCACATAAGTCCTTTTTGTATTAAAATTCATTAGAAGTGAATTTACACCGAGAGAATCAAAACTGGCATACAGAACTAACGGCCCTTTACTGCTTTTAAAAAAAACTTCTTCGCCGACTTCCGTTTTTGACCCATTTAGGTACAGTACATTGAAGTTCGCTGATTTGCATTTCTAGGGAAATATTTTTGCTATCTTTGCTAATTATTGCAAAAATATCTTAACTTTATGCAATAATAGCATTAATTCACTTTTTTTCAATCATTAACATTTCGCAGAGGCCCTCAAAATACTTTAACACCCTCGTGCTTCCCACTCAGGCCTTAAAGTATTTTTCGGGCCTCTGCGAATGTTAACGACCTCAAAAACGTGAATTAACCCTATAAAGTTTCCTAACATTCTCTGGTCTCATTCTGTCACTTTCACTTACCTCTCTCTTCTCTCTCCTCAATTTCAATTCCAGTTTTGCATGTCTCTGTATGCAGATTGTATATAAACAGAACAGGAAAGGTCAAGATCTTTTCTACAGATGGTAAAAATCTTGAGATCAAGAAACTGTCTAGCTATTTCATTTTTTTTGTTGGTTTTTTACTGAAATCTATAAACATTATTTGATGTTTCCATTGTTAAGTTACTGCAGTCAAACATTGTTTAGCCTGAGCAATATTTTAAAAAATTACATGTGCTTGAATGTTTATTGTGGCCAGGCTTCCATTCAATTTGTCACTAAAATAGGCAAAAACTGCAATAAAAGATTGACAAATTGATTAAAGAAACTGTATTTAAAATGTTGTAACACCTGACTTTCTACTTTAAATATTTTAATTTAAGAAACTGTATTTAAAATGTTGTAACACGTGACTTTCCACTTTAAATATTTAAATTTAAGAAACTGTATTTAAAATGTTGTAACACGTGACTTTCCACTTTAAATATTTTAATTTAAGACTTGTGACAATTACATAAAACTTGACCTGGTATTCTCCAGTCCACATAATCCAGTAATTCAACAATCCTCCTTATCCAATTTGTGTTCTACTTCAACACAACCACAAATACTGACATAGCTGTTGTTCAGTTTCTTTCTTTTGTTTAACTCTCATTCATAAGTTTATCAACAAAATTTCCTAACATTCTCTGCTCTCATTCTGTCACTTTCACTTTCCTCTCTCTACTCTCTCCTCAATTTCAATTTCAGTATTGCACGTCTCTGTATGCTGGTTGTATACAAACAGAACAGGAAGAGTCAAGATTTTTTTACAGATGGTAAAAATCTTGTCATCAAGAAACTGTTTAGCTATTTTAACTTTTTTTTTTGTCTTTTTGTTGGTTTTTTACTGATGTCTATAAACATTATTTGATGTTTCCATGATTAAGTTACTGCAATCAAACATTATTTAGCCTGATCAATATTTTGAAAGTTACATGTGTATACATTATTATTTTGGCCAGGCTTCCATTCAGTTTGTCACTAAAAAAGGCAAAAACTGCAATAAAAGCATGACAAATTGAATGCGGTGTAAAATGATGGGATTATTTTGTGAAGGGTAGTGACTTATGACAGATATGTGTCACTTTCAATTCTATTTTTGCATGTCTCTGTTTGTGGGCTGTATATAAGCAGAACAGGGAGAGTCATGATCTTTTCTACAGATGGTTAAGATTTTGTCATCCATGAACCAGGGCTGCATCTAGAGTGCGGGATTGCCAAAATCCCGCATCAAAGTAAAAAATCCTGCGAAAAAGAAATTTGTTTGCGCACCAAATCCCACACTAAAACGAACTAGCCCGCAAAAATTGCATGATCGTGCGCACCATAATCGAGGAAAAAGAGACAAAAAACGACTTGGGGGGAATAAAATGTAACAAAATTTGCATGGTCACCCAAATAATCATTTGAAACTTAAAACCATAAACTTAAATCGTAGACTGTCTGGTTATTTTGATCATATCAATAGACGCTGGTCATCTGTGTTATGCAGACGAAAAGCCTCACTGCTGGGCCCAAGCTGTCGATCACTGAATGCGACAATTTAGGAAAAATGTGTTCAAAAATGACGCATTGGGGAATCTGCTGGCAACAAGTGATGTCTTAAGGCTACAAAATTCTTGAAAGAAAATAACTCCGTCATAAACAGTGAGTATTAAATATGACGGACCCCTCAACACCATTTATCACAACCTAACAAGCTGGCGTGTAATGAAAAGTGAGATAATGGTGTCAATCCACTGATCTAGGGTAAAATGACATGTTTTGAAGTGACCTACAACCCTTATTGACAATTTCTTAAAATATCATATGGAAATACTTTTGAAAAAAATTAATTGACATGAAAAAAAGATCGATGTAAAAAAAACGCGAAAACCCATGACACAATAAAATGTCTATTTGACATCGTCTGATCAGAGGCACTTCAGACTGTCTTTTCAGCTTTGGTAGTGAATTTAAGCAGTAAATTTAAATAAATATCTGTATGAAACAATAGATGGAAGCTAAAATCTCAGTCTAACACTGAGGTAAAAATTTCGGTGAATTTATGAAATGAAAATGTTGAACAACGTTGGATAGATAGGGTAGGATGGGGATTAGTCTACTTGTCTTACAGTGATTATACTGTAACAAGTGTGAAAGAAGAAGTTACGAGACATTCATCTTAACAAAGAAGACTAGAATGTAATAACCCTTTAATGGATATAATCATTATTATTTTTCCAAAGACAAAAACAAATAATACATTAACCCTTTACCACATTATTGGAACCGCCATGAAATTTGTCCCCCCTCTTTACACTTGAAAGGGGGGACGTGCCCCCCTTTTTCTGAAGATGATGGGGGCCAGCCCCCCTATTTGAAAATTTGTAGATGCAACCCTGCATGAACTCTTTAGCTAATTTAATTTTTGTGTTTTTGTTGGTTTTGTACTGAAATCTATAAACATTATTTGACATTTCCATGGTTAAGTTCATGCTATCAAACATTGTTAAGCCTGATCAATATTTTGAAAATTAAATGTGCATTAATCTTTATTGTAGCAAGGCATCAGTTCAGTTTTCCACTGAAATAAGCAAAAAGCACAATAAAAGTATGACATTTCAATATAGCTTTAATGATGGGATTATTTAATGACTAATGACAGCTATGCATTACTTTCAAAGTCAGTTTTGGATGTCTCTGTATGCAGGTTGTATATAAACAGAACAGGAAGAGTCACAATCTTTTTTCCAGATGGTAAAAACTTGTCATCAAGAAATTGTTAAGCTATTTTACTTACCTTTTGCAATTTTGTGGGTTTTTTACTGAAATCTATAAACATTATTTGACGTTTCCATGGATTTGTTTTTGCTATCAAACGTTGTTTAGCATAATCAGCCAAGCCTGTTACAGTAATATCAGAACTGGTGAGGGACATTATGTTCGGTTCAGTAGAGTTCTGTTTTAAATGTATTTCTGTAAAATTCACAGGTTTAGTCCCAGCAAACTCTTAATAACATTGTAACACGTGACTTTCCACTTAAAATATTTTAATTTAAGAATTACAACAATTGCAGAAAACTTGACCTCTTATTCTCCAGTCCACATAATCCAGTTATTCATCAGTCCTCCTTATTCAATTTGTGTTTTACTTCAACACAATCACAAATTCTGACATGGCTGTTGTTCAAGTTTGTTCTTCTATTTAACTCTCATTCATATGTTTATCAACAAAGTTTCCTAACAATTTCTCTCTCTCTCTCTGCTCTCATTCTGTCACTTTCACTTTCCTCTCTCTCCTCTCTGTCACTTTCAAAATCTTTCCAAAATTTTTTCCAAATGCCTTATTTTTTTCCCCCAAAAAATCCCTGTTTTTTATTGTTCTTTTTTCTCCCTCTCACTCTGTGCTCTCATTTCCCTTGCTCTCCTTCTGTTTCTCACACTCCTTTCTCCTAATGTAAGGCATACATTTAATACAAATACATCTCACATAGAAAACAAAGAAAAACAGCCAAACTTTAATAGCTGGAACTCGCAAAAACAAACCACCCTGCCATACCACAGAACCTTACACGCATCCTTCACATTTCGATGTTTTCTCCTCTCTGTCAATCACACTCTATTCTTTTATCTGTTTATACATTTCTTCTTCCTTTGCTTTTTCTCTCTCATTTTTTTTTTCTATTTAGTATATGGACAGAATCCAGTTTTTTTTTTTTTTCATCCTCCTTATCCAAGTTGTATTTTACTTCAACTCGATCACAAACACTGACATGGCTGTTGAAGTTCTTTCACTCATTGTCAACAAATTTTTATTAACATTCTCTCTCTCACTCAGCTCTCTCCTTCTGTCACTCATACTTTCTTCTATCTTTCTCTGCAGTCTTTTTGAATTTCTTTCCAAATGTCTTTCTTTTTTTACCCTCCATAAATCCTGCCTTTTTATTGTTATGCCCCCCTTCAACGAAGTGGGGGTATATTGCTTTGCTAATGTCGGTCCGTCCGTCGGTCGGTTGGTAGACCTTACCTTGTCCGGATGATAACTAGACACAGAATTGACCTAGGTTCGACAAATTTGGCACAGACATGCGTCTCGGAGTGCCGATGATTCCTATTGATTTTGAGGTCAATCAGTCAAAGGTCAAGGTCACAGTGACCGTCAACATGTTGATATATAGACCAAACCTTGTCCGGATAATAACCATACACAGAATTGGCCTAGGTTCGTCAAATTTGGCACAGACATTCATCTCGGAGTGCAGATGATCCCTATTGATTTTGAGGTCAATCGGTCGAAGGTCAAGGTCACAGTGACTGTCAACATGTTGATATATAGACCAAACCTTGTCCGGATAATAACCATACACAGAATTGACCTAGGTTCGTCAAATTTGGCACAGACATGCGTCTCGGAGTGCAGATGATCCCTATTGATTTTGAGGTCAATCAGTCAAAGGTCAAGGTCACAGTGACCGTCAACATGTTGATATATAGACCAAACCTTGTCCGGATAATAACTAGACACGGAATTGACCTAGGTTCGTCAAATTTGGCACAGACATGCGTCTCGGAGTGCAGATGATCCCTATTGATTTTGAGGTCAATCAGTCAAAGGTCAAGGTCACAGTGACCGTCAACATGTTGATATATAGACCAAACCTTGTCTGGATGATAACTAGACACAGAATTGGCCTAGGTTCGTCAAATTTGGCACAGACATTCATCTCAGAGTGCAGATGATCCCTATCGATTTTTAGATTAATCCATCGAAGGTCACGGTCACAGTGGCCTTCAACTTAATGATATTTAGACCCAACTTTGTCCAGATGATAACTAGACACAGAATTGACCTAGGTCCTTCAAATTCTGTACAGATATTCATCTTGGAGTGTAAATGATCCCTATCGATTTTAAGGTTAATCCATGAAAGGTCAAGGTCACAGTGACCACCAGATGATTCAGGGCCCACGCTGCCATTCGCCACTTGAGCAATTTGCTCAAAAAAAATTAAAATCATAATATGTGGCTCAACTTGTGGCTCCAACATTTTATTCGCGTATTATCGGGGATGTAGTAAGCATCGAAGTTGACTGGGAAAAAGCAGAAGTTGAATGTGCGTGCCGAAAAAATCGATAACCCAGTCTGTGTATCGGCGACTGTTTACAATCTTGTATGCATACACACAGCGGTGTGTATAATTATGCGAACTGTTGACAGATTATCACGTTTAACAATTGAAGTGGGCTATAAATCAAAAGGTGACATCGATATTTCCCAATCAATTCTTTTGATATCAGTTTATGAACTGTGCCACTTCCTGTATCAATGTGGCAGTAGGGGGGCATGACGGTTTTACAAACAGACATCTTGTTCTTTTTCTCTCTCTCTGCCTTCTGTTTCTCTCATTTTCCTCTCTCTCCTTCACTCGTGTCTCCCATAGTTCATTCCTTCATGTTAAGGCATACATTTAACACACACATAAATTTCACATACAAAACAGAGAAAAACAGCCAAACTTTAATAGCTGGGACTCACAAAAGCAAACCACTCTTCCATACCACAGAACCTTATACACATCTTTCACATTTTGACGTTTCCTCCTCTCTCTTAATCACACTGTTTTCTTTTATCTGTTTATACATTTCTTCTTCCTTTGCCTTTTCTCTCTCATCCTTTTTTTAGTAGATCCACAGATTCCAGTTACCTCACCATCCTCCTGATCCAATTTGTGTTTTAATTCAACTCGATCATAAATACTGCCATGGCTGTTGTTTAGATGATTTATTCTCTCTGTCTTACTCTCATTCATAAGTTTATCTACAAAGTTTTCTAACATTCTCTCTTTCTCACTTCCCTCTCTCATTCTGTCACACTCACTTCCCTCTCTCTCTTTCTTTCACTTTCCCTGATCTTTCCAAGATCCTTTGCAATTGTCTTTTTTTTTTTCAAAATATCCCTGTTTCTATTTTTTTTTTCTCACTTTCACCCTGCTCTACCTGTAACCTCTCCCTCATTTTCCTCTCTCCCCTTCTGTCTTCACTCTCCTTTTCCCCCTACATTCATTCCTTCATGCCCTTCATGTTTAGGCATATATTTAACACAAACATACATCTTGCAAACAAAGCAAATAAAAACAGCCAAACTTTAATTCCTAGAACCCTTTTATTACATTATGGCTAAATTTAAACCCGACAACAATACAAGTTTACATCATTTATTCACACCATCATTTTCCATACACTGTTATCATAACACATACACAATTGTAGATTAAACCTCCTTCAATACATAATCAAAATTATGCTCATTTACACTAATCCTACATAGTGTGGCGGTTGTGGTCCGTGTTAGGCCGAAAATCCCAGGGAGATATGTGAAGTGCGGAACAAGGCTGCGGCTCCCCAAATAATAACCCTCCTATACCTCCACGGATGAAATCCTCTCATGGAGGTGGCCAGCGTTAGACATCCAATCACTGGACCGTATAAAACCTGTCGGGGGTCCAATCCCCACGACATCTATCCCTTTTAGCCTCCCCGGATGTAATCCTCACGTGAAGGCTGCCTAGCGTTAGACATCCAATCACTAGGCGTAAAACTCAGATTGGATCGGCCGCAAGCCTGCTCCCTAACCATGAAAGTCCGACATTACACGTAACGTTAGCAATTTTAGACAGTGCAAACTTAATGCAACCATAGCTGATAATTAGTAGAATCACATATCTCTCCGGAATTTCCTGTCACACACGGACTTTGAAGTAGAACCAAAAGAAATGAATATTTTATTTCAGTTACGATTTAGAACTTGGTTCACAAGCGTTTGTTAGATATTCAGCCAAAGTTTCATGCTGAAAGAGAATACTATTTTAAGGTCATATTGAAATTACTACATATAAGAAACAACAAACATTGAATTAAACACTTTTGGTTGAAATATGAGGGCAATTTAAATGTCTATATTCAAATGTTTAGATTTCCAGTGCACCTGAGCTTGTGAAGTCATGTGGCATGTTCAGATGTCCAAGACATCCTGCAAAAGAGAAAAACAGCATTTGAAAACTTAATTAAAAAGAGATTTACACCAGAAAAATAGGGAGGGTGGGTGGGCAACAATGAAACCAGATAAACCGGATATATGCCTGAATTGGCTGCTAACCAAAAGGAAATCGTATCTGAATATGCTGGTACCCAGGCTTATCTAATCTGCATTTCCACAAGGGGCACCAGGCTCTTGTTAGTTTTGCACAGACCATAATTATTACTACATGAAAAACAAACACCAGGAATTTAGCCAGGTAATAAATCAGCCTATTTGTACCAATAGCCTTTATTATTACATTATGGCTAAATTTAAACCCGACAACAATACAAGTTTACATCATTTATTCACACCATCATTTTCCATACACTGTTATCATAACACATACACAATTGTAGATTAAACCTCCTTCAATACATAATCAAAATTATGCTCATTTACACTAATCCTACATAGTGTGGCGGTTATGGTCCGTGTTAGGCCGAAAATCCCAGGGAGATATGTGAAGTGCGGAACAAGGCTGCGGCTCCCCAAATAATAACCCTCCTATACCTCCACGGATGAAATCCTCTCATGGAGGTGGCCAGCGTTAGACATCCAATCACTGGACCGTATAAAACCTGTCGGGGGTCCAATCCCCACGACATCTATCCCTTTTAGCCTCCCCGGATGTAATCCTCACGTGAAGGCTGCCTAGCGTTAGACATCCAATCACTAGGCGTAAAACTCAGATTGGATCAACCGCAAGCCTGCTCCCTAACCATGAAAGTCCGACATTACACGTAACGTTAGCAATTTTAGACAGTGCAAACTTAATGCAACCATAGCTGATAATTAGTAGAATCACATATCTCTCCGGAATTTCCTGCCACACGAACCATAGTTCGCCCCAAATTCCGGAGCTTGGAAGTTCATTTAAGTATCTTTTCCAATGCCTCTTTTATGGACAACAGGAACAAATCATTACCAATATCTGAGAGGTGTATCCCGTCTGCAAAGTAGAAACCTGGGGTATCAGCTTTTATATCTTCAGTGCAATAAAAGTACCCCCTAAGTAAGACACAAGTCGCCTCATAAATCTATTTAACAATTTCCGTTTTCTTTCGATCTTGTCAAGTGGCATATCGGATCTTGACCAGTTACGCCGAGGCAACATTGCAGAAAGAATAAGATTTGTGGAAGGGAACAAGTTTGACAGTTCTAGAATATCGTTTCTAATGGCGTTTCTCATGACATTACACCTGACTGATACAATATCATTGGACCCTACATGTATAATAAGAACCTTAGGAGGGGAATTATATAACGAAAGATACTGAATTTTGTGCATTAATTGTTCCCATCGCATCCCTCTTTGGCCAGACCATTTAATACACGACACCCTGTCAACGTCCAGGTCCTTGCTGTTGTTCCTGTATGTAGCACGTTATTCTGCCCAATGAATGTAAGAGTCTCCAGTAATCCACACGTCTGCAAAATACTTAACTCTGTGTGAGCAGACATGCAAGATTTTAAGTTAAAGGCAAATTAAAATTGTAAGTTGAATTGAAATATACAAGCCTATCTAATGTATCTCTGAAAAGCATTAGAAGACCACCTTCCCATTCTTTTAATAATGTCTGAGGCTATGCCTTTTTGATGCAACCAAGTAGCTGCACCAGTGCGGAAAGAGTGGGTTTTATATTGCTTTCCACCTTGCAACTTTGCGCTTTGGACAACTTTTGTTAACACTGCACCAAATTGATATCTGGTTAATGGCTTACCATCTGAATGACAGAAAAGGTACTGATGACTTGTACTTTTTGGTCTGATTTGTAAGTATGTTTTCATGGTGGAAACAGGACAAGATGTACCTCCAATGGCAAATACCGATACGAACTGAGGTGGCCCACACTGATTAGTTTTCGACCTTCTTAACCTCACAATGAACTTATTACTTTCCATCTGAATGTCTGTTAAAATCAATGGAGATGGAAGATGGTCGGTAGTTGACACGACCAGTTCGCTTACCCTAAACAGGCCAAAAAACGCCAAGGTGTAGGCAGCCCTAAAAAGGACAACTTCATAATCTGAGTAACAAACGGAATGAAGTTGTGTACATATCTTGATCAAAATTTCGAAAGTGATAGGAAATCTACTATCAACAGAAGATCGTGACCGCTTGTAACCTTCTAACATCTTTGATATTTTGATTTCAGCAGAGAAATCTGGCAAGCCTAAAATTTTGTGGTGAAACCTTAAAGCTGAAACATATGTAGAGGCTGTATTATATGCATAGCCCTTTTGGAAAAGAAAAGAGATAAACATTTCCCATTGAAAAAGAGGGGCTGGAAATGTAGAACTCAACTTATAGGATTTCCTAAATGTATCAAATAGATCACACGCTTGCTTATAGGTAGTTTGAGTGTGTTTTGACATTCCAGCATTTAAAAGCTTTCTGGCTCCAAACTGAAGATGTTCCAGAGATGGCTTGGTATCGGCACAGGGTGTTCGTCTGCCTCTGGTGCCAACCGCCGAAACCGAGCTATCTGTAAACGAGACAAACTATCTGCAATGACATTATAGCAACCAGGGATATGCTCCGCTCTTAAAACGACGTTGAGTTTTAAACATTTAAAAGTCAAAGCCCGTACCAGTACCATTAGATCTGAAGATTTGGTTGTTTGTTGGTTCAAAACCTGAACAACAGCTAAATTATCACAACGGAACAGAACTTTCCTGTTAGTCAGCTGATCACCCCATATATATATTGCAACTAAAATTGGAAAATATTCAAGAAGCGTAATATCTTTAAGACGACCCTGTTCAATCCATGATTGCGGCCACGATGCACATGACCAATGACCCTGAAAATATATTCCAAAACCTTTGTCTTTAGCTGCAGAGCTGTCTGTGTACAGTGAAAAATCCTAATTGGACAGCCACTTTTCATCATTGAAAAATGAAATTCCATTAAAATCTCGGAAAAAACATAACCACATTTTTAAGTCCTGACGCATTCCTTTCGATAATTTAATATGATGATGAGGGCTGGTAATGCCGCATGTAGCATTTATCAATCGTCTGCAGAAAGGACGCCCGGGCACAATAGCCCTGCACATGAAGTTCAAAGAGCCTAGCAATGATTGTAACTCCTTAAGTGTAATGCTACGTTTATGCCCCAAGACCTCCTCAATTTGAGTAACCATAATATGTATTTTGGAAATTGGAATCCTGACTTGCATTAAAACTGAATCAATCTCTAAACCCAGAAAAACCAAAACCGTAGTAGGCCCCCCTGTTTTTTCATCTGAAAGTGGTATGCCAAAATTTTCACAAAGAGAAAAGAAGTTCTTCATTATAACTGAACACTGATCAGTATCCCGAGCGCCCCCGAAAAGAAAATCATCCAAATAATGCTCCACCTTTCCCACTGTGCTACCTGACCTGATGACCCACTGTATGAAATTAGCAAACATTTCAAAAGTTGCACAAGAAATGCTGCAGCCAAATGGCAGTGCTTTATCAAAATAATAGAAGCCCTCGAAGCTAAAACCTAGTAACTGAAAATCTGTTTTTGAAACTGGCAATAGCCGAAAAGCTGATTTTATATCAGTCATGGCTAGCAAGGCGCCTTGACCCAATTGCTGTACCATTTGGATGGCAGCGTCAAACTTTGTATATTGGACGGAACACAAATCTTGATCAATGAAATCGTTAACCGAATTTCCTTTTGGATATGAAAGATGATGAATCATTCTATATTCACCTGGTTCTTTTTTAGGAACTAAACCTAATGGGGATACCCTAAAAGCATTAAAAGGTGGATCCGAGAAAGGTCCCTCGACTCGACCAGACTGGATCTCTTTTTGGATTTTTTCTTGGACTATGCTAGGATTGTCTTTAGCGGATTTCAAATTTTCTGCATTAAACGAAATTAAAGGTCCTTCATAATGTAATGGAAACCCGTACTTGAAACCATTATATATTTTCCTTGCTGCCAATTTATCTGGATAATTATCCAAGTATTCCAACATAGAGGACAACTGAACTGGGGTATGTGCCAACTCAAATTCATTTTCTAGAAATTTTTTGTTGATAAGCGGGAAATGGCTTATTACTTTGAAAAGACTGATCTACTTGCCGGTTACAATTTTGCTGAGCATGTGGACCCCTACAAGCTAAACAAACGTGATCATATTTGCACTGCTTGAAAGTACATCCACGAACAGAATTAAACTCATAACAAGGACGCACTGTAGGTCTACGGCTGTGGTAAAACGCCTGTCCTGTACTAGCAGGCTTTGGAAGAGAAGAAGCTTGCAAAGTCATTGTTCTCAACCATAAATCAGGGTGAATTTTTGACCATGACATAGGTTCAATAGCTTGCCTCATCCTAAAACTTTCATCATAAGCTCTCCATGCTGTGGAGCCGATCGATCTAGATTCGGCCTCCCTAATTAGAGACATATACTGCAAAAGCTCACCTGCTTTTTCTGGATGTTTTTTAATGAAAATAGCAGAGAATATCAAAAAAGCATCTGTCCATTCACGGATGGACTGAACAGACTTGCACGGTTTTGTTTTCACCTCAATAAGGCCACTCTCATTAATAGAAAACGTAGAGCTGGGATTTGCATCAGACTTATTTAACAACAGTGCCAAATTAATATATTCTCCAGCCCAAATTTTCTTGGCCAACTCATCGCTGACGTGCATTGTAAGAACATCATCAGCACATTTAAGTGCAGACGCAGGCAAGGCAAAATCACTCCTTTCGCGCGTCGGCGAAGTGCGCAATAAAGAAGAAAAAACGTCGTGAATATTGCCCTTTGCCATTTCGCCCTTAAGCCATATTGCCCTTTACCATTTTGCCCCATTGCCATCTTGCCCAATCATCATTTCGCCCACTTATCATTTCGCCCTTTAGCCAAATCGCCATTTGCCAATTCGCCCAAAGCCATCTCGCCCTATTACCCTTTCACCCCCTAACCATTTTGCCCAATTGTCGTCTTGCCCCTTTATCATTTTGCCCAAGTGTCATCTCGCCCCTTCAGCATTTCGCCCAAGCCCATTTCGCCCAATTGTCATCTCGCCACCATTTTACAAATTAATAATTCCGCCCCGTTGTGTCATTTACTAGTACCCATCACAATCATCACTTTGCCCTT
This sequence comes from Hippopus hippopus, assembly GCA_946811185.2. Lineage (NCBI taxonomy): Eukaryota > Metazoa > Mollusca > Bivalvia > Cardiida > Cardiidae > Hippopus > Hippopus hippopus. The sequence continues at coordinate 2,201,772 of OX328108.1, read as the reverse complement.
TTAATGCTTGTTTCTCATTACACCCTTCCATTTTGGGACCTCCATTTTGTACTAACGCATTTACAATTTAAGGCTTTTTAAAAAATTTTTAGACCCTTTGTATTCTATCAAGAATACATAACTACCGTGGCTATGGATTCTTGATTCTGTAATACTGTGATCTTCTGTAATCCTGTGATCCTTTACCATACATGCCATTACCACCTTTATGCAGTGACTATCCATTGTTAGAGAGCCACACACTCATCCTCGGTTCATTCTGGTGTGCGGGTTGTCCAGCCAATGACAGATATACCACTGTTTTACGTTACGCATGATTAGAAAGTTCTGGTCTAGAAATCTGCATACCAAACTCCAAAAAGAAGCTCTGCATTTCTGTTTTCCCATTGATGTAACAAGAGGTGGGGAAGGACTTTGTTAGTAAAGACAATTTGGAGAACAAATTATGTCAATAAAATGTTTTTACTTCAAAACCAGAACAGATGAACATGTTGAAAATGAAATTAATTACAATTCTACAAAATTATATCAAGTGAAGAATTACTTTTTCCACTTGGATCGCATAAGTCTCTTTAAATAGAAAAATTACAAGTTTGCCCATAATGGGGAAGGCTCTGACCGATGAACACCACAGAGGCTGGAATCGCCTCTACAAAAACAAAGCGGAGGTAGATCGTTTTTCACAACCTTGTAAAATGTTTTCGGACATGACTTCTGAAACATGCCTTGAAACAACATACCTAATGCTAGGTGTCGGATTTTCTACTGATCTGTAAAATAACAACATGACCCTCTCTTAACTAATATACACCGTTAACTGACTTTTGTGGCAACAGATTACAAAAAACTGCCTGAATCATTTAGGGGTAACAGGACCTAAGGACCTCTTCCAACCTGACTTGAACTAAGAATAACAAAAATTATTACACTGCTCGCTTTCAGTCATCACAAACATTATTATGTGAATGCACTGCTAGACAATCACAACTCTTTTGATGGCAAAATAATGGCAATAGGTAGGTAGAATACTCACAGTAAATTACATAACTCTTATGATGATACAGTCAAACTACATGATACCTTTAAATCACAAAATCTCTATTGTTTTTTTTTTGCTTGAGGATTCAATATATTTTGCCAGCACAATTTGCAGCTTAATTGCTCAATTTCTCAATAAGTAAGACACTGCATCAACGTAGCTCATCAGAGGCCTTTCATTGCGTTCATACTGGGTCTTCAGGTTGGCCAGGCGGTTGTCGATACGAACGTATGTAAGACGTCGAGGGTTCGGCCTACCCCCCGCTTCTAGACGCTGTAGTTCGGTGCGTTGAAAGAGCTCTTCTTTCTTCAGGAAGGATATGAATTCCCACAAGTTTGGGTGAGGCTTTCCAATGTAGGAATTAATCTTGTGATGCCATCCTTCTAGAGCGTTTATCGTACGCGATTCCTCAAGTCTGTTATAATGATTCCACATATTCCGGCTAAATCTTGAATTGTCCCCAATCCAGGTAATAGTAACGTAGTTGTGAAATTGATCCGCTTCTTGGATGACAGGGGCATCATCCATGATATTTTGCCACACCAAATCAATCTGGTCTGGGGGTGTCAGTGGTAAGGCAAGGGTTCTTCGTACCCATCGTCGTAAGGGATTTCCAAGTTTCGCAGCATTGTATTGTGCAGCAAGGCCAATGCGCTGAATACAGCGATGGATGCATTGGCCATAATGGAAAAGGCAACCCTTTACATGGCATCCTGGTAGAACACGTCTGTATGCCTGTATTGCAGCTTGTTCATAATCTATCAGTATTTCATCTGGATCAAATTGGACGTTTCGCTCTGCAGCTGCCGCTTGGATTAGGTGGGTAAACCGAGTGTAGGTGTCCTCTGTGCGGTTTGGCAAAAGACCATAGAGTAATGGAAACATCTGTCCGTAAGCTTTGGCATGCACTGTGTATAACTGGTGAAAGAGGGTAGGCACGGCATAGAAGGTTCCATCCATGTAAACTGAATTTGCACGACACACTTGAAGAAGGCCCTCGACAATCCCGAATATAATCAACTTCTCAGCTCCCCCATCATTTGCTAAGACGAAGTCATGCCCATCAGCCGTTTGGGCCCACTCCCCTTCGAGGACAATGTTCTCCCTTGTTGCTGGTAGCATAGGCAAACGTCGTCTTCTAGCACGATATGCCGATGAAGAGCATCCCTGTAAGTTGGGAAGATGTGCCGCAATTTCATCATTGAGGTCGCCTCTCTGGTTTGCTGCTGTCACCTCTTCCTGATAAATTCTTGGGACTGGGGTTAATTCCTCCACGGCGCGACGTTTAACACCTCGAACAATATCTTCAGAAGCAAGTTCTGCAGTGATTGGTCCATGGTTGTGATCAGTAAGATGAACCAACCTGAAATTATAAATTAAGTCATAAATGGATGAAGGCTGTATAGGGCTGGTGTAATAGAATCAACTAGCATCTGATATGAGGTGCCCTCTCGCTTTGGATTTTTAAGGAAAGAGTAGCGATATCATGAACCCAGTATCAGGACACTACACCCTGGTCATTTGCCCCCTAGGACTTCTGCTACCCCCTCCAGATGAATGCAATATATCAAACACTTTTTCTCACAATATACCTATACAGCAGCTTTTTAAAAAAAAATTATTCTACATCTTGAATGGACCTGAAACTAGGCGCAACACGACTTCCCATTGGAATAAAAAAAATTGAAGCAAGTCCTTACCTCTTACCATTTTCATTGTCTGTATGTGCCTTTGCTTTACAGTTTTCAGTAATGCATTTCCAATACCTCTTATCTTCTCTTGTACTGTGGAGTCGGAATTTGAAGTTGTTATCTACAATGAGGTTTTCACCCCCTCTACTGGTCGTTACAAATCTAATGTCGTGGTTGTCCATCCTGCACATCTATGAAAATGATCAAGTCTGCTAGTCCCAATCTACTCTGTTCACTACTTCACAGAATCTGCTTACCAGGGCATACAATTTCCTGGAATTGGAGCCAACTCCCTAACACATGATTCTAGGAATCTGTGGGTGTGGCCACTCTCTCTTTCCAGGGTGAAATCATTGAGAGATTGATTCGTATGATACATGTACGCTTTCTTAAGTTTTGGATCCAAATGGGCGAAAACTGCTTTGGGCGTAATGGGAAGGGGCCATGTGGGAAAAGGGCCAAGTGGTCATTGGGCAAAATGGGGAAAGGGCGAAGTGATCATTGGGTGAAATGGGGATAGGGCGAAATGGTCATTGGGCGAAATGAAGCAGTTGGGCGAGATGGTTTCTGGGCGAATTGAAAAATGGGCGAAAAAAAGATTGGGCAAAATGGCCATTGGGCAAGATGGATATTTGGTGAAGTGGTAAATGGGCAAATTGGGAAAGGGCGAAGTGGGATTGGGCGAAATGGGAAAAAAGTTGGGCGAAATGGGAATGGGCGAAATGGGATTGGGCGAAATGGGAATAAACCATCACAATCTTTTTTCCAGATGGTAAAAACTTGTCATCAAGAAATTGTTAAGCTATTTTACTTACCTTTTGCGATTTTGTGGGTTTTTTACTGAAATCTATAAACATTATTTGACGTTTCCATGGATTTGTTGTTGCTATCAAACGTTGTTTAGCATAATCAGCCAAGCCTGTTACAGTAATATCAGAACTGGTGAGGGACATTATGTTCGGTTCAGTAGAGTTCTGTTTTAAATGTATTTCTGTAAAATTCACAGGTTTAGTCCCAGCAAACTCTTAATAACATTGTAACACGTGACTTTCCACTTAAAATATTTTAATTTAAGAATTACAACAATTGCAGAAAACTTGACCTCTTATTCTCCAGTCCACATAATCCAGTTATTCATCAGTCCTCCTTATTCAATTTGTGTTTTACTTCAACACAATCACAAATTCTGACATGGCTGTTGTTCAATTTTGTTCTTCTATTTAACTCTCATTCATATGTTTATCAACAAAGTTTCCTAACAATTTCTCTCTTTCTCTCTCTGCTCTCATTCTGTCACTTTCACTTTCCTCTCTCTCCTCTCTATCACTTTCAAAATCTTTCCAAAATTTTTTCCAAATGTCTTATTTTTTTCCCAAAAAAATCCCTTTTTTTTATTGTTCTTTTTCTCCCTCTCACTCTGTGCTCTCATTTCCCTTGCTCTCCTTCTGTTTCTCACACTCCTTTCTCCTAATGTAAGGCATACATTTAATACAAATACATCTCACATAGAAAACAAAGAAAAACAGCCAAACTTTAATAGCTGGAACTCGCAAAAACAAACCACCCTGCCATACCACAGAACCTTACACGCATCCTTCACATTTCGATGTTTTCTCCTCTCTGTCAATCACACTCTATTCTTTTATCTGTTTATACATTTCTTCTTCCTTTGCTTTTTCTCTCTCATTTTTTTTTCTATTTAGTATATGGACAGAATCCAGTTTTTTTTTTTTTTCATCCTCCTTATCCAAGTTGTATTTTACTTCAACTCGATCACAAACACTGACATGGCTGTTGAAGTTCTTTCACTCATTGTCAACAAATTTTTATTAACATTCTCTCTCTCACTCAGCTCTCTCCTTCTGTCACTCATACTTTCTTCTATCTTTCCCTGCAGTCTTTTTGAATTTCTTTCCAAATGTCTTTCTTTTTTTACCCTCCATAAATCCTGCCTTTTTATTGTTATGCCCCCCTTCAACGAAGTGGGGGTATATTGCTTTGCTAATGTCGGTCTGTCCGTCGGTCCATCCGTCGGTCGGTCGGTAGACCTTACCTTGTCCGGATGATAACTAGACACAGAATTGACCTAGGTTCGTCAAATTTGGCACAGACATGCGTCTCGGAGTGCAGATGATTCCTATTGATTTTGAGGTCAATCAGTCAAAAGTCAAGGTCACAGTGACCGTCAACATGTTGATATATAGACCAAACCTTGTCCGGATAATAACTAGACACAGAATTGGCCTAGGTTCGTCAAATTTGGCACAGACATTCATCTCGGAGTGCAGATGATCCCTATTGATTTTGAGGTCAATCGGTCAAAGGTCAAGGTCACAGTGACTGTCAACATGTTGATATATAGACCAAACCTTGTCTGGATGATAACTAGACACAGAATTGACCTAGGTTCGTCAAATTTGGCACAGACATGCGTCTCGGAGTGCAGATGATCCCTATTGATTTTGAGGTCAATCGGTCAAAGGTCAAGGTCACAGTGACCGTCAACATGTTGATATATAGACCAAACCTTGTCCGGATTATAACTAGACACAGAACTGACCTAGGTTCGTCAAATTTGGCACAGACATGCGTCTCGGAGTGCAGATGATCCCTATTGATTTTGAGGTCAATCAGTCAAAGGTCAAGGTCACAGTGACCGTCAACATGTTGATATATAGACCAAACCTTGTCTGGATGATAACTAGACACAGAATTGGCCTAGGTTCGTCAAATTTGGCACAGACATTCATCTCAGAGTGCAGATGATCCCTATCGATTTTTAGATTAATCCATCGAAGGTCACGGTCACAGTGGCCTTCAACTTAATGATATTTAGACCCAACTTTGTCCAGATGATAACTAGACACAGAATTGACCTAGGTCCTTCAAATTCTGTACAGGTATTCATCTTGGAGTGTAAATGATCCCTATCGATTTTAAGGTTAATCCATGAAAGGTCAAGGTCACAGTGACCACCAGATGATTCAGGGCCCACGCTGCCATTCCCCACTTGAGCAATTTGCTAAAAAAAAATTAAAATCATAATATGTGGCTCAACTTGTGGCTCCAACATTTTATTCGCGTATTATCGGGGATGTAGTAAGCATCGAAGTTGACTGGGAAAAAGCAGAAGTTGAATGCGCGTGCCGAAAAGAAAATCGATAACCCAGTCTGTGTATCGGCGACTGTTTACAATCTTGTATGCATACACACAGCGGTGTGTATAATTATGCGAACTGTTGACAGATTATCACGTTTAACAATTGAAGTGGGCTATAAATCAAAAGGTGACATCAATATTTCCCAATCAATTCTTTTGATATCAGTTTATGAACTGTGCCACTTCCTGTATCAATGTGGCAGTAGGGGGGCATGACTGTTTTACAAACAGACATCTTGTTCTTTTTCTCTCTCTCTGCCTTCTGTTTCTCTCATTTTCCTCTCTCTCCTTCACTCGTTTCTCCCATAGTTCATTCCTTCATGTTAAGGCATACATTTAACACACACATAAATTTCACATACAAAACAGAGAAAAACAGCCAAACTTTAATAGCTGGAACTCACAAAAGCAAACCACTCTTCCATACCACAGAACCTTATACACATCTTTCACATTTCGACGTTTCCTCCTCTCTCTTAATCACACTCTTTTCTTTTATCTGTTTATACATTTCTTCTTCCTTTGCCTTTTCTCTCTCATCCTTTTTTTAGTAGATCCACAGATTCCAGTTACCTCACCATCCTCCTGATCCAATTTGTGTTTTAATTCAACTCGATCATAAATACTGACAAGGCTATTGTTTAGATGATTTATTCTCTCTGTCTTACTCTCATTCATAAGTTTATCTACAAAGTTTTCTAACATTCTCTCTTTCTCACTTCCCTCTCTCATTCTGTCACACTCACTTCCCTCTCTCTCTTGCTTTCACTTTCCCTGATCTTTCCAAGATCCTTTGCAATTGTCTTTTTTTTTTTTCAAAATATCCCTGTTTCTAATTTTTTTTCTCACTTTCACCCTGCTCTACCTGTAACCTCTCCCTCATTTTCCTCTCTCCCCTTCTGTCTTCACTCTCCTTTTCCCCCTACATTCATTCCTTCATGCCCTTCATGTTTAGGCATATATTTAACACAAACATACATCTTGCAAACAAAGCAAATAAAAACAGCCAAACTTTAATTCCTAGAACCCTTATATATCACAGAATTTTACACACATCTTTCACATTTGGATATTTTCTTCTCTCTCTCAATCACACTCATTTCTCTTATCTGTTTATACAATTCTTCCTCTGTGTTTTCTCTCTTGTTTTTTCTTTCCCTAGATCCACATAATCCAATTATTTTAAAGCATGAAAGCTACAAAATATTACATTAAAAAGAAAACACTAGCAATAATTGCCCGTAATGTTCTTAAAATTATTACACACAATTGTTGTACATGTGTCTTTTTTTTTTGAAGTCAGAGTCCAAAGGCTCTTATAGATAGTTTTATTGTAAATTTCTTTTCGAACTTAAAGTGCACACTTTTAGCGTTGTCTCCCTTTTAGTGTCTTCTCCTTAGGGGTTGTTGGTAGTCCAGGTTTGAAGTCCACAGGGCGGACTGTATTCTTGCCTCTAGCATTCCAGCATGTCCATATGTCGAATCTAATATTGACCAACTCAAGATCCATGTGGCAGCCTCTGCCAATATCCATTACCATCCTTGTTATTAACAACTCGGGTAAGTGTCTCATTGTGCCTGCTAGATTTCATTAACTAACTGTCCTCAGTTTTGTTCCATGTTTACATTAAGTATCAATTATATTTTGACACTGAAATATGATTGTGTGGAGGTTCAAGCAGTCTCATTCTCTCGAATGCACGCAGTAACAAGATAGAGCGTCGGCTATTTTGTGGTTCAGATAAGTATTACAACATTCAGGATACATTGTCCTCATGAGCTATAGATTGCTATAAAGATGTACGTTCACACTTGAAGCATAATTACAAGGCTTATTCACACTATTTTTGAAGAGGTTCAGATAAAGTTCATTTACAACATTAATTGGTTTCTGTTCCTTCATGGAATTTTGAGTGGACGCCTCAGCTTGTAACTTCCTACTGGACTTCAGATCTTGAAGCTCGAACGTTGTCAACATTGCAGGACATTGCCTGTACTTTTGCACTTCACACAAACAGTTATAGGTAGCATGTAAATCTGCATTGGCGTTGTCCCCTTGTATATCAAATGGAACATTTGAGACTACAGGTAATGGAGTTGCCTGATAAACATCATACATATGATCCGTCGGGATCAGTGGGATAGACAACATAACCATTATTTTTCCGTTTTCAAAGTATATATGACTCGTTAAATACCTGTAAAATGTCCACAAATCTACCTTCAGTATACTAATTAAAGACATTAGGTTTGGCAACAATTCCGGAATTCCAACAACTGCTGTAATTTGACAGGGTTTATAATTCAAGTTGATATTTTACCTACCATAAGTTAGTGAAATTGTGCTTCTAGATTAACTGTATAGAACCTGGCATCTTTAAGGAGGATTTTGACTTTGTTTAAAATGAGACTTTACTTTGTCTAAATCAGACTTAGACATATACTTCAATGAAGCTTTTGTTTTTTTCTGCAGATCCTGTCGTATCTGATAAATTTTATTATCAATTTTATGAAGTGTTACAATAATTTCCAAAATTGATTGCCTTTTTTCAGGATTAATACTCTTGATTCATTGATAACAAAATACTTTGTTCTCCAATATGCATCATTCGCTTTTTATTTTTTGCAAGGGAAGATACCTGATTCTTTATCTGATCCAGATCTCTGTCGCTGACAACTCCAAACAACCATGATAGCCCCTTGCCTACAAATGGAAGCAGGGAGAATTTTTTTCTCTTCATGGACGATTCAAATCTTGAATGCCCTACAAGATGAACTACCTCATTTCCTATACTGATATGAAGCTTACGAAGGAAAGGTGTCCCTTGCTTTAATTTAAGCCTATGAATATTTTGCAAAAAGCATTCAAATCTTCATTATCATGAACATGTTCAGACAGGATAGTCTCTAAAGTTGCTTCGGCAGGCTTTATGTCTGTGTAGACTAGAGACAAAAAGTGTTCAAAGCTATCTCAAACAAAGTTTCAACTTAACCTTTTCTGAATGAGTGTTTGGTAACATTTTCCTTTTTTATTATGTGCACCCAGTGGTGAATGTGTTTCCCAGACTTAAAGCATATGTCACAGTCCTTTTTTTTTTTTTTTTGTTTTAGGGTCATATATCAACCAATAATTGCCCAGTTTCCACAAATCTTTAAAGTTTCTAGTGGGTGAATTTGCTAATTTTAATTTCTTACTTGGGTTCCTGTAGAACTCACATACAAAACAAAGAAAACAGCCAAATTTTAGTACCTAGAACTCCTAATAACAAAACATCCTTTCATATCACAGAATTTTAAGCACATCTTTCACCTGTAGACATTTTCTTCTCTCTCTCTCAATTTCGCTCAATTCTCTACTCCTAAGATTCATTGGATCCCAGTCTCTTGTTGGGTGCTATGCCATGTATCTCTTTATAAAATCACTTACTGGGCCCCCGCTTGCTGGATAGGCAATCAAGATAGTTTTGTTAGCTGTAATATTGATTAGACCTACAAATTTCTTTATGCCTTTTAGCCAGTTCAAATGTTTGTACAACTTTAGCAATGCCCTGTGCTCCTATTACAGTGTTTAAATTACTCATCTGTTGATAAACAGAGTTTGACAAACCCACAAAAATTTCTTCTGCCATTTTTGTTTTATGTGGAGCTATAAAAATTAGGCAACTGACGTTTTACGAATCCAATATAATCCAACAGTCATAGCAACCACAGGTACAACAGTCTTACATTGTCAAAATTTACATTGTCCACAAACTGCACTCAGTCCGAAACAGCCCAAGTTCACTCCCGGACATTACTTCAAATTCAAAATTTAAATTGTCCACCTCAAGGCACCATAAAAATGTCTAGTACCCTTATGTGAGACAATGGGGGAGATGAAGCAAGAACTTTCAAAAATAGTCAATCACATTTAATTTGGAAGAATTATCATGGTGTATGATAAAAAGCAGCTCGAGAGAGTCAAACAGATAATACCCCACATACCTACTGTCTGCCAGTATTCATATCCGTGCTTATTAAGGTGAGAATGAATATTCATGTTGTTATACAACATGGATGAATCATGATTCACCTACATGGTCCCTTGTGAAGGCTTAATCATATCCACACCTCTATAATGGCACACCGAGGCCTCTATGATGTATTACAAAGCCTATTGCTGGTGAAACCCAGGAAATGCATGAATATGTGAGCTGTGACCGCGATATGACTGATATAATGTTGAAAGTGGCATAAAACACCATTAAGTCAATCAATCAACCTCTCTCTCTTTCTGTCTCATGCTCTTCTTTCTTCCCACATTCATTTCTTCATGCCCTTCATGTTTAGGCAAACATTTAACACAAACATACATCTCACATAGAAAACAAAGAAAAACAGCCAAACTTTAAATACCTAGAACTCCCAAAAACAAACCACCCTATCACATGGCTGCAACACGCGAAAAGGGGCATTCGGACATTTGCGTAAATTGTCATCTCGGATCAGCCTGCGCAGTCTGCTCAGGCTAATCCGAAACGATACTTTCTGTTTTAATTTTATTTTCTGTTTTGGGCAAGTCTACTATAGCACAAAGTCTGATGTAGTCGTAAAGTGCCGTCTTGGATTATCTGCGCAGACTTTTTTCTCTTTCATCTTTCCTATTTGTAGATCCACAGAATCCAGCAATGCAACAATCCTCCTTATCTTTTACTTCAACTCGATCACAAACACTGACATGGCTGTTGTTCAATTTCTTTCTTCTATTTCACTCTTGGTCATAAGTTTATCAACAAATTTTCCTAACATTCTCTCTCTCTTACTCTGCTCTCTCATTCTGTCACTCTGTCTTCTCTCCTTCTCTGCAGTTTTTCCAAATTTCTTTCCAAAGTGACTTTTTTTTCTCTCTGAGAATCCCTCTTTTTTTAATTAGCTCACCTGAGCAGGAAGTGCTAAAGTTAGCCTTTTGTTATCATACTGTGTCCATAGTCTTAAGGTCTGCAGTGTCATGTGGTCAACAACATTTACATTGTGTGCACTCTAATGGCCACATTTTCAACCTGAAACTCTTGAAACATGGCCAGAATGTTTGTCCTGAAGATAGGACAGGATCATAATTTGGTCATGTTTGGAAAAAAAAAGTGGGTCACTTGGCCAAATCTGAGGAAAAACCTTGCATGTGCTGTAGCATGCAGTGCATATTTTTAGTCTGATACTCATGAAACTAGGTCAGAATGTTTCTCTTGTTGATATCTAGGAAAGAATCAAAATTGGGTCATGTTGGGTGAAAAAGTAGGTCGATGGGCCAAATCTGACAGAAAGCTTCTGTACTTTCAAGAGGCCACATTTTCAGCCTGATACTCAGTAGACTAGGTCCGATTGTTTATCTAGATGATATTTAGGACAAGTTCAAGTTTGGGTCATGTCCAATCAAAACATAGATAATTGGGCCAAATCTGATAAATACCTTGTGCGCATGGTAGAGACCACATTTTCAGCCTGATGCTCATGAAGGTTTGTCAGAATATTTTTCTTGATAACATCTAAAACAAGTTTGGAATTGGGTCATGTCGGCTTGAAAAGTAGGTCACAAAGTCATATCTTAGAAAAACCTTATATGCACAATAGAGGTCACATGTTCAGCTTGAAACTCATGAAATGCTGTTAGAATGTTTGTCTTGATGGTATCTTGGAAAGGATTGATTTTTTGTGATGTCATGTCAAGAAGAAGGTCTCTTAGTCAAATCTTAGAAAGCCTAGTGTACACACTAGAGGCCACATTTTCAGCCTAATACTCATGAAACTTTGTTAGAAGGTTTGTCTTGATGATATCTCAGACAAGATTGAAATTGGGTTATACTGGGTTAAAAAGTAGGTCAATGGACCAAATCTCAGAAAAACTTTGTAGTAGAGGCCACATTTTCAACCTGGTACACATGAAACTCACAAAACCAGGGCCCATATTCACCAACCATTCCTTGAAACAGTCTCGGCCTTGTTCTTCAGAATTTTCTACATTTGAAAGTGACATAACTTCTGATTGGCTAAACCAAATGGTTTAGCCAATCAGAAGTTGTGTTACTTTCAATCATAGAAAATTTTGTAGAATAGGACAAAGAATATTCTAAAGAATGGTTGGTAAATACGGACCCAGGATCTCATCAGCTTCATCTGTAGATAACCTTACTCAGGTGAGTGCTTTAGGGCAAATGGCCCTCTTGTTCTTTTTCTCACTCTCTCATTTTCTTCTCTCTCCTTCTGTCTCTCATACTCCTTTCCCTCCACATTAATTCCTTCATGTTTAGGGATACATTTAACACACACATAAATTCCGCATACAAAACAAAGAAAAAAACAGCCAAACTTTAATACCTAGAACTCCTAAAAACAAACCACCCTTTCATATCACAGAATTTTATGGACATCTTTCACATTTAGATGTTATCTTCTTTGTCTCAGTCACACTAAATTCTCTATCTGTTTATACTTCACTTTGCCTGCCACATTTTTCTCTTTCATCTTTTCTATTTGTAGATCCACAGAATCCAGTAATCCAACAACGCTCCTCATGTTTTACTTCAACTCGATCACAAACACTGACATGGCTGTTGTTCAATTTCCTTCTTCTATTTCACTCTTGTTCATAAGTTTATCAACAAATTTCTTCACATTCTTTCTCTCTTACTCAGCTCTCTCATTCTATCAGTCTCAATTTCTTCTCTCCTTCTCTGCAGTTTTACCAAATTTCTTTCCTAAGTGATTTTTTTTTTTTTTTCTCTCTAAAAATCCCTTTTGTGAAATTTCAATTAGCTCACCTGAGCAGGAAGTGCTGAAAGTTAGCTTTTGTTATCATGCTGTGTCGATAGTCCATTGTCTGCAGTGTGTCATGCAGACATCAACATTTATCTGGTGTGCACTCTAGAGGCCACATTTCTAGTCAAATACTCTTGAAACTGGGTCAGAATGTTTTCCTTGATAAAATCTTGGACAGATTACAGATTGGGTCATATGGAATCAAAAAGTAGGTCACTAGGCCAATATAAGAAAAACTTTGTGTGCACTCTAAAAGCCACATTTTCAACCTGAAACTCTTGAAACATGGCCAGAAAATTTGTCTTGAAGATAGGACAGGATCAAAATTGGGTCATGTTCGGAAAAGAAGTAGGTCATTTGGCCAAATCTGAGAAAAACCTTGTGTGTGCTCTAGCGGGCATATTTTTAGCCTGATACTCATGAAACTAGGTCAGAATGTTTTTCTTGTTGATATCTAGGAGAAGATCAAACTTGGGTCATGTTGGGTGAAAAAGGAGGTCACTTGGCCAAATCTGAGAAAAACCTTGTGTATTTGTCAGATTGTTTATCTAGATTATATTTCAGAAAAGTTTAAATTTGGGTCATGTCCAGTCAAAACATAGATAATTGGGCCAAATCTGATAAATACCTTGTGTGCATGGTAGAGACCACATTTTCAGCCTGATGCTCATGAAGGTTTGTCAGAATATTTTTCTTGATAACATCTAAAACAAGTTTGGAATTGGGTCATGTCAGGTTGAAAAGTAGGTCACAAAGTCATATCTTAGAAAAACCTTATATGCACAATAGAAGTCACATGTTCAGCTTGAAACTCATGAAATGCTGTTAGAATGTTTGTCTTGATGGTATCTTGGAAAGAATTGAATTTTTGTCATGTCAGGTCAAGAAGAATGTCTCTTAGTCAAATCTTAGAAAGCCTAGTGTACACACTAGAGGCCACATTTTCAGCCTAATACTCATGAAACTTTGTTAGAAGGTTTGTCTTGATGATATCTCAGACAAGATTGAAATTGGGTTATACTGGGTTAAAAAGTAGGTCAATGGGCCAAATCTCAGAAAAACTTTGTGTGCAAGGTAGAGGCCACATTTTCAACATAGTACACATGAAACTCACAGGGCCCATATTCACCAATCATTCCTTAAAACAGTTTCAGTCTTGTTCTTCAGAATTTTCTACATTTGAAAGTGACATAACTTCTGATTGGCTAAACCAAATTGTTTAGCCAATCAGAAGTTGTGTTACTTTCAATTATAGAAAATCTTATAGAATAGGACAAAGAATATTCTAAAGAATAGTTGTAAATACGGACCCAGGATCTCATCAGCTTCATCTGTAGATAACCTTACTCAGGTGAGTGCTTTAGGGCAAATGGCCCTCTTGTTCTTTTTCTCACTCTCTCATTTTCTTCTCTCTCCTTCTGTCTCTCGTACTCCTTTCCCTCCACATTAATTCCTTCATGTTTAGGGATACATTTAACACACACATAAATTCCGCATACAAAACAAAGAAAAACAGCCAAACTTTAATACCTAGAACTCCTAAAAACAAACCACCCTTTCATATCACAGAATTTTATGGACATCTTTCACATTTAGACGTTATCTTCTTTGTCTCAGTCACACTAAATTCTCTATCTGTTTATACTTCACTTTGCCTGCCACATTTTTCTCTTTCATCTTTTCTATTTGTAGATCCACAGAATGCAGTAAACCAACAATGCTCCTCATGTTTTACTTCAACTCGATCACAAACACTGACATGGCTGTTGTTCAATTTCCTTCTTCTATTTCACTCTTGTTCATAAGTTTATCAACAAATTTCTTCACATTCTTTCTCTTTTACTCTGCTCTCTCATTCTATCAGTCTCACTTTCTTCTCTCCTTCTCTGCAGTTTTACCAAATTTCTTTCCTAAGTGATTTATTTTTTTATCTAAAAATCCCTTTTGTGAAATTTCAATTAGCTCACCTGAGCAGGAAGTGCTGAAAGTTAGCTTTTGTTATCATGCTGTGTCGATAGTCCATTGTCTGCAGTGTGTCATGCAGTCATCAACATTTACCTTGTGTGCACTCTAGAGGCCACATTTCCAGTCAAATACTCTTGAAACTGGGTCAGAATGTTTTCCTTGATAAAATCTTGGACAGATCAGAGATTGGGTCACATGGAATCAAAAAGTAGGTCACCAGGCCAATATAAGAAAAACTTTGTGTGCACATCTAAACCCACATTTTCAACCTGAAACTCTTGAAATATGGCCAGATTATTTGTCTTGAAGATAGGACAGGATCAAAATTGGGTCATGTTCAGAAAAAAAGTAGGTCATTTAGCCAAATCTGAGAAAAACCTTGTGTGTGCTCTAGCGGGCATATTTTTAGCCTGATACTCATGAAACTAGGTCAGAATGTTTGTCTTGTTGATATCTAGTAGAAGATCAAAATTGGGTCATGTTGGGTGAAAAAGAAGGTCACTTGGCCAAATCTGAGAAAAACCTTGTGTTCTTGTCAGATTGTTTATCTAGATTATATTTCAGAGAAGTTTAAATTTGGGTCATGTCCAGTCAAAACATAGATAGTTGGGCCAAATCTGATAAATACCTTGTGTGCATGGTAAAGACCACATTTTCAGCCTGATGCTCATGAAGGTTTGTCAGAATATTTTTCTTGATAACATCTAAAACAAGTTTGAAATTGGGTCATGTCAGGTTGAAAAGTAGGTCACAAGGTCATATCTTAGAAAAACCTTATATGCACAATGGAGGTCACATGTTCAGCTTGAAACTCATGAAATGCTGTTAGAATATTTGTCTTGATGGTATCTTGGAAAGGATTGAATTTTTGTCATGTCAGGTCAAGAAGAAGGTCTCTTAGTCAAATCTTAGAAAGCCTAGTGTACACACTAGAGGCCACATTTTCAGCCTAATACTCATGAAACTTTGTTAGAAGGTTTGTCTTGATGATATCTCAGACAAGATTGAAATTGGGTTATACTGGGTTAAAAAGTAGGTCAATGGACCAAATCTCAGAAAAACTTTGTAGTAGAGGCCACATTTTCAACCTGGTACACATGAAACTCACAAAACCAGGGCCCATATTCACCAACCATTCCTTAAAACAGTCTCAGCCTTGTTCTTCAGAATTTTCTACATTTGAAAGTGACATAACTTCTGATTGGCTAAACCAAATGGTTTAGCCAATCAGAAGTTGTGTTACTTTCAATCATAGAAAATTTTGTAGAATAGGACAAAGAAAATTCTAAAGAATGGTTGGTAAATACGGACCCAGGATCTCATCAGCTTCATCTGTAGATAACCTTACTCAGGTGAGTGCTTTAGGGCAAATGGCCCTCTTGTTCTTTTTCTCACTCTCTCATTTTCTTCTCTCTCCTTCTGTCTCTTATACTCCTTTCCCTCCACATTAATTCCTTCATGTTTAGGGATACATTTAACACACACATAAATTCCGCATACAAAACAAAGAAAAAAACAGCCAAACTTTAATACCTAGAACTCCTAAAAACAAACCACCCTTTCATATCACAGAATTTTATGGACATCTTTCACATTTAGACGTTATCTTCTTTGTCTCATTCACACTAAATTCTCTATCTGTTTATACTTCACTTTGCCTGCCACATTTTTCTCTTTCATCTTTTATATTTGTAGATCCACAGAATCCAGTAATCCAACAACGCTCCTCATGTTTTACTTCAACTCGATCACAAACACTGACATGGCTGTTGTTCAATTTCCTTCTTCTATTTCACTCTTGTTCATAAGTTTATCAACAAATTTCTTCACATTCTTTCTCTCTTACTCTGCTCTCTCATTCTATCAGTCTCAATTTCTTCTCTCCTTCTCTGCAGTTTTACCAAATTTCTTTCCTAAGTGATTTTTTTTTTTCTCTCTCTAAAAATTCCTTTTGTGAAATTTCAATTAGCTCACCTGAGCAGGAAGTGCTGAAAGTTAGCTTTTGTTATCATGCTGTTTACATAGTCCATTGTCTGCAGTGTGTCATGCAGACATCAACATTTATCTTGTGTGCACTCTAGAGGCCACATTTCTAGTCAAATACTCTTGAAACTGGGTCAGAATGTTTTCCTTGATAAAATCTTGGACAGATTACAGATTGGGTCATATGGAATCAAAAAGTAGGTCACTAGGCCAATATAAGAAAAACTTTGTGTGCACTCTAAAAGCCACATTTTCAACCTGAAACTCTTGAAACATGGCCAGAAAATTTGTCTTGAAAATAGGACAGGATCAAAATTGGGTCATGTTCGGAAAAGAAGTAGGTCATTTGGCCAAATCTGAGAAAAACCTTGTGTGTGCTCTAGCGGGCATATTTTTAGCCTGATACTCATGAAACTAGGTCAGAATGTTTTTCTTGTTGATATCTAGGAGAAGATCAAACTTGGGTCATGTTGGGTGAAAAAGGAGGTCACTTGGCCAAATCTGAGAAAAACCTTGTGTATTTGTCAGATTGTTTATCTAGATTATATTTCAGAAAAGTTTAAATTTGGGTCATGTCCAGTCAAAACATAGATAATTGGGCCAAATCTGATAAATACCTTGTGTGCATGGTAGAGACCACATTTTCAGCCTGATGCTCATGAAGGTTTGTCAGAATATTTTTCTTGATAACATCTAAAACAAGTTTGGAATTGGGTCATGTCAGGTTGAAAAGTAGGTCACAAAGTCATATCTTAGAAAAACCTTATATGCACAATAGAAGTCACATGTTCAGCTTGAAACTCATGAAATGCTGTTAGAATGTTTGTCTTGATGGTATCTTGGAAAGAATTGAATTTTTGTCATGTCAGGTCAAGAAGAAGGTCTCTTAGTCAAATCTTAGAAAGCCTAGTGTACACACTAGAGGCCACATTTTCAGCCTAATACTCATGAAACTTTGTTAGAAGGTTTGTCTTGATGATATCTCAGACAAGATTGAAATTGGGTTATACTGGGTTAAAAAGTAGGTCAATGGACCAAATCTCAGAAAAACTTTGTGTGCAAGGTAGAGGCCACATTTTCAACATAGTACACATGAAACTCACAAAACCAGGGCCCATATTCACCAATCATTCCTTAAAACAGTTTCAGTCTTGTTCTTCAGAATTTTCTACATTTGAAAGTGACATAACTTCTGATTGGCTAAACCAAATTGTTTAGCCAATCAGAAGTTGTGTTACTTTCAATTATAGAAAATCTTATAGAATAGGACAAAGAATATTCTAAAGAATGGTTGTAAATACGGACCCAGGATCTCATCAGCTTCATCTGTAGATAACCTTACTCAGGTGAGTGCTTTAGGGCAAATGGCCCTCTTGTTTTTTTTCTCACTCTCTCATTTTCTTCTCTCTCCTTCTGTCTCTCGTACTCCTTTCCCTCCACATTAATTCCTTCATGTTTAGGGATACATTTAACACACACATAAATTCCGCATACAAAACAAAGAAAAAAACAGCCAAACTTTAATACCTAGAACTCCTAAAAACAAACCACCCTTTCATATCACAGAATTTTATGGACATCTTTCACATTTAGACGTTATCTTCTTTGTCTCAGTCACACTAAATTCTCTATCTGTTTATACTTCACTTTGCCTGCCACATTTTTCTCTTTCATCTTTTCTATTTGTAGATCCACAGAATCCAGTAATCCAACAACGCTCCTCATGTTTTACTTCAACTCGATCACAAACACTGACATGCTGTTGTTCCATTTCCTTCTTCTATTTCACTCTTGTTCATAAGTTTATCAACAAATTTCTTCACATTCTTTCTCTCTTACTCTGCTCTCTCATTCTATCAGTCTCAATTTCTTCTCTCCTTCTCTGCAGTTTTACCAAATTTCTTTCCTAAGTGATTTTTTTTTTCTCTCTCTCTAAAAATTCCTTTTGTGAAATTTCAATTAGCTCACCTGAGCAGGAAGTGCTGAAAGTTAGCTTTTGTTATCATGCTGTTTACATAGTCCATTGTCTGCAGTGTGTCATGCAAACATCAACATTTATCTTGTGTGCACTCTAGAGGCCACATTTCTAGTCAAATACTCTTGAAACTGGGTCAGAATGTTTTCCTTGATAAAATCTTGGACAGATTACAGATTGGGTCATATGGAATCAAAAAGTAGGTCACTAGGCCAATATAAGAAAAACTTTGTGTGCACTCTAAAAGCCACATTTTCAACCTGAAACTCTTGAAACATGGCCAGAAAATTTGTCTTGAAAATAGGACAGGATCAAAATTGGGTCATGTTCGGAAAAGAAGTAGGTCATTTGGCCAAATCTGAGAAAAACCTTGTGTGTGCTCTAGCGGGCATATTTTTAGCCTGATACTCATGAAACTAGGTCAGAATGTTTGTCTTGTTGATATCTAGGAGAAGATCAAACTTAGGTCATGTTAGGTGAAAAAGGAGGTCACTTGGCCAAATCTGAGAAAAATCTTGTGTATTTGTCAGATTGTTTATCTAGATTATATTTCAGAAAAGTTTAAATTTGGGTCATGTCCAGTCAAAACATAGATAATTGGGCCAAATCTGATAAATACCTTGTGTGCATGGTAGAGACCACATTTTCAGCCTGATGCTCATGAAGGTTTGTCAGAATATTTTTCTTGATAACATCTAAAACAAGTTTGGAATTGGGTCATGTCAGGTTGAAAAGTAGGTCACAAAGTCATATCTTAGAAAAACCTTATATGCACAATAGAAGTCACATGTTCAGCTTGAAACTCATGAAATGCTGTTAGAATGTTTGTCTTGATGGTATCTTGGAAAGAATTGAATTTTTGTCATGTCAGGTCAAGAAGAATGTCTCTTAGTCAAATCTTAGAAAGCCTAGTGTACACACTAGAGGCCACATTTTCAGCCTAATACTCATGAAACTTTGTTAGAAGGTTTGTCTTGATGATATCTCAGACAAGATTGAAATTGGGTTATACTGGGTTAAAAAGTAGGTCAATGGGCCAAATCTCAGAAAAA
This sequence comes from Hippopus hippopus, assembly GCA_946811185.2. Lineage (NCBI taxonomy): Eukaryota > Metazoa > Mollusca > Bivalvia > Cardiida > Cardiidae > Hippopus > Hippopus hippopus. Next base: position 2,182,115 of record OX328108.1, on the reverse strand, counting down.
CTTTGTGTGCAAGGTAGAGGCCACATTTTCAACATAGTACACATGAAACTCACAGGGCCCATATTCACCAATCTTTCCTTAAAACAGTTTCAGTCTTGTTCTTCAGAATTTTCTACATTTGAAAGTGACATAACTTCTGATTGGCTAAACCAAATTGTTTAGCCAATCAGAAGTTGTGTTACTTTCAATTATAGAAAATCTTGTAGAATAGGACAAAGAATATTCTAAAGAATGGTTGTAAATACGGACCCAGGATCTCATCAGCTTCATCTGTAGATAACCTTACTCAGGTGAGTGCTTTAGGGCAAATGGCCCTCTTGTTTTTTTTCTCACTCTCTCATTTTCTTCTCTCTCCTTCTGTCTCTCGTACTCCTTTCCCTCCACATTAATTCCTTCATGTTTAGGGATACATTTAACACACACATAAATTCCGCATACAAAACAAAGAAAAACAGCCAAACTTTAATACCTAGAACTCCTAAAAACAAACCACCCTTTCATATCACAGAATTTTATGGACATCTTTCACATTTAGACGTTATCTTCTTTGTCTCAGTCACACTAAATTCTCTATCTGTTTATACTTCACTTTGCCTGCCACATTTTTCTCTTTCATCTTTTCTATTTGTAGATCCACAGAATCCAGTAAACCAACAATGCTCCTCATGTTTTACTTCAACTCGATCACAAACACTGACATGGCTGTTGTTCAATTTCCTTCTTCTATTTCACTCTTGTTCATAAGTTTATCAACAAATTTCCTCACATTCTTTCTCTTTTACTCTGCTCTCTCATTCTATCAGTCTCACTTTCTTCTCTCCTTCTCTGCAGTTTTACCAAATTTCTTTCCTAAGTGATTTATTTTTTTTATCTAAAAATCCCTTTTGTGAAATTTCAATTAGCTCACCTGAGCAGGAAGTGCTGAAAGTTAGCTTTTGTTATCATGCTGTTTACATAGTCCATTGTCTGCAGTGTGTCATGCAGTCATCAACATTTACCTTGTGTGCACTCTAGAGGCCACATTTCCAGTCAAATACTCTTGAAACTGGGTCAGAATGTTTTCCTTGATAAAATCTTGGACAGATCAGAGATTGGGTCACATGGAATCAAAAAGTAGGTCACCAGGCCAATATAAGAAAAACTTTGTGTGCACATCTAAACCCACATTTTCAACCTGAAACTCTTGAAATATGGCCAGATTATTTGTCTTGAAGATAGGACAGGATCAAAATTGGGTCATGTTCAGAAAAAAAGTAGGTCATTTAGCCAAATCTGAGAAAAACCTTGTGTGTGCTCTAGCGGGCATATTTTTAGCCTGATACTCATGAAACTAGGTCAGAATGTTTGTCTTGTTGATATCTAGGAGAAGATCAAACTTGGGTCATGTTTGGTGAAAAAGAAGGTCACTTGGCCATGTCTGAGAAAAACCTTGTGTTCTTGTCAGATTGTTTATCTAGATTATATTTCAGAGAAGTTTAAATTTGGGTCATGTCCAGTCAAAACATAGATAGTTGGGCCAAATCTGATAAATACCTTGTGTGCATGGTAAAGACCACATTTTCAGCCTGATGCTCATAAAGGTTTGTCAGAATATTTTTCTTGATAACATCTAAAACAAGTTTGAAATTGGGTCATGTCAGGTTGAAAAGTAGGTCACAAGGTCATATCTTAGAAAAACCTTATATGCACAATAGAGGTCACACGTTCAGCTTGAAACTCATGAAATGCTGTTAGAATATTTGTCTTGATGGTATCTTGGAAAGGATTGAATTTTTGTCATGTCAGGTCAAGAAGAATGTCTCTTAGTCAAATCTTAGAAAGCCTAGTGTACACACTAGAGGCCACATTTTCAGCCTAATACTCATGAAACTTTGTTAGAAGGTTTGTCTTGATGATATCTCAGACAAGATTGAAATTGGGTTATACTGGGTTAAAAAGTAGGTCAATGGACCAAATCTCAGAAAAACTTTGTAGTAGAGGCCACATTTTCAACCTGGTACACATGAAACTCACAACACCAGGGCCCATATTCACCAACCATTCCTTAAAACAGTCTCAGCCTTGTTCTTCAGAATTTTCTACATTTGAAAGTGACATAACTTCTGATTGGCTAAACCATTTGGTTTAGCCAATCAGAAGTTGTGTTACTTTCAATCATAGAAAATTTTGTAGAATAGGACAAAGAATATTCTAAAGAATGGTTGGTAAATACGGACCCAGGATCTCATCAGCTTCATCTGTAGATAACCTTACTCAGGTGAGTGCTTTAGGGCAAATGGCCCTCTTGTTCTTTTTCTCACTCTCTCATTTTCTTCTCTCTCCTTCTGTCTCTCATACTCCTTTCCATCCACATTAATTCCTTCATGTTTAGGGATACATTTAACACACACATAAATTCCGCATACAAAACAAAGAAAAAAACAGCCAAACTTTAATACCTAGAACTCCTAAAAACAAACCACCCTTTCATATCACAGAATTTTATGGACATCTTTCACATTTAGACGTTATCTTCTTTGTCTCAGTCACACTAAATTCTCTATCTGTTTATACTTCACTTTGCCTGCCACATTTTTCTCTTTCATCTTTTCTATTTGTAGATCCACAGAATCCAGTAATCCAACAACGCTCCTCATGTTTTACTTCAACTCGATCACAAACACTGACATGGCTGTTGTTCAATTTCCTTCTTCTGTTTCACTCTTGTTCATAAGTTTATCAACAAATTTCTTCACATTCTTTCTCTCTTACTCTGCTCTTTCATTCTATCAGTCTCAATTTCTTCTCTCCTTCTCTGCAGTTTTACCAAATTTCTTTCCTAAGTGATTTTTTTTCTTTTTTTCTTTTTTTTTTTTTTTTTTTTCTCTAAAAATCCCTTTTGTGAAATTTCAATTAGCTCACCTGAGCAGGAAGTGCTGAAAGTTAGCTTTTGTTATCATGCTGTGTCGATAGTCCATTGTCTGCAGTGTGTCATGCAGTCATCAACATTTACCTTGTGTGCACTCTAGAGGCCACATTTCTAGTCAAATACTCTTGAAACTGGGTCAGAATGTTTTCCTTGATAAAATCTTGGACAGATTACAGATTGGGTCATATGGAATCAAAAAGTAGGTCACTAGGCCAATATAAGAAAAACTTTGTGTGCACTCTAAAAGCCACATTTTCAACCTGAAACTCTTGAAACATGGCCAGAAAATTTGTCTTGAAGATAGGACAGGATCAAAATTGGGTCATGTTCGGAAAAGAAGTAGGTCATTTGGCCAAATCTGAGAAAAACCTTGTGTGTGCTCTAGCGGGCATATTTTTAGCCTGATACTCATGAAACTAGGTCAGAATGTTTGTCTTGTTGATATCTAGGAGAAGATCAAACTTGGGTCATGTTGGGTGAAAAAGAAGGTCACTTGGCCAAATCTGAGAAAAACCTTGTGTACTTGTCAGATTGTTTATCTAGATTATATTTCAGAAAAGTTTAAATTTGGGTCATGTCCAGTCAAAACATAGATAATTGGGCCAAATCTGATAAATACCTTGTGTTCATGGTAGAGACCACATTTTCAGCCTGATGCTCATAAAGGTTTGTCAGAATATTTTTCTTGATAACATCTAAAACAAGTTTGGAATTGGGTCATGTCAGGTTGAAAAGTAGGTCACAAAGTCATATCTTAGAAAAACCTTATATGCACAATAGAAGTCACATGTTCAGCTTGAAACTCATGAAATGCTGTTAGAATGTTTGTCTTGGTGGTATCTTGGAAAGAATTGAATTTTTGTCATGTCAGGTCAAGAAGAATGTCTCTTAGTCAAATCTTAGAAAGCCTAGTGTACACACTAGAGGCCACATTTTCAGCCTAATACTCATGAAACTTTGTTAGAAGGTTTGTCTTGATGATATCTCAGACAAGATTGAAATTGGGTTATACTGGGTTAAAAAGTAGGTCAATGGGCCAAATCTCAGAAAAACTTTGTGTGCAAGGTAGAGGCCACATTTTCAACATAGTACACATGAAACTCACAAAACCAGGGCCCATATTCACCAATCATTCCTTAAAACAGTTTCAGTCTTGTTCTTCAGAATTTTCTACATTTGAAAATGACATAACTTCTGATCGGCTAAACCAAATTGTTTAGCCAATCAGAAGTTATGTTACTTTCAATTATAGAAAATCTTGTAGAATAGGACAAAGAATATTCTAAAGAATGGTTGTAAATACGGACCCAGGATCTCATCAGCTTCATCTGTAGATATCCTTACTCAGGTGAGTGCTTTAGGGCAAATGGCCCTCTTGTTTTTTTTCTCACTCTCTCATTTTCTTCTCTCTCCTTCTGTCTCTCGTACTCCTTTCCCTCCACATTAATTCCTTCATGTTTAGGGATACATTTAACACACACATAAATTCCGCATACAAAACAAAGAAAAAAACAGCCAAACTTTAATACCTAGAACTCCTAAAAACAAACCACCCTTTCATATCACAGAATTTTATGGACATCTTTCACATTTAGACGTTATCTTCTTTGTCTCAGTCACACTAAATTCTCTATCTGTTTATACTTCACTTTGCCTGCCACATTTTTCTCTTTCATCTTTTCTATTTGTAGATCCACAGAATCCAGTAAAGTTTATCAATAAATTTCCTCACATTCTTTCTCTTTTACTCTGCTCTCTCATTCTATCAGTCTCACTTTCTTCTCTCCTTCTCTGCAGTTTTACCAAATTTCTTTCCTAAGTGATTTATTTTTTTTCTCTAAAAATCCCTTTTGTGAAATTTCAATTAGCTCACCTGAGCAGGAAGTGCTGAAAGTTAGCTTTTGTTAAAACAGTCTCAGTCTTGTTCTTCAGAATTTTCTACATTTGAAAGTGACATAACTTCTGATCGGCTAAACCAAATGGTTTAGCCAACCAGAAGTTGTGTTACTTTCAATTATAGAAAATCCTGTAGAATAGGACAAAGAATATTCTAAAGAATGGTTGGTAAATACGGACCCAGGATCTCATCAGCTTCATCTGTAGATATCTGTTTATATAGTTCTTCCACTCTTTCTCTCTCGTCTTTTCTTTCCCTATATTCACAGAATCCAGTTATCTTACCATCCTCCTGAAACAATTTGTGTTTTACTTAAACTCGATTACAAACACTGACATGGCTGTTATTCAATTTCTTTCTACTTTTTCACACTTGTTCATAAGTTTATCTACAAATTTTCCTAACATTCTCTCTCTCTCTCTTTCTCACTTTCACCTCTCTTTCTCTGCAGTTTGTGCAAATTTCTTTCCTAATTTCTCTTTCTCTCTCTCTCTGTCTAAAAAACCCTTTTTCTTATTCTTTCTCCCACACTCACTGCTTGCTCACTCTCCCATCTGCCTTTCTCTCCTTCTGTCTCATGCTCTCCTTTCTCCCCACATTCATTCCTTCATGCCCTTCATGTTTAGGCATACATTTAACAAAAGTTATCTCGCATACAAAACAAAGAAAAACAGCCAAACTTAACCAAACGACAAAATTTTAGACTTGTCCAAACTGGAAACATTTGCAGACAACAAATCAAAAGTAGCTCAAAAGGCAGAATTTGTCCTTCATAGAGTATAAAACATTTTTGGAAACGGAGAAAATGCTGGTAACCAGTATTTTCTCCTTTTCAAACAATGTTTTCAAAAGGCTTCTTTCCCGGGATTGTTAAAACCAGGGCTTGTTTGGTAAAGAGTTAATACCTAGAGTTCCTAAAAACAACCACCTTTTCATATCACAGAATCTTACACTCACACCTTTCACATAAATTTTGGACGTTTTCATTTCTCTCTCAGTCCCGCTCAATTCTCTTATCTGTTTATACCTTTTTTCTTCTTCCTCTGTTTCTCTCCTCCTCTCTTCTTTCTGCAGTGCTATAAAAGATGTTCTCTGCCATTTTTATTGCTCAATTCTGCAATAAATTTAGACCATTCATTGATTTAACCTTTACCAAACAATACTGTGTTTTATTGAACCTGAAGAAGGAATTTGAAAAACATGAAGGAAGACCCACCAATCAGTGTAGGCAAAGTAGCCATTTGATGACTCATTTGATGACTTAGTTTTGTGTATTCAACATAGTCCACATTATTGGTCCCATTTCCTTGAAACTTGCAGGGATTGTTTTATATAAAGAGTACTGATATTCTAAATATGGCTTGATGCCAAAAATCGGCTTTTGGAAAAATGTACGTTGATTATTTCATTATTTGTTAAGGTCACCATGCCTACTAATTGTACTGTCTCAATGGGTTCAAGCTCAGTTGCATCAACAGCCTCATCTCCATTTTGTGTGTTTGTGTCTTCTTCCTTTTCGCATCATGAATTCATGACGTATACATGAAATTGAGCAAAATCACAGCCAGTAGAGTGATTAAGGCTCTCAAGGGCCTCTTGTTTATTTATCAATGCCACAGACTGCCCATATGGGCTGCTGTTAGTTATGTGACAGGGGATAGTGCAAGTTACAGGATGAACCAATCCTAAAGTATTTAAATATGCTTGGTGGGTGTATAGCCCCATCACAATTGACCTAGGTTTAAGGTCTCATCTAAAAGACTATCAGAATTGTTTTTAGTTGACAAGCCGTTGGAATCAACCCAATTACCTCAAGTGTTCCAAATTTTTTGCCTGCAGGTCTCACACCTTGCCACTTCAACTATATACTGTAACAAAAAGTACTGCTCCCGCTGTGTTTTTTTTACCGGGTTTGAATTTCTGGTGTGAATAATCTTGTTTTCAAACTCAAAACCTTCTTGTTTTTCTTAAATTCAGCAAAAACTTCCTATTCACCATAAGGTCAAAGGATACCTTAGTTCAGTTCATTTTATAGGCAAAAGACTGGTTGGTGGGGTATGCAGTAGCTAGATTCTGATTTCTGATCCATTTTCATATTATTCACGTCAGAAAATCAACCCCGGGGGAAAAAAGACAGGGATACAGCACTTTTTTATACTGTGTATATTATTTCTAACTACAGTAATAAATACTTTTTCCAACGATTTATAATCTTTTTAATCTCACTAATTGTCATGTATAAAGGCTTGGTCAGACTGGCTCTCCGATATGTAACGGAGGGAAAACAGACAAAAACATGCAGAATTTGGTTAACCGGTGACAAAATTCATCTCCTCTGCCACTCGAGGCTCACGCGATCGGTGCGTGGAGAAAAGAAGCCACGCAATGACCACATGAGTACCGCACATGTAACCAAAAGAATGCAAGTTTACCGTATATGTACCGGATAATAAACGGTCTATTAACGGATATCACCGTACGAGTAACAGACTTGTACTGGATAAAACGGAAGTGCAACGCATCAAAACCGGACAAAACGTTCTTCTAACGTACGATGAACGGAACTGTACCGAACACCAACGTACGAGGAACGTACTGGTCAAGTGACATGCTGAGGGTATAAATAGTCAGATGCATCAAAAGTCTGTCATTTACATGTCTCTGTCCGTTTTGTGCGGTGGAAATTTTGAACATGCTCAAAACTTCCCACCGGACGGAACGGGCATCACTGGACGTCGCCGGACAAGTAGCAGATTCATCGGATAAGAAACGGACATAAAAGGGATACGAACGGACACGAACAGATAAAATGATTTTTTATCCATTACTCGTCTGTTAGCTCAGTGTGACCAAGCCTTAATTGTTTAATTATGCAACTGTTTTCTTGTCTTTTTTTTTTAAATAAAGTCATTTTTACACATGTATGTTTGCTGTTCTTTTCTTAGTCTATTTGTAACTCGGCTGTATTCGAAGAAAAGGTGTAGGTATTATCGTAATTCTGTCGAGTGTTGTAGGCCATATACTGAAGATATTTCCTTCAAACTCACACAAGTTGTTAACTATCAAAAGAGGAACCCATACAACAAGGGCAGACTTTTGACACAGTTACGCCCCATTTTTCACTTTGAATTTCACTGAAAATTAAGCAACTGCAACCAAGCATTGGCATCCACATGTGGTGCTCTTGTTTTGTATATGTCGTAGGCCAGATTAGAATCTAGGCAGATCCGTAATCTGCCCAGACAGATCCAGAATCTGCCTAGAATTATAAATTTGTCTAGACCAAAATGGATTGTTTTCTAAAAATTTTTTTAATCATATTAATCCACATATGTTTACAACTGAGAGGTATATTTAATTAAAACAGTTTATTTGTTTTTTCCCACAATTGCTCCATTTTCCACCTTTTTTAGCTCACCTGAGCACGAAGTGCTCATGGGGAGTTATTGTGATCGTGCTGTGTCCGTCGTGCGTCGTCCGTCGTCAACTTTTTCACCTTGTGTACGCTCTAGAGGCCACATTTTCAGTCCGATACTCATGAAACTTGGTCAGAATGTTTGTCTCAATAAAATCTCGGACGAGTTCGAAAATGGGTCATGTCGGGTCAAAAACTAGGTCAAATCTTAGAAAAATCTTGTGTACGCTCTAGAGGCCACATTTTCTGTCCAATACTCCTGAAAGTTGGTCAGAATGTTTGCCTTGATAATATCTCGGATGATTTTGAAAATGGTTCATGTCGGGTCAAAAACTAGGTCACCAGGTCAAATCTTAGAAAAACCTTGTGTACGCTCTAGAGGTCACATTTTCTGTCCAACACTCCTGAAAGTTGTTCAGAATGTTTGTCTTGATGATATCTCGGAAGAGTTCGAAAATGGGTCATGTCGGGTCAAAAACTAGGTCACCAGGTCAAATCTTAGAAAAACCTTGTGTACGCTCTGGAGACAACATTTTCAGTCCAACATTCTTGGAAGTTGGTCAGAATGTTTGTTTTGATGATATCTTGGATGAGATCGAAAATGGGTCATGTCGGGTCAAAAAATAGATCACTAGGTCAAATCTTAGAAAAACCTTGTGTATGCTCTAGAGGCCACATTTTCAGTCCAACACTCTTGGAAGTTGGTCAGAATGTTTGTCTTGACAGTATCTCGGACGAGTTCGAAAATGGGTCATGTCGGATCAAAAACTAGGTCAGTAGGTCAAATCTTAGGAAAACCTTGTGTACGCTCTGGAGGCCACATTTTCAGTCCAAAACTCTTGAAAGTTGGTCAGAATGTTTGTCTGGATGATATCTGGGATGAGTTCAAAAATACGTTATGTGGGGTCAAAAACTAGGTCATTAGGTCAAATCTTAGAAAAACCTTGTGTACGCTCCAGAGGCCACATTTACAATCAAAAACTCCTGAAAGTTGGTCAGAGTGTTTGTCTGGATGATATCTAAGACGAGTTTGAAAATGGATCATGTCGGGTCAAAAACTAGGGCACTAGGTCAAATCTTAGAAAAACCTTGTGTACGCTCTAGAAACCACATTTTCTGTCAAGAACTCTTGAAACTTGGTCAGAATGTTTGTCTTGATAATAGCTCAGGCGAGTTTGATAATGGGTCATGTGGACTCAAAAACTTGGTCACTAGGTCAAAGTTTAGAAAAACCTTGTGTACACTCTGGAGGACACATTTTCAGTCCAATACTCTTGAAACTTGGTCAGAATGTTTGTCTTGATGAGACCTTGAATGACTTTAAATTTGGGTCATGTGGGGTCAAAAACTAGGTCACTGGGTCAAAAATTGGAAAAACCTTGTGTATGCTCTGTCTGATACTCTTTAAACTTGGTCAGAATGTTTGTTTTGGTGATCTCAAAAGAGTTTGATAATGGGTAATGTCGCGCCAAATTTAGGTCACTTGGTCAAATCTTAGAAAAACCTTTTGTACGCTCTAGAGGCCACATTTTCAGTCCAATACTCATGAAACTTGGTCAGAATGTTTGTCTTAGTGATATTTCAAAAGTGTTAGATAATGGGTAATGTCTGATCAAAAACTAGGTCACTAGGCCAAATCTTAGAAAAACCTTGTGTATGCTGTAGAGGCCACATCTTTAGTCCGAAACTCTTAAAAGTTGGTCAGAATGTTTGTCTTGATAATATCTTGAAAGAGTTCAATAATGGGTAATGTTGGATCAAAAATTAGGTCACCAGGTCAAATCTTCGAAAACCTTGTTTACTTTCTAGAGGCCTCATTTTTAATACAATACTCATGAAATTTGGTCAGAATGTTGGTCTTGCACCAGTTTGCAAGTGGGTCATTTCGGGTCAATAACTCTTGAAAATATTGGTAGAATGTTTGTCATAATATCTCAAAAGAGATTAAAAATGGGTCATGTTTGGTCAAATGACTTAGGTGAGAGATTTCAGGGCCATCTTGTTTTAGCTCACCTGAGCACAACGTGCTCAAGTGGAGCTTTAAGAATCACCCGGTGTCCGTCGTCCGTTGTGCGTTGTCAACAATTCTTTAAACATCATCTCCTCCTAAACCGCTGGGACAATTTGGACCAAACTTTGCTGGAATGTTCCTTGAGAGGTCCTCTTTTAAAAATTGTTCACAGAATATGATTCCATCAAAAACTCTGGTTGCCATGGCAACAAAATGGAATTTTCTATGAAATTCTTAAAAATTATTCTCCTCTGAAACCGCTGGTCAGATTTTGAAATAATTTCAGAGATGTTCCTTGGGTGACCCTTTTCAAAACTTGTTCGCGAAATTTTGATCCGTCGAGAAACATGGCTCTGGTGACTGGGGGCTACTTGCACTAAACGGATATGTAGAAATTCTTAAAAATTCTTCTTCTCTGAAATGACTGGTCAGATTTTGAAATAATTTCACAGAGATGTTCCTTGTGTGACCATTTTCAATTTTGATCCGTCAAGAAACATGGTTCTGGTGATTTGGGGCTACATGCACGATACGGAAATGAAGAAATTCTTAAAAATTCTTCTTCTCTGAAACGGCTGGTCAGATTTTGAAATAATTTCACAGAGATGTTCCTTGGGTGACCCTTTTCAAAAACTGTTCGCGATATTTTGATCCATCTAGAAACATGGCTCTGGTGACTTGGGGCTACTTGCACTATACGGCCATGAAGAAATTCTTAAAAATTCTTCTTCTCTGGAATGGCCCGTCAGATTTTGAAATAATTACACAGAAATGTTCCTTTGGTGACCCTTTTCAAAAAATTTTTGCGAAATTTTGATCCATCAAGAAACATGGCTCTGATGGGGGGGCTACTTGCACTATATGGACATGAAGAAACTTTTAAAAATTCTTCTTCTCTGGAATGGCTGGTCACATTTTTAAATAATTTCCCAGAAATTTTCCTTGGGTGACCCTTTTCGCAAATTGTTGGAGAAATTTTGATCCATCAAGAAACATGGCTCTGGTGACTGGGGGCTACATGCACTATACGAAAATGAAGAAATTCTAAAAAAAATCTTCTTCTCTGAAACCGCAGGTCAGATTTTGAAATTATTTCACAGAAATGTTCCTTGGGTGACTCTTTTCAAACAGTGTTCACAAAATTGTGATCTGTCAAGAAACATGGCTCTCGTGGTGGGAGTTATTTGCACTATAGGGACATGAAGAGGAATTTCTTAATTATTCTTCTCTGGAACGGCTGGTCAGATTTTGAAATCATTTCACAGAAATGTTCCTAGGGTGACCCTTTTCGAAAACTGTTAGGGAAATATTTATCCATCGAAAAACAACTGCTAATTGTGGGCACCTGCATGTGGTGCTTTGTTCGACTTATGTTTTTAGTCACCATCGAGCATGTGCTCTTCTTCAAGAAATTGTCTTTGGGTGATCTATCCAAAAATTTATTTGCAGAATTCTGTTTCATCAAAATCATTGCTGTGGTGATGATTGTAGGGGTGGTGACGGATTTTGAAATGACTTTTACAGGTGATCTTTTCAAAATTGCTTGGCAAAATAGTGATTTTGTTTCCAAAGTTTCAATACCTCAAAAAAAAATTGGCTATGGTCCTCTCAAAAATTCAGGTGAGCGATCCAGGGCCATCTTGGCCCTCTTGCTTTTTTTTTTTTTTTTTTTTTTTTGCTAAAGTGCAAAACATTCAAAATTTATTCTTACCCTGAATTTCTGATTAAAACTTCTTTTATTTTGGGGTTTAAGTTAAATAAGATGATTTGTATGTAGTTATTTTATATTCAACGAGAAAATATTCCAATTTGGTCTAGGCAGATTATGGAGCTACCTAGCTAAACTGGAATCCTTATTTGGTCTAGACAGAATTCCAGTTTGGTCGACATATACATATAATTTTTAACATTACAGAATTTGACAGCTATGGAAAATGGAGGTATTGCTTTTAACATACTATTTCTTTTCTCTCCACAAATCTCTAATGAAACAAAGGACAATAATTTTTAGCTCACCTGAGCACAACGTGCTCAAGGGGAGCTTTTAGGATCACCCGGTGTCTGTCGTGCGTTGTTCGTCGTGCGTCGTCAACAATTCTTTAAACATCTCCTCCTAAACCACCAGGCCAATTTGGACCAAACTTGGCAGAAATGTTCCTTGAGAGGTCCTCTTTAAAAGTTGTTCACAAAATTTGATTCCATCAAAAACTCTGGTTGCCATGGCAACGAAATGGAATTTTCTAAGAAATTCTTTAAAAATCTTCTCCTCTGAAACCGCTGGTCAGATTTTGAAATAATTTCACAGAAATGTTCCTTGGCTGACCCTTTTCAAAAATTTTACGCAAATTTTGATCCGCAGAAACGGGGGGGGGGGGGGAGGTCTATGCACTTGTGCAGTATCAACAATTCTTTAAATTTCTTCTCCTAAACCGCCTGGCCAATTTGGACCAAACTTGGCTGGAATGTTCCTTGGAAGGTCCTCTTTAGAAACTGTTCACAGAATTTGATTTTCTATCAAAATATCTGGTTGCCATGGCAACCAAATTGAATTTTCTAAGAAATTCTTTAAAAATCTTCTTCTCTGAAACCACAGGTCAGATTTTGAAAAAAATTCACAGAAATGTTCCTTGGGTGACCTTTTTCAAAGACTGTTCGCGAAATTTTAATCCATCAAAAACATAGCCGTTGGAGGTGGTGGGGGGGGGGGCTCTTTGCACTGTATAGACTTGAAGAAATTCTTTGAAATTCTTCTTCTCTTAAACCGCTGATCAGATTTTGAAATAATTTCACAGAAATGTTGCTTGGATGCCCCTTTTCAAAAATTGTTCATGAAATTTTGATCCGTCGAAAAACATGGTTGTGGTGGTCGGGGTCTATTTGCACCATACGGTCATGAAGAAATTCTCTTTAAACTTCTCCTAAACCGCCGGGCAAATCTGGACCAAACTTGGCTGGAATATTCCTTGGGAGGTCCTCTTTAAAAATTGTTCACAGAATTTGGTTCGATTGAAAACTTTTGTTGCCATGGCAACCACATGGAATTTTCTAAGAAATTCTTTAAAAATCTTCTCCTTTGAAACCGCTAGTCAGATTTTGAAATAATTTCACAGAAATGTTTCTTGGGTGACCCTTTTCAGAAAAGTTCGCGAAATTTTAATCCGTCGAAAAACATGGCCATGGGGGGGGGGGCTCTTTGCACTGTATGGACTTAAAGAAATTCTTTGAAGTTCTTCTCTGAAACCACTGATCAGATTTTGAATTAATTCCACAGATATGTTGCTTGGGTGCCCCTTTTCAAAAAATTGTTCGCGAAATTTTGATCCGTCAAAAAACATGGCTGTGGTGGTAGGGGGCTATTTCCGATATACAGACATGAAGAAATTTTCTTCAAACTTTTTACCTCCTAAACCGCCGCCCAATTTGGACCAAACTTGGCTGAAATGTTCCTTGGGAGGTCCTCTTTAAAAATGTTCACAGAATTTGGTTCCGTCAAAAACTGTGGTTGCCATTCTAACCAAATGGAATTTTCTAACAAATTCTTAAAAAATCTTCTCCTCTGAAACCGCTGGTAAGATTTTGAGGTAATTTCAGGGCCGTAGTGGGGGAGGGGGGGAGGGGTGCTCTTTCCACTTGTGCAGTGTCAACAATTCTTTAAACATCTCCACCTAAACCGCTGGACCAATTTAGACCAAACTTGACTGGAATGTTCCTCTGGAGGTCCTCTTTAAAAATGTTCACAGAATTTGATTCCATCAAAAGCTGTGGTTGCTATTCTAACCAAATGGAATTTTTAAAGAAATTCTTTCAAAATCTTCTCCCCTCTGAAACCGCTGATCAGATTTGGAATAATTTCACAGAAATGTTTTCAAAAATTGTTCACTAAATTTTAATCCGTCGAAACATGGCCGTGGTCGGGGGGGGGGGGGGGGGGGAAAGAGGCCCCTTTGCACTGTATGGACCTAACGAAATTCTTTGAAATTCTTCTTATCTTAAACCACTGGTCAGATTTCGAAATAATTTCACAGAAATGTCCCTTGGATGCCTCTTTTGAAAAACTTTGCGAAATTTTGATCCAAGAAACAAGGCTTTAGTAGTGGGGGGCTATTTGCACTATACGGACAAGAAGAAATTCTTAAAAATTCTTTTTCTATGAAATCACACTAGTCAGATTTTGAAATAATTTCACAGAAATGATCCTTTGGTGCGAAATTATGCCCCTTTTTCGACTTAGAATTTTAACTTACTATCCAACACCCAACAGCCAATCATTGTCACCCACATGCGGTGCTCTTGTTTTTTTTTTTTTTTTTTTTTAATATTGAAGTTATTGAAGAAAAAGTTTTGGAATAACAAAAACATTGGCTATGGTCCTCTCAAAAATTCAGGTGAGCGATCCAGGGCCATCTTGGCCCTCTTGTTTCATAAAGTTGGTCACTGGGCCATAAGTTTGTATGCACTCTAGAAGCCTTAATTTAAGCCTGATACTCATTAAACTTGGTCAGAATATTTTTCTTGGTGAGATCTAAGACACTTCTGAAATTGGTTCTTGTCGGGTCAAAAAGTACTTCACTGGGCCAAATCTTAGAGAAACCTGGTGTGCACTCTAGAAGCCACATTTTCAGCCTGGTATTCATGGAACTAGCAGAATATTATTCTTGATAATGTCTTGGACATGTCTGAAATTGGGTCGTGTTTGGCCAAAAATTAGGTCACTTGGCCAAATCCTAGAAAGGTGTCCACCATAGAGTCCACATTTTCACAGCCCGATACTCACGAAGCTGCGTAATAATGTTTGTCCTGATGATGTCTTCAACAAGGGTAAAATTCTGTCGTTTTGGGTCAAAAAGTTGGTCACTGTGTCAAATCTTAGAAAAATCTTGTGAGCATCGTAGAGGCCTGATAATCATGAAACTTAGTGAGAAAGTGTGTATTGACCAAATCTAAATAAAACCTGTGCACTCTAGAGGTCACATCTTCAGCCCTGAACTCATGAAACTTCGTTAGTATGTTTTTCTTGATTAAATCTAGGACAAATCTGAAATTGGGTCACTTCAGGTCAAATAGTAGGTCACTGAGCTAAATCTTAGATAAACGTTGTGTGCTCTAGAGGTCTCTTTTTTGAGTCCAATAGTCATGAAACTTGGTCAGAATGTTTGTCTTGATTAAATCTAGGACATGTTTGAAAATCGAGTCATTTCAGGTCAAATAGTTGTTCACTGAGCTAAATCTTAGATAAACCTTGTGTGCACTCTAGAGGCCCCATTTTGAGCCCAAAGTCGTGAAGCTTCGGGAAAATGTTTGTCTTCATGATATCTCAGAGAAGGTTTTTCAAAAATTTGTGTTAGTGACTTACGTTTTTGACCGTATGTGACCTAGTATAAAATTTGTTCGAGATAACATTTAGACAAACACTTTGACGACATTTCAGGATTGTTGTACTGAAAATATGGCCTCTCGAGCACTCAAAAGGTTTTTCTAAGATTTGTACCATTGACCTATTTTATTTCTAAGATGTGACCAAGTAACCTACTCTTTAACCAAACGAGACCAAATTTGAAAGTTATTTTATCATGACAAATATTCTGACAAACTTTTATGAGTATCATACTGAAAGTGTGGTCTCTAGAGCACACACACGGTTTTCCTATGATTTGTCCTTGTGACCTACTTTTTGACCTGATTTGCCTGATTTCAAGCTTGTCCGAGATATCAGACAAACATTCTGACCAATTTTGGTAAGTGTTACACAGAATTTACGACCTCTTTTTTTCTAAGATGTTTACCACTAATCGACTTTTTGACCTGATGTAACCCAATTTTAAATTCGCTCGGGATTTTATCAAGACAAATTTTCATGAATATTAGATTGACATTGCGGACAAATCTTAGAAAAACAGTGTGAACACTCAAGAGGCCACATTTTAAGTCCATATATTGTACATGTTCTCAAAGGTATAGGTGAGCGATTCAGGGCCATCTTTCCCCTCTTGCTTTTTTTTTTTTTTTTTTTTCAACATTGAAGGAAATGCAGTGCAGTTAAAACGGTGAATGGCAGTGATTTTTCTTTATCTCAGAAGTCAGTATTATCAAAGACAAGGTAAAAAAAAGCACTCGGGGGGAAAAAAAACAGAAGCTAAAACTACCTTAGAAATACACACAATGAACACCAGTAATAAATCTGGGAGGGGGTTTTATCATCAATGGAAATTCGATCAAAAACTGTCGCAGCACAACAAAATGGATCGGAAAATGCGGTAAGCAGATCCTTTATAAGGGGGGGGGGGGGGACTTTTCTGGTGTCTCGACTGTTTTCAGCGGCACCAAAACATGAACCAGGTGGATGGTTTGAATTTTTCTCCAAGACAAATTACAATTCCACCTGTCTGATGTTTGCCAAAGATGAAAAAAAAAACCTTTCCGGGTGTCCTGGCAAGTTTTTGAAGTACGAAAAATGAGTCTAAATGTGAGAAATAATCTTTCAAAAATCATATCTCCTCGTGCAAAAATTAATTGTGTCATTACAATAGGTACCCGATAAAACGGTAAACAGGTGCGCGTCAACAAAAAGTCCCCTTTTATGGTGCTGCGAAAGTTTTACCCGACTTCCGGCCATTTTGAAGGAAAGTTTTCACACCACGAAAACAGAGACCATGTAGAAAAATCTCAATTTGCACGCATAAATTTTGTAATTCTAGTACTTTTGTGCTGCCAGAAGTTAGTTAGAATTGCTCTGGATCTAACAGCAAGCTTTTAATGCTCAGAAAACCGATCTAATGAGGAGAAATAACCTGACAAACTTTCGGTCCCCTTTTCTCGTGATGCGATAAATATGCTCCAAATCAAGAAAATTGTGTGAAACCTGTTCGGCCCCAATTTAATCGTACCCGCGGTAGAAAGTAATTTTTTTATCATAAAAAAAGAAAACCTATGTGTTTCGTTTTAGTTCTCGGGGTTTAAATGTCATTTTCAACAACATTTGAGTTACAGAACGGTTAAAGATCATTGAAACTTTAAAATTCACAAAGCACATTATCCCATTCAAGTTAATTGGCTGATTTTCGAACATAAAAAAAGACTTGTTGATTGCATGGTGTTAACGCCGTTTTCAACATTATTTCAGTTACATCGTGGCGGCCAGTGCAGCTATCCATGCTTTATAGGATTTCCTTTTACCAGTGTTCGGCACAATATTCTTTCCAAGCCACTGGCTGCTTTCCCACATAACCATCGTCGATACAATGGTCAGCGACCAACGAAGAATGAATCCTGTCGCAATGACTATCATCAATCCTCGGAAAGAAATTAGCCAGGCCAGCGATCGAACCAGCAACTCCCTGTCAGGTCCTGTACGCTTTTGACTGAGCTATCGTGGCTCGGCTAAAACAAACTGAGCTATTACTAAGCAGTGATAGATAAATCTATCGCATGAATGTCATTTATAATGGGAAAGAATTAATGCTGGGCAACGATATAAGCTCACAACCTCTAGATAGACAGCCTGTTGCGTTAAAAGTTCATACCTCTTGGTGCTGCGATGGCTTGGCCCACAATAAACCCTTTACCACACAATCCCGAGTTTTAATGATCTTGCGGTAGAGAACTTCTGAAAACTTTGTGGGAAAAGGAGAAAATGCTGGTAACAACCAGCATTTTCTCCTTTTTCCAGAATGTTTTTCTTTCCCCCAAATCGACAATTTCAGTTTTTGGGTCACATTTACTTTACCCTCGATTGAAAAATGTACTGACAGTAGTAGAAAAATACGGGTTCCAGCGCATTTCCAACGCAAATCTCTTTCCTGTTTAATCCCCACCACGAAAATACAGGATCCAACGCATTTCCAATGCAAATCTCTTTCCTGTTTAATCCCCACCACGAAAATACAGGATCCAACGCATTTCCAATACAAATCTCTTTCCTGTTTAATCCCCACCACGAAAATATGGGATCCAGCGCATTTCCAATGCAAATCTCTTTCCTGCTTAATCCCAACCACGAAATATGGGTTCCAACGCATTTCCAATGCAAATCTCTTTCCTGTTTAATCCCCACCACGAAAATACAGGATCCAACGCATTTCCAATGCAAATCTCTTTCCTGCTTAACCCCACCACGAAAATATGGGATTCAGCACATTTCCAATGCAAATCTCTTTCCTGCTTAATCCCAACCACGAAATATGGGTTCCAACGCATTTCCAATGCAAATCTCTTTCCTGTTTAATCCCCACCACGAAAATATAGAATCCAACGCATTTCCAATGCAAATCTCTTTCCTGTTTAATCCCCACCACGAAAATATGGGATCCAACGCATTTCCAATGCAAATCTCTTTCCTGTTTAATCCCCACCACGAAAATATGGGATCCAACGCATTTCCAATGCAAATCTCTTTCCTGTTTAATCCCCACCACGAAAATATGGGATCCAGCACATTTCCAATGCAAATCTCTTTCCTGCTTAACCCCACCACAAACCCGTTCCATACTTTAACCCAACCACAAACCCGTTCCATGCTTTAACCCAACCACATCTCACAAACGCATTTTGCTCCTCGTTTTTCAACCAGAAAATAGTAATAGTATAATCAATCTTTTCTATCCCATTTACCACAATATTAACTTTTATTTCTTCTAATTTATTTGCGTTATTCATAACAGCCATTAAACTACTTCTCAGAATTCTACCAGGCGCACTCATGCAGTAACCGCCCAAACCATGATCAGGGCCCGAATTACCATTACCAAATGAAAACTCATAATTACCTTTTCCTAATGGACCATTTTCTTCACCCCATACTGTTATTACAGGTTTTATTTTTTGTAATTCTTGTGAATTTTCATTTAATATACTTAGCATTTGACGATTTAGATATGATTTTGTTACAGCATCATCCCAATAAACTGGTTCATCCAATTTTTTTTTTATAGATTTACCTTGCATATTTATATCACCAGTAGCTGAAAAAGTATCATCTTGGTTTTTTACTGCAAAAGCTGTTTGAAGTATAAGATCACCTATATTATGATCAACATAATCCTTATTTGCTGCATGATGACCTTCTAAAGGACTACCAACACTTTCTAACTTACGTCCTCCCATGCTTATAGGATTTGAAGCTAAATATACACCGTTAATACGTATAAATGGTCTTCCACCGTTATCAACATAACTTTTGGTAGCAGCATCTTGTGGATCAGTTGGCAATGGCAATTGCTTTAAAGGAAAATCTTGCTTGCTTATACCAGTTAGTGCATTAAATATATTACCATCTTTGCTTTTTACAAAAGCAATTTTATCAAACACAGCATCAGCTAATTTATTATCCACATATTCCCTTGTTGTAACATGATGAGCTTCTGAAGGTAAACCAACATTTCTTAAAACATGTCCATCCATATTTACGGTATCCGTAACTGAAAATATATTGTTAGAAAACTTAAATGGTCCACTATTAGAATCCACATAACCTTTAGTAGCCACCTCTTGTTTTTCTGTTGGCTCTGCAACGTTATGTATTTTATTGAAACCCATATTTAAAAATCCAGTAGCATGATACCCTCCATTTTCTTTTAAAAATCCTTCAGTAGAACGGTTATCAACATAATCTTTTGTAACAACATCTTGAGGACTTACTGGATTAGGGACATTGAAAAAAGTATTACCAGCCATATTTATAGAACCAGTAACAGTGGTTGTTCCATCTTTTTGTAAAAAATTATTATTTACGTAAGCGAGAGACACACCATCACCGCTAGTTTTAACATCACCCACTCCACCAAATTTATCAACAGGCTTTTTTTTTATTTTTAAAAAGGTTTATTTAGCACTGCTTGAAATTTTTTGCCCAAACCCAACTCTTTAAGAATGTACAAACATGAATGCCCACAAAATACTTGTCCAGCTTGTTGTAATTGATCACTATTGTAATGTATTGGACTTTTTGGGTACTCTCGAATTTCAGCCGGTGGTTGTATACCATAACTGTCAAAGTAATTTTTAGTTTTACCGTTTTTATACCAAGCAACCCAATGTGTACCAGACCCACTCGTGTCATCAAGGTTTAGGATACCACATTCCTTTTTTCTACACTTTTTTGGTAGAGTGTTTCGTAAAAATACTCCCCTAAAATAAGGAATCTTTAATCTTTTTGCTGCATCTTCCAGTTCTAGATTGTTTAACGGTCTATTTAGTAAAATTATGTTTTTTATTAAAATATCCAACATTTTTTTTTATACTGAAATATTTACAATGTCTTTATTATCAACCCATGAATTAAACTCGTTAGAATAACCTTTCCACTTTACTAGAGATTTCTTTTTTCCGTTTTTAATAACCTTTTCTATCCTATATAGCTCCTGACTAGTCTTTTGCAGCTCAGGTTCATAAAAGGTACCTTGTATTTCTTCACCATTAAGATCTACAATTTTATATGTTACAGGTGATGTATGTTTTACTTCAGAAACTGTGAAAACTTCTTCAGTCCATCTTGTTGTATAACCTATCTCAAAGGTCTTTTTCTTTTTAGTTATCCTTACTTTGTCACCAACGGAAAACTTTGGTTTTATATCTTTTATTTCGAGATGATCGGGGTAAAGATTTCTCCAAACTTTTGTTTCATTTTCTTTTTTACTCGCATTTACTGGTGTCATCTTAATGGATAAATGCTTTGTTTTATTGTATTCATTAACGAGATCTTGTAACACGTTAATTTAAACGTTTGTAGAGTTAGCGGGAAAATACCTCCACATTTTTTCTTTCATTGTTCTAATCTACCTCTCAACCACGCTAGATTTTTCTTCATTCTCAGTAGAATACAACTCAATCAAGTCTTTAACCTCTTTGTTATAGAACTCTTTACCCTTGTCCACCCACATTTTATCTGGTTTTCTCTCCTTAAAAACACTCTTTAATGCTACAGCGACAGATTTTCCTGTTTTGTCTTTTAATGACACCAACCATCCATATTTAGAAAAGATGTCAATGATAGCAAGAAGATACTTTACACCACGATTAAACTTAGAAATTGCTTGCATATCCACTAAATCTGCAGCCCATATCCTATCTATACTGTTTACTCTAACTCTCCTTTTCTTAAATTTTCTTTTTATTGGTTTGTGTAATTCTTCCGCTAAATTTATCATGCTGAAATTTTTTTTTAATCCCCATTCCAAATCTCATCTTTGTACCAATAAGTCTACTAACGATGGACTTATCCATTTTTCCCTAACTGTTGGATTGTAAATGCCTTCTAACTCTGTTAACATATTTTTACCGCATACTTGATTTCTAACTATAGTAGTAGGAT
Source organism: Hippopus hippopus (assembly GCA_946811185.2). NCBI lineage: Eukaryota > Metazoa > Mollusca > Bivalvia > Cardiida > Cardiidae > Hippopus > Hippopus hippopus. Next base: position 2,160,579 of record OX328108.1, on the reverse strand, counting down.
TTTTTAAATAGCAAACATCGTGATGGTATGCGGCTTTATCAACGCGGTTTATTGGCTTACTCCATTTTTTTGGCGTTGAATCCGGATTAAGTCTTTTTTTTAATTTAGTACCGGGTCCCGTAAAATTATGACCAGATAGATGCATTTCAAAAGGTAGATTATTTATAGCTTTATTTAGCATGGATCCACCTTTTTTTACATCCTGTGTCTTAATAAACTGAGTTTTAGTTATACCGCACACCATACATTTTCCGCGTCTCATATTTCTTCCATTTTTAGTAACAACATTTTCTATGTTGGTTGTATCGGTAACTTTTTTGCATTTAATACAATACATTTTTTTATAAAAATTAAAAAAACTTGTATAAAATGGAAGTAAAACACCTTTCATAGAATGAAGTTGTAACAAAAAGGTTTAATCACCCCTTTTACCAAATAGTATTAGAGGGATAATTGTAGGTAAATCAGGATGTGGTAAAACCACTCTTTTACTTAACCTTTTACTTAGACCAGGTTGGCTTGACTATAATGATTTGCGTGTTTTCGGAAAAAGTCTTTTTCAACCGGAATATCGCATACTTAAAAAAGCTTTTAAAGAAAGGCTACCGAAAGAGGATATTTTAAGATTGTTTGACATGCAAGATGAAATACAGGATTTAAATGTTTCTCCAACAGCTTTGGTTGAAGAATGGGTGAAAACGATTAAAAACAAGTCGGATATAAAGTGTAGTTTTTATGAAACTGCGGGAGATGTACCTGATCCACGTGAATTAAGCTCAGAAAATAAAAATTTAATAATTTTTGATGATCTACTTTTAGAAAAGCAAAATAAGTGTGAGTGTTACTACGTTCGTGGAAGACATAGTAATGCTGACTGCTTTTACCTTTCACAAAACTACTTTAGGCTACCGAGGCAAACGATTAGGGAAAACGCAAATTTTATTTGTCTTTTTCCACAAGACCTTAAAAACATTAACCATATTTATAACGATCATGTAGGTGAAGATATGTCTAAGGATGAGTTTAGAAAATTTTGTTATAAGTCGTGGGAAAAACCACACGGTTTTGCTATTATTGATCTAACTAGTAAAAAACATGATGAGAAGTATAGAAATGGTTTTGATAATTTTTACATACCTAAGGCAGTATAAAAAAAATTGAAAATAACTAAAAAATATTATATGTAATTTAAAAATGGATGATATACGGGATTTAATAAAATATGAGGATAAATGTGAATTAGCTATTGAAAAATTAGAGAAGAAATTAAATATATATGTAGAATTGGAGCATATTACAATACAAACTTTAAAAATGTTATTAGATTGGTTGGGTGTAGAAAACTGTAATTGTTTCGAAAAAGAAGCTTTAGTATGTGAATTAATAAATTACTTTAAAGAACAATTGAAGCTCATAAAATTAAAGACAATTAAATATGTAAAAAGATATGAAAAATTGGTGTATGATTTTTTTTTTCAGATTTCTATTTTATCACTTATATTATACATGTGTGTTATTACTATAGTGAAGTTAGTGAAAATTATTTTAATGAAGCTATTAATGACATTTATTATTGTAATTTACAAGATACTCCAGAAGAAAAAATAGAGAATTTACTTATTGAAGTTCGTAAGTTTCTTAAAATATAAACAAATAAATATATTTTGAACCAAAATATATTTTTACAAACCTAAATAATATTTCTTATAACTAAAAAATGGAAAATTATTTAAAACAGATTGTAAAAAATACAGACCACAAAACATCATTTCAAATTATAGTAAGTGACAACAAAACGAGCTTTAGAACTAGGTTTAATCCACCAATTTAGCTTAAAAAGGATAAAGAGTATGAAATAGCTTTAGTAAACCTTGAAACTTACTACTCTTTTCCAAACATTGATGCAACAAACAACCATTTTATTTATTCACCAGACAATGGTGTTTCATGGTTTAAAATCAAAATACCAGAAGGAAGTTATGACCTTGTAGACATCAATGATACCATTCACCAGGAAATGAGAAAAAAAGGACACTACGATGTATCCAATGAAGAATATTACATTAACATTTCTGCAAACACAAATACCCTAAAGTCTGTTCTTACCATTGAAAATGGTTATCAAGTAGATTTTAACCATCCAAACTCCATTTTTAAAGTATTAGGATTTACTCACGCAAAATATGAACAAGGATTTCATGAATCAGAAAATGTAGTAAATATTCTCAGTATAAACAGTCTGTTCGTTAACATTGATATTATTTCAGGAAGCTATGTTAATGGTTCAACGCAAAACACGATTTACTCTTTTTTTCCAAATGTTTCTCCAGGGTACAAAATAATTGAGTCACCAGTTAATTTAGTATACTTACCAATAACAATGGATGAAATACACAACTTAGAGGTAACAATTATAGACCAAAATGGAACTGTACTAAATCTTAGTGGTGAAAATTTATCAATTAGATTTAATATTAGAGAAGCGTAATAAAAAAATATTGAATATATATAAAATGACAAATTATACGACTGTTAAAGTTAATATATCAGAAGGACAAAAGCAAAAGCTTCAATCTGCTGTTAAAGCTGGATGTCCAGTAAGTATTCGTTTAGGTCATGAGGATTTACAAGGTAATGATGTTATAGCAATAACCAATTCACAAGCAAAGAAAATGGCTAAAGCCTATGAGAATGGTAAAGGTATAACAATTAGAATGAGCGCTAAACAACTCAAACATAATATGAAAATAGAGGGTGGTTTTCTCGGAATGTTGGCTGGGTTGGCTGCGAGAGCTTTGCCAATGATCGCAAAAACTGTTTTACCGGCGTTAGGTGTTGGTGCTCTTTCTGGATTAGCCTCATAAGGAGTACAAAAAGCAATGGGATCAGGTCTTTACCTTAAAAAAAGGAGGATGTGTTTGTCAGATAGAAACTGATGGAAAAGGACTTTATTTAGGTCCTGCACGTGGTAAAGGATTAGAGTCTGTTGGTGATGGTTTGTATTTAAAACAAGGTGGAAAGTTGTACGAAGGAAAAGGACTTCTTTTAGGGCGTAATAGTCCATTTGCTAATATACCTATTTTAGGAACTATATTGTAATGTTATAAAATAATAAATATTATTTTATAAAAAATGAATATTAATAAATTTGGTGTAAACTCACGACTGGTTTCAGGAGTAAAACCTAAAATCACTCAACAAAAAACAATTTATTGGCAACCATTGCATGGTGTAAAGCATCCACCACGAAAAGTAAATCTAATAACTTGGGAAATCTTTAGTCAAGAAAAAATTACACTTAATCCTAAGCAAGTAAAACAAATACGATTAGGGTTTGGGTTTATGATGACTAAAGGAGTTGTTTTAACTGCGTTAGCATACTCTTTGAAATTTAAGTGGTGTAGTTTACAAAATGAGATTAACTTTGAAAACGCTGAGGATATTCTAATTACCATTACAAACAATTCGAGTGAGACTGTAAAAATTGAGGAAAACGAGCTTTTGTGTATAGTACATTATTTAATTTATTTTTTTATTTTATAAAAAATGGAGATGAAAGAAAGAAGTAATGTGTATCCTATTTTACCTACAGCCCCTCCTATTGACGAGGGGCAGGGCTATCGATTACAAAAAATAAATGAAATCCAAAATTGTTTAGAAGTAGAAAAATTAAAAAGACAGCTTGCTATTGCATTGGAAGGTGTAGCTATTTTTACAGGATTTTTAAGTCTAATTGGTAAGTATACAGTTAAGAAAACTTTAGTAAAGGCAGAAAAACATGAAAAGATAATGACAATAGCAAGTACAAAGCTAAATACTATAGCGTCTCATATATATAAAGCCTTGAGTGATAATAAAGTTACTGATGAAGAGTTTCAACTAATTTTGGAAGAATTAGAAAAATATAAAGGTATGAAAGAAGAAAGAAGAAATTCGCACAAAAATGAAGAAAAAAATGTCGAGCGAAACGGAAGAGACATTGATAGAAAAAGGGAGGCAAGAAGCCCGTGAGTCCTTTCGGAAGTTGGTTGAAAAGAATCATGGGGGTTCCTTGTAGTATTAGCAGACCAAAAATAAAATTTTCATGTAGCTTTAGTTATGAAACGCGCTAAAAACTACGATAAAAATTATGATAAAAACTACGATAAAAATTATGTTAATAATAAAAAATGTCTTTTTTAAAAATTACTGATCCAGCAAAAAGAGACTTAATTGTAAAAGAGTATCTTGAGACAAAAAAGAATATCCGGGACAGTCTACTAACGGAGAAAACAGGTGAGCGAGAATTGCAAACCGATCTTTCTAAGTTTTTTAAACCAATTACAGAAACACAAAACACTACAACCAAGGAGGTTATAGAAGGGCTTAAACCTATTAAAGAAGGTATAGAAAACTTACCGCAAGCTATTAAGTTTCCAGCATTTCCATCTATACAAGCTTTTGAGGGGGAGTCATCGCAAGCAAAAGAAGACACACAATTTATTGGGCCAGTTGCGGAAAAGTATCTAAGGAAGTTTGCTAATAAGTCTGAAGCTGATACAACGTACGGGCTATATGACAAAAATGGTAACTTTTATATCGGTAACAAACCAGTTGTTATTATTGATGATGATGATATTATAGTTGATAAAAAGGGATATGAAGGCACACCTGGTCTATGGGAGTTAATTATGTCTAAAAATCCAGATGAAAACATTTATACTAGTGATGATAAAAAGAAATACGAGGATTTAATGATGCAAACCAATGCACTCCATCGTGACAACGAGAAGTAAATATCCTAAAAGCAGTAAAAGTAAGAAATGGGGCACCATACTTAAACCCATTTGGGATAAAATAAAGTATTATGAAGGAAGCGGTATTATTATTCCGTGTGACCCTAATGCATTAATAGAAAGACTAGACCTGTTAATGACAAGTAAAGCAGCAGGCAACACAAGTGTAAGACACGAGCTTGTTAGTGTATGTGATGAATTAAAAAGACAAGGTGTTTTGGATTCAACAGATTATAAGAAATTAATGTCTAAACTATAAAAAATGTTTATTCATAAAAACCATGGATTTAAAAGAAAGTATTTATATGGTGGTGCTGGAATTTTTGACAGCATCGCTAACTTTTTTACAAAACTTTTTACTAGTAGCGCAGCTAAACAAATTGCATCTTCTGCCTTCGATGTGGGAAAAAGTGTTGCTAAAGAAGGAGCAAAAAAAGCTTTAGAGGTTGGAAAGAGTGCAGCTGTAGACGCAGGAAAAAGGTTAGTTGAAAAAACTTTGACACCAAAATCACGAAAAATTTTACAAAAACATACTGCTACACCTACAACACAAAGTACAGCAGAGGCACAAAATATTGACACCTTAATAGATGGAAGTGCAATTGCTATTCAAGACTTAGTTAAAAAATTAAACAGTGGATCTGGCATTAAAGTGGTATAATTTAGATTAGTTTAATTTAAATTATAATAGTAATAAAAAATGAATATTTTAAAAATCACCGAACCAATTTTAAAAGACAATAGTATTGATGAGTATGAACACTTTGAGTATGAGCCGATCACAGGTGCAAATCTCAACAACTCAGGAGGAGATATTAGGATTAGCATTGAAACCCAAGATATTTTTACTCATCCTAGTGAAAGCTATTTACTTATAGAAGGCCGACTAACAAAGGCTGACGGATCGGCTTACGCAAAGGATGGTAGTGTTTCTCTAACAAATAATGCTCTTATGCATCTTTTTAAAAATATTAAGTATAACTTTCCGGTCAAGAGATTGAATCCATAACACATCCTGGCCAGGCTACTACAATGCTTGGGTTGTTAAAATATCCGGATGATTTTTCTAAATCACAGGGGTTAAACAAATTGTGGTATAAGGATACAACAATCGCAGCAGAAGATGATAACATAGGTTGGAAAATAAGAAGAGAATACATTATTGATAAACCTAATCCAAAGGGGTCATTTAGCTTTAGAGTTCCATTAAAACATATATTTGGTTTTTGTGAAGACTATGATAAAGTTTTGTATGGGATGAAGCAAACTCTTACCTTAACGAGAAATAATGACAATGATGCAATCTTTCGAGATGGAGGTGATGCAGGTAGAATTACATTAAATAAAATATCATGGTTTATGCCACACGTTCTACCCGCGAATATTGAGAAGATGGAACTTTATAAACTTATCGAGAAAAAAGAAAAAAATCCCAGTTGGATATAGGATGAGACAGTGCGACTCTATCGCACTGTCTCGGGCAAATACCCTTACCTGGAGACTTTCCATTAAATCATCTCCTGAGGTGCCTCGTTTTATTATTGTTGGTTTTCAAACTAATAAAAGTGGTAACCAAGAGGCAAACCCTTCAACATTCTATCATATAAACACTGAAAATATTTATGTTATGTTAAACTCTACTAGATATCCCGCGGTCGACTATAATCTTTCAGTTCCTAGACAACAATATAGTAGAGCGTTTGGTGATGCCACATTATTTAGATCTAAGTTTTATAATATGGATGAGATGGTATCAAACTCTAACATTACCCCCTCAGATTATAAAAATTTATATCCTTTGTTTTTGTTTGATGTTTCCAAACAAAGTGAAAGGTTAAAATATTCTGTTACTGATATTCAAATTAAGGCAAATTTTAACAATGTTGGCGGGGTGCCCGCAGGTACAGAGGCATATGCTGTTATCATTTGCGATACGTTAATAAACTTTCAGTCTGATGAAAATAAAATGAGTGTTGTGTATTAAGTATTTTTTTCTTTTTATAAAAAAATGATAAAAATTTTAGGCTTAAAAGAAATTCTTAAAAAAAATAATATTAAATTTCACTCTTACTGGGATAAAAAGCAGTTAGTTGAGTTGGTAAAAAAACATGGTTTGTTACCAGAGGAGCCACCTAAACCAGAAAAAAAATAAGGATCCTAGGTTTGATAGATTAAAAACTATTATGAAAAATCCTAGAAAAGTTAGCTTAGAGGATGTTGAAACTGGGGAAATAAAAAATTTTCCATCGATTTACAACGCAGCTAAATTTATAGATCGTTGCCTTCAAACAATTACAAACTGGAATGGAAGGGTTTGGAAAAATAAATACGGGATTAACATTCAGTAATTTTATTATGATATAAGCATAATAAAAATTTTTGAAAGAAAAAATAGCTTAAGTTTTTTTCTACTATATAAAAACGGATAATAATAATAGAAATATGGAAAATGAGTTTAAAAGATACACAGTACCAAGCCTAAAGAACTTAGCTAGACTTAGAAATATTAGAGGATACTCTAGGCTTAGAAGAGCTGAATTAATTGAGCTCTTAAGTAATCACGGTCCTTCAATATTAGATAGAGATATTGGAGAAAATATAAGAGAAACAATATTAACTCCAACACCTGCTCCTCCTCCTTCTCCTCCTTCCCCTTCTCCAACTGAGGAGTTATTAAAATGGGTAGAAGAGGTTGAAGAAATTCCTAGAAATATTTCACCTAAACTTAAAGTTTTAAAAGAAAAAATAGATAATATATTTGAGAAACAAAAGAATTTAATAATTAATCAAGGTCCATCTGCTCTCAATAGATCTACAACACAATTTACTATAGATGGTAAAGACGGATTTGGACCGCTGGAGTTTTTAGAATTTGTACGTCAAGGTTTAATAAATCGTTTAAAAAATAGTAGAGGGACGAAAATCAAATTAATTCTTAGATGCACTATGAGAAGAGAAGCTAATACTGGAACAATTATGGTACCAGCTGCTTTTCATTCTGGCGATTTTATGATTAACCTAGAGGGAACCGATAAAAATGAACTGTATACTACTGTGGTTGGAAGAATTTTAGAAAAAATAGCGACATTTCAAATACAGGGTAGTAATTGGGTGTTTTCTAGAATAATTATTCTAGAGTTACGTACTGTAAGATACAACCCAACAAGAGGAAGTTCTTACATTCCTTCACCCCCCAAAATACGAAATACAGGGGGTGTTATTAACATGAAAAACAGAGATGAGAAATGTTTTTTGTGGAGTGTGTTAAGAGCATTATTTCCTAAAAACAAGGACCCAGAAAGAATTGATAATGATTTAAAAAGTAAGGAAAATATTTTAGATATGACAGGAATGAAATATCCTGTTTCTTTAAAAGATATTACTTTATTTGAAAAGCAAAACCCAACAATTTCCATTACTGTGTTTGGAATTGAAGGAAAAGATATTTATATTCTTAGAAATAGTGATTTTATAAATCGATTTTACGAAATAGATCTTTTGTTACTAGAAGAAAATGGTAGATATCATTACTGCTTAGGAAAAAAATTAAGTCGTTTAATATCTTCCCAAGCAACAAAAAATAAAGGAAAAATATATATCTGTAGGAGATGTTTGAACCCTTTTCCCTCTGAGAAGTCCTTGGAAAGACATGAAGAGTACTGTAAAATAAATTATTCTGTTAAGTTAGAAATGCCGAAAAAGGGTACAATATTAAAGTTTTTAAACTACTATAAACAAGAAAAGCTTCCTTTTATAATATACGCAGATTTTGAATGTTATTTAAAACCTATAGATTCATGTAATCCCTATCCAGGAAATAGTTATACATCAAAGTATCAAAAACATGAGCCTTCAGGTTTCTGTTACTACATTAAATCTCTTTACGAAGATGTTTTTCCATCAAAGCTAGTAGAATACACTGGGCAAGACGCTACACAAAAATTTATAGAATACTTAAAGAGAGACATCAGAGAAATAAGTAACATTCCATGCAAGAAAATGATATTTGGAGAAAAGGAAATAGAGCTTTTTGATAATGCGACTAAATGCTGGATATGTAATGAGGAGTTTGACAATAAGGAAACTTAAGGATGAACATATTAGTAAAAAAGACTATGCTCGCGCACAAAAAGTTTGGAAAGTATTTGAGATGAAAACTATTAAAGATTACCACAATTTGTATAATCGCAGTGATGTTTTACTTTTAGCAGATATCTTCGAAAACTTTAGAATCGTTTGTCACAAAAATTATGGGTTAGATCCTGCATGGTATTATACTGCTCCGGGATTATCTTGGGACGCAATGTTAAAAACTACAAAAGTAGAATTAGAGTTATTATCTGATCCTAATATGCTACTTTTTTTTAAAAAAAGGTAAAAGAGGTGGTGTATCAATGATTTCTACTAGATATGCTAGATCAAATAATAAATACATGGGTAAAAAATTAAAAAAAAATATACCGTCCAAATTTATTGCATACTTGGATGCAAATAATCTTTATGGTTGGGCTATGAGTAAACCTCTCCCTACAGGTGAATTTAAATGGATGGATGAGGATGAGTTAGGAAATTGGGAAAATTGTCCATGTATTTTAGAAGTTGATTTAGAATATCCTAAAGAATTACAATGACTATCCTCTTGCTCCAGAAAGTATAAAAACTAAAAATGGGGTAGATAAACTTATTCCAAATCTTTGGGATAAGGAAAAGTATATAGTTCACTATGAGAATTTAAAACAATACTTGAGTTTAGGATTAAAAATAAAAAAGATTCATAGGGGTATAAAATTTGATGAGAGTGAATGGCTTAAGCCTTATATCGAACTCAATACTAATCTTCGTGTAAAGGCAACTAATGAGTTTGAGAAAAACTTTTTTAAACTCATGAATAACTCTGTCTTTGGAAAAACTATGTGGAATATTAGAGTCGATATTCACTTAGTGTCCAACCGTATAAAAGCGGAAAAAACTAGCTGCTAAACCAAAGTTTCATAATTGTAGTATTTTTTATGAAAATTTAATTTCAATACATATGAAAAAAACTAAACTTTACTTTAACAAACCAGTATACATAGGAATGTGTATTCTTGAATTAAGTAAAGTTCATATGTACAATTTCCACTATAATTGCATCAAACCAAAATATGGAGATAAGGCTAAACTCTTGTTTACGGACACTGATAGTTTGATGTACGAAATTGAAACTGATTATTTTTATAAGGATATATCAAACGATATATTAAACAATTTCGATACGAGTAATTATCCCAAAGATCATCCATCAGGTATTCCAACTGGTGTTAATAAGAAAGTACTTGGAATGTTTAAGGATGAGGCTGGTGGACAAATTATAGTAGAGTTTGTAGGGCTTAGAGCCAAACTTTACTCTTATATAATGTTCGAGGGAGAGGAAAGTAAGAAATGTAAAGGAGTAAAAAGGTGTGTTGTTAAAAATAACATCACACATAATGACTACAAGGAGTGTTTGTTTTCAGGAGTAGAGCAGCATAGAGTGATGTATAGAATTCGAAGTCGTAAACATGAGTTGTTTACAGAAGAAATTAATAAAGTGGCGCTTAGCGCAAATGATGATAAAAGGATTGTTTTAGAGGATGGTATACATACCTTAGCATTAGGATATTTTTATTAAATTCTCATTTTATAATTTGGTTAAAAATTATAGAATGTTTATATTACACCATTTCTTAAAAGTTTGGGAATTTTTCGATTTTTGTTTTTTTGTTTTTTTTGGTTCTGTTTAAAAAACGAGGAGAAAAATGCGTTTGTGAGATGTGGTTGGGTTAAAGCATGGAACGGGTTTGTGGTAGGGTTAAAGTATGGAACGGGTTTGTGGTGGGGTTAAACAGGAAAGAGATTTGCATTGGAAATGGGCTGGATCCCATATTTTCGTGGTGGGGATTAAACAGGAAAGAGATTTGCAATGGAAATGCGTTGGATCCCATATTTTCGTGGTGGGGATTAAACAGGAAAGAGATTTGCGTTGGGAATGCGTTGGATCCCATATTTCGTGGTTGGGATTAAGCAGGAAAGAGATTTGCATTGGAAATGCGCTGGATCCCATATTTTCGTGGTTGGGATTAAGCAGGAAAGAGATTTGCATTGGAAATGCGTTGGAACCCATATTTCGTGGTGGGGATTAAACAGGAAAGAGATTTGCATTGGAAATGCGTTGGAACCCATATTTCGTGGTTGGGATTAAGCAAGAAAGAGATTTGCATTGGAAATGCGCTGGAACCCATATTTTCGTGGTGGGGATTAAACAGGAAAGAGATTTGTATTGGAAATGCGTTGGATCCTGTATTTTCGTGGTGGGGATTAAATAGGAAAGAGATTTGCATTGGAAATGCGTTGGATCCTGTATTTTCGTGGTGGGGATTAAACTGGAAAGAGATTTGCATTGAATTTTAAAGCATTAGCATTGGAAATGCGCTGGATCTTGTATTTTCGAGGTGGGGATTAAACAGGAAAGAGATTTGCGTTGGAAATGCGCTGGAACCCGTATTTTTCTACTACTACTGACTATATACTTATGTTGTTCTCGCCACTTTCCAACGGGTTTCCAGTAAAATCAGGTCGACAGCTCAACTATTAGTGTGTTTCCTTGATTTCACCCACTTGATCACACACACCTACACATTTCCTTTTCCAACTCTTTACCAGACAATTAGGAAAAAATTGACTGGTCAAGTTCAAAATAATTTGCAGTTGACAAATTTTCTCTGTTTCTCTGTTTCTTACGGCACTCGTTATTTTCGCGGACCTTTCCCTTTTTCGGCAAATATTTCACTGGAAGTGTCGACGTGATACGACTGAAATAATGATGAAAGCGGTGTAAAACACCATTCAGCCAATCAATCAATGATTACTGACCTACTGTCCTATAGAACTGGATAAATCGGTGCAAATGGACTGACAGTAGAATTGAAAACACGAGAGTGTTACGGGCAAAAGCTGAAATCCACGAATATTTCAATCAATTCGAACCTATACTGAGCAATAAACTCTCTCGTGCAGCATCAAGAAATTTATCCACCTTAAACAAAAAAAAAAAAAAAAATCCAAAGGTCGATGCTCGAGGTGTCAATTTCAAGCCACGATTCATTAATGTTCAAGTGAGAAAATAAAACTGATAAATCAATAAAAGAAAAAATACCAAAAACTTTAAAAAACCATAAAACATGTTAAACCGTTCTTTTTCCGAACTTACCCATTCTTTTCGACATGGTTGTTAGGTCGTCTGCTCAATACTGATGGTGGCCGGTATGTAAGTCGGATATCGACCTCGTACATCGGTCTTTCCGTATAAGAACGACCAGGGCACGAGCTTCACAAAACACCTCGAGCGCTTCGCGCTCTCGGTGTTACGTGAAGCTCGTGCCCAGGTCGTTCTTATACGGAAGGACCTCGTACTCAGTCGATATCCTATACGAATATGAGGAAAAAATAATTGTGAATATATTATGTTGACTTCATTCTCTGTTATGAAAAAGCAAGCGGCGTGCAAAAAATGGCGTGCAGGTACAGAAACATTCGAAACACTTGTAAAGGTGCACTGGTTGTAGTGACATTGAAAATTTGTTGAAAAGGCTGTTTAGCGCCACACGAAACAACATACAAAACATAAGAGGAGTTTTATTAATCAAAAAAAAGACTTTACTTTTGTTTTCAGGTTTCACAAAATTTTCTTGATTTGAAACACATTTCACGCTCCATGAGAAAAGGGGACCAAGAGTTTGACCGATTATCTTTACTACTTAGGACCGTTTTCCTTGCTTCAAAAGCTTGCTGTGAGATCCAGAGCAATTCTAACTAACATTTGGCAGCATAAAAATTACAAGAAATGAATACTGTGTGCCTCTAAATTGAGATTTTTCTACATGGTCCCTGTTCTCGTGCTGCGAAAGTTTTCCTTCAAAATGGCCGGATGTCAGCTAAAACTTTCGCAGCACCATAAAAGGGGACTTTGCGTTGTAACGCACCTGCTTACCTGTTTGTCGGGTGCCTATGTAATGACGCAATAAATTTTGCACGAAACGCACGAGGTTAGTTGGACAAATTTATCGCACCACCACAAAAGGGGACCAGAATTATTAAATGCTTTTTTCCTGCTTATTAGGTGTAATTTTTGTCTTTCAAAAGCTTTCCAAGAAATCCGGAACGGTTTTCACCTACTTTCACGACATAAAAAAGAAAATGAAGTGGCATGTTGTCCAGGTACAAAATCTAAATTTTCTCACATGAGTCTGAATTTGGGTCAACTCGGGTCATAAACTAGGTCACTAGGTCAAATTAAAGAAATATCTTTAGGTCACTCTAGAGGCCACATTTATTGCTCAATTGACTTGAAAATTGGTCAGAATGTTTGTCTTGATAAAATCTCAGATGAGTTCTGATTTGGGTCACTTGGGATCATAAACTAGGTCACTAGGTCAAATTAAAGAAATACCTTTAGGGCACTCTAGAGGCCACATTTTTTGCTCAATTGACTTGAAAATTGGTCAGAATGTTTGTCTTGATTAAATCTCACGTGAGTCTGAATTTGGGTCAACTGGGCTCATAAACTAGGTCACTAGGTCAAATTAAAGAAATACCTTTAGGGCACTCTAGAGGCCACATTTCTTGCTCAATTGACTTGAAAATTGGTCAGAATGTTTGTCTTTATGAAATATTGGATGATTTTGAAATTGGGTCACCTGGGATCATAAACTAGGTCACTAGGTCAAATTAAAGAAATACATTTAGGGCACTCTAGATGCCATATTTCTTGCTCAATTGATTTGAAAATTGGTTAAAATGTTTCTCTTGATGAAATCTAAGACGAATTCAAAATTGGGTCACCTGGGGGTCATAATCTAGGTCACTAGGTCAAATTAAAGAAATACCTTTAGGGCACTCTAGAGGCCACATTTCTTGCTCAATTGAATTGAAAATTGGTCAGAATGGTTGTCTTGATGAAATCTCGGATGAGTTTGGATTTGAGTCACCTGGGATCATAAACTAGGTCACTAGGTCAAATTAAAGAAATACCTTTAGGGCACTCTAGAGGCCACATTTTTTGCTCAATTGACTTGAAAACTGTTCAGAATGTTTGTCTTGATAAATATTTTGATGAGTTCTAAATTTGGTCACGTATGGTGATAAAGTAGGTCACTATGTCAACTTACGGAAATTTCTTGTGGATGCTCTAGATGCCACATTTTAAGCTCAATTGACCTGACAATTGGTCAGAAATTGAATTTTGCACGTGGAGTGAAATTTCGCCTATTGACTCAGGTGAGCGATCCAGGGCCATCATGGCCCTCTTGTTGAAATTTAAACCTGTTGTAACAGCTTCTGAAGTCATATAATGGCAGCCAGTGCACCTATGCATGTACTTTCTGGAGTTCTCACACCTGTATAGACACAACTTTCTTTCCAAGTAACTGACTTCTTTCTCACATGTATCAGAGGTGATACATGAGAAATCGCCAAAAAGAAAGTTTATGCTGACCAGGGGCACATTTCACTAAACTGCGTACGCACAAAATTTGCGTACGCAGTTTTTGTAAGCAAGCATTAAGTTTGAAAACAAGTTTTACTGAACTACATAACTTTACGATTTGATTAAGAATTTGGATAACATTACGCCACTTCATATGTTTGGGTAAAGTAGGAATCCTACGTGTGTTTATTCAATCCCAAAATAATTGGCGTAAATCTACGCAGTTTGTTGAAATGGACCCCAGATATCAAACCCGCAACCACCAGATTGTGAGTCAAATATGCTAACCACTGAGGGACCCAGCCAGGCTTTTACTTTCAGCAATACACTCTGAAACACAAAATTTTGCAAACGGCATAGGTTAAGATCAGACTGTGCACAATGTGCAGTCTGATCTTGGATCTTTATCGTTAGATGAATTAGTCAAGCCAGTAAGAAAGAAGATAAATTATGAATTTCAATGTATTGTATTTTCATCCACCGAAAAAAGTTGAGTATGTAGTTCACCTGAGCACGAAGTGCTCATGATTGATTGATTGATTGTATGGTGTTTGAAGCAATTTGCAACATTATTTCAGTTTTATCGCGATGGCCAGTGCACCTATCCATGCTGTCCTTGAGTCTCTTTTACCAGTACTCCACACAATTTTCTTTCCAAGCCACTGGCTCAAAACAATGATCAGCAGTGGGAGAGAAATGAATCCTGTTGCAATGGCAATAATCAATTCTCAGAAATAACTTGGCCGAGCAGGGGATTCGAACCAGCCACCCCCTATTTCTCAAGTCCTGTACGCTACCGAGTCCACTATTGGGTCTCGGCGCTTACACATGGCAAAGATATCAAGGTAGCTTGGCATGCGAGTATTATTGATGAAAACTCATACTCATAATTAATTCTTCACCAAACGACAAAATGTTAGACTGGTCCATATTGGAAGCATTTGCAGATAACAAATAAAAAGTGTCTCAATTTATGAAATTTGTCTCTGAAAGGATAGAAAACCTTGTGGGAAAAGGAAAAAATGCTGGTTACCAGCATTTTCTCCTTTTCCCACAAGGTTCAAAAGCTTATCTTTCCAGGGTCATGAAAACCAGGGTATGTTTGGTAAAGAGTTAAAGCTTGAAACACTTACAGTGTTTCTACCAATAACGGTAAATACATGATGGAAGAGACATCTTTTACAAAGGTCAATAGATCTAGTTTGAAAATTACAATAGACAAGGCATACTACATTCATTCTACATATGTTCAACAGACAATTTCTTTATTTTTCTTTTCTGGAGGAAGGAAAGTTTAACCCTTAACCTGCTAAATAAGTGAAATGAAAATTTCCAGGCGATACTATAAACCCAAATGTGGCCATTCCAAAGTGATTTCGGGGAAATATATCTCCTTATCAGGCAGCATATCTCCAAAGTCAGACCGCATGAAAACAATGCTATAAGATACACTGGTTTATTGTTCTAACATTTTCTTTTCTGTAACAACAAGATTTTTTGTAACATACGATACAGCAATAAAACAATTCTTATAAAAATAATGTCAACTATCAGTAATAAAAACATTTAAAGGTCTAACTCTCATATTAAAAGACGGAAGCTGCCGAGATTGGCCAAATAGCCTTTACAAAAACGTTGATGTTACACGATATTCACCCATGAGTTAGTAAGTGTACAGCCCCTTCCTCTCATATTGAAAGTCGGAAGCTTCCGAGATTGGCCGAGAGCATGCAGTCTGATCTCTGATCTACACTGTCCACTGCTATATTCTAGATTATGCCTGAACTGTCTCTTGAACTTGCAGAGGAAATGTATTTTTAGCCTTTGAGAAAATGCAGTATATTTATTAAATATGGAAAGGGTTAAATGTAACTCAAATGGCTGGATTTTTCTTTGATGGAAAACATTACTAGGCTACTGATCTGAAGTATTTTGCCCAAAGACACTCCTGGGAAAAAGCCCAGCACCTCAAATGGGATTCAAACCCTGAGCTCCCGAGTTACAAATCCTGCACCTTCACCAATGAGCCATGCAGGACCCCAAACTGTTGGGTGATGAGGCCTTTGGACATTTCCAAATTTAGCTTTATTTGGATCCAAGAAAATTGAGAAAAAAAATGCACGTGTTTGCCCTGTAAAAACTGTGAAAATGTCATAAATAGTACAAAATGCTGAGGAAAAAACAGTCATACTGTAATGGTTGGATTTCTTACAGGATTTCTTACATAATACTTGTCAGTTTTTCATGAATATATCTACTGGTCCATTTTTTCCTCTCTGCCTGAGGCTTTTTTATAATATACATTAACCCTTTACATGATGACAAAATTATAGACAGATCCAAACCGGAAGCATTTCCAAAGGACATAGTAAATATGGCACAAGTAATGGGACTTGTCAGTAAAAGAAAGGAAAGAGTTGTGGGAAAAGAAGAAAATGCTAGTTACCAGCATTTTCTCTTTCTCAACAATATTTCAAAAAGCTTAAATTCTTTCTCAGGGTCGTTAAAACTCGGAATTGTGTAGTAAAGGGTTTAGCACTTGCCAAAAGCATGCTATTCCATTTACCCTTAAAACTTCACATGCTTCTGCGCGCTTTGTTGTTTGAGAACTGGGTTTATCTCTTGCAAAAAACTCCAACACATTATAAACATGTCACAAATGTCTACAAGTGGACTGAAAAAAAAAAAAACCCTGAGGACATGATAGAAGAATAATGCTGGTGAATTAACAGACAATGAATTGCTATCGACTCTATGAAAGCTGAAAAAGAAAAACAATGTTTAACCCTTTACCAGATGACAAAATCTTTACCTTGTCCGAATTGAAAGCATTTGCAGATGACAATTTCAGTGTGGCTCAAATGGTGCAATGTTTCTTTGATAGGATAGAAAACATTGTGGGAAAAGGAGAAAATGCTGGTCATTTTCTCTTTTTCCCACAATGTTTTCAAAAGGCCCGTTCCCAGGGTCATTGAAAGTCGGCATTCTGCGGTAATGGCTTAAAGTCTTGAATTGTTCATTCTTTAACCCTTCAGCAGATGACAAAACTTTAGACTTGTCGAAATCCAAAGCATTTGCAGACGACAAATCGAATGTAAATCAAAAATTGAAATTTGTTCTGGGAAGGGTAGAAAACATTGTGGGAAAAGGAGAAAATGCTGGTTATTTTCCCACAATGTTTTCAAAAGCTTTCTTTCTCAAGGTCATTAAAAGTCGGGATTGTGTGTTAAAGAGTTAAGTGATATACACACTGGAATTAAAACATAAAAAGGCAACAGGAATTCAAACTAACACATCTGATCCGTCTTAAACGCAAAAAAAATTTACAAGTGTAAAAATTAGATTTAAAATAGCACAAATAAGTATACATAGCACAATAAATAACAAAAATTACATTTAGGCACATAATGTTGTCTGAAAACGTTTGTCATCATCAATCTAACACAAAAAATATAATTACAAACAAGACAAAGGGATTAAAGTGAGTATGCGCTTGTAGTGCCTTTTCAATGTAAATCTTCCCGCGAGCACCAAAAAAATTGCAGTGGACATTTTCTGTTGTAAAAAAAATTCAAATTACAATATTTTACAGGACTTTTAGGCCAGAATATGTCTGAAATATTGGAGCTTGTAAAACCAAGATAAGACTACAATAATCTCTGAAGCTTGATATTGATTTATGCTTTCTACAAAAGCAAACTGCTGTTGTGTGTGGCCCTACGAGAGTTAAAATGTTTATAAGTTCATTATTCAAATCAGTAATTTTTTGTTTTCAAATTGCAAATTGTATGCTTTGCTGGGACATGCTCAAGGCAGCAATTACATTCTGAAATGCATTCTGATCTTGATCTATGTTTTCTACAAATACAATGGCAGTTGTGCATGGCACTTCCAGAGCTTACATGCTTTTAAGTTAATTATTCAAATTAATAATTTTTGTTTTTTCAAATTGCAAACTGTATGCTTTGCTTGGACATGCTCAAGTCTGCATTCAATTACATTCTGAAAATGGAAAGAAAGAAGTTGAGACAACAAAGTCTCTGCAGCCTGATCTTGATCTTTTTTTTCTGTAAGGAAAACGGCAGCTGTGCATGACACTTCCAGAGTTTAAATGTTTTTAAGTTAATTATTCAAATTAATAGGCTTTTTTTCCCAAATATCAAACTGTATGCTTTGCTAGGACATGCTCAAGGCAGCATATAGTTACATTCTGAAAATCAAAAAACGAAAAAAAGAATAACGTCAGAAGTCAATGGTTGACTCTATTTCTTTTGGATTAATTCATTACCACACAGTACTGAGTTTTAATGACCCCGAGAAGACTTTGAAAACATTGTGGGAAAAGGAGAAAATGCTGGTAAAAGCATTTTCTCCTTTTCCCACAATGTTTCCTACCCAATCAAAGACAGAAATCCTCATTTGAGCTACAATGACATTGTCGCCTGCAAATGCTTTGAATTTGGACCAATAGAAAAATTTGTCATTTTGTAAAGAGTTTAAGATAGTCTATATAAAGTCTGTGAAAGACCTAGTTGTTGAAAAAGTATAAAAAAATGAATAGAAATATTCAACAAGAGATTTTCTTGTCAGTGTAACTGTATACTGCTTTAAAATGTTTAATAATAAAATCCACTGCTCTCTCTTATGAAACACACAGTAACAAGAATTCTACAAATAAACGAAACTGCATTTTCCTTTAAGTGTCCCAATTTACATAACTTGGCATGATTGAGAATACGGTATGTTTGATTGTCTGCAAAATAAGGATTGTTGAAATATTGGGAAAAAGTGACAATTTTAAAACATTTGATAGTCAAACATAATCAAAAGTATAAAGAAAGAAAATTCTGTATGAAATAATTTGCTGATGACACATGTGGCTCAAATGTCAAGATTTATCTCTGAAATGTTAGAAAACTTTGTCGAAATAGGAGAAAATGATGGTTACCAGCATTTTCTCCTTTTTCCCACAAAGTTTTCTATCCTTTCAAAGACAGATTTCACTACTGGAGCAAATTTGATTTGTTGTCTGCAAATGCTTTCAATTAGGACCAGTCTGAAGTTTTGTAATATTGTAAAGACTTAATGAAGTTCTGTCACAAACATGAAAGAATATACAAAAATGGAGATTCAGATCTTTGGATAATACATCAGTATACATGAATAAGTAGAGCAGCAAATGACATAGGTTAAAATCAATACAAAATGTCCTTTTCTGCCCAAAATAAAGGCTAGATTATCAAATCAAAAAGAGCACATAACACCAAGACAGATACTTCTACAAGAGGACTTAAGAGGGTTATACCAGAAGTATCTAAAAAAAATTAAGCCTTGAAGCCCTGAATAAACCCAGCAGACACTTTCAGTCTAAAGTACAATTTTATGGGTTTTTTTTTTTTGTCTGCAGTTTTTCAGCACTGCAGACAGTGAAGATCAAACTTCAGACTGCACATTTTGTGCTGTATGATCTTGATCTATGCTGGCGGCAAAGGCAACTATAGCCGTGAAAGGTGTTTTATGGATTGAAACTTTTTCAAAGTGGAGTACTAGAGCCAAGTTACTGGAAAAATCAACATGCTTCTGGTACAACATGAAAATGCAATGAAAGCCCACACACTAGCAATGTCCTCAGAAATATAATGACAGGCTCACGGTGGACATGATTATTTAAAGGGACATGTCTGAACACATGTCTTCACCCTTCAACAAACGAACTCCTGTGCTACCTTGATGGAGAAGACTATTGAAAACATTGTAGGAAAAGAAGAAAATGCTGGAAACCAGCATTTTCTTCTTTTCCCACAATGTTTTCCACTCTACCCTAGATTTTTCCGCTTACTTGTACTAACTTTCTCTCAATATGCAAGGGTCATAAATTTGTCTTTTGATAAAGGATTGATCATTATCAAATCAATCCTATTAAAAAAAAAAAAGTTCAGTTTTTCCTGCCCTGTGCCTGATTTAACTTGTAATAAAAGCCTTGATGACTCATCAGCTGGCTATGAGTCCCCTCCTCTGTGACCACACCTTTACGAATGACATAGATTTTGTCCGCATTTTGGATCGTAGACAATCTATGAGCTATCACAATACTTGTCCGACCTTCCCGGGCTTTATCTAACGCCTCCTGTACAACCTAAAAGCATTAAGTAAATGAGTCATGCTCTGTGTAAAGGGGGCTCAAAAACTGATATGTTTCATCTGAAGGGAAGAAAACATTGTAGGAAAAGGAGAAAATGCTGGTTACCAGCATTTTCTTATTTTTCCATTACGTTTTCAAAAGCCTTCTTCCTTTGGGTAGTTAAAACTTGTGGCTGTGTGGTAAAGGGTTAAAGCACATTTTATAAGGAATTATTCTGGAAAACTTTACCACACAAAATCCCCAGTTCAATTCTGATGGAGAAGGCTTTTGAAAATACTCTAGCTGGTTACCAGCATTTTTCTCCTTTTCCCACAATGTTTTCAAAAGCCTTCCTTTATTTAGGGTCATCAAATTTGTTTTATTTGTTAGTATTTGAGTTAAACACAGTTTTAACAGCTAAAGTCATATCATGGCAGCCAGTGCATCTACGCATGTGTTTCCTGGCTTTTTCACACCAGTGCTGACACAACTTTCTTTCTAAGCCACTGGGTACTTTTCTCACATGCATCAAGGTAAGAGTCAAACCATCACTGTAAGAAAGTTTGTCTCAAGCAGGCATTGAACTGGCAACAACCAGGGCATGAGTCAGATACGATAACCACCGAGCTACCCAGCCGGGTAGGGTCATTAGAATCATGTGATCATTAAGTAAGGGGTTAAATTTATAACTTTAGAATTGGTTGACTTACCTTTTCACTCTCAGTATCTAATGCTGAGGTAGCTTCATCTAACAGCAGTATCTTTGGATTTCTTAGTAAAGCTCTGGCAATGGCCACTCTCTGTTTCTGACCTCCACTTAGCTGGGCTCCTTTTTCACCAACATTAGTCTCGTAGCCCTGAAATCAGTTACATGTGCATAGGAGCAATCAGGAACGTGTACATTTGAGCAATCAGGTACATGTACATTGGAACAACCAAGTACATGAACATTGGAGCAATCAGGTACATGTACACTGGAGCAATCAGGTACATGTACATAACAGCAATCTGGTACATGTACATAGGAGCAATTTGGTACATGTACATTGGGGCAATCAGGTATGGTCAAATGGTCTTGCTTAAGAGCTGTGTTCTAGCAAAACAGGTTTAGATGCATCCCTAATTCATTACACCAAGCAAGTAATCACATAATTATGGATCCACAAAATCCATTTGTCTAACCATCTACTAAATCTTGAGGTAGAGTAGTCCTTGGACAAGCAAAAAAATAATAGATAGCAAAAAAGTTTCAACCCATGTCAGTTTGCACTGACTGCACAGGCTTATGTCTGATAATTTTTTTTTTGATGCATTAAACCCTCTTTTCACAGAGCATTGCTCAAGTTTATAGCCCAAACCTGTATTAAACAAACAGCTATGGAATGAATGAAACCTGCTTGGTCAAACCTTTACCAAACAATCTGGTGTTTTAACCTTGACCATGAATAAGGACTTTTGAAAACATTGTAAGAAAAGGAGAAAATGCTGGTGACCAGCATTTTCTCCCTTTCCCACAATGTTTTCTACTTTTTCAAAAACTCAAACATTGAATTTGCTATCTTCAGATGCTTTTGATTCTGACAAGTCTAAAATTTTGTGGTTTTGTAATCAGTTAACCCTTTACCACACAACCCAAAGTTTTAACAACCCTTAGAAAGCTTTTGAAAAACATTGTGGGAAATGGAGAAAATGCTGGTTTTAAGTCATGTCTTTCCTTTTCTCTTTGTCTTTCATTAAATTAGATTTGACTGGAATAAATGAACATGTTTTTCCAAAGGTAGAAAACAATGTGGGAAAAGGAGAAAAATGCTGGTTACCAGCATTTTCTCTTTTTTCCCACACTGTTTTTAGAAAGGATTTCTACCTCAAGGTCCTAGGTATTGTTTGCTAAAGCGTCAACTTGGTATCTAAACAACTTACATCTGGTAGGCTTGATATGAAAGAATGAATATTGGCACTTCTTGCTGCTGCAATGACCTCGTCCATTGGCACCTCTCGAGAGTTGTCCCCGTAGGCAATATTCTCTGCTATACTTCTGTCAAACAGGATAGGCTCCTGGGATACGATACCAATCTGGGATCTCAGCCACCCTATGTTCAAATCTGTCATTTTGTGGGAGTCTAAGAACTAGAAAAGTAAACAGAGGTGAAATTAAAAACAAGTGAGAGGTGAGGAAAATGGCCTGACACCCCTACACTCTCAAATACCTCAGTAAATACATCATTTCTGAGCAGATCTTTATGAGCTGGGACAGTTTTGAATTTTCAGTTTTAGGTTTAAATGGAGAAAATCCCCTGAAAGGTGGAAATATTACATCCCCATTCCACGGTGTAATCTCCTTCCAGTAGAATTGGGGTTTATAAAGCATACATAGATTTACAAACATTTCTTACACTAAAGAACATAACATTCTAGGTATATTTAGTGGGTACAGTGATAGCATTGTGTCATTGTTAAAGATTTTACTTGAAAACAAAGATGTGTATCATAAATTTTTGATAATTCTAAAGTCATAAAAATAATAATAATAATAGAGTATTGAAATATTTTCAACATAACATCAAAAAGTACATTTTAACAGTTAACAAAACAACCCCCAGATTAAATGACCCTGAGAAAGAACACTTTTAAAAGTGTTTTCCACTTTTAAATTCTTTAACAAATGACAAAATTTTAGAGTGGTCAAAATTTGAAAGCCTTTATAGACATCAAAATTAATTAAATGCGGCTCAAATCATTGGCTTTGTTTCTGAAAGGTCAGACAACATTGTGGGAAAAGGAGAAAATGCTGGTTACCAATTTCAAGGGTCATTCAAAACTCGAGACTGTGTAGTATCATTTGAGTCAAGCTTAGTTTACTGTTATAGGAGGCCCTTAAATTTTGTTGGTCTGGTAAAGCGATAAGCACATGAAAGTTCTTAAATTGTGATCAATTACACGCACCACGTCTCCATCTTCTGGATCATAGAATCTCTCTATCAATTGTACAGTTGTACTTTTACCACAGCCTGAACTGCCTACAAGGGCCACAGTCTGTCCTGGGGACACAGTGATATTCAACCCATTTAGCACAGTCACATCCTTTCTGGTTGGGTAGCGGAATTTGACACCGGTGAAAGTAATAGCGGCAGTGTATGAACCCTACAATGGTTTTAAATACACTAATTTGCCCTGCATAAAATTAACATTTGACAAAAGAAAGTGAAAAAAATATATTATTGATCACAGTCACATATCTATAAGCTAATATCTTTTCATGAGTTTTCTATGCACTAAAATGCGAGCTTTTTTTACTTATTAATAATAGAAAAAGAGCTTAATACAGTACACAGATTTACCAAAATTATTATTATTTCTAAACAATACCCTTAAGTTGTTTGTTATTATTGTATATAATGCCATTTTCAACAACATTATTTTAGTTATATCACCAGTGCACCTATCCATACTTTTCTGAAGTTTCTTTTACCAGTCCTTGGAACAATATTCTTCCCAAGCTACTGGCTGCTTTCCCACACAACCATCGTTGAAACAATGATGGGTGGTTAGAGAGGAATGAATCCTATCACAACGACTATCATAGATCCTTGTAAGAAGTTCTCCAAGCAAGGGATTGAAACCAGCCACCCCAGAATTTAAGTTTTGTACACTACCCACTGCACTTTCAGGCTAGACTTTAACTGATAAAATATCATTTCAAAGACTTCTTGATAAATGGTTTTTAGAAGGGATAGAATCAAACAGTTGACCATTCAAATATATTCTAGAAATGGTGAAATATTTTAATATGATATCAATAGATTATACACATATAATCCTTTCCATCTTTAACCCTTTACCACACAATCCCAAGTTTTAACGCCCGTAAAAGAGCAGGTATTTGAAAATATTGTTGGAAAAGGAGAAATACTGGTAACCAGCATTTTCTCCTTTTCCCACCCTGTTTTCTACCCTTTCAAAAACAAAAATTTTCATTTGATAACCATTCATTTTGTCATCTGCAAATGCTTTTAGACTGGACTAGTCTAAAATTTTGATGCGTGGTAAAGAGTTAGACCCTTTTAACTATTTTCTGGACAACAAAATTTTAGACTGGTCCAAATTGAAAGCATTTGCAGACGACAAGTTAAAGATGGCTCAAAAGACTTCTCTCCAAGGGTCGTTAAAACCCGGGATTGTTTGGTAAAGAGTTGAAGAAGAGACCATATTGAGGCTGGCCTACAGACCTCTTTAGGTTGTTCCCCGTCTTTGGAGTATGAATCAATGGCTGGTTCCCTATCCAGTAATTTGAAAATTTCAATAGCAGAGGCTTGGGCCTTGGCTGCATCCGGTGCAAATGAACTGGCCTCACCCACAGACATGGCACTGAAAACCAGGGCTGAGAAGACTCTGTTAAAGAAAATAAATGAGTGGCTATGGGAAAGGGGTTTAATGCAACTTTGCAAACCATCATAACAAGAAAGTTGTCACAAAGTATGGATAGAAAAATTTTGTACAAAACTCACAGGATCATGAGGTAGAATGGTTCTCTGACATGCAGAAAATTTAAGAAAAGCAATGGGTATAAGCCCAGGTACATGCAGGCTGACATGAAACATTTTGCAGATGTATTAAACCTTTCCCAAACGGCAAATTTTGGACCAGACCAAACTGAAAGCATTTTGCAGATGACAAATTAACAGTTGCTAAAATGATGATTTTTCTATATGATAAGGTAGAAAACATTGTGGGAAAAGGAGAAAATGCTGGTTACCAGCATTTTCTCCTTTTCCCACAATGTTTTCAAAAGGCTTCTATTCCTGACCCGTAAAAACCAGGGATTGTTTGGGAAAGGGTTAAACCATCTTTTCACATTGTGGGGCTAAAATACATGTGAGGTCAAGTCAGTCTTTGGCAATGTTCTACATTGTTCAATTTTGAAACAAATATATAACACTTCTGACAATTAGAAAAAAAATATGGGTATCTGAGAATTTAGAAATTCCTAAGCAAGAAAAACTCCTGTGAGTGCAACAACTTTTGCTTGACACTATTTATGAATCTGTCTTCAAGAGCCATTGATGCAGATTGAGCCAACTAAATTATTGCAAAAAATGGTTCACCTTATTTTTTTTTTAAATTTAAAGAATAAAATAAACTGCTTTTGTAAACACTAATTCAATACAAAGAGATCTGTAACTCAGATGAAAGTGTTCAGTCCTTGTCAAGTCAGAATAGACTCATTTACAATGTAAACTTAACATAACAGATTTAGAAGTGGAACACATCAACCCTTCGGCTGCTATGCGTGACTAAAGGACCTTTTGTGGACAGTGAAGATCAAGATCAGACTGCACAGAATGTGGAGGCCCCCCCCCCCAAAAAAAACACCTTTTTTAAATAGCAAAATCTTGGTTTCTACTATCGGCTTGAAAGTTTCATTTCACTTATTTAGCAGGATTAGGGTTGATAACAGAATATGATATGGGAGAAAAAACTCTCTCACTGACCGGAAAACTTCCACATAATCCAGTTCATTTTCGCTGATCAAGTAGGCTCCGAAATAGAAACATGCGGCATAGGTAAAGAACATGACTCCCTGGGAGAAGGAGAAGGCTATTCCGACAACGTGAGCTTTCTTCATGGCATTTTTGTATGGTTCCTGTAGCTCATGTAGAAAGTTTTCGATGAACTTTGGCTCTTTTGTCAGAGAGGCCACAGTTCTAATGTTCTCGATGGATTCCACGGCAACCTGGAATGTTGGAAAATTTTTAAAAACATTTGAGTGGTGTGCTGGCAGAAAGGGGTTTCACTCTTTAACAAATAATAAAATTTTGTAGCTGACTGACAACAAAATGAATGTGGCTCAAGTGATGATTTTTGTCTTTGATGGGCTAATAATCATTGTGGGAAAAGGAGAAAATGCTGATTACCAGCATTTTCTTTTCCCTCAGTTTTTCAAAAGCCTTCTTCTACTCCTTCGGGGTCGTTACAAGTTGGGTCTGTGTGGTGAAGAGTAAATGCATGTCAGAAATGCATTATACTAAGCAAGTCATTGTATAGATATGGATCCATAAAATCCATTTTGTCTAACAACTGACTGAATCTTAAGGTGGACTTGTCCTTTGACATGCAGAAAATTGACCAATACCAAAAAGTTTTGACCTAGGTCAGCCTAGATAGACTGCGCAGGCTGACCTGGGTGGATACTTTTTACAGGTTCAATAAACCCCCTTTTCACAGAGCATGGTTGAAGGTAAATCTGTATTCATCAGTTCCTCCCTGTATCACAATCACAAGTTTCATAGAACCTGAAAGGGAAAACTTTTGAACACTAGCCCTGTTCCCATAATGTTTCCTGCCCTTTTCAAAAACAAATCCATCATTTGAAGTACATTTTGTATGTTGTCTGCAAACGCTTTCAAATTGGACAAGTGTAGAATTTTGTCATGAAAAGTTAAACCTACAAAATTTCAGACTTGTGCAAACTGTATGGACTTGCAGAGAAGTTCACTGTAGTTTGACTTTATACCAGACCACAGAATTTAGAATCATCAAAATTGAAAGCATTTGGTGACTATAAATTAAATATTAATCGAAACATGAAATGTTTGTCAGCAAGGACAAAAAACGTTGTGGGAAAAGGAGAAAATGTTGGTCACCACCATTTTCTCGATTTTCCACAATTTTTTCTCAAGCCCTCTTGTACAAGATTGTTAAAACTTGGGATGGTTTCATAAAGAGTTAACTCTTTACCAAACGACAAAAATGTAGACTTGTAAAAATTAAAGTCATTTGCAGACAACAATTTAAGTGTGACTCAAATTAAGAAATTTGTAGAAAATATTGTGGGAAAAGGAGGAAATGCTGGTTACCAGCATTTTCTCCTATTGCCACAATTTTTCCTAAAGCCCTCTTCTAAAAAGTTGTTAAAACTTGGGATGGTTTCGTAAAAGAGGTAATACACTTGGATTCCTATTTACCCTTTAACACACAATCCCGAGTTTTAATGACCCTGAGAAAGAACTCTTTTGAAAACATTAAGGGCAGAGAAGAAAATGCTGGTAACCAGCATTTTCTCCTTTCCCAATAATGTTTTCCATCCTTCCAAAGGCAGATTTCATAATTTGACTGATATAAAATTTGTCGTCAGCAATTACTTTCAATTAAGCCCTTACCAAACAACAAAATTTGGGCTGGACTAAATTCAAAGCATTTGCAGGTAACAAAATAAAAGTAGTTCAAATCATGATTTCTGACTTTGATAGGGTAGAAAACATTTTCGGAAAAGGAGAAAATACTGGTTACCAGCATTTTCTCCTTTTCCCTTAATGTTTTCAAAAGCATTCTTCTTCAGGGTCTTTAAAACTCGGGATTTGTCTGGTAAACAGTTAAGACAAGCCTAAAATTTTGTTGTTTGGTAAAGAATTAAGTACCTACGACTTTGGGATCTTTTCAAATAGTTTTCATTTCGAAAGTAATTAATGAGTATTATAAGAAAACAAAAATATTTCGTGAAATTTACCTTTCCTGCAGCCTCTAGAGCTTCCTTATTTTTACCAGCAGCCCCTTGCAGCATGGTCATCTGTAGGAACCCTCCGGCCACAAGAAAAGGTACAAATCCCAGAATGACCAGGGTCATTTTCCAGCTGTAGATAAAGGCGATGATCAGACCGGCTAATATACTTGACAGACTCATGATTGACTGACCGATACGAGCTCCCGCTGCCTGAAATATAGATGTATTAACTTTTTACCAAACAGTAAAAATTTTCTGGTGCCCTTGCAAAAGGAGGTTTAATGCATTTTCGTAATGCACTATGTAGAGCTAAGTTGTCACATAATTATTCTTACAAACATGAAAGTTCGCAACAAATGCATAACTGAAATACAAATGCATGGCAGAAATACAGGGACCGGGCAGGATTCGAACCTAGAATGCCCGGACGAAAGGCCAACACCATAACCACTGAGCTAAAGAGAATTCTCTCTGACGCAGCTGTCAGGTATTGATTTTTTTTTTATACGGGAAAGCTATACAGTAAGGAAGGAGTGATCTCCCGTAACATTATAGATCCATAAAATCTAACAAGTAACTGAGTCTGGAGGTAGAATGGTCCTTGGACATGCAGAACTTTTAAAAAATAGCAAAGAGCTTTGATTCATGTCAGGCTGCACAGTCTAGAAGGCTGATATAGGTGCAGATGCAGATGCATAAAACCTGTCTGAGGAAAAAGGCTCTTGAAACATTGTGGATAAAGCAGTCATCCTCTATGGAACAAGTCTGATATAATTACACTAAGTCCTGTACCTGTTAACCCTTTACCACACAATCCCCACTTTTAACAATGCTGAGGAAGACGGCTTTTGAAAACATTTTGGGAAAAGGAGAAAATGCTTGTAACCAGCACTTTCTCCTTTTCCCATAATGTTTTCTATCCTATCAAGGACTAATTTCAGCATATGAACCACCTTTAATTTGTTGTCTGCAAATGCTTTCAATCTGGACTAGTCTAAAATTTTTTCATCTGGCACAGACTTAATGCCTTCCTAGAGTTTCTTTAATAGAACAACCCACTTGGGCCAGTATTTTTTTATAACGTCTGAGGAAGAAGGCTTCTGAAAACATTGTGGATAAGGCAGTCAGCCTATGGAAGAAGTCTAATTAAACTGCACTAGTACCTGTTAAAAGTTCCAGGGAGCAATCACTGAGAGTGAATAATATAAGCAGAAGAAAATCTTTCATGAAGAGTTAGTTAGTTTAAGAAGACATGCTTACCCCTTGTACTTGTGCTGCATCTGTCGCCAGTCTTGTTGTCAAGGCCCCAACACTGTTGCCATGGTCATCAAAATATGCAATATCCTGTTCAGAAAAATTTGAGAGGGAGATTTTCAAACATCTGGGACTTTACTCTGAATTGCAATTCTAGTCATTAGATTGGACAAGAAATTTTGTTACAACCAATCAGATAGCTAGTCTCTAAATTAAGCCTTTACCAAACGACAAAATTTTAGAATAAACCAAATGCAAAGCATTTGCAAACGACAAATTAAACATGACTCAAAACATAGGATTTGCTTTTGAAATATTGGAAAACCTTTAGAGAAAAGTAGAAAATGCTGCAACCAGCATTTTCTACTTTTCCCACATTGTTCTCAAGAGTCTTCCTCCTAAGGGTTGTCAAAATAAAGGATTGTTTGGTAAGAGGTTGAAAAAAGGATGTATGGTGAGTATAGTACCAGAAATGTCAGGTCTGATTTTACATAATAAAAAAACCATATGAAACATAACTGTTGGAGGTTTGTAGTTTGAATCCTGTGACAAATGGGCCCAAACCTTTGGAACTATCCCCACATAATTATGCAAGAACTTGATTGCATGATTAACCCTTTACCACACAATCCTGACTTTCAAGAGAGAAGGCTTTAGAAAACATTGTGAGAAAAGGTTAAAACATTTTTTTCCCACATTGTTTTCTGCCCTTCCAAAAACAATAAATACCTGTCGCAAGATGGCTTTAAAACTGAGAGACCGTAATCGTAAAGTCAGGTGTTCTCCAGATCTACCAAACATGGCGCCCTGTTGATAAAAAAAAGTAAAACTTTTTAAATTTTCTGAAAAGAGGTAAACATGACTTTTTCATATATAAGTTATAAACCCTTAAAGGGCTTTTCATAACTATAGTTGTTTATAGCAGAAAGAGTAGATCAAGATCAGACTAAAAAAAAACAAGTAGTCTGATCTTTGATCTACACTGTCTGCTTTGCTTAGACATTCTGGGCAATAGCAACCCTGAAGTGCAATGACTTCAGTCTTACTTCTGGACTGAAAGTGTTCATAAGGTTTACTTGGCGCTCAAAATGTTAAATCCTTTACCATTCATTCCAGGCTTTTAATGACCCTTAAAAAAAAAGGAAGCTTATGAAACATTGTAGGAAAAGGAGAAAATGCTGGTAACCAGCATTTTCTCCTTTTCCCACAATGTTTTCTACCCTTCTAAAGGCAAACTACATCCTTTGAGTGAAATTACTCAACTCTGTTGTCTATAAATGCTTTCATCTGGACAAGTCCAAAAATTTTACAATTTTTTAAAGAGGTAATCTTCTGCCTTTGTTTTAATCCTGTTCCAAACAGACCCTTGTTTTAACAACCCTGAGAGAGGTTTTTGAAAACAATGTGGAAGCATGTTTTCTGTCTTTTTGACTACATGATTTGAGGTATATCATCTCTGATGTCTGCAAATGCTATCATTTTAGGTCATTCTATAACTTTGTCACCATGTAAAGAGTTAACTCTACCAAACATCGAAATTTTAGACTGGTAAAGAATGTTTCCTATTTGTGTATGTTGGTATTTATGAGTTGTATTATTGGCACTGATATTTCTAGTTCTCAGTGTATGAAGGTGGATTGTTCGACATGAGCGATTCCACTGTTTCAAGTATTTCAGTTTTTGATTGTCTACAATAGAAGTGATGTTTTTGGTATGAGTATTTCTCTGGAAAAGAGTGATTGCTCAGTGTGAGCAACTTCTCCTTCTCATACACTGATTGTGGTGAATACTGTAAATGTACATCTACACTTGTTAATGTAAGAACATGAAAAAAAAAATTTAAAACTAGGTATGTTGTAAAATAAGTTTTTAAGACACTGGTAAAGGGAGTTTCATATTTGTGTATGTGGCTAATGGCCAGGCATTACGCAAGAAAATATATTGTATTGTATTGTACTCGTCCCAATTGAAAGCATTTGAAGATAAAAAATCTAAATATGGTTCAAATGATGGAGTTTTTCTTTGAAAGGGCAGAAATATTGTTGGAAAAGGAGAAAATTCTGGTCATCAGCAAAAGAAATTCCATTTTTTGCATACTGATTTCGAAAGTCCTCTTTCTTGGGTTTCTAAGGGCACAGTCCATAGCCTACAGGACTTACGAACAGGGGTTCTCTGGTTTGAATCCCTAGCTCAGCCAATTTCTCTCTATGGATTGATGATAGTCATTGTGACAGGATTCATCCCTCTCTCACAGCTGATCACTGTTTTGACGACGGTTGTGAAGGAAAGCAGCAAGTGGTATGGGAAAGAATATTGGGCAAAGTGCTGGTATAGGAAATTCAGGAAAGCACAGATAGGTGCACTGGCTGTAGCAATATAACTGAAATAATGTTGAAAATGACATTAACCCTCTACCACACAATCCAGACTTTTAACAATTTTGAAGGAGAAGGGTTTTGAAAACATTGTGGGAAAAGGAGAAAATGCTGGTAACCAGCATTTTCTCCTTTTCCCACAATGTTTTCTACCCTATCAAAGACAAAAATCATCACTGGATCTACATTTATTTCATCGTGTGCAAATGCTTTAAATTTGGTCAAGTCCAAAATTTTTTGTTTGGTAAAGAGTTAAACACCATACACTCAATTAGTCAATCTTTCCTGGGGTCAGTTCAGGGATAAAACCTTACCTGTAGAAAGTAAGTACAGAAGCTCACACAGCCAATCAGAACAAACATCAACACCCAGAATCTGACTTCCTCCTCTTGTTTGTCAGGGTCGGACTCTGCAAATACCTGAAAACAATCAAAACAAGATCTTAACTCTTCACATGAGAACAAAGTTTTAGGCTTTTAAATCTAGAAATTTGAAAGGATTTGCAGACAATAAATCAAATGTGACTCAGTGTTGAAAATTGTCTACAGAAGGGTAGAAAAAGATTGTGGGAAAAGGAGAAAATGCTGGTTACCTATTTTTTCTCCTTTTCCCGCAACCCAAAATGTTTCCAGTACCCTTCTTCATAAAGGCTTTGAAAACACAGAAAACACAGAATTGTGTTAAACTTTTGTTAAGGCATAAGAAAAGTATACTACAGGTTGAGATACTTTTCTATTTTTATTTAGAAATAGTGACCTTGCCCTGGGGCTAAAACTGCATGCAGCATCCCCATTGAACTCTTTACCACACAATCCCGACTTTTAACGACCCTAAGAATGAAAGCTTTTGAAAACATTGTGGGAAAAGGAGAAAATGCTGGTAACCAGCATTTTCTCCTTTTTCCACAATGTTTTCTACCCTTTCTGAATCGATTTCATTTCTTCAGCCATATTTATTTTGTCATCTGCAAACTCTCTCAATTTGATCAAGTCTAAAATTTTGTTGTGTGGTAAAGAGTTAAAGCTTCTACAAAGTGTACTTTTAAGCATTTGTTCCTGTAGATTCAAGATCAGACTGTAATTTTTGTGGTCTGGTCTTGATCATTACTCTTACCACACAATCCCGAGTTTTAACGACCCTGATGTATAAGCCTTTTGAAAATACTGTGGAAAATGGAGAAAATGCTGGTAACTAGCATTTTCTCCTTTTCTCACAATGTTTTCTATTTGTCTGAAGCTGAACTCTATTTTTTAACTCATGTGAAATTTGTCAACTGGGAATGCTCTCAATGTCAACTGGTTAAAAAAAATTGCCATGTGGTAAAGGGTTCAACAGTATCTAAAGTTTTACCAACAAAAGTTTGGAGCTGTCCAAATTCAAAACATTTGCAGAGACTTGACAAAATGTGGCTCAAATGATGGAACGTGTCCTTGAAAGGTAGAAATCATTGCAGGAAAAGGAGAAAATGCTGGTAACCAGCATTTTCTCCTTTTTGGTAACCAGCATTTTCTCCTTTTTGCCTACAATGTTTTCTATCCTTTCTGGGGCAACTCCTACTATTTGAGTAACATCTTATTTTTCGTCTGCAAATGCTTTCAATCTGGACAAGTCTTGGATTTTTTTGTCAGGTAAAAGTTAACTCTTTACCATGTGGCAAGACTTTAGACTTCCCAAAATTGAAAGCTTTTGCAGACAAAAAAATAAGTGTGACTCAATGATAAAAAATTGCTTTAGGAGGGTAGAAAGCATTGTCGGAAATTGAGAAAATGCTGGTTACCAGCATTTTCTCCTTTTCCCACAATGTTTTCAAAAGACTTCTTCTTTAGGGACATTGAAACTTGGGACTGTCTGGTAAATATTTAGTAAAATGGTTGTAAATCGGTATCCAGCAAACCCTACCCCAAGCATTTCAGCAAAGATGATGGCAAAAGACGGCATAACACCTCCGTTGATCAAGCTTCCGAAACAGCCCAGTGCAACAATGTACCACTCCGGTGCGTTCATCTTCATCACACGTCCCAGTCCTGCGTTGTTTTCCTCCTTCTTCTTATCTTTACCCTGTTAAAAATCAAGACAGCATGTATCATTAATCCTTTACCAAACAGTAGCCTGTTTTTACTACCCAGAAGAATTTTTTTTCTTTTTCCTACATTGTTTCCTAGTAATTCAAAGACAACGAAAGCCACAAATTACTTGTTCAAGCTAATGCTTTCATTGGCTTTTGAAAAATATGAAAGCTATCAGATGCTAAAGTTGTTCCCTTGGTGCCAGTAAAAATGTTTTCAAAAGCCTTCTTTCTCAGGGTCATCAAAACTCAAGATTCTGTGGTGTAGAGATAGAGGACATTTATCTCTTTTTTTTTCGGTGAAAGATCGAAATTTATTTCATTGTGTGAACATCATCTGTAATATTTTCACTAGTGGTGCAGCTACAGGTGAAAATATTACTTATAATGTTCATGAAATTAAATAAATTTCAATCTTTCACTGAAAAAAAAAAAAAAAATGGTTTATTTCATGCTACTTCTGTAATTCTCTATGGCACATCACTCCCACATAATGCATCACAATATTACGTAAAGCGCGAGAAATGTAGGATAAATACTGGTAAAATATGTCATATTTCCTTTTGGTTGAATGGCACACACTGCTTACCTATGTAACTAGTGCTCCTTCAAGTGAAGAGTTACAGAAATATTCACTTATGAAAATTCACAAAGTTACAAAAGTTTAGTAAAATGAATTCACAACTTTCGTAAAACTGAATGCAGGCATAAAGTTACAAAAATACTTATGCAAAAACTTACTAATTGTTTCTAAAACGGTACCCCGAGGGATTATTTTACCAAAGAAAGTTTCCTACTGTAGTTCCATATTGGTTGCTATGAAATAGGTTAGTTTCACTGGTTGTAACCATGAATTATCAAACCTTATGATCCATCACTATTTCCCAATAAATTACAACAAACATGAAATAGTTAATTATAAAGTAATTGTGAAGCAGTTATCTTCACCTCTTTATCATCTCCGTCCACTGACTTTGTGTCTGAAACATCTTGTGCCGGGATATGTTTGGACATCTGTTTCTTCAAGGCTGGTTTCTGACCTGAATACATTTCTGCTTCAATGTCTGGAAAGTAGAATAAAAACAAATTTGTCATCCTGTAATTCCATAGGCCATATTCATCACTCTTTCTAAGTATTGTGTCTGACCAGAGTACATCTCTTCTTCAATGTTCAGAAAGTAGACAAAAATGAATCTATCATTGTGGAATTCAACAGGCCATTATTTTTAAC
The DNA here is from genome assembly GCA_946811185.2 of Hippopus hippopus. Lineage (NCBI taxonomy): Eukaryota > Metazoa > Mollusca > Bivalvia > Cardiida > Cardiidae > Hippopus > Hippopus hippopus. The sequence goes on along the minus strand of OX328108.1, from coordinate 2,125,758 downwards.
CAATCAGTCTCAATATTGTCTTAATTCTTCACCAAACAATCCTGGTTTCAACAACCAAGAAGAAAAAGGATCTTGAAAACATTGATGGGAAAAGGAGAAAATGCTGGTAACCAGCATTTTCTCCTTTTCCGAAAATGTTTTCCAACCTTTCAATTACAAAAATCATCAACTTAGTTACATTAGATATGTCGTCTGCAAATGCTTTCAACTTGGACAAGTCTGAAATTATGCTGTGTGATAAAGAGTTAATTCTAAATTCGATGACTTAGGTATCATTTGGCCAGTCATGGAATTCAAAACTACAATTGTCTTTACTCGACAACAAAATTCTAGGCTGTCCAAATTGAAAGACTGTCCAAATTAAAAGCATTTGCAGATGACATTTTAAACATGACTGAAAGAATGGGATTTGTCTTTAAAAGGTAGAAGATATTGTAGGAAGAGAAGAAAATATTGGTTAACGAAACAGCTTTCTTTCTCAAGGTCGTTAAAACTCTGATTTGTGTTCTGGTTTAATTCAGAATGTTTTGTGAATTCTTTCCTCATTTCTGTTTGATTTCCATTGATGAAAAATTCTTTTCAGACATTCTACTATTTAACAATAAATTTTTCATTACTATGAAGAAAACAAATACTAGTAACTTATGATCCAACTATAACTTTTGTTCCTATCAATTTCTTTCATAAGGTTAAATCCCATCAATTTCCTTCTTTCTACTACACTGAAGTTTGGCAACTGCTTTGTTGGCTTGGCGTTTAATGCCATTTTAAACATTTTTGCATTTGTCAACCTGACTTGTGAACCTATCAATCCTATTCCTGGAGTTTCTTTACCAGTACTACATGCAACAGTCTTTCCAAGCAAATGACTGCTTTCCCACTGAAACAAAGTTGTGACAATTTTCTACTTTGAAAGAAGGATTAATCCTATCACAATGGCTATCAATAATCCAATGTAAGAACTTTTGCTGGAAATCAGAACTGTTGGTGTACCAGAAGTTTTAATCCTTTACCACACAATCCCAAATTTTGACGACCCTGAGAAAGAAAACTTTGGAAAACATTGTGGGAAGAGAAAATGCTGGAAACCAGCATTTTCTTCTTTTACCACCATGTTTTCTACCCTTCCTGAGACAAATTTCAATTCTTGAGTCACATTTATTCTGTCATTTGCAGATGCTGTCAATTTAGGCTTATAAAGAATTTTGTTGTTTGGTAAAGGGTTAATTCTTTCCCAGATGACAATATTTAGACTTGTCCAAACTGAAAGCATATTAGCAGACAACAAATTAAATGTGGCTCAAGTAATGGAATGTTTCTTTCACCCATTACCACACGACCCTAAGTTTTAAAGACCCTGGGAAATTAGACTTTTAAATACACTGTGGAAAGAGGAGAAAATGCTAGTAAACCAGCATTATCTCCTTTTCCCAAAACTTTTTCGAACCTTTTAGAAAGAAACCCAATTATGTCAGCCACGTATAATTTGTGAACTGCAAATGCTATCAATTTTCATTAGTCTAAAATATTGTTGTGTGGTAAAGAGTTAAAAGGTTAGAAAACATTGTGGGAAAAGAAGCAAAGACTGGTTACCAGCATTTTTTCCTTTACCTAGAATGATTTCAAAAGCCTTCTTCCTCAAGGTTTTTAAAATTCCTCTTTGTTTGGTAAATGGTTAACTCTTTGTCAAACAATCCCAATTTTTAATGACCCTCAAGAAAAAGCCTGTTGATAACATTGAGGGAATAGGTGAAAATGCTGGTAACCAGCATTTTCTCCTTTAACCCTTTACCACACAATCCCTACTTTTAACAACCTTGAAAAGGAAAGCTTTTGAAAACATTGTTGGAAAAGGAGAAAATGCTGGTAACCAGCATTTTCTCCTTTTCCAACAATGTTTTCTACACCACTGAAAACAAATCTGGTCATTCAAACAACCTTTGATTTGCCATCTGCAAATGCTATCAATTTGTTCAAGCCCAATATTTTGTTGTGCGGTAAATGGTTAATGACAAAACATAGTAGAATCCAACACAGCTAAAATATTACCTTTTTCTTCTATTGGATATCCATAGTAAAGATAGCATTAAAATACAGAAAAATATTACTTAACCCATACAACGCCAAATAAACCTAATGGACGCTTTCAGTCTAGAAATAAGACCTAAATAACGGCAGTTTCAGGGTTGCTATTGTCTAAAATGTCTGAGCAAAGCAGACAGAGTAGATCAACTAGAGGCGCTTGAGCGCCTGTATCGCTCCACAGGCCTGATATTTCTATAATGGCAAAAGGAAGTTTTTAACAATTATCATTCAATCCTGCATTTTAGCTCACTGAAGAAACAATTTGGTAGACAACCACCATAGGAACTTACCTGCAAAACAACAATGAAATCCAATGAATAGTTTTACAGAAGAATTTTTTCAAAGATTTTACTTTATACCATAAAAGGAAAATGAGTCTCCCATAAAAGCCATGTTTTTTGACAGATCTTTTTTTTTTTAAGGAATTCTGTAAACCTGTATCTAAGGAACATTCCTGCAAAATAATAATGCTATCCAAATAGCGGTTTGGGAGGAGAAGATTTTTAAAGGTTTTTTACTTTGGTTGCCATGGCAACCAGAATTCTTCATGGAACACAATTATTTGAAGGAATTTGAAAGAGGACCACCAAAGGAACATTCCTGTGAAATTTGGTAAAAATCCAGTCAATAGTTTCTGAGGAGAAGTTTTTTAAAGAAAAAGTTTACGGACGCACGCACGAACGGACGGACGGACGGACGAACGGACAGACGCACGACGGACACAACGCCATGACAATAGCTCTCTGGCCTTCGGCCAGTGGAGCTAAAAATCAGACTGCACGTTTTGTGCAGGTACAGTTTATGTTTCAACATCCCTTGAAATAGCATTTTTCTCCCAACTTCTAATGAAAGATATTATCTTTTCAAAAGCCAAACAAGGTTTGAGCAATACTCTGTGAAAAGAGGGATTAACCCTTTACCAAACGACAAAATTGTAGACCAGTCCAAAATAAAAGCATTTGCAGACGACAAATTACAGGTGGCCCAAATGACGAAATTTGTACTTGATAGGGCAGAAAACATTGTGGGAAAAGGAGAAAATGCTGGTTACCAGCATTTTCTCCTTTTCCCACAATGTTTTCAAAGGCATCTTTTTCAGGGTCGTTAAAAGTCGGGATTGTGTGGTAAAGGGTTAAAGCATCTGCCAAAAGTACTGACCCAGGTCAGCCTGTGCAGGCTTACCTTTTGTCGAAACATTTTGCTTTCGGTAAATTTGCTGCATATTCACAAGGACCATTCTATCTCAGGATTAACTCGGTTGTTAGACAAACTGGATTTTATAAATACATAATCATTTAATGACTTGCTTGGTATGATGTATCATGGAAATGGGTTAAACTCCCTTTTTCCAGTGCGCGGTGTTACGGGAGACCACTCCTTCATGCATGGCTTCATCCCGATTTAAATACAATACCTAACAACTGCATTAGGGAGAATTCTTTCTAGCTCAGTGGTTATGGTGTTGGCTTTTCGTCCAGGCTTTCTAGGTTCAAATCCTGCCCGGTCCCTGTATTTCTGCTATGCATTTGTTCATTTGTTTCTTTGTTACGGACTTTGTTCGTAAGATGGGGGCTTGTCCGGGGTTGGCCATTGAGCCATTAATCCCATTTCTTGTCCAAAAATGGACTTTCTGCCTAATAAGGCTTTCAGTCATCAATAAATGATGACTTTAACCCTTTACCACACGGCAAAATTTAAGACCTATCCAAATTGAAAGCATTTGCAGAAGACAATTTCATAGTGGCTCAAATGATGCAACTTTCTTTGATAGGGTAGAAAACTTTGTGGGAAAAGGAGAAAATGCTGGTTACCAGCATTTTCTCCTTTTCCCACAATGTTTTCAAAAGGCCTCTTCTTCAGGGGTGTTAAAAGGTGTCATTGTGTGGTAAAGGGTTAAGAGGGGGTGTGTTACGGGAGACCACTCCTTCATGCATGGCTTCATCCCGATTTAAATACAACACCTAACAGCTGCGTTAGGGAGAATTCTCTTTAGCTCAGTGGTTATGGTGTTGGCCTTTCGTCTGGGCGTTCTAGTTCGAATCCTGCCCGGTCCCTGTATTTCTGCTATGCATTTTGTTCATTTATTTCTTTGTTGCGGACTTTGTTCGTAAGAGCGGATCACTTTTTCAGATATCACCACTATGCATGCATGATATAAAAGAAAATTATTTGGAGAACAGGAAAATGATTTCTTTGGTCTGTTTGGAAAGCATAGTTGGAAAATGAGGGATAACTTGTAGCAAGCAATAATTATGAGGTTCCATGTTCAAATTCTGTGTGGTGTGGTGTGGTGTTTACCACACAAGTACTCGTTGAATTTCCTGGAACCATTCAGCTAGAATGATTCATTCAATCCTTTAACAAACAGTCCTGTGTTTTAACGACCCTGAGGTAGAAACCTTTTGAAAACATTGTGGGAAAAGGAGAAATGCTGGTAACCAGCATTTTCTCATTTTCCCACAATGTTTTTTTATCCTGTCAGAGAACTTAAGCTCATTGGCCTTGATTTTCAATTTGTCCTCTGCAGAATATTTTGAATTTTGGAGTGTTTAAGATTTGTGGTGTTGGAATCAATATAAAAGATACAAGTATATACTAAACTAGCAAAGATCAATAAAACAGAAAAAAAAGACGGTGTATAATTACCTGGGTCTAAAATGTGAGTACACAGCACAATCCAAGATGAGCACAGCAGAGTTAAAGGTTATATGAAATTCAAGGAAAATCATTTATCCCAACTACCAAATAAATGTTACATTCTAAAACAGAACATTAGAGAGCACTTTCAAAACACTGCAGGAAAAGGAGCTTTTCCTTGTAGAAAGCAATCACTTCTTTCTCCTATAATAAAACACTAGACAGCATTTCAAAAAAAGGAGCTTTTCCTGTTTGATTGCAATCACTCCACTTCTCAAAAGCTGCTTTTGTTTGTTTACTCTTAACCTCACAATCCCGAGTTTTAACAACCCTAAGAAAAGAAGACTTTTGAAAACATAGTGGGAAAAGGAGAAAATGCTGGTAACCAGCATTTTCTCCTTTTCCCACAATGTTTTCCCATACCTTTAGAGATAGATTTCATTGCTACAACCACATTTGATATATTGTCAGCAAATGCTTTCATTTCAGACAAGTTTTTCATGTTGTTAAGAGGTAAAGAATTAATCCTTTACCTGATGACAAAATTGCCGACTCGTCCAAATTGAAATCAATTGCATATGACAAAATGAATGTGGCTAAAATAGTGAAATTTATTCATGAAAGGTTAGGAACATTGTGGGAATAAGATAAAATGCTGGTCACTAGGATTTTTCCTTTTTCGCTACAATGGTTTCAAAATCCTTTTTTCTCAGGGTCGTTAAATATTTTGATTGTTTGGGGAAGTGTTTAAGGCAATTGCTAACCTTTTCTCCACAATGTTATCAATATTATTCCAAAAAGACACTCTCCTTTCCTTCACTGCTTTGAAATACTTTAAACTATCAGGGATACATCGGAAAATATGAGCCCTGCTCTGGCAAAAGGGGGCTTAATGCATTCCAATGATGCATTATACCAAGCAAGTCTCATCACATAAATATCCATAAAATCCATTTTGTACAACAACCAACCGAATCATGATGGAGACTGGTCCTTTGACATGAAGAAACTTGACCATTAGCAAAAAGTTTTGGCCCTGGTCAGCCTGCACAGACTGCGCTGGCTGACCTGGGTCAATACTTTTTGCAGATGCATTAAGCCCCCGAAATCACAGAGCATGGTTCATGTCTATTTAGTGGGTGGTTAACGTATGGGTGATAAAGTCACTCACAACCCCCTAAACAACTTTTCCTCATCTTGTAGCAGATCAGGTTTTAAAAACATTATTGCAAAAGGAGAAATTGCTTGTAAACATTATTTCCCCTTTTTGCTACACAATGTTTCATCCTGGAGATCACTTTTGAAAATATTATGGTACATTGAGAAATTGCGCTTAAATGGCATTTTTTCCTTTTACCACCATGTTTTCATGTGTATTCATGATTCATGTCGATTATCACTTCTTTCATCAGGATGGTTGATGCTATCTGCTGCAAATTCTTTTTTCCGGAGGTAACAAGTTAACGCTTTACTAAACAATCCTAAGTTATAATGACCTTGAGGAAGACGGCTTTTGAAAACATTGTCGGAAAAGGAGAAAATGCTGGTAACCAGCATTTTCTCCTTTTCCCACAATGTTTTATATGCTTTTAAGACAAATCTCATGATTTGAGCCACATCAAATCTGTCATCTGTAAATGCTTTCAATCTGGACAAGTCTAAAACTCTGTTGTGTGGTGAAAAGTTTAACCCTAACCACAACACAAAGTTTAAGACAAAGTCAAAATAGAATGTATTTTGAGGGTAACAAATTCAACATGACTCACATGATGGGATTGTGTTGACAGGCTTGAAAACTTTGTAGGAAAAGAAGAAAATGCTGGATACCAGCATTTTCTCCTTTTAACACAATGTTTTCATTATCCTTCTATCTCAGGGCAGCAAAAACTGGGATTGTGTGGTACAGGGTTAAATAGCACACATATCTTGACCCTTATGGTGTATTGCACACATGTAACTAAACCCACATTTGTTTGTTAATTTGTTTGTTTGTAAGTTTGTTTGTTTGTTTGGCATAATGTACCACAAGTGGGGAAAAGTAAATGCAGTACTTTGTTATTTTTCAAATCCATGTGAAGTAAGTCAAGTCATGTGCAAAAACAGATTAGTATATAAAACTGTGATCTCTATTTCTACTTGTAATGGCTAATTCAAAACTAGCACAGAGAATCAAGTTTTCATTTTAACTCTTTACCAAACGACAAAATTTTAGACTTGTCCAAATTGAAGGCATTTGTAGACAACAAAATAAATGTGACTCAAAAATTGTAATTTGACTTTGGAAGAGTAGAAAACATTGTGGGAAAAGGAGAAAATGCTGGTTACCAGAATTTTCTCCTTTTCCCACAATGTTTTCAGAAGGCTTCTTCCTCAGGGTCGTTAAAACCAGGGATTGTTTGGTAAAGGGTTAATAATAATATAATATCAACTATAATACGGGTATTCTACTATAATGGATACCTGAACATAAAAGTACTTGAAAGCTTTCCTTGCAACTTGACTGACTGACAACTAAAATAAGCCATACTCTGTGAAAAGGGGTTACATGCATTTGCAAAAAGTATCAACCTAGGTCAGCCTGCACAGTCCGCATGTCCAAAGAACATTCTATCTCATTATTCAGAAAGTTGTTAGATAAAACAGATTTTAAGTTTCCATAATTATGTGATGACTTGCTTCGTATAATGTATCACAGAGATGCTTTAAATCACCTTTTGCCAGAGAATGCCTCACTTTTATGTCAACAAGTTTAAACAGATACCAGTACATTTAGGAGCCATGATTTTTAGCTCTAGACCCTTTAGCAAATAATCCTAATGTTCACAACCATGAGACGGATGGCTATCAAAAACATTGTGAGAGAAGGAGAAAATGCTAGTGACTAGCATTTTCTCCTTTTCCCACAATGTTTTCAAAAGTCTTTTTCCCCTGGGTTTTTAAAAGCCAGGATTGTTTGGAAAAGGGTTAACTCCTCACTAGTGACTATACAAATACAACTTTCTTGCAAGACACAAAACATGAGGATTAAATGCTGGTGCCAAGGCTCTGTTGCTAGTTCTTTCTCCATGAAAATTCAGTCATACAAGTGGCGTAACTGTCAAAATGCCTGCTCTCTTGTTTAGATTCCCCCACTGATAGTAATGACCTTGCAAAATTTGCAGAGAAAAGCTTCGTTAACAACATAGACATGACAAGATGTCAAAGTTTTTTAAGGCCAACAATGATGACGACCTGACTATGAAAGTATCTTGATGTTTGCTAAAAATTATTATTAAAGAGAAAAGTCCTAAAAAAGAGAAAAGAGAACAAAAGTTACACAAACAATAGTTTTAAGAATGAAACTACAACATATACTAGAAACTTGTGCTTCAAAGAGGAAGATGAAGAAAAAACACAGCAAGAGGATAAAAGTTACACAAACAATAGTCTAAAGAATGAAACTACCATTTGTAATGAAACTACCTATGTACTAGTTTGTGTCAAAGGTGGAGATTAAGAAAAAAAAACAGCAAGTATTGTTAGAAAACATATGTGTAAAAAAAAAAACTCAAAAGACAAGACTTTGACCAACTTTCTCAAAAAAACAAAATAAGAATCTCTTACCCTCATCTGTAGTTTTAGTCTGTAATGATAACAAAAATATTTGACATACAGGATCTTACATGAATGTTTCTGTATTATCATTTTTATCAAACAAGTTGACTAAAGCATAAAATAGAACTTAGTCAACAAGTTTGATAAAAATGATTATGCATAAACACAAATGTGAGATTCTACTTATCACATAAAATGAGTGACAGACAAAATATATCCTTCATCATCACCTTTTGCCTATATACTATTCACGGGTCCATGTTTGCAGTTCTAGTTCGGTTTCAAATGTGTACATACACAAGTAGATAGCTCCATGACATTTACACTGAAAGTACAATAAAACAGTTTCTAGAGGGGGTAAGTGCAGCTAATTCAGCAATTTTATTGCTTTTAAACAGCTTTCGCCATGTTTCTTGGTTTTTATTAAACATGAAAATCAAAAACTGTCCACATGTTTAGCCTTAGCAACAAAGACATCTTTTTTCTGCAAAAAGGCTATGCAGTACAATTTCCGGCACATACTGTGGTTGGTTTCTCAAGTTTCACATGCTCATGACTGAAAATTGATCAGAACTGGGACCTAAAAAACAATAGTACACCAGTGTATTATCAAAAATAAGTCATGGGTTTAATACACCGCCGGGGCAGCTTTTATGTGATAAATGTATTTTTTAGTTATATATATTTTACTGCCTATTACATCACATTAACCCCTAGGCTGCTAAGTGCCACTATCTGCACTATCCCCCATAACAAAACTAACAGCCTCAAGGGGCCGTCATCTAACTGGTGCCAACGATAAATAAATGCAATTTTAATCAATCAAGCATGGATTATCAAAATATCCACAGCTGGAGTTAATACCAGGACTTCACAAATACCTACTATAAACCCAGAAAACTGAGACTTAAATTTTGGCAAATTTATTGTATATTATTCATTTATTTAGCCCTCTAAGGGTTTCATTAATTAAACCTTCAAAACATTTACCATACAATCATGTGTTAACAGACCTGAAAAACATTGTAGGAAACATAGAAAATGCTGGTGAACAGTATTTTCTATTTTTCTATGTTTTCAACCCTTTCTAAGACAAATATCATTTTATCAATATTAAATATGTCATATGCAAACTTTCAGTTTAGACCCGTCCAAAATTATGTTGTCTTGTAAAGAGTCTAGATTAATTCCTTACCTGTAGGGTGACAAGTTGATAGTAGATTCCACCTTGTTTCATCAGCTGATCGTGAGTTCCTTTTTCCACAATGATTCCATCTTTAAATCCAGCAATAACATCAGCAGTTTTGATAGTTGACAATCTGTGTGCTATGACAATTGTGGTCCTTCCATGACTTGCCTTCAACAGGAAAGCAAACAGAATTAATTTTCAGCCATAAAGGGGCATAACTGTGTCAAAAACATTGATGGCTACCTGGCCCTGTTGTAGGAGTTTCCCTTTTGATGGTAGTTCACAACCAGTCAAACTTTGAAGCAAATATCTTCGGTAATGACACAATGTACAGGTTCATCTTTTGATAGTTCACACTTAGTCAAACTTTGAAGAAAATATCTTTGTAATGACAGATAAATGGCCTGCAACACGCGAAAAGGGGCATTCGAAGATTTGCGTAAAGTGTCGTCCCACATCAACCTGTGCAGTCTGCGTAGACTAATCCAAAGTGACACTTTCCGTTTTTATGTAACTTTCTGTTTCGTGCAAGTCTACTGTAGAACAAAATATAATGTAGTCGTAAAGTGCCATCTCGGGCTGATCCGAGATGACACTTTATGCAAATGTCCGAATGCCCCTTTTTGCATGTTGCAGGCCGTATTACAAAACGCCAGAGTTTAACGCCAAAGTTTTTGCATGACACAGACAACAACGCCAGGCTTATGACAATAACTTGCCGTTTTCTTCTCAAACAGCCAAGAACAATCTATCCCTTTACCTCATAACAAAATTACAGTCTTATCCATACTGGAAGCTCTAGCAGAAGACAAGATAAATGTGACTAAAATTACAACATTTGTCTGTGAACGAGAAGAAACGATTGTGGGAAAAGGAGAAAATGCTGATTACCAACATTTTCTCCTTTTCCCACGATGTTTTTCAAAAGTCTTCTCTGTAAGGACTGTGTGGTAAACAGAATCGAGAGAGATAAAAATAAATTGTTAGAGCTTGTTTCTCAATTGATGTAAAATAAATATGTCTAAACTAAACAGTTGAAAATGAAGATCAGTATTTACCTTTTCCAGAGCTTCCTGTACAATTCCTTCACTCTCTGTGTCAAGGGCAGAGGTAGCCTCATCCAGCAATAAGATTTTGGGGTCTCTGACAAGAGCTCTAGCAATGGCGATCCTCTGTTTCTGACCTCCACTTAGCTGGGCCCCTCTCTCTCCAACAAGGGTCTCAAATTTCTGTAGGGAGATTGAATAAAAACATAGTTGAGGATAGATGCACTAAAATGTTCAAAGTTTATAGAAACATAGCCAAATTTCCTTTACTAATAAGATTTTGATGTAAAAACTTCAACCACAATACTTTAATATATATTTTACATGAGAAAAAAAAGAAAAACATGGCCTTTGTACACTCATGCTAATCTGACACTATAGGAATATCATGTACATTGGCCTCAACTTTTTTAAATAAAATTTGTACTTTAAAAGAAATAAGTAAAGACACATTTCTGAATACTTTTTTAGCACTCCTTGTACACTGCCCAACTTCATACTACATTCTTTCCCTGTCTGAATACATACAAGTCATACTCTGTGAAAAGGGTGTGTGTGTGATGTATATCTGTAATGCATGATACCAAGCAAGTCATCCTATAATTATGGACATATAAAGTCCATTTTGTGTAACAACGGAATGCGTCAAGAGGTGGAATGTTCCTTGAACATGCAGGAAATTTGGAAAAAGCAAAGAGTGGGTTGATACTTTTTGCAGATGCATAAAGCCCCCCCCCCCCTTCACAGAGTATGGCTCAAATTTGTTTTATTAATCTACCACTCTAGGGTCAAAAAGCCAACAGCTATATGCAGGGGTGCGGAAATCCTACGTCCAACTCCGGAAAATTTGGTGTCAGACAAGTGACTTTTTTCACTCTAGTAGTCTGCGGACAAGTAGAAAATAGGGGAAAATTTTGAAACAATTATCTGTTGTAAACATTAGGCAGTGAAACACAAACGTTTACCCTTTGCACAAAATGACATTTTCGAAAAATAAACAGCAGCTTGAGATGATCCCTGAATTTCAGAAACCCAAAATACACATTTGGTGTACCTCTGCATTCACCGCATACGTCAGGGTCGGTATAAAATGGGGCTGTTTTTGTACGTCAACTTTTTTGCTTCGGAAAATGAATATACATTCAAGATCACCATTGTGGATTAACATATTTTTATTTTTATCATTTTAGCTCCGATTCAAAGATCTTTTACGACAATGTCGTACATGTGAATATTTTAGCCTTTAATCTGATAGTACAGCTTCGGTGCGCATAAGCTGTGGTTTAGGCATTACTTCTATGCCGGAAACTGTATCAAACTGAAACAATTTGCAATTCAGCGATCAACTGATGCGTAAATTCGGAGAAAATGGATCACTTTTTTTTTTTTAAAATAAATCTTCAAAGCAAGCGGAATGTGAGAAGTCTGAGACCTTGGAATCATACGGTGGCTCCAAATGTAAATATTAAACATACCATGACAAGGAATAAGACAAACAAGTAAGTGTCTTTTTAACGAGGCGTGGTTGATTCCAATTTAAAACTGTTTTGTTTTGCACAAGTAAGCCGCACTGGTGGACAACTGGACTTTTTTAATTTACTTGTCCGTAGACAAGTAGAAATTTCTTGGATTTCCACACCCCTAATATGTTTAATCATTAGATTAATCATTACTTACATCAGGAAGCTCCATAATGAAGTCATAAGCATTTGCCATTTTGGTCGCCTCGGTGATCATTTCATCTGTGACATCATCTCCACCATATCTTATGTTTTCTGCAATTGTTGTACCAAACAGTATAGGTTCCTGACTCACAATACCAATATGCTGACGCAGCCATTTTACATTGATATCTCGCATGTCAATTCCGTCAATCAAAACCTGTAAGAGTAGAAGAATTATTATAATATAATGTAAAACATATTTTTCTTGTACATGTTTTGACTTTTTTCAAAATCTTTAGTATACAAAGATTACGACACAGGCTTTTGTACCACCCACAAAACACTAGTAGAAGTTGATTAATAGAAAATCATTCAAAAAATGTCCAAGCTTTCACATCACAGTGACAGAGCTATAAGTCTATAATGATACCTTATTGTTATCCCCCGCAAAAGGCGGAGGGATATAGTTTTAGCATTGTCCGTCCGTCCGTCCGTCAGTCCGTGTCCATCCGGGAGAATATCTCCAATATCATTAGATGGAATTTCGTGAAACTTTATACATGTGTACAATAACCCATTCTGCTGATACACTTTTTTTATATTTTTTGATTCGATGAAAAATGGCCGACTGGGAGCGATTTTTAAGTTATGCGGTCAAGTAAATTTTTCGGCGGGGGATATCATTTCAATGAAATTGCTTGTTTTCTTAACTTTTACCACACAGCAAAAATGAAGGCATTTGCACAGGACAGTTAAAGCGCCTTTCATGGCTATAGTTGCCTTTGTGGGCAGTGTAGATCAAGATCAGGCTGCAAAAAACATGCAGCCTGATCTTTGATCTATACTGCATGCTTAGCTGAAACACTGTATAGAGAGGCAACCATGGAATTGCTATTATTTGGGTCATATTTCTAGGATGAACATGTCTGATAGGTGTATTCAGCGCTTTAAGGGTTAATAGTGGCTCAAGTGATATTTGGGTACCAAAAAGCTATATAAAACATTGCAGGAAAGGGAGAAAAGACCGGTTACCAACATTTTCTCCTTTTCCCCAAATGTTTTCGAAAGTTCTCTTAAGGTTCCTTAAAAATTCAGGCTTGTGTGGTAAGGATTAAGAAATAGCTCTGCTTAAGGTTCTTGATTGAATGGTATTTTATGCCGCTTTCAACATTATTTCAGTCACATCACGGAGACAGCTCACATTATAACATATTCATGTATTTCCTGGGTTTTACCAGTACTAGGCTAGGGCTCTGAAGTGGCTTACCCCAGGACACTCCCATGAAAAACCTAATGAATCCAGTGCAGCTCGAATCCAGGGCCTCCAGGTTATGAGTCCCACACTTTACCACTGACCCACATACGACCCCACCTTAAAGTTTTCTACAGATGGCAACTGGTCATATACTAGAAGCATACCTGTCCTTCTTCTGAATCATAAAACCTCTGGATCAGCTGAACCACTGTTGATTTACCACAACCACTGGCTCCAACCAGGGCAACAGTCTGCCCTCTTTCTATCTTTAGATTCACTCCTTTCAAAATCTGCAAGTATTTGACACTTAACCAAACGAAAAAATTTTAAACTTTTGAGTCATGCTCTGTGAAAAGAGGGGCTTAATGCATCTGCAAAAAGGTATTGACTCAGGTCAGCCTGCACAGTCTGTGCAGGCAGACTTGTGTCGAAACTTTTTGCTTTATGTCAATTTTCTGCATGTTCAAAGACCAGTCTACTTCATACTTCGGATGGTTGTCAGACAAAATAGACTTTATGGATCCATTATTATATGATGACCTGCTTGGTATGATGCATCACAGAGATGTATTAAACCCCCCTTTGCCACAGCATGGCTAATTTGCAGATGACAAATTAAATACGAGGGCTGTTCGATATGTAATGTGTATTGTACGATATCTCAAAAGCATTCGACTCAAATAGTGAAATGAACATTACATCCCTTCAAAGTATTCTCCGTGGTTTGAAATACATAATTTCAATCTCTGAATCCATTTCTGAAATGCGTCACGGTACGCTGATTTAGGTAGACCTCTGAGGCACTGACTGATGGCTGAGCCAAGGGCTTGTCGGGACTTGTAACAACGACCAGATAAGAACTTTTTAAGTTTTGGAAAAAGGAAAAAGTCGCATGGGGCTAGATCTGGAGAGTATGGTGGGTGTGGCAAGACGGTAACCTTCTCCGACTTCAAAAACTGCTTCACAAGCTCAGATGTATGTGATGGAGCACTATCATGAAGTAGACGAACATGCCTAAATCCTAACACAGGGCGTCGTTTAAGATAATATTTCTTGAGCTTTTTTAGTATAACATCTCGGTAATACCGATCTGTAACACTTTTGCCCTTCGACACCGGAATTTGTACGGCTATACCATCACATGAGAAGAATATGCAATAAAGAACCTTCTTTGTGCTTATGCTTGTTTTGGCAACTACAGGCCTTCTACTGTGTTTAGTTAGCCATATTTTGTTTCCAATTTTTCTTACTGGTTCGAAATAGTGAACCCATGTTTCGTCACCAGTAACAATGTTTGCAAATTGTCTTTGACTGAATTTGGGAAACATTTTGAGCAATTGCTTAGCGGTTTGTACTCGTACCCGTTTTTGGTCATCTGTCAATATCTGGCAGAAATCTTTCGTACTTTCAAAATATGCTTCAAAATGAAATTCACCCGCGATAGCGATATGCCAACAGCGTTGGCATTATCACGAATCATGTATCTGCCATCACTTTCAATTATTTCCCTGACTTTTGAGACATTTGCCTTGCCTGTTACAGTCACAGGTTGGCCAGATTTTGCTGCATCTTTGACGGACTCTGTGCCAGTCAGAAATTTCTTTCTCCACCTACGAACTGTCTCATAAGATACCTTATCAGACCCATAAACTTCCCCCAATTCAGTAAAAATCTGCATTACCGAATGACCTAGTTTTGTGCGAACTTTTATATAAGCTCTAATTTCTTCAATATTCTTAATCCGTTTCCCAACCATTTTTACAACAGTGGTCAACGACTAGCTCTAATGAAATGACTATAAGTTTAAAACTATGTGGAGCTAAAGGCTCGTGTTCATACCGTTGGAAAGGTATTGAATAGAGCTATTCAAGCGTATCATCATCCACGAAATCGTGCAAAGCATTATTGCGCTGTGGTACAATACACATTACATATCAAACAGCCCTCGTATGGCTCAAAAGGTGGCATTAGTCTTAAATGAGTCAAATCAAGCAAATGTTCTACTGATTACTATAGTGATAGATATCATCAAGTACTTAGCACTTTATGTATCAAATATCAACGTTATTAATCGGGCATTTTTGCACATCCATATAATGCATAGTTAGGCATATTTGCACATGTATAAAATGCACAACTTTGCACACAAGCATCTACAAACTGATATCATTGTCTTTCTTGGCTGATAATGCATATTTTAAAAGGCTGTTTCCAAAGCCATTTGTAGTAAGTTTGTTTCAAAAAGAAAAGAGTTAACCCTTAACAAAAAAAATTACAGACCCTTCCAAATCAAAAGCAGCTGCAGATAATAAAATTATAGAGGCTCAAAAGCTGCAATTTGTCATTGAAGGGGTAAAAAGCATTGTGGGAAAAGGAGAAAATGCTGGTTAATTAAAGAGACAGTTGTATTTTTGAATAAGTCATTAAAAACATGGCTTTATCAAACAACTTACACTTACCTTCACATCTGGTCTGGAGGGATAAGTAAAATGTACATTTCTTAACTCCACAGATCCATTGAAGCTCTCTGGTTCCATTCCCTCATCAGAAAAACTGTCTATAGGGGGAACCTGGTCATGGATAGAAACAAAAAATACAAATTCTTTTTAAACAGTTGGTAAAGGAACAACTGCTTTTATCAAAGAGGAAGAATAAAGTACATATTTACAAAGTAAAGCAAAACAAATGTACAATTGAACCCTGTAGCTCTAAAACCTTTGGACTGGGTAACTAATTTGTTGGAATTATTGGCAGTTTCACTGATCCACATTTCAGACAAAATACCAAATGGTCGGTAAATGAGTTACATCTATTCCCACTGCATCTTTACAGCTTTCATATTAAGGAAACAGACCTATCCAAAACAACACACTAAATACCTCCGTCATTTAATTAGCACATATTTAAAACATTGTTTGAACATTCACTGGTGTTTGAAATATCCCATATTCGAGCCTCTGTAATATCAACCGTAACAACCTTGGTCACCTGTTCCATACAATGATATACCTTGCATGTTCCACTAGCTTTTCCTGTACTTTAAATAGTGTGTGAATATTTTTAGGTATAGTATGGAAAATATTTCGGAAAAGCAGCATTTCTTAAGAGAATAAAGAACAATATAACTACTGTATGGAAATGGGCTATACAAATATAAATACATGGCATTTACATAGCGTAAAAATTCTGAAACCTAAGTACCTAACACCCATTTTTCAAAAAAAAAACTTATACATACATGTATATCAGTATTAATTAGTACATGTTTTATATCTAAAAAAAGGCCTCATTCATTCTTTATGGAATTGACTAAACGAGTATGTTTTCGGTTTTGATCTAAAGTTGCCTAAGAAGCAATAAAGGGCACCCACAACAAAGATAATGACCTGTTCGATGAGCTGATACACCTTTTATCAGGCGGGGAAGCACATTTAAGGGTAGTACATGGAAGCAAATATTTTTAAGTACGATATGAATAAATGTTGTAGAAAAAGAAAAATTATGGGGGAATAAAAAAAAAGCACATTGTATGGTGGAACAAAGAAGTGAATATAGCACCCAAAAATAAATGATTCATACTCAGAAAAAGGGGTTTTATGCAGCTGGGTGAGGCATTTTATTAAGCAAGACATCATATAATTATGGATTCATAAAATCCATTTTGTCCAACAACCGACAAAATCATGAGGTAGAATGGTCCTTTGACATGCAGAAAAAAAATAATAACAAAAAGTTTGACCCATGTCAGCCTGCGCGGACTGCACAGGCTGACATGGGTCGATACTCTTTGCAGATGCATTAACCCTTTACCACACAATCACGACCTTTAACGACCCTGAAAAAGAAGCCTTTTGAAAACATTGTGTGAAAAGAAGAAAATGCTGGTAACCAGCATTTTCTTCTTTTTCCACAATGTTTTCTACTCTATCAAAGGATAATTGCACCATTTGAGCCATAGTGAAATTATCGTCAGCACAAAAAAAGTCATGCTTTCAAATTGGACAAGGCTAAAATTTTGTCGTCTAGTAAAGGGTTAAACCCCTTTTCACAGGCTTGAATGGGTCGATACTTTTTGCAGTTGCATTAAACCCCTTTTCACAGAGAATAGTTCAAAGAAAATCACCTGTTCTATGAGCTGATACACCTTGTAGGCTGCCCCCCTAGCTTTACCTATACTTTGTATGGCAGGTGAGGCATTACCCAGGGAGAAAGCTGCAATCACTACAGCAAAAAATACCTGAAAGCAACGAATAAGATTTTACAGTTTAAAATATTTAATGATTTTCAGTTAGTAATTGTGAGTAATCCTTTTCCAAACAATTCTATGTTTCAATGACCCCCCGGTAAAAGCCTTTTGGAAACGTAGAGGGAGAAAATGGTGGTAACCAGCATTTTTTCCTTTTACCTCAGTGTTTTTCTACCATTTTAAAGGCAAATCCCATCAATGGATCAATGGAATTAATTTTGTCATCTTCACATGCTTTTAATTTGGACAAGTCTACAGGTTTGTCATCTGGTAACCATTGAAGAAATTACAAACTGCAGACATTTCCATAGCAGTGTACTTCTAAACCTCCTGAGAGAGGTTAATTTCTGTCTTCCCAACCATGTTTTCTACACTTTCAAAGCCAAATAAATGTTAACCATGGTTAATGCAATTATACATTAAGCCCCCTTTTCCCATGACATGGCATTTCTTTAAATAAAAACAAATAATGATTGTCTGTGACTTAAGATAAACAATATAAATATGAAGTTTCATTAAATTTTGTCCAGTAGTTAAAGAGATATTGGTCCATAAAGGAAATATACATAAAGCCCTTTTTTCCCTGACATGGCATTAAATAAAAAAAAAAAAGAAAAACATATCGGTGAACTATGACAAGGAATATATGTTTTATGAAAATTCATCAAGGATTTTAGAAGACATCTGTGCGGACGGACGGACGGACAGACAAACTAACGGACAGACAGACTGATGGACAAACAAACGGAAATGCAAAAACTATATCCCTGCCCCACCCAAAGTTTGGCGGGGGATAACATGTTGAAGAAAAATAAATATGCCTTTGTATTTATATCAAAGAGATAAAAAAAAAAGCAAATTTACCAGGCAGACATTGCCAATGGTATAATTATCAGGGTCCTCTCTAATCTTCTTGGCCCCGTACCAGAACCCAAACCCGTAAGTCACCATGATGATGAGCCAGACAGAGCCCAGGGCAACACCATTAATCATACCCTTCCTTATACCCATATCTCTGGCATGGGTCAGCTGTTTGTCGTATCTACAATAAATCAGTGAATGTACTAAGCAACGAACAATTGATTGAACAAACAAACAAGTAAATGAATGAATGAATGAATGAATGAATGAATGAATGAATGAAGAAACATACAAAAGAATGAATGAATGAACCAATGAATGAATGAACAAATGAACCAACAAATGAATTTACAAACAAATGAACAAAAGAATGAATAAACAAAAGAATGAACAAACAAATAAATGAATGAATGAATGGATGGATGGATGGATGGATGGATGGATGGATGAATGGATGAATGAATGAATGAATGAATGAATGAATGAATGAATGATGTTGGTTGATGGAGTATTCAGTTAAAAAAAATGCATGAATGAACAGACAAAAATTTTATTTAGCTTCATTAGGCTAACTGTGATTTTACAGGCATGTTTATCATTCTCTTTTTCACTAAGGCACACATTCAACAGCATTCACTTGGACAAGCTGCAGTCATACAAACACATGTTGACTTACATACAACAATATGATGGTTAATTTTCCCTTAAAATGCCTGTATATCAATATCTTAAACATTCTTATAAAGTATCGTATATGCTGACACATGCAAAAAGGGGGTTTAACACATCTCTGTAATGCATTATACCCAGCATGCCATCATCTAAGTATGGAACGATAAAATGCATTTTGTCTAACAACCAACTGAATCATAAGGTAGACTGGTCCTTTGACATGCAGAAAATTGACCAATAGCAAAATGTTTTGACCCAGTTCAGCCTGCACTGTCCACACAGGCTGACCTGAATGAACCCTTTATGCAGATGCATTAAACCCCCTTTTCACAGAGCATGGTTCATATAAACACAAAGAAAAAGACAGAAATGAAAAATTCTAATAATTCAGTTACAGCATAAATTTCTTCACCTTTCTGACTCCTTTTCCTGGCCACCAAAAGCCACAACTGTACGAATGGCTCCAAGTACTTCTTCTGCAATGGCTCCTGCTGTCGCATAGGCTTTCAGTTCAGCCCCAGATGCCATGGCAACCAACTGGACAACAATAAACAATACATGTGTTTTGTTCAAATAAACCCTTTAACACACAATCCTTAGTTTTGACAGCTCTGATGAAAAGGGACTTTTGAAAATATTGTGGGTATAGGAGAAATTGCTAGTTACCCAAAGTTTTTCCTTATCCCATGATGTTTTTAAAAGTTTTGGAGACTGTGAAGACTGGCAAAGGAAAGCATGGATAGGTACACTGGTCGCCATCATCTGATGAATGATAAATTATGTTGAACACAGCATTAAACACCATACAATTAATCAATCAATTTGACCCTTCTAAAATTATGCCGTTAGGTAAAGAGTTAACCTACCATGTTTTCAAAGATTCCAAACCAAGGGGCATAAAAAGTCACATTTATTATGATAATGTATTTCTTACAATGAACAAATTTTGAAAGCAAAGTTCACCTTTGTTGTGACAGCAGCAGCACCAACCAGGAACGGACTTACAGCGATGGTGACCAGAGTGAGTTCCCAACCGTATACAAAACCGATAACGACCCCAATAATGGCACCACTGACCCACTGACAAAAACTGCCACATTTGTCTCCTATACCGTCATGGATCGTAGAAATGTCTCTGTTATACAATAGTCAAACATGTATTACTGGTCAACTATATTAAATCTTTTTCAAACGACAGAATTTTAGACTTGTCCGAACTGAAAGCAATTGCAGACAACAGATTAAATGTGGATCAATCATTGGAATTTATCCTTGAAAGGGTAGAAAACATTTTGGGAGGAGAAAATGCAGGTTCAAAATGCTGGTAACCAGCATTTTATCCTTTTCCCTAAATGTTTTCAAAAGCCTTCTTGCAAAGGGTCGTTAAAACTCAGGACTGTGTGGTGTAAGATTAACCCTTAGGCTGCTAAGCGCGACTCACTGACCTTTTGTGGATAGTGTAGATCATGATCAGACTGCACAGAACTTGCAGTCTGATCTTGGATCTACACTGTCTGATAAGGAGATAGTATTACCTAAAACATAACTTTGAAAAAGCAATATTTGGATTTTTGCTATTAAATTGAAAATTTCTATTTAGTTATTTAGCAGGATAAGGGTTAACTCTTTACCACACGACTTTTAACGACCCTGAGAAAGAAGCCTATAGAAAACATTGTGGGAAAAGGAGAAAATGCTGGTAACCAGCATTTTCTCCTTTTCCCACAATATTTCCTACCCAATCAAAGTCAGAAATCATCATATTAACAAGCTTTAATTTGTTGTCTGCAGATGCTTTGAATTTGGTCCAGTCCAAAAATTTGTCGTTTGGTAAAAAGTTAAGCATGCAGTCTGTCCCAAGTGGAAAAATAACAACCCTGAGAAAGAAAGCTTTTAAAAACATAGTTTTTGCAGACCCATGAAACCCCCTTTTCACTCAGCAAAGACATAGTTGAACATATGAAGCCTTAGTAGAAAGAACTAGAGCTGTCACTGAATGTGACTTAATACCTCCACCAGCGCTTTAACAAAAACAGGCAATTTGACAAAAAATTGTCTAAGTTCAAGGGGAGATTACTCTGGAATCATAGGGAGTACATGATTGAAAACTGCGTCTTGCACAACTTCAGCATATGATCAATGTATCAACAAACTTTCAATACAATAGCAGCAAAACTGTAGGAGGAGTTCGCGACACAAAATTACTAATATTTTGTACACAGACAGACACACAGATGGACACACAGGCTGATTCCAGTATACCCCCGAAAACATTCGTTTTGCGGGGGTATAATTAACTATTGCTACTTTGAGGGTGTCTTGACAAGAATGGGTTACAAATATGATAAAAACATAACTCCAAGATATGTGCAGTCTGATCTTTACATGAAAACCAAGAAAAACAAGTAAATGTAAGTTCAGTACTTGACTGCTTAACACAGATTGCAAATTTATAACTCAGAAATAATCAAATATTTAATCAATATTTTCATGTGACAGAACAAAATTTTGGCCTGGCCAAAACTGAAAACATTTGTATACAAAAAAATCAAATGTTATTCAAAACATAAAATTTCTCTTTCAAAGGGTAGAAAACATTGTTGGAAAAGACCAATATGCTGGTTTCCAACATATTCTCCTTTCCCAATTATGATTTCAAAAGCCACATTCTTCAGGGTCTTTAAAATTTGGGATTGTGTTGTAAAAGCTCAATGAAATGGGCAAATATACAAAATATGGTGAAAAGCCAAGAACTGGCAAATTTCTCCATTTCCCTAAATCTTTATCAATCTCAATACCAGTACATTCTCTGTCTCTGTCTCTCTCTCTGTCCTTCTTCCCCTCTTCCCTTTGTCTAATTCCTTTCCAATCAGCGACTTTCAATTTGGACTAGTCCAACAATTGTCGTTTGGTAAAGATCCTGAGTTCTTAAGACCCTGAATGAGAAGGCTTCTGAAAACATTATGGGAAAAGAAGAAAATGCTAGTAACCAGCATTTTTTCCTTTTCCAACAAAGTTTTCAACTCTTTCAAACATAAGTTTCAGATTTTGAATGCTGTTAAAATGCTCAAATCAAGGCCATTTCATTTGACCACGGGTGTTCAAATAAGGTATGACGGAAACGTAAGACATGATAATAAACAGTAAACTGTTAAAGATCCCCCGATCATATGGAATCAACCTGGTTATTTCCCACAAAGATTTCAATGACAATTACAAACAGTGCCCAAACTTTGATGAAGGTTCAAGTCAACAAGTACAAGTAGTATTTATCTTTACCTTTTATGTACATAAACTTAAAAAGATTTATTGAAAATCATTATAACTGGAGGCTTTGGACAGGTCAAACAACAATCTTTTGAACATACATCAAGCCCTTACCACACTGTCCCATTGTTTTAACAACCTTGAGGAAGAAGGCTGTTGAAAACATTGTGCAAAAAGGAGAAAATGCTGGTCACCAGCATTTTCTCCTTTACTCACAATGTTTTCTACCCTTTCAAACATAAGTTTCAAATTTTAGATGGTATTTACTGTTCTTTCAACTCAGATAAGTGTAAAAAGTTTTTCACCTGGGTCCAGTTTCACCAAAAAAATCAAGTCTCTTATTTTCCCCAAGTCCACAAATATATTCATTTTCCAACCTACGAGGGTTGTTCGATATGTAATGTGTATTGTACGATATCTCAAAAGCATTCGACTCAAATAGTGAAATGAACATTACATCAAAGTATTCTCCGCGCTTTGAAATACATAATTTCAATCTCTGAATCCATTTATGAAATGCGTCACGGTACGCTGATTTAGGTAGACCTCTGAGGCACTGACTGATGGCTGAGCCAAGGGCTTGTCGGGACTTGTAACGACGACCAGATAAGAACTTTTTAGGTTTTGGAAAAAGGAAAAAGTCGCATGGGGCTAGATCTGGAGAGTATGGTGGGTGTGGCAAGACGGTAACTTTCTCCGACTTCAAAAATTGCTTCACAAGCTTAGATGTATGTGATGGAGCATTAACATGAAGTAGACGAACATGCCTAAATCCTGACACAGGGCGTCATTTAAGATAATATTTCTTGAGCTTTTTTAGTATAACATCTCGGTAATACCGACCTGTAACACTTTTGCCCTTCGGCACCGGAATTTGTACGGCTATACCATCACATGAGAAGAATATGCAATAAAGAACCTTCTTTGTGCTTGTGCTTCTTTTGGCAACTACAGGCCTTCTACCGTGTTTAGTTAGCCATATTTTGTTTCCAATTTTTCTTACTGGTTCGAAATAGTGAACCCATGTTTTGTCACCAGTAACAATGTTTGCAAATTGTCTTTGATTGAATTTGGGAAACATTTTGAGCAATTGCTTAGCGTTTTTGTACTCGTACCCGTTTTTGGTCATCTGTCAATATATGAGGTATCCATCTGGCAGAAATCTTTTGTACTTTCAAAATACGCTTCAAAATGAAATGCACCCGCGATAGCGATATGCCAATAGCGTTGGCAATATCACGAATCATGTATCTGCCATCACTTTCAATTATTTCCCTGACTTTTGAGACATTTGCCTTGCCTGTTAAAGTCACAGGTTGGCCAGATTTTGCTGCATCTTTGACGGACTTTGTGCCAGTCAGAAATTTCTTTCTCCAACTACGAACTGTCTCATAAGATACCTTATCAGACCCATAAACTTCCCCCAATTCAGTAAAAATCTGCATTACCAAATGACCGAGTTTTGTGCGAACTTTTATATAAGCTCTAATTTCTTCAATATTCTTAATCCGTTTCCCAACCATTTTTACAACAGTGGTCAACGACTAGCTCTATTGAAATGACTATAAGTTTAAAACTATGTGGAGCTGAAGGCTCGTGTTTATACCGTTGGAAAGGTATTGAATAGAGCTATTCAAGTGTATCATCATCCACGAAATCGTGCAAAGCGTTATCGCGCTGTGGTACAATACACATTACATATCGAACAACCCTCGTAAGCTGACTTCATTATATCAGACACATTTCAGTAACATTAACAGCCTCTAGAAACATTGTCAAATCATCAGTTGACACATTAAGTCCATTATTTTGCAGAGTTGAATATGAAATGTTGTCTCAGCTTAGTATTTTAGAATGTTTCCTAAGTCTGTTAATATTAGTAAAATGGGTAACAAGTAACAAACTCAACTTAAGTCAGGAATGGGGTTCGTCAGCAGACTTGAGCAAAATAAGAAACTTAAGTTTTTTTGTGAAACTGGGCCCTGGTAAAGAGTTTAAATTCAGTTACCCTGAAATTCTTGTGTTCAATTCTCCCGATTCCTGAGTATCAAACCAGCCAATGTTCTGTCGTAGAATGTTCTTGTAAAACAGTTTACGTATACGATGGGTTTGTCGCTCCGATGCAATCATCCACATTGTAACTTGTAGATATCCTAAAACTATGACTCCACCACCGATAGCTGGAAAGTACAAGATTTTAATGACCACATTTTAAGATGCTTTTGCAGACAGTGTAGATCAAGATCAGACTGCTAAAAATGCAGTCTGATGTGGTTTCTAAAGTTAACCACTGCCTTTTAAGGCAGGTGTCCTGAATCAAACATTCAGCATAATTTTGAGCAAGCAGACTTTTGAAAACAGTCATGCACATTCATCTTTAGATCAGAAGTGTGTTCCCATTAGATACCAAAACTTTGCGGAGCAAAAACATAAAAGATAGACATAAAATTACAATATTTAGGTCTTGTTATGGTTCAGGGGTGCCTGATAATGTCCAGTTTAATTTTCATCCAACCAAAGATTTACTTTATTGCCAAGTATTTCCTCCTTTCCCCACAATGTTTTTCACCCTCTCCTTTCCCCACAATGTTTTTCACCCTATCACTAACAATTTCTTAAAGCATCATTAAACATGTCTCCTGCAAAAAATTTTCATTGCTTTTGTCCAGAATGCTCAGAGTGCGGAAAGTGTACATCAAAGATCAGAAAACACATTTTGTGCAGACTGATCTTGATCTAAACTGGCCGCAAAAGCAACTTAAGTTGTGAAATGTGCTTTAAGAATTAAAACTGAGTGACAACAGTACGTACCTATATAATAGATAGCATATCTTCTCATCACTTCTAAATATCATTGTCAATGGCTTTGTCTATAGTTCCAGTGTTGACTATAGTGTTAGACTGTGTCAAAATGGTCGCATAATGGGTTTGTATATACGTCCAAAATTTTGTTGTATGGTACGGACTCAAGGCTTAAAACAGAGTGACACCTACCTATATAATAGATAGCATATCTTCTCATCACTTCTAGAAGATCATTGTCAATGGCTTTGTCTATAGTTCCAGTGTTGACTGTGTTGTTAGACTGTGTCAAAATGGTCGCATAGTGAGGCCTGAAATATTGGGGTCAGTTTAGTGTGTATACCACTCAAATCATTCCATGTACAGGTCTGATTCTGAATTATCATAAGCTGAGTCCGGCTGCGCAGTTATTAGCCTACAGGACTTAATCCCAGGAGTTCGATGGTTCATATCATCAGCTTGGCCAATTTCTTCCCAAAGACTGATGGTAGTCATTGGGAATGATTAAATCTTCTCTCACTGCTGATCATTGTTCGGATGATGGTTATATGGGAAAGCAGCCAGTTGCTTCTGAAGAATTTTGTGTAAAGTACAGGCAAAAAAAAAAAAAAAAAAACCAGGAAAGCATAAATAGGTGTACTGGCTGCCATGACATAAATAATGAGCTGGGAATTTGAACCAGCGACTTCCTGATCTCAAGTCCTGTATGCTATCAACTGTGCTACCAGAGCTCAGTGCTAACAGCTAGATCTTCGACTCAGAAGAATCATTAACTCTCATCAGATGACAACATTTTAGGTTTATCAAAAGCAGTAGAAAGCATTTGTAGACAACAAATTAATTGTGGCTCAAGTGATGATATTTGTCTTTGAAGGCATAGAAAGCATTGTGCGAAAAGGAGAAAATGCTGTTTACCAGCATTTTCTCCTTTTGCACAATGTTTTCAAAAGCCCTTTTCCAGTGCTGTGATTACATGGAATAGTTTGATTGAGGATACAAATACCTTTAAGGTGAAAGGTAACACAACAATACCAGCTTCCACCTCTTATGTGCCAAGCCTCAGTAGTGTACAGGACTTGAGACCACAGGCTTGCTGGTTTGAATCCCCAGCTGGGTCAATTTCTTTCCCTGGACTAACTAAAGCCATTGCGGCCAGATTCATTCCTTCCTAGCCTCTGATCATTGTTTCAATAATAGTTCTGTGGGAAAGCAGCCAGTGACTTGGAAATAAATATTATACGGAGTAATGGTAAAAGAATTACCAGGAAAGCATGGATAGGTGCACTGGAAACCATTATATAAGCAAGACAATGTTGAAAATGGCATTAAACACCATACAATCAATCAGTTTAATCACATGTAATGAAATTTCAGAAAATATGCTGATAATACATGTACATGTATTGATATGGCCAAATTGTCCCGTCTAATATTTTTTTCTGCTTGCTAAAATGCGTAGGCCATATTGTCCTAAGCCAAAACGTCCTAGATTCATACAATAGTGACACTACATTGACTTTCAAGAATACTATGACTGGAAAATATGCAAGTGTGGTGTCCGTAGTTGTGAAGTAGATTGTCGGCCTCGTAACCATAAAGTCCCAAGTTTGATACCCGCGAGTGGATGTCAACTTTGGGACTGTTCACTGACCCACACATTCAGCGTGAGTACTGGTGCAGTTCCCAGGAAGCAGAATCGACAAAGATTAGTATAAGTTGTACGAGCTTGTTTCTCAATTGATGTTAAATAAATATGTTTAAACTAAAATAAGTAAACTAATTCAATACAACTTACTTCAGTAGTTCCGGATCTTTAATAACTTGATCCTCAGTAAATCCCAGACTTGCCAGAATTCCAAGTGACTGTAGGTAATCGACCACAAGAGCGTATTCTCCGCTAATGACAAAAATATCTATCATCTCACCAAACACGATGATCATGAGGGGAAATGCTGACCCGTGTATCATAGCAGACAGGGTTCCGATGATCATGCACAGCACATCCTTCTTCTTTGAATACTTGAACTGAAATTTATAAAGAAATAAATTAACTCTTTACCCAAACAGCAGAATTTTAGAATTGTCGAAATTCAAAGCATTTGCAGATGACAAATTTAACAAGACTAACATGATTAGTTTGTCTTTGGAAGAATAGAAAACACTGTGGGAAAAGGAGAAAATTCTGGTTACCGGCCCTTTTCCTCTGGCTCATTTAAATTCAGCATTATGTAAAAGGTTAAATAATGCATTGTTTGAGCACAATAGTAATCTACAGCATTCAAAAAAGCACATTCTTTTGGAACTTTTTGTTTATTCTGTATATGCAGCATTTAACACTATGTTATTCTATATATGCAGCTTTTAAATATAAAAAAAAAGAGCCTAGAGGCTAGTAGAAGCAAAATCCAGCAAAGACTGAAATAACGCAAGCTGTTATATGACAAAAACTCTAGAAAGGGCTGTAAAGCTCAATTCAAACAAACATTTAGACTGCCTCCTGGACAAGGTGTTGGACAGACTTGATCAGTCTTATGTCTATGAGGATTTCCTCCTTTTCTCATGATATTTATCACATGACAAAGTTTTAGACTCTTCCAAACTGAAAACACTTGCCGTCGATATAATCTAATGTTGCTCAAATTATTAAACTTAGCTTTGAAAGGGTAGAAATCATTGTGGGAAAAGGAGAAAATGCTGGTATACTGGTTACCAGCATTTTCTCCTTTTGCTACAATGTTTTCAGCAGTCTTCTTCCCCAGGGCTTTGAATTGGAGTTTAATGCCGTTTTAATAGCTTAGGTAATATCTCAGTGCACCTACGTATGTATTTCCTGGCTTCCTCACCCTAGTACTGACACAACTTTCTTTCCAAGTCACTGCCTACATTTTCACATGCATCAAAGGTGAGAGATGAAAAATAGCCAGAAAGAAAGTTTGCCTCAACCGGGCATAAATCTCACAACCACCCGGTCACGAGTTCGATACCCTAACCACTGAGCTATCTGGCCGGGCTCTTCCCCAGGGCTGTTAATATACCGGATTATTTGATAATCGGTTAAGATTTTAACACAGGTAATGTATTTGTTGACCTTAGATCACTGTTTTATTGACCATAATCCTGTACTGACAAACACTTCGTACCACCAGTGATATTTCATGACAACTTTAGTCTCTACCACAATAACACATACCGGGTAATTGAAATAAAACAGAAATAGAATGTGTAAGGAAAATATTGTATAGACACGCACATAAATGAGGCTTGTTCTGATCCATTTCGTTATTGTTTCCAAAATTTTAAGAAAAGTTATTAATTTTGCTATTGTGGCCCATATTCACCAACAATGCTAAGGAAGGTTCTTAGTTTTCTTCTCCAGAGTTTTCAAAATTTGAAAGAAACACAACTTCTGATTGGCTAAACCATTTGGTTTAGCCAATCAGAAGTTGTGTTACTTTCAATTTTAGAAAATCTTAGAGAATAAGACTAAGAATCTTCTTAAGAATGGTTGGTAAATATGGACTGAGTACAAATGTGTAGGGTAAAGGATAAGGTATGAGGATTTAAAGTAGAATAAACACTCAGGGATATATTAGGGTAAAATATTGACCCAAATGCCAGGTCAATGCAATATTTTGTCCTTCCTTGTGTAACACCAGGCCTCATAGGCAAATAAATGATTTGATTTAGTTTAAACTTTATTTATTATGTTGATACAAATACACATGTAAAATAAAAGAAATGATACATGGTATAACAAGTTTCAAAGGTTGATAGGTAGGATTGGAAAACAAGCTAAGAATAACTTATATTAATTCCTCTCCTAAAGATGTTTTCATACTTATTAAAAAATACCACATATTGAGATGCCATAGCTTTAAAGTAAAGAAAGTAGATATGATACCGAAAATAAAGACAAAAAATATAGAAATGATAACCACTTCCTGTTTTCTTCTCCCTTCACTTGGGAGTTCACAAAGCGTAATATACAGGTGGATTTAGGTTATTGAATCGTAGCAACGGAGATTGAGATGACGACTGGCTCCAGACACCCAGCCTATGAAGAAAATCTTTTTGACGCTAAAATAAAGTGATGGACACAAGCAAATATGTACTTGTTTTGTTCAAAGATAAGGTGTTTGTTTCCATTTAATAAATTGGAAGTGATAAGCGGACATGGAATATCATAAAAATTTTGATTACGTAGCTGATGATACTTAGGACAATAAAGAAGGTAGTGATCTACAGTTTCGATTTGGCCACAGGAACATAATGGTGAGTCGATTAGAGATCGTCTGTGTAGATCATGGTTAAGCGAACTACATCCTAAGCGTAAGCGTGCATGTAAGATCTGTCCCTTTCGTGTCCCAAAATTAAGCAATGGAGATGATTTTTGTAAGGTGCGGTTTAATACTGATTTAAACTGTGATAAGGACGCGGCGTTTCTTGTACTTTGTGGCAAGGTATTCCATTCCCGAATTGTGCGAGGTAAAAAAGAAGAGCTGTAGGATTGGGTCCTTGCGTTTACACACCTGATACTCCTTAAATTGTATCTTCCAGGATCGGTTTGATCACGCCCAGGGATAAGATTTGACAGGTACGTGGGTGATAGACCGTTTAACATTTTATAAAGTAAAATGAGTCTATGTTTACGTCTTCTTGCTGCTAGTGTTTCCCACTTAAGATCGCATAGGAGTTTCTGGATGTTACAATATTTAGTAGCACCAGTAACAATTCTAGCTGCTTCGTTGTGTACTGCCTCGATTTCATGTTTCAAGGTTTCTGTGCAATTATCCCAGACAACATCTGAATATTCTAAGAGAGGTCGAATAAAAGAAAAGTACATTCGTTCGAGGCTAGACCTATTTAAGAAATGTTTGACAGTTTTCATCATTCCAATTCTCTGCCAAGCTTTCTTAAGTATAAAAGATATATGGGATGACCATTTCAGGTCTTCAGAAAAAGTAACACCAAGATGCATATGTGAGGATACATTTTTTATGGCCACATTATTCATGTAAAGGGAAGGATGTTCAGGTTTCTTTCGTTTCCTTGAAAATATAATAGACTCTGTTTTTGAAGGATTGAAAGAAACTAGCCAGGTTTTAGACCAACAATGAACAGCTTCAAGGTCTGTGTTAAGAGCTGTCGCTGCCTGATCTGGTGTTTCCACAATTACATACAAACTGGTATCGTCGGCAAAAAGACGAACGTTAGTGTTGATTTGGGACACTATGTCGTTTATATAAATTAGGAATAATAAAGGCCCTAAAATGGAGCCCTGGGGGACACCAGCATTGATAATAGACCAGTCTGACGAAACGTTAGAGCAAACAACACGTTGTTTCCGTAATGTTAAGTAAGAAGAAAACCATTTGAGGACAGGTCCACAGATACCAAGCGAAGACAGTTTGTGGAGGAGACCTCTGTGCCACACTCGATCAAACGCTTTGGAGATGTCACAGAACACGGTACGGACCTCAAGTCCTTCGTCCAAAGCTCGGTTTATGTCATCATAGATAAAAATTAATTGGTTGGTAGTCGAGTCACCTTTGATAAATCCGGACTGATACTTCGTCAAAAGTCTGTTATCATTCAGGTAGTTGTATAAATATTTGTGGACACATCTTTCAATTTGATTTGATTTGGTTCGTAGCTTAGCTCATAATGCATAGGAGTTAAAACCAGGGAATCCCCAACTCATCCGATCTCTTTCCGAGGGTTGATGATAGACATTGTGATAGGATTAATTCCTCTCTCTCACCAGCAAATTGTTGTTTTAAATACTAGCCATCTCACTGGCTGACACAGAACATCCTGGCCAATTAGATTGGCTGACACAGAACATCTTTGCCAATTAAATTGCCTGACACAATATCTTGGCTAATTAGGCTTATAGAGAATTGCTTGGCCAATTAGATTGCCCGACACAGAATATCTTAATCATAACCCATTAACAAACAACAAAATTTTAGACTTGATCAAAAGCTTTTGAAGATGACTTATTTAATAAAATGTTTCACAATTCCAGGTATTTGTCTTTGGATGGGGAGAAAAAATTGTGAGAAAACTAGACAATGCTGGTTACCAGCATTGTCTACTTTTTTGACAATGTTTTTTTTTCTCAGGGGCATTTAAATGTGTATTATTTCGTTGACTGGTTAGTATGGCATCAGACTGCTCTGGCCTATATAACACATTTAGAAGGACTACGTAAAATGTTGATTTAACCCTTTACTAAACAATCCTTTCGGTTAACAACCCTAGTGTTACGGGAGACCACTCCTTCATGCATGGCTTCGTCCCGATTTAAATACAATACCTAACAACTGTGTTAGAAAGATATCTCTTTAGCTCAGTAGTTAAGGTATTGGTCTTTTAAACCTCGAAAAACGAGGATCTTGTCCGCCATGGGTTCGAATCCCGCCAGATGCGGTTTGTATTTCAGCCATGCATTTGTTCATTTGTTTCTTTGTTACGGACTTTGTTCGTAAGACTAGGGATAAAGTTTTTGAAAACATAGTAGGAAAAGAGTGAAATGCTAATAAACAGCCTTTTCTCCCATCCCACAAGATCTTTTACACTTTCAAAGACATATTAGTGGCCTTACAGTTGATATAACTGCAGTGGAACTCCGCAGACTCTCCAATGCAAGTACAAATTTTATTCCGTGGAATATGATGAGAAATAACTTTTTAAGTCTACATCTTTCAATGCGGTTGGATCTTGTTACACACTGCTTAGCACTGCGATAGCTAATCTAATATATGGTGACATAATTAGTTCTGAATAATTCAACAGAAAACATGTCATCAATCAACTACAGTAACTGCATATTTTTTTCCCCATTTTGTTTCCACCTGAGACACCTGACTGACAGTCACTTTATGAAATACTGTATTGATTGATCGATTGTATGGTGTTCTAACTCAATTTTCAACATTATTTCAGTTACATCCTGGAGGCAAGTGCACTATCCATGCATTCCTGGAGTTTTTGTACTAGTACTTTGCAAAATGTTCAGTCTACACATGAGACTAGTCTAGACAAAAGATCCAAATAATTGCAATATTAAGATTGCTCTTATCCAGATGTGTCTAAGCAAAACTGACAATGTAGATCAAAGATCTGAATCTCATATTGCATGTCTAGATCTTTGCTGGCAACAAAAGTAGTATTTTACTCCTTTTCCAACAATTGTGTCCTATCTTTCCAAAAACAAATTTCAATTTTTGAGTCACATTTATCTTATTGTTTGTAAATGCTTTCTGATTTTGGACAAGTCTAAAACTTTGTTGTTTGGTAAAGAGTTATGGTGGTTTCATTGAGGTTGCAGGGAATAGTAGGAATTTTCTGTCTCTGGTGTGCTGAAAGCCAGGGAAGGATGCAACCTCAATGCTAAAATTGGTTCAGAATACTGGGCTTTTTCTAGGTCCATATTAACCAACCATTCTTAAAAACATTCTTGGTCTTATTCTCCAAGATGTTGAAGTTCTAAATTTGAAAGTAACACAACTTCTGATTGGCTAAACCAAATGGTTTAGCCAATCAGAAGTTGTGTTACTTTCAAATTTAGAAAATTCTGTAGAACAAGATTATGAACATTCTCAAAAATGGTTGGTAAATAGAGTCCCAGATTTAACACAAGCCTGCACATTCCCACATTTTAGAAAAAAATTCATGTTGTAAAACTTAAGAAAATCGTACAAAATGAACTGGTTTATTATGATATAAAAGTAAAACTATTTGGCATGAAGGAATGTCTGTCATATGTACACACTGATTTTCAATAAATTCATTTTAGATTTATAAGCCTTGCAGTTGTAATTTTTTTTCTAGATAATCAATCATAGCAGGGTGAGTAGATAGGACACAATCTAGAAATGCAAGGTTATCACATCATAATCTCTCTAGTTGTTCTTTTACCCTTTACCAAATAGTCCCCAGTTTTAATAACCGTAAGAAAGAGGCCTTTTGAAAACTTTATGGGAAAAGAAGAAAATGCTGGTATCCAGCATTTTCTCCTTCTCCACAACGTTTTCTATCATTCCTAAATCAAATTTCAATTTTTGAGTCACATTTATTTTGTCCTATGCAAAAGCTTTTGATCTGGACAAGTCTAAAATGTTATCATTTGGTAAATAGTTAACCCTTTACCAATTTATCCCATGTTTTTAACATCCTGAGGAAGTAGTGTTTTGAAAACACTGTGGGAAAAGGAGGAAAGGCTGACAAACAGCTTTTTCTCCTTTTCACAAAATGTTACCTATCCTATCAGAAACAGATCTTGCTGTTTGATCAATATTATTTCATTGTCTACAAATGCTTTCCATGTAGACCAGTCTGAAATTTTGTTGTTTAACTCTTTATCACACGACAAAATTTTGGACTGTTCCAAACTGAAAGCATTTGCAGACAACAAAATAAAAGTGACTGAAAATTTAAAATTTGTTTGGGAAGGGTAGAAAACATTGTGGGAAAAGGAGAAAATGCTGGTTACCAGCATTTTCTCCTTTTCCCGCAATGTTTTCAAAAGTCTTCTTTCTTAGGGTTGTCAAAAGTCCGGATTGTGTGGTAAAGGGTTAACACGGGGTTTACCGCAACCCTCAACCAAACAATTCTGCTATTTTATGACCCTGAAACAGGTGGCTTTTAGAAAAATAATTGGTAACCAGCATTTTCTCTTTAATCAAAATGCTTTCTAGCCTTCCAGACGAATGTCATCTTTAGAACCACATCTAATTTGTCGTCTGCAAGTACTTTCAACACAGAAGAGTCTGAAATTTTGCTGTCTATTGTTATTTCATTAAGCCATATCTATGTGAAATAAATCAAGCGGACATTTTTGATACGGTAGTAGCTTTAGGCATACTGTATTCTGTTCAAGTTAAAAATTGAAATTACCATAACCAACAGGATGCCAATCATATTTTATGTGCATATAAGTAATTAAGGATTCAGATACAGATTGATTACCTAACCTTTGAACATGTTAATCTACGTTTGGGCGCACTTGTGGTAGATGCCCTCTAACCTTTTACCAAATAACAATATTTTAGACTTGTTCCTATTGAAAGAGATTGCAAGCTGACAAAATTAAATATGACAAATCATTGGAATAATTGTGAGACAATGCTAGTTAATAGCATTTTTTGCTCTTCCCAAAATGTTTTCAAAAGCTTTCTTCTACAGGATTCTAAAAACATGTAATTCTTTGGTAAATGGCAGTACACTGCCACTCTAGAAATGTTTCAATCTGTCACAACATTTTCAAACAGTCTTTAACTGAAAAAGTGACTAGAGAATAAATTCATTTGAGTACTGTTAATCTTCTTACAAAATAATACCTGTCATGCATAATTCAAGTATGTTAAACTCTTTACTAAACAACAAAACTTTAGACTTGTCCAAATTATAAGCATTTGCAGACAACTACATAAATGTAACTCAAAAATTATATTTTGTATTAAAAGGATGGAAAACATTATGGGAAAAGGAGAAAATGCTGGTTACCAGCATTTTCTCATTTTCCCGAAATATTTTCAAAAGTCTTCTTGTTTTGGGTTGTTAAAGGTCAGGATTGTGAGGTAAAGGATCAACCGACTCCCTCATGAAACAAATCTGAAGCAGACAAACTCTGAAAAATATCATTGTGACAGAGGGATAATCCACATGAATATGGGCTTAGCATGCGAATATGATTGTGAAACCACTGTGTCAAAATGATAAATTGCTCCCTACAAGTAACTTTCTATTTGTGGCAATACTTTCAAAATTTATCTCTCCCCCCCCCCCCACCCCCACAAAATTACCTAACCTTTTACCACAAAATCATTTATTTTATTGTTCCTGGGGAGAAAAGCTTTGAACACATTGTGGGAAAAGGAGAAAATGCTGGTGCAGTTGGCCAGCATTTTCTGGATTTCCCACAATGTTTTCTACTTTTTCGTAAACAAATTCTATAATTTGAGTCACATTTAATCATCTTCTGCAAATGCTTTCAATTTGGACCAGTCTCAAATATTGCCTGTTAGAACAGGGTGAAGTCTTGCACAGGTGGTAAAATGTATTTATATTTAAAATCCTAATACATGTATAATCCCCACCAGATGTACATGTACATGTAATCCTAACCTAACAACATTTAATTCTGTACCACACAATCTCAAGTTTTAAAGACCTTGACCAAGAAAGCGTTTGAAAACATTGTAGGAAAAAGGTGAAAATGCTTGAAAAAGCTTGAAAAAAGTATTAATTTTTTCTTCTTTTCCCACAATGTTTCTCTTCTTTCAACAACAATTTTGCTAAGGTCTGATTTGTTTGCTGTAGTACGCTGTTGTTTATTTGATCAAATCTTAAATCTATTCTTTCCAATGAGAAAAAAATTAAATAGTAATTGAGAGACTTTCATCATTTAAAGGCCCAGCAGTGATAAAAAGTAAGCAATGTGGGTGTTAAAATGCACCTAAATTTAAATCATATCAGCTTAGAGTATGAAAATTACTGTGAAGATGAAAACCTGTTATTGTGCCTTTGGTCCAAGTGTTAGTGGCTCACAGAAAAATGAAATTTAAAAATAAATAAAAATTTCCCAAGTCTCTCTATCTTGTGTTTACTTTATTTCATATCAAATATTATTTTTTTCTGCCAGCAACCATATTATGCCACAATGACATATTGTCAATAATTTTCATACTTTTAATGATATGCTTTAGATTTAAATGAATTGTAACACCTGCATTGTTTATTTTTAGCCATCACTGGGCCTTTAATGGTTTTTAAAGAATCTAAAACAAATTCTTGTAAGTTTCAGTAGAATTACAAATCTTGATTTATGGCTTATAAACAACAAGGTTCAATAAGCAAGCATATAAGTAAATCTCAGGATAAAAATCAACCATAAAATGTAAATTTGAAACTCTTTAAAAAAAGATTAAAAAAAAGAAACAAAGATTAAAAAAGAAACATAATAGAAAAATGTTGGGTAAAAAATGTGGGTAAATAAAAACAATAATTTCAAAAAAATCTACTATCAGATGAACAGATTTAACATTGCCAATCAGAAACTTTATTGCTATCTATATCCAGAATAAGACTAAGACAGCAAAAACAAATTTTAACTTTTTACCAAAAAAACAAAATTTTAGACTCGAAGAAATTCTGAGCATTTGCAGGCAACAAAATAAAGAAACTCAAAAATTGGAATTTGTTTCAGGGAGGGTAGAAAACATTGTGGGAAAAGGAGAAAATGCTGGTTACCAGCATTTTCTGCTTTTCCCACAATGTTTTCAAAAGCCTTTCTCCTTAGGGTCTACTAAAGTCAGGATTGTGTGGTGTAGGGTTAACTATTATAAAATACAGGCCCAGAATAACTAATATTATATTTCATGTGTCTATTTTTAGAAATGTTATGGGTAAAGAAATGTCGTAATTTAAGCTGTGGGGAATTATTTCCTGTCACAGTGAATAATTTCCTCCTGCCGAAAATCTGGAACTACTTTTGTAAGTTTTTTAAGTTTTTTAAGTTTTTAAGTTTTAAAAGTGGCATTCGTTGACAAAATAATCAGAGGAAATATTATATATAATTTATTTCATCAGCTTCTGGTTAATATGGGGAAATATTTGCCGAAAAAGGGAAAGGTCCGCGAAAATAACTCGTGCCTTACGGCACTCGTTATTTTCGCATACCTTTCCCTTTTTCGGCAAATATTTCCCCATATTAACCACAAGCTGATGAAATAAACTCTATTTAATAACTAACCCTGGAGAGGTACCATACATGTATTTGGTCTTAAACCTTATCCTGCTATATAAGTGAACGATTGATTGTATGGTGTTTAATGCTGTTTTCAACATTATTTCAGTTATATTGTAGTGGCAAGTGCACCTAACCATGCTTTCCTGGAGTTTCTTTTACCAGTAATCCACACAATATTCTTTCCAAGCCACTCGCTGCTTTCCCACATAACCATCATCGAAACAATGATCAGCTGTGAGAGAGAAAAGAATCCTGTCACAATGACTATCATCAATCCTCAGAGAAAAAATTAGCAGAGTCCGGGATTGAACCAGTGACCCCCTGTTTTTGAGTCCTATAATTATGCTACCGACTGCACTACCGGGGCTCGGCTAAGTGAAATGAAATTCTTAAGCCGATAGTAAATGCCCAAATTTTGCTATTTCAAAGGTAACTTTTTTCAGGAGAAAATATGTCCTTATTGGACAGTGTATATCAAAGATCAGACTGCACAGAATGTGCAGTCTGATCTTTGATCTACATTGTCCACGAAAGGTCAGTGAGTCACACATAGCAGCCTTAGTGTTAATCATAATTGTAAAAGAATCTAGAGCAGTTCTAAACAAGTTCTGAAGCTCCACATCAGTCTGTAAAAGAAGAGGGTGTTCCTTTTTATGAAATATTTAGAAATTCAAAATCACTAGCAATACAAAGATACAGATTACATGTGAGTTATGCTCTGTAAGACGGTGGTTTAATGCATCTGTTAAAAAGTATTGACCCAGACCAGACTATGCAGTCTGCGCATGCAGACCTCGGTCAAAACTTTTCGCTATTAATGAATTTTCTTCATGCCAAAGGACCACTACCTCATGATCCAACCGGTTGATCTATTTTATGCGACCACTTGCTTGGTATAATGTATTAGGAAGATGCCTTAAACCCCCTTTTCTAAGATCGCCACTCATATATGTTGAAGAGATTTCAGTAATGTGATGTTAATTGGGAAGAATTTCAAGCAAAACTGGATTAAAAAACCATAAAACTGTGATTTGGATCATGTCAAATGCATATAAGCCAAACTCTCACAAAAGGGGGCTTAATGCATTTCCCTGATGCATAATACCAAGCAAGTCATCACATAATTGTAGATCCATAAAATTTATTTTGTCTAACAGCAGGCTGAATCCAGAGGTAGAATGGTGCTGTTAACATGCAGAAAATTTCCATTAAATGGCAAAAACTTTCAACCCATGTCAGCCCACACGGACTGCGCAGGCTGACATGGGTCGATACTTTTTGCAGATGCATTAAACCCCTTTTTCAAAGAGCATGGCTCATTTACTTTGCATCAACGTATCCATCTATTCTAGCAATAAGTAGCCAATAAAAGCAAGGGTAGTGTGGGTGTCTTCACGCCGCAAAACCAAGACCTACCAACTCGAAAAATCCCACAACTTGTTCATTCTTTTCAGATTTTTCCTTTTCATCCTTTTCTGTCATTTCAGAGTTCTGATCCTTTTCTTTTGACGGAATTGAACCCAAGAAGACACCATTGCTTCCGTTTCCTAGTCCATCTTTTTCTTTTAAAGGTTCCTTTAATTAACATATTTCCATTATATGTATGTATTTCTGTGATGTCACTTTCTTTTGATTTACAAAGCATTATACTGATAAGCCCTCAAAGTGCAAGGCAGTTGGTTTAAAGCCCAGGGCTTTTCAACCCTTTACCAAACAATGCAGACTTTCAATGACCTTGACAAAGAAAGCTCTTGAAAACACTGGGAAAAAGAGAAAATGCTGGTAACCAGCATTTTCTCCTTTTCCCACAATGTCTTCTACCCTTTCAACCCTTTACCAAACAATCATGAGTTTTAACGACCCTTAGGAAGAAGCCTTTTGAAAACATTGTAGGAAAAGGAGAAAATGTTGGTAACCAGCATTTTCTCTTTTTCCCACAATGTTTTCTACCCTTAAAAAGGCAAAGTTCATCATTTGAGCCACATTTAATTTGTCGTCTGCAAATGCTTTCAATTTGGACTTGTCCAAAATTTTGTCGTGCGGTAAAGAGTTAAGTACAAATTTCGTCATTTAGGTTACCTTAAATTTGTCGTCTGCAAAGGCTTTCAATTTGAACCTGTCTGAAATTTTGTCGTCTGGTATGGGCTTAAGGCTTTATTTTATGTCAGAATACCTCACAAATCAATGCACCGTCTTAATGCAAGAAGGGCCTGTATATCATATTTTGAGCAGCCTGATCTAAATCTACACTGTCCACAGACAAAAATAACAAATGATTTTATAAATGGTACTCTGAGGGTTACATTTGTCTTTGCTTGAATATTTTCATAATCTTATTTACATTATACTCATTAGCCAATTACATACATACAACTAATTTAAAATTCTTTCCATCAATAGTTAAATGTACAATCTAATTCAAATATATAAAACTGAATTCAACAGTAAGTATTGAAAGCCTATCAATTTACAGTCAACCAAGCAACAAACAAAAAATGTTCAAGCAGTAAAATTAAGAAATTTCTGATGCACATGAAGTTCCTTCATGAGAGTATGTTGCTGCCTATTTGTCAAGTAGTTTTACTTTAAAGAAACAACAGCTGCCAAAAATAAACACAGCAGGTGTTATAATGCATTAGGATTCTAATCATACCATTCAAAGTATGAAAATTACTGTGGAGATGACAATCTGTAATTGTACAGTCTGCCTAAGTGTTAGCTGCCGACAGAGATTTTAATTCCAAAACTAGGTTAAAAGTTGCCAGGTCACTCTATCTTCTGTTTACTTTTTGCCTCATTTTTAAATTCATTTTTCTGCCAGCAACTAACACTTTGACTGACCACACAATAACAGATTATCATCTTCACAGTATTTTCCATACTTTTGAACAGTTTTTGAAAACATGCTGGGAAAAGTAGAAAATGCTGGTTACCAGCATTTTCTCCTTTTCCCATATTGTTTTCTACTCCTCCAAATAAAAATTCCTACCTTTAAGCCGCTTTCATTTTTTTATCTGAAAATGCTTTCAATTTAGACAAGTGTACATTTTCGTCATGTAGTAGAGAGTTAAATATCTTCATGAGGTAAATGTTTAGGTAACATCTATGTCTGAAGCTCCTTTAATTACCACAGCATTTTTCTTGTACAGAAGACTTCCATTCTTTGCTTTGTTTTCACTCACGTTCTTCTGTTTCTCATCTTTCTTGTGTTCCGGTTTGCAAATTTCTTCTGTATTCATATCGGTGATTTCTTCGTCCATGAGTTTTGCCATTTCCACGGAGGACATGTTACTATGGTTTGTTAATTCCCTTTTGTCCTTAAATTGATGTCAGGTGATTTCATCGAATAAATAGAGATTATATTTGGGTTTTTTTCGATGAAAGATCGAAATCTATTTCACTGAGTTAACATCATCGGTAATATTTTCACGAGTGGCTGCTCATGAAAATATTACTGATGATGTTAACTCGATGAAATAAATTTCAATCTTTCACAGAGAAAAATAAAATATTCATATATTTTTTGTTTCATGCATCTAACCCTTTTTTTATTGGGACAATAATCAAAATCCAATACAGTTGTTTTCTGTTATTCCCTGAGGCATACCCCCTTCACATAAGAACGCTTTACAATATTATATAAAGTACAAGAAATGTAAGGTAAATGCATGTAAATTACGTCATATTTCCCTCTAGTTGAATGGCATGCACTGTTTACCTAGGTAACTAGTGCACTGGAACTACTGTTTCTGTCTTCAATTGAAGTGGTAGAAAATATGAAATCGGTATTTTTCACTGGTTGTAACCATGAAATATCAAACCATAATCCAACCTTATTTCTTGATAAACTACTGAAAAGAATGAAATAAAATGCTATGTTCATCATTTACATTGCAGAAAAACATTCAATATGAAACCAATCTTCTATAATTACATGATTATATTTTTCTTAAATCTTTTCTATTTATATCCCCATTTCTCACATTTTCCACTCTTTTCCAGCATTATCTCATTATTCTACCAATACAACATTCTAAATTTTTGTCATTTAGTGAAGACTTCAAAAAGTTTAAAAGTCCCAGTAGCTGCAAAGAAGTAAACAATGGGATGCAAAAATGCATCTAAATTTAAAACATCACATTTAAAAGTACGGAAATTATTGTGAAGGTGACAACTGGTAATTGTACGTCCAGTACAAGCGTTTGTTGCCAGCAATAAAAATGAATCTTAAAACCAGGGTACAAAGTCAACAAAAAAAGAGCAACCTGGCAACTTTTGATCTAGTTTTAAAATTCATTTTCTTGCCAGTGACTAACACTTAGACCAACCGTACAATAACAAGTTGTCCTATTCACAATGATTCCCATACTTTTAAATGATATGATTTTAATTCAAATGCAATTTACTATCTCTTTTGTTTACTTTTGGCAATTATTGGGCCTTTTTAAGGTATGCAAAACCTCAGCTTAAACTACACAGCCCCAAGGGAACAACTCTATATTCTTAGTGGTTTGAAGACTTTTGGTGTAGTTACTAGCATTTGTTGCTTTTCTCACAATGTTTTCAAAAACCACCTGTGCAGTTTAGCAGAAAACCAAACTATTGCAATTTCAGACTTTTTCTGAACCTAGGATGTCTCCTCATAGCAGAAAATGTATATCAAAACAAGATTACAGTCTTGATCTACTGGTACATTTACCGTTACTTTAACTTTTGAACTTGGAATGTTAAAGGGTAAACTGAAGTATAGAGGCCTTTTAAGTACAGCAAATATTTAAATAAATACAGATCAAACATGCACCATGGTAAACCAGTATCGTAAAAAATAATTGAGCCATGCTCTGTGGAGAGGGCGCTTAACCCATTTGCAAAAAATATTGACCCATGTCAGCCTGCTCACGCCATGCAGACTAACATGGGTCAAAAACTTTGGCTATTTATAAATTTCTGCATGTCCAAGGAACATTCTACCCCTATATGTAATCAAGTGTCAGACTAAATGGATTTTACAGATCATGCATACTTATGTGACATCTTGGTGTAATGCATTAGAGATGCATTAAGCCCCCTTTTGTCAGAGCATGGCTCATCTTTTTATGCTTCCGTAGTTTACAGCTTTGAAATTTATTGAAGGAAAAAGAAGCTATAGCTGCACAAATAACTGCTCCTTTTTGATGTTTTCCATAATGTTAGAAAAATGAGGTTTATCCTCCTTTAACCCTTTACCACACAATGACGACTTTTAACACCCCTGATAGAGAGGGCTTCTGAAAACATTGTGGGAAAAGGAGAAAATGCTGGTTACCAGCATTTTCTCCTTTTCCCACAATGTTTTCTACCCTATCAAAGAAAAATCATTTCATATGAGCCACATTGAAACCGTCATCTGCAAATGCTTTCAATTTGGACAGGTCTAAAATTTGTCATGTGGTAAAGGGTTAAATTATTATCCTTTGTGGTACAGTATTTGGAAGAGACTTTCATGGATTTAATTCTTCACCAAATGATAAAATTTTGGACTTGTCCAAATCCCAAGCATGGGCAGAAGACAAAATAAATGCTTATCAAAAGTTGAAATTTGTTAGGGAAAGGGAAAATAAATGAATAAAAAGAGATCAAACTCCAAGTGTCATTTTGAAAAATTATTTTAATCCCGACTAGTTTCGGTTATTTAGGGAAAGGGAGAAATTTAAGAAAACACTGAGGGAAAAGTAGAAAATGCTGGTAAACAATATTTTCTACTTTTCCTTCAATGTTTTCAAAAAACTTCTTTCTCATTGAACCTCTGGACTGTGTGGGAAAGGGTTAAAACAAGATTGGCACTGTCAAGGGTTAAGGTCTTTAAATGACATTATGCATGTAGTGTT
The DNA here is from genome assembly GCA_946811185.2 of Hippopus hippopus. NCBI lineage: Eukaryota > Metazoa > Mollusca > Bivalvia > Cardiida > Cardiidae > Hippopus > Hippopus hippopus. The sequence goes on along the minus strand of OX328108.1, from coordinate 2,082,818 downwards.
TGTGGGCTTAAATTAAAGACAAACACTGTGAAATTGGGTATGAATCATGTGTACATTAGATGTTTCTGTAGACTATGTAGATCAAGACCATATTGCACACACAAATGCAATTATTTCACCATTTAATTTTGGCAACAGGTAAATTTGCAATCCATATCCATCAGCCATTCATTCAACAGAGCACTGGTAGAATGTAGGATTCCCAACCTGGATGCCTTGAGTTTGATCCTCACTCAGCCCATTTTTTTCATCAAAGAAGGCATCAGGCTTTTACCGAAATTTGAATATGAATGTTAACTCTTTACCAAACGACTTGTATAAATCCAAAGCAAGTGCAAAAGCTGAACATAATGTTACTCAAATGGTGGGAAATGTTATTGAAATGAAAAAGTTAAAAAAAAAAAACATTGTGGGAAAAGCAGAAAATGTAAATGCTGGTTACCAGCATTTTCTCCTCTTCTCACAAGTTTTTTAAGAGTCTCCTTTGTAAAGGTCATTAAAGAACCATCTTCACTCATTTTCAGCTTTATTTTAAATCAAATTAACTTTTCCACTTTATTTTATCAAACTATAATCATTTATTTTATCAAACTATAATCATTCATGTCCCTTCATGCCAAATGTTGCCCTAGATGGTTGCAAGGTGGCACAGATTATGACCGATAGAAAATCACTTCCGGTTATAAATCAAGGACAAATCCCTTGAGTTTCCATATACCAAACATCTTATCTATTGATTGTTTGTCTATTTATACATGGTTGACCAATATCTGAACCATTCTACATGCTATAGTTTTAACAGCGTTTTTCTCTCTGGTTGTAAAGATGTATCTTTAAATCTCAGAATTGGTAAAGGGTGAAGAAGCAGGTAAACTGATACACAGTTAACCCTTTACTGCACAATGCCAACTTAACGACCCTGTGAAAGAAGCCTTTTGAAAAGATTGTGGGAAAAGGAGAAAATGCTGGTAACCAGCATTTTCTCCTTTTCCCACAATGCCTTCTGTGCTATCAAAGAAATATTCTACCATTTGAGCCCTGTTGAAATTGTCGAATGCAAATGCTCTCAACTTGGACAAGGCTAAAATTTTGTCGTCTGGTAAAGGGTTAGCCCTTAAAGCTCCTTTCAAAACTATAGTTGCCTTTGCAGCCAGTTTAGATCAAGATCAGACTGCACAAAATGTGCAGTCTGATCTTTGATCCACACTGTCAGCTTTGCTAAGACATTCTGGACAATAGCAACCTTGACAATGCTTTTGTCAGCTCTTTTTCCTCCAATGTAAATTTTGGTTAGATTTATTCTGCATTCTTAGGGTTAAAATAAACTGGAGTGAGGTTATATACAGCTACAAAAGATAAGGGTATCAGGGTATCTAAGTTACCCAGATAAAATTTACATAACTGAATGTTGAAAAATGTACTTTGTCATTTTATGGCAGGTCACCTCTTTTTTTCTTGTCTTAAGCTCACCTGAGCATGAAGTGCACAAGGTGCGCTTTTGTGATTGTGCTGTGTCCGTCGTGCATCGTCCATCCTCAACTTTAACCTTGTGTACTCTCTATAGGCCACATTTTCAGTAAAAAACTAGGTCACTAGGTCAAATCTTAGAAATACCTTGTGTACGCTCTTTGGGCCACATTTTCAGTCCAATAGTCTTGAAAGTTGGTCAGAATGTTTGTCTTGATGATATCTCGGATGAGTTTAAAAATGGGTCAGGTCAGGAAAGAAAACTAGGTCACTAGGTCAAATCTTAGAAAAACCTTGTGTATGCTCTAGAGGCCACATTTTCAGTCTAATAGTCTTGAAAGTTGGTCAGAATGTTTGTCTTGGTAATATCTGGGACGAGTTTGAAAATGGGTCAGGTCGGGTAAGAATACTAGGTCACTTGGTCAAATCTTAGAAAAAACCTTGTGTGCACACTAGAGGCAACATTTTCAGTCCAATACTCTTGAAAGTTGGTCAGAATGTTTGTCTTGGTAATATCTTGGACAGGTCTAAAAAATGGGTCAGGTTGGGTCAGGAACTAGGCCACTACATCAAATGTTAGAAAATCCTTCTGGACACTCTAGAGGCCATATTTTCAGTCTAATACTCTTGAAAGTTTGTCAGAATGTTTACCTTGATGTTATCTCAGAAGACTTAGAAAATTGGTCATGTTGGATCCAGAACTAGGTCAATAGGTCAAATCTTACAAAAACCATGTATACCCTCTAGAGGCCACATTTTTCAGTCAAATACTCATGAAAGATTTAGAATATTTGTCTTGATGACATCTTGGATGAGTATGCAAATCAGCCATGTCGGGTCAAAAACTAGGTCAATGGGATCAATCTTTGAAAAAGCATGTGTGCGCCTATAGGCCACATTATTATTCCAATACTCATGAGACTTGCTCAGAATGTTTGTCTTTATGACGTCTTGGATGAGTTTGAAAATGGGTCAGGTCAGGTGAAAAACTAGGTCACTAGGTCAAATCATAGAAAAACCTTGTGTACGCTCTAGAGGCCACAATTTAAGTTCAGTACTCATGAAAGTTGGTCAGAATGTTTTTCTTGATGATATCTTGACTGAGTTTGATATTGGGTCACAAATGGTCAAAAACTAGGACAATACTTAAATCTTTCAAATACCTTGTGTCATGCTAGAGTCAACATTTTCCGTCCAATACTTATGAAAGTTAGTAAAAATGATTTTCTTAGTTATCAATAAGATGAAATTGAAAATGGTTCACATTGGGTAAAAAACTAGGTTGCCATGTCAAATATTGGAAAAACCTTGTGTGCACTTCAGAGGCAACATTTTCAGTCCAATTCTTATGAAAGGTGGTCCGACGAATCTTTGTTTTGATAATATTTACAATGGGAAAATGGGCTATGTTGGGCTAAAAATTAGGTCACAGAGAGAAGTCAAAAGGCTCAGGTGAGCGACTTCAGGGCCATCTTGGCTCTCTTGTTGTAAACTACCATGTACTTTTAACTTTTTATCCGACAACAAAATTTAAGACTAGTCTAACTTAAAAGCACTTGGAGACAACAAATTAGATATGGCTCCAATGTTGGAATTTGTCCCTGAAATGTTGGAAAACATTGTTGTAAAAGGAGAAAATGCTTGCTGCAAGCATTTTCTCCTTTAACAACAATGTTTTCTAACCTTTCAATGAAGAATCTAATCATTTGAAACACATCTAATTAACCTTTTACCACATAATCCCTAGTTTTAACAACCTCAAGAAAGAAGCATTTCAAAAGCATACAAACAGCATTTTCTCCTCTTCCCACAATGTTTTCTATTCTTCTAAAGGTGAATTTCTATTTTTGAGTTACATTTATTTTGTCGTCTGCAAAAGCTTTCAATTTGGCAAGCCTCAAATTTTGTCCTCTGGTAAAGGGTTTATAGAATAAAGGTGTCCATTTATTTCAAAAGAGGACAAAACTCAGCTGCTTCCTTTCTAATGTAAAATGAACCCAGGGTTTTAATTAGAGAGAATAATACTTAGTCCCCAAATAAACCCTAACCCTTTACCACACAGGCCTAAGACATAATGAACCTGACAGAGAAGGCTTTTTAAAACATTATGGGAAATGGAGAAAATTATTTTCTCATGTAAAGTGAACCCAGGGCTGTCATCAGCGAGAATAATACTGAGTCCCGAACTAACCCTAACCTTTTACAACACTGGCCGAAGTCTTAATGAACCTGAGAGAGAAGGCTTTTGAAAATATTGTGGTAAATGGAGAAAATTATTTTCTGATGTAAAGTGAGCCCAGGGTTTTAATTAGAGAGAATAATACGTAGCCCCCAAATAAACCTTAACCCTTTATCACACGGGCCCAAATCTTAAAGAACCTGACAGAGAAGGCTTTTTATAAACATTATGGAAAAAGGAGAAAATGCTGGAAACCAGCATTTTCTCCTTTATCCACAATGTTTGCAACCCTTTTACTGACAAGTCCTATCATTTGAGCCACATTTATCCCTTTACCAAACAACAAAATTCTAGACTTGACCATGTTGAAAGCTTTTGCAGATGACAAAATAACTGTGACTCAAAAGTGTGCACCTATCCTATGGAAGGTTAGGAAACATTCTGGAAAAAGGGGAAAATGCTGGTTAATAGCATTTTATCCTTTTCCCAAAATGTTTTCAATAGGCCTCTTCCTGATGGACCTTAAAACTCCGAATTTTGTGGTGAAGGGTTAATTTGTCATGTACAAAATCATGCTCTCAATTTGTACTCATTTCATTGGTCAGTGAAAGGATAAAATGTCATCCTATCACAAGTGATAAAATCCAAATATGGTTATATATTTTGGAAAAATCAACAAGCAGAAATAAAGAAGATTTACCAATTTCGATTACCATTCAGTTGCAGTGTAACCCATATACACTGTTTGTCACTGTATGAAGTGGTTCTCTGAACTTTCAGTTTATATACTGAATGGTGATTTACACCACTTTCAACATTATTCAGTTATATCATGGCAACAGCTCACATTAATCATGTACACCTTCCTTACAGACGTCAAAAGGAGGGATTGCTTGAAAAAAGGTAAACACTTAAACAGCTGACAAAATCTAAGACTTTTCCAAATTGAAAACAGTTGCAGGACATAATCAATTATAGCATAAATGATGAAATTTGTCTGTGAAAGATAAAAAAAAAACATTGTGGGAAAAGGAAAAAATGCTGGTTATGAGCATTTTCACCTTTTCCCTCAACGTTTTCAAAAGCGTTATTCTTCAGGGTTGTTCAAACACAGCGTTTTTTAGTAAAAGGTTAAGGTAAATATTTCCCTATTTAGTTTAACCCTTTACCACACGGCAAAATTTAAGACCTATCCAAATTGAAAGCATTTGCAGATGACATTTCATAGTGGCTCAAATGACGCAGCTTTTCTTTGATAGGATAGAAAACTTTGTGGAAAAAGGAGAAAATGCTGGTTACCAGCATTTTCTCCTTTTCCCACAATGTTTTCAAAAGGCCTCTTCTTCAGGGGCGTCAAAAGGCATCATTGTGTGGTAAAGGGTTAAAAGGTCATTTTCTTTATCAAATTTCTGTAGATTGACTTTTAATCCTTAAAGCCCCTTTCACAAACATGGCTGCCTTTGCAGCCAATGTAGATCAACCTCAGGTTGCACAAAACGTGCAGCCTGTTTCTTGATTTACACTGTCCGCATTGCTGAAACACAATTGAGACAAAAGCAACCATTAAACTGCTATTATTTTGGTCGTATTTATATGATGAAAATGTATAATAGGTTTATTCTGGGCCTGAAGGCTTAAAATTGAACTCTACTTGTTGACAAAGTTTTATAGATGTCCATAGTGAAAGCAGTTGCGGAAGTCTAATTAAATATAGCTTAAACAAATAGATTTGAATTTCAAAGGGTAGAAAACATTGTGTGAAAAAGGACGAAATGCTGGTTCCCAGCATTTTCTCCTTTTCCCCTGGTGCTTTCAAAGGCAATTCTTCCTCCATGTGGTTTAAACACCAGATTATTACGTAAAGGGTTAACTCTTTCCCACATGATAGATTCTGAGACTGGTCCGAACTGAAAGCATTTGCAGACCACAATTTAAACATTGCTCAAATGATGGAATTTGTCTTAGATAGGGTAGAAAACATTGTGGGTAAAGGAGAAAATGCTGGTTACCACCATTTTCTCCTTTCCCTCAATGTTTTCAAAAGGCTGTTTTGTCGGGTTGTTAAAATTTGGGATTGTGTGGTAAAGGGTTAATTAGTTTTTAGGCCTTGTGACCATATTAGAACATATAGCTTTACAAATAATTCCCATGGAAAAGGCCAAGCCCCAGTAGCACAGTCACTAGTTTCGAATTCCCAGCTTGACCTATTTCTTTCCGAGATCTGATGATAGTCATTCAACAGAGTTCATTCCTTTCTCACCCCTGATCATTGTTTTGACAATGGTTACATGGGAAAGCCAGTGATGTGGGAGGAATATTGTGCAAAGTACTGGTAACAGAAACACCAGGAAAGCATGAATAGGCGCACTGGTTGCCGCAATATAATTGATGCAGATCGGCTTCAAACGGGTAAGAGAGTTGAAACTGCATAATTTATCAGACACGTGTCCCAAGGCACCATCTGCAACCAGCTTTCCCTATTTCCTATTAGCTCTTTTCAAGCTAAATACAACCAATGTGGTCAATATTTTATCAAGCTATAGTCATTTTTGTGGCTTCATGACAAATATTACACCTGGTGGTTGCATAGATTACAATGGATAGAAAATGCAATTTTGGACCTGGCAGCATTCCACTCGGTCAGCCCAGGATATAGCATTATTATGCTTGTCATGTAACAGCTACCATCACAGAGTTTAGTATGTGAACATATCACTTGTTACAAGCAATTTCTCCTTTTACCACATTGTTTATAAAAAGAAAAGAGGTCTGCTACAAAATAGTACTCTTCAGATGGTCATGTGACAATCAGAATCAGCAATCAAACCCTTGATGTTGAGGTCCATGGGCAAACACTCCACCATGCCACTACAAACATTAGATCTACAGCACTGTATTGCCTACTTCATTTAACCTGACCTAGGTCAACATCATTTACATAAATCAAAATGCTATTTTTACCCTCGGCATCGCATGGGGCCGTCTTTGGCATATGTCTGGAATGGTCACCGAAATATTTCGTATTAAGTATGCACAAATTAAATTGCTCACTTGTGTAAATAAGTACTTTCCTGTGCATAGATTACTTCCTGAATAATAGTTTAAGTTCTATTTATATGCCTACTTATAAATTCAGCATAAAGGTGAGGATCTTTTTAAATGAAGTAGGTAATACAAACATTAGATATACAGCAGAGTAGGTCATGGGCGAATTTATGCTACACTTGGCTACAACGAAAATATACTGTCAAGATCTGAAATTCATTTTTTTCTCTTTGTTTTACATTTGTTTTGCCATGTCACTATAAACATTAGATCTACAGCATAGTAGGTCATGTGCCAACTTATGCTGCACTTGACTACAACGAGAGTATACTTGGAAAAGTTCTGAAATTTGTTTTATTTCTTTTTTTAACATTTGTGTACCCATGTCGCTACAAACATTAGATCTACAGCATAGTAAGTAATGTGCCAACTTATACTACTGTTGGCTACAAGAAGAATGTATTCATAAAGTTCTGCAATTCTTTTCTTTCTATGTTTAATAGTAATGATAATAATAATAAATAGTGATATTGATGACCAATGATACTGATGATTGTGGTGTATGAAGATGAAGTAAATGAATAAATACCAAAATAATGATGGAATCTGAAATCTATGGACAACAAATACATGTATATGAGACAACATACTTACCAACTCAAAAAAGCCAACAACATTTTCTTTTTCTTTCTTTTTGTCATCGCTGTCTTTGTCACTGGACGTGTCTCTACTGCTTGTTTCCCCGTTTGCATATTGGGTACCATTTATTGGGGGAAGTGGCTCCTTTTCTGGAACATAATTAAATTCTTCCCCTGTAGGCGAAACTTTACCTATAAGCAGATAAGCAAAGGTAGATACCATACAAAATATGACATGTATCTACAGAATGCAGTTCTAAAACTTTATTGAAATTGATAAATCTTCTAAATCAATTAAAAATTTTTAGAAATTTCAATGATTACTTCAATGTATTGGAATAACAAGATTGTCAATGAAAACCTGCAGTTTTCCAAACATTTGAAATACCTTTTGTTACCAATACTACAATAATCTTTGTGGGCCTGTTTTGTCAGAAAAATACAGTCTGATTTGATAAAACTGCCACAGAATGATACAGCTTGAAACGCTGTTTCCAAGAAATGAGTGTATAATATAAGGTGGTAAATTATATTTTCGACTTCATTATCTTAAACCATCAATATAAGCATGTTCAAATGCAGACAGGAATTAACCTGTAGAAGACCTTTCAAGTCCACAGTTTCTTTGGCAGCCAGAGTAGATCAAGATCAGGCTACACAAAATGTGCTGTCTTGGTCTTTGATCTGCAGTTTGCTAAACTGAAATAATGGGATCAAATAAGGGGCATAGAACTGTAAAGTTTACCCCGAAGGCTGAAAACATTAATTCATCTTACTTCACACCCTAAGAGTTAACCCTGAGAGCAATGGACAAAGTTTTGGCCATTTTTGCATCAGTGTAGGTCGAGATCAGACTACAGAAAGTGTGTAGTCTGATCCTCGATCAAGACTGCACAATATTAGGGTGCCAAATAAACCCAACAGACATTTTAGGTTTAGAAATAAGATTCAAATAATTACAGTTTCAAAGTTGCTCTTGTCTCAGAAAAGTGGACAATGTTGATCAAAGATAGGACCGCATATTTTGTACAATCAAATCTTGATCTACAATGGCAGCTAAGGTAGCTGTAGTTGTGAAATGTCCTTTAACAATTAAAACTGCAATATTTAGGCTACAAAGTTGATGTTCATGATTATACATCATTTTTAAGCATTCCAGATAACATAATTTGATACAGTATTGACCTTACACTTTTCTATTTATAGATATGAATTATCAGTATCCAAATTTATTGTTCTGGGTCTGTATTCACCAAACATTCTTAAAGTAACAATAAAGGCCAAATGTAAACAAAGCGGGCGTTTAAATGCATTTGAATTTATATTATACCATTTAAAAGTATGGAAATCATTTTGAAGATGACAATCTGTCATTGTACGGTCGGTCCAAGTGTTAGTCGCTGACAGAGAAATTAATTTCAAAACTAGGTTAAAACCTGCCAGGTAGCTATGACTTTACCTTTACTGGGCCTTTAAGAATTTTTTATAGTTGAAAGTACCACAACTTATGGTTTAGCCAATCAGAAGTATTGTTAATGTCTAAATCTAAAATTAGACTAAGAATGCATTTAAGAATGGTTGGTGAATACGGTCCCAGTTGTTTTTAAAATAGAATAACTGAAAAATAGTTAACGATAAATTGTATTGTATTGTATTGGGGTTTAAAGCCATTTTAACAGCTTAGGTCATGTCATGGCGGTCAGTGACACACCAATCTGTTTCCTGGCTTTCTCACACCAGTATCTGACAAGACTTTCTTTCCAAAGCCACTGACTACTTTTCTCACATGCATCAGAGGTGAGAGGCAAAAAATCGCCAGAAAGAAAGTTTGGCAGGGGAGTATGTAGTATACTGGTCTATCCCACAGATAGATGTAAAGGTATAGCTTGTGTTGGTATAAGGAGACATTTATACTGCCTTGCTATAGAGCTAGCTTTTGTAGCAATGTGGTAGAGTGTTTGCCTTGAGACCCGGAGGTCCAGAGTTCAAACCCTGCCAGTGACTGCTGTTTGTGAAAACTGTTACATTTATTTCATGAAATTATAATCATTCTTGTACCTTTGTGCCAAATGTTGCACCTGACGGTTGCAAAGTTGCATAGATTACAACCGATAGAAAATGCAAATCATTCTATTGCGGCTAGCCATTGACATAACAACCACAGTTTCCAGTATAAATCGAAGACAAATCCCTGGCGTCTCTTTATCCCATACACCTTATATAGATTTTTTATCTACGTTTACATGGCTATCTGGATTCTATAAATTGAAAGTATTTGGGAATGACAAATTTATACTAGCTCAAAGGATGAATCCTCTCTTTGATATGGCAGAAAACATTGTGGGAAAAGGAGAAAATGTTTTCAAAGGGCTTCTTCTTTGAGGCCGTAAAAACTCAGGATTGTGTGGGATAGGGTCAAGCTTTGCTGCACTGACAATATCTGACAGAGGTGCTTCTTACCCATCACAGTGTTCAATGATATCAAATAGACTTATCAAACCCTTCACTAAACAATCCCATGTCTTAATAATCCTTACGACAAAGACTATTGAAAACATTGTCTGAAAAGGAGAAAATGCTGGTAACCCTTATAGATCTTATTCAAAGGCATCAAACCAGGTTTCATCATTTGTGCCACATACATTCTAAAAATTCTTTCAACTTGGACAAGTATTAAATTTCATTGTCTAGTAAATAATCTCTTTACCAAACCATACAATTTTAGACTTGTCCAAACTGAAAGCACTTCAGAAGACATATCAATTGTGGCTGACGTGATGGTAATTGTTTGCCTTCTTTTAGTGATTTCAAGGCGGTCAAATGACCCCCACACCAGAAAGTCCAGGGCAAAACCCTATCAGGGTCATTAAAACTCGGAATTGTGACGGTAAAGGGATAAGGAAGTATATGATATATTGCATATGATATCTTAGTTAATTCTTACCTGATTTATATTCCATGATTATAAGATGTTTCTCATTCACTGTTTATTTTATAGTTCCAAGCAGCATTCCTTAAAAATAACCTGTACAGATAAACAAATCTTTTGTTAGAATGCTGTTAGCTTTCTAATATATTATTCGGACAGCTAGTCAATTGTCTCTGATTGGGGAAAAAACATTGTGGAAAAAGGAGAAAATGCTGATTAACAGCATTTTCTCCTTTTTCCACAATGTTCTCAAGAGCTGTCTTTGTTGTTAGTTTAGTTTAAATACACGAACAAGATTGTTAGGTAATGAATTCTTCACATAGGCTTTCAAGACCCAAGGGATTATAGCATTTTCTAACATAGTGGAAAAGGAGAATTCTGGTTACCACCATTTTCTCCTTTTCCCACAATGTATTCTACCCTTTCAACTACAAATCCATTCATCTTGGTGACATTTGATTTATCAATTTCAAATGCTTTCATTGAGAAAGTCTAAAATATCATCACCTGGTAACAAGAATGACATATATTACGGTCATAGAAAATATTCCAACATTTAGCAGATATTTTCAAACAACTGAAATCATCAAGTTTCATTCAATATTCAAAAAATCTTATTTCCTTCAAGAAATAAGTAAAATATTTTGTATTACTTGATTTTTTTTTTAAAATCTGGTACAGGGTTTTGAAATGATCAAGTTTTGTTCAATTTTCAAAATGTTGATTTTTTTTTTTTAAACAAATACACAAAATATTTTGTTTGATATTCTAACTTTTTTTGTAAATTCCGTAAAAGATTTAAGACCCTGAAGACGAAGGTTTTTTAAAATTAAACTGATAACCGGCACTTCTCCTTTTCCCTCAATATTTTCTATCCTTTCAGAAACAATTACCACTATATCAGATACACATGATACATTTGGTCTGTAAATGCTTTCAATTTGGACAAGTCTAAAATTTTGTCATTCCACAAAGACTTAAATTCTCCATTTTATTTTTATGGCATTCTAAGGTTGTCATTATTTAGCCTTCACCAAACCAAAAAAATTTTTGCGACGTATCTGTATTGAAAGCAAAATTTATGCAGACCAAGAATTAAATTTAGTGGCCAAATTGATTATACAATTTTGTTAAACAAGAGGTCCATGATGGCCCTGGATTGCTCACCTGAGTCAATAGGCGAAATTTCACTCCACGTGCATGATTCAATTTCTGACTAATTGTCAGGTCAGTTGAACTTAAAATGTGGCCTCTAGAGCGTCCACAAGGAATTTCCGTAAGTTGACCTAGTGACCTAGTTTATCACCCCACATGACCCAATTTAGAACTCATCAAAAAATTTATCAAGACAAACATTCTGAACAGTTTTCAAGTTAATTGAGCAATAAATGTGGCCTCTAGAGTGCCCACAAGGTATTTCTTTAATTTGACCAAGTGACCTAGTTTATGACCCCAGGTGACCCAGTTTCAAACTCATCCAATATTTCATCAAGACAAACATTCTGACCAATTTTCAAGTCAATTGAGCAATAAATGTGGCCTCTAGAGTGCCCACGAGGTATTTCTTTAATTTGACCTAGTGACCTAGTTTATGACCCCAGTTGACCCAAATTCAGACTCATGTGACATTTTATCAAGACAAACATTCTGACCAATTTACAAGTCTATTGAGCAAAAAATGTGGCCTCTAGAGTGCTTACAAGGTATTTCTTTAATTTGAACTAGTGACCTAGTTTATGATCCCAGGTGACCCATATCAAAAATCATTCGAGAATTCATCAAGACAAACATACTGACCAAATTTCAGGTCATTTGAGCAATAAATGTGGCCTCTAGAGCGCCCACAAAGTATTTCTTTAATTTGACCTAGTGACCTACTTTATGACCCCAGGTGACCCAATTTCAAACTCACTGAACACGTTGTGCTCAGGTGGGCTAACAAACTTAGAACAGGTTCACTACATACCAAACATCAAAGCTCTACGACTTCCAGGTTCAGAAAAGAAGAATTTTAAAGTTTTCCTTCTTTGTTCCTATGTTCGAACTTGTGACCCCCAGGGCTGGGCCAGTTTTGACCCTAGGGCATCATATGAACAAAGTTGGTAGAGGTCCACCAAGAGATGCTACATACCAAATATCAAAGCTCTACGCCTTCCAGTTTTAGAGAAGAAGAATTTTAAAGTTTTCCTTCTTTGTTCCCATGTTCAAACTTGTGACCCCCAGGGTGGGGGCAGTTTTGACCCCAGGGGCATCGTATGAACAAACTTGGTAGAGGTCCATTAGGAGATGCTACATACCAAATATCAAAGCTCCAAGCCTTGTAGTTCAGAGGAGAAGAATTTTAAAGTTTTCCTTCTTTGTTCCTATGTTCGAACTTGTGACCCCCGGGGCGGGGCAAGTTTTGACCCTAGGGGCATCATATGAACAAACTTGGTAGAGGTCCACTAGGAGATGCTACATACCAAATATCAAAGCTCTACACCTTCTAGTTTCAGAGAAGAAAATTTTCAAAGATTTTGCTATTTTTTTTCCTTTTTGTTGTCATGGCAACCAGATTTATGGGTGGAATTCAATCTCTTGAACAACTTTGGTAGAGCTTCACCCAAGGAACATCCCCGCCAAGTTTCATCAAGATTGTTCCAGTGGTTTAGGAGGAGAAAATGTTTAAAGAAATTGCGGATGACGGACAACGCACGACGGACATTGGGCGATCACAAAAGCTCACCTTGAGCACTTTGTGCTCAGGTGAGCTAAAAAATGTACGAAAATTTGTGGAAAAAGAAGAAAATGCTGGTAACCAACATTTTCTTGTTTCCCACAATATTTTCTGAAGTTTTCTTCATTAGGGTCATAAGGTAAAGGGTTGACCTAAAAGGTGTTCAACCAAAGATAAAAAGACCAATAAATCCTTCTTTCTGGTATAAAATCCAAACGAGGTCAACTTTGGTGTCAGCTGGGTGAAAGAGTATTGGTCAAAATAACACAGGTTAAAACTTTGTCATCCAATGATCTTACATTTTGGTTAAACACCTCACAGAACAATCCCATGTTATAACAATCCAGAGGAAGAAATCTTTTGAAAACATGGAGAGGAAAAGGAGAAAATACTGGTTACGAGCATTTTCTCCTTTTCCCAATTGTTTTCTACTTTATCAAGGACCAATCAAGTAATTCAAACTAAATTTTATTTGATTTCATCGGCCAAATCTTTGAGTATGGATATATGAAAAAGAATGTTGTTTGGTAAAGGGTTAAACATGCTTCAGCAGCTTGCGTTAACCCTTTACCACACAATCCAGAGATTTAACGACCTAGAGGAATGAAGGCTTTTTGAAAATACTGTAGGAAAAGGAGAAAATGCTGGTAACCAGCATTTTCTCCTTTTCCCACAATGTTTTCTACTCTTCAAAGAATAATATCATCAACTGAGCCATGTTCAATTTGTTCTCTACACATGATTTCAAATTAGACAAAGTTTAAAATTTTGTTGTTGGGTAAAGAGTTAAATCATTCAAACAGTATAATCTAGATCTAAAATACAAAAGAACAACATTTTATACTTTTCGAAATCAAAAGCATTTGCAGACAACAAATTTAAAGTTGCCCCAATGATGATTTCTAAATTTGGATATGTAGAAAAGATTGTGGAAAATGTAACTTTTTCCACCATGATTTTTCAATGTTTCTTCCTCTTGGTTAATCAAACATGGTAGGGTTACAGCGTTAAACCAATACAGACTGCCTCTCAAGTCTCTTGTGCGTTCTGATCTTGATCTACACAGTTGTCAGTAGAAGGTGTGAAAGGCATTCAAGGTTAAGAGTATAAACTTTTCCATCATGAAAGCACCTTATCATGCCATTATATCTTTAAAAAAAAAATCAGTGATAATGAGAGGAATTGCAAAAATAAATAATTACTCTTCATCTCGAGATTAGCCATTCGATTGGTTGAAACAAAATTTCTAAGCCAGTAAGATGACTATTCTTGAAAGTTCAGCCAGCATCTTCCTCTCTTACTTTACAATACATCCCTTAACGGAATAGGAAAATTTAACGTAAAAACAATGAAAGAGAAAATGTAATTCCTTGTGTTTCATGCATGTATTTCTACCAATGTTTTATTTTAAGCCAACTTTGCAGGCAAATGAAATTTGTTGTCCGTTAAAAAAAAAATCTAAAAAAATTGCAAGACGAAAACTGGTCATATGCTTCTTTAGGCTTTAGAACAATATAAACAATACATAAAACAATGAATATAGATCGCAAATAACTGATAAGACTTCAAGTCAAAATAAAATTACTAACCAAAGAAAACGTAAACCTAAGTAAAGGTAAAATTAAGATAAAAAGCAATTCTTACCTGCAACACAAGAATCGTCTGCCTCAATGGACGGTCAATTTCTAATAGTGCTAAACAAGTGCAGCATAGGGGTTTTTGTTCTGACGCACACGATTGATTTTTCGCAGACAAGAATATCCGTACTAGAAGTTCAACCTGTGCTAAAAATTCACCCTAGGTTTATGGCATGACAAAAGTGTACTATTTAAAGAGAGGTTCTTATTCCTTCTTGCATTTCTTTAACTCTTTACCAGACGACAAAATTCTAGACTTGTCCAAATTGAAAGTAATAGCTGACGACAAGTTAAATGTGCATCAAATAATAGTTCATTTCATATGATAGGTAAGAAAACATGGTGAAAATGGAGAAAATGCTAGTTACCACCATTTTCTCCTTTGCACATCATGTTTTTTAAAGCCTTAGGGTTGTTGAAAATCGGGATTGTGTCTTAAAGGATTAACCCTTTCCACACAATCCTATGTTTTAATGACCCTAAGAAAGAAAGCTTTTGATGAAAAAAAAAGAAAATGCTGGAAACAACAGTATTTTCCATCCCACCAAAGGCAAACACATCATTTGCATAAAATTAATTTTGTTGCACAAGTCTAGAATGTTGTTGTCTGGTAAAGAGTTAAAAGTGTCTATTTTTTCATTATTTTTTTTTTAAATAAAACAAATTATTTATTTAAGTCCTTAAAAATTTCCAGACAATGGTTACAATCCAAATTTTGCAAGTTCAAAATGCTTTTCAACGGAAAAAATCTCACAATTATCAGACAGACTGATCTTGATGTACACTGTCTGCAAAAAGAGCATCGAGTTGTGCAAGCCACCCTTAGGGTTTGACTTTCTTTAGATTTATTCTCTGGATCTTTTTAAATTTCTGTGTTAAACCTAAATACCACACAATTCAAACTTATAATGACCGTAACGAGGAAGACATTTAAAAACATAGTTAAAAAAAGAGAAAATGCTGGTAACCTTTATTTTCTCCTGTTCCCACAATGCTTCCTACCTTTCAAAAAACATATTTCAAATAACCATATGCAACCATTTTGTTGTATGTAAATGTTTTGAATTTTGCCAAGTCTAAAATTTTGTTGTTTGATAAAGAGTTTATTCTCTGTTAGACCTTAAGTTTCATGACCCTGAAAAGATTGCTCTTGGAAACATTTCAAGAAAAAGAGAATAAGCTGTGAACAGCATGTTCAACTCTACCTACAAGATTTTCTAAGCTTTCATAAAAGATTCAACATTTGAAGATACATTAAATTTTTTGTCTACAAAGAATAGGACACCTGGGAGATTCTGCTGCATGATATATATTCTGGGCTTTGAAAAGTAGTAAAGTCTGGAAAAAAATTTAGGAAAAAACTGGGAAATTATAAAGATATTGTCTGGTGAAGATTTAGTGACAAAAAAATGGACTTTTATAGTAGTACAAATTATAAATGTTTGTACAACCAGTTCTAAATCTTAACCAAAGGGCAAAATTGTAGACTTGTTCCAGTCGAAAGCATTTAATGAGGACAAATTCATTTTTATTCAAATGGTGTGAGTTGCCTTTGGAAGGGTAAAAAATAAAATGGGAAAAGGAGAAACTGCTTGTTACCAGCATTTTTTCCTTTTCCCACAAAACTTTTTCCATTTCCAAATAAAAATTTCTGTTTTTGAGTCACATTTATTGTTTTCGTCTGCAAGTGCCTTCAGTTTGGTTAAGTGTAAGATTTTGTTGTTTGGTAAAAAGATACACCCATTTCATTTTGTTCTAAATTATTTCAATTTGGACAAGTCTATTTTATTTTTGTCTGGTACAGGTTTTTGTTTCTTTCATCCTGGCATGATTTTAATAGATTTAGTCAATGTGTTTCAAAAATCCCCAAAGTACACAAATACTTGACATCATTTACGTACAGATCTAATTATAGTTATGACAGCTAAAGCTGATTTTTCAGTACACTGAAACAAATTTCAATACAAAATTCAACCATTTTTGACCCCTAAAGATACACCTATACTCATTTTCAGCCAGTTTTTAAACCATTTCATCTTTATTTTATGAAACTATGATCATTCTTGTGTTTGCATGCCAAATGTTGCCCCTGATGGCTGCAAGGTAGCACAGATTACGACAGATAGAAAATGCATTTCATGCTTTGGAGGCCTTCCAAGCTATCGCTGTTGTCGTTTCATGTTTTAAATGAGGACAGATCCCTTCAGTTTCTTTATCCCGTACACTATATTTATCAATTATTTACCCATGTTTATGCAGCTGACCAATATCTGAACAGTTTTACACAATATAAAGTTTTAACTGTGTTTTTTCTTTCTTGCTGTAGAGCTGTATCTTTAACGTAAGGTCTTGTATGTGTGTAGAATATTTTGTGTCGTAGAAAGTAAAGGCTATAGAAAAAGGATTAATTCGACAGATTGGGACCCACTTACCTATTTATGATCAAAGTTTTATTTTATGAATACTGGTATTTAATCTTTTAACACTTTACCAAACAACAAAATTTTTTATTCATTCAAACTGAAAGCATTTGCAGATTACAAATAAAATATAACTCAAATGATGCATATAATCTTTTGAGGGGAGAAAGCATTGTGGGAAAAGGAGAAAATGCAGTTTACCTGCATTTTCTCCTTTTCCCTCAATGTTTTCAAATGCTCCCTTCTTTGGGGTCATTATAAGCCGGGATCATGCGAATTAGGGTTAACTTGCATTACTGTATGACTGAGTGAACACAGGCTTTTCTGTGTAACAGCATCTGTAACAGGTTACTTTAAAAACATCCATACTAATAATCAACAGAATAGAACCCACTTACCTATATTTATGATCAAATTTAATAATACTGGTATTTAACCCTATACCACACAATCATAAGGTTTAACAGCCTTGAGGAAAAAAAGCCTTTTGAAAACATTGTGGGAAAAGGAGAAAATGCTGATTACCAGTCTAATATTTTGTTGTGTGGTAAAGTATTTAATTTCTAAACCTGCATTACTGTATGACTGAGTGGGCGCATTTTAGCAATTCTCATAGCAGATGACTTTAAAAATATCTACACTAAATATATGCATGTAGAAATAAAGTTCCAAAAGGAGAATTTCTCATAAAAACAATTTCTCTATTTACCCGAATATTAAAAGAGTTGCATGATCTAGATTTTCTAGACTGTGTTATAGAATGCAACTGTGTTGATTTTTTTTTATAAATAATTACATTCCATTGTGAAAAGATTAAGTCAATAGACAGTTCAGCCTCTCCCCCTGCAGACTGAATTGTATGGTCTAAGATAGAGTACTCCTACTATCTTAGATTTTATTCCTGTATGATTTTGCTCCCTTTATTCCCCCCCCATCCCCATCTCCGAAAAGCAGTGCAAACTATGTACAATGTCACAGTAAACACACTCTTTATATAGATAGTTTTTGTGAGGTTTTTTTTTGTAAACATAAATACATTAATTGTGCTATGGACAACTCTGTCTGAAAGCATTTGCGTTGTTCCAGACAAAAAAAAAAACTTCATAATTTCTGGTTACTTTCGACATCGGATGCCATTTTGGATTGTCAAGGGAGCTTAATCGAACAACAAGAAGATCTGAAGGTAGCACGAGTTTTCTCCCTTAGACCATAACTATGCTAGGTAGGGGGGGGAGTAAATTCTATGGACTTCAAAACTTTATTTCAAATAATAACAGTGCAATTGTCATGAGACAAAGAAAAAAGTAAAAATTTTTATGTGACCCCAGTTCCATCCATAAATCATCTCAGATCTATAAAGATAGCAAACACAAACTTGTGCCATACAAATTATGCAATTCTATTCATCGAAGAATCCTATGTTCCTTGATCGTTCAACTGCCATTGGTATAGCCAATCGTTTAGAATGGTGAATTTGTAATTCTAAGGTGCTTGAATCAGTCCTTGCTGATTTTCTGTGGGATTTCCTTTGGCAAGGTACAGCCCCAGTCTACTACCAGTGAAACATGGGAAAGACAAATATGTGAGCTGTTGCAGTGATATAACATGTAATTGAAAGAAACTTGAATGAGTGAAAGCAACCCTAAACACCATTAAAACAGAAGGAAACAAGCAAACAAAAATATCATTATAAGAGATATAAAAAGTATAAAAATGACTTTTAAAGCCTTTCAATGCCATATATATAGAATCAGCTGCTTTCACTGGCTGAAAATATAATCCACTGAAACTCAGACAGGTTTTCATCTTATTGGCTTGACTAAAAAGGCAAATGGTAGCGATAAAAAATCAGATTGCACATACTGTGCAGTCTGATCTTCATCTACACCATCCTCACTAGCCCCTGGTTTTGCCTGTGACTCTGAAAGGATTAATCTATTGATTTGATCTAAGCATGAATTACAAGATTTGTTTTCTTTTGCTTACACATCTTAACTCTATACTATACGACAGAATTTTAGACTGATCCAAATTGAAAGCATTTGCAGATGACTTATCAAATGTGGCTGGAATGATGAAATTTGTATTTGAAATGCAAGAAAACATCGTCGGAAACGGAGAAAATGCTGGTTACCAGCATTTTCTCCATTTCCTACAATGTTTTCAAAAGTCTTCTTTTTCAGGGTCATTAAAATTTCTGATTGTGGGGTAAAGGCTTGCTAATTTATCAAACGATTCCATGTTTTAAAGACCATAAGAAAGAAGGCAGTAAAACACATTGTGCAAAAAGGAGAAAATGCAGGTCATCAGCATTTCCTCCTTGACCACACTGGCGTAAAATACTCTTCAATCGATCTCCTTTTCCCACAATGTTTGTTACTCTTTTACAAACAAATTTCATTCTTTGAGCTATGTGTCATTTATTGTCTGTCCATTGTTTAGTTTGTATTGTCATGTATTCAATATAGTAGGAATACCACCGATATTGAGTCACAAATGTACTTTAAACAACCGACTTGTCCACAGTAAAGGGGTGTATTTAGGCATTTGATGAGTCACAAAATTTGAGATTTTTAATCTACAGCACATGCATATTATATATTGTTTATTCTCACACACTAAATTGCCTAGAATGACTGCCTGAAACATTTCACATTGTAGAATTGAGTTTGATACAATTTTTGAAGTATTCCTTATATTGATCAGGCTACTCATGCAAATTTATCTGACCTTAGGTTTTGGGGGGAAAAAAATCTTGACCTCTTTACCACACAACAAAACTTCAAACACATCCAATTCGCAAACATTTGCAAATGACAATTTTTAAGAGACACAAAGTGTTGTTATTGCTTTAGAAACGGTAAAAAACATCTTGAGAACAGGATAAAATGCTGGCTTCCGCCATTTTCTACTTTGTCCACAATGTTTTCAAAAGTCTTAGGACTGATCGTAGAATGGCTTGAGTTTTTTTTCTAACCAGCTATCTTCAAACCGTTTGAATATTTGTAACCTAGATGGTTAATCATTTTAAAATCCTAACCCAAGCAGGGTGCGCATGAATAACAATGAAACAAAACAGTTTCTGAGGGGAATTTAAAATTCTAAAAATAATAAACCCTTTACCAAACAATTCCATATTTTAATGACAATGAAGATGAAAACATCTGAAAACATTGTTGGAAAAGGAGAAAATGCTGGTAACCAGCATTTTCTCCTTTTCCCACAATGTTTTCTACCATTCTGAAGTCAAATTTAAATTTTTTAGTCACATTTATTTTGTCTTCTGTCTAAATGCTTTTAAATCGGTCAAGTCTAAACTTTTGTCGCGTGATAAAGAGTTAATCACTGGACCAAGACACACTTGCAAGAATATCGTACTAAATCTTTAAACTGTACTAAAACTTCACCCAAGGTTTATGGTATGACAAAATTGTAAATGGAGCAGTAGCCACATTTTTTTTTTAAATGCCTTCTCACATTTCTTTTTATATGTTTGACTGTAACCCTTTACCACACAATCCCGACTTTTAACCACCTTGAGAAGAAGCATTTTGAACATTTTGTTGGAAAAGGAGAAAATGCAGGTAACCAGTATTTTCTCCTTTTCCCACAATGTTTTCTACCCTTCCCAAAAGAAATTTCAATTTTTCAGTCACTTTTATTTTGTCATCTGCTAATGCTTTCAATTATGACTAGTCTAAAATTTCCTCTTTTGGTAAAGAATTAAAGGAGTTGATTCAAATTTTTATAATCTCAAAAAACAATAGAGGATATTTGCTTTTTTTTTTTCTTTGTGAAAAATCAAAATTTATTTCATCTTGTGAACATCATCGGTAATATTTTCACATGTGGTGCTCAGTCAAATATTCTATTTATGTCATTCTTCTGACCCCTTTTTGTTCCGACTTTCATCAAAATCCAGTATGGTTGTTTTCGGTAATTCCCCTTGCGTACTGCCCCCTCCCGTAACAATGCATTACAATACATGTATTACGTTAAGCGCTCGAAATGTAGGGTAAATGCATATAAATTATGTCATGACTGATTGTATTGTGTTTAACACCTTGTTAGAAATTATTTCAGTAATATTGCAGTAGCATGCGCACCTATCCTGGAGTTTCTTTAACCAGTGCTTATATAGCACAATATTCTTCTGAAGCCTTTGGTTGCTTTTCCACATAACCATTATCAAAGCAATGATCGGAGGAGAGAGAGGAATGAATCCCGTTGGAATGACTATCATCAATACTCATAAAAAAGTTTGCCGAGCTCGGAATTAGAACCAGCGACACCCTTTTCTAAAATCTTGTACACTACTGACCGTGCTACCAGGCCCTGTGTAGTAAAAACACAAATGTAAAAAAAAAACATTTCCTTCATATTTTCTTACAGTCTCTTATGGTAGTCTTATAGATCACCTTAGAACTTTGCAGAGGTTTGTGGGAATGTCACATGATCAATCATACATGATGTTTATATCAAATCATGTCTATCTAAGTTTGATTTAGTCACATTTGATCTATCAGAAATAGATTTAGCTACTGATTGCAAGGTGACCAGTACATTATATGAGCCCAATTTATACTGTTGTACCATATGTAGCCATCCTGTTTCTCTA
Source organism: Hippopus hippopus (assembly GCA_946811185.2). Lineage (NCBI taxonomy): Eukaryota > Metazoa > Mollusca > Bivalvia > Cardiida > Cardiidae > Hippopus > Hippopus hippopus. Next base: position 2,061,169 of record OX328108.1, on the reverse strand, counting down.
CATTTACAGTGCCTGACAAAAAAATTAAATCTCAGCAAAAATATAAAAATAGGCCCCTTTAACCTGTGCTAAAACTTCACCTTTCATCTACAGCATGTGTTTATACATGGGGTAGTTCTCACAGATTTTATTTTTCTGCATCGCTGAATTTGCTGGTTTTTGACCTACCTCTTGCAAGTGATTTACTCAAATGAATAAATGTTACTTTGCAATTGGTAAAAACTATGGACATGTTTATTCGGCAGGCCTATTTGTGGGCACATTTATGACACCAATGTACAAGCCTTGCTACCGCTGAGTGATACCTCGTATGCTTATTCACAAAAAAGCAATTGAATATGATAGTGGATGATCCTTTTCTTGAACTAACCGGTAATTTAATATTTTTTCAAGCTTTACCCAATAACCCATTACTGTATGACTATCTACATGATTTTTCATATATCATTTTCATCCCCAACTGCTCCTTTTCCAATGATGATTTGGATTAATATCTAATATAAAAAAAAAAATTTATGTGACAAAAAATGTCCCTGTTTAACTCTTTACCAAACAATGAAAGTGTAAGTCTTGTCCAGATTGAAAGCACTACAGACTACAATTTAAATGTGTCTCAAATGATGAAATTTGTCTTTGAAAGGGTAGAAAACATAGTAGGAAAAGGTTACCAGCATTTTCTCCTTTTCCCACAATGTTTTCACAAGGTTTCTTCCTCAGGATTGTGTGGTACAGAGTTAATAATGAAAACACAAGATATAAAAAAGAGGTAATTACTTTTCATTATTTCTTTGTACTGAACCACAAAAAAGTTTCATTTTTCCTATTTCAGCGCCTCTTATGGTGTCTATCTGTTTTAACCCTTTACTAAACAATCCCAAGTTTTAATGACCTTGAGAAAGAAGGCTTTTGAAAACATTACGGAAAAAGGAGAAAATACTGTTAACCTTTTCCTGAAATATTTTCTACCCTATCAAAGCTAGAAATTATCATTTGAGCTACATTTGATTTGTCATCTACAAAATTAATGCTTTCAATTTGATTGAGTCCAAAAATTTGTCATTTGGTACAGAGTTAAGAATATTTCCAGATGAAAAAATTTTAGACTATTCCAATTTCAAAGCATTTGCAGACAACAAATGAAAGGCATCTTATACGACGTAACATTTCATTTTTCTTTCCACAATTTTTTCAAAGCCTTCTACTTAAGAGTCTAAATCAGGATTGTTTGGTAAAGGGTAAACTCTTTACTGAATGAAGAATTTTTTGACTTGTCCAAATTGAAAGCATTTGCTGATGACAAAATAAATGTGACTCAAAAATGAAACTTTGTCTTGGGAAGGATAGAAAATATTGTGGGAAAAGGAGAAAATGCTGTGTACCAGCATTTTCTCCTTTTTTCACAATTTTTTCAAAAGCCTTCTGTGTTAGGGTGTGAGTTTAGACTGTTTAAAAAAGGACAAATACGGCAATATCATAGAGCTCTGTTTTATTAGAATATCTGGCAGTGTACAGTGCAGCATACAGTGTAGATTCAGGATCTGATGCCACATTCTTTGTAATCTGATCTTGATCCAGACTGTCCACATAAGCATAAGATCTGGGTTCAGTAATAGTAATGTTAACCATTTCTAGAATTACATATATTCAGTCACTTGGTATCTCGTCATGAAAGTAATCATTTCAATAAAACAAACATCACTTCATCAAGTTCATTTACATATTGTAGGTCAGTTTTTGACACAAGAGACATTTTTTTTCAAACTGAATCCTTCACCACATAATTCTGAATTTAAACACTAAGAAATAAGGCTTTTGAAAACATACAGTATAAGTAAAGGAGAAAGTGCTGGTGTCTAGCATTTTCTACTTATATCACAATACTCTCTACCCTTTCAAAACCAAATGCAATCAAATTAGCCATGTTTAATTTGCTGTTTGCAGATGCTTTCTGTTTGTGTTGCAAAAATTTGAAATTTTGGTAAATCTGGTAAAGATCGAATCATTTCTAAAATTACATACATGTAGTATCTTGATATTTCTTCTCAAAACTTTCAAATTTGGAAGAAATATCTTCTTTGACTGACATTCTGAAAAAAAAAAAATTTTAAAGTCTAATAACCACACCTAAAGTTCAGACCCAAGAAGTTTTTTGGCCCAAGGGAGAAAACTACAAAAATCTTAGGTTCTATTATTGTAGGATTAAGCCTCCTTCCTTTCTCTCCCATAAACAAATGATATGCAGTGTTCTAATGTTACTGCATTTGTGTCCATCTAATATACATGTACCAATGTAAAAAAAAAAGTTGTTACATTGTAACATGTATTGCTGGACGTTGCACAGCACCTTTAAGGAAAGGGGTAGTATAAGGGAGATAAGTCGCACAGTAATAAATACATACGACAGTACGAGTTTTCTCCCCTAGGCTATTGAAATTCACCGTGTGGGATTTAAATGAATTACAATATCGTGGGACAAATTAATACGATGGTAATTTTCAACCATTTTCCTGTTACATGCAAGTATAGACATATATTCTTGTCCACCAATCATTAACTGTTTTAGCAATGCAAGAATAGCAGCTGTAAGGCCATTTATGACCATAAATATAAATTCATCCGAGGATCATACGTTCCCCGGCATGTCTTTCAACAGTAACTGGATAATAGCTCTTTTTCTATATATATTAATGTCTTGATAGCATTGAGATATGCGTCACTATCTTAAATGAAAGCACTATTTGTCACTTTGTAGCTCGCAGTATTTTTACATGAACAATAAAATCTACACGACTTGTCGCTAAAGCTGAGGGGACGAAACGCGGTGGATTGGATGCTGGCATGGATGCTCTTTGGACAAGGTGGTTTTGAGAACTTCCATTAAGTCTGCATATTGATTTAGTCATCATATATAGCGCAACTTACTTTCCATGACGCTTTATCGTGAGATCTTACCTTGGTTGTTATGGTTTTAGCGCTAAATTTCTTATTTAAATTCATTGGCGGCCTTACAGTAAAAACGGGTGAAAGACAAGGGAGACTACTGTGTGGTAACGCTTGATTTTAATAAATGGCGTCATTAAATGCACTTCTGACCGAACGATGTCTCCTGGTCCAAGAGTAATGAAACTTAAAACTCTATATCGTAGTGACGGTCTTCATTATGTGTTAAATATAACCATAGTGTGTTACTTTTTGTGCTATCCTAACCTAGATTAGACATGTAAGGGAGGCAACTCTAGTTAATATTAAAGTAGACCTTATTGTACGAGTTTTCTCCCTTAGACAAAATTTTCCTGAATTCCATCAGATTCTTAGTTTACAAGTCCTGCTTTAAACGACCCGAGAAAAAACCTTTTGAAAACATTGTGGGAAATGGAGGAAATGAGGGTAATCAGCATTTTCTTCTTTTCCCACAATGTTTTCTACCCTTCCCAAAAATAAATTTCAATTTTTGAGTCAAATTTATGTTGTTGCTTGCACATACTTTCAATTAGGACTAGATCTAGTCCAAAATTTTATCGTTTGGTAAAGAGTTCAAATGATTTTTGATAAATTTCAGATGGTAGTACTATTACTATATAAACCAAAAGTATGGACAAGTCAAGTTATTTCCTCATGTAAACAGTTAAGGATTATTATGCAGGTTGTCTTCAGCACAGTGCAACTTGTTTTGGGAGACAGAATTCGTACTGGTAAGTTAGTGACTCAAGACATTCAAAAACATGTTGAAAGGAGCAACTACATGCGCGCCGTACTCTGTGAAAAGGGGGCTTAATGCATCTGCAAAAAGTATCGATCCGGGTCAGCCTGCACAGTCCAAGCAGGCTGACCTAGGTTGAAACATTTTGCAATAGGTAAACTTTGAGCATGTCAAAGAACAAGTGCATCTCATGATTCAGTCTGTTTTTGGACAAAATGGATTTTTATGGATCCATAGTTATGTGGCTTGCAACATGCGAAAAGGGGCATTCTGACTTTTGCGTAAAGTGTCGTCTCGGATCAGCCTGCGCAGTCCGCGCAGGCTAATCCGAGACGACACTTTATGACTACATTAGATTTTGTTCTTCAGTAGACTTGCGCAAAACAGAAAATTACATAAAAACGGAAAGTGTCGTTTCGGATTAGCCTTCGCAGACTGCGCAGACTGATCCGAGACGACACTTTAAGCAAATGTCCGAATGCTCGTTTTCGCATGTTGCAGGCCATGTGATGACACGCTTGGTATCACGGATCATAGAGATGCATTAAACCCCCCTTTGCCAGATGATTTTTAGTACAGACTATTGACAAACAATATTTTACTTCCATTTATTTTCCCTTCATGGGAAAGTTTAACCCTTTACCAAACAATCCAGAGTGAAAGCGACCTTGGGGAGGAGGGCTTTTGAAAACATTGTGTGAAAAGGAGAAAATGCTACTTGATCAGAGACAAATTTCATCATTTGAATCATAGTTGCATTTGTCATCTCCAAATGCTTTGAATTTGGACGAGTCTTTAAGATTTTATTCTGTGGTAAAGAGTAGAAGGTCTAAACACAGTATGTATTGTAATGGGTTAGGGCACCTGTAAATCCATTACCAATCAATCACAAGTTGTAAGGACCCTGAGGAAGAAGGCCATTGAAAACATTGTGGGAAAAGGAAACAAAAGCACTTCATTCGAGTGGCAACACTCGGCTGCGGTTGCTTGATTTTCAGGGAAAATTACAAGTCAAAAAGGGACATAACTGCATCATATTTTGATGGTTACCTGCCCTTGTTTGAGAGGCTTCCCTTTTGATTGTTTATGACTTGTCCTAGTTTGAAGTAACTATCTTAAGTAATAACAGAAATATTACAAAATGTCAAAGCTTTTACATGACAACGCAGACAGTGCTGCAAGGGCTACTACACTACCTCGACATTTTCTTCAAAAACAGATGAGCTAAAGATGCTGATAATCAGAAATTTCATCTTTTGCACAGTGTTTTCTAGCTTTTGGTGGGGAAATTTCATGTTTTGAGTAACATCTAATTTGTCATCTGCAAATGCTTTCAATTTGGACAAGTCTAAAATTCGTCCAGTGATAGAGTTTAACTTTTTACTGAACAATCCAGTACTTTTACAAGCATGGAGAAAATTCTAGAAGAAAACATTGAGGGAAAAGGATAAAGTGATGGTTACCAGCATTTTCTCCTTTTCCCACAGTGTTTTCTATCAATTTGGATACAAATTTCATCATTCATTTTCATCTTTTAACTTCATGTAATATTTATTTTGTCATCTGCAATTACTTTCAATATGTACAAGTCTAAATTCTGCAGTCTGGTTAACTCTTTACCAAACCACAAAATTCTTACACTTGTCCAAATTGAAAGCATTTGCAGATGACAACATAAATGTAAATGCCACTCAAAAGTTGGAATGTCTTTGGGAAGGGTAGAAAACATTGTGGGAAAAGGAGAAAATGCTGGTTACCAGAATTTTCTCCTTTTCTCACAATGTTTTCCAAAGCTATCTTTTTCAGAGTCGTTAGAAGTCAGGATTATGTGGTATAGAGTAATGAGCAAAATACAGAAATAATGGGAAGGGAGAAGTCAGTTTTTCTATAAAAATATTTATTTCCTCATGTATATAATTCTTCTAATACAACATAAACAAATATTTGAAACAAGGCAAAAAAAACCAGTTATAACTCAAACTTGATAAATCTTTCATTAGCAGTTTATAATATTGTTTGTTTTTGGGAATACAGGTTTAAAACCATGAACTGTGATGAGATCATATAAACATTATCGAGTTGGGTTTATAAATTATCTCGTCACAGTACATAATTTTGAATCGTGTTATCCCAACACACAAACAATAATATAAACTGATAATGAAAGGTTTATCAAGCAGGTGCTATAATTATTACAACTAGAGGCGCTTGAGCGCCTGTATCGCTCCACAGGCCTGATATTTCTATAATGGCAAAAGGAAGTTTTTAACAATTATCATTCAATCCTGCATTTTAGCTCACTGAAGAAACAATTTGGTAGACAACCACCATAGGAACTTACCTGCAAAACAACAATGAAATCCAATGAATAGTTTTAGAGAAGAAATTTTTCAAAGATTTTACTTTATACCATAAAAAAAAATGAGTCTCCCATAAAAGCCATGTTTTTTGACAGATCTTTTTTTTTTAAAGGAATTCTGTAAACCTGTATCTAAGGAACATACCTGCAAAATAATAATGCTATCCAAATAGCAGTTTGGGAGGAGAAGATTTTTAAAGGTTTTTTACTTTGGTTGCCATGGCAACCAGAATTCTTCATGGAACACAATTATTTGAAGGAATTTGAAAGAGGACCACCAAAGGAACATTCCTGTGAAATTTGGTAAAAATCCAGTCAATAGTTTCTGAGGAGAAGTTTTTTAAAGAAAAAGTTTACGGACGCACGCACGGACGAACGGACGAACGAACGGATGGACGGACGGACGGACGCACGACGGACACAACGCCATGACAATAGCTCGCTGGCCTTCGGCCAGTGGAGCTAACAACAATGAAATCCAATGAATAGTTTTAGAGAAGAAATTTTTCAAAGATTTTACTTTATACCATAAAAGGAAAATGAGTCTTCCCATAAAAGCCATGTTTTTTGACAGATCTTTTTTTTTTTAAGGAATTCTGTAAACCTGTATCTAAGGAACATTCCTGCAAAATAATAATGCTATCCAAATAGCGGTTTGGGAGGAGAAGATTTTTAAAGGTTTTTTACTTTGGTTGCTATGGCAACCAGAATTCTTCATGGAACACAATTATTTGAAGGAATTTGAAAGAGGACCACCAAAGGAACATTCCTGTGAAATTTGGTAAAAATCCAGTCAATAGTTTCTGAGGAGAAGTTTTTTAAAGAAAAAGTTTACGGACGCACGGACGAACGGACGGACAGACGGACGGACGGACGACAGACACAACGCCATGACAATAGCTCGCTGGCCTTCGGCCAGTGGAGCTAAAAATGAAAAAAGAAAACCATGATGGTCTTATATTGCTAACCTGAGTTTGTAAGAAAACATTCAATTAGGAACTAAAAACTGACATGAAATTTTAGCCCCTTTTCCTGTGAAGTGGGTACATTGGTGTAAAACGTGATCATCATGAATGGGACCACCATCTTCAACCAAGGAGGAGATTGTCCGAGTTTGATAAATGACCATTGAATGACAATACAATTTAACATTTAAACCCTTATGCTGCTAAGAGTGACTCACTGACCTTTTGCGGACAGGGTAGATCAAGATCAGACTGCACAGAACGTGCAGTCTGATCTTGGATCTACCCTGTCCGATAAGGAGATAATTTCCTCTAAAAATACATCTCAAACAGCAATATTTGGGTTTTTTACTACCGGCTTGAAAGTTTCAGTTCTTTTATTACGCTGGATGAGGAATAACATGTGATTCATGCTTTGTGAAAATATGATCTAACCCTTTACCAAACGACAAAATTCTAGACTTGTCCAAATTGAAAGCATTTGCAGACGACAAATTAAATGTGACTAAAACACTGAAATTTCTCTTTTGGGGTGAAAAAAAAACATTGTTGGAAAAAGGAGAAAATGCTGGTTACCAGCATTTTCTCCTTTTCCCACAATGTTTTCAAAAGCCCTATTCCCTAGGGTCGTTTCAATCCAGGATTGTCTGATAAAGGGTAATTGTATCTGCAAAAAATGCTGAACCAGTCTGTCTACACAGGGGCCACTTATATGCATTTCCTAGCACTCTAGGCCTTACCATTTCACTAAAAAAGATTTTTTTTGCATTGGTCTACATAACCCTTTGCAAGACTGCCATGTTGATTGAATGGTGTTTTACGCCTCTTTCAACATTATTTCAGTAAAATCACGGCTATAGCTCACATATTCATGCATTTTCTGGGTTTCTCCAGTACTAGGCTAGGGCTCTGAAGTGTCTTGCCCAAGGACACTCCAACGAAAAAATCCAGTGGATCCAGTGAGGCTTGAGCCAAAGACCTCCATGTCACCAGTCCTACACTTTACCACTGAGCCATGCAGGACCCTGCAAGACTGCAAGATTTTCAAAATTTTCCTAAATATAGACCCACAGAGCACTGTAGCAAAAAGAGCAACCGTTCCAAAAGGAAAGGTAAGCCTAGCTAATAATATTTTGGAAAGTTTTTTAAGTTCTTTCTTTTTTATATATTATGGCTGATGGTCTTATTCATCTTCCAACAATGATAATTTGAACAACTTATTTTCATCCTGCTGATCCAGGGAGGCTGCTGGTGAAATAGGAGCATAACTAGCAACTACTGAACATTTGAAATTTTGGCATAGTAGATCAACCCTAAGAGTGCCGGATAAACCCAAAGGACATATTCGGTCAAGAAAAAAGACCTAAATAATTGCAATTTGATGGTTGCTTTTGACTATAGTGTTCAAGCTAAGCAGACAGTGTAGATCAAGGATCAGACTGCACATTTTGTGCAGTCCGATCTTGATCAACACTGGCTGTAAAAGCAACTATAGTTGTGAAAGGCGCTTTTGGGGTCAACAGACTGAAAAAAGACAAAATAGCAATCACAGTAGCTCACCTTGAGCACTTTATGCTGTGATCAGCTGAAGGCAGATAAATCACATGTACATGTACTATTCCAAACACATGACAACCAGTTTTAAAACATAAATTGGGGTAACAATGACAACCCATTTTTAAACATTACTCGTCGTTATTGCAATATTATCAGGACTTATATACACCAATTCCAATTCTCTGTTTAGAAAAAGTAGCTCTCTTGTCGAGAGTGTGATTCAGCTAATAAAAACCTGGTCTAGTAATTCAGAATTATATGTAGACCTACCAGTATATTTCAACTCTTCACCAAGGGACAAATAATGAAACTTACTAATAAATAGTATTTATAAAAATTACACAAAGTAAGTTCACTGGTTAAATAGCATGAGATTCTTGGGTTGGAACTATGAGTAACACTTCATGCTTTCACAAGTCTACTTTTTTACCACTCATCTTCTGAAATGAATTTGAAGCAGACAATTTTGAACAAGTACAACCAACTTGCTCGGAACAAGTTCTTTTGTTTTCTTTTGCCACATTTTTTTTTCTCAAAATGGTCTGCTGTGAAATAAAGAATGAGTTTTCTGGTATAATTTAAATCTTTTAACCAAACAACAATTTATTTATTAATTGCATAATTACTGAAAACATATTGAAGACTAATACGACTGAAATTATAGGAATTTTACTGTAATAGGGTAGGAAATATTGGAAAAGGAGAAAATGCTCATTACCAGCATTTGCTCCTTTTTCCCTCACTGTTTTCAAAGTTTTTTTCCCTTTATGATCAATAAAAGTCCATAGTCCACGATCACCAATAAAAGTCCATAGTCCACAATCACCAACTATTCTTATGAACATTCTCATCTTATTCTGAAGATATTTTTCAAATTTGAAAGTAACACAACTTCTGATTGGCCAAACCATTAACTTTGGTCAAGCCAATCAGTAATTTCTAAATCTAGAATCAGATTTAGATTGAAATTAAGAATGGATGGTGAATACAGATCCTGAGACCCTGATTGTTCCATAAATTGTAAACCCTTCACCACAAAATCCCAGGTTTTAATGACCCTGGGGAAAAAAGCCTTCTAAAAACATCGTAGAAAAGGGCGAAAATGCTGGTAACCAGCATTTTCTCCCTTTACAACAATATCTTCTACCCGTTCTAATAGAATTTACATCATTTGAGTCACATTCAATTTCTTGTCTGAAAAGGCTTTCAATTGGGTCAAGTCCAAAATTTTGTCGTCTGGTAAAGACTTAACTCAAAATCTCAGACTGGTTCAAATTGAAAAAAAATTGCAGATGACTTATTAAATGTTCAAATGATGGAATTTGTGTCTGAAAGAGTAGAAAACATTATGGGAAAAGGAGAAAATGCTGGTTACCAGCATTTTCTCCTTTTCCCATAATGTTTTCAATAGCTTTCTTTCTAAGGGTCGTTAAAACTAGGGACTGTGTGATAAAGACTTCACAAAATAAATGTTACATGGAATGGCGTTCAAAACACATTAAACTGGCCTAAACAAGATGTCAAACCTTCAGCATATTAAGGATGCATTACTGGCACTTGCAGACAGATTAAATCGAAGGCAGTATCTCCTTCTGCCATGGTATTTTAAGAAGTCATCTTCTGTGCATTGAAAAAGGTCATATATTAACCCTTTACCACATGACAAAATTTTAGACATGTCCAAACCCAAAGCATACACAGATGTCAAATTAAATGTAGCTTAAATTGTGGACATTATCTTTGATGGAGTAGAAAACATGGGAAAAGGAGAAAATGCTGGCTACTAGCATTTTCTCCTTTTTCCACATTGATTTCAAGTCTTCTTTCTCAGGGTCCTTAAAAGTTGGCATTGTGTGGTAAAGGGTTAAGGTGAATGTCTAATATAATGTTTATATAAACAGGTGATGTATTCAACTTTACCAAACGACAAAATTTTGGACTGCTCCAAATTGAAAGCATTTTCAGACAACAAAATAAATGCGACAGAAAAATAGAAAATTGTTTTAGGAAGGGTAGAAAACATTGTAGGAAAAGCAGAAAATGCTGGTTACCAGCATTTCTTCTTTTCCCACAATGTTTACAAAGGTTGTTCATTTTTTCTTTTTGGGTCATTGAAACTTGGGTTTGTGTGGTAACTGGTTACACGGTTTGGTAGGACAAAAAAACCCACTTACATGAACCTAAATGAAGAAAAACAAAAAACACGAGGTACAAATTCCACAAACACAAATGGTTCGAAAGATTGTACAATACATGGAACTGTTTTCAAATAAAAAATCTCACATTTAACCCCTCCTTCCAATAGTCTTTCAAAAAATAAAAAAAGCTTAAAATATAGAACACAGACACACAAAAAAGCAATCAGTCTCTAGACAATTTGCCAGTTAACACGATGTTTTACTGCTTTTCTGATGGATGTCTTGAAAAGGATAGAAAACCAAAGCTAAAAGATTTGATTTGAAAAGGTAGAAAACATGGGAAAAGGTGAAAATACTGGTTACCAGCATTTTCTCCTTTTTCAACAATGTTTTCAAATACTTTCATCCTCAGGGTCCTTAAAAGAGAGGGTTGTGTAGTAAAGGGTCCATACTGAAAGCATTTGCAGATGACAAATTAGATGTGGTACAAATGACGGAATTCATCTTTGATATGGTAGAAAATATTTTTGGAAAAGGAGAAAATTCTATTTTTCAGCATTTTCTCTTTTTCCAACAATGTTTTCAAAAGCTCTCTTCTCAGGGTCATTAAAACATGGGATTGTGAGGTAAAAGTTTTATAGAAAATTATTCCCCTTTACATGCAGTATTCATGTAACTTTATACAATATGGCACTTGGCTTAACTCTTTACCAAACGACAAAATTCAAGATCTGTCCAAGTTGAAAGCGTTTGCAGACGACAAAATAAATCTGATTAAAAAACTGAAATTTGTTTTGGGAAGGGTAGAAAACATTGTGGGAAAAGGAGAAAATGCTGGTTACCAGCATTTTCTCCTTTTTCCACAATGTTTTCAAAAGGCTTCTTTCTCAGGGTCGTTAAAACTCGGGATTGTGTGGTAAAGGGTTAACTTAACTCTTTACCACACAACAAAATTTTAGACTAATCCAAATTTAAAGCATTTGCATGCTACAAATTAGACATTGCTAAAATTATGAAAGCTGTCTTCAAAAGTGTAGAAACCATTATGAAAAAAAGAAGAAAATGCTAGTTACCATCAGTTTCTCTTTTTTCCACTGTTCTCAAAAGCTTTCTCTTACAGGGTTGTTAAAACTTGGAATTGTGTAGTGAAGGCTTAATATCATAATCCAGGTAAAATGTTGCTGTAAATATACATAGAGGATATTTGTTTTTTACGGTGAAAGATTGAAATTTATTTCATCGAGTGAACATCATCAGTAATATTTTCACAAGTGGCACAGCCACAAGTGAAAATATTACCGATGATGTTCACGAGATGAAATAAATTTCGATCTTTCACCGAAAAAAAAACAAATATTCTATTTATTTCATGCTTTTAACCCTTTCTGGGGGGAACTTAATCAAAATCCAGTACAGTTCTTTTCAGTTATTCCCCGTGGCGTACCCCTCTGCATAGCAACGCAATACAATATTACGTCAAGCGCGAGAAATGTAAGGTAAATTACATCATATTTCCATCTGGTTGTGAGGCACGCCCATTTTACCTAGGTAACTAGTGCGCGGGAACAACTGTTTCCGCCTTCAATTGAAGAGTCAGAATATAAAAATCGATATTTTTCACTGGTCGTAACCATGAAATATCAAAAAATATTTCACTGATATTTCTCGATAACCTACCAGAAAGCATGAAATAAAATTGGTTATTCACAAAGTTTGCAGAAAATCTCAATTTCTCTATGAACATTCGTTAGATTTTCACCAAAAACAAAGATTTAAACCCTTTACCACAATATCCCAAGTTTTAAAGATCCTGAGGAAGAAGCCTTTTGAAAACATAGTGGGAAAAGGAGAAAATGCTGGTAAACAGCACTTTCTCCTTTTTCCACAATATTTTCTAGTCTTTTTCTCTTGGGAGGTTTGGTAAGTGGTTGTTTGGTAAGGGGTTAAAATTCACTGATTTTATGATATCCTTTTAAGGTATTTCCAAAATTATTGACAAGTGTACAAGAAAAAAAATAATAGTTTTGTCCCAATATTTTACCTTTGTTTTAATTTGTCATAAAATGACATTCATTACAAAATCCACAAACTTTGTGAACAACCCTTACATATCTTGTTTTTTCAACCAAGTTATTAACAACAAGTTTCTTTCCAAATACATGTACAATGTAATGCGCTTAAAACATGAATCTATTATATCGTATACTCTTTAAATGTCATGTTTCAAACATGTTCTTAAAGTCACCGGTTTGTCAAATATCCATCATTTATTTTTTACGAGCTTGCGCCATGTTCAGTTTGTAATAAAAGCCCTGTAGGTTCATCAGTTCACCGTGCGTCCCTTCTTCTGTCACAACTCCGTGTCGGATCACGTAAATCTTATCTGCGTTTTGAATTGTTGATAATCTGTGGGCAATTACGATGCTTGTTCGGCCTTCTCGTGCTTTGTCCAGGGCTTCTTGTACAATCTAGAAATTGTTCAAATAATATTAATGATGAAAATGAAGTATATAATGTTGATAATGACTTTTTTGATATTCAAATGTTCTGATTTGGTACTTTCAAATTAAAAATGCTTTCAACTCTTTACCACAACGATGTAGACTGGTCCAAATTGAGAGCATTTGCAGAAGACAATTTGAATATACTTCAAATGATGGAGTTTGCCTTTGATAGGGTAGAAAACTTTGTGCTTAGCCCACAGTTTTCAAAAGGCTTCTTCACAGGGTCATCAAAACTCGAGATTGTGTGATAAAGGGATAATTCTTTATCAAAAGCGAAATTTTAGACTGCTCCATATTGAAAGCATCTGGAGACGAAAAACTAAATGTGACTCAAATGATCAAATTCTTTTTGATCACACAATCCCGAGTTTTAACGACCCTGAGGTAGTAGGCATTTGAAAACACTGAGGGAAAAGGAGAATATGCTGGTAACCAGCATTTTCTCCTTTTCCCACAATGTTTTCTACCCTTCCTGATACAAATTTCATCATTTCAGTATATTTTGTTTGTCGTCTGCAAATACTTTCCATTTTGATCAGTCTAAAATTTTGTCGTTTAGTAAGGAGTTAAAAGGGTAAAAAATGCTGTCCAAAAGGTTTTCCCAAAGCTTCTTCTGCAAGGTCATTTAAGAAATAATCTTCTTTCTATCGTGGTTTATCGTTCAATAAACCACGCTTGTGAGTTATGAGGCACAATAAATAATCCAAGAGGGTTTATTAATTTAGCCTCATAACTCACAACGTGGTTTATTGAACGATAAACCACGATAGAAAGAAGATTATTTCGATTCTAACATGACCAACTCTTAATGAAAGGAAAACAAGTTCATACTTAGAGCAAAAACGTGGATGCAGATTATGTTCCATTGAATAACTTACTTACTTTATACAGAATGACATCACTCTACATAGAATGACGTAGATTTTAACACGATTTTGTTGCACTGTGTTTATAGAGTTGAATTCACGTGTCATGTTAGAATTAACTCTTTACCACATGAGAAAAAATGTACACTTGCCTAAATTGAAACAATCTGCAGAAGAAAATATAAATATGACTCAAATGATGAAATTTGTCTCTGATAGGGTAGGAAACATTGTGGGAAAATGAGAAAATGTTGGTTACTCAGCATATTCTCCTTTTCCCACAAGGTTATTAAAAGGCTTCTTTCTAGGGGTCATTAAAACTTAAAACTCAAACACCAACTCATGTCATAACCTATATTTCTGCGACAGACTAACACATTGAACTGACTGATATCAAATTCACCTTTTCACTCTCAGTATCCAATGCTCTGGCAAAAGGGGGCTTATGCACCTATGTGATGCATCATCACATAGTTGTGGATTGATAAAACCCATTTTTATCTAAAAAGAGGCTGAAACCTGGGATAGAAAGGTCCTTGGACATGCAGAAAATTGAGCAAAAGCAAAAAGTTTTGGCCCAGGTCAGCCTGCGCGGACTACGCAGGCTGACATGGGTCGATACTTTTTGCAGATGCATTAAGCCCTCTTTTCACATAGCATAATATTGGTTGACTTACCTTTTCACTCTCAGTGTCCAATGCGGAGGTAGCTTCATCTAACAATAGTATCTTTGGATTTCTTATTAAAGCTCTGGCAATGGCCACTCTCTGTTTCTGACCACCACTGAGTTGGGCTCCTTTCTCACCCACATTGGTATTGTAGCCCTGAAATAGACAAACATGTTATCAAACAAACTATTCTATTGAAGAGTACTTTTGCCACATTATTTTCTTTGTTCCTTACCTAAGTCAAATACTAGTATTTGTACGGCATTTACCTTGTCTGTAATGCTTTGCAGGTGCGTAACCAGGAATGTACAAATGAAGCCCAATTTATTCTAAAATTTCTTTCCTTTTTTTTTTCTTTCATACTAGCGTCATTTTTCTTCTAGCAAAATAGATGTTAGCATTTTAAAGAGCCAAGCACAACTTTGTCGAGTTTTTATACAATGTAGATCAAGATCAGACTGCATTTTCTGGACAATGTAGATCAAGATCAGACTGCATTTTGTGGACAATGTAAATCAAGATTAGACTGCATTTTGTGGACAATGTAGATCAAGATCAGACTGCATTTTCTGGACAATGCAGATCAAGGTCAGACTGCATTTTGTGGACAATGTAGATCAAGATCAGACTGCACTTTTTGGACAGTGTAGATCAAGATCAGACTGTACAGAATGTTCAGTCAGATCTTAGATCTACACTGTCTGCTAATAAATTTTTATTTTCTGATGATCAATGTTGAAGCCTGGGCTTCCTGGCTTAACACTTTACCAAATGGCAACATTTTGGGCTGGACCAAATTTAAAGCATTAGCAGACAACAACTTAAATGTTGCTATATTGATGATTATTGTCTTTGATATGGTAGAAAACATGGTGGGAAAAGGAGAAAATGCTGGTTACCAGCATTTTCTCCTTTTCCTACCATGTTTTCAAAAAGGCTTCTTCCTCAGGGTCGTTAAATTGACTGATTGTATGGTGTTTAACGCTGTTTTCAACATCATTTCAGTTATATCACAGCGGCCAGTGCACCTATCCATGCTTTCCTAGTCTCTTTTACCAGTACTCTGCACAATTTTCTTTCCAAGCCACTGGCTGCTTTCCCACATAACCATCATCGAGACAATGGTCAGCGGTGGGAGAGGAATGAATCTTGTCGCAATGACTATCATAAATCCTCGGAAAGAAATTGGCCGAGCCAGGCATCAAACCCACGACCCCTTGTTCTCAAGTCCTGTACGCTACCGACTGAGCTACCAGAGCTCGGCAGGGCCGTTAAAACTCCGGATTGTGTGGTAAAGAGTTAAACATGACTACCCACATTCTTTGAATTGGGGTAAGTTTGAAATTTGTCCTCTGGTGAAAAGTAAGGTGAAATTTTGAAAAAAATAAAAGCACACAAGTAAAACTTTGTACTTACATCAGGTAGATTTGAAATGAATTCATGGATGTTGGCTTTTCTCGCAGCTGTGATGATTTCGTTCATGGACACCTCTCTTGAGTTGTCCCCATAGGCAATATTCTCCGCTATACTTCTGTCAAACAGAATGGGTTCCTGGGACACGATTCCAATCTGCGATCTCAACCACCCTAGGTTGAGTGACGGAATCTTGTATCTGTCCAAGAACTGCAGGAAAAACAAATAACATATTGTTGTTTGGTAAAGAATTGATACTTGATTGTATGGTATTTAACGCCGTTTTCAACATTATTTCATTTATGTCGCTGTGGCCAGTGCACCTATCCATCCTATCCATGCTTTCCTGGAGTGTCTTTTACCAGCATACCTCACATTATTCTTTCCTCTGGCTGCTTTCCCACGTAACCGTTGTCAAAACAATTATCAGAGGTGAGAGATAAATGAATCCTGTCGCAATGACTATCATCATTTCTTAGAAAGATATTGGCCGAGCCTGAAATCAAACCAGTGACCCACTGTTCTCAAGTCCTGTACACTTTAGCCTAAGCTACCAGGGCTCTGCATGTAAATTTGTACTCACCACACTGCCACCTTCAGCATCATAGAACCTCTCTATCAGTTGTACAGTGGTACTTTTACCACACCCTGAACTCCCTACAAGGGCCACAGTCTGTCCCGGGGACACAGTAATATTTAACCCATTTAGCACAGTCACATCTTTTCTGGTTGGGTAGCGGAATTTGACATCCGAAAAAGTAACAGAGCCTGCGTACGATCCCTGCAGCAAAAGTAATATTAAAAAGTTAACTACTGACATTGGAGAAAGTCACCGAGTCAGTGTACAATCCCTGCAGCAAGAGAAATATTAGAAAGTTAACTACCGACATTGGAGAAAGTCACCGAGCCAGTGTACAATCCCTGCAGCAAGAGAAATATTAGAAAGTTAACTACCGACATTGGAGATAGTCACCGAGTCAGTGTACAATCCCTGCAGCAAGAGAAATATTAGAAAGTTAACTACCGACATTGGAGAAAGTCACCGAGCCAGTGTACAATCCCTGCAGCAAGAGAAATATTAGAAAGTTAAGTACCGACATTGGAGAAAGTCACCGAGCCAGTGTACAATCCCTGCAGCAAGAGAAATATTAGAAAGTTAACTACCGACATTGGAGAAAGTCACCGAGCCAGTGTACAATCCCTGCAGCAAGAGAAATATTAGAAAGTTAACTACCGACATTGGAGAACGTCACCGAGCCAGTGTACAATCCCTGCAGCAAGAGAAATATTAGAAAGTTAACTACCGACATTGGAGAAAGTCACCGAGCCAGTGTACAATCCCTGCAGCAAGAGAAATATTAGAAAGTTAACTACCGACATTGGAGAACGTCACCGAGCCAGTGTACAATCCCTGCAGCAAGAGAAATATTAGAAAGTTAACTACCGACATTGGAGAACGTCACCGAGCCAGTGTACAATCCCTGCAGCAAGAGAAATATTAGAAAGTTAACTACCGACATTGGAGAACGTCACCGAGCCAGTGTACAATCCCTGCAGCAAGAGAAATATTAGAAAGTTAACTACCGACATTGGAGAAAGTCACCGAGCCAGTGTACAATCCCTGCAGCAAGAGAAATATTAGAAAGTTAACTACCGACATTGGAGAAAGTCACCGAGCCAGTGTACAATCCCTGCAGCAAGAGAAATATTAGAAAGTTAACTACCGACATTGGAGAAAGTCACCGAGCCAGTGTACAATCCCTGCAGCAAGAGAAATATTAGAAAGTTAACTACCGACATTGGAGAAAGTCACCGAGCCAGTGTACAATCCCTGCAGCAAGAGAAATATTAGAAAGTTAACTACCGACATTGGAGAAAGTCACTGAGCCAGTGTACAATCCCTGCAGCAAGAGAAATATTAGAAAGTTAACTACCGACATTGGAGAAAGTCACCGAGCCAGGGTACAATCCCTGCAGCAAGAGAAATACTAGAAAGTTAACTACCGACATTGGAGAAAGTCACCGAGCCAGTGTACAATCCCTGCAGCAAGAGAAATACTAGAAAGTTAACTACCGACATTGGAGAAAGTCACCGAGCCAGTGTACAATCCCTGCAGCAAGAGAAATATTAGAAAGTTAACTACCGACATTGGAGAAAGTCACCGAGCCAGTGTACAATCCCTGCAGCAAGAGAAATATTAAAAAGTTAACTACTGGTAATTACCTCCTGAAGATGCCATTTTTCATCTTGACTTTTGAAAATGTGGGGGCAAAAAGAAGTCTCTAGTAGTGAGTAATTTCTCCTTTGTCATTTTGGCTATTTGTGTATCTAATTTTATACCATGATAATCCTTATTTTACAAAAATAATTTCAGAGAATCTGCCACAAAATTATTTAAACTCACGAGCAATTCAGAAGTCACAGATTTTTTTTTTTTTTTATTGGAAAATGGGATTTCATGTCAATAAAAGAAATAATATAACATAAAATTGACTCAAGAACATACAGTAAAAAAAAATGAGCCACTTTCTCTGAAAAGGAGTTTTAATATATCTGCAGAGTACTGACCCAGGTCAACCTGCACAGTCCATGCAGGTTGACCAAAGTCGAAACTTTTTGCTATTAGTCATCTTTCTGCATGTCCAAGGACCATTCTACCCAAGGATCTAGTTGACTGTAAGACAACATGAATTTTAGGGATTTATAGTTATGTGATGTCTTGCTTGGTACAATTCCAACTTTTAAAAAACCTAAAAGAAAAGGCTTTTGAAAACATTGAGAGAAAAGGAGAAAATGCTGGCAAACAGCATTAACTCCCTTTCCAACTATGTTTTTACCCCATCAAAGAAAGAAATCATCAACTATCACCAACTGAATTTTCGTATAAAAATGCTTTCAATATGGTTTAACTCTTTACCAAACGACAAATTTTTGGACTGGACCAAATTCAAAGCATCTGCAGACAACAAATTTAATCTTGTTAATATGATGATTTCTGATTTGATAGACTAGAAAATATTGTGGGAAAAGGAGAAAATGCTGGTTTCCAGCATTTTCTTTTCCCACAATGTTTTCTACAGGCTTCTTTCTCAGGGTCGTTAAAAGTTGGGATTGTGTGGTAAAGAGTAAATCTGAATTTACTTTGTTTGGCAAAGAGTTAATATTTGTATGTAATTAATCACAAACCTCTGACGGTTTTTCTCCTTCCGTTGAATAAGCATCAATACTGGGCACCGAGTCCAACAGCCTAAATATATGTTCTGCCGAAGCCTGGGCTTTAGCTGCGTCTGGGGCAAAAGAGCTTGCTTGTCCAATAGACATGGCTCCAAATACAATGGCAGAGAAAACCCTGTTCACAAAATATACATATTAATTGATTGTATGGTGTTTAATTCCCTTTTCAAAATTATTTCAGTTATATCAAGGCAGCTGGTGCACCTATCCATGCTCTCCTGTAGTTTCCATTACCAATAAATAGCGCAATATTTTTCCAAGCCATTGGCTGCTTTCCCACATAACCATTCTTGAAACAATGATCAGTGGTGAGAGAGGAATGAATCCTATCAAAATGATTATTATCAATCTGCATAAAGGAAATTGGCCAAGTTCGGAATTCGAACCAGTGATCCCCTATTAGCTATAAGCCGTGCAAAGGGGCTTGGCATAAAATGTACATATTACAAAATGTATCTCACTAGCATTTTCTCCTTTTCGACCCTTTCCAAGACAAATCTCCGCGTTAGAATCTTATTTAATTTTTCATCTGCAATGGTTTTTAATTTGAGCCATGCTCTGACAAAAGGGGGGCTTAATGCATCTCCGTGATACATGATACCAAGCATGTCATCACATGTTCATGGATCCAAAAAGTCCATTTTGTCCAACTACCGACTGCATCCTGAGGTAGACTAGTCTTTTGACATACGGAAAATTGACGAATAGCGAAAAGTTTCGGCCCAGGTCAGCCTGCACGGACTGCGCAGGCTGACCTAGGTCGATACTTTTCGCAAATGCATTAAGCCCCTTTTTCACAGAGGATGGCTCATTTGTATGTGTCTAATGTTTTGTCATTTGGTAAAGAATTTATTGATGGAATTTCTTTGACACAACTTTTCAGACTGAACTCAGCAAAAAATGGACTTAGGTTTGTTCACTGAGTTAGCTACATCTATTTTCCTGAGTTGAGTCTGGGATATTGTGTCAACTCAGGATTTGAGAACGTTACTTCAGTCTGTTAGTACTAATGAAATGTGTCTCAAATAACAAACTCAACTCCGAAAATCAGTCAGTGGATCTGATCAAAACAAGAGACTTAAGTATTTTGGTGCTCAGGTAAACTAATAAAATAACATTGAAAAAAAAAAACACTTACTTAAACACCGCAACATAATCAATTTCTCTATCCTTCACGAGTGTTGCTCCGTACCAAAAAGCCGCAGCATAGGCAAAGAAAATAATGCCTTGAGTGATAGAAAACGAGATTCCGATGACATGTGCCTTTCTAAGTGAGATTCTGTACGGTTCCAGAAGCTCGTGTACAAACTTGTCGCAGAAGTTCTTTTCTTTCGTGAGAGATGCGACAGTACGGATATTTTCAATGGACTCTACTGCAACCTGTAATAAAGATTGTTTCAAATCTTCAACAGTTTAAGAATGGAATGGAAAGTATGGTGTTTTATGGCACATTGACATCCAGGGTCATTTAGCACGCAAGAAACATGATGGCCCTGAAGTCGCTCACCTGAGCCTTTTGATTAAACATGACCCATTTCCAATCTCTTCAGAGATATTAAGACAAACACTCTGACAAACACTCATTAGTATTGGGCTTACAAATATGGCCTCTAGAGTGCAAACAAGCTTTTTCTAGAATTTGTCTCAGCGGCCTACTTGACATGTAGAAATTATCCAGACAAACATTCCGACAAACTTTCATGAGTATTTGAGAGAAAATGTGGCCTGTAGGGTGTACAAAAGGTTTTTCCGAGATTTGACCTAGTGACCTAGTTTTTCATCCAACATGACGCATATTCATACTAGTCTAAGATATAATCAAGACAAACATTCAAAGCAAATTTCAAGATTATTGGACTGAAAATGTGGCCTCTAGAGCGTACACACGGTTTTTCAAGGATGAAACTTGGTGACCTAGTTTTTATTCTACATGACCCATTTTCAAACTCATGCAAGATATCATCAAGACAAACATTCTAACAAAAGTTTCAAGAATATTGGACTGTAATTATAGTACAAAAGGTTTTTCCAAGATTTGACCCTGTGATCTAGTTTTTTATCCAACATGACCCATTTTCATACTAGTCTAAGAAATTATCAAGACAGACATTCTGAACGAATTTCAAGATTATTGGACTGAAAATGTGGCCTCTAGAGCTTACATAAGGTTTTTCTAAGATTTGACCTGGTGACCTAGTTTTTGACCTGACATGACCCATTTTCAATCTCATCCAAGCTATCATCATGACAAACATTCTGACCAACTGTAAAGAGCATTGGACTGAAAATGTGGCTTCTGGAGCGTACACAAGGTTTTTCAAAGATTTGACCTAGTAACCTAGTTTTAGACCCCACATGGCCCACTTTCGAACTCGTCTGCGATATTATCAAGACAAACATTCTAACCACATTTCAAGAGTATTGGACTGAAAATGTGGCTTCTGGAGCATACACAAGGTTTTTTTAAGATTTGACCTAATGACCTAGTTTTTGACCCAACTTGGCCTGTTTTCAAATTTATCAGAGATATCATCAAGACACACATTCTGACCAACTTTCAAGAGTATTGGACTGAAAATGTGGCCTCTAGAGCGTACACAAGGTTTTTCTAAGCTTTGACCTGGTGACCTAGTTTTTGACCCGACATGGCCCACTTTCAAACTTATTTGAAATATCATCAAGACAAACATTCTGACCAACAATCAAGAGTTTTGGACTGAAAATGTGGCCTCTAGAGCGTACACAAGGTTTTTCTAAGATTTGACCTGGTGACCTAGTTTTTGACCCGACGTGGCCCATTTTCACACTTGTCCGTGATATCACCAAGACAAACATTCTGACCAACTTTCAGGAGTATTGGACTGAAAATATGGCCTCTAGAGTGTACACAAGGTTTTTCTAAGATTTGACCTGGTGACCTAGTTTTTGACCCAACATGGCCCATTTTAGAACTCGTCCAAGATATCAATAAGACAAACATTCTGACCAAGTTTCAGGAGTATTGGACAGAAAATGTGGCCTCTAGAGCGTACACAAGGTTTTTCTAAGATTTGACCTAGTGACCTAGTTTTTGACCCCACATTACCCATTTTCAAACTCATCCGAGATATCATCAAGGCAAACATTCTGACCAAGTTTCATGAATATCGGACTGAAAATGTGGCCTCTAGAGCGTACACATGGTTTTTCTAAGATTTGACCTAGTGATCTAGTTTTTGACCTGACATGACCCATTTTCGAGCTCGTCCGAGATACCATCAGGGCAAACATTCTGACCAAGTTTCATGAGTATCGGACTGAAAATGTGGCCTCTAGAGCGTACACAAGGTAAAAAGTTGACGACGGACGACGAAGGACACACGACGAACACAGCACGATCACAATAGCTCACCATGAGCACTTCGTGCTCAGGTGAGCTAAAAATGAAAGGAAAGAATTAGCTTGTAAGAATGTGAGTAATGAGTATATGATAAAAGATATCTTATGAAATGATTCTGTAATGGAAATAAAATTAAATAGATATAAAGTGATGAGAATAAATCAGTTTGAATAGGCAGTAAAGTTTTAAAACATATTACAGCTTTGTATAAAGTCCACTCTCCTTTAGGTAAGCAATGTCCCTGATTAGAAACCCAAATAATGTTATTAGCATTGACTAGCTAAGCGAGCGTGACTCCCTGACCTTTTGTAGACAAAGCTGATCAAATTGAGATTGCACATAACATGCAGTCTGATCTTGGATCTACACTGTCTGATAAGGAGATATTTTTCTCCAAAAAATAAATTTGAAATAAATTTGGGTTTTTACTATTGGGTTCAAATTTTTATTCAACTTATTTAGCAGGATAAGGCTTCAGACATCTGCAGATAAAGCTGATAAATTTAGTATAATGGAAATAGATTTTATCACATAACCTCCCTTGTTTTCAGTGTAATATACCCATTACGAATTTTCTTATCTCATACACTTTTAATATCACAATTATGTGACATCATTTTTGACGTCGTTTTGTACGTATTTCATAGAAATGAATGGGTATTATTGATATTACCGCGTGTGCATCTATAGATAGTTTTGCATCTTCTTACCTATGATTTGTGAAATATGATTATGTGATAAAAAGAATCTGACATTAGTTGGCGTATGAGATAAAAAAAATTATTAAACTTGTCAAAAAAAATGTTATTAAGCTCGCCAAAGGCTCGCTTAATAACATTTTTCCTTGACTCTTTAATAAAATTTTATCTCAACGCCAACTCATATCAGACCCTATATATCACACAAAACCTTTTCCAGCAGTTTATTAAACCCATGACCTAATTTTTGATATTACACCAGTGTATTATCGTTTTTTGCGCTCCAGTTCTCATTATTTTTGTAATAATGAAGCAGCAAAAGCCAAAAGCAGCATGTGTTTGTACTACCAGACTTTGCCATTTTGGGGAAAAACAACATTGTTGTTTCTTAGAAGTATACATACAGAAAATGTTATGATTTTCATGATTAATAATGGAAAGAAATACAGTATAAGTTATCTTAAGTCAATGAAATTATGAAAATATTTTGGTTTACCCGCTCTATAATTTGTTCTATTCTACTTTTACATGTAAATGTCACATATCTATCTTGATGTAAATGTCACATATCTATCTTCTTGTGTATGTACAAATATAAAACCGAACTACATGGACAGGTATATAGGCAAAAGATGATGATGCAGAGTACTTATTAGTCTGTCATTTTTTTCATGAGATTAATAGAATCTCATATTCGTGTTTATGTATTATCATTTTTATGAAACTTGTTGACTAAAATTATATAATGCCAGCTTTGGCGAGCATCATATAATTTTAGTCAACTTGTTTGATAAAAAAGATAATACATAAACTCTCACATAAGATCCTCTATTTAACCTTTTACCAAACAACAAAATTTTAGACCTGCCCAAATTGAAAGCCTTTGCAGACAACAAATTAAACATAACTCAAAAATTAGAATTTTTCCTTGAAAAAGTAGAAAACATTGTGGGAAAAGGAGAAAAATGCTGTTACCAGCATTTTTCTCCTTTTCCCTCAATGTTTTCAAAAGTCTTCTTCTTTAGGGTCATTTAAAGTCAAGATGGTGTGGTAACGAGTTAAGTGATAAACCAAAATGCAGAAACAGTTAGGGACAATAATCACTACCTTTCCGGCTGCTTCCAAAGCCTCTTTGTTCTTGCCGGCGGCTCCGTTCAACATTTTCATTTGAAGAGCGCCCCCTACCATGATGAATGGGAAGAAACACAGGATGACCAACGTCAGTTTCCAGCTGTAGATAAAGGCTATGATCACACCAATCAGGATGCTTGATAATGCCATTATAGTGGATCCCAGTCTCACACCAGACGCCTGGAAAATATTAAAAAAAAATTTAAAGAATACATCAAATTTAAAACATTTCTTTTTAAATTCTTTCCGATAACAAAATTTCAGACTTTTCAAAATTGAAGACATCCACAGTTAAAATTCAGGAACATGTTGTAAAGGTTTAAAACACAATCCCTGGTTTTTACGACTCTGTGATAGAGGCCTTTTGAAAACATTGTGGTAACCAGCATTTTCTCCTTTTCCCACAATGTTTTCTACCTTACTGGAAACAAATTCCAATTTTTGAGTTATGTTTATTTTGTCATCTGCAAGTGCTTTCAATTTAGACCAGTCTAAAATTTTGTCGTTTGGTAAAGAGTTAAACGAGAGTGTCATAATGGCCCTGTACTGGCTAATAAGTACACACCATAGATACCAAACATTACAATTCTAGGCCAAATGATTTCAAACAAGCAGACTTATAAAGGTTTTTTCTACAAAAGCCCATGTGAAAGTTGTGACCCCAGGGTGAAGCCATTTTTGACCACAGAGCTAAAATTACCTGAATCCTTGTAGAGGTTCACAAGATTAAGGTTCACGTGGCATATAATACAGGTCTAGGCTGTGTGGTTATAAACAAGGTCGGGAACATGAAGATCGTTAAAATTTTCACGATATAAGCATAATTTATGTAAAAGTTGTACTTCTGGGGCCAGCCTATTTTGACCCTAGGGCTATAATTTTAACAATCTTAGTAGCAGTCCATTAGATAAATGTACATGCAAAATTTTTCATTTTATAAGCCAATGTAAAACTTGTAACCCCCAGGGCCGGGCAAATTTTAACTCTAGGGCTTAAATTTCTACAATCGTAGTAGAGGTCCATTAGGTGAAGCTACATGCCAATTTTGGTAGCCCTAGACCTTATGATTTAGAAACAGAAGATTTCCAAAGATTTTCAATATGTAAAATTTGTAACCCCCAGGGCGGAGCTAGTTTTGACCCAAGGGCTAAAATTTGAACAAACTTTGTAGAGGTCCATTAGATGAAGCTATATATATGCCAATTTTGGTAGCTCTAGGCCTTATGGTTTTGGACGATAAGATTTTCAATATTTTTCAGTTTTGTTGCCATGGCAACCAGAGTTTTCACAGGAATCAAATTCTTTCAGCAAACTCTGAGGAGGACTATGGCAGGATCCTTTTTGTGAAGTTTGGCAAAAATTGGATGGGTAGTTTCAGAGAAGAATATGTTTGAAATAAAACATAATGCACAAACGCATGAACAGACGAATGCACAACAGACACAGGGCCATGACACAAGCTCGCTGACTTCCAGCCAGCAGAGTTAAAAATGGATCCCTCACCATCTGATAGTATTACTATGCATCACATTATCTGACCCTATGGGATACTTCAGTGAAAATACAAATTAATAGCATATCTTTGCTACTGCTGAATATAGGATATAAGTTACAAGCTTGGCCTACTTACACCTTGTACTTGTGAAGCATCTGTTGCTAGTCGGGTTGTCAGCGCCCCTACGGTGTTGTCATGATCATCAAAATAGGAAATTTCCTGCAAAAACAGACAGACAAACTAAATGTTTATAGTTGGTACATGGTTTAAATGCTCTCTCTATGTAACTGATAAAATTGTATAAGTACTTTAAAAGAAACTAATGACTACCTTAATTCTCAACCAAAAGAAAAAATTTCAGACTTGTCCAAATTGAAAGCATTTGCAGACAACAGATTAAATGTGGCTCAAATGATGGAATTTGTCTTTGATGGACTAGAAAGCATTGTGGGGAAAAAGAGGAAATGCTGGTTACCAGCATTATCTCCTTTTCCCACAATGTTTTCAAAAGGCTTTCTCAGGGTTATTAAAACTCAGGACTGTGTGGTAAAGGGTCAATCAAGCACCCAAAAGCAACTAAAAAGTGATTACTTTGGACAGGTGCTTGCTTAACATAGGTACATATCAACATTTCTACCTCCTTAAAAGGAAAGCAAAACAAGCTTGATTAATACAGGTTGCTGGCTCAACAGAGGTGGCCACAGTGGCAGGTTTTAATGTTCAGAAAGTGTCCATAAATATTTCATCAAATTCAAAAAGCCATTGGCTTAAGTGTATTTTTCAGTGTGCAAGAAAATTAATTATGCTTCTTCTGATCATTCAATCATAAGTTAAACTATACTGATAGGAAGCGAGGTTACTGGAGCTGTTTACATTAATAAACTATGAATGTTCGTAGCCTTACATCAAAATTGTAGCTCTTTAAAACATAACACAGTTATTTTTCTGATAAATTTTGGTGATGTCGCCAGTGACATCAATGTGAAAATTTTCGAAAGTATTGATCACTTTTTAAACAGCTGTATTTATATACTATTACATTGCACTAGGTTTGAAAATATATGTTTGACTGTAAAATTAATTTTGTTTTATTTGCATATAAATTACATAACTATATCTCCAGTTTTTAACCCAATATAAATTAAGAAGTAAAGTAAAGTTGGATATACAAGGAAGTCAATGGGAATTCTGACTTTGATATAATAAAAAGGCCTCTTACTGTGCTTGTATGTTAGCAAAGAAGCATAAAATTACAAAAGTTGGAAAACTCGCTATATACCTGTCTCAACATGGCTCTAAATGACATCGCTCTCAATCTCAAGGTCAAATATTCTCCTGATCTTCCAAACATGTAACCCTGCAATGAATAAACAAGAGGGTCACAATGGCCCTGTATTGCTCCACTGGCTATTAAAACAGTTTACACAGACAGTACCACTAATTTGTGATAAGTCTGCAATTGATGCAAGACTTCTTTGTTTCATAAAATGAGCTACGAAAGATGTTGTTCCCATCTGAAATAAAATACTCTAGGATCATACATGCTATACACCAACAAATTCTGTCCAGTTGAATCCTTCCTCTACCTGTGGGGTAGGGCCAGTATACTACATATATTTCTTATTCAGTGTTAAGGCCAGGATTCAGATTTCATGGGCCATTTTGACCCATTACTGGCCCAAACTAGGGGTCAATTTCTGCTAGGAGGGGTCAGTGATTAACTTAACTAGAAACTTACACAAATATGATAGACTTAACTAGAAACTTACACAAATAGCCTTCATTTAACTCTTTACCAAACGACAAAATTTTAGACTGGTCCAAATTGAAAGCACTTGCAGACGACAAAATAAACGTAACTCAAAAATTGAAATTTTTTTCCAGCAGGGTAGAAAACATTGTGGGAAAAGGAGAAAATGTTGGTTACCAGCATTTTCTCCTTTTCCCACAATGTTTTCAAAAGGCTTCTTTCTTAGAGTCGTGAAAACCAGGAATTGTTTGGTAAAGATGGTTGATTGGTTGTATTGGGGTTTAACGCCACTTTAACAGCTAAGGTCATATCATGGCGGTCGGTGACGCACATGTGTTTCCTGGCTTTCTCACACCAGTACTAACACAACTTTCTTTCCAAAGCCACCGACTACTTTTCTCACATGCTTCAGCAGAGGTGAGAGGCGAAAATATGCCGGAAAGAAAGTTCGCCTCAACCGGGTATCGAACTCACAACCACCAGGTCACGAGTCCGACACACTCACCACTGAGCCACCCGGGCGGGCTGTTTGGTAAAGAGTTAAGATTGGTTTACGTTATATCAACAAATGTGTATATGGCATTTTATCACATAACCCACCTTGTTTTCAGTGTAATATACCCATCACAAATTTTCTTATTTTATACGTGTTTGATATCACAACTGTGTGACGTCATTTTTGACGTCATTTTGTATGTATTTCATAGAAGTGAATGGGTTTTATGGATATTACCGCGGGTGCATCTATAGATGGTTTTGCATCTTCTGATCTATAATTTGTGAAATACTGTTATGTGATAAAAAGAATCTGACATTCATTGGTGTTTGAGATAAAATTTTATTAAACTTGTCAAGAAAAAAATGTTTTAAACTTGCCACATGCTCGCTTAATAACATTTTTCCTAGACTTGTTTAATAAAATTTTATCTCAAGTGCCAACTCATGTCAGATCCTATGTATCTCACAAAGAAAAAATGTTATTAAACTTGCCTTAGGCTCGCTTAATAACATTTTTCTAGACTCGTTTAATGAAATTTTATCTCAAGCGCCAACTCATGTCAGATCCTATATGGCTTGCAACACGCGAAAAGGGGCATTCGGACATTTGCGTAAAGTTTCGTCTCGGATCAGCCTGCGCAGTCCGCGCAGGCTAATCCGAGACGACACTTTACGACTATATTAGATTTTGTGCTATAGTAGACTTGCGCAAAACAGAAAATTACATAAAAACGGAAAGTGTCTTTTCGGATTAGCCTGCGCGGAATGCGCAGGTTGATCCGAGACGATACTTTACGCAAATGTCCGAATGTCCCTTTTCGCGTGTTGCAGGCCATATATCTCGTACAATTCAACTAGTCTATATCTGGACACATGATATAACCCGTTGAGTCAACAAAATCTCCATAACCTAAGGATGCAAAACCCTATTTTATCACAAAATAAATAGAGGATACTACATATGTGTATATGTATTATCATGTTTATCAAACAAGTTGACAAAAATTATATGATGCTAGCCTTGGATCATATACATTTTAGTCAACAAGTTTGATAAAAAAAGATAGTACATTAATACGAATGTGAGATTCTATTGGTCACATAAAACAAATGAAAGACAAATAAGTATCCTCCATCATCAACTTCAACTTATATACCGTTTGCATGTCCATGTTTACAGATGTAATTTGGTTTGAAATGTGTACATAAACAAGAAGTTAGCTGTGTGACACATACATGGAAAATAGAGTGAAACAGTTTAAATCAGGGGGTAAATCAAACTATTTTCACAATTTTCGTGAATTTAAATGACCTACGGTGCCTTTCTTTTTTATTAAACATGAAAATCATGTTATTTTTCAGCAAGCATACATTACATCATTTTTCCGTGAAATGGCACAGTAGTACAAATTCCTGCACATGCTGCAGTTGGTTTCATCGGCATCAAGCGCTTATAGCTTAAAAATAACCAGAATCAGGACCCAAAAAACAATAATACACTAGTGTATTATCGAAAATAAGTCATGGGTTTAATACACTGCTGGAGGCAGTTTTATGTGATAAACACATTTCTTGGCTGAAACTACTACCTGCTCATTATCAGACAATTGCTTTTCAATTGATTTCTTAAGATTTCCAGCCTGCTTGTAAAAACACACAGCTGCTTTGTGGTCGCTTCCAGAAATGTGCATTGTGATTGTAAAAGTCAAAACATTGTCTGTTGAAAACTTTTTTCCACAAAGGCACGCCCTGGCCTTAAAACTGTTTATTTCCGTTATTGATTGCTAAAACATCTTACCTGTGTTAAATATGTGATCAGACTGGCCACACCAATAGCTATAAACAACAGCACATAGTTTCTGATCTCTTCTTCTTGTTTCTCAAGATCTGGTTCTGCAAACACCTGATGAAAAACAAGACAAGATTAATTCTTTACCACACAATCGCAAGATTTAAAAACTAAGGAAGAAGACTTTTGAAAACATTGCAGGAAAAGGAGAAAATGCTGGCAACCAGCATTTTCTCCTTTTCCAACTTTTGTTTTCTATCCTATCAAGAACAATTTTTTTTCTCATTTAAGCCACATTCAGTTTGTCACCTGCACATGCTTTCTTTCTTTCTTTGTTTTGGACTTCAACACTATTTTAACAGCTTAGATCATCTCATAGCAGTCAGTGCACCTACACGTGTTTTTTTTGGCTTTCTTACACCAGTACTGACACACCTTTCTTTCCAAGCCAATGACTACTTTTCTCACATGCATCAGAGTTGTGAGGGGAAAATCTGCAAAAAGAAAGTTTGCCTTCACTGGGTATTGAGCTCACAACCACTAGGTCACGAGTCAGTTACGCTAACCACTGAACTACCCGGTCAGACACATGCTATCAATTTGGTCAAGTCTAAAAATTTGTCATTTGGTAAATGCATCTCTGTGATGCATTAAACCAAGCAAGTCACCATATAATTATCCATCCATAAGATCCATTCTGTGTAACAGCCAACTGAATTGTGAGTTAGAATGTTCCTTCAACATGCAGAAAATTTACCAAAAGCAAGAAGGTCTGACACAGGTCAGCCTGCGGGGACTGTGCAGGCTGACCTGGGTCAATACTTTTTGCAAATGCATTAAACCCCCTTTTCATAGAGCTTGGCTGAAATTTTTTTAGATCTATACTTACTCCAAGAATTTCAGCAAAGATAATGGCGAATGCCGGCATAGTTCCTCCGTTTAGCAGACTGGCAAAACATCCAAGCATAATACACCACCATTCTTCTGCGTTGATCTTCAAAATTCTTCCAAGAGATGCATTCACTTTTTCTTTCTTTTCTTTTTCCTGCAAGAATAATCACTGTAACACATGACCTCGGTCCACATTCATGAACAATTAACACCACACAATCCTGTGGAAGACGACTTTTGAAAACATTGTGGGAAAAGAAGAAAATGCTGGTAACCAGCATTTTCCTTTTCCCACAATGTTTTCTCCCCTATCAAAAGTAAATCGAATCATTTGAGTCACATTTACTTTGTCGTCTGCAGGTGCTATCAATCTGGACAACTTTGTTGTTGGTAAAGAGTTAATACTTTAAGACTTGTCCAAATTTTAAAGCATGTGCAGACTTCAAAATCGGGCTAGTACCTTGGGTTTACAGTATGTAAACTTTGCAATATATAGACACAAAAGGCTTACTTTGTGGTATTCTTTTGAACCATGCCCCATATCCAAACAAGAGTGCCGTCGTCACAATATACGCCACCACATGGCTGCTTTTTCAAGCAGCTAGCTATAGAGACTAAAGTGTTGGAATTCCTAGCACCTGCCTGGGTAGCTCTATGGATATATTGTGTTACTTGTGATCTAAAAGGTTTACGTACGGACTGATGGATGGACAGATGGACGCATGACGGACTCATTGGTCATTGGCTTTGATAAACCAATAAAAATATGAAGTTTCATGAAATTATGTCCATTAGTTGGAGATACATCGATGAAAAGTTAAATTTGACATGAAGCCTCCTTTTTCCATGACACAGCAATAAATTCCAAAACCCTGACAATATGCTCTAGGTCACATGATCTATGAAAATTTTATCCAAATCCGTTGAGATAATTATGTCCAGTAATAAGAGAGATATTAGTGAAAAATGAAATATAACATGAAGACCCCTTTTTCCATGATGCAGCTATAATTTGCAAAACCTTGACAATGTGCGCCAGGCCACATAATGAGAAACATTCTGCGAAATTTTTTTCCAAATCCGTCAAGAAATGTGGGAGGAGTTGCGTTCACAAGAAATGGATGTACGTACGGACGGACACAGTTTAAATTTGACATGAAGCCCCCTTTTTCCATGACACAGCAATAAATTCCAAAACCCTGACAATATGCGCTAGGTCATGTGATCTGTGAAAATCTCATCCAAATCTGTCGAGATATGTCCAGTGATTAAAGAGATATAGGTGAAAAAAATGAAATACAACACGAAGAGCCCTTTTTCCATGACAGAGCTATGAACCGCAAAACCTTGACAATATGCACAAGGTCACATGATGAGAAACATTCTGTGAAAATTTTATCCAAATCCGTCAAGAAATGTGGGAGGAGTTGCGTTCACAAGAAATGGAATGAAATGTAACATAAAGCCCCCCTTTTCCATGACACAGCTATAAATCGCAAAACCTTGACAATATGCGCTAAGTCACATGATGAGAAACATTCTGTGAAAATTTTATCCAAATCCGTCAAGAAATGTGGGAGGAGTTGCTTTCACGGACAGACGGACGGACGGAGAAGATAATGCCAATATACGTCGCCTCCGGCGGCGTATGAAAAGTCAGCAACCCTGAGATTTCACAAGTTGAACATGATTCATCGATACAGTCTAAAAAATTTATGATTATGTTTCTTTCATCACTTTACCAAAGAACAAAATTTTGGTCTAGTGCCTCAAAATGTGGAAGTTGTCTTTGAAAGGGTAGAAAAACCTTGTGGGACAAGGGGAAAATGCTGGTTACCACCATTTTCTCCTATTCCCACAATGTTTTCAGAAGTCCACTTTCTCACAGTAATTAAAAGTCTAGATTTTGTGGTAACAAGTTAACCCTTAACTCTTTACCAAATGACAAAACTTTAGACTTGTCCAAATTGAAAGCATTTGCAGACAACAAAATAGATGTGACTAGAAAATTGAAAATTGCTTTTGGAAGGGTAGAAAACATTGTGGGAAAAGGAGAAAATGCTGGTTACCAGCATTTTCTCCTTTTCTCACTATGTTTTCATAAGCCTTCTTCTTCAGGGTCGTTAAAAGTCGGGATGGTGTGGTAAAGGGTTAAAGCGTCAAAAGAAGCTATCAGACATTTTCATCCTAGAAATACAACATAAACAATTGCAACTTCATGGTTGTTTTTATCTACAGTGCTTCAACAAAGCTGACAGTGTAGATCATAAAAGGTGCTTTAAGGGTTAAAATAAACAATGTTCTACCGTCTCCTCCTCCTCCTCTTTCACAGACAGGGCTCTCTTTAGGGGACTGTCTACGAGGGACTTCTGTGCCTGAAGTTTAGCTTTAGGGGCATCATACATCTCTGCCTCCAGGTCTACAAAAACAGCAGAATACCATGTGTAAATATAACCTTCGAGCTCTAATACTTATTTGTGTAAATATATTATTCGAGCACTAACACTTATCTGTGTAAATATAACCTTTGAGCACACACGCTTATATGTGTAAATATAGCCTTTGAGCACTCACACATATTTGTGTAAATATAAACTTTGAGCACTTACACTTATCTGAGTAAATATAACCTTTGAGGACTCACACTTATTTGTCTAAATATAACCTTTGAGCACTCACACATATTTGTGTAAATATAAACTTTGAGCACTTACACTTATCTGCGTAAATATAACCTTTGAGGAATCACACTTATTTGTCTAAATATAACCTTTGAGCACTCACACATATTTG
Organism: Hippopus hippopus; assembly: GCA_946811185.2. Lineage (NCBI taxonomy): Eukaryota > Metazoa > Mollusca > Bivalvia > Cardiida > Cardiidae > Hippopus > Hippopus hippopus. Next base: position 2,027,340 of record OX328108.1, on the reverse strand, counting down.
TGTAAATATAAACTTTGAGGACTTGCACTTATTGTGTAAATATAACCTTCCAGCACTCACACTTATCTGTCTAAATATAACCTTTGAGCACTCACACATATTTGTGTAAATATAAACTTTGAGCACTTGCACTTATTGTGTAAATATAACCTTCCAGCACTCACACTTATCTGTCTAAATATAACCTTTGAGCACTTACACTTATTTTTGTAAATATATAACCTTTGAGCACTCACACTTTCAAGACTATCATAGCCTTATCAATAATTTATTTCATAAAAAATACAGTGCAGAATCAGGATCAGACTCCTTTTTCCTAGCAATCTGATCTTCATTCACACAATCCATGAAAAAAAAAAAAAAAAAAACAGCAACAACAACAAGAACATCACATGCAGAAGCCAATGCTAAGCTGCAGTTGCTTTAAGAAATGGACTGCTTTCTAGTGAAAATTTGAAAAAGGGGCATAACCGTGTCAAAAATATTTTGATGGTTACTCAACATACTGGTATGGGTTCCCTTTTAATAGTTAAAAACTTGTCCAAGTCTAAGTTTGAAAAAAAGTAAATATCTGCAACAATGACAGAGATATTTTAGAATGTCAAAGTTTTTGAAAGTTCTAAGTTGAAAGAGCATAACTATGTCAAAAAAATTTTGATGGTTACCAGACCTTGTTATATGAGTTCCTCTTTTTGATAGTTAACAACTTGTCCAAGTCTGAAGTAAATATCTCCAGTAATGACAGAGACATTATATATTATCGAAGATTTTGCATGATAGCAATGACAACAGGGCTATGACAATACCTTGATGTTTTCTTCGAAAACAGCCTACCAGTAACTAAAAATGTACCTGACACTTTACAGGCACACAGCAGGATATTTTTAGACCCAGCAAAACCTTGCTCAAGCAGCACAAAGGAGAAACATTTAAAGCAAAGGAAAATTTCTTTTTAAAATGGATTGGAAACATTGTGGGAAATGGAGTGATCAATACTAGTTGTGAGAATTTGTTTCACAATCAATGTAAAATAAATATGTTTCAACTAAACAGTAAAAGATAAATTCCATTTCAAAGGAACTTGATACCATTGAATCCACTTTACCTATAAATGTACTTACAATTAGTCATTTACAACACTATTTCTATGCCACTGGCACTTCAACTCTTTACCACACAATCATGAATTTAAACAACCCTGAAGAAGACTTATAAAAACATTGTGAGGAAAGGAAGAAAATGCTGGTAACCAGCATTATCTCCTTTTTCCACAATTTTTTCAACCTTAATAAAGCCAGAAATCATCAACTGAACAACATTCAATTTGTTGTCTGCAAATACTTTCAATTTGGTATTGTACAAAATTTTGTTGTCTGGTAAAGGAACAGATACAAGGACAGAATAGATAGCCAGTATTCACCAAGAATTTTGAATTGCATTCTTTGCTTCTTTCTTAAATGAAGAAAGTAACACAGTTTCTGATTAGCTATAACATTTGGTACAGCCAATCAAAATTTGTTAAACTCTGAAATTTCAAAAATTCTTGAGAATTAGACTCAGAGTAGGAACAGGAATGCTTGGTGAATACTAGCCCCAGAGTGATTGTTTTAGAAATGACTTTCATCAATCTTTAGTTAGCCATGAAAAACTATGAAAACAAACCTACTATATTGTTCAAAATTTCTGCTATTGCCTTTTTTGAAAGTTTAGAGACACTTTATCCCCTTTGAACATTTTTAACTCTTTCCCAAACGACAATGTTTTAGACAGGTCCAACTTGAAAGCACCTGCAGACGACAAAATTTATATGGCATAAATAATGAGATTCGAATCAGATAGTCTAGAAAACATTGTGGGAAATGGAGAAAATGCTGGTTACCAGCATTTTCTCCTTTTTCCACAATGTTATCAAATGGCCTACTTCTTAGGGTAGTTAAAACTTGGGACTGTGTGGTAAAGGGTTAAGCATGTATAACTCTGACCATAATGTTTTAAAAGTAGTTCAGCTCTTTACCATATAATGCCAAGTGCTATTTGTAAAACTTTATGGTTGGAGTAATACACACTTAAAAATGTTGTACAGCAATAATGTGTTTCTAAACTCTTGAAAAGGTAATAATCACAATTTTGAACAATAACATGTTTTTTTTCCTTGTGTTTCATTCATTCCCTGAGGACTTCATAGACACATTGGGCCATGAAATAGTTTTAAAGTCTAGCTGCAGTAAGAAGGAAAGCACACTATTTCAGACAACATGAACAATGCTTGCAGCCATGCATTTACATGTACCACATCAAAATATAGCATGCTTTTGATGCATACAATATAGATATTATACAAAAGCTGACAGAAAGAGATTTTTTTTAATTAAAATTCTTACAATGTAATAGAAAAAAAAATCATCTAATGATCTGATAAGAGATCTAGTAGTTTTATAATGTATATTCTAACATGACACATTAATTCAGCTCTGTAAACACAGTGCAACTAAAGCGTGGTAAAATCGACTTCATTCTATTTGGACTGACATCATTCTATGTAAAGTAAGCCACTCGTGGCTGTTCCATGTCTTCACTCTCCCATATTTTATCAATGAATGTCACTCGACGTAAACAAGTTGTCATTTTCCGCTACTCGACCAAGGGGGAAGGAAAACCACAAGAATTTGCTGATATTAACTGTTTTGGATAAAAATTGACAACAATGGAACTATTTGAAATGTTACCAGTAAACATATATAAATCAGGTGTCTTTTTATGGTGAACGTTAGTTCAAAATTTGCCGGTGTTGCATTGGAAATGGGATTGGGAGTGGGTGGGGTAATATTCAGAGCATTTGAAGCGACTGCAACTCTACTGTTTGACAATACATTCTTTCTTCTTTGTCATTTGAAAGGGAGAAAATATAATAGTAAAACGGTACATCTTTTTTTATGTTATGTTCAATGCCTAAGGTTTTATTGAAATTTTTATTCTTTTTGTATTTACCGACCGGGCAGTAAGGTTTTGTTTTGGTTAAAAATTGGAACAGCCATGGTTTATTCAAGGGAATATCATCTGCATCCGCTCTAATACACTAAGTATTAACTTGTTATCTTTTGATAAAGAATTGGTTATCAGGGTTCGAATTTTGTTTTTTATTCCACTGGCTATTTTAGCAAGTGGCTTAACGTTAATTGATATTAAAACCATGATTGAACAATCAATTCAATTCCAGTTTAATATCTATTCTCAAACCAAATTAAATTTCCATAAAATTTACAACGGTGGATGATTTCGGTAATGAATTACTGATGTATAGTGAGTCCACCATTTCTGACTTGGTTCTCCTTGTTATTTGGGCATGATAATAATCTTTCAGGAAAGACTGACAAATATTTCTGTTTTATAATCAGAGATTGAGTTTGCTTACCGTTTTTTTTTTTCGTGTGAAAAAACGCAAAATCATGGTATGGGCCGTGAGTGCAGACGTACACACTTGGCTCACATAACTCAGATAACAAACGACAACTTGGAGGCTTCAATAGCGGTATGTAAAATTATTATTAGCCGTCGAAGGGTATTCTCAATGCCACATGACCTATGTTTATCCAGAACGAAAAGAATTACCTTATTTGTATTCACAAGTAAAATTAATACATTTTGTCAGTTGACCTTTAATAATTTGCACTTGTATTTTTTTTCAAGTGGTTGAAATTTTAGCTTGCATTTTCCAATTCTGACTTGCATTTTGCGAGTAAATACATGGGAATTTCGAACCCTGGGTTATGTTAGAATCAAAATAATCTTCTTTCTATTGTGGTTTATCATTCATTCTAACATGACACATGAATTCGGCTCTATAAACACAGTGCAACGAAAGCGTGGTATAGAGTAAGTAAGTTATTCAATGGAATATAATCTGCATCCGTGTTTTTACTCTAAGTATGAACTTGTTTTCCTTTCATTAAGAGTTGGTCATGTTAGAATCGAAATAATCTTCTTTCTATCATGGTTTATCATTCAATAAACCACGTTGTGAGTTATGAGGCACAATGAATAAACCACTCGGGCTAACGCCCTCATGGATTATTTATTGTGCCTCATAACTCACAACTGTGGTTTATTGAACCATGATAGAAAGTAGATTATTTCTTAAATAAACCACATTGTGAGTTATGAGGCGCAATGAATAAACCACTTGGGCTATCGCCCTTGAGGATTATTTATTGTGCCTCATAACTCACAACCAAGGTTTATTGAATGATAAACCATGATAGAAAGAAGATTATTTCTTAATCAAAATATGGTCTTTTCATATAGGTGGTAATAAGGTGCAAATTTTCTTCAGAAAAAGATAAAGACTGACACCCTTTAACCTTTTACCACATCATTGTTTTAATGACTCTGAGAAGGAATTCTAAAAACATTTCGGGAAAAAGAGAAATGCTAGTAACCAGCGTTTTCTCCTTTTCTGACAACATTTTAAAAGTCTTCTTTAGCATTGTTAAAACTCAGAATTGTGTGGCATAGGGTTAAACTCTCTTTTTTTTAACTTAATATTTCATAATTCAAATATTTAGATGAAATTAATGTTAAACTCTCTTTTCATAGTAAAGATATACTGAAGAAAGTGATGTTAACTCTCTTTTTATACTGAAAATATACTGATGAAACTAATGTTAAACCCTCTTTTTATAATGTAGATATACATGTACTGTTGAAATTAATTTTAAACTCTTTTCATAATGTTGATACACTACTGAAATAAATGTCATAACTCTCTTTTCATGATGTAGATATACTGATGAAATTAATGTTAAACTCTCTTTTCATAGAGTAGATATACTTATGAAATAAATGCTAAACTCTCTTTTCATAGTCTAGATATACTGATGAATCAATGTTAAACTCTCCTTTCATAGTGTAGATATACTGATTTTCATAGTCTAGATATACTGATGAAATCAATGTTAAACTCTCCTTTCAGAGTGTAGATATACTAATGAAATTAATGTTAAACTTTCCTTTTCATACTGTAGATATTCTGATGAAATTAATGTTGAACTCTCCTTTCATACTGTAGATATACAGATGAAATAAATGTTAAACTCTCTTTTCAGTGTTGATATACTGATGAAATTAATGTTAATATCTCCTTTCATAATGTAGATTCACTGATGAAATAAATGTTAAACTCTCATAGCTATTCATATATATACTGCTAAAATTAGTAATAAATTTTCTTTTCATCATGTTGATACGAGCCATGCTCAGACAAGAGGGGGTTTAATGCATTTTATTGATGCATTATACCAAGCAAGTCATCACAAATTATGGATCCATAAAATCCATTTTGTCTAATAACCAGCTGAATCCTAAGATAGAAGAGTCCTTGGACATGCAGGAAATTGACCAATAGCAAAAAGTTTTGACACAGGTCAGCTTGGATAGACTGTGCAGGCTGACCTTGGCCAATACCTTTTGGAGATGCATTATACCCCATTTTCACAGAGCATGACCCATAAAATGTTTAACCCTTTACCAAACAATCCCTGGTTTTTACGACCCTGAGATAGAAGCCTTTTGAAAACATTGTGGGAAAAGGACAAAATGCTGGTAACCAGCATTTTCTCCTTTTCCCACGATTTTTTCTACCCTGCTGGAAACAGATTTCAATTTTTGAGTTACGTTTATTTTGTCGTCTGCAAGTGCTTTTGATTCGGACCAGTCTAAAATTTTGTCGTTTGGTAAAGAGTTAATCTTAACTGCCACATACAGCAAGAATGGCTTTAACTCATTTCCAAACAACAATATTTATGACCAGTCCAAATTGAAAGCATTTGCAGATGACAAAATAAATGTGAGTCAAAAATTGAAATTTGTTTTGAGAAAGATAGAAAATAATGTGGGAAAAAGGAGAAAATGCTGGTTACCAGCATTTTCTCATTTTCCCACATTGTTTTCCAAAGGGCTTTTCAACAGGGTCGTTAAAACTCGGGATTGTGTGGTAAAGCATTAAAGGCAGCAAGAAAAAGTTATGTTATGGGGGATGGATACAGGATGAAACACATCTTAAGTTACGTCCGGTTCTTCAACACACTCGGTTTACAGCACCGTTAGACAGAACCTAGGTTTAAAGCTTCATATGAAAGAGTATTGGTGATTTTTAGTTGGCCAGCCGTGGGAATCAATCCTACACCCTCAAGTATCTAGAAATTAGTCGAAAACAAATAACATGTTTTAATACATGAGCTAATTTGGCTGACTGGCCAGAATTCAAACTCGAACTCTCTGAGAAATAATCCTGTGTGTTACATGTGGCAGAAAGTAGACTGTGGCCCTTTTTGCAGTAACGTGACAAACATAGTTACAGTATCTCCATTTATACAGATGAGTGTCATTTACATGCATACATGACATTGGTCAAGAGGTAGGGTTATTGAAAGTCCAGTAGTTTCGAGATCAGGATAAAGCTTTTCATGTGCAAAATCTAGGTAAAAGCGTTCAACACAAAACAAAAGATTGTTTAACCTTTTCCCGCACAATCCCATGTTTTACCTATACTGGTTTGTTTGTACAAGTTTAACACTGTTTCAACATTAACATACAAAACTACTTTAACTTACAAAACAATCCTCAGTTTTAACAACCCTGTGATAAAAGCCTTTTCAAAACCATGTTGGAAAAGGAGGAAATACAAGTTTCCAAGATTTTCTTCATTTTCTCATAATGTTTTCTGCTCGTTCAAAGACAATTTTAATAATTTGTGCAATATTAAATTTGTTGTTTGCAAATGCTTTCAATTTGGACCAGTCTAAAGTTTTATCGTTTGGTAAAGAGTTAATTATATAATGGTGGTCAGCATTTTCTTCTTTTCCCACAATGATCTCAAAGCCATTTTCTTCAGGGTTGTTAAAAGGCAAGATTATTTAGTAAAGGATTACAAAAAAAAGAGCTTTCCTGTTTCAGGAAACTAAAGGAGACTTTCATTTAGGATAATGATAATAAATGATCCATCTACTCTACCTTCTTCTACAGTCAACAATCAAAGTCCAAGAGTAGCAATGAAATATAAAAACACATGCATATATAAATTATAATAGTCATGCCAAATCCCACACTTTAAAACTTTGCTCAAACGATGAGACTTGTCTTTGAAATGGTAGAAAACATTGTGGGATAAGCTGGCTAGCAGCATTTTTACCTTTTCCCACAATGTTTCCAAAAGCCCTTTCCCACACAGGAATTTTGTGGGAAAGGGTTAAACCATTACCACACAATCCAGAGTTACAACAACATCATGAAACAAGCTTTTGAAAATATTGTGGGAAAGGAATGAAAGGCATAAAATGCAGTTTTGCAGCATTTTCTGCTTTTCCCACAATGTTTTGTAACCTTTCAGAGGCAAATCCAATCATTTGAACCACATTCTAATCTGTCGTCTGCATATGCTTTCATTTACACTCATCTGAAATTTGTCATCTGCTAAAAAGTAAACCCTTTACCACATGACAATTTAAATCTAGCTTAAACTACAAGTATTGTCTGCCAAATGGGTATAAATCAATGTTCAAAAAGGAGAAAGTACTGGTTCCTTGCTTTTTCTCCTTTTCCCACAATGTTTTCAAAGGCATTTTCTGACAGGGTCATTATATTCAAGATTGTGTTGGAAATAAATTGGCAGTAGTCAACTTTTAAAACATGCATGTGAAATACTTGACAATCAATATGATTTAACTCTTTACAAAACGATAAAATTTTAGACTACTGGTAGTCTAAATTGAAAGCAATGGCAGATGACATTCTAATGTGGCTAAAATGTTGAAATTTGTTTCTTAACAGGTTAATACACATTGTGAGAGAAGGAGAAAATGCTGGTTACCAGCATTTCCTCCTTTTCCTATAATGTTTCCAGAAGGCTCTCTTTTTTAGGGGTCATTAAAACTTGGGATTGTGTGATAAAGGGTTAACATAAGCATTACGAATAAATGTGGAAAATTGTCCACATTTATATGGAGAAGTGAAAGTTGCTCACTGTGCCTTTTACCACACAATCCCAATTTTTAACCATCCTGAGAAAAAAAATCTCTTGAAAACATTGTGGGAAAAAGAGAAAATGCTGGTAACCAGCATTTTCTCCTTTTTCCACACTGTCTTTTACCGTATGAAAAACATTTTTATGCTTGAGTAACACTTGATTTGTCGCCTGCAATTGCTTTCAATTTCGACAAGTCTGTAATTTTGTTGTTTGGTAGAATTAAGGCAATGTCTCCTTTTGCCACAATAGTTTCAAAAGCGGTCTACTCAAGATGAAAAATATTATCTACAGTTGGTTACATGTATTTATTTCATAGAATTAGACAACAATTGTCTGTTTTGGTGCATGATTGAATTCCTTTCATTGAGTGAAAAGTGAGGGCTACTCACCACTCGTGAAAATAAGATCTATATAGCCCTTGGTTTTCACAAAATGAAAGAAATTTCAACCAATACACTGAAACAAACAATTATCCCATTTCTTTTATGCTCTTCACTTTAACTTTTCTTCTCACATCTAATTTTTGCTCAACGTGAAAAATATGTACATTTTTCAAGCGAAATAGATTTATTTCATCTAGTTGGATATGGACTAGCTTTTAATAATGACATTATTAATGATGTTGACTAACATTATAAAATGTGAAGTTCACCCACTAAAAATTCATTCATGTTCTATAAGTATTTGTGCTATGTCAAAAATCAAAGTTATAACATTCGCCAGTGACTTATAAAATTCATCGGTGAATTATAGGGATAAAATTCACTGTTAGATTTCTATAAACTACTGAAAAGCATAAAAGAAAGTACAATCTCATTCCATAGTCCCTCCCTGGTTTAATTTACAGATTTTTCGTTATAAACTCATGCATGTGGATGCAATGCTAATCATTATACCAGCACCAACAAGACAAAAATTTGCAATGCAATACATCTTTTGGCTATTTTTGTTAAATATTCTGAAACCGAAACTGCAAATTTGTTTAAATAGCGCTTTAACAGTTAATGGTCACTTGTCCTGGTATGTCTGACACAACCATTTATGGCATTGAATCTAGAAATAGCTTGCTGCATGTTTAAATCTTTACCAAATGGAAAAAAATTCAAACTTGTTCTAATTAAACAGATTTTTTGACAACAAATAAAATGTCAGTGTGCCTATCCATGCCACCTGATAAACGAAAAAAAAATATGAATTTGTCCAAATTAAAAGGACTTTTTAACAACAAATTAAATGTTAGTGTACCTATACGTGCTACCTGATCTTGCTTAACCCTTTACCATATGACAGAATTTTAGCCTTGTTAAAATTAAAAGGATTTGCAGAAGACAATTTCAATGTGCTTCAAATGGTGCAACTTTTCTTTGATATGGTAGAAAACATTATGGGAAAAGGAGAAGAAGCTGGTTACCAGCATTTTCTCCTCTTCCAACAATATTTTCAAAAGGATTCTTTCTCAGTGTCGTCAGAAGTCGGCATTGTGTGGTAAAGGGTTACATCAGTAACTCATCCAACATTCTTCAAAGCAACTGGCTGCTTTACAAGTTAAATAGGGTACTATTGAAGATCACCGTCAAAGAAATAATAATGTTCCTGTCATTCCCTGATTTTCTAAAATTGCCAGAACAATTATACCAGACTTCAGATTTAAAATCAAAATCCTAACTAAGCTAGTAAGTCATTGCAACATTAAGGTAACGAAATGAATTTAGAAATTAAAGTTAATTAATTATACTGACCATCTTCTGTAGACTTGGTCTGAAAAAGATAATAATTCAAATTTTGAACAAACAAGTATCCAAGTTGTTTCAGACATATAGGGTTTGACATAAGTTGGTGTTTGAGATAAAATTTTATTAGAGGAGTCTAGGGAAATTTTATTATGCAAACCTTTGGCAAGTTTAATAACATTTTTTCTTGACGACTTTAACTTAATTTTATATCAAACACTGACGGATGTCAGATTCTTTTTATCACATAATGATATTTCACAAAATAAAAGATCAGAAGATGCACCCGTGGTAATATAAAAAAAAAACATTCACTTCTATGAAATACATGTACATACAAAATTACGTCAAAAATGATGTCACACAATTGTGATATCAAACATGTACATAAAAAGAAAATTTATTATGGGGATATCACACTGAAAAAGCGAAGTTATGTGATAAACAATTCTTTTAAACAAGCCTGGGATAAATCTCAAACACTAACAATGCATCTCAGAGTAGCATCATAACAAGCAAGTAATTACATGTACATCATTATGGATCCATAAAATCCAGTTTGCCTAACAGACTGTGTCAGGAGGTAGTCCAGTTTGCCTAACAGACTGTGTCAGGAGGTAGACTGGTGGTCTCTTGACATGTAGAAAATTTATATATGTAAAAAGTACCGACCCAGGTAAGCCAGCGTGGACTGCGCAGGCTGACCTGGGTTAATACTTTTTGCAGATGGCCGGAGCATAGCTCATATGTTTCTTGCAAGGCACAGTGCACAACTTTTTGATGCCACTTGCAATTAATAAACATTTATGAACATTCTACTAATGGAGAAATTACCAAATACATGTGTGAGTAACTTCTGCAGTAGTCAAAACCACTGATATTTTTTAGCCTAGCCCCAATAGCTCAGTCAGTAGCGTACAGGACTTGAGAACAGGGAGTCACTGGTTCGATCCCCAGCTCAACCAATTTCTTTCCCAGGACTGAGGACTGATAACAGTCAGTGCAACAGGATTCATTCCTCTCACCGCTGACCATAATGGCATTGTCTCAACGATGGTTATGTGGGAAAGCAGCCAGTGGCTTGGAAAGAATATTGTGTGAAGTACTGGTTAAAAAAAACTCCAGGAAAGCATGGATAGGTGCACTGGCTGCTGCAATATAACTGAAATAATATTGAAAACTGCATTTAACACTACACAACAATAACAACTGGTATTTTTTGTTTACACCTTCTATATAGTTTCACTTTACATGTTTTTACATTATTCTGCTTCTCTTCTATCTCTCACATGTCAGAGATGCATTACTATTGCATGTAGGAAAATGGGCCAAGTTTTATACCCTGAAAAGCTACATTCAGATGAAGAACTCTTTATCACATGACAAATTTTAGACATGTCAAAATTGAAACCATTTGCAGATGACAAATGTGACTGAACTGATGGAAGGATGAAAAACAATATGCAAAAAGGAGAAAAGGCCCAGTAACCAGCATTTTGCATTTTCTCCTTTTATTTACAGTATTCTGAAGTTTTTTTTTCTAGCAGTTGATAAAACTATGGGGTGTTTGGCAAAGGGTGAAAAAAAGCATATCATAAACTGTTTACCATGTGACAAAATTTTAGACCGGTCCAAAATGACAGCATTTGCAGACCACAATCATAATAGATGTGGCAAATATTGTATGATGGGAATTGTGTGTAAAAGGTAAGAAAACATTGTGGGAAAAGGAGAAAATGGTGGTTACCAGATGCTTTTTTCTTAGGGTCATTAAAAGTCCTGATTGTGTGGTATAGGGTTAAACCAAACTCGTACCTGTAAGGTTACAAGCTGATGATAGATCCCTCCATGGTTCATAAGGTCATCATGGGTACCCTGTTCAGCAACCACCCCATCTTTAAACCCAGCAATCATGTCTGCAGTCTTAATGGTCGACAGTCTATGGGCGATGACAATGGTTGTCCTACCATGGCTGGCCTGAAACAAAAGTTGGTAAGATATCAGAACTGTCACAAAAGTCGACCCAAATTTTTTAACCCAGCAATCATGCTGTTTATCAGCATTTTCTCCTTTTTCCACAATGGTTTCAAAAGCCTCCTTCTTCAAGGCTGTTGAAACTTGGGATTATGTCGTAAAGGGTAAATCTGGCACTTCCATATATGATGGGAAATTAAATCTGAGAGGGTAGACAACATTTTGGTAACCAGTATTTCCTCTTTTGGGGTCATTAAAACATGTAATTGTTTTCGGTATAGGGTTAACTCTTTACCAAACGATAAAATTTTAGACTTATCCAATTTGGAAGCATTTGCAGACCACAAAATGAATGTGACTCAAAAATTGATTTCTTTTTATGGAAGTGTGGAAAATATTGTGGGAAAAGGAGAAAATGCTGGTTATCAGCATTTTCTTCTTTTCCCACAATGTTTTCAAAAGGGTCCTTTCTCAGAGTCGTTAAAAGTCGGGATCGTGTGGTAAAGGGTTAATACACCCTTTTGTAAAGAAGATTCTCCTTTTCAAACAATGTTTTCAAAAGGCGTTTTCCTCAGGTTCTTCAAACGCGGGCATGTTTTACCTTCTCCAATGCTTCTTGGACAACGCCCTCACTCTCTGTATCCAAGGCAGAGGTGGCTTCATCCAGCAACAATATTTGTGGGTTTCTAACTAAAGCCCTCGCAATGGCAATTCTCTGCTTTTGTCCACCACTCAACTGTGCTCCTCGCTCACCCACCAATGTGTTGTATTTCTGAAACATGAAGAAAACTTGCATTTAGAGAACTAAATAAACGACATGGGACATCTTCTGTAAGACAAAACATTGAGGGAAAGGGAGAAAATGGTAGTTACCAGCATAATTATGATCATTTTTACACAATGTGTCAAAAGGCCATCTTCCACAGAGCCATCAAAACATGAGATTGTATGGTAATTGCTTTACCATTACCCATATAATCCCCCGTTTCAATAATCTGAAAATAAAAGGCTTTTGAAAACACTGAAAGAAAAAGAGAAATTACAAGCATTTGATCCTTTTTTCATGATGTTTTCAAAATCCATCTTCCACAAAGTCATCAAAACACAAGATTGTTTGGTTAAAAAAAAAAACCTTAACCACGAAATCCCCAGCTTTAGATTGATTGATTGATTGTATGGTGTTTAACGCCATTTTCAACATTATTTCAGTTATATCATGGCGGCCAGTGCACCTATCCATGCTTTCCTGGAGTCTCTTTTACCAGTACTCAGCACAATTTTCTTTCCAAGCCACTGGCTGCTTTCCCACATAATCATTGTCGAAACAATGGTCAGCGGTGAGAGAGGAATGAATCTTGTCGCAGTGACTATCATCAATCCTTGGAAAGAAATTGGCTGAGCCAGGGGTCGTAGCCAGGGATCGAACCCTGGAGTCCGTGTTCTAAAGTCATGCACGCTACCGACTGAGCTACTGGGGCTCGGCCCCAGCTTTAGAGGCCCCAAAATAAAAAGCTTTTGAAAACACTGAGGGAAAAGGAGAAAGGAGACAATGCTAATTACCAGCATTTGATCTTTTTCCACAATGTTGTCATCAAAACACAATATTGTTGAATGCTTAACCCTTAACCACACTATCCCCAGCTTTAACAACCCCACAATCAAAATAAAGGGCTTTTGAATACATTATGGGAAAAGGAGAAAATGCTGGTAAATGTTTTCTACCCTTTCTATGACAAATCTTATCATTTGAAGCTCATTTTACTTTGTGGTCTGCATATGCTTTCAGAATTTATGAGTCTAAAATTTGGTCAACTGGTAAAGGGATCTTCATACTCTAGATATTCTGTCTTTTCTATGCATGTAAAAAGATGGACTAAAAGAAAAATAAGAGCACCACATGGGGGAGTCAGTGCTGTCAAAAATATTTTGAGGGTTAGCTGCTCCTATTGTATGAATTTCCCTTTTTGATAGTTAACGACTAGTCTAGGTCTGAAGTAACTATCTTCAGTAATGACAGAGATATCATATAATGTCAAAGTTTTTGCGAGTCAAAAAATGGACATAATTTTGTCAAAAATAATTTGATGGTTACCTGCTCCTTGTAGTACAGGTTCCCCCTTTTGATAGTTAATAACTTATATGAAGTAAGATGATGCCAGGGCTATCACAGTACCTAGATGTACTCTTTAAAAATAGCCAAGCTAAAAAATGTGCAAAACACTTACATCAGGTAATTTCATGATGAAGTCATGTGCATTGGCCATTCCCGCAGCAGCCTCTATTTCCTGCTGGGATACACCGTCTCGTCCATATCGTATATTTTCTGCAATAGTGGTACCAAACAAGACTGGTTCCTGACTCACAATACCTATATGCTCACGCAGCCACTTCAGATTGATGTCTTTGATATCTGTTCCATCTATGAGAATCTGATTGGGACAAAATATATTAATCATTTTTTGGTAGAGAGAGTTTTTTTTTCCATTATTCATTGTAAATCTATGTATAATTTATACAAAAATTTCCCTAAGCCTGTTGCAAACAAGGTTAACCTGTTCCACAATCGCAAATTTCACAGACCCTGCCGGAAATTCGTTTTCTGTTTGTTATGCTAACTCTTCACTACAAAACAGGGCTTCCCCTGCAAGTTTTAATTTTTGCGCCATCAAATTCGCCAACTCATAAAAATTGGGGCCAGTAGGAGCCAACTGAGGTAGCCACATAGTACATTAGACACTTCAGTTTATTGGCCCATGTTAAAGCTACTAAATCCATTGCTGAGTTGTACATGCTTACTTATGTTCCTTTTTCCCCAAGGGTTATCAAGGTTGTGAGCTGCAGGGACATAGAAGTTGTATTTGAACAGAAATACAGCGCTGTAATTCTATAACTGTCAATCTGTTAGAATTCCTTCAGTTTTAATGAAATTAAACAGGCAATTTGGAATTGTATGGTAAAAGGTTAATATATCATTTCTTTTTATCTGAAAAAATACTACAGGTTACATTTGTTAAAAGGTCCGTTTATTCTGGTCTTTTCTCTCTGTTTGAGTGTCCTATACCTTCTCTGACACTTGTTCCAGTGCTATCACTGTAAGACAAAGTGGCCTACAAAGTGCAACCCCCCCCCCCGGCCATCATTCAGCATTTTCATGTCATAAAATCACCCGAGTTTCTTCCTCATTATTAGACAGGTATTTTAGCACTCACTTATAGTTTTATAAATACATTTGTGTAAATTTATTGTTTGAAGTCATTATCAAAGCTATAAAGACAGTCTGAAGAGCTTCTGATCGGACAACGTCAAACTGACATGTTGTGTCATGAGTTTTCACGTTTTTTCGACGATCCATTTTTCATGTCGATTAATTTACAGAAAAGTTTTTCCGCATTATTTGATATAAAATTTTTGTTACGGCTTGCAACTAACTTCAAAATCTGTCATTTTTACGCTAGATAAGCAGATCGATAACATTATCACGTTTTTCATTAATGACATCGTTAAATACACACAATAAAATGCTAGTCAGTGAGAGGACGCTGACAAGGCAAGGCATAATCAAGGCGTGGCTTTAGAAATCATGGGCGGTGACTAAATCTTGTGTCTGATGTCTGATTGGTTCGCAGTAGATAGTGTGTGGAAAATTCTGTGGGCTCAACGGGGCGTGGCGAAATCGATATTTGATTGATTAGCATTGCGTGGTGTGTATGCAAGTATGGTGTGCAATTAGACATAACCGTTAATGAATGCTAGCTTGATTAGGTGTGATAAACAGTAACGCGGGCTTCCTTTACACTTGATACAAACAGTTTATGTCAGAGTTAAGATCTTTTAATGATTGTTTATAGACATTTGCTTGTCGCCAGTACATTCTCCAATGCTTCATTTTTGGTGCCAATTTTACTTAATTTTCGCATTTGGCGCCACTGGCGATCGACAGCGGGAGCCCTGCTACAAAATCCTGACTTTTATCAACCCTGAGAAAGAAGCCTTTTGAAACCATAGTTTTTCCACAATGTTTTCTATTCTTCCTAAGGCAAATGTCAATTTTAAGTCACAATTATTTTGTCATTTTCAAATGCTTTCAATTTCGGCTGTTCTAAAATGTTGTTGTTTGGTAAAGAGGTAAGTCTTGGATGAATTAAATTTATTACATTCTTATCAGTGAATTACTGGGATTTTACAGTGAATTACACCACCAGTGATGATAAATGTGGTATCATCACTAGGGACGATATAACTAGAATGTTTGCCGGAACTATTTTTTTCCCATATTGCTCATATTGTACCATTCTTGATAATTATTAGAATAAAAAAGGGTGAATTAGGAATATAATAAATAGGATAATCAACTGTTTGTGTGTGATATTAACAAGAGGGCCATGATGGCCCTGTATCGCTCCACTGGCTTTTTAACCCTTTAGCACACAAATCGAAGTGTTAATAACCTTGAAAGAGAAGGCTTTCAAAATCATCGTGAGAAAAGGACAACATGTTGTCAGCCAGTATTTTCTCCTTTTCCCACAACATTTCCTAACCTATCAAAGACAGTAACAGTCATTTAAGCTACATTCAATTTGTCTTTTTGCAATGGCTTTAAACTTGGTACAGTAAAAAAAATTTGACATTTCTTAAAGAGTGAAATTAACGTATCGTGTGCTTAATTGGCATTGACAGAGACATACAGCATAAAAAGTCTGTATGGTAATAAACTTACTTTGAAAACATAACCTCCACCCGGCCCGCCAAACAAAAAGAGTCATATCTTTTTAAATGCAAAGGTGATGTCAGTGAATACAAGCAGGTTTATTCATTAGCATGAAAGGTAAAGTTCTGAAAAAATTTGAGTGATAGAAACCTTACTTTAAATTAAACATTCCATTCATGTGAGCATAACTATTAGCATCAAAATAAATCACTTTCCCTTATAACAGAACACTTCTTCTCCAAAAAACTTGAATACCAAACTCCAATAATGTATAACTGCAGTTTGATAATCAAGGGAGGTAAATAGTATCAAACTTTATATTGTATAATAGGAGTTACTTCCCTTGATTACTATCTTAAATTACAGTCACTATATGAGTCCATGTTAAACTTGTGATCCCCGGGGCAGAGCCAATTTTGACCCCAGGGCTATAATATGAAGATACTTGATAGAGGTCCATTAGATAAAGCTACATGCCAAATTTGGTAGCCCTGAGCCTTATGGTTTCAGACAAGAAGATTTTCAAATATGTTCAGTATTTTTCAGTTTTGTTGCCATGGCAACCAGAGTTTTTGAAGGAATCAAATTCTTTCAAGAAATTCTAAAGAGGACCATGGCAGGATCATATCTGTGAAGTTTCGTCAAATTTTGATGGGTAGTTTCAGAGAAGAAGAAGTTTGAAAAAAAGTTAACACACGCACGCATGCAGGCACGACGGACACCAGGCCATGACATAAGCCCGCTGGCCTTTGGCCAGTAGAGCTAAAAATCTGTCACTCAAATGGGGTTTGATGCTGTTAAAAAACTCGTCCTTCGGACTCGTTTTTTCAACTGCATCACACCCCATTCTAGTGACAGATTTTTCATATCACACACAACCAGTTGATTATCCTCTATGGGTTTATGCGAGTATTTGTGCCCATTTTGGTTTTGCACTTCAATGTATGTCAAGTGAGGATATAGATCATATCATACTGCCTCATTTGAAAAGAACTTAGTAGTACTGTTCAGTTCCTGGTAAAAAGTCACACAAGGTCAAGGTCGGAGGATATTTATGTTTCTTCTTACTTTGACAAACGATTCATATTATTCTTTATACATAGATTTTTATTTTTGGTATGGATTTCATGCATTTTTTTTTTTTTAATGCAATGGAAGTATTGTATCACTTTTCAAGATAATGAAATACCCTGGTTTGGATTTCACAAATTTGTCTGGTTTTGAACACTAGAGAAGTTTCTCAAAACTTTGACAAGAAATAAAACTTTAAGACTCATCCAGGATGAAAACAAAGATCACAAAAAACAAAATAAGTTTTACAATTTTGACCTAGATGTATGCCATCTTTTATTTGCCTTTCTATATTTTACATGATAATTTCACAAGAATTACTTTTTAACTGGTGAAAGGGAGAAAATTGTTACTATAAGCATTTTTGTCCTGTTCCTACAATGTTTTCACACACTATTTCATTAAATAATGGGTTCTTATTTTAATTAGTGGGTGATATAATTGTTTGTATTTACAATATGGAAGGGGACGTATAACATGTTATATGCATATTTTTATGTTGTATTTTGGGCCGGTGGCGCACATTCACAATAAAAAGTATTGTAGTGTATTGTATTGTATTGGTCACAAATTCTGAAACCTGACCTACCTGACCTCTTTCTGCATCATAGAACCTCTGTATCAGCTGGACCACAGTGGATTTTCCACAACCACTCGACCCCACTAGAGCTACAGTCTGTCCTCTTGAAATCTTCAGATTGACTCCTTTCAAAATCTGTAAAGCATATATAATTAAGTTATGCTCTATGAGACAGGGTTCTAATGAATTTGCAAAATGTATCAACCCATGTCAGCCTGCGCATTCCGCGCAGGCTGACATGGCTCAATACTTTTTGCTATTGGTCAGTTGTCTGCATGTCCATGGACTATTCTACCTGATGATTCAATCAGTTGTATGGATCCATACTTATATGATGACTTGCTTGGTACAACACATCACTGAGATGCATTAAACACCCTTTTACCAGAGCATGACTTAATTACACTTTTAGCTTGGCTGCCTTCCAAGAAAACATTGAGGCAAGGTCATAGCTCTGTTGCCGTCTGCTTCACCATCAATGCAAAAAAGAGATTTTTTATCCATTATTACTTAAGATATTTCATACTTCAAACTAACATTACAAACATCCTAATAATTTGTAACTATACAACTACTTACCCTTAACTAAACGACAAAATTTACACTCAACCAAAATAAAAGTATTTACATATTTGGGGAAAAAAACAAGAAAAGTGTTTTCAAGAGCTATCTTCCTCAAGGTCATAAAAATTTGATATAAAGTGGTACTGGGTTTACCCCTTATCACAACCCCGAGTCTTAACAACCCTGCGGAAGATAGCTTTTCAAAACAATTTGGGAAAAGGAGAAGATGCTGGTAACAAGCATTTTTTTCCTGTTGCCACATAGTTTTCTGCCCTTTCGAAGACAATTCCATACATGTTAGCCATATGTAATGTGACGTCTGTAAATGAGCCATGCTCTGTGAAAAGGGGGCTTAATGCATTTGCGAAAAGTATCGACCCAGGTCAGCCTGCGCAGTCCGCGCAGGCTGACCTGGGCCGACACTTTTCGCTATTGATCAATTTTCTGTATGTCTAAGGACCAGTCTACCTCATGATTTAGTCGATTATGAAAAAATGTGGCTGTTATGGATCCATAAGTATGTAATGGTTTGCTCGGTGTGACGGATTACGGAGATGCATTAAGCCCCCTTTTCACAGAGCACGGCTCAAATACTTTCAGTTCCAAAGTTAAAAATTTTGTCGTGTGGCAAAGGGTTAACTCTTTACCAAACAATCCAAAGCTTTAACGAACCCGACGAAGAAGCCTTTGGAAAACTTTGTGGGAAAAGGAGAAAATTCTGGTAACCAGAATTTTCTCCTTTTCCCACAATGTTTTCTACCTTTTCAAAGATTGAAATCATCACTAGGATCTTATTTAACCCTTTACCACACAATGATGCCTTTAAACGACCCTGAACAAGAGGTCTTTTAAAAACATTGTGGGAAAAGGAGAAAATGCTGGTAACCAGCATTTTCTCCTTTTCCCACAAAGTTTTCTACCCTATCAAAGAAAAGTTGTGTCATTTGAGCAACTATAAAATTGTCGTCTGCAAATGCTTTCGATTTGGATAGGTCTTAAATTTTGCCGTGTGGTAAAGGGTTAACTTGTCATCTGCAAATGCTTTCAGTTTGGACAAGTGTATAATTTCATCATTTAGTAAAGAGTTAATAGAACAACAAAGTACAGAGATTAAGCATGTGTTTTACCTGGACATCGGGCCGTGACGGATATCTAAAATGGACCCCTCGTAGTTCTATGCTTCCTTTAAACTGTTCTAACCTGATCCCTTCCTTTGAATAGATATCAATAGGTGGAATCTGTTGAAATAAAAAGAGAAAAAACTGTCAATCCATCCAAGTGGTACTTCTAGGCCTGTATTTACCGATTGTTCTAAATAACAAACAAGACAAATTTATGATGCATGGCATCATAGAAGCCGCAATCTTTTGGTGGACAATTCCAGAAATATTGCTTTCTAGAAAAAATGTGATGACATTTTTGTATCTGTTTCCCCCCCCCCCCCCCCCACACACACACAAACGGAAGATCATGACAAATGATACTAAAATGCAGGGAAAAAAGGCAAAAGTTAAGTGAGGAATCTTAAATTATCTTGTACCATTATTATCATCATAATCATCATTATCATTTAAAGTGATAATGCGTATGTGAAGAAACATGTAAAAGCATTGGAATTTTCAAATTTTTACTCAAAGTTTAGAAATGAAGAAATTGCACATTCAAGTACAGCATTTTTCATTATTAAATTATTTTAAAAAGCAAACTTCTGTAGGGGCATCAAAGGCGACACTGCGGAATTATGTAAGTTAGTAATTATTCAAAGTGATATTTAGATAGTTATTCACGTAGATCTACATGTATTTATAATTTTTTAGTGATGTTTTCTTTGTGTTTCATTTTTTACAAAAAGAAAAAAGAAAAAAATATTAAACAACTTTCTTCTAAAAAATTTTCTTTTTGCTTGTCAAAAAGTATCTTAGCCTGCTTGTAACAAAGTGAATTTTTACATTTCTACTCCAGAATTAGAGACTTTTGTATAGTATCTCCAAAGTTCTTCTGATCATAGCCTTCACAGTTTGCACGAACCACTAAAAGAAATATTTTTTTAAGTCTTTAAGGAGCTGGATCTATTCAACAACAACATAATAACTGTTACTATATATACTAGTATATCGTTTAATAAAAATTAGTTTGAACCATTTTCTGCATAGGCTTTGTACAAACCTATAAAACTTATAATGTAAACTTCAAGAGCCATTCAAACCCTTGACCAGCAGCGACGCAAAAAGTTGTATATGCACAGTGATAGGTTCGGTAATAACTTTACCCTTTCAACTACACTGAATGAAATTAATATACTGAGTAAGGAAAAAAGAAACAAGAAATTTTTAGATTAACAACATCTTATAAAATATTAAAAAATATTACACAGGCTATGTACTGTCTGATCTTGATCTATTTCTGTCATTTTCGAACAGTTTCAACCCTGAGCACTATGCACCACTTTGGTAATTTTGTGGACAACTTACATCACGATCCATACATTTTTCATGGGTATAGTAGATCAGAACCATAACTTACAGTCTGATCATAAGAGATTCGACACACAATACATTAAATGCTAAATTTTACAGGGCTCATAAGGTAGATCGTCCATGTAACAAAATTGCACTTGGCTAAAGTGTCAACGAAGGGAAGAAGAAAGGGTTATTTTTTTACAAGCTTTCTATAAATAGCTGATGTAGACTGCTGCTCTTTGTAATACGATTAACTGTGTAGGGAGGTAACCAGTCTGTAACTTGATCAAAGATTAACCGCCCTATTATCTTTACAGATTAAAACTGGACGAAACACTTGTACCTAAAACTGGCTTTGATTATCATATTCTAAGATGCTCTCCATCTCATAATTATCATTATTTTGTCGTGTAAAAAAGTAGACAAATGTGAAAACCGTTTAGAGGTGGGAGAGCCTGTGATAGACGGAAAGCATTACAATTTTGTTTGGGAACAAAGAAGGAATCCTTTAAGTTGGAAAAGTTCGGGGGACTAGCCAATAAAAGGAAGTTTATTTTTTCTGTATTTTCGTTGTTATTTGGGAATGAACTTATATTGCAAGAAAACCAGACTTGATATTCATGTAGGTCTGATTGAATATTTAAGAAAGAGCCATGTGGAGTAATTTTGTAACACTAACACGATATTGCTAGAAAATTTCCAAAAATAATACCCAATTGAACAATTACTGATCATCTACATGGTAAATAGTTTAGGTACATTCCTACTGGAAGCCGCTTTCTAGTGGCTTCCAATAAATTACCAAACTAGAAATGTTTCACTGATACATATGCCCCACACACTGCGACCTTTACCTTTGAGCAGGTGACATGGTTGTTGCACATAACATGTCGTTTATTCATGGTGATCATTTGTGCCAAATTATTTTCGAATCGAGCCATACACCTAGAAGTTATTATTGGAACATGAACAGCACTTTTTACCAAATCACAGACACACACACACACAGAGACACACACAGACACAGACACAGACACACACAGAGACAGGTGTAACGCTATATGCCCCCCCCCCACCACCCATTTGAAAGGGGGGGGGGGGGGGGGGTTTGGAAAGAGGCATAAAAATTCTGTGATTTAACTGTCTTGAAGAAGGCTTTTGAAAATATAGTGGGAATAGGAGAAAACGCAACAAGCATTATTTTTTCCCTTTTTCCACAATGTTTTCTACCCTTTGAGAGACAAATTTCATCTTTTAAGTAACATTCTATTTTCAGCACGGAAATGCTTTCAGTTGAGCCAACTGAAACTTTGTTGTTTGCCATGCTTTGTGAAAAGGGGGTTTAATGCATCTGCAAAAAGTAGCAACCCATGTCAGCCTACACAGTCCTCACAGGCTGACCTGAAACAGTTTCTTTCTGTTATTGGTCAATTTTCTGCATGTCCAAGGACCATTCTACCTAAGGATTCAGTCGGTTGCTAGACAAAATGGATTTTATGGATTCATAATGATGTGATGTCTTGCTTGGTATAATGGATCAAGGGGATGAATTTAACCCCATTTTGCCAGAGCAGGGCCCTTATTAAGACTACTTGTAAATATAGGTCAAGGCCCACACACTTACCAAGTCAATCAATTCCCATATAGTATATGCAGCTGTTCTAGCCACAGCCAAACTCTGTATCCCCGGAGAGGCGTTACCAAGGGAGAAAGCAGCAACAACTACAGAGAAAAATACCTGTAGAGAGAGTAAAATAGGACTTAAATCTGTACCAAGTGACAGAACTTAACTCTTTACCAGACAACAAAATTTTAGACTTTTCCAAATTGAAAGGTTTTGCCGACAACAAATTAAGTGTAACCAAAAAATTTAGAATTGTCTTTGAAAGGAAAGAAAACGTGGGAAAAGGAGAAAATGCTGGTTACCAGTATTTTCTCCTTTTCCCCACAATGTTTTCAAAAGGCCTCTTTTTCAGGCTTGTTAAAATTTGGAATTGTGTGGTAAAGGGTTAAGACTTGTCTTAATCCAAAGCCTTTGTGGATGACAACTTAAATGTGCCTCAAATATTAGAATTTGTTTCTGATAGGGTAGAAAACATTGTTGGAAAAGGAGAAAATGCTGGTTACCAGGATTTGCACCTTTTTCAACATTTTCAAACGGCTTTTTCCTGGGGTGACTGATAAACATTCAGAGAGAATATTTCACATGATATTAGAAGAGTATAATATATCAGTACAGCCACAATTATGCAGCACAATTTGTAATTGTAGATTTATTCGCATACGCACATTTAGCCATGTTTTTTTTTTCATGTAATTTAACTCTTCACCACATATCAAAATTTTAGACTATTTGGAACTGAAAGCATTTGCAGATCTACAAATCAAACAACGTGAGTCACACATTGAAATTTGTTTTCGGGAGGGTAAAAAACATTATGGGAATAGGAGAAAATGCTAGTTACCAGCAATGTTTTCAAAAGCTTTCTTTCTCAGGGTTGTTAATAGTCCGGATTGTGTGGTAAAGAGTTGTAAATAGTTAACCAAGTTTTGCTATTAATTGTCATCATAAGATTGCATAGTTGACCCCTTACCAAATAATCCAGATAAGGAGGACTTTAAAAAAAACATTGTGGAAAAAGAAGAAGATGCTGATAAGCAGCTTTCATTTTTTTTTTTCATGATGTTCTACACTCTTTAAAAGATAATTACTATCACTTGAGCTGTTATTTGTTTTGGCGGCAAATGCTCTCAAAATCGATAAGTGTAAAATTTGTTCGTCCAGTAAGAAATTTAATATGCAACTTTAGCTCTTTTTTTTTTTATGTAATTTCACCAAATTTTGCCATCAAGTGTTGCTTTATGATTAATTTACTCTGTATTACACAAAAATTTTTTAACTTGTCCATATCCAAATCATTTGCAGACAACAAATTAAGTGTGGCTCAAATAGTGAAAATTGTCTTTGAGAAGGTAGAAAACAATGTTAGAAAAGAAGAAAGTCCTGGTTACTAGCATTTTCTCCTTTTCCCATAATGTTTTCAAAAGCCTTCTTCCTCAGGGTTGTTAAAACTCAAGATAGTGTGGTAAAGGCTTAGTTTTGACACATTCAAAATTTATTCGGACTTCACTTACTATCATCACATTTCCAATGGTGTAGACATCTGGATCATCTCGTGTCTTTTTGGCACCGTACCAAAAGCCAAGGGCATAGACGGCAAACACAATGAGCCATGTAACCCCTAGTGTGAGCCCATTGAAAAATCCCTTGCGTACACCTAAGTCTCGCGCATTTTTGAGATTCTGGTTATATCTGAAACAGAGAAAACATAATTATGTACATTTATTTTACAATTGGCATTTTTACTGAACTATTTACCAGACAATTCCCAATTTTAACGACCTTAAGGAAGAGGACTTTTGAAATCATTGCGGTTAAAGGTAAAAAATGCTGATTACCACCATTTTTCTGCTTGTCCCACAATGTTTCGTACCCTCCCAAGTAAAGATTTTACTTTTGGAGTTATGCTTTTCCTTTTAATTTGCAAAAGATTTCAATTTGGACAAATCTAAAATTTTGTTGTTTGGTAAGGAGATAAATCTACATTCTAGTAGATATTATGAACTTGCTGAAATATATTTTTTGAAATCTTATGACTCTTTGGCTTTTCAAATATGGGAAGTGTTTTCTACTTTTTTAGGAAAATTCCTATTATTTAAGACGTATTAAATATATCATAAGAAAATGGTTTCAAAGTGGACGCGTCTTAAATTTTGTTGTTTGGTAAAGAGTTAACTGTATACCATACAATTTCTTGTTATCACAACCCTATGGAAGAATGCATTTGAAAACATTTTGGAAACAAGAGAAAATGCTGGTTACGAGAATTTTCTCCTATTACCCATAATGTTTTCTACTGTTTAAAAGAAATTTCTCAGGTTTTGAATTCCATATGTCATTTGCAACTTCTTTCAATTTGGACAAGCCTGAAATTCTGTTATCTCATTCTGGTAAGGAATTAAACCCTAACTTTCAGCTCAGCTGACTAAAGGGCCAAGTGGGCCCATCATTATCATCCTACCTTTCACACTCTTTGTCCTGACCTCCAAACGCAACAACAGTCCTAATCGCCCCTAGCACTTCCTCTGCAACTGAACCTGCAGTGGCGTAGGCTTTCAGTTCCTGACTTGACGCTAAACCTACAAGCTGTTAAAAACAACACTTTTCATTCATAAATACGTAAGTAAAGACCTAATCTATAGTATATCTGCATCATCCTTTTTACCAAACAATCCCAAGTTTTAACGACCCTCCATGAAGTGTGGCTTCTGAAAACATTGTGGGAAAAGGAGAAATGCTGGTATCCATTTTCTCCTTTTCCCGCGTTTTCCATCCCTTTAGAGACAATTCCGTAATTTGAGCCGAATTAAATTTGCCTTCCACAAATAGTTTTATTTTGACAAGTCCAAAATTTTGTCAGTTGGTAAAGAAACTTAAATATTGTTGGAAAGTGAGAAAATGCTGATTACTTAACTCTTAACAACACAATCCCAACTTTCAACAACACTGAGAAAGAAAGCTTCTAAAAACATTGTGGGAAAAGAAGAAAATGCTGGTAACCAGCATTTTCTCCTTTTCCCACAATGTTTTCTACCCTTCTCAAATCTAATCTCAATTTCTGATTCACATTTTATTTTGTCATCTGCAATTGCTTTCAATTTGGACTAGTCCAAAATTTTGTCGTTTGGTAAAGAGTTAAAGCATTTTCTTCTTTACACCACAGTGTTTCCATTCCTTTCAAAGATATATCTCTTAACCCTTTCCCAAACAATCCCTGGTTTTCACGACCCTGGAAAAGAAGCCTTTTGAAAACATTGTGTGAAAAGGAGAAAATGCTGGTAACCAGCATTTTCTCCTTTTCCCACAATGTTTTCTACCCTCGCAGAACAAATTTCAATTTTTGAGTCTTGTTAATTCTGTTGTCTGCAAATGCATTCAGTTTGGACCAGTCTAAAGTTTTGTCGTTTGGTAAAGAGTTAATTTGAGCCACAATCGACTTGTAGTCTTCGAAAGCTTTCAATTTGAATGAGTATAAAATTTTGACGTCTGGTAAATGGTTAACACTCAACCATATGATCTCGAGTTTTAAACACACCAAGAAAAGGGACATTTGAAAACATTGTGGGGAAAAAGGAGAAAATGCTATTTACCAGCATATCCTTTTTCTACAATGTCCTCTTCCCTTTTAAAAATATATTTCTTCATTTGAGTCAAATATGATTTGTCGTCTGCAAATGCTTTCAATTTGGACAAGCGTAAACTTTTATTGTCCAGTTAACCAGTCACACAGCACAATGTTAGACTTATCAATATCGAGGGAATTTACAAAAGACTATCCATATCTTTTTCAAATAACGGTATTTGTTTTTGATAGTGTAGAAAACATTGTGGGAAAAGGAGAAAATGCTGGTTACCAGCATTTTCTCCTTTTCCCACATTGTTTTCAAAAGGCTTCTTTCTCAAGGTTGTTAAAAGTCGGGATTGTGTGGTAAAAGGTTTCGGGTTACCTTACCTTTGTAACTAGAAAAGCAGCTCCGGCCAGTAAAGGCGAGACAGCTAAAATGACAAGCGTCAACTCCCATCCGTAAACAAATCCAATGATAACACCAATCAGAGCGCCACATAGCCATTGTACGGAACTTGCCAACTTGTCCCCTATACCGTCATGTATACTAGATATGTCACTGTAAATATACATACAGGATATTACAAGAGTAGTGTTATTTTATTCTTTTTGAATGACAAATTAGATAACAATTATAAAAATTTAACATGAATGTGATATTCTGTTTATAGCGTAGTCAGTAACATACAGGACTAAGGAACAGGTTGTTCCTCGTTCAAATCTACAGCTTAGCTTCGCAGTTTCACACAGAGTGATTAGGTTTTTTGTTTTCCTACCTCCATGAAAATGAAAAAGTTCTCTTCATTCCTTCACTCTTTCACTACTGAATAAATAAATTGCATTTGCTCAAAGGCAAAAAGTACATTTTTTCTAGAAGAACAAGAGACGGTTCAGTCAGAATTTAGAATATAGCTGTGGCCAGTGTAGATCAGAGATAAGACTGCATGTTCTGTGTAGTCTGATCTTGATCTACACTGTCCACAAAAGCTTCTGGTGTTGTCTATGGTATGGAAAGAGTTGAAAAAAATATTCTGAGAAATGCCTTAGAATGGATAGGGCATCAAGAAAATGTTATATTACTCTTTGACAGACATAAACATTTTGGAGTGATCCAAGTTGGATGCATTTGCAGGCAATAAATTAAATCATGATCAAATGATAGGATTTGTCTTTGAAAGGGTAGAAAACACTGTGGAAAGAGAAGAACATGCTGAATACCAGCATTTTCTCCTCTCCCTTCACTCTTTCCCAAATGACAAAATTTTAGACCAGTCAAAATTCAAAGAATTTGCAGACAACAAATTCAATGTGACTTAAAAACTGAAATTCCTCTTAGGAAGTGTAGAAAACATTGAGAGAAAAGGAGAAAATGCTGGTGATCAGCATTTTCTCCTTTTCCCTCAATGTATTCAAAAGCCTTCTTCCATAGAGTCATTAAAACTGGGGACTGTGTGGTAAAGGGTTTATAACTTAAAAAGTTTTTGTTTTCTGGGTCACTAAAACATAAGGTTTTATTACCAGCATTTTCTCCTTTTCCCTCAATGTTTTGAAAAGCCTTCTTTCTCAGGATCTTTAAAACTTGGGATTGTATGGTGAAAAGTTAATGTTTTCAAAAGCTTTTGTATTATCACATAACCTCCCTTGTTTTCAGTGTAATATAACGAATTTTCTCATCTAAAACATGTTTATATATCACGATTGTGTGATGTCATTTTTTATGTCATTTTGTATGTATTTCATAGAAGTGAATGGTTTTCATGGATATTACCGCAGGTGCATCTATAGATGGTCTTGCATCGTCTTTAATTTGTGGAATATGGTTATGTGATAAAAAGAATCTGACATTTGTCGGCGTTTGAGATAGAATTTTATTAAACTTGTCAAGAAAAAATGTTATTAAGCTTGCCAAAGGCTAACGAAATAACATTTTTCCTAGACTTGTGTAACGTGCAACGGCCTGGTCACCCATCCAGGCACTAACCTAGAGCACGTTGCTTAACTATCACGGAGAGAAATACACCAAACCGCATCGCTGTAAAAGCTAGCTCAACAGCAAGGCAGGTTTCAAGTGCTTATATATCTAACCTCTCTCCGTGACATTACTTCCCCCTTCGACAAGTCTCGACCTCGAGACTTATATACAAACATGTATATATAAATAAACCAGGGGAATATACATGGGTAAGGCAACTCGAGTCCGGCAGCTGTCATTATTCCAACGCTGCCACCAAATGTAACGTGCAACAGCCTGGTCACCCATCCAGGCACTAACCTAGAGCACGTTGCTTAACTATCACGGAGAGAAATACACCAAACCACATCGCTGTAAAAGCTAGCTCAACAGCAAGGCAGGTTTCAAGTGCTTATATATCTAACCTCTCTCCGTGACACTTGTTTAATAAAATTTTATCCCAAACGCCAACTCATGTCAGATCCTTTATTTCTTGGTCACTTCAACACTGGGTTTTATGGCAAAGGATTAGAGAATAGGAAGACAAAATAATTTATGCGGAATAACAGATAAAATTACTTTGATAGACGAGTGTTTAATTCACCAGACTCATGTGTGTCAAACCAGCCAATGTCTTGTCTCAAAATATTGGAATAAAAAGCCAGTCGCATCTGATGAGTTTGCCTCTCCGACGACAACATCCACAGCGCCACCTGTAGGTAACCAAGTACGATGGACCCGACTCCGATACCTGAAATGTAGAATCAAACACTCAGTTGTTCTGTATGGGTTGTTGTCCGTGCATGTCATTTTCTTCGCAGATTTGACCTGTCTGCTATAAGCATCACTATCCTGTACAGGATGAATATTAATATGCGGTGAAAACTAAAACTCGTCGCTAATAAACTAGCAATGGAAATATAGCAATATAAACAATACTTCTGTGAAAAAAGTAGCTAGTTTTTCACTTCAAATTTCTTGAAAATTTAAATATTTCAAACAGAAAAAATAGTTTTTGAAAATACTATTGTTTACTGCAAATCTTCTGTACAGGGTTTCTAAATATAGATTTAAGGAAACCCAGGATTTGTGCATCTGGATTTTTCCAGACTTATCAACGAAAAATGAACCAGGGCTGGATTCTTCGAGTCATAAGTTATATGCTAGCTAACCATGGCTAGGTGAATCATACAAGGTAGTGTCTTATTGAGTAAACATTTGTTTTATTTGAAATCTGCTATATCGATTACCGTCTTGAAAGAAGTCCGGTTCTGTACCTAAAATACCCAAATCAGATAGGTATGTATTTAAAAAATGACACGTAGCAGAATATAATGCAAAAATGTGTGATAAAGAATTTGCCCTTTACTAATTATACATTCCCAAATTTATCGACCCTACAGAAAAAGTCTTTTGAAAACATTGTAGCCAGCGTTTTCACCTTCTCCACAATGTTCTTCACTTCCAAGGACAAATTTCAGTGTTTGAGTCACATTCAAATTGCATCTGCAAATGCTTTCAGTTTGGACAGTTGTAGAATTTAAATTTTGTGGTAAAGAGTTTACCAAACCATCACCTGATCACCAGTATTTTCAAATTTCAAATTTCTGGGTCACATTTATTTTGTCGTCTGCAAATGCTTTCAATTTTGGACAAGTCCAACAGTTTGTCCTTAACTCTTTCCATACTGTAGATGACACCAGAAGCTTTTATGGACAATGTAGATCAAGATAAGACTGCACAGAATGTGCAATCTGATCTCTGATCTACACTGTCCACTGCTATAATCTGGATTATGACTGAACTGTCTCTTGATCTTGCACCGGAACTGTATTTGTAGCCTTTGAAAAAAATGCAATATATTTATTTAGTAATGAAAGAGGTAAATTTCGATAAAGAATTCATTACCTATATAATAGAGACCATAGGTCTGCATGAGGTCTAGCAGATCATCCTCCAGTGCTCGGTTTAAATCTCCAATGTTCACTTTACTGTCTGTGAGGTTGAAGATTTGATCACTGTATTGCCTGTCAAAACACAAGAAATTTGAGAGTCACTCTGAGAAAGAGGGGTTCAATGAATTTTTGTGATGCATCATAATTATTGTGAAAGACATTGCATACTATAGTCCCATTTTGTCAAAATCGAGCTGAACCATAAGTTAGAATGGTCCTCTAACATGCAGAATACTTACAAACAGCAAAAAAGTTTTGACCCAGGTTAACCTGCATGGGCCGCATTAAACTCTCTTTTCACAGAGCATGAGTTGTTGTTTTTACAAGATGCGAAAAAACTTCTATTAACTCTTTACCACACAGTCACGAGTTTTAACGACCTTGAAGTAAAAGCCTATTGAAAACATTGTGGGAAAAGGAGAAAATGCTGGTAACCAGCATTTTCTCCTTTTCCCACAATGTTTCTATCCTATCAAAGACAGTAATCATCAATTGAGCTACCGTGAATTTGTCGTCTGCAAATGCTTTTAATTTAGACCAGTCTGAAATGCTGATGTTTGGTAAAGAGTTAATCACTCTTGATGACTGCTCCTTGAAAACTATAACAATATGCCTGTATCTTATAGACAAAACTGATTACATTTTGCCATTGTTGGGCCTTTAAGAAAATTTTATAAAAATTTTAAAAAATGTTACGATGCAATAGATAACTGTTGTACTTACGATAATATATTACGATCTGCTGTAACCTGTGCTTGAGTGATATTAAGTTGGTTAAAGACGTCGTATTCTGTCATGGTTTCAAGGGCAATTTTGAAGCGGTCATCATTTACAAACAGATCGATCATGTCTCCGAACACCAACATCAGTAATGGATAGGTTGCCCCATTACACGCGGCACAAATCGAACCAATGATCATGAAGAACACATCCAGTTTGGTGGCAAACCGAAACTGGAAAGACAGAGAAAATTAGGATGTGTAGGCGAACAAAAAAATTCTTAACTCTTCACCACGCAACAAAATCTTTGAATTTTCCAAGTTAAAAGCATTTGCAGACAACAATTAATATGTGGCTAAAATAATGGAATTTGTCTATGATAGGGTTGAAAACATTATGGGAAAAGGAGAAAATGCTGTTTACCAGCATTTTCTCCTTTTCCGACAATGTTTTCAAAAGGCTTCCTCGTCAAGGTCATCAAAATTCGTGATTATGTTGTAAAGGGTTAATACAGAAATAGACATATACTTTCTGATTTCTGCGGCAAAACAGAATTTCTCATTGTGACTTAATTCTTTCCTCTTGCCTGTTTATCATTATTCTTCATCTCACTACCATACATACACATATAATAAACAGCACTTTCTCCTTTTCTCACAATGTTTTGCCAAGCCCCGGTAGCTGAATGTTTTGCAGAGCCTCAGGTAGCTCAATGGGTAGCATACAGGACTTGAGAATAGGGGTCGCTGGTTCGATCCCCAGATTGACCAATTATTTCCTGAGGAGTATCTAAATGATAGTCATTGCAACAAGATTCATTCTTCTCTCACCATTAACCATTGTTTTGATGATGGTTATGTGGGAAAGCAGCCTGTGACTTGGAAAGAATATTGTGTAGACTTCTGGTAAAAGAAGCTCCAGAAAAGCATGGATTAGCATACTGGCCACCGCGATGTAACTGGAATAAAGTTGAAAACGGTGTTCTACACCATACAATCAATCAATCAACTAATAATGTCTTCAAGCCGAGACCCGGTAGCTCAGTCGGTAGCGTGCAGGACTTGAGAACACGGAGTCCAGGGTTCGATCCCTGGCTACGACCCCTGGCTCGGCCAATTTCTTTCCGAGGATTGATGATAGTCACTGCGACAGGATTCATTCCTCTCCCACCGCTGACCATAGTTTCGACGATAATTATGTGGGAAAGCAGCCAGTGGCTTGGAAAGAAAATTGTGCAGAGTACTGGTAAAACAGACTCCAGGAAAGCATGGATAGGTGCACTGGCCGCCGCAATATAACTGAAATAATGTTGAAAACGGCGTTAAACACCATACAATCAATCAATCAATCAATAATGTCTTCAAACCCTTGAAAGAAATATCCATCATCTGGCAAAGCGTTTTAATTCTTTATCCCCAGTTTAACAACCCTAACTGAGAAGACTTTGGAAAACATGGTGGGAAAAGGAGAAAATGCTGGTAATCAGCATTTTCTCCATTTCCCACAATGTTTTCTGTCCTTTCACTCACAAATTTCATGGATTGAATCACATTATAATATGTCGTCTACAAAAGCTTTGAAATGGTTACCAGCATTTTCTCCTTTTCCCATAATGTTTTCAAAAGGCTACTTTCCAAGGCTTGTTAACAGTCAGCGTTGTGCAGTAAAGGATTAAAGTAACTTACCAGATTAAAGAAGCCAACCATGGGCTTCGGTTCATCTTTCTTTTTGTCGTCAGACTTGCCGGAGTCACTTCCATCTCCATCTTTCTGATATTTCCCAGCCTTGATCGGCGTCACACCATTATCAGCATAGGCATTGTTGTTTTTACTGGAGCCTATGTCTAGATGTGTGTCGTCAGGTTTGATCTGACCTGAAAATAGGGTACAAAATGAATGAACTCTTTTAATAAATTTTTACCAAGAAAAATTTGGACTTGACCATTTTGCAAGCAGTTGCAGACAACAAATTACATGCAGCTAACATACTGACTTCTGTGTTTGATAGGGTAGAAAACATTGTTGGAAAAGAAGAAAATGCTGGTTATCAGCATTTTCTCCTTTTCCAGTAATGTTTTCAAAAGCCTTCTCTTTCAGGGTCTTTAAAACTAAGGAATGAGTGGCAAAAAGTTGAAATGAACCAATCACTCATGAGTGCTCCTTTTCGCAACATTGTATTTCCGTAATACATGTATTACTATATCATACTCCTTTGGAGTTATTGTCTTTGAATCATTTCCCTCGACTAGGCAAAAAAGTTTTAGATTTGTTTATTGAAAGCATTTGCAGATATCAAATTACCCTAGTCCTAAATAATAGGATTAATCTTTGGAGATGTGGAAGACATTGTGGGAAAATGTTACCAGCATTGTCTTCTTTGTTTTCTTTTTCCAAATTAAGATAGCTATTTTCAGTGTATAACATCTTGTAACAGTGTAGATCCAAAATCAGACAACTTGTTTTGTGCAGCCTGATCCTGCTCTAGACTGTCAAAAACAAGTTTTATCAAAGCATTGTAGGGGTGAATTCTTTACCAATGACATATAGATAGACTCATCCAAGTAGAATGAGAGTTTGAAGATGGCAAAAATTAGCCCTTTACCACACAATCCCGAGTTTTTGTGACCCTGAGGAAATAGCGTTTCGAAAACCTTGTGGGAAAAGAAGAAAATGCTGGTAAGCACCATTTTCTCTTTTTCCAAAAAAGTTTTCTACCCTTTTCGAAGAAAATTTCCATGATTTAAGCAGCATGTATTTTGTAGTCTAAAAACCCTTTGAATTTGGAAAAGATTTTCATCTTGTTTGTGGTAAACGGTTAACTCTTTGCCATACAATCTCTACTTTTAACGACCCTGGGAGAATAAGCTTTTAAAAATCATTGTGGGAAAAGGAGAAATGCTGGCAACATTTTCGCCCTTTTCCTACTTTATGTTTTCCTTATCAAAGACAATTTCAATAATTTCAGCAACATTAATTTTAATTTGTCGTCTGCAAATGCTTTGAATTTAGACAAGTCTTTAATTTTGTCATCTGGTAAAACGGTTAACCCTTTCCCAAACAATCCCTGGTTTTCACGACCCTGAAAAAGAAGCCTTTTGAAAACATCGTGGGAAAAAGAGAAAATGCTGGTAACCAGCATTTTCTCCTTTTCCTACAATGTTTTCTACCCTCCCAGAACAAATTTCAATTTTTGAATCATGTTAATTTTGTCTTCTGCAAATGCTTTCAATTTGGACCAGTCTAAAATTTTGTCATTTGGTAAAGAGTTAACTCTTTAACACGTGACAAAGTTTTAGACCTGTCTAAATTGAAAGCATTTGCAGACGAAAAAATAAATGTTGATAAAAAATGCAATTTTCTTCTGAAAATAGAGAAAACATTGTGGAAAAAGGAGAAAATGCTGGTGACCAGCATTTTCTCCTTTTCCTACAATGTTTGCAAAAGGCGTCTTTCCCAGGGTCATCAAAAGACGGTACTGTGTGGTAAACGGTTAAACCATTCTTTCAATCCACATACCTGCTTTCTTCATTATGTTAATATCCACTAAGAAATTCCAAATATCTTAACAATCCTAAGGTTACATAAACAAAGTAAAACCCAAGCTGAATCCAAGTCAAACATTCAAATATTTCGAGAAAAATGAGGAAAATCTTGTATACAACTCCATTTGTCAAACAGTTTTCCAACAAGATTGGGTGGGAAATGTCAGATACAAGCCTGGCGATTCTGCGATGCTAAGCTGATGTATCGGTTATCTCCTTACAAGATGACAAAATTCTGTACATTTCCAATTTGAAAGCATTCGCAGACGACAAAACTAAATGTTACTAAAAACAATGAAATTTGTTTTTGGAAGGGTAGAAAACATTGTGGAAAAAGGAGAAAATGCTGGTTTACCAGCATTTTCTTCTTTTCCCACAATGTTTTCAAAGGCCTTCTTCTTCAAGGTCGTTAAAAGTTGTGATTGTGTGGTACATGTGGTAACGAGTTATGATCTATCAGTGTGACCTTTCTCTCTGATAAAGCACAAAACCTGAGGCAGATATTTGAGTCACGCTCCGTGATAGGGGGGTTTAATGCATTTGAAAAATGTGAAAGGGTAGTTTAATGCATTTGAAAAATATGGAAAGGTGGTTTGAATGCATTTGATAAATATGAAAGGGTGGTTTTATGCATATGAAAAAAGAAAGCATGGTTTAATGCATTGTAAAAATATAAAAGTTTAAATGCATTATTAAAATGTGAAAGGGTAGTTTAATGCATTTGAAAAATGTGAAAGGGTGGTTTAATGCATTTGAAAAATGTGAAAGGGTAGTTTAATGCATTTGAAAATGTGAAAAGGTGGTTTAATGCATTTTGTTGTTTAATGCATTTGAATAATGTGAAAAAAGGTGGTTTAATGCATTTGAAAAAAGAAAGCATGGTTTAATGCATTTGAAAAAAAAAAAGAAAGCATGGTTTAATGCACTTGAAGAATATGAAAGGGTGGTTTAATGCATTTGAAGAATATGAAAGGTGGTTTAATGCATTCGAAAAATGTGAAAGGTGGTTAAATGCATTGTAAAAAATGTGAAAGGTGGTTTAATGCATTTGAAGAATGTGAAAGGGTGGTTAAATGCATCTGCAAAAAGTGAAAAGGTGGTTTAATGCATGTGAAAGGGTGGTTAAATGCAATGTAAAAAATGTGAAAGGTGGTTAATGCATTTGAAAAATGTGAAAGGGTGCTTTAATGCATTTGGAAAATATGAAAAATAGTTTAATGCATTTGAAAACTTTGAAAGGTTGGTATAATGCAGTTGACATGTGAAAGGATGGTTTTATACATTTGAAAGATGTGAAAGGGTAGTTTAATGCATTTGAAAAATGTGGAAGGGTGGTTTAATGTGGTCTTCTACTATTTGACAGACTTTACTGTAACACTGTCAGACTCATGGAAATATCTTTTTAAATATACTTTTTAAATGGTATAGAACAGATTTGCCTGCATTTTGACTAGCAAACTGTTTAATTTTGGCTGCTGGTGGGCCTTTTACTTAACCCTTCACCACACAATCCCAAATTTTAATGACTTTGAGGGACAAGGCTTTTGAAAACATTGTGGGTAAAGGAGGAAATGCTGGTTACCAGCATTTTCTCCTTTTCTCCGATTGTTTTCTACCTTATCAGAAAAGCACAGCACATTTGTGCCAATTTCAAATTTGTCATGTAGTTAATTCTAATTTTGAAGAGTCAACTGTTTGTTGTTTGGGAAAGGATTATTAGAACTTTCAAATTGAACAAGTCTAAAATGTTGTCTTATGGTAAAGAGTTATTATTTTTTCTCAGGTAAGTCTATCAAGGTAATGCCTCCTCTGTATAGACAAGAGAAGCATTACGTTTCCATGGAAACTCTGACATAATTATATGAGAACTTTCCTGGAAATAATGCTTTTAACTCATTATCTTCTGAAGCAAATTTGCAACAAACATCTTAAATCTTCGCCACAAAATCCCGAGTTTTATTGACCCTGAAGAAGCCTTTTGAAAACATTGCAGGAAAATGAAAAAAATGCTGGTAACCAGCATTTTCTTCTTTTCCCACAATGTTTTCTACTCTTTCAGTGACAATCTAATCATTTGAGCAACATGATTTTTTTGTATGAAAAAGCTTTCAATTTGGACAAGTCTACAATTTTGCTGTGTAGTATAGGGTTAAAACATCATTATGAAATATTGATAACCAATGAAATATTAACCCTTAGGCTGCTCGGCTCGGCACAAGAACCTTTTGCTGACGGTGTAGATCAAGATCAAACTGCACAGAACCTGCAGTCTCATCTTGGAACGGCACTGTCCAATAAGACTATGTCTTTCCCCAAAATATACCTTTGAAATAGTAAAATTTGGGTTTATAACGAGCGACAGCGAGTTACAGGCGAAACCCGTAACAAGCAAAGCTCGTTTTGTGGTAACACCGTTCTAGATTTTTAAAGATAAAATTCCGACTTCGTTCCGGGTTTTAGTCTAAATCTAAATAGGGATGACTAAAAATTGAGTGTCTTCCGGTTAGTCACACAGCGTCACACGTATGACAATCTTCCGCACAAGTACCTGATTGGTCAAAAATGACAATAATTATCTACCGATCGAATGATTACTTAAAAATCATTATCAGGTTAATGAGTACAGATTATCTAATTCCTTACTTACTTTCAGCGTATTAAACGTCTTTTTGTGTATAAACATACGCAATGATCTATGCTAGCAAATAATGACGTCATTAATCATACTATTCTTACGTCATGCACAAGCTGTTTTTTCGCGGAAAACATTGTCGAAGAAATCATGACTAAACTAGTTTTTTGACTGTTTCAAAATAACATTTTCAGAGAAAGCCAGATTTATGATCTGTAAAAAGGGGGCTTAATGCATCTGCAAAAACTATCGACCCATCCACGCAAGCTAACCTCGATCAAAACTCTTTGCTAGATCTATTTTTCAATATTTTGCATGTCAAAGGACCAATATGCATGCCTTTTGATTCAGTCAGTTATCATACAATATGGATTACTTGCTTGGTATCATGCATCACGGAAATGCATTAAACCCTCTTTTACCGCAACATGGCTCAAATATAATGTTTAATGTTACGAAATCTGGTTGATAGATCTTAAAGTTTGGCGGGTTTTTTTTCTCCATAAGTTGAATATCTATCCGATAACTCGGCAAATTTCTTTCCTAGGATTGATGATAGATCTAGATCTAGTCATTGCGACAGATTTCATTCCTGTCTCTGCACTGATCACTGTTTCAATGATGGACGTGTAGGAAAGCAGATGGGATGAAAAAGGAAAGCTACATATAATCTTATTTTAAACAGCAATCTACACACTCTGATTTTAAAGAAAGTCCAGGTAAATTATGGGTAGACCTGTGCACTAACGAAGAAACGAAAGAACGATTCTGTTTTTGTTTGTTTTTTTCCTTTTGTGTGTATTTTCATTGCGGCGGCAAGTGCA
Source organism: Hippopus hippopus (assembly GCA_946811185.2). NCBI lineage: Eukaryota > Metazoa > Mollusca > Bivalvia > Cardiida > Cardiidae > Hippopus > Hippopus hippopus. Next base: position 1,989,425 of record OX328108.1, on the reverse strand, counting down.
CCTACCATGCGTTCCTGAAGTTCCTTTTACCAGTACTCTGCTCAACATTCTTCCCAACCTACTGACCGATTCCTCGTAAAAATCAAAGTCTCTCTTATGTAGATCTAGATCTACATGCAGTGAGGAAATGTTCCGGTAAAATGGTCTTTACAAGTGTGTGAACCAGTAATCATTCTAAGTTATTTTTCTGGACATAAATTAACGAAATTGTCCAAGGACTGTTTTTCTTTTGTTAAGGAAATCAGGGACAGTTCGCCCTATTTCACATGTATAAATCTACGAAAGAAAAATGCTTTCTACTTTTGACAACACTCAAAATTAGTTTTGGCAGAGCCGGAATTCGAACTCAAAACCCTTTGATTTCAAGATGTAGAATATAGCTCGTCATTTGAATTAATAGATATTTGTACCACAAATCATTCACGTCGCTCGTACTGAGGCTTTGCCTTTTTCATATTACTATGGAGTTGAAAGTTTCATTTCATTTATTTAGCAGGTTAAGGGTTAAACTTTATCCTGCTAAATAAGTAGAGTAAAAATAGATACTAAAAGAAGACAGCATTAATCAAAATGCTACTATTTTTTGGGGTAAAAATATCTCCTTAGCAGATAGTGCAGATTCAAGATCAGACTGCACATTCTGTGCAGTCTGATCTTGATCTACACTATCCACAAAAGGTAAGTGGGTCATGTTTAGCAGCAATTTCAAATTTTCTTGAAATCAGCTTTTTGTTGTTTTATTTTCAAAAGTGATCTGAAGTTACAATGAAATAAAATGGTTGAATGATTTAATGGTATTTTACACCGCTTTCAACATTATTTCAGTCATTTCACGGTCACAGCTCAGATATTCATGTATTTCCTGGGTTTTGCCAGTACTAGGCTAAGGCTCTGAGGTGTCTTTCCTAAGGCCACTTCCACAAAAAACCCAGTAGATCTAGTGCGGCTCGAACCTGGGGCCTCCAGGTTACGAGTCCCACACTTTACCACTACACCACGCAGGACTCCTACAATGAAATAAAACAAACCTTCTGCAAGTAAATTTGCAAATAATGTACAGTGTACATTTGCAGTGTTTTAACTCTTTACCAAATGGCAAAATTGTACCTTTGTCGGAATTGAAGGGGTCCTGCGTAACTTAGTGGTAAAGTGTGGGACTCGTAACCTGAAGGCCCTGGCTTCGAGCCACACTGGATCCACTGGGCTTTTCGAGGGAATGTCCTTGGGCAAGACACTTCAAAGCCCCAGCCTAGTACTGGTAAAACCCAGGAAAACATGAATGTGAGCTGTCACCATGATATGACTGAAATAATGTTGAAACAGGGGTGCGGAATTCCTGTGCCCGACTTGTCCGACTCTGGACTTTTTGCTGGCGGACAAGTAGATTTTCTCAGAGCATTTGTCCGCAGGCAAGTGAATTTCGGAGCCATACATAACAAAAAAATGTCATATTTATATCAATGACGATCCTCAAACGCTCTATTTATTTAAACTTTTGCATAATCCACGTCTATACTTCATATTAAAAATAGACACTCTCATGTTACAAACTATTTTACCCGTAAGAGGCCTCTCGTGTGGTGTTGTAGTAAATATGATGCCTGGTAAAATAGTTGCTAAGGGATTTTTATTACACCAAACAGACAAATTTTCCGTTAGATCTGGTGGTTTAAAGATCCTGAAAAGCATAAATGTAAAGGGCAGAGAAACAAAGAATATGATGCAAAGCGCAAGCTTGTGTTTAAGGATAGCTGATTTGCAGCCTTTTATTAGCGCCGACAGGATGGTAGTTCCAATACGCTACTGTCATGTTTGTAGAATGTTTCCGTAGGATACGACCTCGGCCTTGGGAAAATATACTGACACCTCAGCCAAAGGGTTCTTATCTAGTGTAAAATTATAGATTCCAAGTTAACTGCAACCCTTATTGACAAATTTAGGTCAAATCATGCTGAAATGCCACTCCAAAAATTAACTGGCATGAAACACAGATCGATGCAAAAAAACTTGAAAACCCATGACACAATAAAGGTGGGTTTGACATCGTTCAATCAAAGGCATTTCAAACTGTCTTTTTAGGCTTTAATAATGACTTTAAACAGTGAATTTACATAAATCTTTCTTTAAAACAAAATGTGAAAGCTAATAAGTGTGTGAAACTGACAGTGAAATGGAAATTCTACTAGCCATCAGGTTGAAAGTTGTCGCTCTGAACCTGGTCTGGTGAGTAAGAGAAAGTAACATGCAACTTCTTTTTTTACCCATCTTGTTTTTTTAAGAGCATATGATTGCAGAGTGAGATTCATCATAATAGATTTTCAGTACAACACGGATTTACTCTATTTATTTGGACAAGTAAACTTTAACTGCGAACAAGTAGAAAATTCAGACCAACTTGTCCATAGACAAGTGGTAAAAATCCAAAATTGCACACCCCTGGTTGGAAGCAGCGTAAAACACCAAAATGAAAAAAGAGTTGTCTAAATTAAAAGTGTTTGCAGACTACAAATCAGTTGTTGTTCAAAATAATAAATTTCTATTTCAAATAGTAGTACACATTGTGGGAAAAGTAGAAAATGCTGGTTACCAGCATTTTCTACTTTTCCCACGATGTTTTCAAATGAATCTCTCTCTCTCTCTCTCTCTCTCTCTCTCTCTCTCGCAGGGTCGTTACAACTTGGGATTGAGTGGTAAAGGGTTAAAACATAATAATGAAATATAAATCACTACATTTCTCAAAGAGTGTATGCTATTTACAGGGTGGGACAAACAATGTAACAATGGCTAAACTGCTCAGTGAAGTGAAAGTTGCTTGTCAGTATGGCTTTGATGGGCAAATAATTTCTTTTTCATTGACGTCAAAATTGTCAAGAGGCTAGACATGGCTTCACATGATTATTTTGCATGACTTAGTCAAAGGATTATGAGGATTATCAAAGGAAAGCTTCGTGCAATATAGTGATGCCATTAACCTTTTACAACACTGACTTTTAACAACCCGAAAAGTAGCCTTTAGAAAACACTGTGGGAAAAGGAGAAAATGCTGGTAACCAGCATTTTCTCCTTTTCCCTCAATGTTTTCTACTCCTTGAAATGAGAGTCACATTTATTTTGTTGTCGGCAAATCCTTCAATTTGGACTAGTCTAATATTTTGTTCTTTGGTAAAGAGTTAATCTTTTAATGAACAATCCAGAGTTTTAACGCATCGAAGGAAGAATATTTGTGAAACATTGTAGCATAGCACAAGAGGGCCATCATGGCCCTGTATTGCTCCAGTGCCTAATAAATTTACAATACATGCTATATATATCGACAGTGCGGCCCGGGTAGCTCAGTGGTTAGTGTATCAGACTCGTGACCTGGTGGTTGTGAGTTTGATACCTGGTGGAGGCAAGCTTTCTTTCAAGCGATTTTTCGCCTCTCACCTCTGATGCATGTGAGAAAGTAGTCAGTGACTTGGAAAGAAAGTTGTGTCAGTAATGGTGTGAGAAAGCCAGGAAACACAGTCATGCGTAGGTGCACTGACCGCCGTGACATGACCTAAGCTGTTAAAACGGCGTTAAACTCAAAATCAAGCAATCAATCAATACATCTGCAGTCATCAAACTGTAAGAAATCTGTATTGCAATTAAATTTCATTTCATAGAGAAAATAAGACCAGGCCCCCCTTTTTCTTTCCCCCCACCCCCAAAAAAAATATCGTATCTTTTTTAGAAGCCAATATGATGTTAATGAATACAAACAGGTCTGATCAAGTATCATTCAAACCAAATATCAATGAAATCTGATAAAGAGTATTTTGACAAAATAATAATTTTCAACGAGAGGGCCAGAAGACTTTCAAAGTTTTCTCAATAAAACCCCATGTGAAAGTTGCGATTCCGAGAATTAATGATAGTCATTGCGACAGGATTCATTCCTCTCCCACCACTGACCATTGCAAGACTTTAAAAGTTTTCTCTATAAAAACACATACCAAAGTTGTCAAAAAGGAGAAAATGCTGGTAACCAGCATTTTCTCCTTTTTCCAAAATGTTTTTTACACTTTCAAAGAAAATTTTACTTTTTGAGTCATGTGTAATTTGTATAATATTCTTGGTTGGTAAAGAGTTAAGAAATCATATAATGAATATGTTTGACATCATTAGGGCTTGTCATGTCATTCAGAATGTTATATTCAGGTGCTATTTTGGTAAATTCCTTAAAAACTGACATTATTATTCATGTACATGTATATTAAAATTCATTCTCAGACAACAGTTCACTACATGTATATTTGATATACTAATGATTGAAGTCTTATTCCTCAATGGAAGAAAAGCAATGTTTACTCTAATAAGATTCCTTCACATACTGTCAATCTGAAACCTGTATATAAATTATATCTTTTGTCCTTTTTCATTTATTGAGCTACATGCTAACCAAACATACTTTGTGTCCTAAATAATTGTACATACCAGTATAATAAAATCTAAACCACGTGTATCATGACAACATAAAATATCATACCTGTTGCTTCAACACCATCCACTTCTTGGGACACTACTGTATATTTTGTAAACTCCATTTTTATCTATATTTTTCTAAGTTTTAACTTTATGATTTAAATGTATATTATGCCAATATTCAACACAAACAGATATTAATTAAAATAGCAATGCTGCTTCACTAATAAGTATAACAAACACAAGCTTATAACACAGGTAAAAATCCTGACCTTTGACTTCTCATTGCGTCAAATGCTGACAGATGTTCACTCATTGCCTTCTATAGACGACTTACCTTCTTGCTACAGGCTACCTTTGAAAACATTGTGGCAAAAGGAGAAAAAAGACATTGATCCAATCTAGCACTTTCTCCATTTGAAACAATATTTTCATACATATTAATCTTTATCTGAAATCTCTAAATTTCATTTATCTCAAATATCTATGTTTACAGGGATATTTTCAACGTCACTGCTGCAAATTTGTTTAGGGAGGTAATGATTTAACCCTTTACCAGACAATCCCACGTTTTAACGACCCTGAGAAAGCAAGCTTTTGAACAGATTATGGGATAACCAACATTTTCTCCTTTTCACACAATGTTTTCTACCAAATCAAAGGCAAGTGCCATCATTTGAGCTATCTTTTCATTTGTCGTCTGCTTATGCTTTGAATTTTGAAAGGTCTAAAATTTCACTGTGTGGTAAAGAGTAAATGAATATATTATTTTGACCTGGGATAATGATAAGATCTTGGCATCACATATATCAAGAATCAAGAATCAGACTGTCTACATTTCCAAAAAGTTTGTTCCAACGCTAATCATTTTATATCATTTGCGCTCTAACACCTAAAGTACTGAACACAAGTTTACTCTTTATCATGCAACAAAATTTTAGACAACTCCAAATTGAAAGCATTTGCAGAAGACAAAGTAAGTGTGACTGATACACTGAATTTTGTTTTGCAAAGGGTAGAAAAAATTTTCGAAAAAGGAGAAAATGCTGGTTACCAGCATTAATTTTTATCTTTTTCCCACTATGGTTTTAAAAGACAATTTTCTCAGGCTCGTTAGAACTTGGAGTTGTGTGGTAAAGGGACAAATAGAAAGCATTCCAGCCAATCACAAGACAAACAGTGAGATTTCAGATAATAATGGATCGATTGATTGGTGTTTCAATACTGTTTCAGTCATATCACAGTGACAGATTGCTCATACATGTATAGCCTTGGTATCGCTTAAGTACAAGGCTAGAGCGCTTTAATGTCTAGCCTAAAGGCACTCCTAAGAAAAAAAACCCCAGTGCTTCCTGTGAGGCTTGAACCTGGGGCCTACAGGTTAAACATCCTAAACTTTTACAAAAGAGCCAAGCAGGACCCCTTGATTTCCTGAGTGAAGAAATGTTTGAATTATAAGGTCCATTGATAACAAACAGTTACAAAACACAATTTTATCCAATCAAATGTCGGAAAAATGAAATGCTGAGCCTGTCTAACACTGTGTTAGACAGTGTAGGCCAAGTAGGACCCCTAGATTTCCAAGAAATGCTTGAATTATAGTTTCAGTGATAACAATAGTTACATAATACAATTTTATTCAATCAAGTGTCAGAAAAATGAAAAGATGAGCCTGTCTAATACTCATCAGAACAAACAGGTACATAACGTAATTTTATCCAATCAACTTTCTGTAAAAAGACATGTTGAGCCTGTCCAGCACTCATCAGAACAAATAGTTACATAACACAATTTTATCCAATCAATCCTTAGAAAAATGAAATATTGAGCCTGTCAAACACTCATGAGAACAAATACATGTAGTTACGTAACACATTTTTTTTATCTAATCAATCGTCAGAAAAATGAAATGCTGAGGAAGTCCAACACACATTAGAACATGAAATAACTAACATTTCAATATTTAATGAACAGAACCTTGATTCTCCTGAGGCTGTAATCACCTTTTACCCAACATTCTGTTTTTTAACAACCCTGAGAAAGAGACCTTAAAAAAAAAAAACACGGTAGGAAAAGGAGAAAATGATAATTACCAGCATTTTCTCTTCTTCTACAAATTTTTCTACCCTACTTAAACCAAATTTCAAATTTTGAGTTACATTTATTTTGTTTTCTTCAAGATGCTTTCAATTTCCTCAAGTCTTAATATTATGACATTCGGTAAAGAGTTAAGCCCTTAATGCACATTAATATCAAAAGCAATTGCAGGCCGAAAATTCAATTGGGTTTAATGGACAAGATTAACTTCTGAAAACATTCTGGGAATAAGAAAAAATGCTTGTTACCAGCATTTTCTCCTTCTCCCACAATGCTTTCAAAAGTCTGTCCTGAGGGTCGTTAACACTTGGGATTGTGCGGTAAAGAGTTAACCCTTAAATGCACATTCCCAAGTTTTAACAACCCCAAAGAAGAAAGCTTTTGTGGAAAGAAAGCACTGTGGGAAAAGGAGAAAGTGCTGGTTACCAGCATTTTCTCCTTTTCCCACAATGTTTTCTAAGCATTCAAAAACAGACATCATTATTTGAGCTTCATTTATTTTATCGTCTGCAAATACCTTCAATATGTTGTTTGGTAAAGTGATAAATCTTATCCTGTCCTGCTAAATAACTTACATGAACCTTTCAAGCCGATAGTAAAAACTCGAATAATGCTACTTCAAACTTATTTTTTTGGAGAAAAATATCTCCTTATCGGACAGTGTAGATCAAAGATCAGACTGCACATTCTGTGCAGTCAGATCTTGATCTAAGTTGTCTGAAAAAGGTCAGTGAGTAGTGCTTAGAAACCTAAGTGTAAAGCTGGTAATATGTACTATGTCCTGAAGCAAAACAATAGATCACACTTATTTTAATGATCCCTGAATCATAACAAGAGGACCCTTGTGGACCTGTATCACTCACCTAAGACCTGTATAATATATATGACTGATTGATTCATTGATTGAATGGTGTTTAACACCGTTTCCAACATTATTAATTTTCAGATATATCACAGTGGCAAGTGCACCTAACCATGCCTTCCTGTAGTTTCTTTTACCAGTACTACACACAATATTCTTTCCAAGCCACTGGCTGCTTTCCCACATAACCATCGTTGAAATAATGATCAGCAGTGAGAGAGACATTAATCCTGTTACAATGACTATCATCAATCCTCAGAAAGAAGCTGGCCGAGCTGGGAATCAAACCAGTGAGCCCTGTGCACTTACTGACTGAGCTACCTGAGCTCGGCCTATAATATCTGAGTTGTTCTCTGTGAAAAGGGGGCTTCAATTTATCTGCAAAAAATATCGACCCAGATCAGCCTGCGCAGTCCACGCAGGATCTTACCTGTGTTGAAACTGTTTACTATTGGGTAATTTTCTACCTCTAGATTCAGGATCTATAACTATGTGATCACCTGCCTGGTATAATGCATCACAGAGATGCATGAAACCCCTCTTTTGCTAGAGCATAGCTCATAATTATATGAGTGTTACTAGCATTTTCTCCTTTTTCTACATTGTTTTTCTTAAGCCTTATTCTTCAGGGTTATTAAAACACAAGATTATGTGGTAAAGGGTTAATCCTTTAACAAATAACTCCGTGCAATCAGGACCTTTGGGAAGAAAGCCTTTGAAATAGTTAGGAGAAAAGCAGAAAATCCTGCTGACCAGCATTTTTTTTCTTTTTTCCACAATGTTTACCACCATTTCAAAGAGATATCTTATCATTTGAGGCACGTTCAATTCGTCATCTACATATGCTTTCAATGTGGACAAGTCTAAAATTTTGTTTGCTCAGCTGAAAAACTATTTGATTGATTGATTAAATGGTGTTTTACACCACTTTCAACATTATTCCAGTCACGTCATGGTCAGTGAAAAACTATTTCAATATGCGGAAATACTTGTCAGCTGAAAACTTAGTTGATAAAGCCAAAACTTGTTTAATCTTTACCACACAGTCCCTAGCTTTAATGAACCTGTGGGAGAGCGAAAAACATGTGAAGAACATTGCTGGAAAAGGAGAAAATGCTGGTTACCAGCATTTTCTCCTTTTCCCACAATGTCTTCTACCCTTTCACAAACAAATGACATCATTTGTGCCACATTTTGTCTGTCTTCTGCAAATGTTTTCAATCTTGGCAAGTCTTATATCCATGTAACAAAATAGCCATATATACTATTACATGAACTATTTGACTCTTCCCCAAACTACAATATTTTACATGGGTCCATTTTGAAAGCAGTTGCAGACGACAAAATTTATATGGCACACATGATGGGATTTGAATCAGAAAGTCTAGAAAACATTGTGGGAAAAAGGAGAAAATGCTGGTAACCAGCATTTTCTCCTTTTCCCATAATGTTTTCAAAAGGCCTACTTCTCAAGGTCATTAAAACTCGGGATTGTATAATAAAGGGTTAAAGTGCAAAGGTAAGTGGTTTATTTCCTCATTCCACTTATTTCTGAGATTTTAGAAAATTAATCAAGGTTTAATCCGGAAATAACCATGGTAACGCTTTTTTATTTAAAACTGCATTTTGCACACAACTCTTGGTTTCCCCACATACTAGTATATCATGCCCATAAACTTTGATATGTTGGTTGCTTGATTGTACTGTATTTCATGTAGTTTTCAACATTATTTCAGTTATATCGCAGAAGCCAGTGCACATATCCATGCTTGCCTGAATTCCTTTTTACCAGTGCTTTAGACCATATTTTTCTCAAACTACTGGCATGTACTCACTATCTAACACTTGAATTGTCAAGCACAAAACCAATTAACTCTTTACCAAATGACAAAATTTTGGACTTATCCAAATTGAAAGCAATTGCAGACGACAAATTAAAGGTGGCAAAAATGACACAACTTTTCCTTGATAGAGTAGAAAGCATTGTGGGAAAAGGAGAAAATGCTGGTAACCAGCATTTTCTCCTTTTCTCACAATGTTTTTAAAAGGCTTCTTCCTCAGGGTCATTAAAAGTCGGGACTGTGTGGTAAAGAGTTAACTCTTCACCAAACGATAAATATTTAGACCTGTCAAAATTGAGAGCATTTGCAGACAAAAATTAGATATGGCATTTGTTTTTTAACCCTTTAAAGTGCCTTTCACAACAACAGTTGCCTTTGGAGCCAATGTAGAACAAGATCAGGCTGCACAAAATAGGCAGCCTGATCTTTGACTACACTGTCCACTTTGCTGAAACACATTGGACTAGAGCAACCTTGAAACTGTGGTTATTTTGGATCTTATTTCTATTCTGAAAATATAATTTGGGTATATAGGGCCTGCAACACGCGAAAAGGGGCATTCAGATATTTGCGTGAAGTGTTGTTTCGGATCAGCCTGCGCAGTCCGCACAGGCTAATCCGAAACGACACTTTCCATATTTATGTAATTTTCTGTCTTGCGCAAGTCTACTGTAGCACAAAATCTAATGTAGTCGTAAAGTGCCATCCCGGATTAGCCTGCGCAGACTGCGCAGGCTAATCCAAGATGATACATTACGCAAATGTCCGAATGCCCCTTTTCGCGTGTTGCAAGCCATATGGCACTTTAAGGGTTAAAACATAAACATCATTGCAGTTATATTGCAGCCAGGGCACCTATCCATGCTTTCCTGGAGCTTCTTTTACCAGCACTCTTACTCTTCATTCTTTCCAAGCCACTAGTTGCTTTCCCACATCAACATTGTCGAAACAATGGTCAGTGGCGAGAGAGGACTAAATCCTGTTGCAATGACTAACATCAATCCTCGGAGAGAAATTGGCCGAGCCAAGAATCAAATCAGCGACCCCATATTCTCAAGTCCTGCACGCTACTGATTGAGCTACAGTGGCTCAGCACTGGTCCAAGTTGAAAGCAACTGCAGACGACAAACTGAATGAAGCTCAGTTGATGATTTCTGTCTTTGACAGGGTAGAAAACATTCAGGAAAAAGGAAAAAAAATGCTTGTTACTTTTCCCACAATGTTTTCAAAACCCTTTTTTTTGTCAAGGTCGTTAAACCTGGGGATTGTGATCTACCCATTCAATTAGGAGTAGACGGTGTCCATATCAGTTTGATAAACTTTAAGATGCAAAACATCATTTTCTAGCGTTTAATTTCACATTTAATAAATCCATAATGCCTAACTGTTTAAAAGCATTTACAATATCATTTGCTATCATCAAACTTCACATATAAATTCATATAACGATCTCACTGAATCCCAAATAATCTCATGATTATACAAATCACACATTTCAAAAAACATCCTAATACAAACAGTAAGCCCAGACAGGCTTGTAAACAGTTCTTGGTAGAATAAACAGTCTGGTTGCTAAGCATTTGATTTTGTACCAGGAATATTTCTTCTGTTTATCACAAAACCAGTCCCTAAACCTTTAACCCTTTACCACACAATCCTGAGTTTTATCGATCCTGTAGAAGAAGGCTTTTGAAAACATTGTATGAAAAGGAGAAAATGCTGGTAACCAGCATTTTCTCCTTTTCCCACAATGTTTTCTAACCTTTCATAGACATAGCCCATCATTTTTGCCACATTTATTATTTTGCCCACAAATGCTTTCACTTTGGACCAGTCTAAAATTTTGTCGTATGGTAAAGAGTTAACCTTTAACTCTTTAACTCTTTACTAAAATACAAAATGTTTGAACTGGTCCAAACTGAAAGCAGTTGCAGACGACAGTTCTTATATGGCCAAAATGGGGAAATATGTCTAAGAAAGGGTAAAAAACATTGTGGGAAATGGAGAAAATGCTGGTTACCAGCATTTTCTCCTTTTCTCACAATGTTTTCAGAAGGCTTTTTTCTTCAGGGTCGTTAAAACTCGGGATTGTGTTGCAAAGAGTTACTCACACAACAACATTTTAGAATAGTCAAGATTAAAACCATTTGCAGATGACAAGTTACATAAACTCATTTTATGTAATTAATTAGTATTGAATGATATGAAACATTTTGAAAAAAGGAGAAAATGCCGATTTTCCCCCGCTTCTCCTCGGAGTGGAGGCCATTTCTGATCCTAGGGCTATAATTTAAACAATCTTGGCATAAGTCTATCAGTTGAAATTCTTGGCCAAAATTGGTAGCTATAGGCCTTACGGTTTCAAACGAAGATTTTTTTCATATTTTCAATATTTATCAGTTTCATTGCAATGGCAACCAAGGATTTTACAAGATTCAAATTCTTTGAAGAGAGTCTGAAGAGGGCCATGGCAGGGTCATCTCTGTGAAGGTTGGTCAGAACTGAACATAGTTTTAGAGAAGAAGATGTTTGAAATAAAAGTCAGTGCATGGAGCATAGGCGTAGCTAGGATTGAAATATTTATATACAAGCTGAGACACAAAGTGCCGATGGGGGAGGGGGAGGGAGAGGGAGGTTGGCATTTATTGTAAAGCATGGAGGAATTCCATAGTCATCAGTGCATCAATTTAACCCGTCTATTTAGTTTGAAAAAGCGCGCAGACCTTGTGAAATATCAATACATGTATATGATGTTGTGATTTACATCTTTGCTCGTGGATTTTTATATACCCCAGGCTTTTTCCTTGTATTTCTGATTTGGTGGTCATTTGACCTTCTTCATATGAGTAAAAGAAGGCACACATATAAATTTTGGGGGGCATTTTGAAAATCTGGGGGTCAAAATTCAAAGAAACAGGGGGGTCATGGAAAACTGTACCCATGTGCCTATTGTGCATAGTAGTCACTATGTCCTTGCGAATGGACAGACACACCTAGGACAGATAGCTATGACATAAACCTGCTGCCTTTGGCCAGTGGGACTAAAGAGAGCCATTCACCTAAGTACCATGCTGTGGGACTCTGGAAGTTGTCATAAACTTTCACTATCTGACTGAGAATGTGGCATCAAGAGTGCACAGTCATATGATATTTGTTGAGGCCTTAATGATGCACATCGTACACTTGATACAGCACAATCGCAAGCTAAAAAGAACATCATTATGATGAATTATGACTATCTGCAAAAACATCTTATACCGGAAATCATTTTTAACTCTTTACAAAACAACAAAATTTTAGACCAGTCCAAACTGAAAGTGTTTGCAGACGACAAACAAAATGTGGCACAAACGGCCGTATCTGTCATTGAAAAGGTAGAAAACATTGTGGGAAAGGAAGAAAATGCTGTAACCGGCATTTTCTTCTTTTCCCACAATGTTTTCAAAAGCCTTCTTGTTAGGGGTCAGGAAAACACGTGATTGTGTGGTAAAGGGTAGGGATTTATGCAATATATATTTTTAGCGATGATGTTAAAAAATGATAGCTACATGTATCATGTTTAAAAATGCATATTTCCTCTAACAAAGTGATTCAGCCCCTCCCGGTGGATCGTCAAAAATCTTAACCCTTTACCACATGATCCCGTTTTAATAACCCTGAGGAAGAAGCCTTTTAAAAACTTTGTGGGAAAAGAAGAAAATGCTGGTAACCAGCATTTTCTCCTTTTCCCACAATGTTTTCTACCCTATTAGAGTCAAGTTTCATCATATGAGCCCCATTTAATTTGTCGTCTGCTACAGCTTTGAATTTGAATGAGTGTAAAATTTTGTCGTGTGGTAAAGAGTTAACCATTTTTCCAAAAGATCTTGTTTTTTTTATGATTCTAAAGAGAGAACCCTTTGGAAAAATTTGTGACTGGACATAATTATGCTGGTATTTGTCAACATTTTTTCCTTTTCCTGTAATGATTTCTTCTCCTTCAAAAACAACTCCCAATATTTGTGGAAAAGGGATTTATTATTTGGACAGTCATTCCTTTGAAACCTTTACTACACAGTCTCGAGTTTTAAGTCCCCTAAAAGAGAATGCTTTTGAAAACATTGTGGGTAAAGGAGAAAATGCTGGTAACCAGCATTTTCTCCTTTTCCCAAAATGTTTTCAAACCTATCCAATACATAAATCACCATTTAAGCTACATTTGTCGTCAGCAAATGCTTCCAAATTGGTCCAGGTAAAAAATTTGTTGTTGAACTCTTTATCACACAATCCCGACTTTTATCGACCCTGAGAAAGAAGCCTTTTGAAAACATTGTGGGAAAAGGATAAAATGCTGGTAACCAGCATTTTCTCCTTTTCCCACAATGTTTTCTACCCTTCCCAAACAAAATTTCAATTTTTCAGTCACATTTATTTTGTCGTCTGCAAATGCTTTAAGTTTGGACCTGTCTAAAATTTTGTCGTGTGGTAAAGAGTTAATAAAGATTTAACTTGGAATACTGTTAACTTTGTTTGTGTAACTTTACAAGTACATGTATGTCCTTTTCAATATTCACAAGAAGGTTTTGAGCAAATAAAACTACTGAATGGCCTTATGCACATAATATATGCCTTAGCTGACCCTTTATCAAATAATCCGAAGTTTCTATGACCTTAACCCTTTACCACACAAAGAAATTTTTAACACATGTATAATAAAAGCATTTGTAGAGTAGAAAATAAAAGTGGTTAAAAAGGTGAGATTTGTTTTTAATAGACTAGAAAACACTGGGAAAACGAGAAAATGCTGGTAACCAGCATTTTCTCCTTTTCCCAAAATGTTTTCTAAAGGCTCCCTCCACAGGGTCGTTAAAAGTCGGGATTGTGTGGTAAAGGGTTAAAGAAAACATTGTGGGTAAAGAAGAAAATGCTGGTAACCAGCATTTTCTCCTTTTCCCACAATTTTCTCCATCCTTTCAAAGACAAATTTCCATTCTTTGAGTCGCATTTATTTTGTCATCTGAGAATGTGCCTAATTTGGACGAGTCTTAATATTTGTTGTCTGGTAGAGTTAACCCTTTACCAGACAACAAAATTTTAGCATTTTTTGAATTGAGAGCATTTGCAGACGACAATTTCAGTGTGGCTCAAATGGGTCATTTCTTCTTAGATAGGATAGAAAACATTGTGGGAAAAGGAGAAAATGCTGGTAACCAGCATTTTCTCCTTTTCCCGCAGTGTTTTCAAAAGGCTTCTTTCCCAGGGTCGTTAAAAGTCAGGATTGTGTGGTAAAGGGTTAATCACTGTTTTGACCTTATAAGGTATAATGCCTAATCTGAATACACCTTAAGGATGCAATAGATAAAGGAGCATATTGATACAAAGACGACATTTTCCCCTTTTTTTCACTGTCACATTATAACATCTAGACAATTTCTCTTAAATTTTAAGAATATTGTAGCAAAAGTATGAACTGTTCAGAATGGGAAGTACCAAAATAATTTTCATGAAGTTTAAATGATTGATTGATTGACTGTGTGGTGTTTGATGCTGTTTTCAACAATATCTCAGATATATCATGGCAGCCAGTGCACCTGTCCATGCTTTCCTGTATTTCCTTTCACCAGAAGTGGGCACAATATTCTTTCCAAGCCACTGGCTGCTTTCCCACATAACTATCGTCGAAACAATGATCAGCGGTAAGAGAGGAATGAATCCTGTCGCAATGACTATATCATCAATCCTCAGAAAGAAATTGGCCGAGTCGGGGATTGATCAGCAACCCCGTTCTCAGGTCCTGTACCCCACCGACTATTTAAAAGTTTATACAATAATAATGAATATGAGCCAATAGCTGTTTTGACCTTATTAAGTATAATGACCTGAATACACCTTCAAATAAAGGAACATATTGATAAAATGATGACATTTCTCTTTTTTTCACTGTCTCTTTAGTACATCCAGACAAGGAAATACAAGAATAATTTCATATGATTTATACAAAAATTACCAATTATCAATGATACATTGTGTGAAAATGAGGCCTTTCTACCTGAAACTGAAAGTATAGGTAAACTCTTTACCACATGACAATAATGTAGACTTGTCCAAATTGAGAGAAGACAATTAAATGTGGCTCAAATGACAGAATTTGTCTTTGAAAAGGTAGAAAATATTGTGGAAAAAGAAGAACATGCTGGTTAACCAGCATTTTCTTATTTTCCCACAATATTTTAAAAAGCCTTTTTTCATAGCATTTACAGAAGACAATTAAATGTGGCTCCAATAATAGAACTTGTCTTTTGGGTGGAAAAAGAAGAAAATGCTGGTTACCAGCATTTTCTTCTTTTCCCCCAATATTCTCAATAGCCTTTTTTCTCAGGGTCGTTAAAACTCGCGATTGTGTGGTAAAGGGTTAACTCTACGGAACAATGAAAATTTTAGAACCATCCAAATCCAAACCATTTGCAGACGACCAGATGTCTTTGAAAAATAATGCGCAATTTACAAGCAATGAAATGTTTGGCTGGGTTACAAAAGTGAACAACAGGAAGTATTTTGTCAATGAATATTGACAATAAGCAACATTGTTACCGGTAAATGGTACACATATTTATTGGTTTTTGTTAAACTAGAAAATAACCTTACATGAGTCACAAAAACACCATTAAGCCTTTACCACACAATCTGGAGTTTTATAGAATATCGGAGTTTTATAGAATATCTAGAATCAGCCACATTGTTACCTGTGCACATGTTTATTGGTTTTTGTTAAACTAGAAAATAACCTTATATGCGTCATAAAATGCCATTAAGCCTTTAGCACACAATCCCGAGTTTTAATGACCCATAACAAGAGGACTTATGAAAACATATTTTGGAAAAAGGAGAAAATGCTGGTGACCAGCATTTTCTCCTTTTCCCACATTGTTTTCTTCCTATCCAGACACAAAATATAAATTTTTGAGTCACATTTATTTTGTCGTCTGCAACTGCTTTCAATTTGGAAAGATCTAAAATTTTGCTGTTCAGTGTAGAGTTCCTCCTTTTATACCAAACAAACCTCTCCAGAGGGAGAAGGCCTTTAAAAACATTACAGGTAAAGGGGGAAACGCTGCTATCCAGCAGATTCTCCTTTTCCCATAATGTTTTCTGCCCTTTCAAAAGACAATGCCCACCATTAGAGCCACGTTCGATTTGTCATCTGCAACTGTTTTGGATTTGGAAGGGTCTTAACATTTTGTCGTTTGGTAGAGAGTTAAATGACCTTACATGTGTCGCAAGACGCCATTAAATAGATATGTAAGGCGGGGTACATTATTTATGTTGAAATTTTAGAACATTTTGCATAATTTGATATACTTTTTGATCAATTTTTGTATACCAAAAACATATCAAAAATATCACGTGAAAGATGATAGCTAGAGCATGCACATTAGGATCGCACCACTGAAATCACTTTTAAAATTTGATTTCTGATAGAGAAAATTGATTGATTATTTGGTTGGTTGGTTGGTTGATTGATTGATTGATGTTAAACGCCATTTGTAAGTTTATTTCAGTTATATCTGGCGGCCAGTACACCTATCTGTGCTTTTTTGGGAGTTTCTGTTTACAGTACTAAACTAAGCCAAATTGAAAGCATTTGCAGACAACACTTTGAATGTGGCTCAAATGATGCAATTTGTCTTTCACAGGGTATAAAACATTGTGGGAAAAGGAGAAAATGCTGGTTACCAGCATTTTCTCCTTTTCCCACAATGTTTTCTACCCTTTCACAGACAAATCCCAGTATTGGAACCAAATTTAATGTCTTCTGCTAATGCAGCCAATTTGGACTCGCCTAAAATTTTGTCACTTGGTCAGGAAGTTAAAACTCATGAAAGTGTGGAAGAGGAATGACTCTTTTCCAAATGTCAAAATTTAAGACTCATCCAATTTGAAAGCTTGTGCAGATGACAAAATTTAATGTGCCTCAAAATTTGACATTTGTTTTTGGAATGAAAGAAGACATTGAAAAGGAGAAAATGCTGGTTACCAGCATTTTCTCCTTTTCTCATAATGTTTTCAAAAATTGCTTTTCTCAGCATCATTAAAGCCTGAGATTGTGTGGTATAGCGTTAACCCTAATCCTCGTAAGTCAGTGAAATGAAATTTTCAAGCCCATAGTATTGACCCAAATTTTGCTATTTTAAGTTCATTTTTTTGTGACAAATATCTTCTTATCAGACAATGTAGATTCAGGATCAGACTTCACGTTCTGTGCAGTCTGATCTTGATCTACACTGTCCCCAAAAGGTCTGTGATTCGCCCTTAGCAGCCTAAGGGTTAAAGCATTTCTTTTGCAATCCAACCTAGAGTATACACATGTCAAAGAATTTGTCCCAAAAGAGTATTCAAGACCACCTTGAAAAGGAGGGATTGTACTGTGAAAGACGAGACTATTCAACCCATAAATACCATAAATGGCGCCTTGCGATACTGGCCTAAATTACCATATATGGCATGCTTGAATGGTTATTTGTGACTAACAACTATTTATAGCCGTTTAACTCTTTACCAGACAATTTTGAGTATTAACGACCCTGAGGAAAAAGCCTTTTTAAAACATAGTGGGCAAAAGGAGAAAATGCTGGTAACCAGCATTTTCTCCTTTTCCCACAATGTTTTCTACCCATATCAAAGACAAATTCAGTCATTTGAGCCATTTACAAATTGTTGTCCGCAAATGCTTTCAATTTGGCTTAGTCTAAGATTTTGTCGTTTGGTAAAGAGTTAAGCAGACTCAAAAATAACCTCAACTGTGTCAAAAAAATATTCAAAACCATGTAAAAGTACATTGTCACTTTAAAAAAATGAATTGCAATTTTTATAATTTTAAAAATTTGTTCTTTACCTCTTAAATCTTTACCACACGACAAAATTTTAGACTTGTTATCCCCTGCCGAAGGCGGAGGTATATAGTTTTAGCATTGTCCGTCCGTCTGTCCGTCCCTCTGTCCCTCCATCTGTCCATGTGTCTGTCCAGGACAATATCTCCAATACCATTGGACGGAATTTTGTGAAACTTTATACATGTGTACAATAACCTATTCTGCCAATATCCTTTTTTTATCTTTTTTGATTCAATGCAAAATGGCCGACTGGGAGCGATTTTGAGTTACACGGTCGCGTAAATTTTTGAAAAGGTCTTTTTCGGCGGGGGATATCATTTCAAGGAAATTACTTGTTCAAATTGAAAGCATGAGCAGACCATAATATAATTGTACCTAAAATGATGATTTCTGTTTTTGATAAGGTAGAAAACATTGTGGAAAAAGGAGAAAATGCTGGTTACCAGCATTTTCTCCTTTTCCCACAATGTTTTTAAAAGCATTCTTTCTTCAGGGTCATTAAAACTCGTGATCATTTGGTAAAGGATTAAAGCACCAAAAAAAAAAAACTAAGACATTATGAATTTTAACAAAATACCAAAATCTTTGCAATTTCAAAGTTGCTTTTGGACAGAGAGTCTCGGCAAAGTGAACAGTGTACATCAAAGATCAGCCTGCACTTCTTGTGCAGTCTGATGTTGATCTACACTGACCACAAAGACAGCTTATATTCAACTGTGTCAAATAAAAATATTCAAGACATGAAAAGTACATTGTCACTTTCCCATTTTCTGAATGAATTGCAACTTTCAAATTTTAAATTTGAGCCATGCTCTGGCAAAAATAAAGAGGGTTTAATGCTTCTCATAATGCATTTTATTATATACCTGTAAGTTAAATACATGCGTTAAATACATGCGTCGCACACGGATAAATCACACACGACGGAAAAAAAAATCCGTATCTATACTCAGTGGAATACGGTTCCAAATATGGTATGATGATGTCATAATGACGTAACTCACGAGCGGCATACGTATGTATTCATTTGCAAGTTCATTGGTCAAAAATTTACGCTGTAATATTTATCCACCATTCATAAAAATGAAGTTACTGGCTACTACACCATTATTTGTTTTATTTTGCTTACCCTTTTCGAATAAAATGTCAATAATTTGCAATATTTTGTCGTTGAAAAGGTATAGGTATATAATAAAAGGAATATTATGTTGTAGTGATTTTCCTGGTGCTTGTATTTACTTCTCGCTGTGTAAGAAAATTTTGGCATCTCGCACGACCTTCGGTCTCGCGTGATACCAAATTTTCTCACGCTGCTCCAAGTGAATACAAGCACCAGGAAAATCACTACAGCATAATATTCTGTATGTACCAAGCAAGTCATCACATAATTATAGATCCATAAAAACCATATTGTATAACAACGGACTGGATCTGAGGGTAAAATGGTCCCATAATCTTTTCAAAAGCCTTCTCTTTCAAGGTCATTAACCCTTTACCACACGACAAACTTTTAGACCTGTCCAAATTAAAAGCATTTGTAGATGACAGTTTTAACGTGGCTCATATGAAATTATTTTTCTTTGATAGGGTAAAAAACATTGTGGGAAAAGGAGAAAATGCTGGTAACCAGCATTTTCTCCTTTTCCCACAATGTTTTCAAAAGCCTTCTCTTTCAGGGGCCGTTAAAAGTCGTCATTGTGTGGTAAAGGGTTAACTTTACCAAAGGACAAAACTGTCGACGTTTCCAAATTGAAAGCATTAAACTTGCAGGCTATGTACAGATTAAGTGTGGCTCAAATGTTGGGATTTGTCCCTGAAAGAATACAAAACATTGTGGGAAAAGCAGAAAATGCTGGTTACCAGCATTTTCTCCTTTGCCCACAAAGCTTTCAAAAGACTTCCTTTTAAGGTTCGTTTGGTAATGGATTAATTCAATTCTCTAAGGGCTGGTCAAACAATCCCATGTTTGTATGGCCAAGAGGAAAGAAGCTTTAAAAAAAAATCATAGGAAAAGGAGAAACTGCTGGTCAGCAGCATTTTCTCCTCTTCCCACAATGTTTAAAACCTTTTAAAACAGACTGTCTCTATGTATGGCATTTCATGCCACTTTCAACATTATTTCAGTTACATTGTGGAGGTCAATGAACCTATCCATGTTATCCTGGAGTTTCTGTTACCAGTACTTTGTACAACATTCTTCAAGTCCCACTAGCTGCTTTCCCACATAACTATGGTTGAAACAATGGTCAGCAGTGAGAGCAGAATGAATCCTGTCACAATGACTATCATCAATCCTCAGAAAGAAATTGGCTAAGCTTGGGGTTCACCCGTGACCCCCTGTCCCCTGTATGCTACCGAATGTACAACTGGGGCTAGGCTTTTCAAAGAAAAATTTCCTCATTTTAAATTTGTCATTTAGGGTACTAGTTCAGTTCCTGCAAGAAACTAGTTTGTAAAATTTAGAAATATTTGAGGGCCTGGGAAAAAGTGCTTTCCAAATGAACAGAAAACAATGAGGAAGAAAAATTTATGTAAAACCAACAATTAAAATCACAAGTTTGTTTTTTTTTTCCCCTGGAGCTGTGTTTAAAAAACAGGAAAAAAAGTAATTTATACTCTGATACACACTGTATTTTTAACCCCAAACCCTTTACTACACAATCCCCAGTTTTAACGACCCTGGGGAGTAGGTCTTTTGAAAACATTGAGGAACTAGAGGCGCTTGAGCGCCTGTATCGCTCCACAGGCCTGATATTTCTATAATGGCGAAAGGAAGTTTTTAACAATTATCATTCAATCCTGCATTTTAGCTCACTGAAGAAAAATTTGGTAGACAACCACCATAGGAACTTACCTGCAAAACAACAATGAAATCCAATGAATAGTTTTAGAGAAGAAATTTTTCAAAGATTTTACTTTATACCATAAAAGGAAACTGAGTCTCCCATAAAAGCCATGTTTTTTGACAGATCTTTTTTTTTTAAGGAATTCTGTAAACCTGTATCTAAGGAACATTCCTGCAAAATAATAATGCTATCCAAATAGCGGTTTGGGAGGAGAAGATTTTTAAAGGTTTTTTACTTTGGTTGCCATGGCAACCAGAATTCTTCATGGAACACAATTATTTGAAGGAATTTGAAAGAGGACCACCAAAGGAACATTCCTGTGAAATTTGGTAAAAATCCAGTCAATAGTTTCTGAGGAGAAGTTTTTTAAAGAAAAAGTTTACGGACACACGCACGGACGAACGGACGAACGGACAGACGGATGGACGGACGCACGACGGACACAACGCCATGACAATAGCTCTCTGGCCTTTGGCCAGTGGAGCTAAAAAGGAGAAAATGCTGGTAACCAGCATTTTCTCCTTTTTCCTCAATGTTTTCTTGACTATCTAATACAAATCAAATCATTTGTACCATATACATTTTGTCGTCAGCGAATGCTTTGAAATTGGACCCATCCCAAATATTGTCATCTGGTAAAGAGTTAAATTGTTACCAAACAAAATTTTCGATTTGTCCAAAATGATAGCATTTGCAAGACAAAAAAATCTGTGGTTACCCTTGAACAAACCACAATGGCTTGGACTGACCCATATTGGAAGCATTTGCATACAAAATATAAAATATGGTTAGCATGATGGCTGTTGTCTTCGAATCATAATTTGTATGAAAACATTGTAGAAAAAAGAGAAAATGCTGGTTACCAGTGTAGTATGCTAGTCTAACTCACAGATAGATATAAATGTATACCGGTAGCTTGTGTTTGTATAAGGGGACACTTACACTGCCTTGCTATAGAGACCAGTATACTACACCAGCAATGTTTTTTTTTTTAAGCTACTGGCTACTTTTTCACATAATCATCTCTGAAAAACTGATTAGCAATGAGCGGGGACTGTATCCCTTAACAACGACTGTCATCCAGCCCCTTAACTCTTTTATTACTGAATAAATAAATTGCATTTTCTCAAAGGTTACAAAATTTATTTAATACAGTTCGGCTTTCAGATCAAGAGACAGTTTGGTCAAAATTTAGAAAAGAGCTGTGGACAGTGTAGTTCAGAGATCAGACTGCATGTTCTGTGCGGTCTGATCTTGATCTGCACTGTCCACAAAAGCTTCTGGTGTCGTCTATGGTATGGAAAGAGTTAAAGAAATTGGCCTGGTTAGAGATTTGAACCAGCAGCCCTTTGGTTTTAAGCCCGCGCGTGATGGACTAAGCTACCCTGCTTGGTTACTGTGTACTTGCTAACTCTTTACCAAACGAAAAAATCTTATAATTGCCCATACCCAAATCCTTTTGCAACATAAATGCAGTTCAAATGGTGGAAAATGTCTTCAAAACTGGAGAATTACTGCAGGAAAAGGAGAAAGTGTTGGTTACTTTTTCCTCAAGGACTTTAAAATTCCGGATTATTTTGGTAAAAGGTTGTCAGTCACAAGACTTTAAAATAACCAGCTAAATCAAGAGGTAGACTGGTCCTTTGACATACAGAAAATTGACAAATAACAAAATATTTCGACACAGGTCACGCAGGCTGACCTGGTCGATACTTTTTGCAGATGCATTTAGCATCCTTTTCACAAAGCCTGGCTCTTTCAAGGTTCTGTGGAATGCCTTTTCAGTTGACTCCTAATAAACTGCTCACAGGAATTAAAGGAACACACAAATACCGGAATTCAAATCTTTCAATTTTGCTAAACACTCAGTCTTTGTGTTCTGAAAACCATCAACTTACATTTTTACAAGACAAAATGGCTCAATACGCATATTCTTTATTTGCATTGAATATCAGCATATTCATAGCACTATGATTAACAATAGTATATATTACTTTTGTTTGTCTGATTTAAATGCTGATAAGCCATAATAAGAAGAAAATCAAGAAAACTGTTTTCTTCGTTCTTTTGTTAAGCAACTCGTATAATTTTGTAAAATCATATGAAAGAAGAAAGCGCAAAGAAAGAATGACACTTCTGGTTCTCTTAAAAGCCTGAATGGCATATCAAAAACATGGCTTTTACAGGAATAGCCCTACATCTTTTCCGCAAACTAAATCATTTTGCCTGTACTGAAATTTTATAGTGTTAAGACTTACAAGCAGAAAATTATTTGCATTGTCCTATACTGAAAGAATGATCTTGTGATGGAGGACATGCTGTGTTCCTTTAATTTTTTTTAGCAGTGTATATTTTGTGCTGACGGAGTTAAGTTTTTATAAGATATAAAGCAATTAGTTTTTATGCGTTCAGGAGAGTCATGGTATGTAGTTAGAATAATCGGCAACTCAAATCTGAACTAGAAAATAACCTACTGTATTTTTATTACGAAAACAGTCATTATAATATCATATATATGGTACGAGACATATAATCCCCCATAATGCTGGAAATTGCTTCTATGCAAATCAAGGTATTGATTTCACCAGGTGAAAAACCATCATTCATCCAGGTTTACCCTTCACCACACAACAAAGTTTTTGACATGTCAATTTTGGATGCATTTGCAGCTGGCAAATGTTTATCAAATGATGGGATGTAAATATGAAAGGGTTGATAACATTTTGGGAAAAGAAGAAAATGCTGGTTACCTTTTCCCACAATGTTTTCAACAGACCTTTTTTACAGGATTGTAAAAACTCAGGATTGTTTGGTGAAGGGTTCACCTTTCAACAAGATACCCTACTTTTTTACCCTATCCGTAAACTTTACCTAATTTGTATTAATTTTTTTATCTGCAAATGTTTTGAATTTGTAAGAGTTTGAAATTTGTCATCCTAAAATGGGTAAACCCAGGACTTATTTTTGTTAATACAGAACAGAACAGATCAACATTCTTGAACATTGTAATATATTAGTGTATTATATTTTTTTGGGGTCAGAATTCTGGATTATTTGTAGTTTTGAGCATGTGAAAAAGGCAAAAACAACAACAACATGTGCTACTTCACCATTTTGCTAGAAGACGGCATCCTTGTTGCTTAGACCTATATGCGTGGAAAGTTTTTCACCAGACAACAAAATTTTAGACTGGTCCAAATTAAGTATGGCTTCACTTAACCCTTTACCACACAATCCCGACTTTTAACGACCCTGAAGATGAAAGCTTTTGAAAACATTGTGGGAATTAGAAAATGCTGGTAACCAGCATTTTCTCCTTTTCCCACAATGTTTTCTACCCTTTACAGACAAAGTTCATCATTTGATCCATATTTCTTTTGTTGTCTTCAAATGTGTTCAATTTGGACTAGTCTAAATTTATGTTGTGTGGTAAAGGGTTAAAAATACATCTTTACTCATTTTCATCTAGTTTTTTTTACCAATTTTATCTTTATTTTATGAAACTATGATCATTATTGTATCTTTGTGCCAGATGTTGCCCCTAACGGTTGCAAGGTTGAACAGATTACGATGGATAGAAAATGCATTTCATTCTCTGGAGGCTATCCCTAGACGTAACAAACACAGTTTATGATTTAAATTGAAGACAAACCCCTTGCATTTCTTTATCCCATACACCTTATATCGATTTTTTATTTACATTTACACAACTTACTAGATTCTACACACTGTAAAGTTTAACAGCGTTTGTTTACTCTCTGGCTGTAAAGATGCACCTTTAACTCTTTACCAAATGACAAAATTTTAGACTTGTGCAAATTGAAAGTATTTGCAGTCAACAAAATAAATGTGAATCTAAAATTGAAATTTGTTTTGGGAAGGGTAGAAAACATTGTGGGAAAAGGAGAAAATGCTGGTTACCAGCATTTTCTTCTTTTCCCATAATGTTTTCAAAAGGCTTCTTTCTCAGGGTCGTTAAAAGTCAGGATTGTGTGGTAAAGAGTTAAGGAATTTGTCTTTAAAAAGGGTTACCAGCATTTCTCCTTTTCCAGCAATGTTTTAAAAAACCTTTTAGAAAATATTGTAGGAAAAAGAGGAAATGCTGCTTACCAGATCAAACGATGACTTCTGTCTCTGATAGGGTAGAAAACATTGTAGGAAAAAGAGTAAATGCTGCTTACCAGATCAAATGATGACTTCTGTCTTTGATAGGGTAGAAAACATTGTAGAAGAAGAGAAAATACTGGTTACCCTATCAAATGATGACTTTTGTCTTTGATGCAGTAGTAAACACTGAGGGAAAAGGAGAAAATGCTGGTTACCAGCATTTTCTCCTTTTCCCACAATATTTTCAAAAAGGCTTCTTCAAGGTTGTTAAAACAAAGGTGTGTGTGATAAATCATTAAACATGGTAGATACATAAAAACTTATCTATCGGATGGGAAAGGATTGTAGACAAAGTTTACTAAGATATATGACACTTCAAATCCTGAATAAAATTCAAATTGAAAAGACTTTGAATCCTTTACCAGACGACAACATTTTAGACGTGTCCAAATTGACAGCATTTGCAGACGACAAAATTAATCTGACTCAAAAATTTAAATTCCTGTTGGGATAGGTAGAAAACATTGTGGGAAAAGGAGAAAATGCTGGTTGCCAGCATTTTCTCCTTTTCCCACAATGTTTTTAAAAGGTTTCTTTCTCTCTGTCGGTAAAAGTCGGAATTGTGTGGTTAAGAAAAAATCCTTTACAAGCTAACAAAACTTCAGGCTTGTCCAACATTGCAGCGTTAATTTTACAAACAACAAACCATAGTTGACTTAAAAGAAAGGATTTGTCCTTGAAGAGGGAAGGAAAACATTGCAGGAAAGGAGAAAATACTGGTTATATGCACTTTCTCCATTTCCCACAGTGTTGTCATATAACTTTCTTTTCCAAAGAGGATTAAAATATGGGATTGTTTGGTACAGGGTTTACTTCGTACCATAAGTCCGAGTTACAAACTTGGAAAAGTTGAAAGCATTTGTAAACAACACACTAAATTGGGCTAAAATAAAGTGATTCATCTTTGAAGAGGGTAGAAAACATTGTGGGAAAAGGAGAAAATGCTGATTACCAGCATTTTCTCCTTTTCCAACAATGTTTTCAAAAGCTGTTTTTTTCTCTGTTGTTAAAACTTGGGATCTGTTTGATAAAGTGTTGAGAGTAACTATCCCATGTGTCCCGTTGAAATATCTTACATAAAGCAAATGATAATCAAAAGAAAGTCCCAGTATGAAAGTTTTTCTCAATGGCTTGCAGCCTTGCTCCAGTAAGTCTTTAGCAAACAACAAAATTTTAAACCTATCCAAATTGAAAGCATTTGCAGCAACACTATAAACCTGACTCAAACACTGAAATTTGTTCACAGAAGGGTAGAAAACATTGAAGGAAAACCTTTCTTTTTTATAGTCATGAAAAGTCGGGATTGTGTGGTAAAGAGTTAACTCCTCTTCTCCATCAAATGCAAAAAGATTTTAGCAGCATGCTGGGAAAAAGGGGTTTAATGCATCATTGTAACACATGTTACAAACCAAGTCATCCCATAAAATAGATCAATTTTGTCTTAAAACTGGCTGAATCATAAGGTAGAATGGTCCTTCAAAATGCATAAAATTTCACTACACAAAAAGGTTTTGACCCAGGTCACCTGTGCTGACCGTGCAGGTTGATATCATATTAAAAGACGGAAGCTGCCGAGATTGGCCGTATAACCTTTACGAAAACATCGATGTTACACGATATTTCACCGATGAGTTAGTGAGTCTACAGCCCCTTACTCTCATATTAAAAGACAAAAGCTGCCGAGATTGGCCGAATAGCCTTTACGAAAACGTCGATGTTACTGATGAGTTAGGGGCAGTAGACCTTAAGATGCATTTAAATTCGAATCGTACCACTTAAAAGTATGGAAATCATTGTGAAGACGACAATGTATTACTCTACTGTCTGTCCAAGTATTTTTTTTTTAATATGTATGTCAAAAGTTGCGAGGTCAATGTATCTTTTATTTTCTTTTGTTACCTGGTTTAAAAATTCATTTTTCTGTTAGTGACTAATAATTGGACCGACTATTTTTAAAAAGGTAGAAAACATTGTGGATAACAGAGAAAATGCTGGTCACCAGCATTTTCTCCTTTTCCCACAAAGTTTTCAACAGCTCTCTTTTTCAGGGTCGTGAAACTCAGGATTGTGTTGTAAAAGGTTAAATTTTGTCAACCAATGAAAATGTAGAACTAGGTTTATGGGTACATTCACTTATCACATGGACAGGTATGTAAAATTTGACCCCTTTACAAAAATATCCACAGTTTCCCCTTTGCCACACTATCCAGAGTTTTAATGACCTTGAGGAAGAAAGCTTTTGACAACATTGTGGGAAAAGAAGAAAATACTGGTGACCCAAATGTTTTCTTCCATATAATACAAAGGTTTCACAATCTGAGCTACATTTAATTTGTCATCTGCGAGTCCATTCAAATTCTACAAGTCTAAAACTTTGCGGTTTGGAAAAGGGTTAACTCTTTGCAAAATGACAAAATTTTGTACTCTACCAAATTTAAAGAATTTGCAGATGACAAATAAATAAATCTCAAATAATGACTTTGGTCTTAGATAGGGTAGAAAACATTGTGGAAAAAGGAGAAAATAGTGCTTACCAGCATTTTCTCCTTTTTGAACAATGATTTCTTAAGCCTTTTACCTCAGGGTCATTAAAACTTGGGATTGTGTGGTAAAGGATTAAGTCTATACCAAACGACAAAATTTTAGACTTGTCCAAATTGAAAGCATTTGCAGATGACAATATAAACGTGACTCAAAAATTGAAACTTGACTTCAGAAGAGTAGAAAACATTGTGGGAAAAGGAAAAAATGCTGGTTACCAGCATTTTCTCCTTTTCCCACAATGTTTTCAGAAGGCTTCTTCCTCTTGGTAGTAAAAACCATGGACTGTTTGGTAAAGGATTAATTACCCTGCTGGAAAAAGGCTATTGAAAACATTGTTCGAAAACAAGAGAATGCTGGTACACAGTATTCTCTCCTTTTTGCACAATGTTTTCTACCCTTTGAAAGACATAATTCAATGTTTTGAATAACAATAATTTGGCGTCTGTAGATGCTCTCAATTTGATCAAGTCTAAAATGTTCTCGTCTGGTACAGATTGACTGATTCATTGTATGGTGTTTTACGTCGCTTTCAACATTATTTTAGTCATATTACAGGAACAGCTGTAATTATCATCTGCAATTCTTTTCAGTTTGGACAAGTCTAAAATTTTGTTGTTTGGAAACGTCAGTGAATAAAACTTAACAGGTGCCCCTTGGAAATCATTGAATGAAAAGTGATCCCCACTTCACTCCTGTGAGTCCCTTGGATTTTATCATAAAAGATAATTTTTTGACAAATATAGTACTTAACCTACTGGGAGAACTAGATGTGCATCAACAGCTTCTTTAACTCTTTACCAAACCACAAAATTTTGGACATCTTCAAATTGAAAGCATTTGCAGACGACAAAAAAAACATAGCTCAAATGATGATTTTTGTCTCTGATAGGGTAGAAAACATTGTGGGAAAAGGTTACCAGCATTGTGGTTACCAGCATTTTCTACTTTTCCCACAATGTTTTAAAAAGCTGTCTTTTTCAGGGTCGTTAAAAGTCAGGATTTTAGGTGTGTCCAAATTGAAAGTATTTGCAGACAAAAAATTAAATGAATGTCCAATGATGGAAATTGTCTGTGAAAGGATGGAAAACATTGGAGAAAAAGGAGAAAATGCTGGCAGCCAGCATTTTCTTCTTTTCCCACAATGTTTTCAAAACCCTGCGGCTTCATCCCCAGGGTCCTTAACCCTTTATCACACAATCCTGACTTTTAACACATTCTTCCCACGCCACTGGCTGCATTCTAACAGGGCCTATCAAAACAATATTTGTGTTTAGGGTTTTCCGACCCTACCTAAAAAATGCTGCCAACCCTAAACTTTTTATGCTACAATTGAAAAAAAAAATCTGTCAGGTGTGATTTTGGTACATGGTCCATGTTAAAAGTTTCTGGAAAAAAATTCCCTACCTAGTACTACCCTACCTACAGCATCTAGGACTGAAACCCTAAACACAGATATTTTTTGTTAGGCCTACATAAATTGCATTTTCTCAATGGCTACAAATACAGTTCCGCTACATGATCAAGAGACGGTTTGTTCATTATCTGGAATAAAATAGTGGTCATTGTAGATCAAAGATCAGACTGCACATTCTGTGCAGTCTGATCTTGATCTGCACTGTCAACAAAAGCTTCTGGTGTCGTCTATAGTATGGAAAGGGTTAAAGCCAATTCTTACTCACCAACATCGTGAAATCCACCATTTTCTTCCCCTTTTGGCGTGTATGACTGCAGTTCAGCCATGTTTGGTTA
This sequence comes from Hippopus hippopus, assembly GCA_946811185.2. Lineage (NCBI taxonomy): Eukaryota > Metazoa > Mollusca > Bivalvia > Cardiida > Cardiidae > Hippopus > Hippopus hippopus. Next base: position 1,960,003 of record OX328108.1, on the reverse strand, counting down.
TCACTGATTGTCTGGCCCTATCAAAAGAGAGTTTTGAATTATTGTCTACAAAAAGGGGGCTTAATGCATCTGCAAAAAGTATCGACCCATGCCAGCCTGTGCAGTCAGCGCAGGCTGATATGGATAGAAACTTTTTGCTACTTGTAAATTTTCTGCATATCAAAGAACCAGTCTACCTTATGACTTCGTTGTGAGACAAAATGGATTTTACGGATCCATAATCATAAGTCATATCAGACTTTTGAAAATATTGTTGGATCAGAAAAAATGCTTGTGACCAAAAATCTCCTTTCCCAGAAATACTTTCTAACCTTTCAGACATGATTCCAATCATTAAAATTTTAAGTTTTCGTCTGCACCTGATTTCGATATGGACGAGTCTAAAAGTTTGTCTTTTGGTAAAGAGGTAATTTCCAGGGCTGATGATTAGGCAGTGTTTCACCCTTTACCGCACGATGCCGACTTTTAACGACCCTGGAAAAGAAGCCTTTTGAAAACATTGTGGGAAAGGGAGAAAATGCTGGTAATCAGCATTTTTTCCTTTTCCAACAATGTTTTCCAACCTATCAAAGGAAGATTACACCATTTGAGCCGCATTAAAATTGTAGTCTGCAAATGCTTTCAGTTTGGACAATGTAAAAATTTTGTCGTCTGATAAAGGGTTAGCTCACTACCAAACAACAAACATTTAGATTCGTCCATAGATCCACAGAGATCATTAAAATTTTGAAGACCAAAAACTGAATGTGGCTCAATGAATAAATTTGAACTGATAAAAAACATTGTAGGAAATAGTAGAAAATGGTGTTAATGAGCATTGTCTCCTCTTCCTACAATGTTTTATACCCTATCAAAGACAACTTCAAGCGTTGAAGCCAGATTTAAATTGTCGTCTGCAAAAGCTTTGAATTTGGACAAGTCCAAAATTGTGTCGTTCTATTGAGAGTTAAAGGCTTTAATAAAATTGCATGTGTTGACCAAAATTTTGTTTCCCATTCTATCCTTCCAAGACACTACTAAAATTTTAAAATTAATAATAATCTTACCTTGAATGCCTTTAAAAGGTGAACTGTGATGGAATCCTGTAATAGATCTATATGGGCTACCTGGTTATATTTACATTCGCCGCCTCACAAATGTTTTTACACACAAGAAATCGATTTTTAAATACAAGTACACACACACCCGCCTCAAAGAGTGATTTCAAACCGGGTACCAGTGAAGTCTTGCTCTATAACTCTCACTCGATAAACGTTTCGAACATTATCACTTTATATTATTGTTTGTGTGTGGGATAATAAGTTTAAAAGCACGTACTGTGGCGAGATGATTTAAAAACCCAACGCGATAATGCTTATAGTATCTCATCACAGTTTATGGTTTTAAATCCCAAAGGTAAACAATAATAAAAAGTGTTAATGAAAGGTTTAATTAGCTAGATTTATACTCAGTCTTTATAGATCTAACGTTTTTTTTTTTTTAAATAGAAGTAAACACACACACCCGCCTCACAGATTAACCTAAAACCGGGTACCAGTATAGTCTTGCTCTACTTGCAGTCTTTATCAATGTTTAACACATTACCGAACGACAAAATTTTGGACTGGACCAAATTCAAAGCATTTGCAGGCGACAAATTAAATGTAACTCAAATGATGATATCTGTTTTGATAGGTTAGAAAACATTGAGGGAAAAGGAGAAAATGCTGATTACCAGCATTTTCTCCTTTTCCCGCAATGTTTTCAAAAGCCTTCTCTTTCAGGGTTGTTAAAACTCGGGATTGAGTTGAATAGAAGTACATAGACTCACAGATTAACGTCAAACCGGGTACCAGTGAAATCTTGCTCTGTTTAGTCTTTATATGTGTCCGACCTTTTCTGACGAAATTTAATTAAAGATTAAAAATCTACTTGCCTAATTTGGAAAAGAAAGAAAATTGCAACGGGGCAACTATATTATTGCTATGATTCAATACCTCTAATTATAGAAGTTGAGTCAGGCTGATCAATGACGAGGAAATTTTTTCTTAGATATCTACATGTAGGACAGTCAGAGCCAAGATGTGTACTGGAAAATAACCCCGGGGCGAGGTGACCCCGATCAAAGCACTGAAGGTATTGAAACCGATGTCTGCGCATGTCATATTCTTCCAAGATTCAACCTGTCTGCGTCACACCATCCTGTACAGGTTAGTATTTATACGCCGCTAATAAACTATGGAGAAAATGGCTCTAAACAACATATCAGTGGGAAAATGTAGCCTGTTTTTCGTTCCAAACATTTTGAAAATTTAATTAGATCTATTTAAAAAGGGAAAAACAGTTTTCACAAATCCTCTTGTTTTGTAAACTGCACATCTTTCAATACACTTTCTAAATATAGACCTTAGGGAAACCAGGATTCGTGCAGGTTTTTTCCACAGACATATCAACAAGAAGTGTCTGGTCTATTACCATAGCCGCTGTAGCGGCTGTGTTTATAAATGGCCGGTGCATTGAATGAATCGTACCAGGTAGCGTTTTATTGAGTAAACATTTATTTTATTTTGAAATTCAAGGTAACTGTTGTCGTTTTGAAAAGCAGTCTGGTTCTGTACCCAGAATGCCCAAATCAGATAGATGTGTATTTGAAAAAATGCAACCTAGCTGAAGATAATGGTATTGAAACAGGTTGGAATGGGAACCGTCCATTATCTTTGGCTAGGTGGCAATTTTCGAATACATATCTATCTGATTAAAAAAAAAAGAACCACTTTCAGAATGTTATGCAGACTGTTCATGATTCGTTTCAGCTGACTGCCATTTTTTGTTCACCAGATCACAATTTATAAAATGAAGAAAAGTTATCATACAATTCCATGACCATACACCCTTGTAGGAAGCATATAATGTGATGGGTGGGGTCAAATTGATTGATTGATTGATTGGTTGGTTAATTTGTTGATTGATTGATTGCTTGCTTGCTTGCTTGATTGATTGGTTTGTTGATTTGTTGATTGATTGATTGCTTGATTGATATAAAACATGACGACCATGCTGACATCAAATTTGAAGCTGACGTATACTAATGTCAGCTGTTCGCATATGTATGAGCGGCCCTCTGGCAAAAGGGGGTTTAATGCATCTCCAAGGTGCATTATCCCAGCAAGACATCATAGGATCCATGAAATTCACTTTATCTAACAAGCGACTCAATCATGAGGTAGAGTGGTTTTTTAATGTTGAAAGTGGTTTTCATACGTAGGCTAAAAAAAAAAAAAATGTAATTACCCGTAACTTTATTTGCGTTTCGCATGCATGCTTCAGTTTATGCAATTAAGTGAAAAAATGAGACTGATAAATGTTTCATATGACTGATTTTGTAAGAGAATTGATTTTAACTCCTCAACAAAAATCACATCTTTAAGCCTGATGATTAGATTTCTTAAACAGTGAAATATCATGGTTTTGGGAAATAATCTTATTACCATGAAAATAGCTCACACAATCTGGAAAAAAGGTGCAAACTTGAATATGTAAGCTACGGGTTTATATCGTTCCATACCTTAAAAGATGTAGAGGGCTACTTACTTGGGTGTGACGACCGTTGTCTGCGCATGTCATATTAACCGAACATTCGGCATACCTCGGGTGACGGGAGCCATCCACTCGTCACAACTCGGCCGATTCCGTACCTACATCTAACCTCGTCCGTATCAAGGAGATTTCCATTTTGAAATGAGAATCACGTGATTCTATATATAGCGCACCACTGTCAGTCGTTTAGCAACGACATAAACAACCTCGATGAATTTATTCACATCTGTTTATCTGTCGGTGAAAACTTCAATCAGAATTGATAAACCATGTTAAATAGTGAATGTACGAACTGTTTGTCAACTCAGCTGAAACATAGTAAGAAAGATTTCGATAGAAAATTGAAACTCAAGTTTTCTTTTTTAAGAGGAGCCTTACAATTTTCAGAACGGTAAACCGGCATATTTCCGGGTATGTACCGATCTGGTGCATATCAATCCACCAGATACAGCCGAGGGATATGATGGCTCCCATCACCCGAGGTATGCCGAATGGGGAGCCATCAAGTCCCTCGGCTGTATCTGGTAACTTGAAATGCACCTACACGGTACATTTCATCGCCGGAAATACGCCGGTTTACCGTTCTGAAAATTGTAAGGCTCCTCGCAAAAAAGAAAACTTGAGTCTCAATTTTCTATCAAAATCTTTCTAATTAAATTTCAGTTCACAAACAGTTCTTACATTCATTTTTTAACGTGTTTTATCAATTGCAATTGAAGTTTTCACCGACAGATGGATAGATGTGAATAACTTCGTCGAGGTTGATTATGTCGTTGAATAACGACTGACAGTGGCGCCGCCACGAATAAGATCACGTGATTGGCAGTTCAAATGGAAACGACCTTTATACAGATCAGGATGTAGGTACGGAATCGGCCGAGTTGTGATGAGTGATTAACCGAAGATTCGACGTGCCACCTGCCGAAGATAATGGTGTGACGACAACATTTTATAAAAGTTAAAATATTTCTTTTTTTTTCCCGAATAAATTAGGGTACATCTATCTTTGTCTTATATCAAAACAAACAACTTTTCCCAAAAAATTTAGACATGCTTAATCAGTCAAAATATTTAATCATTTCAAAGTTTCAACATAAATGCAAAAAATAAACGTTTTCAGTCCGATCATTGTAAGATGTTGTTTCAGTTAACTTTCCAAGTCTTCAACCTTAGACCTAAGCATGCCTTTTCAAACCATATTTTGAGAAATTTAAGGTCTCTGGCCCCTAACTCTCAGACGGAAGCTGCCGAGATTGGCCGAATAGCCTTTACGAATACGTCGATGTTACACGATATTTACCGATGAGTTAGGGGTCGTAATCCTTAAAAATATACAGTATACATTGTATTAGAAAATGTGACGGGTTTCATTCGATGCCTTAAGACCCCAGATATATCAATTTCATATTTTACACTTTGAAGAATCCTTTTTGAAAACACAACCATGTAAAAGAAAACACATTGCTCTTCTGAGCTAGATACTGTGGCCTGGATCCCTTTGGCAAATTTTTCTTTCAAGTCTGCTTAAAGATTTTTGGGACCTATCTGTTGAACTCTTCCGTATTTGACAGAGTGAAGTCACAATATGTAAAAAAAATCAAAGCGTTGAGAACGCTGAAGTGGTATTTGTCAAGGAAGCCATTGTGTGGAAGAAAAAGAGAAATATTATTCAAATATTGGCTTGAAAGTCAACCTACTAAGCAAATGAACACCATTCTGGTCCAAGGGAGAGTACTCATGACAAAGTTAGGATTATTTGTGTATTGGTGGTCTCCCTTTGATCATTAGGAGTCAGGAGTAACGTCCCTTGACAGAAGGATGCATGATGGATAGAGAGAGAAACCATGCGAATATATCAAATAAAATTAAGTTTGTACCTGAAAACTATGATTTTGAAATATCTTTGGCCGTTAACATTTAATTCCCAACATAACAATCAATTATTTCGATCTATAAATATTCATTCCCAATCAAATGGAGGAGCGCGCAATCATGGGATGAACAAGCCATGGGACGAACTGGTTTTGGAACGAAAAAGCCCAGGACCAAGCGATCGGTAGACAAATTTTGTATCATTGCGCCAGTAGAAGGCTATGAGCGGGCGAAGCTATTTTCAATCAAAAATTAGTATTTCCACGATCGATGGCCTCACCCAGTGTATTTTAACTTGCCATTTCCAATTACTTATCTGAGTACTACCAAAAAATTCATTTGCCTGAGAAAAATTGAGTTTAATTGGGTTTATTTCCTTCGGCTTTGCACAAAATACATACATGGTCTTCAAAATTTAATATTGAACTCATAGTGGTATTGTCTTCGACAAATACCACAAAAACGATGGAGCCAAGGCTAGCTCAACTGTGGCGTGCAAATACAACTTTAAGCCATCGGCCTCAACATTTAGTTGCGTCAGCGTACACATACAGGCTACTCGTCGATTTGGTAAGTATGGTAGCACAGAATTGCCATCACTAACCTACTAATTACAGTGTTTTTTTTTTTTTAAAGAAAAAAAAGCCGCAGACTTCGCGATACCTTTCATATCATATCATGATGTTTTTCTCCTAAATTCTATTTTGATACCAGATAGATCTATACATAGACAATAACTTTTTCCTCTTATTATGGTGGCACAGAACAGCTACTAAGTACGTGATAGTTTTCGTATTCATTGCTATAGATTTTATCAGGATGCCAGAAAGGAAAATGAGTTTGTTTTTTTTTTTCTTTTCTTTCTGTTACTTCACTTAAAGTCTGTCTCTTTCTTATTGCGATGTACTTTAGAATCCATTCGTATGTATATTCAAATCTGTCAATCAAAAACGAGCGCTTACACTCATTTAGTCTATTTTTTGATACCTGGAATCACGAACTTATGTCTGTTTAATCTTGTTCACTTTTAAATTAACACAATACAGAACATCTTTTCGAGATATTCATCCAGGGCCCCGTTTTACTAAGGTAGTTACGAACAAAATTTGCGTAAGTTTTACGTAACTATAGTAGGGTGGCATGTCACTGCCACGAGATACGAGATAACTATCGTGATTATTTTAGAAGACTATCACAATAAATCAAAGTTTCCTGGAAATCTTACCTAGATAAAATGAAAAGATGAAATTTCCAGGAAACTTTGATTTATCGCAATAGTCTTCTTAAATAATCACGATAGTTATCTCGTATCTCGTGGCAGTGACATGCCACCATACCATAGTTACATAAATTTACGCAAATTTTGTTCGTAACTACCTTACTACAATGGGGCCCTGCAGTAATCATAATACAGGGGCGTAGCAAAGCGGAAGCCAGAAAGCCCAAGCTTCAACATTAACTATCAAACCACCAAATAAACAGAATGCGCTTTCTCTTCTTGGAAAAGAGATATTTATTTCAAAATTGCTTTTGCCAGAAAAAATAAAAACTAAATAGGGGACAATGTAGATCAAAGATCAGACTGCACGTTCTGCAGTACAAAAAAACTGACGCCCTTTAACAGGTTAGACAACATTGTGGGAATAGGAGAAAGTGCTGGTACACAGTTTTCAAACCTTTGGAAGAAAAATTTCGGGTTTTGATTTATCAGTTCTTACAATTTGTTGTAATTTGTTGTCTGCAAATGCTTTTTGTTTGGACGAGTCATTACCTTTAGAGCGACTCACTGACCTTTTGCGGATAGTGTAGATCAAGATCACTGTCCGATTAGGAGATTTTGTTTCCCAAAACATAACTTTGTTATAGCAATATTTGCGTTTTTACTATCGAATTGAAAATTTTATTTTAGTTATTTAGCTGGATAAGGGTTAAGTTTGCTGACTAGTAAAGAGTTAACATACACATCATCTTTTGCCATTGATGAAACCCACTGAAAAAATCGCGCCAATGCTACTATAAGCACCTTTTGGATGAGCAGCACTCTGGCAAAAGGGGGTTTAATGCATCTCCATAATGCATCATACCAAGCAAGTCATCACGTAATTATGGATCCCTAAACTCCAGTCTTTCTAACAACCGACTGAATCACATAATAGTCCATCGACATGCAAACAAACTTGAAAATAGCAAAAAGTTTTGACCCATGTTAGCCTGCGCGGACTGCGCAGGCTAACCTGGGTCGATACTTTTTCCAGATGAATTAAATCCCCCTTTCACAGAGCATAGTCCATTAGTATTATGTTGCAAAAGGAGAATATTCTATTTTCATTAATCGAAACTTACAGTTTTAAAATTGATTGATTGTATGGTATTTAACGCCGTTTTCAACATTATTTCAGTTATATCGCGGCGGCCAGTGCCCTATCCAAGCTTACCAGTACTTTGCATAATATACTTTCCAGCCACTGGTTGCAGACTATTGGCTGCTTTCCCACATAACCATCGTCGAAACAATTGTCAGTGGTAAGAGAGGAATGAATCCTGTCGCAATTATATCGTCAATCCTCGGAAAGAAATTGGCCGAGTCGGAGACCATGCTTTTTTTTTTTTTATCTCCTTGCCAGTCTTTATTCTGGTTTTGTTCCTCGATTTTTTCACTATGTAAGACCAACAATATATAAAAACAAGCTGTCGTCCGCAAACGCTAAAACTAGGAATTGTGTGGTTAAGGGTTGAATTGTTTCAAATTATAGGATTTATATTTCAAAGAGTTGAAATTAATATGGGAAAAGCTTCCTCCACAATATTTTCAAAAGGCTATTTGTTCAGGACAGTGAAAACATGGGAATGTTTGGTAAAGTGGTAACCGATATCATATGTATCTCAACCTCTGATGTCATTTGCGAAGAGAGGTGCGGCCCGGACCGGGATCGGCTTGCACATTCATGCAGACCAATCTTGGTAACTATGCTCTCTACAACACATAAATGGTCGATAAAAAACTGGGAAAGCCTGACCGACTTTCCATTGGTCTGTATTCTTCAGGATATATTGATTGATTGATCAAATGGTGTTTTACGCCGCTTTCAACATTCAGCTCACGTGTTCATGTATTTCCTGGGTTTCAGCCAGTATTAGGCTAGGGCTCTGAGGTGTCTTGCCCAAGGTCACTCCCACAAAAGACCACGTGGATCCAGGTCACGAGTCCCACACTTTACCACTGAGCTACGTAGGACCCCTCAGGATATATCAATATGTATTTAGGATGGTCCAACTAGTTAACCCATTACCACACAATCCCTACTTTTGACGACCCTGAGAAAGAATCCTTTAGAAAACATTGTGGGAAAAGGAGAAAATGCTGGTAACCAGCATTTTCTCCTTTTCCCACAATGTTTTCTACCCTTCACAAAACAAATTTCAAATTTTCAGTCAATTTTATTTTGTTGTCTGCTAATGCTTTCGATTTGAACAAACCTAAAATTTGATCGTTTGGTAATGAGTTCAGGGGCGTCTAAGGGAAGTAATTCAATGTTTTCGAATGTAATCGAAAGTTAAGAGTTACGATTCTTGGTTCACCGATAATTGGGTAGAATCCGACGCTGTTTCAACACCAGCTTGGTATTTTTACAGATGTAAGAGTAACTTAACCAATTACCTCACAGTCCCGAGTTTCAACGACCCTGCGGGCGAAGGCTTTTGTAAATATTGTGGGAAAAGGAGAAAATGCTGGTAACCAGTATTTTCTCCTTTTCTCCACAATGTTTTCTACTATTTTTGCAGACAAATTCCATCATTTCAGCCACTTTTTATTTGTCGTCTGCAAATGTTTTCAATTTGGAATAGACAAAAAATGTTGACAGTTAGTAAAGAGTTAATTAATGTAGGGGTTCTGTAACAAGTACAATCGATATTCGGATGGTCAAAGGCAGGAAATCCATGCGGGTTCAGATGACTAAATTTTGGACTGGTCTAATTTGAAAGCATTTGAAGACTACAAATTAAATATAACTCAAATGCTGAGATCTGTCTTTGAAAACGTTAAAATACAATACGGGAAAAGGAGAAAATTCTGGTTACCTCATGGTAGAAAACTTTGACAATATGTTAAACAAAAATGTGTCAGAATTGTCTTTGCATGCAGATTTTTTCTTGGTTTGGGCAGGAATCGTATATATATACATGATCCCTGGTCTCATATAGAAAATATTGTACCTTGGCACAATGCTCTGGCAAACGGGGATTTTGCATCTTCATGATGCATGATACATATACCAACCAAGTCATCACATAATTATGGATCAATAAAATCTATTTTGTCTTATAGCAGACTAAATCATGGGGTAGATTGGTCCTTTGACAAGCAGAAAATTGACCAATTTGCAAAAAAGAATCTACCATAATGTTTTCTACTGTAACGTGCAACGGCCTGGTCACCCATCCAAGCACTAACCTAATGCACGTTGCTTAACTTGCACGGAGAGAAATACACCAAACCACATCGCTGTAAAAGCTAGCTCAACAGCAAGGCAGGTTTCAAGTGATTATATGTCTAACCTCTCTCCGTGACATTACTAATTTAAAGGACAAAACTAATTATTTTGGCCATTATGTACATGTACAGTAGACTTGTACTTTGTTGTCTTTGTTGTCTGCAAATGCTTTGAATTTGGACAAGTCTCAAACTTTATATAGGTATACGTGGCTCACACACAACAGAATTTATTTCTGCAAGCATAGAAAACTTAGTCGGTAAAAGACAAAATGGTAGTTACCAGTTTTTTTCTCCGTTTCCCACATTGTTTTCAAAAAACATCCTTTTCTGGGAAGTTAAAACATCAGACTGTTTGGTAAAAGGTTAACTTTCTAACAAAAGACAAAATTGTTAGAACTGTGCATTTGCAGATGACAGACCAAATATTTCTTAACTGCTGGAATTTTTCTTTGACAAGGCGGAAAACATTGTGGGAAAAGGAAAAATGGCTGGTTTCCAATATTTTCCACAATATTTTCAAATGCTATCTTCCTTGGAATCTTAAAACTCCAGCATTAGTTGAAAATTGATTGAAAGAACCACACTGTTGTTGCAGGTCATTTTCTGAGAGGGACCCATAAAGGATCAGAAATAAACAAGAACAACAGAAACCACAATATTTAAAACCAAATGTAATTATTTTACTTGACAAGAATATTTTTAGCACAAGCATAGCCAAACATGAAAAGTTAAATGTCCTTTCACTGCAAGAGATTCTAAAATGACCTTCATTTGAAGGTCACACTTCGGGGATCTGGGTCAAGGTTGTGTTCGTACTCTCGGGTTCTACTTGGGGCTCTGTGGGGACTGGGGTCAGGTTCCTCAAAGATGGAGACAACTTGTGCTGTATTGACTGTATATAATTCTGAAATAATATTAAAATATATACTCAGTTCCATAAATAAGTGTGCACTTAATTTTCTTTTATTTCTCGTCGCATGTTTTACTGAAGACCAACAAATTTGGTATCATACTTCAGTTCCGAGTCTGTAGAAAATGCCAGGCTAATCAGAATTTGACTAACAGAAAGTTTAAGTTAGGTTTTTGCAGTTTAAATGAAGGTGGTACTAAAATCAAAGTTGCAAAAGTATTCAAAGACTAAGGTAACGTTAAAGTTAGGTTTTGGCCACCGCTCTCGTTCAGGAATGGAGTAACATTCCTGATGCAATGATTTTACGTTATGTAAGGTCTATGCGACGTCGAATAATTGCTTGTATTGACAGCAGAGGTGGCCATACAAGATACTGATTGAAAAATTACAAGAACTTTAAGAAAAACCTAACTTTAATGTTACCTTAGTCTTTGAGTACTTTTGCAACTTTGGTTTTAGTACCATCTTCATTTAAACTGCAAAAACCTAACTTAAACTTTCTGTTAGTCAAAATCTGATTAGCCTGGCATTTTCTACAGACTTGGAACCAAAGTATGATACCAAATTTGTTGGTCTTCAGTAAAACATGTGACAAGAAATAAAAGAAAATTAAGTGCACACTTACTTATGGAACTTAGTATATTAACTATGAATGAATAAATGTTGTTTAATTCTTTACCGTACAATCCTGACTTTTATCGACCCTGAAGAATAAAGACTTTTGAAAACAGTGTGGGAAAAGCAGAAAATGGGTTCCAGCATTTTCTTTTCCCACAATATCTTAAAAAGCACATTTCTTTAGGTCTTTAAAACTCTGGATTGTGTGGTAAAGGGTTAACCAACCATTCTTAAGAACGCTGTCAACCTTATTCTCAAAAATTTTCTAAAATGAAAGTAACAGAACTTCTGATTAGCTAAACCATTTGGCTTAGTCAGTTAGAAGTTTTACTCTCAAATTCAGAAAATCTTGAAGAGTAAGACTAATAATATATTTAACCCTTTACCAAACAATCCCTGGTTTTCACGACTCTTGGAAGGAAGGCTTTTGAAAACATTGTGGGAAAAGAAGAAAATGCTGGTAACCAGCATTTTCTCCTTTTCCCACAATGTTTTCTACTCTTCCAAAGTCAGGTTTCAATTTTTGAGTCGTGTTTATTTTGTCGTCTGCAAATGCTTTCAATTTGGACAAGTCTAAAATTTTGTCGTTTGGTAAAGAGTTAAGTCATGCTCTATGGAAAGGGCACTTTATACATATACAAAATGTATTGATAGACCCCATTTCAGCCTGTGCAGTCTGCAAAGGCTGACCTGTGCTGATTTCTTGTTAATGGACAATTTTATGCATGTCAAAGGATCTGTCTACCTCATTATTTCATTGGTTGTTGGACAAAATGGTTTTTACGGTTCATAAACTATGTGATGTCTTGCATGGTGTAATGCATCTTAAGGATGCATCAAGCCCCCTTTTGCCAGAGCTCAAATTTTAAGGATGGTTCAGTCAGATGAATACGGACCCCAATTTATAAATTGATACAAATTTTCTGAGCCACAGGACACTTGCTTTCTAACAGAATCTGCGTTTTATTGAAGTTCCTTATATCAAGGTTCCACTGCAGTAAAAAGTGTTTAAACAAAGATTACAATTTATTTCATGCTTTCCGGTTGGTTATCGAGAAATATCGGTGAAATATTTTTCGATATTTCATGGTTATGACCAGTGAAAATACCCATTTTTATATTCTAACTCTTCGATTGAAGGTGGAAACATTTGTTCCCGTGCACTAGTTACCTAGGTAAAATTTGCGTGCCTTCACAACCAGATGTTGCTATGTGCGAGTACGCCAAGGGGAATAACCGAAAAGAACTGTACTGGATTTTGATTAACCCCCCCGGTTAAAAGCATGAAATAAATAGAATATTTGTTTTTTTTTTTTGTGTGAAAAATCGAAATTTATTTCATCGAGTGAACATCATCGGAAATATTTTCGATCGTGGCTGTGCCACTCGTGAAAATATTACCAATGATGTTCACTCGATGAAATAAATTTCGAACTTTCACCATAAAAGACAAATATCCTCTATATAACCTTATCATTCATATCAGACATAATTAACTCTTTGCTACACACTAAAATGTTTGACTTGTCCAAACTGTGTTTGCAGAGAACGAAATTCAATACGACTAAAATGATTGGACTTGGCTTTGGTTGGCAAGAAATATTTTGGGAAAAGAAGAAAATTCTGGTTCCGAAAACTGCACAATGCAATTTTGGTTTGAAAGGGTAGGAAAAAATAGTGGTTTATTTTCCAGTATTTGCTCGTTTGCCACCATATTTTTGTAAGCCATTTTCAGAAGGGTCTTCAATTCAACCTTTACCAAACAATGCCGACTTATAACAAATCTTGGGATGAAGCTTTTTGAAAACGTTGTTGGAAAAGGAGAAAATGCTGGTAACCAGCATTTTCTCCTTTTCCCACAGAGTTATCTACCCTATCAAAGACAAATTCCATCATTTGAGTCAAAGTTAAATTGTCGTCTGCAAATGCTTTCAATTTGCACAGGGCTAAAATTTTGTCGTCTGGTAAAGGGTTAAAAGTTGTGATTGGGTCTGTTGCAGATGACATTAAGAAAAAGAATGAGCTGCAGGAATCAATGCTGTCATAGATTAACTTCTTACCGAACAATAAAATATGAAATGTATTAGCAGATGACAAAACAAATGTTACTGATAAACTGAAAGATGTTTTGAGAAAGGCAGAAAACATTGTGGTAGAAGGAGAAAATGCAGGTTACCAGCATTTTTCCTTTTCCCACAATGTTTTCAAAAAAGCTTCTTTCTCAGGGTCATTAAAAGGCAGGATTGCAGGGTTGCATCTAGAAATTTTCAAATAGGGGGGCTGTCCCCCATCATCTTCAGAAAAGGGGGCACGTCCCCCCTTTCAAGTGTAAAGAGGGGGGACAAATTTCATGGCGGTTCCAATAATGTGGTAAAGGGTTAATGTATCATTTGTTTTTGTCTTTGGAAAAAATAATGATTATATCCATTAAAGGGTTATTATATTCTAGTCTTCTTTGTTAAAATGAATGTCTTGTAACTTCTTCTTTAACACTTGTTACAGTACTATCACTGTAAGACAAGTAGACTAACCCCCATCCTACCCTATCTATCCTACGTTGTTTAATATTTTCAATTCATAAATTCAACAAATTGTTTACCTCAGTGTTAGACTGAGATTTTAGCTTCCACCTATTGTTTCATACAGATATTTATGTAAATTTACTGCTTAAATTCACTACCACAGCTGAAAAGACAGTCTGAAGTGCCTCTGATCAGACGATGTCAGATAGACATTTTGTTGTGTCATGTGTTTTTGCAGCTTTTTGCATCGATCTTTTTTCATGTTTTTTAATTTTTTTAAAAAGTATTTCCACATGATATTGCAAGAATTTGTCAATAAGGGTTGCAGGTCACTTCAAAACGTGTCATTTTACCCTAGATCAGTGGATTAATATCATCATCTCGCTTTTCATTACACGCCAGCTTGTGAGGTTGTGATAAACGGTGACGTGTGGTCCGTCATATTTAATACTCACTGTTTATGACGGAGTTATTTTCTTTCAAGAATTTTGTAGCCTTAAGACATCACTTGTTGCCAGCAGATTCGCTAGTGCGTCATTTTTGGACACATTTTTCCTAAATCGTCGCATTTAGTGATCGACAGTGTGGGCCCTGCAGTGAGGCTTTTTGTCTGCATAACACAGATGACAAGCGTCTATTGATATGATCAAAATAACCCGACAGTCTACGATGTAAGTTTACGGTTTTAAGTTTCGAATGATTATTTGGGTAACCATGCATATTTTGTTATATTTTATTTCCCCAAGTCGTTTTTTCTCTCTTTTTTGCCGATTATGGTGCGCACGATCATGCATTTTTTGCGGGCTAGTTCGTTTTAGTGCGGGATTTGGTGCGCAAACAAATTTCGTTTTCACAGGATTTTTTATTTTGATGCGGGATTTCGGCAATCCCGCACTCTAGATGCAACCCTGGGATTGTGTGGTAAAGGGTTAAAACAAGTTACCTGAGATATAACATCGCCATTGTATCTTCGAATCTGGTATAAATGCCGATATCGGGACTGGTGAGTATTTTCCTTCTTCTCCTTGACCTTCTCTTTTGACCTTGACCTCTTGAGATTTAAACTGTGTGAACGTCGGTTGTGTAGTACTGAAAAGGTTCCAACACATGTTAAAAGTTACCAGTCCTGAGTCAAAAAAGCATGGTTTTGTTTTACCAAAAAATTAGATATCAAGGGAGGTAATAAGTATCTGTACAATAAGAGACCTTATTAGAGTTACACTCCTTTGTTATCATTTCTATCCTGAATGCAGGAATTCTGAATTATAACAAACCTGATGAAAAGGTCTTATGAAAACATTTTGGGAAAGGGAGAAAATGCAAGTAACACGCCTTTTCTCTTTTTACTACAGTGTTTTCTACCTTTTCAAAGACAAATCACTTCACTTCAGCAACATTTGTCTTCTACAAATGCTTTCAATTTGAAGAAGTCTAAAAATTTTGTCATTTTCTAACCTCTTATGACAACCAAAAAAATCCCTCAAAATTTTACCCTTTAGCACACATCAAAATTAATAGTCTTTAGACCCATCCACATCGAAGGAATTTACAGACAACAATTGAAATGTTTTTCAAATAGTTGTGTTTGTCCATAAATAGGTAGAAAACACTGTGGGAAAAGGGGAAAATGCTGGTAGCCAGCATTTTCTCCTTTTCCCACAATGTTTTAATAAAGCTTCTTTCTCAAGGTTGTTCGAACTCAAAATTGTGTGGTAGTGCGTTTGTTAACTCTTTACCAAACGGTATTATTTTAGACTAGTCCAAATTGGAAGCATTTGCAGACGACAAAATTAATTTGACTCAAAAATTGAAATTTGCTTTGGGAAGGATAGAAAACATTGTGGGAAAAGGAGAAAATGCTGTTTACCAGCATTTTCTCCTTTTCCCACAATGTTTTCAGAAGGCTTTTTTCTCAGGGTCATGAAAACCTGGGATTGTTTGGTAAAGTGTTAAATCCAGCTTCATTTGCTTCATGCAGACAGTGTGAATGATGCGCAATCTGATCTTGGAGCTACACTGCTGGCTACTTTGCCAGATATGAAAACTGAACTTATACCACAATATGTAGCTCAAAGGATGATTTCTGTCTTTGATTTGGTAAAAAACATTGTGGAAAGTGGAGAAAATGCTGGTTACCAGCATTGGCTTCTTTTCCACAATGTTTTGAAAGACCTTATCCCCCAGGGTCGTAAAAACTTTGGATTGTGTGGTAAAGATAACACTCTTTACAAGACAAAATTTTAGAATAAAATTCAAAGCATTCACAGACAATAAATTAAAGGCGACTCAAAACATAAAATATGACCTTGATTGGATAAAAAACATTGTTGGAAATGGAGAAAATGGTGGTTACCAGCGTTTCTTTGTCAGGGTAAAAACTCGAGATTGTGAAGTAAAGATTTAAAGCAAAGACAAATACTCCATCTTAATTCATCACAAATTCCCATAAAATCGAGCCCTAGATGATTTTATTTGCCTTGCAAAAGTCCACATCAACCCTTTACCACACAATTCCGAGTTATAACGACCCTGAGAAAGAAGCCTTTAGAAAACATTGTGGGAAAAGGAGAAAAATGCTGGTAACCTTTTCCCACTATATTTTGTCCACTTTTAAGAGCCAATTCCATATTACCCTTTACCACATAATTCTGAGATTTAACAACCCTAATGATGAAGCCATTGTGGGAAAATGAGAAAAAGCTGATAACCAGTATTTTCTCATTTTCCCATATTGCTTTCTACCCTATCAAAGACAGAAATCATCATTTTAGCAACATTTAATTTGTTGTCTGCAAATGCTTTCAATTTGGTCCTTTCTGAGGACAAATTTTAATTTTTTTATCTTTTTTCTTGTCTGCAAATTCTTTGAATTTGGACAAATATATAATTTTGTCATCTGGAAAAGGGTTAACTCTTCACCATATGACAAAATTCTAGACTTGTCCAAACTGAAAGCATTTGCAGACAACAAATATGTTTTGATTACAATGATGTGATTTGCCTTTGAAAGGGTTTAAAAACATTGAGGGAAAAGGAGAAAATGCTGGTTACCGGCATTTTCTCCTTTTCCCTCAATGTTTTCAAAAGCCACATTCTACAGGCCGTTCAAACATCGGGATTGTGTGGTAAAGGGATAAACATCACATAAAATGATAATGAATGACAAACAATCTATCTTGTCAGCAAATTCATTTTCTTTTTTATCTGTCTTTCCATTGAACTTGTAAAATAATTAACCCTTTGCCAAACGACAAAATTTGGACTTGTCCAAATTGAAAGCATTTGCAGACAACAGATTTAACGTGATTCAAAACCTGAAAAATGCCTTTGGAAGGGAGGAAAACATTGTTGGAAATTCTGATAACTAGCATTTTCTCCTTTTCCGACAATCTTTTCGTAAGTCTAATGTCCCAGGGTCGTTAAAACTCGAGACTGTGTGGTACAGAGTTAACTGTTTACCAAACAATAAAATTTTAGACTTGCCTAAATTGAAAGCATCTGCATGTGACAAATTAAATGTGGATGAAAAGGAAAAAGATGTCTGAGAAAGGGTAGAAAACATTGTGGGAAATGGAGAAAATGCTGGCCACCAGAATTTTCTCCTTTTCCCATGATGTTTTCAAAAGCCTTCTTCCTCAGGGTTGTTAAAACTCAGGATTGTGGGGCAAAGTGTTAACTTTTTACCAAACAACAAAATTTTAGACCTGTCCAATTCAAAGCATTAGTAGATGATAAATGTGGCTAAAATGACTGGATTTGTTTCTGAAAGGTTATAAAACACTGTCAGAAAAGGAAAAAATGCTGGTTTAACTAGCATTTTCTCCTTTTCCCACAATGTTTTTAAAAGTTCTCTCTAATTTCCATGGGTCGTTAACACTCGGGATTGTGTGGTAAAGGATTAACCCTTCACCAGACAATTTTTATGTTTTTCGTTTACAAACCTATTGAAGACGGCCATGAGAAAACTTTTTGGGAAATTACCAGCATTTTCCCCCTTTTTCACAATGTTTTCTGTCCATCAAGGAAAAAAATCCCATTGATTGGGTCGCATTCAACTATACAAAACACTCCTGTTTTTTAACAACCCTGAGCATGAATCCTTTTGAAGACATTGTGGAAAAAGGAGAAAATGCTGGTAACCAGCATTTTCTCCTTTTCCCACAATATTTTCTACTCTTTTACAGACAAATTCCATCAATTAGGCCACTTTTTATTTGTCGTCTGCAAATGCTTTCATATTTGACAGGTATAAAGTTAATTTTTTACCTGCAAAACCTTTGAATTTGGACAGGTCTAAAATTTTGTCATCTGCTCAAGATTGTTTTATTGACTGATTGAACTGGAGTTTAACGCTGTTTTAACAGCGTAGCTCATATCACAGCGGTCAGTGCACCTACACATGTATTTCCTGGCTTCCTCACACCAGTACTGACACAAATTTCTTTCCAAGTCACTGGCTACTTTCTCACATGAATCAGAGGTGAGAGGCAAAAAATCATAAGGAAGACAGTTTGCCTCAACCATGTATCAAACTCACAACCTCTAGGTGACAAGTCCGATACGCTAACCACTGAGCTACCCATGCAGGCGTCATCTGTTAACCCTTTACCACACAATGACGACTTTTGACGACCCTGGTAAAGAAGCCTTTTGAAAACATTGTGAGAAAAGGAGAAAATGCTGGTAACCAGCATTTTCTCCTTTTCCCACAATGTTTTCTACCCTATCAAAGAAAAATTGCACCGTTTGAGCAACACTGAAATAGTCATCTACAAATGCTTTTAATTTGGACAAGGCTAAAATTTTGTTGACTGGTAAAGGGTTAAGCAGTGATGCAATACAAACTTACCCTCATTATGGCTGAAACCTTGGCCTGTTATCTTCCATTGGGTTAAGGCTCCAACGACGAAACAAAACGGCCAACACCCAAGTATAACCCACAAGTACCAACAGAGGCTTTGAGAATATTCCGCTTTTACACGATCCCAGATGTATTGCATGAGCATGAACTGTTGTATAAAGTAATCGATACACGAAATCATTAAAATCCCTCCGAAAATACTTGTTCCCAAGATGGTACCAGCTTTTTGGAATTTGAGAGTCACAAGAGCACAGATAAGCCCCAGTCCAACGAGAACACTGATGGGAATCCACTTGGTCTCTGGGTGGAAAATGAACTGTTCCATTAATATCAGAATACCAGTTGCTATGGAAATACCAAAATGGAATCCTGTGAGAAATAGTCCGACGTATTGCACTAACATGGTAAGAAGCCCGCAGAGGAAGCCTGCGCCCAATGATATACCCGCATTTATCATGGGCGTGAAAGTCTTTTCTTCCAAACAGATCATATAGACTAGAACGGAACCAAACATAAAGCCTGTCAGGAACATGACCGCCTTGAAAAAACGGTAACCTAAAAGAAGAAAAGAAAATTAAACAATCATTATTTGGACACATATTGAGGATTTCTGACTAAGAGAAGAAAATAAAATTACAATAAATCATCTGGAAACATTTAGATTTCTAAGTGGTGATTTACATCCACATGTTGAAACTAACTCTTAAACAGATGACGAAAATGTAGACTTGTCCAAATTAAAAGCATTTTCAGATGACAATGTAAAATTGGCTCAAAAGATGGAATTAGTCACTGGATAGAAAATATTGCTAGTTACCAACGGTCTCTCAATTTTACGATAATGGTTTCAAAAGGTCTCTTTGATAGGGTTGCTAAAACTCGGCATTGTTTTAGTTTCGGTTACCTCTTTACCATACACCAAAATTTTAGACTTGTCCAAACCCAAAGCATCTGCAGATGACAAGAGTGGCTAAAAACTATGGAATTTGTTTTTGATAGGCTAGCGAACATTGTGGGAAAATGCTGGTTACTAGCTTTTTCTTCTTTTCTCACAATGTTTTCAAAAGCTTGTTTTCTCAGGTTTATAAATTAAAATCGGACTTGTTTGGCAAAGGACTTTGCCCTTCAAGTTCAAGTACAGTTAACCAGCATTTTTTTTCTTTTTCCCAAAATGTTTTCAAAAGCTCTGTTGATGACAAATCCAATTGTTTCAGTCTTGTTTATTCTTGTTTGGCAATGCTTTCAATATGAACAAGTTTAAATTTTTATTGTTTGGTATAAAGTTAAACTTGCAAACTACAGAAAGTCCTTATCAAATGGTGACTGCTATGGAAGAGGTTACAAGGTAGGTAACTCAAGGCATACAGTGTAATCAGGGAAAAACAGGTGTTAGTAGTTAGCAATAATTATATGAAACTCCATACCCAATCGCTGATAATTATCTGGTATTTCTTCCACATAATAATTATCTTCAATCTTCATACCTAATTATGTAAGTTTTTGCTAAAATTGATTTTGTATGTGGGTTTTTAACCCTTTACCACACAATCCCAAGTTTTACCAACCCTCAGAAATAAAGCTTTTGAAAACATTGCGGGAAAAGGAGAAAATGCTTGTAACCAGCATTTTCTCCTTTTCCCACAATGTTTTCTATCCCATCAAGGACAAGTTCCATCACATAAGCTACATTTAAATTGTCATCATTCTGCAAATGCATTTAATTTGGACAAGTCTATATTTTTGTCGTGTAGTAAAGAGTTAAAGCCCTTTTGATTCAAGATGATCACACAGGCTGGTGCAACTATCCATACTTTGCTGGATCTGTAGTCACCAACCAATCTTAACTCTTTACCAAACGATAAAATTTTAGACTGGTCCAAATTGAAAGCACTTGCAGACGACAAAATAAACGTAACTCAAAAGTTGAAATTTGTTTCCAGCAGGGTAGAAAACATTGTGGGAAAAGGAGAAAATGCTGGTTACCAGCATTTTCTCCTTTTCCCACAATGTTTTCAAAAGGCTTCTATCTCAGGGTCGTAAAAACCAGGGATTGTTTGTTAAAGGGTTAAGAATGTTCTCAGTCTTATTCTCCAGAATTTTCTAATTCTAAATTTCTAAGAAAATGCAGTATGATCTATGTCTGATCTACACTAACTGCATTGCTGGGCAAAACCAACCCTGAAAGTGCAATTATTTTTATTTTTTAAAGAACAGTCTGATCTATGATCTACACCTGCCGCAAAAACATCTATAGTTATCTAAGGCTCTTTGAGTGTAAAATGTAGCTCAAATAGCAGAAAGGGTAGAAAACACTGAGGGAAAACGGGAAAATGCTGGTTATCAGCATTTTCTCCTTTTCCCATAATGTTTTCAACAACCTTTTCCTGGGTCATTAAAACCCAGAATTGAGTGGTAAAGGGTTAAATACTGCAGAAAGGGTAACATCTAAACCACACACCAGGGAAATTAATTTTTGATGTCTGACAATCATTACAGAAAATTATGTGAGATCACATTTCTATACATATTCTCATATATCAGTAATTAACCACCCTGGTGGCTCCCTGTACTTGGTCAGGTCATTCTAAGTATCTTGCTCTTTACCACAGGGTTCCCATTAACTTTTTGTTTCAAGGGTACACTTACCCCCTAGGCTCAAAATCTGGGGGTAAGATTTCATATTAAAGGGTATGACAATGATGGTTCCCAACTAGTGGTAATGCGATCCACATTGATGACTTGCAGCATAAAGAATTTTTTTGTACAGATATATTTGTAAAATTACTGCTTTAAGTTATTAAAAAAGCTGAAAAGACAGTCTGAAGTGACTCTGACCTGACAATGTCAAAGTGACATTTTGTTGTGTCATGGGTTTTTGTGTTTCTTGCAGCGATCTATTTTTCCTGTCATTTAATTTTTTTGGATTGGTTTTTTTCTGCAAAATTTGACATAAAACTGGGTAACAAGTAACTTCAAAACCTGTCATTTTACACTAGATAAGCGTAATTACAAAATGTTAATTGCGCTCTTAACGTATTTCCATAAGACAAAACATGTGTCATTGCTAAATGCCCGGATGTAGAATTATATCGTTTAAGTTTTTTTGCATCGATCTACCTGTAAACATCGCTGTGTGCCTACAACACGATTTACAGGGATAGGCCTATGCCTGTATAGTTTAAAAAGATGTGCAAAGGGAATTCAGAATTAAGAAAGGAAAGTCAGAGGTTGAATGAGGAAAATCTTATAATGGTCTTTTTTGTCCATGTTTTTTCTGACGTGAGGTCTTGCGTGTAACCAATATTTCCTGAAGTTTGATTTCATAACATGATTTAACCCTTTACCACACAATGCCAACTTTTAATGACCCTGGGAAAGAAGCCTTTTGAAAACATTATGGGAAAAGGAGAAAATGCTGGTAACCAGCATTTTCTCCTTTTCCCAGAATGTTTTCAATCCTATCAAAGAAAATATGCACCATTTGAGCCACACTGAAATTGCTGTCTGCAAAAGCTTTCAATTTGCACAAGGCTAAAATTTTGTCATCTGGTAAAGGGTTAAAAGTTGTTTCTAAAGGATGATGAAAGTTGAGATTTTGTGGTAAAGGGTTTGGGACCCTGAAAAAGGAGGGCACTGACAGTATTGTGAGAAAAGAAGATAATGCTGGTAAAAAGCATTTTCTCCTTTTCCCCACAATACTTTCTAATCTTTTAAAGATATTTTCCATCATTTGAGCCCAAATTTGATATTTAAATGCAAAATAACATGGACACATAAATGAGGTAATAAACTAGAGAAAAAGTAATGAAAATAATTGAGCATTTTAACACCCACATTGTTTACTTTTTGCTACCACTGGGTCTTAAACCTTTTAACTAAACAATCCCAACTTTTAACAACCCTTAGAAAGAAGCCTTTTAAAAACATTGTGGGAAAAGGAGAAATGCTGGTTACCAGCATTTACTCCTTTTCCCACAATGTTTTCTACCCTTCCCAAAACTGAAGTTTTGTGTCTGCGAGGTAGAGCATAGGCCTCGTAACCAGAAGGTCTCAAGTTGTTCATTGATCGATTGAATAGTGTTATATGTTGCTTTCAACATTATTTCAATCATATCACGGCAACAGCTCACATTTTCATGTATTTCTTGCGTTCCACCAGTGCTAGGCTGGGTCTCTGAAGTGTCTTGCCCAAGGACACTCCCATGAAAGGCCCCGTAGATCCAGTGAGGCTCAAATCCAGGATCTCCAGGTCATGAGTCCTACACTTCACCACTGAGCCACGCAGTTGTAAAATTCTGTTGTTTGGTAAAGAGTTTAGGATAGAGTACTTTAAAAAAAAAAAAACCTGTCTGGTCAGATTTGTCTGTGAATCAACTGAAAGATTACTATCTGCGACCTTTCAGGTCTCACTTTCAAAATAATTTTTTGACACATACTTACCAAAGAATGTATAAACAATTCCAAACACAAAACACATAGCACATATAACAGCTGTTGGTATATTGTAATCCGCGTCTATAGTTTCACAAGTATTTCCGTCCAACGGCGTTTCTGTTGACGTATTGCCTGAGAGAATTCTGTAGAGATCATCTGACTGGGTTGTGACCGTGGCCCCTGCACCTGTTGAACCCAAATCCCCGGTCACGGGTGTTGCTGATGTGGTGTTTACTGATGTCATCTTGGAATTATATTTCCTCAGTGTCTGGGCTTCAGTAGGTTAGTGGCAATCTTTAGGGAAAGACATGGCTGAAAATACAAGAATAGTACATTATCAAAATGCTGTCACAGAGTGTTAAGCCTTTATCACACAATCCTGTCTTTTAACAACACTACATTGAAAATTTTGTGGAAAAAGGAGAAAATGCTGGTAACCAGCGTTTTCTCCTTTACCCACAAAGTTTTCTATCCTATCAATGATAAATCATATTACTTTAATACAGGTACTTTAACTTGTTGTCCACAAATACTTTCAATATGGACATTTGAAATGTGAGAGGGCTGATCAAAACTTGACAGGCCGGGATAGAATGTACCGGTACTTGCCTCCTTGGTAGAATGCAGGTAGCCGTAGGAGATCTTTGGGCACCATGGAACTGAGCAACCGCTTCCCATCATGGCTTGTCACAGATACCGTGAGGTACCGTAAAGAGACCTAACTGAACTTGGTAAATGGTGAAAAAAGCAAACAAAATCTCATGGCACACCATGTTTTGGACAAACAGGGCTGCCGTGGCTGCAGGGAACATGGTGTAAACATAGGGTAACTAGAAAATTGTATAGAACGTGCAAAATGACTGTCAATCTATACTCATAATACTGTGGAAAATTTCATTATAAACCAGTAAATTTTCCAGCTCGAATACATGCATTGCAATCGGATGAAATAGGACACATGACAGAAAAAAAAATCTGTATCTACACACTATGAAATACGGTCCCAAATATGGTATGATGACATTTCTCGTGCACAGACTAAGTATGCATTGTTTTGCGACTTGATTGGTCAAAATGTTAAGCTGTAATATTAATCCGCCATTCATAAAAACAGAGTTACTACTATCCAGACTATTAATTGTCTCATTTTGTTTGCCAATTTCAAATAAAATGTCAATAATTACAAAATGTTGTCGTTGAAAGTTGCAGGTATAAAATAAAAGGAATATTATGTTGTAGTAACTTTCCTGGTGCTTGTATTTACTTCTCGCTGTGTAAGAAAATTTTGACATCGCACTTGACCTTCAGTATCATGAGATATCAAATTTTCTCACGCTGCTCAAATTAAATACAAGCGCCAGGAAAGTTACTACAACATAATATTCAGTATTTATTTATATCTAGACAAGTTTAATAAAATTTTATCTCAAACACCTACGAATGTCAGATTCTTTTTTTCACATAATAGTATTTTACAAATTATAGCTCAAAACATACAAAACCATCTATAAATGAAATCTTGGTAATATCCATAAAACCCACTCACTTCTATGAAATACCATATTTCTCCTGATAAAAACGCCCTCCCTAATAGTATAGCTTTCATTCGGAGAAATATGGTATGTAGAAAATGACGTCAAAAGTGATATCACATAATTGTGATATCAAACTTGTATAAGATTAGAAAATTCGTAATGGGTATATTACACTGAAAACAGGGGAGGTTATATGATCAAATTAAAGCCTCTAAAAAATCCAAAAATGCTTACAAAAAATACTTACCACTGCACTTAACCACCTTACCACCAGCTAACTCTGGAAGATGGTTGAACAATGAAAACAATGCATACAAATCCCAGCAAACCCCACCAGATGGAAATACAATATACACAGTGTTTATTGATGTATTCACAAACATAGAAACAGCTGATTCTGATCCTTTCACCCTTGATCAAACAATCCCTGACTTTTAACCCTTTACCACACAAAGCCGAATTTTAACAACCCTGGGAAAGAAACCTTTTGAAAACATTGTGGGAAAAGGAGAAAATGCTGGTAACCAGCATTTTCTCCTTTTTCCACAGTGTTTTCTACCCTATCAAAGAAAATTGTATCTCTTGAGCCACACTGAAATTGTCATCTGTAAATGCTTTCGATTTGGACAAGGCTAAAATTTTGTTGTTTGGTAAAGGGTTAATGAACCCGAGACAGAAGCGCTTTGAAAACATTGTTTTCTACCCTTCCCAAACAAAATTTCAATTTTTCATTCACATTTATTTTATCATCTGCAAGTGCTTTTGATTTGGACGAGTCTAAAATTTTGTGGTTTGGTCGAGCATTTAGCCAATTTCCTTCTTTCATCATTATGGACAGAATACTTAAGACACCTTTTCCCCTTACCAAACAACAGAATTTTACATAGGTTCACACTGAAAGTATTTGCAGACAATGAATTAAACCAATGTCTTCCTTCATTACTGCTGAGCTCCCATAGCTTAGTGGGTAGTGTGCAGGACTTGAGAACAGGGAGTCGTAGGTTTGATCCTTGGCTAGGTCCATTTCTTCCTGAGGATTGATGATAGTCATTGCGACAGGATTCATTCCTCTCTCACTGCTGATCATTGTTTCGACGATGGTTATGAGGGAAAGCAGCCAGTGGCTTGCAAAGAATATTGTGCAGAGTACTGGTAAAAGAAATGAAACTTAATTGATGGAACTTCTCATTAATAAGGTAGAAAACATTGTGGAAAAAGGAGAAAATGCTGGTTACCAGCATTTTCTCCTTTTCCCACGATGTTTTCATAAGGCTTTTTTCTCAAGATCGTTAAAACTCAGGATTGTGTGAAAAAGGGTTAATCCAAAACAACAATCAATATTTGTTTATAGGCTGTACAGGTAATCAATATCAGTGGGTTCTCTTTGATCTCCTAATTTCACCTATTGTCCATTCACCCCTTCCACCACAATGTTTTGTTGCATAATAAATCTTTTTCAGCTAACAGTGACTGGGAAAGGCTTGCGCCATGCGCCATAGTCACATTAAAATCCAAAATGTCACATCGTTTTTGCCAATGAGTGCGCCCTTGTCCCATTCAATTTTCAACGTCGTAAAAGTACGAAATTTAGTCAGACGAATCTCCTTTGATTGGCGCCGTTTAGACGCTCTATAAAATGAGTAGCTATGTGTGTGTGACGTCATGTTTTCAATCATAAAACGCTTATTGAATATTGAACCTATTTTGTCATCTTGATAAAACTGCCCTGATTTTGCCGTAAAATTCAAATTCAACAACTACCTAAGCATTAGAATATACCACCGAAAATTTAAAATTGCATGAAGGTCAGGGCTCCATCAGTAATTTCTTTCCCACAATGATCGTTTATTAACAGACTCATACAGACGATCCTAGCGAGAATCAGAGCAACTCTCAGATCACATCTCTCTCCGAGCCTATCCCAAGCATATCCATGGACATGCAGCAAACGTTTATCAGTGTATATCATGCTGATTGAGAAGGCCACTTTTTTTTCATCATGAATTAGATAGGTAACATTCTCAATCAGCTTATGGTCTAATGGTATTTATGTTCCCTGCCATCCCAATTGATAAGTTCATTTCAATCATCATGCTATAATACTGCCAAGATATGAAAGTAGATCGCTGAAAAAAAAAAAAACGCGAAAACCCATGACACAACAACGGTCAATTTGACACCCTCCGATCAGAGTTGTCTCAAATTATTTCTTCATCATTGATAATGAATTTAAACAGTGAATTTACATAATTATATGTAATGAATGATAATGAGAAAAAAAGTTCTTGTTTTTTTGTCTTTAATGAAATGAAAATAACAATGAAAGGGGGTGAAGGTCAGACCTTCGTCTTATGGAACAATGAAAGGGGGGTGAAGGTTAGGCTTTTGTCTTTTGGTGTCATCCTTATACTTCCATAATAACCAAGTAATTTTGACCCTTGATCATTTCTCTTTGACACTTGGAAATTTCATTTTGACTCTTGAAAATTTCAGCCCAAGATTTTATGACTCTTGGGATTCAGGACCTAATGAGAACCCAGATGACTATGTTTGATTCCAAGCATTAAATATAGAACCAGCAAAAGCATTTTGCTACATTTTGACTTGCATTGGGATAGTAATATTTTAAAAAAATAAATGAAAGCAATTAAAAGATTTTGTGTTTTTTACTTAAATTGTCACATTGGTTTTCAAAATGTCACATTGATTTTCCTGGAGGAAGGGACATTGTCCCATTGAAAATAATTCTTTCCCAATCACTGAGCTAAATGCTATACAAACACTTTTTTTTACCAGCCCGCACAGCTCAATAGGTAGAGCGTAGGACTCATGAACGTGATGTTTCGAGTCACTTTAGGGTGTGGGTTCAATCCCCACGGCTTGCCATCTAAAATTATTAATAGTCTTTTGGATGAGACGTTAAACCGAGGTCCCCTGTGACGGTGCTATACATCGAGCACGTAAAAGAACCAGGCATAACTTCAGATAGGTTTCGTCCTGTATCTGCGCTATCCCCTGTCACAATATTAACAGCTTTCAGGGGGGGCGTCGCCTATATGGGCAACCGGTGGCGATGCAAATTCAATCAATCAAACACTTTTTTTTTTTGATAAGTTTGCTCTTTACCACACAATCCCAAGCTTTAACAATCCTATAGGGAAAAGGCCTTTTAACTCTTTACCCAATGACAAAATTTTGGACTGGTCCAAATTGAAAGCATTTGCAGACGAAAAAATTAATGTGACTCAAAAATAGAAATTTGTTTTGGGAAGGAAAGAAAACATTGTGGGAAAAGGAGAAAATGCTGTTACCAGCATTTTCTCCTTTTCCCACAATGTTTTCAAAAGGCCTCTTTCTGAGAGTTGTGAAAACCCAGGATTGTTTGGTAAAGAGTTAAAAACATGGGAAAAGGAGAAATGCCGTCTACCCTTCCAAACGTGAATTTTCATTTTTGAGTCACAATTATTTTGTTGTCTGCAAAAGCTTTCAATTTAGGCAAGTGTAAAATTTTGTCGTTTTGTAAAGGGTTAACTCTTTACCAAATGACAAAATTTTGGACTTGACCAAAATGACAGCATTAGCAGATGAAAAATCAAATGTAGTTCACATGATGATTTCCATCTTTGATAGGGTAGAAAACATTGTGGGAAAAGGAGAAAATGCTGGTTGCAGGCATTTTCTGCTTTTCTCACGACATGTATGTTTCGAAATCCTTTGTCTTCAGGGTTGTTAAAACTCGGGATCGTGTGGTAAAGGGTGAACCTGTAGCTATAGTAACCAGACTTACGTACCCAGTTACCTGTTCACCAAACAACAAAATTTCGAATTTGTCCAAATTGAAAGGATTAGCAGGCGAAAAAAAATGTGGCTCAAAAGATGAGTTCTGTCTTTAGTGGGGTAGAAAACAGTTGGGTCGGTAGAG
Source organism: Hippopus hippopus (assembly GCA_946811185.2). Taxonomy (NCBI): domain Eukaryota; kingdom Metazoa; phylum Mollusca; class Bivalvia; order Cardiida; family Cardiidae; genus Hippopus; species Hippopus hippopus. Next base: position 1,931,258 of record OX328108.1, on the reverse strand, counting down.
GAAACATTGTGGTTCTGGTTAACAACATTTTACCCTTTCCCTACAATATTTTCAAAAGGCCTCTTCCTTTGGGTTGTTAAAACCTTGGACTGTGTGGTATCGGGTTATCTCTGTATCAAACCAAAAAAATTTAGGCTGACCCATTTCAAAGTATTTGCAGACTACATAATAATAATGTAGGTCAAATGATTGAAGTTGTGAATGAAAGGACAAACAAAATTGTGAGTAAAGAAGAAAATGATGGTTCTATAGCAGAAAAAGGGCATCCTTGTCAAAAACATTTTGAGGGTAACCTGTCCTATCCGACATTGGTTTTTTCCTTTTAATAGATAACAACTATCCCATGTGTGAGGTAAATATCTTGAATAACAAGTCATGTTGTTGAAATGATATCTCCTACTGAAAAAGATCCGTTTGATAGATACATGTTAAGAAGTATTGTGTTTTGCATGTACACATGGCCTTTTTGTTATTGGTCCATTATGAAATTATACATTAAGCCCCCTTTTTCAATGACATGGCGTTTTGTTAAATAAAAACAGAAACTGATTGTCTGTGGCTTATGATAAACAATATAAATAGGAAGTTTCATAGTTTTGTCCTGTAGGAATTGGTCCATAATGGATAAAAACATCAAGCCCCCTTCTTCTATATACTGTATTAAATCTAAAAAAAAAAGTTTATAGGTGGACTATGGCAAGGCTTGGGTAATAGAAAATGGCTCAACTCAAAATTGCATGGTAGATCTACATACAAACTTCTTTCAAAAGAAAACATAGAAATTGAATATTAACGAGAGAAAAGATTAAGTTTCTATCTCACACATATCATGTGACTGGATTGTAAACTTGATACTTATGGTAGAAGATCAATTTTCCATTGTCAGAACTTTTCTTCATCCATTCATTTACCAGTGTTGCTTTCTTAATTTGTTACTAGATAATAACAGGTGTTAACAATTTTAGGGAAAGCTTAAAGATACTTGTACATCTATGTACATGTACCTGTTTTCCGCCAGTTTTAACCCATTTCAGCTTTATTTTATGAAACTATAATCTTTCTTCACTTGACTTGTATCTGCATGCCAAATGTTACCCCTGATGGTTGTAATGTTGGATAGATTACAAGCGACAGAAAATGCATTTCATTTCCTGGAGGCCATCACATCACTGTTGTGATGTTTCCAGTTTTAAATTGAAGATTTCTGATATAATTATGTATTTATCCCTTACACCAAATATATATTGGTAATTTATCTATGTTAACACAGCTGACTAGATTCCAAACCATTCTACTGTCTATCAAATTTCAACAGTGTTTTTTTTTTATCTTTGGCCTTACGGATGTTTCTTTAATGAAAACATTGTGGGAAAAGACAAAATGCAAAAGCCACCTACGTGAGGGTCATTTAAAACATTGGACTGTTTGGTAACAGGTTTAAAAGTCCATAAATTTCAGAAATTCATCAAAAAAGGACACCATAGGATAACTGTTACAGTATTTCTTTTGTAAGTTTCATTCATACTGAAAGTATTTTTGGAAACAATGGATTAAATGTGGATAAAATGATGGGATTTTTAATAAAAAGAGCAGAAAACATTGTGGACGATGGCAAGATTTCTAGTAATCCGCATTTATCCTTTTACCAAACCCTTAACCACACAATCCTGTATTTAAACATCCCTGTGGGAGCAGGCTTGAAAACATTGTGAGAAAAGGAGAAAATGCTGGGACCCTATGGTTGACGCTATTTCATGCAAATCCAGTCGTTTAATACACCTACATTAATTGAGTCACCTTTACCAAGTGTAAAATTTTGTCAAGCTTGACTCAAAGAGCTTTTGCAGAAAGTGTAGATCAAGATCAGACTGCACAGAACATGCAGTCTGATCTTGGATCTACACTGTCTGATAAGGAGATATCTTTCCCTTAAAAAAAACCCTTTGAAATAGCAAAATTTGGGTTTTTACAATCGGCTTGAAAGTTTCATTTCACTTACTTACCAGGATATGGGTAAACAGGTAGACATCTAGGCCCATTGCACTTTCATACAATTACTGTAAAGAATGAACTCTTGACCAAACAACAAATATGTTGACACGTCCATATTCAAAGCAACTTCAAAGTATTTGCAAATGACAATTTAGATGTCACTAAAATGAAGGAACTTGTTTTTAATAGGATTTTCTCCTTTTCCCAAAATGTTTTTTAAAGGCTTCTTCCTTAGGGTCGTTAAAACTCTGGATTGTGTGGTAAAGAGTTAACCTAAAAATTTGTAAATAAGGCAATTGATTGATTGTATGGTGTTTAACGCCGTTTTCAACATTATTTCAGTTATATCGCGGCGGCCAGTGCACCTATCCATGCTTCCCTGGAGTCTCTTTTACCAGTACTCTGCGCAATTTCCTTTCCATGCCACCGGCTGCTTTCCCACATAATCATCGTCGAAACAATGGTCAGCGGTGGGAGAGGACTGAATCCTGTTGCAGTGACTATCATCAATCCTTGGAAAGAAATTGGCCGAGCAAGGGGTCGTAGCCAGGGATCGAACCCTGGACCCCGTGTTCTCAAGTCCTGCACGCTACCGACTGAGCTACCGGGGCTCAGAGTAAACAAGGAAAAAGCTAAGAAATTATACATGTAGACTTCTTACCGAATGTCTTGAACATAATCCTTTATACAGATCAACAAAGTAAACTAAATCAGTTGCACAAAATGTACAGTTGAACCTAGATCAACCAATTGCACTTTCATACAATTATTGTACAGAATTAATCTACAAATTTATCAACAAGGGAAAAGCCAAAAAATAATGGATTTCTTACCCAATGTCTTGAACATAATCCTTTTACACTGATCGATAAAGTAAACTAAATCAGTTGCACTAAAACAAACAGTTCAACCTGGCTATAATCCTTTCGATTTCCCCGATAGCAATGCAATAATTATTTTGGCCTATATATCCCCATAAAACACACACACTGTAGTGTACAACTCTCACTCGATAAACCTTTCATTATCGGTTTATAATTTTGTTTGTGTTTTGGATAACAGGTTTAAAATCACATACCATGAAGAGATCATTTATACACCCAACTCATTAATGTTTATATGATCTGGTCACAGTTCGTGGTTTTAAACCTGAATTCCCCAAAACACAACAAATAAAATAAACTCTTAATGAAAGGTTTATCTGGTTGCAGTTATAGTGTATGTGAGAGATGTACCAACCAACCACAAAATCAATACCAACTGTACAGAGCTGTCAGGTCTTGTTTATATATCAGGGGCGATATATCTACTTCTTATGCATCTGTAAGATACCTTCAACCCTTTACCCTCCGGTAACTTGGTCAGGGCTACTCAGTCGGTAGCATACAGGACTTGAGAACATGGGGTCGCTGGTTCGATCCCTGACTTGGTCAATTTATTTCCGAGGACTGATGATAGTCATTGTGACAGGATTCATTCCTCTCTCACCACTCTGTCAGCATTAAGAATATCATGAGGAGCACTGGTAAGAGAAAGCATGGATAGATGCACTGGCTGCTGTGATATAAATGAAATAATAATTGGGTTTACAGGTCCCAAGCACTACGTGAGGTCAACTGAGACTAAGCCTCCAATATAATCATCAGAGATAATCTTTAACCCTTTACCAAACGATAAAGTTTTAGACTCAACAAACTGAGGACCATTCTTCAGTTACTTCCCTTGATTACTCTCCAGTAATACATTGGTATTGATAAGTGGGTTACTTGGTTTTTATCCTTGATTTTCTTGCACTACCTAGCCATGTTCTTGAGATCATATCTAAACTACATCTAGTTAGATTAGTTTACAAATTGATCTTTATGTGTATTCTGATGATCGAGAACATAATTTGATTTTAAACTGCAAAGGGACCATACACATATATCACAAATCATGTCAAATCTATCCCAACATCCCCAAATGAATCAAGGATAAAAAAAAAAGGATTAGAGGTAAAAGGACCAGTATGTTATTTGGTTACCTTTAGTCTTTATCTGGCAAGGGAGATAATTTGACAAATGAGAATGGCCCCCATTGAAAGCATCTGCAGACAACAAATTGAATGTAGCTAAAATGATGAATTCTGTTTTTGTTAGGGTAGAAATTTGGACAAGCCTAAAAAAACTGTCCTTTAGTCAAGAGTTACACAAGTCTCTAAAAGCAGTATCTGAGGTCAGCTGAGACTAGCCCTTCAATATGATGACAGGGTTTTACGGGACGCAGAATTGAGCTGTATGCACGTTTATCTGCAGTTCGCATCCCAGAGACGCATAAAAATTAATTCCAGAACTAAAATAAAGATTCATGGATAAAACTGAACATCTCTTGATCGTTGGCATTTTGTCGAAAAAAGGGAAAAATTCTGCAGTCAAAACAATAAAATCACAGATTTTTGGACACTGGCACCGGGCACACTTGATTTGGGATATCCAGTGACTTGTGTCACACTGTCTTGAATGGAGTAAGTCGGCATAATCATGATCATTAGTTGCTTAAAACAGACAAAACTATTCATGATTTTACGTTTTTTAAACCTTAGATTCTTTGGATTAGTAACTACTTGCGCAGCTTTTACGGTAAAAATACTTTTACAAATATCTTCTGAAAAAAAGAGGGTATTACTAATCGAGTATGACCTGCATAAATTATATTTGGCGTTTCCGGATTTCTTCCTTGTACACAAAAAATCACCTGCAGACGACATGTCAAAACAGTCAAGTCTTCTGAATTTGTGGAGGAAAAGAAAGGAACCGGCGGGTGATGAGGACGAAGATCGAAGGCCAGTTATGCCATCCTCATCTGATCCTTCACAAAGTACGTCAATTGTGAAGAAAGATCGCAAATTTCAGCAAGTCTGTCTCTTTATTGCAGTAATATTCCCTAAAGCACTGGTCAGGGAGGAGGCCTTGTATTATGGGACCCCCAACATTTGGGCTGGGACCCCTGATTTTTTAAAGGTTGCATCCAGTGGACCCTCGTTTTTCAAAAGCTCTGTAAAACCCTGTGATAATCATCAAAGGTAATCTCTAAGTGGATATAGATTCCTTGGAATGTTTATTACCTAGCTGATAAGCCTTATTCATACATACATGTATGTTTTCTAGGAGATAAAACATAGATCTATCCATTCACACAGATATCTACCCTTTACCTAACAACAAAATTTTAAAATGGTGCAGTCTGATCTTGGATCTACACTGTCCGATACCGATATAATTTTCCCTCCAAAAAAATACCTTTGAAACAGAAAATATTGGGTTTGTATTACTGGCTTGAAAGTTTCATTTCACTTATATGGCAGGTACTCAAAAATCACATTTTCACAAACTTGGAGAATAGGCTTTTCAAAACACTGTGGGAAAAGGACAAAATGCTGTTTATTTTTAAAAGTTTATTTTGGCTAAACCCTTAACCACACTATCCTGAGTTTTAAAGACCCTGACCTAGAAAGCTTTTAAAAACATCATGGGAAAATGCCAGTAACCAGCATTTTCTCGTTTTCCCACAAAAAGTTTTTTTAACGTTCTATAGAACTTTTGGTCATTTGTGAATTGTGAATTTTGAATTGTCGACTGCAGTTGTTTCAAATTTTGAAGAGTCTAAGATTTGTTTTTTCGGAAAGGGTTAATGACCCTCAAGATGAAGGATGTTGTAAAAATTGTGGGAAAAAGAGTAAACAAGAGGGCCATGATGGCCCTGAAGTCGCTCACCTGAGCCTTTTGATCAAACATGACCCATTTCCAATCTCTTCCGAGATATTAAGACAAACATTCTGACAAACACTCACTAGTAGTGGACTTACAAACATGGCCTCTGGAGTGTATACAAGTCTTTTCTAGAATTTGTCTCAGTGGCCTACTTTTAACCTCAATATTGCCTATTTTCAAACATGTAGAAATTATCCAGACACACATTCTGACCACCATTTGTGAGTATTTGAGACAAAATGTGGCTTATAGGGTGTACAGAAGGTTTTTTCTGAGATTTGACTTAGTGACCTACTTTCTTATTCAACATGACCTATTTTCATACTAGTCTAAGACATTATTAAGACAAACATTCTGACCAAATTTCAAGATCATTGGACTGAAAATGTGGCCTCTAGAGCATTCACAAGGCTTTTCAAAGATTAAACCTGGTGACCTAGTTTTTGACCCCAAACGAACCATTTTCAAACTCATGCAAGATATCGTCAACACAAACATCCTGACCAAGTTTCAAGAGTATTTGGGCTGAAAATGTAACCTCTAAAATGTGGCCTCTAGAGCGTACACAAGGTTTTTCTGAGATTTGACCCAGTGACCTAGTTCTTGACCTCACACGACCCATTTTCAAACTCCTCCTAGATACCATCAAGACAAACATTCTGACCAACTTTCAAAAGTATCGGACTGAAAATGTGGCCTCTGGAGCGTACACAAGGTTTTTCTTAGATTTGACCTGGTGACCTAGTTTTTGACTCCACACAAACCATTTTCAAACTCGTCCGAGATAACATCAACACAAACATTCTGACCAACTTTCAAGACCATTGGACTCAAAATGTGGCCTCTAGAGCGTACACAAGGTTTTTCTTAGATTTGACCTAGTGACTTAGTATTTGACCCGACCTGACCCATTCTCAAACCCATCCAAGATATCAAGACAAACATTCTGAACAACTTTCAAAAGCATTGGACTGAAAATGTGGCCTCTAGAGCGTACACAAGGTTTTTCTAAGATCTGACCTAGTGACCTAGTTTTTGACCCTACCTGACCCATTTTCGAACTCGTCCAAGATATTATCAAGACGAACATTTTGACCAAGTTTCATGAGTATCAGACTGAAAATGTGGCCTCTAGAGCGTACACAAGGTAAAAGTTGACAGACGACGAATGACCAAGTTAACGATGGACACCGGACACAGCACGATGACAAAAGCTCACCATAAGCACTTCGTGCTCAGGTGAGCTAAAAAAAAAACCCTACCAAACAGATAAACAATTTTGCAGCAGATCTATATAGACCATGAAAGGAGAAACTGATTGAATAAGGAGTTACAACAAAATTATTACTACTTGGACCCAGGCTACCAGCAACACAGCTATGGATGTTATTTGACAGAGATTGTAGACCCAAGATCAGACTGCACAATTTTGCAGTCTGATCTTGGGTCTACACTCTTCTCATCTCTATTGATGTTTTCAAATATAATCCATATAATCCTTTATTTTTCCTCCTCATCAGATGACAAAATTTTGGACTCGTTCATATTCAAAGCATTTGCAGACAACAAATCAAGTTTGGCTAAACTCTCTACCAAATGACAAAATTTTAGACATGTTCATCATCATGTTTAAAGCAACTGATAAGATGTGGTTGAAATTATCAGATTTATCTTTAAAAGAGTAGAAAACTTTGAGGGAAAAGGAAAAAATGCTGGTCAGCAGCATTTTGTTCCTTTCCAAAAAGGTTTTATGTATAGCTTTATTTTTTAGGGTCATTAAAACAAGGGATTGTTTTGTAAAGGGTACAATGTCTTTGAAAGGGTAGAGAACACTGTTGCAAAAGGAAAAACTGCTGGTTACCAGCATTTACCCACATTTTCTCGTTTTAGAACCGTGTTTTCAAAAGGTCCCTTTCAAAGGTTCTGCAAAATATCCGACTTTTGTTTGGTAAAGGCTTCAATGCCAGTGAACTTGACTTATTTAACCCTTTACCAAACAGTCATGAATTTCAATGATCCGGAGAAAATTTTCCCACAGTGTTTTCCATCCTTTCAAAGCCTCTATCATCAACTGAGTTGCACATTTTTTATGTCATTTGCAAAACCTTTTTATGCTGTCAAAATAGATATGTTGAACATTTTAGCATCTTATAAAGATGTGTAATAATTTATTTCATGCTTTCCGGTAGGTTATCGAGAAATATCGGTGAAATATTTGTCGATAAATCATGGTTACGACCAGTGAAAATACCGATTTTATATTCCAACTCTTCAACTGAAGGCGGAAACAGTTGTTCCCGCGCACTAGTTACCTAGGTAAAATGCCTCACAACCAGATGGAAATATGACGTAATTTACCATACATTTCTCGCGCTTGACGTAATATTGTAATGTGTTGCTATGCGGAGGGGGTCGCCACGGGGTATAACCAAAAAGAACTGTACTGGATTTTGAGTAAGTTCCCCCCAGAAAGGGTTAAAAGCATGACATAAATAGAATATTTGTTTTTTTACGGTGAAAGATCGAAATTTATTTCATCTCGTGAACATCATCGGTAATATTTTCACTCATGGCAGCACCACCCGTGAAAATATTACCAATGTTCACTCGATGAAATAAATTTCGATCTTTCACCGTAAAAAACAAATATCCTCTATGTCATATATTGGGTGGAATAAGGGTAATATGAAAAGAGGGAAAAAAAACTAGCTGTTGAGAGATTTGATGATCCTAACTGATAAAACAGGACCTCTAAACTTCATAAAACTTCAGTTTTTCAGAGATGAGAAGCTGATAAGAGGTTATCTACAAGAGATTATCACCCTGGCAGAGTGACTCAACCTCAAAGAAGATTTATAGCTCCAGCTATGATAACCTTTCAACTCCATTTTTCTTGTGGTGGGGTCCTCACCCACTTTCTCATGATAATTTTTTAACCCTTTACCATACAATCCTGAGTTTGAAAGACCCTGAAACAAGAAGGCTTTTGAAAACATTGTGGGAAAAGGAGAAAATGAACCAGCATTTTCTCCTTCTTCGACGATGTTTTTGGTACTTTTCTAGTCAAATTTCATCAATTGAGCCGTATTAAATGTGTAGTCTGCAGCAGCTTTGAATTTGGATGGGTCTAAAAGTTTGTTGTTTGGTACAGAGTTAACTCCTTTTCCACACAATTGTGGGTTCCTATATGGGTTGCAACACGCGAAAAGGGACATTCGGACATTTGCGTAAAGTGTCGTCTCGGATCAGCCTGCGCAGTCCGTGCAGGCTAATCCGAGACGGCACTTTACAACTTCATTAGATTTTGTGCTACAGTAGACTTGCGCAATACAAAAAATTACATAAAAACGGATAGTGTCGTTTCGGATAAGCCTGCGTGGATTGCGCAGGCTGATCCGAGACGACACTTTACGCAAATGTCCGAATGTCCCTTTTTGCGTGTTGCAGGCCATATACCAACCATTCTCAAGAATATTCTTATTCTTAAAAATTTTCTAAATTTGAAAGATTAATTTTAGTTTAGCCAATCAGAAGTTGCATTACTTTCTAATTCAGAAAATTCCGGCGAATACGACTTAGAACATTCTTAAGAATGATTGGTGAGTACAGGCCTCAAATTTTACTGACCCTGAAGAAAGAAGGATTTTGAAAACATTGTATGAAAAGGAGAAAATGCTGGTAACCAGCATTTTCTCCCTTTCCCACAATGTTTTCTACCATTTCAAAGACAAGTCCATCTTTTGAGCCACATCTAAATTTGTTACCAGCATAGTGCTTTGAATTCAGACAAGTCTGAAATTTGTCCTAAAAGGTAATGAGTTAAAGTCTTCTCATAGTTGCAGACAGCAAAGGTCGCTCAAATGATAGAATTTGCTTTTGATAAAGTTGAAAACATTGTGGGAAAAGGAGAAAATGCCGATTCTCAGCTTTTTCTCCTTTTCCCATAATATTTTCACAACTATGAGAAGACTTTAACTCATTACCTTTTAGAGGGGATAGTGCAGATACAGGACGAAACCCATTCTAAGTTTCCCCTGGTTCTTTAACGTGCTCAGTGTATAGCACCGTCACACGGGACCTCGGTTTAAGGTCTCATCCGAAAGAATATTAGTAATTTTAGATGGCAAGCCGTGGGAATCTAACCTACACCCTCAAGTTCACGATTCCTATGCTCTACCAACTGAGCTATGCCGGCTGGTCAAGAAATAGGGTTCTACCCCATAATAGAGTGTTTGTGATCCTCTAATATTATCCTTAACTCTTAACCAAATGACAACATTTTGGACGTGTCCGAATTTAAAGCATTTGCAGATGGCAAAATAAATGTTGCTTAAATGGTGATTTCTGCATTTGATAGGGGAGAAAACATTGTGGGAAAAGGAGAAAATGCTGGTCACCAGCATTTTCTCCTTTTCCCAAAATGTTTTCAAAGCCTTCTTCAACACCGTCGTAAAAACCCAGGATTGTTTAGTAAAGGGTTAATGCTTTACCAACAATCCCTTGTTTTAACAACCCTCGCAGTGATGGCTTTTGACAAACTTTGTGAAAAAAAGGATAAATTGCTGGTCTCCTTTGCATAAATGTTTTCCACCTTTTCAAAGAAACTCAGTGATTTGAGCCACATTAAATTTCTCGTCAGCATGTGTTTTCAATTTTGGGCAACTTTAACATTTTGATGTTTTGTAAAGAGAAAGCCAGGCAACAATAATTAAGACTTGTCCAAATCAAAATCTTTTGCATAAAATGTTATGAGATTAAATGTGGCTCAAACAGTAAGATTCACCTTTAACAGCATAGGATCGATTGATGGTATGGTGTTTAATGCCGTTTTCAACATTATTTCAGTTATATCGCGGTGGCCAGTGTACCTATCCATACTTTCCTGGAGTTTCCGTTACCAGTACTCAGCATAAAATTTTCTCCAAGCCACTGGCTGCTTTCCCACATAACCATTGATCAGCGGTGAGAGATGAATGAATCCTGTCACAATGACTACCATCAATCCTCGGAAAGAAATTGGGAGCAAACCCTAGATCTCCTGTTCTCAAGTCCTGTACACTACTGACTGAGCTACCCTAGCTTGGCAACAGGATAGGAAACAATGTGGGAAAAGAGGACAATGCTGATTACAACCTATTTCTTCTTTTCTTAAAAGGTTTTTAATAGAATATATGCTTTCACTGTGACAAGAGGAAAAATATGGTTCATCATAATTTTTAAAATATAAACTGCTAGACCATGATTTCTTTACAAAATCAAAGCGTTGAGAATGCTGATGTGGCATTTGTCAAGGAAGCCACTGTGTAAATTTAATAATTTGAAAACAGGAGGGCCATGATGGCCCTGGATCACTCACCTGAGTCAATAGGCGAAATTCACTCCACGCGCGTAATTCAATTTCTGACCAATTGTCTGGTCAATTGAGCTTAAAATGTGGCCTCTGGAGCGTCCACAAGGAATTTCCTGAAGTTGACCTAGTGACCTAATTTATCACCCGATGTGACCCAATTTAGAACTCGTCAAAACATTTATCAAGACAAACATTCTGAACAGTTTTCAAGTTAATTCAGCAATAAATGTGGCCTCTAGAGTGCCCACAAGGTATTTCTTAAATTTACCAAGTGACCTAGTTCATGACCCCAGGTGACCCAATTCCAAACTCACCCAATATTTCATCAAGACAAACATTCTGACCAATTTTCAAGTCAATTGAGCAAAAAATATGGCCTATAGAGTGCCCACAAAGTATTAGTTTAATTTAATCTTGAGATCTAGTTTATGACCCCAGGTGACCCAATTTTGAACTGACTGAACACGTTGTGCTCAGGTGGGCTAACAAACTTAGAACAGGTTCACTACATACCAAATAACAAAGCTCTATGCTTTCCAGTTTTAGAAAAGAAGAATTTTAAAGTTTTCCTTCTTTGTTCCTTTGTTCGAACTTGTGACCCCCGGGGCAGGGCCAGTTTTGACCCCAGCGGCATCACTGAACAAACTTGGTAGAGGTCCACTAGGAATTGCTACATACCAAATATCAAAGCTCCACACCTTCCAGTTTTAGGGAAGAAGAAGTTTTCCTTCTTTGTTCCTATGTTCGAAATTGTGACCCCTGGGGCGGGGCCAGTATTGACCCCAGGGGCATCATATGAACAAAATTGGTAGAGGTCCACTAGGAGATGCTAGATGCCAAATATCACAGCTCCATGCCTTCCAGTTTCAGAGAAGAAGAATTTTAAAGTTTTCTTTCTTTGTTCCTATTTTCGAACTTGTGACCCCCGGGGCGGGGCCAGTTTTAACCCCAGGGGCATCATATGAACAAACTTGGTAGAGGTCCACTAGGAGATGCTACATACCAAATATCAAAGCTCTACGCCTTTTAATGTCAGAGAAGAAGATTTTCAAAGATTTTACTATTTTTTTCCTTTCTGTTGCCATAGCAACCAGAGTTAAGGGTGGAATTCAATCTCTTGAACAACTTTGGTAGAGCTTCACCCAAGGAACATCCCTGCCAAATTTCACCAAGATTGGCCCAGCGGTTTAGGAGGAGAAGATGTTTAAAGGAATTGTGGACAGACGGACAGATGGACGCCGGACAATGACCGATCACAATACCTCACCTTAGCACTTCGTGCTCAGGTGAGCTAAAAAAAAAAAGAGAAATATTATTTAAATATTAACTTGAAAATCAACCTCCTAAGCAAACGTCTCTTTGGTTAAAGGGAGATTACTGGTGCCTAAGTTTGCGTTATTTGTGTATTGGTGGTCTCCCTTCGATCTTTCAAGAGGAGTCAGGAGTAACGTCCCTTGACGGAAGGATGCACGATGGGTAGAGAGATAAGCCATGTAAATATATTGAATTCAATTAAGTTTATACCTGAATACTATGATTTTGAGATATCTTTGGCCGTCAGGACCTAATTCCCAACATTACAATAAAGTTTTCTTCCTGTAAATATTCATGCACAATCAAATGAGTAGCGTGCAATCATGGGACGAACAAGCCCAGGGACGAACTGGTTTTGGAACGAACAACCCCGGAAGCAAAGCGGTCAGAAGACAAATTTTGTGCATATCATTGCGCCAATAGAAGGCTATGAAGAGGTGAAGCTATTTTTACTCAAAAAGAAGTATTTCCATGATCGATAGCCTTTTGCGGTTTATTTCAATACGCCATTTCCAATTATATATCTGAGTGCTATTGAAAAACTCATTTGTCTTGAAAAATTGAGTTTAATTGGGTTTACTTCCTTCGGTTTTGGACAAAATACCATACATGGTCTTCAAAATTCAATATTGAACATTTATTATTGATCTCATAGTGGCATTGTCTTCGACAAATGCCACAAAAAGGCATGCTGTTATTTTCATCACTTGTTTTTTTAAGGTTATTATATTTATTACTTATGCATATACATGCATTTGTTATCGAACAGATTCATGGTACAAAGTTATAGATCTTTTCAGATAATAAGTACTAATGATGAAATACCTTAACAAGACATATCTTTAAAAAAAGATAGACAGCGTAAAATTGACAGCAAATAGGCAGGTGCCCTTAGAATAAACATGTCTACATTTTTTACCAATCACAAGTTTCTATTTATTTATTTGTTATCCATAACCAAAAAGTAGATCAAAAGCCAGCACAATCAGCTATGCGGAAAAAAGGAAAATAGCAAGAGGCTGAGAATGAGCACAGACAATTTAAGTTTTGAGTTACAGTACACAAGTATGAGTTAACCCTTTACCAGACGACCAAATTTTAGCTTTGTCCAAATTGAAAGCATTTGCAGACAACAGATAAATGCTACTAAAAACATGAAATGTACCTTTTGAAGGGTTGAAAACATTGTGGGAAAAGGAGAAACTGCTGGCTACCAGCGTTTTCTCCTTTTCCCAAAATGTTTTGAAAGGCCCTCCTTCTCAGGGTTGTTATAAGTCAGCATTGTGCTGTAAAGGATAAAGTCTCTGTTTTGTGTATTTCATTGAATGGGGTTTTATGTTACTGTCAACATTATTTCAGCCATAATCATGTCAAAAGCTCACTTATACAATTCATGTACCTTTCTAAAAATAAAATCACATTTACTCTTCACAAAATGACAAAATTTTGGATTGGACCAAATTGAAAGTATTTGCAGATGACAAAAAAATGTCCCTGAAAAATTTAAATTTGTTTTGGGAAAGGAACCATTGTGAGAAAAGGAGAATATGCTGGTTATCAGGATTTTCTCCTGTTCACACAGTGTTTTCAAAAGGCTTCTTTCTCAGCATCATTAAAAGTCAGGAGTGTGTGGTAGATTTGCAAACTATAAATGCTGAAAAGACATTCCAGTAAGCCTGTATGATGCAATCACTGATAAACCTCTCACCACAGTCTCGAGTTTTAATGATCCCAAGGAAACAGTGTTTTGAAAACAATGTGGAAAAGGAGAAAATGCTGGTTACCAGCATTTTCTCCTTTTCCTACAGTGTTTTCTACCCTTCAAAAGATACATTTAAAAAGATAAATTTCATACTTTGAGTAATATTCAATTTGTCGTCTGCAAATGCCTTCAATTTTTATCTGTCTAAAATTCTGTCATCTGGTAACAAATTAAAAGAACAAGAGGATCCAAATATTTACACTTACAGCTGGAAAAGAATCCAAATGTTAACAGACGTACACTACAGTAGCCTGAATGAGTCACTTAGCTGTGAGGTGCATGTATATCTTATTACAGGATAATGGGCAGAAATCACTTAACTGTTCTTAACCTTTGAAGAGCAGACATTTAAGGTAAAAATTTAACGGAAGTATTTCGTTTTCATAACTGTTTTTTTCCCCAGTATATCTCACAATATATAAAAAATCAGACTGGCAAGAAGTGCAGTCTATTCTAGGTCTATATAGTCCAATACAGTTAGAGTTGTGTTAAACTCTTTACCAGTCCTGAGTATCAATAACACTGGGGAAGAGAGCTTCTGAAGACATTGTTGAAAAGGAGAAAATGTTCAACCCTATCACAGATAAATTCCATCACTTGAGTCACATTTAATTTTGTCGTCTGCAAATACTTTGAATTTGGACAAGCGTAAAATTTTGTTGTATGGGAATGAGTTAATTGCTTGAACAGTGAACTCTTCACTAAACAATAAAATTTTAGGCCTGTCATAATTGAAAGAAGTTAAACAAGACAAACATGGTTCAAATGATGTCATTTTTTTAATCGGGTAGAAACTTTGAGGGAAAAGGAGAAAATGCTGGTAACCAGCATTTTTCTCCTTTTCCCACCATGTTTTTTGAAAGTCTTTTTCTCAAGGCTGGTTAAAACACAGGATTGTTCAGTAAAGTGATCACTCAATCCTTCAGCGAATAGGAGCAGTATCAACGATCTTCAAACCTACAAACATTTACCAAAAAAGAAACTTATAAAAAATATGTATGTTTTAACTGAATGTCACAATGATTCACAAATATGACATATGCCGAAACAAGCAATTTTTTGCCATCAGTAACAGTGTTTTTCAAACCATGCAAAATGTAAAATCATCAAAATATTTTACGGGGCAAGGATAACCCATTTTTCCCACGGCAGCTCAACTGCCACATATCATATCTCAAGTACTTGAAATAGATCCATAATTGTGGGAAATGATTCGGGCACAGGTGTGATACATCATAATAAGTCATTTACTTGTGCATTACCCTTTGTCATACGATCCCGAATTTTTACGACCCCGAGAAAGAAGCCTTTTGAAAACATGGTGGGAAAAGGAGAAAATGCTGGTTACCAGCATTTTCTCCTTTTCCCACCATGTTTTCTACCCTCCGAAAATCAAATTTCAATTTTTCAGTCAGATTTATTTTGTTGTCTGCAAATGCTTTCAATTTGGACCAGTCTAAAAACTTTGTCGTTTGGTAAAGAGTTAAGCATAACCGTTTACCATACAATAAATCTTTAGACTTGTCCGAATTGAAAGCCTTTGCAGACGACAAAATAAAGACACCTCAAATGATGAAAATTGTTTCTGATAGGGCAGAAAACAATTTAGGAAAAGGAGAAAATGCTGATTTACCAGCATTTTCTCCTTTTCCCAAAATGTTTTCAAAAGCTTTTTCTGTCCGGGTCGTTAAAACTCAGGATTGTGTGGTATAAGGATAAAGTCATTTACTTGTGTATGACTCTTTGCCAGATGACAAAATTTTAGATTTGTCCAAATTGAGAGCATTTGCAGACGACATATTTGATGCAGCTCAAAAGATGACTTCTGTCTTTGAAATGGTAGTAAACATTTGTAGGAAAAGGAGAAATGCTGGTTACCAGCATTTTCTCCTTTACATGCAATGTTTTCACAAGCATTATTCATTAAACTCTGGTGGACTGAATTATCTTTTACGCTGCTTTTAACACTTTTTCAGTCATATAATGGCGATAGTTCACATTTTAATGTAGTCAGTACTAGGCTAGGGGTCGAAAGTGTCTTGTAAACAAACACTCCCACAAAAAAACAAGCCCTTCCAGTGAGTCTCAAACCTGGGGCCTCAAGGGTTATGAACCTTAAACTTTACCTCTGAGCCATGCAGGACCCTGCCAACTCTTTACCATACAATCTCAAGTTTTAATGACCCTGAAAGAGAAGCCTTTTGAAAGCATTTTGAGAAAACACTGGTAACCAGCATTTTCTCCTTTTCCAACAATGTTTTCTAACCCATCGAAGTCAGAAATCGTCACTTGAGCTATATTTGCCATCTGCAAATGCCATCCGACTGGTCTAGACTAATATTTTAGTAAAGAGTTAAAAACTCTGGATCATGTAGTAAAAGAGTGAGACAGCAATTATCATACTTATCATGTCAGATATGAACTTTTCATAATAAACATGTCCTGTACATGTTAGGATTTTGAGTATCTTTGTTTATTGGGCTGTTTTCTGTTGTTTGGGTTTTTCAGTCATATCACTTTGACAGCTCAAATATTAATGTGTGTCCTGGATTTCACCAGTAAGAGGCTTGGGCCTCGAAGTGTCTTATTCAAGGACACTCCTAAGAAAAACCCAACCCTCCATGTGAGTTTCCAATACAGTACCTCAGATTACGAGTCCTACACTTTACCACTGAGCTAGGCAGGACCCTGTTAACCCTTTACCACACAATCCCGAGTTTCAATGACCCTTAAGAAGAAGCCTTTTGAAAACATTGTGGGAAAAGGAGAAAATGCTGGTAAGCAGCATTTTCTCCTTTTCCAACAATGTTTTCTACCCTATCACAGACGAAGTTGTTCATTTGAACTACATTCAAATTGTCGTCTGCAAGCGCTTTCAATTTGAACCAGTCCCAATTTTCATTGTGTGGTAAAGAGTTAAATACCTATATCATGTGGTTAAGGGTTAGACAGTGATATCATATATATCATGTAAGATTATGAACTTCACACAACAACTCTTTACCAAAGAACAAAATGTTCTACTCTACCAGATTGAAAGCATTTGCTGACAACAATTTAAATGTTGCTCAACTGATGGCTTTTGTTGTTGATAGGCCATAAAACATTGTGGGAAAACAAGAAAATGCTGGTTACTAGCATTTTCTCCTTTTCCCACAATGTTTTCAAAAGGCTTTTTTCTCAGCCTCATTAAAACTTGCGGTTGTGCAGTAAAGGGTTAGTGGGCTGTTTCATGTTTGTGTCAAGCATTTTGTTATATTATCACTTTATCAGACAACAAAATTTAAGACTAGTACAAATTCAAAGCTGTTGCAGACAATAAATTGATTTAGATTCAGGTAGTCTTATTCGTTTTTGAAAGGGTAGAAAAGGTGGGAAAAGAAGAAAATACTTTCACCAGTATTTTCTCCTGTTCCAACAATGTTTTAAAATTGCTTTTTCCTTTGGGTCATTTAAACTCAGGATTGTATGGTAAAGGGTTAAGCATTTTGCCACTGTTTCCTGATAATTTCAGTTAAAATTAGTGGCCCTCTGAGAAAAGGGGCTTGGCCCTCTATGAAAAGGGGCTTCCATGCATCTTCATAATGCATTATATCAAGCAAATCATAACATAATCTAGGATCTATAAAATCCATTTTGTCTTACAAACAACTGAAGCATGAGGTAGAATGGCCCTCTGACATGCAGAAATTCTACCAGTAGCTAAAAGTTTCAACCTATGCCAGCCTTTATGGTTGTCATGGGTCGATATTTATTTTACTAACCCTACTTGACTTTCAACAACCCGAGGAAGACAGCTTTTGAAAACATTGTGGGAAAAGGAGCAAATGCTAGAAACCAGCAAGAATTGTGTGGTAAAGCATTTAACCACTGTATCATGATCCTTTCAGCTAAACAATTACCAAATAATCACGTTTTAATGACCCTGGGGAAGAAAGCTTTTGAAAAAATTATGAGAAAGGGAGGAAATGCTGAAAACCACTTTTTTTCTCCTTTTCCCACAATGTTTTCTAACCTCACAAAACCCAAAATGAAGGGGTCCATTCAATTTTCCCCAAAAAATACCTCAAACCTACATAAGTCTACAATAATGTCATGTGGTATAGACCCTCTTCTTTCACAGTCTAAAATTTTGTCGTTCTGTAAAGAGTTAAAAACCAAACGCCAAATTACAGGTTACATTCAATTTTCCCCAAAAAAATATCTCCCAACTTGCACAAGTCTAAAACATATAATACAGAGCAAGTCGGAGATCACTTTTGCAAGTCTAAGATCAGCTTATGAGGTAAAAGGCTATCAGCTAATTTCTGCAAAGAGCAGGAAGTCATGGGGCTACAACTAAGGTCAAGAAGATAAAAGACTTCAAGAACCAGCATTTTCAGTGATTTCCTAACGGGTGCTTATACATGGTACACTACTTGTACATGGTACGCTGGTATTTAACTTTTCACCGAATGACAAAATTTTGGACTGATCCAAATTGAGAGCATTCAGGCGTTAAAGCCAGAATTGCATGACAAAGAGTTAACCCTTTACCAAACGACAAAAATTTGGACCTGTCCAAATTGAAAGCATCTGCAGACGACAATTTCAATGTGGCTCAAATTATGTGATTTTTCTTTCATAGGGTGGAAAACATTGTGGGAAAAGGAGAAATGCTGGTTACCAGCATTTGCTCCTTTTCCCACAATGTTTTCAAATGGCTTCTAGCACTGGGTCGTTAGAACTCGGGATTGTGTGGTAAAGAGTTAAACAACTCGTCCAAAATGAAGGAATTTACGGATGAAATTCAAATGTTTTTTCAAATGATGGTATTTTTGTTTTATTAGGTAGGAAAAACATTGTGGGAAAAGGAGAAAATGTTGGTAACCAGCATTTTCTCCTTTTCCCATAATGTTTTCAAAGCCTTCTTTCTAAGGGTTGTTAAAACTCAAGATTGTGTGGTAAGAGGTTAACCCTTTATCACACAATCACAACTTTTAATGACTCTGAGGAAGAAGCCTTTTGAAAACATTTTGGGAAATGGAGAAAATGCTTGTAACCAGCATTTTCTCCTTTATCCACAATGTTTTCTATCATAGCAAAAACAGAAATCATTCTTTTCCCAACTTTAAATTTGTAGTCTGCAAATGCTTTCAATTTGGTCCAGTCCAAAAATTTGTCGTCTGGTAAAGGGTTAACTCTTTACCAGACGACAAAATTTTAGAATTTCAGACTCTTCCAAACTGAAAGCATTTTCAGGCCACATAATAAATGTCAATCAAAAATTGAAATTTGGTTTGGGAAGGGTAAAAAACATTGTGGGAAAAGGAGAAAATGCTGGTTACCAGCATTTTCTCCTTTTCCCGCAATGTTTCAAAAGCCTTCTTTTACAGGGTTGTAAAAGCTCAAGATTGTGTGATAAAAGGTTCAAAACATTTCTGACCCATGAATAAGCCCACACATGGAGCACTTTAAATACAAGGCATTCCTTGGCACCAAACACTGGCACAAAGCTACAACAGCAATTAGCCATTTCCTGATCCCAAACTTTTATAATAACCCTGGAGAAAAAAGGGCTTTGAAAATATTTTGGGAAAACCAAAATACTGGTTACCTTATCCCACTTTATTTTATATCTACATACATAAAAAGCAAAGATCCATTATTTGAATTCCATTAATATTTGTCCACAAATGCTTTTCAGATGGAGATTTGTTTGTGACAAGTGCTGTTTCAAACATTTTTTTTCAGTTATATCTCGGCCGCCAGTACACCTATCCACGCTTTCCTGGTGTTTCTTTTTTTTTGAGATGGAGAAAACTAAAATATTGTCTAATATCTATGTACCATTTGACCCACATTAATTTTGTGGCTTGCAAATGCTTTCAATTTGGACAAGTCAACATTTTTGCTGGCTGATAAAGAGTTAAAGGGCAAGCTGTCTCAGCATAGTGCAGGAACAGCCAGAAAATACACTATTTTTCACTATCTATATTCAGACATCAAGCACATGTACATGAGCCTGTGAGGACCAATCAGATTTTGTATCGGGTAATTTCATGTGTGATGCTGATTTTGCAATTTCATTGGTCAACCATTTTCATACAGTAGCACAGGTATTGTTATTAACCATTTACCAAATAGTCCTATGTTTTGAAGGCACCATGATTGATTGATTGATTGAATAGTGTGTTACGCCACTTTCAACATTATTTCAGTAATATCACGGCGTCAGCTCACATAATCATGTATTTCCTGGGTTTCACCAGGACAAGGCTAGGGCTCTAAAGTGTCTTGCCAAGGGACACTGCCACAAAAAACCCAGCAGATTAGGTGGGTTTTGAACCCAGGGCCTCAAGGTTACGAGTCCACACTTTACCACCAGCCACACAGGACCCCTGAAGGCCCCATGAAGAGGGCTTCTCAAAACATGGTGTGAAAAGGAGAAAGTTCCAGTAACCTGACAGCATGGTGTTAATAGGAGAGATTGCTGGTGACCAGCATTTTCTCCTTTTTTCACCATGTTTTCTATGCTTTTACTTTTAAAGACAGAGATGCTCTTTTTGTACATTTGATTTGTCGCTTGGAAATGCTTTCAATTCAGACATGTCTGAAGATTGATCGTCTGGCAAAAAGTTATTGCAGCATCAAGAAATATCCCTGTTTCTTTTATATGTATGGCTACTTAATACTACTCAAGGACCTTTTGCAGACAGTGAAGATCAAGATCAGACTGCACAGAATGTGCAGTCTGATTTTGGATCTAAACTGTCTGATAAATATTTTTCCCACAAAAATAACTTTGAAATAGCAAACTTGTGGCTTTTCCTACTGGTTTTAATTTAATCGGCTTTGATGTAAATTTAGTAAATTTCACTTTTAATGTAAAATTAGTTTAGGTTTCACTTTTTTAGCAGGTTAAGGCTTGAGGCCCTGGGCAAGGTGTAAAACTATTTGTGCATATTGCAGAAGTAGGTGGCAATGAAATAAAGCAGAACAGATGTTATCTTAAGTATTTATAAATAAGCAAAATGACATGAAATATGGTATCTGATAGACCTGTGCAATGCAGCAAGAATTTCAATCTTTTATCATGACACTGATCCTTTCCCTCTAGACTGATTTAGCACATTTCTCGGATAACAGAAAATTATTGTTCCCAGTACTGTATATCAAGTGTAAGGCAAAGATATTTTAAACCTTTACCAAACGACAAAATTTTTTACTTTTTCAAATTGATAGCTGTTGCAGACAACAAAGTAAATGTGGATAAAATGATGAAATAAGTCTCTGAAAAGACAAAAAACATTGTGGGAAAAGAAGATAATGCTGGTTACGAGCATTTTCTCCTTTTCACACTGTTTTCAGAAGCCATCTTCACAGACACTCGAAACTTTGTTACCAGCATTTTCTCTTTTTCCCACAGTGTTTTCAACAGGTGCCTTCCTTAGGGTCATTAGGGGTCCTGCATAACTCAGTGGTAAAGTGTGAGGCTCGTAACCTGGAAGCCCCAGGTTCAAGCCTCACTGGATCTGCAGGGTTTTTCGTGCAAGTGTCCTTGGGCAAGACACTTCAGAGCCCTGGCCTAGTAATTGCAAAACCAAAGAAATACATAAATATGTGAGCTGTTGCCGTGATATGACTGAAATAATGTTGAAAGCG
The DNA here is from genome assembly GCA_946811185.2 of Hippopus hippopus. NCBI lineage: Eukaryota > Metazoa > Mollusca > Bivalvia > Cardiida > Cardiidae > Hippopus > Hippopus hippopus. Next base: position 1,909,447 of record OX328108.1, on the reverse strand, counting down.
GCGTAAAATACCACTCAGTCAATCAATCAATCCTTAGGTTGTTAAAATTGGGCATTGCATGGTAAAGGTTTAACTCTAAGAATAATCCCAAGTTTAAACAACCCTGAAAAAAGAAAGCTTTTGAAAACATTGTGGAAAAAGGAAAAAATGATTGTTATAACAAGCATTTTCTTTTTTCCCAATTATGTTTCTACCCTTCCAAAAGCCAATTCCATCATCTGCGCCACTTCTGATTTGTCTAATTTGTCGTCTGCAAAGGCTTCGAAAATGGACAAGTCTAAAATATTGCTGATCCGTAAAGGGATAACTCTTTAACAAATGACAGAAATGTACCGGTGGATTCCGCCTAATTCAAAGCATCTGCAGAGAACAATTCAAATGTGACTCAAATGATGGAACTGGTGTTTGATAGGCTATAAAACATTGTGGGAAAAGGAGAAAATGCTGATAGCCAGGATTTTCTCCTTTTCCCACAATGTTTTCAAAGAGCCTTCTTCCTTACGGTCACTTAAACTCTGGATTGTGTTTTAGAGTTAATGAAAGGAAAATATCTGATATGACTGAGATGGAAAACAAAGTGAGAAAAGGACCAACTGCTCTCCTTTTTCCACAATGTTTTCAAAGGACCTCTCCTGTAAGGATGTAAACAAGCCAATTTGAATTGTTGACCAGCATTTTCTCCTTTTCCCATGATGTATTCACAAGCATTCTTTTGAAGGGTTAATTCAAACATACTTCATTCAGCAATATACAGAAAATAAAGAGCCACTGGCCCTACATTGCTCACCTGAGTAAAGTCATCAAAGATAGATAAAGTTGAAGGGGTTCTGGTTGTGATGATGTAAAACATGTAGGTGTATTGACCTCACATGGTTATTGGCCTGAAAACAAGGCCTCGAGATTGCATACAAGGTTTTTCTATGATCTGTCCCTGTGACCTACTTTAGGATCCAAAACAAACTTGTCCCAGATATTATCAAGATAAACATTCTCACCAATCTTCATGAGTATATGACTGAAAATGTGGCCTTTAGAGTACACAAAAAATTTTTGTAAGATTTGTCCCAGTAACCTACTTTTTGATCTGAAATGACTCAATTTCAATCTTTTAACACAACATGACCAAAATTTGTACTTTTCTGAGATATCATCAAGACAAGCAATCTGACCAACTTTCATTAGAACTGAACTGAAATGGGGCTTTTACAATGCACACAAGGCTTTTCTAAGATTTGCCCCTGTGACCTACTTTTTGGCCCAACATGACTCAATTTGGTGCTCTCTAAAGATATCAAGACAAACATTCTGACCAACTTTATGAGTACTGAACTGAAAATGTGGGCTCTAGAGTGCAAACAAGGTGTTAATGCGAGATGGACACAGCACAATCACAAAAGCTCACCTTGAGCACTTTCTGCACAGGTGAGCTAAAAAGCAATACAAATATCTTAAATTAACAGGGTTGTGAAACAGAGGATCATTTGGAACTCGGTTAAGCTAGGCTGTTCTGGTGGAGAGACAAATTAGTAGTGCTAGAAATCTATGAAGCAGGAAATCCATGGGGAACCAGTAACTTCCTGTCCTTCATGTTTCAACATTTCTAGACAGAGGGTCTGTCATGTCAATATTTACGAGCTAAAACATTTAGAATGCTTCAATTCCTGCCTTTTTCTTACTGACCTTAAAACATTGTACAAGAGGACACTCAGTCCTGAATCCTTTTCATAACATTTTGGGAAAGGTCATCACATTTTTAACTCTTTAAAAAACGACAAAATTTTGGACTGCACTGAATTGAAAGCATTTGCAGTCAACAGGTTAGATTTAGCTCAAAATGATGTCTGCCTGTGATAAGGTAGAAAAGATTGTGAGAAAATGGGAGAAAATGCGGGTTACCAGCATGTTCTCCTTTTTCCACACAATGTTTTCAAAGGCTCCTTTCTAAGAATTGTTAAAACTCGAGATTGTGTGGTAAAGGGTTCGGGAAACATCATCTGAGAGAAGAGCTCAGGAAGAGGCTAATGAAGGTGGCTTAGATATCTAATAAGATCCTCACAATAAACTATAATGAACTCAAACTGAGGGACATCAGTGAGCAAACAAAGGCAATGAACTACTGTATAAGTTTAATTTTTTGCAATTTTTGTGATTTTGCCGATTTGAAAAAAATTTGCACACTTTTCTGCTTGTGTATTTTACCAAAACTGAAAAGTATACAAAATAATGAGTGACTTGAATTGGCAAATATCTCCATACAAAATATATTCGTCAAGCGAAATTTTTTCCACATGCGTATATATCCATATATACAGTATTGGACGTAACATGTTACCAAGGATGCAGAAAAGGCAAATATTTCTGATTCATGAAGTTCTTCCAAGATTAACCCTCTACCCATCTTCGCAAGCCAAGGATACTAAGGTAGTACCCTTGGCGCCCGTCAAAAACGAAAGTTGTCGTGTTTGTGAAGAAAATTTGCCAAAAAAGAGTAGACGATCGATATTTAATGAGTTTTTTACAGTTACGATCAATTATGTGAAATATTAGGACGGGTTCCACAGCCAAATGATTTCGAATCATCGTATGTCTGTTCGTCTTGTTTTGATGCATAGCCTAACAAATTTTACTACAAGCATTTTGATTGGTCAGAAATAACATCAGCAAAGGTTACGCAACTCCTGATATTCGATAGGTGGCGCAGCGGGAGTTTCGATTTTTAAACAGGCAAGCGGCCAAGGGTACGTAACGAACAAAGTGGAGTTAGTATCCTTGGCTTGCGAAGATGCCCTCTACCAAACAGCTGTAGATTGACTGATTAATCATAATTATGTTAACGCCATCTTCACATTAAATGTCAAACTATGAAAAGAAGCACTGTAAACATCTCACTATTGAGACTATATAAAATCCAATCAGTCCGACAATTGACTGGATCTGGAGACAGAATGGTCCTTGGACATGCAGAAAACCTACAAATAGCAAAAAGTTTCGACCTATGTCAGCCTACGAGGATTGCCCAGGCTGACATGGGTTGATACTTTTTGCAGATGCATTAACCCTTTAATACAATGCCATGTTTTAAAGACCCTGTGAAACCAGCCTTTAGAAAACATTGCTGGAAAAGGAGAAAATGCTGGTCACCAGCATTTTCTCCTTTTCCCACAATGTTTTCTACCCTATCAAAGAAAAATTGCACTATTTGAACCTCATTGAAAGTGTCATCTGCAAATGCTTTCAATTTGGACAAGGCTAAAATTTTGTCGTCTGGTAAAGAGTTGCGCCCCCTTTTCACAAGCCATGGCTCATTTGTATTTTTCACAAAAGCAGTCTCTCAACAATTTTTTATGTAATAATGGGAACAAAAACTAACAGGATAAATCTGCCAAAATCTGTATAAAAATTTGGCAAGTGAAAGTGGACCAAGGTATCATGTGACGAAATTGGCTTCTTGTAGGTGTTAACATGGTCAGGCACCATTAATTTTATCCTTCACATCTCCATACAAGATACCAAATTACCGGTAAGGTTATCCTACTGAATAAATCACATGAAACTTTCAAGCCGATAGTAAAAACTGGAATAATGCTATTCCACACTTTTTTTAAAAAAAAATATCTTCTTATCGGACAGTGTAGATCCAAGATCAGACTGCACGTTCTGTGCAGTCTGATCTTGATCTACACTGACTTCAAAAGGTGCTTGAGTCATGCTTAGCAGCCTAAGAGTTAACATGATCAGGTGCCACTAATCTTATCCTTCATATCTCAATACAAAACACCACAAGCAAAATTGCCACAATTTTAGAAAGTTAACTATTCTAAATTACATCTTTATCCAACGAGAAAATTTTGAACTAGACCACATTGAAAGCATTTGCAGCCAACAAAATACATTTACCGGTAGTCCAAATGGTGATTTTTATCTTTGATGGGGTACCGAACTTGGGTAAAGAAGATGATGGTTACCTGCTTTTTAACTTTTCCAATTTTTTTTTTTTTCAAAAAGCCTTCTTCCTCAGGTTTGTTAAAACCGTGTGATAGTGTGCTAGAGTTTGGTTTCCATGACTATGAGGAAAAAGACTTTTGAAAATTCTGTCTGAAATGGAGAAAATACTGGTAACCAGCATTTTTTTTCCCTTTTCCCATGTTTTCTACCCTAACAGAGATCTTTAGCTAATTTGGACGAATTTCTAATTTGTTTCTTGCAATATATGCTAATCATTGTTTTGACCATGGTTATTCTGGAAAGTAGCCAGTGGCTTGCAGGGTTCGAATTTCATTTTTTTATCCACTGGCAAATTTTAGCAAGTGCCTTTTTTTTTCCACTCGCAAAATTAAAATTGGACTTGCATTTTTCTTTTTTTTTTTGAAGCCCAGCATGCCTACCAATGGTAAGAATGAATGGCCAGTACAAACTGTTCAATTCTATTCTATTACGCAACCTGTCGACTAGAGACAACAACCAAACAAAAAAGGAACGTTAATTAATATTAAAACCATCACTTAACTATCATTTCAATTCCAGTTGAATATCTGTTCTCAAACCAAGTTAAATTTCTATAAGATTTACTATGGTGGATGATTTTGTAAATGAATTACAGACATATCACATCCAAATATCTGCGTATCCAATATCTGGTTTACCGAAATCCATCACGTCCGACTTGCTTCTCGTTGTTATTTGTGCATTATAATTATCTTTTCATGAAAGATTGACAAATATTTCTGTTTTAAAATCAGAGATTGAATTCGCCTAACGTTTTCTGTATAAAAAATGAAGGATTGGCCGTGAGTGCAAAGGCACTTGGCTCTATGAAGGCACTATGAAACTCGGATAACAAACGACAACTCGGAGGCTTCAATGGCGACATGTAAAATTATCAACAGCCGTCGAAGGGTATTCTCAGTGCAACATGACCGATGTTTATCCAGAACGAAAAGAATTACCTTATTTGTATTCACATATTAAATTTAGTACTTTTTGGTAATTTATTTCAATAATTTGCACTCACATTTTTTTTCGAGTGCTTGAAATTTCAACTTGCATTTTCCATTCTGACTCACATTTTGCAAGTAAATATGTGGGAATTTCGAACCCTGGCTTGTGAAGAATTTTGTGAGAAATACATGTGCTGATGAACGAAACTCTATGGGGCATTGACAGGTTTATTGGCCACAGGGATATACCGGTAACTGAAATAATGTTGAGAAATGCACTGAACATCATACAAACAAACAAATAAACAAAATTTATCTCGATGACTCTTTACCAAACAATCCCATGCCTTAAACGACCCGAGGAGGAAGGCTTTTCAAAACATAATGGAAAAAAGGAGATAATGCTGTTAACCATTTGGTTTAAATCAGTTAAAAAAAACCAAATCCCATCTTTGAATCACATTTAATTTGTCATCTGCAAATGCTTTCGACTTGAATGATTCTAGAATTTTGTTGTTTGGTAAAAAGTTAAATATAAATACCATATTTACCTCCACAATCACTCTTGTATACAGGCTAAACTATGACAGTCGTTTATTATTAAACATCAACCCTGTTACTTGAATCACATTAAAGTTGTCATCTGCAAATGCTTTCAATTTGAATTTTGTCGTTTGGTAAAAAGTTAAATATAAATACAATATTCACCTCAACAATCACTCCAGTAAACTCTCCAGACAAAAATACAAGTCGTTTATTATTAAATATTATCCCTGTTATTTAACTCTTTACCAAAAGACAAAATTTTAGACTTGTAAAAATTGAGAGCATTTGCAGATGACAAAATAAATGTGACTCAAAAGTTGAAACTTGACTTTAGAAGGGTAAAAAACATTGTAGGAAAAGGAGAAAATGCTGGTTACCAGCATTTTCTCCTTTTCCTACAATGTTTGCAGAAGGCTTCTTCCTCTGGGTCGTAAAAACCAGGGATTGTTTGGTAAAGGGTTAAATCACATTTGTCTTCTGCAAATGCTTTCAATTTGAATAGTTCTAGAATTTTGTCATTTTGTAAGAAATTAAATTTGAATAATACTAAATTTACCTCTACAACCACTCCTGTATACACAGTCCAGACTAAACTATGACAGTGCTTTATTCTTAAACATTATCCCTGTTACTTGAATCAAATTTAATTTGTTGTCTGCAAATGCTTTCAATTTGAACGATTCTAGAATTTTGCCATTTGGTAAGAAGTAGTAAATAGTACCTTATTATTTACCTCTACAATCACGTTAGTAAGCTCTCTATACTAAACTGTGATAGTCGTTTATTATTAAACACTATCCCTGTTCTTTGAATCACATTTGACGTCTACAAATGCTTTCAATTTGAAAGATTCTAGAATTTTGTCGTTTGGCAAAGTTAAACTAATACAATATTTACCTCTTCAACTCACTCCTATATACAGTCCAGACTAAACTATGACAGTCACAGCATTATCACTAAAATTATTATCCCTGTTTCTCTCATACAGCGTTCACAAATGACATTGTACGAATATTTGTTGTGTCTAGGGCGGTAACTGCTTCAGTAAGCAAGCCTTTATATCACCCTTTACTATACAACAATCCCCGATCTTTACCAAACGACAAAATTTTAGACTTGTCCAAATTCAAAGCATTTGACAACGAGAAAATAAATGAGACTCTAACATCAAAAATCTGTTTTTGGTCGGACAGAAAAAATTGTGGAATAGGGAGAAAATGCTGGTTACCAGCATTTTCTCCTTTTTCCATGATGTTTTTTTAAAGGTTTCTACCTTTAGGCTGTTAAAACACAGTAAAGTGGTAAAGGTTTAGGCAACCCAGAGGAAGGCTTTTGAAAACATTGTGAGAAAAGGAGAAAATGCTGGTAACCAACATTTTCTCCATGTCCCACAATGTTCTTTTCAAAGACCTTGATTTTACACTACTCTAATTTGTTGACTGCTAGTGCATTTAATTTGGACCAGTCCAAACTTTTATCATTTGGTAAAGGGTTATTGACTGATTGACTGGGATTGGGGGATCAGCTGTACCCTTTACTGTACAAACCAGAGTTCTAATGCCCTGAGATAGGGCGCTTTTGAAAATAACGTGGGAAATAGAAGAAAATGTTGGTAACCAGCATTTTCTCCTTTTCCTATATTGTATAATTTTGTCATTTGGTGAAGAGTTAACTCTTTACCGGACAACAAAATGACTTGCCCAAATTGAAAACATTTGCAGACAACAAAATAAATATGGGCTCAAATAGTTAGAACTTGTTTTAGAAAAGGTAGAAAACCTGGGAAAAGGAGAAAATTCTGGTTATCACCCTTTCCACCCTATCTCTCACAATATTTTCAAAAGCCTTCTTCTTCAGGTTCATGAAAAGTTAGTATGATTGATTGTTTGGTGTTTAATGCCGTTTTCAACATTATTTCAATTATATCGCGGCCGCCAATGGACCTATTCATGCTTTTCTCGAGTCTCTTTAACCAATACTCTGCACAATTTTCTTTCCAAGCCACTGGCTGCTTTCCCACATAAACATCGTAGGGACAATGTTCAGCTTTGGGAGAGGAATGAATCCTGTTGCAATGACTAGCATCAATCCTCAGAAAGAAACTGGCCGAGCCAGGAATCGAACACCCACGACCCCCCCCCCCCTTTCTCAAGTCCTGCACGCTACCAACTGAGCCACCAGGGCTTGGCTCACTAAAAGTTGGTATGGTTAGGTAAGAGGGTAAACTGGTCAAGTGTAAAGTGTATGTTTCATTCATTCATCCAATGGATCTTTGATAAATTTTAATAATGACTTACAGCTACTATTAACACTATTAAATTATTCTTATCTGATTACAACCCCTGTCAACATACTTTTAACTGCTTACTTTAAGCCTTTACCCGACAATGCCGACTTTTAAACGACCCTGGGAAAGAAGCCTTCAGTTAACATTGTGGGAAAAGGAGAAAATGCTGGTTATCAGCATTTTCTCCTATTTCTCACAGCGTTTTCTACTCAGTTAAAGGCAACTTTCATCATATGAGCCAACCTTGACTTGCCACATGCATATGCTTTGAATTTGGACAAGTCTAAAATTTTGTTGCCTGGTAAAGAGTTCTAAAAACAATCCTGTTTTTGAACAACACTGAGGAAAATCATATTTGTAAGCATTGTGGGGAAAGGAAAAAGTGCTAGTAACGAACATTTTCTCTTCTCACAATATTTTCTACTCTATCAAACACATAAAAACATAATTTAAGCCACACTAAATTTGCTGTTTGCAGATGCTTTCAATATGGATGTTTGAATGATTTTGTTGTTTGGTAAAGATGTAGAATCCTCTATCTTTTGGTTTCTTTACTTTTTAGCACACAATTCCAAGTTTTAACAACTCTGAAAGTGCAGGCTTTTGAAAAAATTGAGGAAAAAGAAGAAAATGCTGGTAACCAGCATTTTCTTCTTTTCCCACAATATTTTCTAGTCCCTATGAAAGACAGAAATCAGCGTTTGAGCCTTATCTAGTTTGTTGAAATGCTTTCAATTTGGTCTAGTCCAAAACTTTGTTGTTTGTTACAGGAATAAGATATTCGACTGTTTGGTATAGGATAAAAACCTGCTTGCGCATGTTCTCTCTTAACTCTTTACCAAACGACAAAATTATAGACTGGTCCAAATTGAAAGCATTTGCAGACGACAAAATAAATGTGACTGAAAAACTGAAATTTATATATGGAAGGGTAGAAAACATTGTGATAAAAACCTGCTAGCCCATGTTCTCTCTTAACTCTTAACCAAACGACAAAATTTTAGACTGATCCAAATTGAAAGCATTTTCAGACGAAAAATTAAAGATGGCTCAAATAGTAGAGTTTGTCCTTGATTGAGTAGAAAACGTTGTTGGAAAAGGAGAAAATGCTGGTTACCAGCATTTTCTCCTGTTCCCACAATGTTTTCAAAAGGCTTCTCTCTTAGGGTTGTTAAACCCCGTAACAAAATTTTAGACATTCCAAATTGAGAGCATTTGCAGACGACAAAATAAATGTGACTCAAAAATTAAAATTTATAAATGGAAGGGTAGAAAACATGGTGGGATAAGGAGAAAATGCTGGTTACCAGCATTTTCACCTTTTCCCACCACGTTTTCAAAAGGCTTCTTTCTCAGGGTCGTTAAAAGTCGGGACTGTGTTGTAAAGGGTTACCTAAGCAATAATTTCTTTGTCAAGTAAACTTTCGATCCAAAAACATTTTCAACAGTGGTAACAGCAAACTTCTATTCAAACTTTAAAGTTGCCTTGTCACATAGGTGTGTCCTTGGACAAGGTACTACAGAGACCAAGTCCAGAAAAGGCTGAGAAGAAGTTGAAAAGAAAGGACATGATTCTAACAGGACCTGGCTGGACCTCTACAGTGTCTTGACTAGGGCCATCCTATGTGGCAATCACTGAGAGTAAGATCAAGTGAGGATTTCCTGATTCTGAGCCCAAAGCTTTAACCCTTTACCACACAGTCCCAACTTTTAATGACCCTTAGGAAAAAGGCCTTTGAAAACATTAAGGGAAAAGGAGAAAATGCATTTTGTAGCTGCTAACCAGGATTTTCTTGTTTTTCCCACAATGTTTTCTATTAACCTATCGATGACAAGTTTTGTCATCTTTGCCATCTTTATTTTGATGTATGCAAATGCTTCAAAGTTGGACTATTCTAAAGTTTTGTTATTCTGGTACAGAGTTTGTTAATGAACCATGATGGATTCTAATTTCAAGAGCATATTGAACACTTCAGCAATAATGTTTGGAATCTTACGCTAACTCTATACCAAACCACAAAATGTTAGAAAGCTTTTGCTAATGAAAAAATAAATGTGCCTCAAAAATTGAATTAATTTGTGAAAGGTTAGAAAAAAATTAAAGGAATAGCAAAAACTGCTGGTTACCAGCATTTTCTCTTTCTTTCTCAAAAGTCAGGATTTTGTGGTAAAGAGTTAAGTTTTTAATTTTGAAAGCTTTGAATGCACAGTAAGAGAGAAAGGCCCTTTTTCAACTAAAACATACATTGATAATAATCACTAAGTACACACTTAAAAGGTTGCAAATTTGCATCTTACCAATCAATGCTGATCATCGATTAGATAATTATTTCATTTAAAAACTAAGTGCTAATTTTGGCATCTCTATCTACAAAGGTTGTCAAGTTTTATTTTTCTTTCAACATAAAGTTTTTCTTCCTTCAGGCAGTTAAGCACTCCATGTCAAGTTTTTTGATGCACATTCTTTACTCCATTTTACTTTAACTGCTCAGTCCATTAGTTTGTGAACAGGTTTGAAAGACAAATAATTTAACCCTTTACCACACAATGACGCCTTTTAACACCCCTGAAGAAGAGGTCTTTTGAAAACATTGTGGGAAAAGGAGAAAATGCTGGTAACCAGCATTTTCTCCTTTTCCCACAAAGTTTTCTACCCTATCAAAGAAAAGTTACGTCATTTGAGCCACTATGAAATTGTCTTCTGCAGATGCTTTCAATTTGGATAGGTCTTAAATTTTGCCGTGTGGTAAAGGGCTAACCCCTTTTAGGACACTGTAGATCATGATCAGACTACACAAAATATGCAGTTTGATCTTTGATCTACACTGTCTGATAAAAACATATTGTTCCAACAAAAACACCTTTGAAATAGCAAAATTTTGGTTTTTACTGTTAGCTCAAAAATTTCATTTCATTTATTTAGTAGGATAAGAGTTAACCATGTACCACACAATCTTCTGTTCAAACTACCACCAAGGTAGAAGGCTTCTAAAACATTGTGGGAAAGAAATTACTGGTAATTGGCATTCTTCTGTAACAAAGCAAAAGTTTTACAAGAACTCTGACATAAGCTGTAAGTGTATGTGACTGCCAAAATAAAAATGAACATTGACAAGGGTTGTATTTCCTATCTTTTTTTGTGCAATTATACATGTATAACACCTGGGTGCAACATGCATATTTCCAATACACAGTACTGCCAGTATACCTCGAAATCTTTGAATTAATTTGCACTAAAACAAGAGAAAATATAAACAATGACATCATAAAAATGACATGAGAAAACAATTCTGAGGATTTTTCAGTGGAAGCAGTATCTTTTTTTGTCATAATGTTGTCAAATGCTTTCCACTAGAAAGCTTATTAAACTGTATTTGATTAACTCTTTACTAAATGACAAAATTTTATACCAGTCCGAACTGAATTCATTTTCAGACGATAACTTAAATGCGGCTAAGATGATTGAACTTATTCTTAAAAGGGCAGAAAATATTGTTGGAAAAGGAGAAAATGCTGTTTACCAGCATTTTCCTCTTTTCCCACAATGTTTTCAAAGGTTTTATTCCAAAAGGTCGTAGAAACTGCATATTGTTTGTTCAAGGGTTGACGAAAAGGATTGACCAATATGGTTTGCCAAATCCTAGTGGCAATAAACAGGCATTTGCATTTTCAACTACCATAAACCTCTATCACACAATCCCATGTTTTAACCCCTTACCATACAATCTCGACTTTTAACGACCCTTAGAAAGGAGCCTTTTGAAAGCATTGTGGGAAAAGGACAAAATGCTGGTAACCAGCATTTTTACCTTTTCCCACAATGTTTTCTGCCTTTCCAAAAACAAATTTCAATTTTCAGTCACATTTATTTTGCCCTTGGCAAATGCCTTCAATTTGGACCAGTCTAAAATTTTCTCGTTTGGTATAGTTAACCTCTCCTACACAATCCCGACTTTTAACAAGCCTTAGAAAGAAGCCTTTTGAAAGCATTGTGGGAAAAGGAGAAAATGCTGGTAACCAGCATTTTCTTCTTGTCCCTCAACCTTTTCTTCCCTTCCTAAGGAAAATTTCACTTTTTGAGTCCCATTTAATTTGTCTGCAAAAGCTTTCAATTTGGACCAGTCTAAAATTTTGTTGTTTGGTAAAGAGTTTACAATCCTATGATAAAAAACTTAATGAAAAGATTGTGAGGAAAGGAGAAAAATGCTGATTACAAAAATCTTCCCTTTTTCCCAAAGTATTTTTTATACTGTCAAAGACAAAATCAATAATTTGAGCAATAGGTAATTTGTCGTCTGCAAGTGCTTTGAGTTTGGACGTTTCCAAAGTTTTGTTGTCTGGTCTCATAAACATCTGTGCATGGCATCGGAATAATCAATTGCTTTAATGCACGAGAATATATATGAAAACATTGTGACTGAAGGAAAAATTGTTCATCACAAGAAATGTCTCCTTCTTTCACAATCTTTTCAAAAGTGATCAACTATTTCAAGATGAAAGTAGTAGTCAGGAGGTGGTTATGTGTTATTTAACACTTTACCACACAATCCCGACATTAACAACCCCAAGGAAGAAGACTTGTGAAAACATTGTAGAAAAAGGAGAAAATGCTGGTAACCAGCATTTTCTCCTTTTCCCTCAATGTTTTTTACCTATTGAAGGACAAATGTTATCATTTGCAAAACACTTGAATCATTGTCTAGATTCCTTTAATATGGATGAGTCCAAAATTTTGATGTTTGATAAAGGGTTAACTTTCTACCAAATGACAAAATTATAAACTTGACAAAATTGAAAGCATTTGCTAATGACAAAATTAATAAATTGACTACAATGATGAAATTTGTCTGATAGGAAAAAAAATATTATGCAAAAAGGAGAAAATGCTGGTTACCAGCCTTTGTATCTTTTCCCACAATGTTTTCAAAAGCTTTCTTCTTCAAGGTTTTTAAAACAAGGGACTGTTTGGTAATTCGTAATTCTGACTCTTTACCAAACAAACAAAAGTTTAGATTTGTCCAAATTGAAAGCATTTGCAGACGACAAAATAAACGTGACTCAAAAATTGAAACTTGACTTTAGAAGAGTAGAAAACTTTGTGGGAAAAGGAGAAAATGCTGGTTACCAGCATTTTCTCCTTTTCCCAAAATGTTTTCAGAAGACATCTTCCTCTGGTTGGTAAAAACCAGGGATTGTTTGGTAAAGGGTTAAATTGAATCGCCCAGAGATGTAAATATTGGGACTTCTATTCTTGACTAGCAGGTCCTTTACATCAAGGTGTTAAATGATTTTTCGCCCACCTTTGGTTTGTTTTTTGGTTTTTTGGGACTTCTATTCTTGACTAGCAGGTCCTTTACATCAAGGTGTTAAATGATTTTTCGCCCACCTTTGGTTTGTTTTTTGGTTTGTATCCTCAGCTCAGCCGTTTTCCTACCAAGGATTAATAGTATTGAATGGGATTCATTCCTCTCCACTAATTTTGTCTGTATGATTTTTCACACTGCTTTCAACAATATTTCAGTTATATCATGGCAGCCAGTGCACCTATCCATGCTTTCCTGAAGTTTCTTTTTACCAGTACTCTGCACAATGATCTTTCCATTAGCCACTGGCTACTTTCCGATATAACCAAAACAATGATCAGGGGTGAGAGAAGAATGAATGCTGTTGCAATGACTCTTATGAATTTTTGGAAAGAAACTGGCCGAGCCGTGAAAGGGGATTAAACCAGTGACCCCTTATTCTCAAGTCCCATATGCTACGTACTGAGCTTCCAGGGTGCCACTACAGATGATTTGAAAATTTTGTCATCTTGTAAAGAGTTAAGAAAAGGTTCTGTTACAGAGGATTGCATAATAAATGACTATATCGATTTTTGCCCTTCCTTAGCAATTAATTGTTTAAACATAATCATTCAATGACTTACTTGATAGCCTTTCTGAAAAGGAAATAATATTTGCACTGATTAAACAAAGGCATGAATGAAACAAATGCATTGAGCTGTGAAAAGGATTGTTAACTAAACTGTTAAATTTCACAGTTTTCTTGGTATTCAAATACATGTACAATACCACAAAGCTTAACCCAATTCAACACAATCCTGACTTTAAAGACCTTAAAAAATCCCTTTTGTAAACATGTTGGGAAAAGGAGAAAATGCTGGTTACCAGCATTTTCTCTTTTTCCAAACATCTTTTCTTCACTATCATAGATAAATCTAATCCTTTGAGCCACATTTATTTGTGTAAATTCAAAGCATTTGCAGACAAGTTCATGTGGCCCTTACTCATCAGCTGAGCCCCGGAAGCTCAGTCGGTAAATAAATGTTGAAAAGGGCATTAAACACCATACAATCACTCATTCACTCACTCACTCAATCAACCCTTACTCATGAAAATGGATAAAAATCAGATGTTTTAAATTTGGAAGAGTCTAAAATTTGTCACATGGAATGATACAACAGAGCATTAATGAAAGGTGTAGTGTCCTTTTTTGTGAGGAAGAGCATCAGCTTCATACCAGTAACCATAACTTCCAGAGTTCGATACCAAGGAATGGGTGTCACCCTTGGGATTTTTCATTTGGCCCACACATTTGGCACGAGTTTGGTGTAGTTTCCAGGAAGCAGAATCAAGAGAGATTAGTGTAAGTTGTAAGAACTTGTTTCTAAATCGATGTGAAACTACACAAATGAAAGGTGTAAACAGAAAATCCCACCTCACTGAATGATTTTGAACTCTCTTACAGTGGACCAAAAAGATAAGGATTTCTCATCGAGATACCAAACCATGAGCATCAAAATGTATGTGAAGCAGTTTTTCAAAGCATCAATGTAAAATATAAATAAGCAATATGAGCTAATTGATTGATGATTTTGATTTATTTATCGTCACCATCAGTTGCCCATATGGGTGACATACCTAGAAGACTGTTAGCTCATAAAGCGCTGGAACCAAGTTAAGTTGTCTTTGCGGACAGTGTAGATCAAGATCAGACTGCACAGAATGTGCAGTCTGATCTTGGATCTACACTGTCTACCACTTTGTTACATATTCTGGCCATAACAACAATGAAAATTTGGTACTGTGAATTCTTTTCATTATTAAAGCGGTCAATTATATTAATTAATACTGGAAGAAACCCATTCTAAGTTACTCCCGGTTCTTAACTCTGCCACACAGCAAAATTTTAACCTCAACCAAATTAAAAGCATTCGCGGATGACAACTTATATGTAGTTCATAACACGGCTTCTGTCCTTGATAGGATAGAAAACATTGTGGGAAAAAAAGAAAAAATGCTGGTAACAGCATTTTCTCGTTAACCCATAAAGTTTTCAGAAATCTTATCTGTCAGGTCGTTAAAACCTGGAGTGTTTGGTAAAGAGTTAACATGCTCAGTGTCTGGCACCATCAAACAGCTCCTAGCTGAAAGTCTCTTCTGTAAGACTTTTCAATAGTTTTAGGTGGCCAGCCATGGGGATCGAACTCGCACCCTGAAGTGGCCTGACATTTGACATTACAAGTCTCACACTCTACCACTTAAACTATTGGGGCTGTTTACTCACATAAGCAAAAGTAAAACACATGAATATAATAATTATGTGAAAACAATACAGTAAAATGACCTGCAGCTCTAAAGGAGCGATTTCTGCTTGCACCACAGTATTTTCACAGGTTATCTGCTGCGAAAAAATAAGAGCGCCACAGGTGGGTCCCCACTCTTTGCTGTTGTACGATTTCCAAGTCAAACAAGGGACATAACTGTGTCATACATATCAAGGATTATCTACCCCTTTTTTCGAATACCTCAGTGTTTGTTTTTTAATGTTTTAATTGGGTCCAAATTGAAAGCATTTGCAGATGTCAAAATAAATGTGACTCAAAAATTTGAATTTGTTTTGGAAAGGGTAGAAAACATTGCGGGAAAAGAAGAAAATGCTGGTTACCAGCATTTTCTCCTTTTCCCACAATGTTTTCAAATGGCTTCTTTCACAGAGTCGTTAAAACCCGGGATTGTTTGCTAAAGGGTTAAAAAGTTGTCTGCAGATGGCAATGCTTTTAACCTCTAAAGTGCCTTTCACAACTATAATTGCCATGTAAATCAAGATCAACCTGCGCTAAATGTGCAGTCTGATCTTTTAGGCTCAATGTCCATTTTACTAAGACATTCTGCACAAGAGTGAGCCCAAAGCTGCACTAACATGGATCTCATTTTAAGACTGGAAAAAGTCTGTCAGGTTTATTTGGCAATCTGAAGATTTAGAAAATGGCACTAGACAACAAAAGTTGCTGATCAATGGGTTGATAAATGGAAAGATTAATAAGTACTTAAAAAGTAAGTTACCTTGTCTTTGTTTCAATTTCAGTACATGTATTTCATTCAAGCTCAACATGAAGGGTGTATATTTCATTCACATTCACTTTTAACTTCACAAACTGCACTGAAAAGAAAGCAAAAGTTAACCCTTTCCCAAACAAGCCCTTGTTTTTATGTGTCTGCAGTAAAAGTCTTTTGAAAACTCTGTGGGAAAAGGAGAAATTGCTCGTAACGAGCAATTTCTCCTTTTCCCACAGTGTTTTCTACCCTTTTGGAGAATTTTCCCCCATTTCCATCATATTTAAAATTGTCTGCAAGCTGTTTCAGTTTGGAAGAGTCTAAAATTTGTCGTTTGGGAAAGAGTTAAGCCTTAACCTGACAGATAGTTAAATTTAAGTTTCAAGCCCACAATAGAAAGCTGAATAATGCTACTTCAAACAAGTTTTTTTGGAGAAAAATACCTCCTTATCAGACAGTGTAGATCAAAGATCAGACTGCACGTTCTGTGCAGTCTGATCTTGATCTACACTGTCTGCAAAAGGTCAGTTAGTCAAGCTAGGCAGCCAAAGGGTTAATAAGGCTTCAAAGTGTGCACAGGTTGAATTGAACCAGCCAACCAATAAAATTCTCTTTACGCCTCTATGTGTGCAAATCAGAGATTTTTAGCTTTAGTAATTTATGATTTTCCCTGTTAAGTTTGTTTGGTGTAAAAATCTTTGCAAAACGATTAAGGTTAGGCTTGTCAAAATTCAAAGATTATGCATACAACAAACTCAGGATAGCTCCATAGATCAAATAATAGAATTTGACCTTGAAAGAACAGAAAAAATTGTAAGAACAGGAGAAAATGCTGGTTTGGCAAATGATTAAAACCATTTCAGCACCAGAAAATCCTATGAAAGTCAGACCAACTATCCAACCTTTCCTTTTTTTTACAGTGTGTTTTACTTTTTCAATGACAAATTTCACCATTAATTTTAGCCACATATTAATTTATCATCTGCAAATACTTTCAGTTTAGTAAATCCTAAACTTTTGTGGATAAAGTAGCTAAAGAGTGCTTGGAAAGTAAGTAGAACAGAGAAAGATGCAAACCAGACTCAGCATTTTTTCTTTTCCCACAATGTTTTCTACTCTTCCCAAAAAAGAAAATTTCGATTTTTGAGTCACATTTATCTTGTCTGTAAATGCTTTCAATTTGAACAAGGTTAAAATTTTTTCGTCTAGTTAATTGATTGATTGATTGTATGTTGTTGAATGCTGTTTTCAATATTATTTCAGTTATATTACGGTGGCCAGTGTACATATCCATGCTTTCCTGGAGTCTCTATTACAAGTACTCCGCACAATATTCTTTCCAAGCCACCGGCTGCTTTCCCATGTAACCATCGTCAAAACAATGGACAACAGTGAGAGAGGAATAAGTGAATGGTAGCTCAGTCGGTAGGTCACTGGTTCAATCCCAGCTGTGCCAGTTTCTTTCCGAGGATTGATAATAGTCATTGCAACAGGATTCATCCCTCTTTCACCGCTATTGTTTAGACGATGGTTATGTGGGAAAGCAGCCAGTGGCTTGGAAAGAATATAGTGTGGAGTACTGGTAAAAGAAACTCCAGGAAAGCATGGATAGGTGCACTGGCCACCACGATATAACTGAAATAATGTTGAAAGCTGGGTTAAACACCAAACAATAGTATCTACTTCATCCTGTAATGGGTGAAGTTTATAGACTTGTCAATATTTAAAGCATTCGTATTCAACATACGGGTCCTGCGTGGCTCAGTGGTAAAGTGTGGGACTCGTAACCTGGAGGCCCCAGGTTCAAGCCAGACTGGATCCACTGGGTTTTTTATGGGAGCGTCCTATCAAGGGCAAGATACTGCAGAGCCGCAGCCTAATACTGGTAAAACCCAGGAAAACATGAATATGTGAGCTGTCCCTGTGATATGACTGAAATAATGTTGAAAGCGGCATAAAACACCATTCAACTCAACATAGAACAATGCGACTCAAATGATACAATTTGTCCTTTAAAAGGTAAAGAAGATTAATGAAAATGCGAAAATGCTGATATATATGTAAACAACATTTCCTTCTTTTCAATTCATGTTTTCTTGCTTTCAATTTGAACAAGTCTAAACATTTTTTGTTCGTTCCTCAGTTAAAATTCAAAGGATTGAAAACATTATGAGAAATGGAGAAAATGCTGCTTACCAGCCATTTTCTCCTTTTCCAACAATGTTTTCTAAAGTCCTTTTCCTGGGGGGTCATTAAAACTCAGGATTTTGTGGTATAGGGTTACAAGATTCAGCGGGCCAGTAGTGTCCAGTGAAAAAGTCAGCAGTGTCCACTTTGTCAAAGGTATAATTTGCAGAATGAAAAAGGTCATGCGTAAAGTTGGACAAATGAACCTGTAAATTGGAGATAGCTAGACCTGCATAATTAGATCTGTGACAACTGTCAGTTTTATGGTTAGCTTTTCTCACTGTTCTAATTTGATAGACAGTTTCTGTGTTAACTCTGTACAAAACTACAAAATTTATGACTCCTCCAAATTGAAAGTATTTGCAGACAAAAACTTAAGTATAGCTCAAAGATTGTTTGTCTATTTGTATCGGAGTTTAACGCCCTTTTATCAGCTTAGGTCATAACACGGTGGTCAGTGCACCTACATATGTGTTTTGCACCAGTATTGACACAACTTTGTTTTCAAGCCACTGACTACTTTTCTCATATGCATCAGAGGTACGGTAAGAGGCCAAAAATCACCTAAGAGAAGTTCTGCCTCAACCGGGTATCGAACCTGCCAGGTCATGAGTCAGACTCACAAACCATTGGGCTATGCCCATGTTTCCTGGCTTTCTCACACCAGTACTAACACAACTTTCTTTCCAAGTTACTGACTACTTTTCTCACATGTATCAGAGGTGAGAGGTGAAAAATCACTCGAAAGGAATTTTGCCTCAACCAGGTATTGAACTCGCTACCACTAGAGTCATTTCTGTCTTTGAAACTGTAGAAAACATTGTAGAAAAAAGGGGGAAAATGCTGCCAGCATGTCTTCAAAAGGATTTTTTCTTAAGCTTGTTAAAACACAGGATTGTTAAGTAAAAGGTTAACACAACATCAGACTTGTCAAAATCTAAAGCAGTTGCAGACGACAAATTGAATCAGAGTTGTTAACCATTCACTACACAATCGCAAGTTTTAGTGACCCTGGAAAATAAGACATGAAAACATTGTGGGAAAAGGAGAAAATACTGGTAACCAGCATTTTCTCCTTTTCCCACAATGTTTTCTAACCTTTCAAGAACAAACCCAATCATTTGGGGCACATATAAACTGTTGTCTGCAAATAATTTCAATTTGGACTAGCCTAAAATTTTGTTGTGTGGTACAGAGTTAAAACTTGGAATTGTGTGGTAAAGGATCAAGAATTAAAAAACACAGAGAAAGAGAGGCTGAATTTAGGCTATTGATTTTCAATTTATTATTCCTTTCTCTCAAATGGAGCATTCTAACATCCAGCAAAGTTGCAAAAAATACTGCTTACTTGGTCAATGATAAGTAAATTCTGTATTTGCCACAATGTTCTCTTTATTGTTTCTTTATTCTTTTATTTTATTTTCTCTTTTGAATTAAAGATACACAGCATTATCTACAAATTGCTCGTCAAAACATTTACTTCAGAAAGCATTGGGTAAAAAGTTCCAGACCAGACAACAAAGAAATTTCCAAATCTTTATTCTACAAACTGCTGGGTCCTTAAAATTTAATCCTTAACCCAAATTTTAACGATCCCAAGGAAGTAGCCTTTTAAAAATCATTGAAAGAAAAGGAGAAAATGCTGGTAACCACCATTTGAGCTGTGCTCTGGCAAAAGGGGGCTTAATGCATCTCCGTTATACTTGATACCTGCCAAAGTCATCACATAATTATGGATCCATAGGAGCCACTTTTTTCAATAACCGACTTAATCATAGGGTAGATTGTCCTTTGACAAACAGAAAATTGACTAGTAGTGAAAAGTTTTGGCCCAGGCCAGCCTGCGTGGACTGCGCAGGCTGGCCTGGGTCGATACTTTTCGCAGATGCACGAAGCCCCCTTTTCACAGAGCACGGCTCATTTTTTTTTGTTTCCCATGATGTTTTCTAGTCTATCAATTACAGAAATTGCCATTCAAGCAATATTTGATTTGTTGACTACAATTGCTTTAACCTGGTACAGTACAAAAATTTTGTACTTTGGTAAAGTGTTAAAGCCCCTTTCATGACCAAAGCTGCCTCTGTGGTCAGTGTAGATCAAGATCAGACTGCACAAAACATGCAGTCTGATCTATGATCTACACTGTCTGCTTTGCTGAGACATTCTAGACAAAATCAACCTCAATATTGCTTTTATATTTTTTATTTTGGTCTTATTTCTAGATTTAGAATGTCTGTTGGGTTTATCCAGCACTTTAAGTGTTAATTAATCAATTTGTATTCTTTGGTTCTCTCAGACGACTTTCTATTTTGACTGTTTACCAAATAATCTTGTGTTTTTACATACCTGAGGAAAAGAGCTTTTGAAAACATTGTGGGAAAAAGAGAAAATGCTGGTAACTAGCATTTTCTCCATTTTGCAAAATGCCAAGCCCCAGTAGCTCAGTCGGTAGCATACAGGACTTGAGAACAGCGTCATTGGTTTGATCTCCTGCTTGGCCAAGTTCTTTCTGAGGATTGATGATAGTCATTTCAACAGGATTCATTTCTCTTCCACCGCTGACCATTGTCTCGACGATGGTTATGTGGGAAAGCAACCAGTGGCTTGGAAAGAAAATTGTTCGGATTACTGGTAAAAGAGATTCCAGGAAAGCATAGACAGGTGCACTGGCCGCCGCAATATAACTGAAATAATGTTGAAAATGGCGTTAAACACCATACAATCAGTCAATCAACCATTCTGCAAAATGATTTTCAATGACAAATCCCATTACTTGAGCCACATTTAAATTCTCATCTGGAAATACGTCCACATTACGTACCTGTTTACAATTTTGTCATCTAGTGAATGGTTATCTTTTTAGCAAACAATTCCAAGTTTTCACAAATCACAAAGAAGAAGACCTTTGAAAAAGGAGAATATGATGGTTATAACAATCAGCATTTTCTGCCTTCCCACATTTTCTTAGGGCAGCTATTCTACTCATCTGTAAGCTTAAAAACAGTTTGTGTCCTAAGAAGTTAATACAACTTGGTATAGAAATAAAAACAAAGCTGGTATAAACCAGCATTTCCGGAAAAGGTTTCTATCCTATTGAAACAAAAATTATGATTTGAGCTACATTTGATAAGTCGTCTGCAAACGCTTTCAATTTGGTCGAGTCCAAAATTTTGTCATGTGGTAAATGAGTTAACCCTTTACCACACAATCTTTACTTTAAACGACCCTGTAAGAGAAAGCTCTTGCTGGTAACTAGCATTTTCTTCTTTTCCCACAATTTTTTCTATCCTTTCTGAAACAAATTTTAATTTTAGAGTCACATTTCTTTTTTCCCATGCAACTGCTTTCAAGTTGGACCAGTCCAGACTTTTTTTTATTTTTTAATGAATACAACTGGTTAAACAAGAGCGGCAAATTGTCGCAAGATACGCCCGTCCCACCGCCAGTTGTCGAGGGGGTATAATAATCATAAAGGGCAGGTAATGCAACAAAGATGTTTACCAAGTCTCAAGTCAATTTGACTTTAGGTGACAAAGTTCCGTTCCAGACAAGCAAGAAATACTGTAAAAATGAAGATCAAAGTGGAATTACTCGAAATCCGCACTAGGTAGAGTTATTGTTCTTGCACACTGTACTCCGTAATATTGCAACAAACACACATGCCAAGTTTCAAGTCACTCTGACTTGAGATGACAAAATTATGCTCCAGACAAGCAGAAAATGCTATAAAAATGACAATCAAAGGGAAATAACTCAGACAGCATGAGATAGAGTTATGGTTCTTTCGCAATGCACTCCGTATTATTGCAACAAACACACATGTCAAGTTTCAAGTCAATCGGACTGGAGATTACAAAGTTATGCTCCGGACAAGCAGAAAATGCTGTAAAAAAATGACTATCAAAGGGAAATAACTCAAGACAGCACGAGATAGAGTTATGGTACTTTCGCACTGCACTCCACATTATTACAACAAACACAAATACCAAGTTTCAAGTCAATCGGACTGGAGATGACAAAGTTATATTCCAGACAAGCAGAAAATGCTGAAAAAATGACAAAGGGAAATACCTCAAAGACAGCACGAGGTAGAGTTATGTTTCTTTCGCACTGCACTCTGTATTATTGCAACAAACACATATACCAAGTTTCAAGTCAATCGGACTGGAGATGACAAAGTTGTATTCCGGACAAGCAGAAAATGCTATAAAAATGACGATCAAAGGGAAATAACTCAAAGACAGCACGAGGTAGAGTTATGGTTCTTTTGCACTGCAATCCGTATTATTGCAACAAACACACATGCCAAGTTTCAAGTCAATCGGACTGGAGATGACAAAGTTATGCTCCGGACAAGCAGAAAATGCTGTAAAAAAAATGACTATCAAAGGGAAATAACTCAAAGACAGCATGAGGTAGAGTTATGGTTCTTTCGCACTGCACTCCGTATTATTGCAACTAACACACATGCCAAGTTTCAAGTCAATCGGACTGGAGATGACAAAATTATGCTCCGGACAAGCAGAAAATGCTGTAAAAATGACGATCAAAGGGAAATAACTCAAAGACAGCACGAGGTAGAGTTATGGTTCTTTCGCAATGCACTCCGTATTATTGCAACTAACACACATGCCAAGTTTCAAGTCAATCGGACTGGAGATGACAAAGTTATGCTCCAGACAAGCAGAAAATGCTGTAAAAATGACGATCAAAGGGAAATAACTCAAAGACAGCACGAGGTAGAGTTATGGTTCTTTTGCACTGCACTCCATATTATTGCAACAAACACACATGCCAAGTTTCAAGTCAATCGGACTGGAGATGACAAAGTTATGCTCCGGACAAGCAGAAAATGCTGTAAAAATGACGATCAAAGGGAAATAACTCAAAGACAGCACGAGGTAGAGTTATGGTTCTTCGCACTGCACTCCGTATTATTGCAACAAACACACATGCCAAGTTTCAAGTCAATCGGACTGGAGATGACAAAGTTATGCTCCGGACAAAAACTGGACGCCGCCTGCCAACCCACCCGCCCGCCCGCCCGCCATGGGTGATCCCATAATACGTCCCGTCTTCGTTGGGCGTATAATAACTCAAAAATTAAGCAAGCAAGAGTTATGATTCATTTGCACTGCACTCCCCCTTAATGAGATCTATCCATCCATGAAGTTTCATAACCGTAGCTAGCATAGTTTTGGAGATATGCTTTGGACAAAATTCAAGTATGAATATAAACAAAGGCGAATAACTCAAAAATTAAGTAAGCAAGAGTTATGATTCCTGTGCACTGCACTCCCCCTTGATAAGATCTATCCACCCATGAAGTTTCATAACCGTAGCTAGCATAGTTTTGGAGATATGCTTTGGACAAAATTCAAGTATGAATATAAACAAAGGGGAATAACTCAAAAATTAAGCAAGCAAGAGTTATGATTCATTTGCACTGCACTCCCCCTTAATGAGATCTATCCATCCATGAAGTTTCATAACCGTAGCTAGCATAGTTTTGGAGATATGCTTTGGACAAAATTCAAGTATGAATATAAACAAAGGGGAATAACTCAAAAATTAAGCAAGCAAGAGTTATGATTCCTGTGCACTGCACTCCCCTTTGATAAGATCTATCCACCCATGATGTTTCATAACCTTAGCTAGTATAGTCTTGGAGATATGCTCCGGACAAAATTCAAGTATGAAAAACAACAAAGGGCAATAACTCAAAAATTAAGCAAGCAAGAGTTATGATTCCTGTGCACTGCACTCCCCCTTAATGAGATCTATCTACCCATGAAGTTTCATAACCGTAGCTAGTATAGTTTTGGAGATATGCTCTGGACAAAATTCAAGTATGAAAAACAACAAAGGGCAATAACTCAAAAATTAAACAAGCGAGAGTTATGATTCCTGTGCACTGCACTCCGCCTTGATGAGATCTATCCACCCATGAAATTTCATAACCGTAGCTAGCATAGTTTTGGAGATATGCTCCAGACAAAGAATGGGGCTGCCACCCGCCCGCCCGCCCCGGGTGATCCCATAATACGTCCCGTCTTTGACGGGCGTATAAAAATAAAAACAAAATTAATCTTGCCTGCATTTGTATCCAAGAACACAGATCTTACAATTACTGAAATGTTGCAGACAACTGCAAAATCCAGTAACTAAATAAACCCTTGTGAGCTTGCAAGTTCAATGATCCTGGTCCATGACAAGGAAGTTAACAAAAATGACTGGATCTACAACTGAGGAAAATTTTCAGCTGTATCCTGTTTCTTTGTTCTTTTGTTTGGTAGATCTATTTATTTCTTTCCTTTTGAGAAACATTATTTGTGTATATACATAAACAAGCAGGATAAATCATTTTGAAGGCATTTTTTTCTTAACTTTGCTGATCTCCCCCATTTAGCTTGGTGGTACCGTTCTTTTTTAGTGTACAAGAAAAAAAAAAAACTTATTATATCCTAAGAGTTTAAACCTCAAACTTACCTATCAATGACTTGCCTAAGGACATTTCCAATGAAACAACACTAAAAGAGAACTCCTCATTACAACCCTAATGCCTTTTTCCCAGAGGACCCTGGATGGTCATGTGACCAATTCAACTCTTTTTCTAACCCTACAGAATATTGTAGTATCATTACTTTCCAGGAGCATTTCGGATCCCAGAGTCTACCCAAGTGTTGGCGAGGAGTTGCTTACAAACAACTCCTGGAATTATCCAATGAGAAGGCAGCTGCCCATCCTGCGCATGCGCAGGCGTTTACCTTGGTTTGCATGACTTACAGACAGGCCGCACTCGACTTCACTACCTCAACTAAATCAGACGTACCTTTGTGGAACAACCCACCTTTGCTGACTGCTTCCGACGTGGACAAAGTTTGCAGACCATTAACAGACTGGCCGGCCAGGATTTCTGGAGACCCGCTCTAGAAATACCGTAAGTTGCTGGCTAAACTGTTATTTATCTATTCTTATAAAGACCAGTTTCTCTATAATATCAAACAATCTCTGGTTTTACCCATCCAGAGAAAGAGGATTTAAATAAACATTGTTGGAAAAGGAGGAAATGCTGGTAAACAGCATTTTCTCCTTTTTGATAATGTTTTCTACCATTTCAAAGCCAATCCTCATCATTTGAGAGCTACATTTGTCCTCTGCAAATGCTTTCAATATGGCAAGTCTAAAATTTGATGGTCTGGTACAAAGAAACTCGCTTTCAAGTTTTAGTCTACAGGTTTATTTCAGAATGAGATGTAGCATCGTGCCAGTTGCCATGCACAAGCCAGGTCTCTATGAAAGCTATCTCGTCTATTTCTGGGTTTCCTGTAATAGATGCCGAATGGATTAAAAACGATAGAAATAGGTTGAAAAACAAACTGCTTTGTTCGGGCGCGAAAACCAATGACAAACAAGGCTAACCGTTTAAATAATCAACTTTACAGAAATCTTTGACAGACAAGACAAACATTCTAAGAAAACTGATGTTGACAACAGAGAGAAACAATAAATACGTATCACACTAAAATTCAGGTTTTGGCCTATCAAACAAAAAAATCAAATTTTCACGGAGTAAATTCTCTTGCTGATCAAAGCAGCAGCAACAATTATCACGTGACCAAATACACGGTAAATTTGAATGAAAAACATGAATCCGGGACCGATAACCCGATTCCGATCACATGGACAAGAAGGGCAGGTGCACAGCGAGGATTGTACAAAGCCAAGATGAATGAGGCCCACTTTATGCTTAATTTTCTCTCTTTTTTTTCACTTTTTTTTCTTTCTTTCGTCTTAATTTCTGACAGATTGCCTTTTGCGGAGTATGAAAATCAAGATCCGATTGCACAGAACGTGAAGCCTGACCTTTGGTCTAGAGTAGATCTACTCTACATTGTCGGCAGTTTGGTTTTTATTTTCTGTTAATTTAACCAGTTTAACATTGAGATGATTTAAAAGTTTGGTCTCTTTTTCTGATTGAAGAAGGTGCATTTTGTTTATTTGATGCTTTGAAGCTAAATAGATCTATTGCATCCTGGGCTTCTGAGATTCCGTTTTGGTACGCGCCCGAAAGGGATAAAAACACTTTTTAAAGAAAAAAAAAAATTGTATCTTTCATCAAGTGTTTCCCGCTTGTAAAAGTAGATTTCCACTTCTTTCAAAGATGACTTGTTATAGATGAGAAGACTAACATGTAGCAGATTGTGTAGATCAAAGATCAGACTGCACTTTCTGTGCAGTCTGATCTTGATCTATGCAGACTGCATAAACTACTTGAAAGAGTAAATACATCTCCATGATGCATTTATTATACAGAGCCAGTCATCATATAACTGTAGATCCATAAAAACTGTTTTGTATAACAAGTTGCTGAACCATGAGGCAGAATGGTCCTTGGGCAAGCCAGGGATCTTATATACACATATATACGATCCCTGGGCAAGCAGAAAATTTACAAAAAGCAAAAGGTTTCAGTTCAGGTTAGGCCCAGACTGTGTAGACTGACCTGGATTGATACTTGATACTGATATGCATAAACCCTCTTTTCACAGATCATGACTCATTTATGTGGAAACACCTTAAGATGAGAACTTAAATTCATCACTATAATGATCTCGCTAAAATATATCAATATTTTAACCCTTTACTGCACAATGCCGACTTTTAATGACCCTGGGAAAGAGGCCTTTTGAAAACATTGTGAGAAAAGGAGAAAACGCTGGTAACCAGCGTTTTCTCCTTTTCCCACAATGCTTTTTACCCTATCAAAGAAAATTTGCACCATTTGAGCCACATTGAAATTGTCGTCTGCAAATGTTGCCACTTTTGTAATGTGTTTTACTTATGTTACTTATGTGATCTATTTGATACACCTTTCACCATTTTACCAAATGACAAAATTTCAAACATGTCCAATTGTAAGCATTTGCAGACAACAAAATAAATGTGACTTAATCAATGAAAAAAGTTTTTGAAGGGAGAGAAAAAAGTTAGGAAAAGGAGAAAATGCTGGTTGCCAGCAATTTCTCCTTTTTCTCAGAATTTTTTCAAAAGCTGTCTTCCTCAGGATTGTTAAAAGTCAGGATTGTGTGGTAAAGTGTTAAAATAGATTTCATCTTGATTGGTCATATCTATATTTCATGGTAACCCTCAACCAAACTGTACTAGTATTTCAACAACCACACTGCAAAAGGCATCTGAAAACATCATGAGAAAAGAAGAAAATGCTGGTGACCAGCCACTGGCATTTCCTCCTTTTCCAATGATAATTTTTATCCTTTCAAATACCTTTCAAATATAAATCATACTATTTGAACCACATTTAAGTGGTATGCATGTGCTTTCAATTTGTGCAAGTTAAAAAATTTGTTGTTTGGTAAAGAGTTAACTTTCTAGATTGCTGAATAAAAGGGGGCTTAATGCATCTGCAAAATGTATCAGTTCAGGTCAGCCTGCACAGTCCATGCAGCTGACCTGGGCCGAAACTTTTCGCTATTGGTCAATTTCCTGTATGTCCTAGGACCAGTCTACCTCATGATTCAGTCCGTTGTTAAAAAATGTGGCTATTATGGATCCATAATTATATGATGGCTTGATAGGTACAATACATCACAAAGATGTAGCAGGCTCCCCTTTGCAAGAGTGTAGCTCATATATTAGAAATCTTCAATTTAAAACTGGAAAAGTCACAACAGTGATTTCTTTGCTGGCCCCCAGAAAATGAAATGCACTTTCTATAGGTTGTAATCTGTGCAACCTTGCAACTGTCAGGGGCAACATTTGGCATGATGATACAGTAATGATTACAGTTTTATAAAATAAAGATGAAATGGGTTAAAAACTGGATGAAAATATGTACTATAGATGTATCTTTAACTGTTATCAAACAATAGAATATTAGACTTGTCAAATTCCTAGGCAGTTGCAGACGACAAATCAAATGGGGCTCAGATGATGAAATTTGTCTCTGAAAGGGTAGAAAAATCATTGTGGAAAAGGTAGAAATTGCTGGTTGCCAATGATATCTCCATTCTCCACAATGTTTCAACTCTTTACCACTTGACAAAATTTTAAACAGACCCGAATAGGAAGCATTTCCAAAGGACATAGTAAATTTGGAACAAGTAATGGTATTTGTTTGTAAAAGATAAGAAAACATTGTGGGAAAAGAAGAAAATGCTGGTTACTAGCATTTTCTCCTTTTCCCACAATGTTTTCAAAAACTTTCTTTCTCATGGTTGTTAAAACTCGTGATTGTGTGTTAAATGGTTAAAAAGGGTTTTCCATCAGGTAGGTTAAAACATGGGATTGTGAGGAAGAGGGTTAAATTAAATATGCATCCCACGATAAAGGAAACTATGATGCAATTAAAATTTGCATGCATACTTACTTACTTTTACTCTTTACTAAACGACAAAACTTTGAAATGGACCTAATCGAAAGCATTTGCAGACAACAAATTGAATGTCTCTTAAATGGTGATTTCTGTATTTGATAGTGTAGAAAACATTGTGCAAAAAGGAGAAAATGCTGGTTACCAGCATTTTCTCTGTACACAATGTTTTCTAAAACCTTCCCTTTCAGGGTTGTTAAAACTCAGGACTGTGTGGTAAAGGGTTAAGTACTTTGCATACTGAAGTAGACTAACTTATGGTGTAGACACATTTACTTTAGAACTCCTGTAATAAATTCCAGTAAAAGTACATTTGAACCACCTCTGTAGGTCATGCAATTTTAAGTGTATCTAATTATAATTCTAACATGACACGTGAATTTGGCTCTATAAACACAGTGCAATGTAAGCGTGGTAAAATCTACGTCATTCTATATAGAGTGACGACATTCTACATAGAGTGACGTCATTCTGTATAAAGTAAGTAAGTAAGTTATTCAATGGAATATAATCTGCATTCGCATTTTTACTCTAAGTATGAACTTGTTTTCCTTTAATTAAGAGTTGGTCATGTTAGAATCGAAATAATCTTCTTTCTATTGTGGTTTATCGTTCAATAAACCACGTTGTGAGTTATGAAGCGCAATGAATAAACCAATTGGGCTATCGCCCTCGTGGATTATTTATTGTGCCTCATAACTCACAACTGTGGTTTATTGAACGATAAACCACGATAGAAAGAAGATTATTTCTTAAGTAATAATGCTCAATAAGCAAAGTACATATATGTCATGTGAACAGGCCGTAGTTTTGCTCATGTAAACAAATTGATGCTTTTCTATTTTTTATTGGTTGTATTTTGTAGGAATCTGTCGATATTATATTCATCAGATTCATTTATTCATCAAACCATGCCTCGCAGCTTAGTCGGTAAAAAACAGGACTTTAACCCTTTACCACACAATCCCGACTTTTAACGACCCTGAGAAAGAAGCCCTTTGAAAACATGGTGGGAAAAGGAGAAAATGCTGGTAACCAGCATTTTCTCCTTTTCCCACCATGTTTTCAACCCTTCCCAAGGCAAATTTCAACTTTTCAGTTGGATTTAAATGTCATCTGCAGATGCTTTCAATAAGGACCAGTCTAAAACCTTGTTGTTTGGTAAAGAGTTATAGCAGAGAGTTCTTGGTTTGAAATCCCTCCTCGGCCAATTTTTATCCAAAGGTTGATGATAGTTATTGCAGCATGCATTACCTTCTTCTTGTGCAGGACTTGAGAACAGGGGGTCATGGATTCGATCCCCGGCTCGGCCAATTTCTTTCCGAGGATTGATGATAGTCATTGCAACAGGATTCATTCCTCTCCCACCACTGACCATTGTTTCATCGATGGCTATGTGGGAAAGCAGCCAGTGGCTTGGAAAGGATATTGTGCTGAGTACTGGTAAAAGAAACTCCAGGAAAGCATGGATAGGTGCACTGGCTGCTGAGATATAACTTAAATGATGTTGAAAACACCGTATGATTAATCACCTTCTCATCACTGATCATTGTTTCAATTATTGTTATGTTGGAAAGCAGCTTGTGGCTTGAGAATAATATTGTGTGTGTACTGGGAAAAAATATGGATAGATGCACTGACTGCCACAAAACAGATGAAATAATGTTGAAAAAAGCATTAAACACCATAAAGACAAACAATCCGTTATTCTTGAAAATTTGCAATTTATTTACAAAGGGTTGTCTACTGAAAAATGGCAGCAAAGACAAAGGCTATTACAAATAAAAGTACAAAAATCCAGCTGGTACAGGATGTGGTTAGAGAGAGACATGACACTTTATAATGTCTGTAATTCTTTTATTATGGTATTCATAATTGAAATATAATAGCTATATGTTTTCTGACCTTTAACCCTTTACCACACAATCCCGACTTTTAACGACCCTAAGAAAGAAGCCTTTTGAAAACATTGTGGGAAAAGGAGAAAATGCTGGTAACCAGCATTTTCTCCTTTTCCAACAATGTTTTCTACTCTTCCCAAAACAAAGTTCAATTCTTGAGTCACATTTATTTTGTCATCTGCAAAGTCTTTCAATTTGGACTGGTCAAAGATTTTGTCGTTTGGTAAAGAGTCCAAATCCAAAGCACTCGCAGACTACAATTTCAAAGTGGCTGAAATGGAGAAAATTCTCTCAAAGAGTGAAATACATTGCGGGAAAAGGAGAAAATGCTGGTTACCCGCATTGTCTCCTTTTCCCACAATGTTTTAGAAAGGTTTTCTTCTTTGGGAACACTAAACTCAGGATTTTGGTAAAGTGTTAACTCTCTCATCACTGAATGAATAAATTGCATTTTCTCAATGGCTACAAATCCAGTTCAGCTACAAAATCAAGAGATAGTTCATTTACAATCTAAAATAAAACATTGGACAGTGTAGATCAAAGATTAGACTGTACATTCTGTACAGTCTGATCTTGGTCTACACTGTCCACAACAGCTTCTGGTGTCCTCTATGGTATGGAAAGAGTTAAAGATGGTAGGGTGTGTTCATTCATACTTGTAGAAAGACTTTTCCAAAGAGTCTGGGTTTGTTTCCCACGCTATGGTAACATAATTGCTACCTTGGTACTTAAGGCAACTTGGACCCAGGTTTTGTTTCGATAGTTTTATCAGAAAAACAGTTTAGAATTGCTGTCAAAGATGGCCTTCAAATCTAAAATATCGAGAAAAAAAATAGAATCCTGTTTTAAGCTGCTTTCAACATTATTTCAGTCATATCACTGCAACAGCTTCCATCTTCATGTTTTTCCTGGGTTCCATCAGTACTAGGCTAGGGGTCTGAAGTGTCTTGCCCAAGGACACTCCCACAAAGAACCCAGTGGATCCAGTGAGGCTCAAACCCAAGGCCTCCAGCTCACAAGCCCTACATTTGAACTAGCCACCCCCCATTTTAAGCCCTGTGTATTACCAAAGGAGCTAATTGGCTGGGCTTGCAGTCTTTAAGAAGAAGTCTCTCGGAAAAAATGTGGGAAAAGGAGGAAATGCTGGTAAACACTAATTTCTTTCAATATTTCAATTTTGAAGACTATCTTTGCCGGCAATAATAAACTGTTTCTGAATATTTCAAAGCTCAGCCAATTTCTCTCTGAGTAATGATGACAGTGATTGCAACAGGATTCTTTTTCTCTCATCACTAATCAATGTTTTGACACTGGTTATGTAGGAAGGCAGCCAGTGGTATGGGAAAAATTTTGAGTGAAGTACTGATAAAAGAATCCAAAGGAAAGGGTTAATAGGTGCACTGGCTGATGCTATACAACAGAAATAATGCTGAAAATTGTGTTAAGTATCATAAAAGGCTAATTGTCTATTACCAAACAATCAAAATTTAAAAATAAACTTAGAAGAAGGCATTTGAAACTTTGCAGAAAATGCTGGCTATCATTACATGTATTTTCAGTTTTCTGTCCGTGTTTTCTATACTTTCAAAGTCAGGTCAAAACATTTCAGATGCACCAAACCAGCAATTTCTTTTTTTCCCAAAATGATTTCTACCCTTTCAAAGAGAAATTTCACTGTTTCATATTTCATTTATCGTCTGCAAATGCTTTGGATTTTGATTGATCCAAGATTTTGTCGTCTGGTAAAGAGTTATAAGTTGAAGTGCTCAATAAATGGCCTGCAACATGCAGACAGGGGCATTCGGACATTTGCGTAAAGTGTTGTCTCGGATCAGCCTGTGCAGTCCGCGCAGGCTGATCCAAGACAACTGTTTCCGATCGTGCATGATTTTGTTTCATGCAAATATACAGTGGGACAAAATCTAATGTAGACATAAAGTGCCGTCTCGGATTAGCCTGCGTGAACTGCACAGGCTGATCCAGGATGACACTTTACACAAATATCCGAATGCCCCTTTTTGCGTATTGCAGGCCAAATGAAACTGGCATTCTCAGTAGGTACACATGATACAGACACTGCAATCTTTAACCCATTACCATATAATGCTGACTTTTAACGACTCTGAGAACGAAGCCTTTTGAAAAAACTGTGGGAAAAGGAGAAAATGCTGCTAATCAGCATTTTCTCCTTTTCCCACAATGTTTTCTACCCTATCAAAGAAAAACCACACAATTTCAGGCACATTGAAATTGTTGTCTGCAAATGCTTTCAATTTGGACAAGGTTAAAATTTTGTCGTTTGGTAAAGGGTTAAACTGTTTTCATCAGAATATCCATGGCAAATGTGCAGACAGTGCATTTTTAGATCAGACTGCACACTCTATGCAGTCTGATCTTGATCTACATTGTTGGTATAGGCAACTGAATCAGGGTTCAGCTCTACAAGCAAGAACTAGACAACAAAATTCTAACAAATTGATTGATTGATTGAATGGTATTTTACGCCGCTTTCACTATTATTTCAGTCATATCACGGTGACAGCTCACATATTCATGTATTTCCTGGGTTTTACAAGTACTAGGCTAGGGCTCTGAAGTGTCTTGTCTAAGGACACTTCCATGAAAAACCCAGTGGATCCAGTGCGGCTCGAACCCAGCACCTCCAGGTTATGAGTCCCACTTTACCACTGAGCCACGCAGGACCCCACTGACAAATTGAAAACATTTGCAGAGGACGAATTGAAAGGTTCTAAAATGATAGAATATGTCTTTGAAAGAGTATTGGTCTGTATTGGAGTTTGACACCATTTTAACAGCTCAGGTCATATCATGGCAGTCAGTGACGCACCCATGTGTTTTCTGGCTTTCTCAAACCAGCACTGTACTGACACAACTTTCTTTCCAAAGTCATTGACAACTTTTCTCACAAGCATCAGAGGTGAGAGGTGAAAAATCGCCGGAAAGAAAGTTAGCCACAACCGCGTTTCGAACCCGCAACTGCCAGGTCACGAGTCAGATATGCTTACCACTGAGCTAGCCAGCCAGGTTCTTTGAAAGAGTAGAAAACATTGTGAGAAAAGGAGAAAATGCTGTAACCAGCATTTTCTCCTTTTCCCACAATGTTTTAAAAGCCTTTCTTTTCAGGGTTGTTTGAACACATGATAGTGTAGTTAAAAGGAATAAACTTGATTTCTTGTTGTTTTTTTTCCCTATTTTGCAAACTTTTCTCCTCAAAACCTGTATGGGTTTGATAATAAGAATAAATTTGATAAAAATCTTAATGTATTATACTGAGTTATAGTAAACTATAAATTTGCATATCAGTTTTATTTGTAGGTCAACCGCATAAAAAAGGTCATAATATTTCTTTTCTCTCTTTGTTATGAAAAAAAATTCAGATACTGTACTCTTACTTCTATAACCCTTTATCACACAATGCCAAATGACCCAAAGAAAAAGACTTTTGAAAACTTCATGGGTGAAAGATTGATTGTTTTCAACATTTTTTCAGTTATATTCCGGCAGTGAGTGCACCTAACCATGCTTTCCTGGAGTTTCTTTTACCATTACACCACATAATATTCTTTCCAAGCCTCTGGCTGCCTTCTCACATAACCACTGTCAAAACAAGGATCAGCGGTGAGAAAGGAATGAACTCTGTCACAATGACACCACACAATCATGAGTTTTAATGATTCTGAAGCAGGGGCATAGTTACCAGTGCAGTCAGTACGGTTTTGGCCGCACCAATAATTTGCCAATTAACAGATTATCACTGAACAAAAGTAAATAAAACTTGCTATCAAAGGTGCTGAAAAATTCCAATATCTTCATCTCTGCTTGGAAGGAAAAGCCTTTAAAAATATTGTGGGAAAAGGAGAAAATGCTGGTAATTAGCATTTTCTCCCTTTCCCACAATGTTATCTACGCTATCAAAGTCAAATTCCACAATTCAAGCAACATTTGAATTGTCGTCTGCAAATGCTCTCAATTTAAATTTAAATCTCAATGTCTAAATTTTTGTCATCTGATAAAGAGCAACAACTTTTTAACCCCTTACCAAACAACAAACATTTTAGACTGGTTCAAATTCAAAACACTTGTAGATGAGAAATTAGATGTAGCATAATTAATGAAAATTGTCTCAGAGAAGGTCCAAAACATGAAAAACCAGAAAATGCTGATTACCAGCATTTTCTTCTTTTCCTACAATGTTTTCAAATTTTTTTTCCAATATCAACTAGAGCTGTCACTGAATGCGACTTAATACCCCCGCCAGCGCTTTGACAGAAAAAAGTGTCAAGTTCAAGGGGAGATAATTCCTCAACCAGGAGGAGTTGACACTTGAAAATTGTGTCTTGCAAATCTTCAATATATGATCAATATATGTGCAAAGTTTCAATACAATTGAAGGAAAACTGTAGGAGGAGTTTGCGACACAAAATTACTAGTATTTTGTACACAGACGGACACACGGACGGACAGACAGACGGACGGACACACGGATAGACAGGCTGATTCCAGTATACCCCTGAAAACATTCGTTTTGCGCGGGTATAACAAAACTCAAGACTTTGTGGTAAGGGGTCAATATTTCTCAAAAAAAAAGGTAAACAATTAACCCATTTCCAAACAAATCCAGGTTTTAACTAGAACTTGTTTTTCTACAAAAAAAAACCAGATGTCTCCACCCTTTTGGTGTCAGAAGGATTGATATGTGACCAAGGCAATTTCTAACTAAAATAATGGTCATTTTTCTCTAACGGTTTTCGAGTTATAGCGCGGACACGAAATTGTACGTAAAATGAGTAAGGAAAATAATCAAAGGGAAATAACTCTAAAAATATACAAGCCAGAGTTATGGTTCTTGTGCATGACACTTCGTCTCATGGTGCTTTACAAATGTGTGAAGTTTTATCAAAAATATCTTGAAAGGTTTTCGAGTTATAGAGCGGACACAATTTGTGACGGAAAATAATCAAAGGGAAATAAATAAAAAAATATACAAGCTGGAGTTATGGTTCTTGTGCATGACACTTCGTCTTATGGTGCTTTACAAATGTGTGAAGTTTTATCAGAATATCTTAAAACGTTTTCGAGTTATAGAGCGGACACGATTTGTGACAGACAGACAGATGGACATACAGGGAAAAACAATATGTCTCCCGGCCCTGACGGAGGGAGACATAAATGATAACCCAAGT
Source organism: Hippopus hippopus (assembly GCA_946811185.2). Lineage (NCBI taxonomy): Eukaryota > Metazoa > Mollusca > Bivalvia > Cardiida > Cardiidae > Hippopus > Hippopus hippopus. The sequence goes on along the minus strand of OX328108.1, from coordinate 1,873,656 downwards.
AGGCCTCACATTTGGCCTGCAACACGCCAAAAGGGGCATTCGGACATTTGCGTAAAGTGTCGTCTCGGATCAGCCTGCGCACTCCGCGCAGGCTAATCCAAAATGACACTTTCCGTTTTTATTATTTTTCTTTTTTGTGCAAGTCTACTGTAGCACAAATTCTAATGTAGTCGTAAAGTGCCGTTTCGGATTAGCCTGCGCGGATTGCGCAGGCTGATCCGAGACGACACTTTACGCAAATGTCCGAATGCCCCTTTTCGCGTGTTGCAAACCATTTAATTTGTTGTCTGCAAGTGCTTTGGATTTGGACAAGTCCAAAATTTTGTCATTTGGTAAAGAGTTACAGCACAACTTAACCCTCAAAGTGCCTTTCACAACTATAGTTACTTTTGCAGACAGTGTAGATCAAGATCAGACTGCACTAAAAATGCAGTCAGACCTTTGATCTACACTGTCCGCTTTGCTGAGACATTTTGGACAATAACAACCTCGGCCTTGCACTTATAAGTGCTTTATTTGGAGAATGAAAATAATCCTTGGATTAATTTGGTGCTGTAAGAGTTAAACCCTTACCAACAATTCCATCATTTACAATTAAGGAAAAAGGCTTTTGGTTATCCACATTTCTCCTTTTCCAACAATGTTCTTTTCCTTTTTACCGAACCGAAAAATTTTTTGACTCAACCAAATTGAAAGCATTTGCAGAAAGCAAAGTAACTGTAGCTCAAATGTTGATTTCTGTCTTTGATTGGGTAGAAAATCTTGTGGGAAAAGGAGAATATGCTTTGAATGCTGTACAGAGAGCATAGATCAAGATCGGCCTGCATATCTTGGATCTTAATAGCCTTTAGAGTTCCAGTGGATTGCATTTTCAACTATTGAAAGAAGTCGATGATGTGTATTTGCCGCTGAAAGAGTTAAAACTTTCTTTCTCAGGGTCGTTAAAACTCAGGATTGTATGCTCAAGTTGAGCTGAGCTTGAGTCATGCTTAAAAAAGTATATCTGCAGCAGAACAAACACTTAACTCTTAAAGCGCATTTCACAGTGATGGTTCTTTTTGCAGTCAATGTAAATCAAGATCAGACTGCACTAAACGTGTAGTCCAATCTTTGATCTACACTGTCTGCTTAGCCCAAACACTTACGATAAAAGCATGAAAGTGCAATTAATAGACTGAAACTGTTTGCTGGGTTTATTCCGCATATTAACTCTTTCCCAAACGACAATTTTTTTGACATACATGTATATCTAAATTAAAAGCTTTTAAAAACAACAAATTAAATGTAGCTTAAATGGTTGAATTCTTATTTGAAAGGATAGAAAACATTGTGGGAAAAGGAGAAAATGCTGGTTGTCAGCATTTTCTCCTTTTCCCACAATGTTTTCAAAAGCCCTATTCTTCAGGGTTGTTAAAACTCGGGATTGTCTGGTAAAGGATTAACAAGTTTCGAGCTAACTGAAGTAAAATACCAGCAGATGCAGCGCAAGTATTTATCCCAAGTTGCATCATCAACGGCGTTTCATAGTTCTGCGTGGCTCAGTGGTAAAGTGTAGGATTCATGACCTGGATGCCCTGGGTTTAAGTCTCACTGGATCCACTTGATTTTTCTTGTGAGTATCCTTGGGTAAGACATTTCAGAGCTCTAGCCTACTACCAGTGAAACCCAGGAAATACATGGATAATATGAGAGCTGTCACCGTGATATGACTGAAATAATGTTGAAAGTGGCATAAAACACCATTCAATCAATCATTCAAAACCTGCGTGGCTCTGTGGAAAAGTGTAGGACTCATGACCCCAGGAGGCCCAGAGTTCGAGTCTCACTGGATACACAGGGCTTTTGTGGGAGTATCCTTGGGCAAGACATTTTAGAGCCCTAGCCTAGTAATGGTGAAAAAGAAATACATGAATATGTGAGCTGTTGCCATGATATGTCTGAAATAATGTTGATAGCGGTGTAAAACACCATTCAATCAATCAAATGGAATTGCATCATCAGCAGACACAAATCAAGTGTCTGCATGCCTCGTAAGATTGAGGTAAGTAGGATAGGAAAAGAATTTTTATGGCGCTCTAATTTTCTTGCAATATCTGCATTCAATATCCCGCTGTTTGAATTCCTAGCATTACATACATTTTCTATTGCTTTGTTTTTGTTACCTGATGGTTAACTTTTCCAGAAGACAAAAATTTTGGATTTGTCCAAATTGAAAGCATTTGCCGACAAGAAAATAAATGTAAGTAAAAAATTGGAATTTGTGTTGGGAGGGCTAGAAAACACTGTGGGAAAAGGAGAAAATGCTGGTAACCAGTATTTTCTTCTTTTCCCACAATATTTTCAAGAGGCCTCTTCCTCAGTGTCATTTAAACTCGAGATTGTGAAGTAAAGTGTTAACTTGTCAAGAAGACAAAATTTTGGATTTGTCCAAATTGAAAGTATCATTAAGTTTAAGGTCTTTAAGATGTGCTTAGTGGCCTAAGGGTTAATGTTTTCTATATACTACTTGCTAATCGCCCCGAGGTGGGCACAGGGCCTTCACCACTGTTCTCTAGTCAGAGGTGAAGCTGCATGTACGCAGAAACACAGAACTTGCATACACTTTGCAAAAAAAAAAGGAAAAGCGAGATAATCTTGTCAAAAATCGTCACCAGAGACCACCAAATACGATGAAGACATTTGTAAGCATTGTTGGAAAAGGAGAAAATGCTGGCAACCAGCATTTTCTCCTTTTCCCCACAATGTTTTCCACCCTGTAAAAAAACAAATTCCAGAGTGACATTAATTGTCTGCAACTACTTACAATTCGAGTATGTCTAAATTTCGTTGTTTGGTAAAGGGTTTTACACAGGAGGTTACAAAATGCTTGCATGATACATTTATTTATATGCAAACAATGCAGCAGTAATAAAAGTTTATGAGAACACCTGAAGTTTACCACCACAAGCTATGTACAGATGTTGCTTAACTCTTTCCATACCATAGACAACACCAGAAGCTTTTGTGGACAGAGTACAGACTGCACAGAACGTGCAGTCTGATCTCTGATCTACACTGTCCACTGCTGTATTCTAGATTCTAGTCTCCTGGGTTCTTATTCACAAACCATTCTTCCGAACTTTTAAGACTAAGAACATTCTTGAGAATGGTTGGAGAATACATACCTTGAGCTTGCAGAGGAAATGTATTTTTCAGCCTTTGAGAAAATGCAATTTATTTATTCAGTAATGAAAGAGTTGAATGTGATTATTGTGTGCATATCTCTGCAGTCAACATTTAATTAGATGGTATAACATATGGTATGACATGATCATTATAATTATTGTCATTATATTGCATGACATGTCAGTTGGTGAAATTGACAGTAAAAATGACATAAAATGGTAATTTCATGTCTATTTAGGTAAACATAAACAATCTCTTGAATTAGCAGACAGTGTAAATCCAAGATCAAACTCCATATTCTCTGTTGCTCTGGCCTTGATAGATCTAGTTTGCCACAATCCTGAGTTTTAAGAACCCTGAGAAAGAAAGCCTTTAAAAACATTGTGGGAAAAAGAAGAAAATGCTGGTAACCAGCATTTTCTCTTTTTTTCACAATGTTTTCTAACCTTCCCAAAATGAATTTCAATTTCTGAGTCACATTTATTTTGTCATCTGCAAATGCTTTCAATTTGGACCAGTCTGAAATTGTGTTGTTTGGTAAAGAGTTAACCGTTTACCACACATGTAATCCTGTAACCCAGTAATGGGTAAATGGCCACACACCTCTGATTGAACTTATGAATATTTATACCTTCAAGAACTTTTGACCTACATAATAAACCAATCAAAAATACTGCAGAAAAGTAACCTTTTTGACTTCATGGACTATACAGATGGTTCAGGAAACCTGCCTGACAATTTGGGGTCAAATCTGGATATGAAAATGTTGGTTTCCAAATTGTAAAAGTTTGAATTACAGTCACCTCTTTCTTTACGCATTTTGACTTCTTGTGCTGTAGCAGTCAATAGCTATGGAAAACATTGTGGATAAAGGTGCCACTGCTTGTAATAAGCAATGATTCCATGTCCCACAATCTTTATTGATATAAAAAATTATTCAATTATTTCTGAACTCTTTACCACACAATCCCGACTTTTAACGACCCTAAGAAAGAAGCCTTTTGAAAACATTGTAGGAAAAGAAGAAAATGCTGGTAACCAGCATTTTCTCCTTTTCCCACAATGTTTTCTACCCTTCCCAAGACAAATTTCAATTTTTGAGCCATACTTATGTTGTTGTCTGCAATTTTGTCGTTTGGTAAAGAGTTAACCTCTTACTAGACAATCCTGAATACGGGCCCAGACTGCACATTTTGTGCATTATGATCTTGATCTACACTGCCCTTAAAGGCAACTGTAACTGTGAAAGGCTCTTTTAGAGCAGGGATCATATATAAGATCTAGAGTTAGTCTATGCACTGTAACCATTACAGTATGTGACTCATATACCATTTGGTAACAGCTTCCTCCTCAAAGTACCTACTGACCTTTTGCCCCACAGGAAACCCCTTAAGCAGACTGGTATAAAATCATTATATTCACATTAAGTACTTGAAGCTATGATACAACATTTCCTCTCTTATCTTATACATGTTTGTATGAATAATACAGAAAAGAGAACTAGAAATGGATGAAAATACATGTAGATGAATATTTTAACTCTTTACCACACAATCCCGACTTTTAACGACCCTGAGAAAGAAGCCTTTTGAAAACATGGTGGGAAAAGGAGAAAATGCTGGTTACCAGCATTTTCTCATTTTCCCACAATGTGTTCTACCCTTCCCAAACTAAATTTCAATTTTTCAGTCACATTTATTTTGTCGTCTGCAAATGCTTTCAATTTGGACTGGTCTAAAATTTTCTCATGTGGTAAAGAGTTAATAAGATAATAAATATAGATATTCAATATGGGATTAATTGGTACCGGCAGTCGATGCAGATCAAAATTAGACTGTACAAAATATGCAGGCTGATCTTTGATCCACACTGTCTGATTTTGAGAAGTTCCGGACAAAAGCGAGTTTAAAATGGCAACTATATGAGTCTTATGTCTACACTGAAAATATCTGCTGTGCCTTTTTGGTTCTTTAGCCTATTACCACACAATCTCGGGTTTTAATGACCCTGTGGAAGAAGCCTTTTGAAAACATCGTGGGAAAAGGAGAAAATGCTGGTAACCAGCATTTTCTCCTTTTTCCACAATGTTTTCTATCCTATCAAAGACAAATTCCATCATTTGAGCCGCATTTAAATTGTTGTTTGCAAATGCTTTCAATTTGGACAAGTCTAAAATTTGGTTGTCTGGTAAAGGGTTAAGGGTAAACCATTTACCACATAATTCTGGGTTTTAATGACCCTGAGATAGAAAGCTTTTGAAAACATTGCAGGAAAAGGGAGAAAATGCTGATAACCAACCAGCTAGCCAGCCAACAAACCAACCAACCAACCAATGAGCCAACCAACCAACCAAACAACCTTGACCCTGAGATAGAAAGCTTTTGAAAACATTGCAGGAAAAGGGAGATAATGCTGATAACCAACCATCCATCTTTTCCTACAATGATTTCAAAAGCCTTCTGCCCTAGGGTTGTTAAAAGTCAGAATTTTGTGGTAAAGGGTTTAACTCAACCTGACGACAAAATTTTAAATTAGTCCGAATTCTAAGCCTTTGCAGAATACAAACAAAATGATACACAAATGATGGGATTTGTATCTGAAAAGATGAGAAGACATTGTGGGAAAAGGAGAAAATGCTGGTTGACAATTCCCACAACATTTTATATTCTCTCTAATACAAACTCCATCATTTGTGCCACATTTGTTTTGTTCTCTTGCAAGTGCTTTCAATTTGCACCAGTCTAAAATCTGTTGTCTGGTAAACTATTAACTCTTAGGCTGCTAAGCGAGACTCAAGGACCTTTTGCAGATGGTATAGAGCAAGATCAGATTGCAGAGAACATGCAGTCTGATCTTTGATCTACACTGTCCGATAAGGCCTATCAAAAAATTTCTATGTTCAGGGTTTCCCGACCCTACCTAGAAAATGCTGCCAACCCTAAACTTTTTACACTACGATTGAAAAAAAAATCTGACTGGTGTGATTTCGGTACATGGTCCATGTAAAAAGTTTCTTGAAAAAAAAATGCCCTACCTACAGCATCTTGGACCAAAACCCTAAATACAGATATTTTTTTGTTAGGCCTATGGACATATTCTCCCCCCCCATAAAAAAACCTTTGAAATTGAAAAAAATTTGGTTTTACCATTGGCTTAAAAGTCTATTTCACTTTTTTAGCAGGGTAAGGATTGAAATGAGAGAAGAATGTTTCAAAACATTGCTGACAGCTAAAACTAGAGCATATAATTGAGCTACAAGGTATTTTTGACAGAACTGCCATGATAATCAGGCCAACCTGTCATCAAGTATCATAACAGTTAACATTTATCTCAAAATCTAATCCTTATGCACAATCCTACAGGTAGTACAAATTTGCAATCAATTTACACTACATTATCTCTGGCATATGACCGTATGTGACTTTTTTTTGTCTGGTAGCTTGCTACGTTTGAAATCATTGCAGTAAGTAGACAAGTAATATCTTCTTTAATTCTTCACCTATCACAAAATTTTAGGCTCATCCAAACTGAAAGTATTTGAAGACAACAAATTAAGTGTGGCTCAAATTATGGAATTTGTCTGCGATGGGATAGAAAACATTGTGAGAAAAGGAGAAAATGCTGGCTACCAGCATTTTCTCCTTTTACCACATTGTTTTCAAAGGCTTTCTTTCTCAGGATTGTTTAAAACCTAGGATTATCTGGGAAATTAGCCAGTGGCTTGGACTGTTATGACTCTGTTTAGTACCAGCTAGAAAGAAATCAAAGTACACATGGGTAGGTACACTAGCCGCTGTGACAGGAGGCAAATATTGTTGAAAATGGTGTTAAACACCATACAAACTACCAGAAACTATCTAAATAATTGGGCCATGCTCTGTGAAAAGAGGGATAAATGCATCTGCAAAAAGTATCAACCCAAGTCCGTGTACGCATGTCCGCCCAGGCTGCCCTAGGTCGAAACTTTTCGCTATTAGTCAATTTTCTGTAGGTTCAAGTACCAGTTTGTCTCATCTGCATTTTTTCAACTTTACGTAATCTGCATTTTAACAAATAGAGGCAAGTGATTTTTGTAATGAAATCCTTCCCGTCTTGAGTGTACACATGAACGGCTTGCTTCTTTAGTCCGTAGTTCCTAATTTGTCATTAGGTAACTGGAGGTAGTTTTAATTTTAACCGTAAGGCTGCTAAGCACCACTACAGGTGATTTTGTGGATAGTGAAGATGAAGATAAGACTGCACAAAATGTGCTTTCTGATCAATCTACACTGTCCAATACAGTAGTTTTAACCGTAAAAACAATTGATTTATATGTGTTTTTACATACTATCAAGTGGAAATGTTAGTTTCATTTATTTAGCAACTTCAGGCTTTACAATCTATTCCCCTGCTATGATCGCTCAGAAAGCCAAAAAGATGACGAAATGCTATGCAAGGGAGATAACCTCATAGAGTGTACAGCAGAATAATCTCCCTTATATATGAGAGCCATATTTTGAAATACTTTACAACTGAACTTTACAGACACGCTATAAATCTCCAAGTCTATTTCTCATGGACAGCTTCTTTTCAACTCTTAAGCTCTAAGCAGTCACCTTTGCAAACGGGGCGGATCAAAATCAGACTACACAGACCATGCAGTCTGATCTTAGATCTACAGTCTGGTATTTTGTAAAAATACTGTGATTAAAACAGCCTTGAAACCGCAAAATTTAGGCTGTTATTTTAAACTGAGAATGTTTATTTCCTTGAGCTCTGAGTTTAACCCTTTACCAAAAATATCTCATGCTTATAGAACTGATTTTTGCTTATTTATCATTGTCACTGGTTGCCCATATAGGCAACGCCCCCAGAAGACTGTTAGTTTTGTTACAAGTTAGAGCAAGACGCAGGACGAATCCATACAAGTAATGTCTGGCTCTGTAACGTCCTTTGTGTATAGCACTATCACATGGGCTTAGGTTTAATTTCTTATTCAAAAGACCTTTTTAGTAATATCAGGTGGCCATTCATGAGGTTCAAACTCACGTCTTCAAGTGGCCAAAGATTTGAAGATAAAAATCTCATGCTCTAGTACCTGGGCTTTTGGGACTGGTCTTATTTATAGGGCCCTGGGGAAGAAGGCTCTTGAAATTATTTTAGAAAACGGGTTATACCCGTGAACAGTATTTTCTCCTCTAAGTACAATGTCTTCTACCTTATCAGTGGCCAATTTCCCAATTTGAGCCAAATTTAATTTGTCGTCTGCAAATGCTTTCATTATGGATAAGTATAACATCATATTCTGGTAAAAAATTTCAAGAATTCAAGTATAAGTCGGACTAAGAAACATATTGGTTTATTTGGGTACCAGGTATATCTTTTAACCAAAACAGTGACATATGTATGTTTAATTCTTAAACCAAACAGCAAAATTATAAACTTGTCAAAACTGAAAGTATTTGTAGGCAATAAATGATATGTGGCTCAACTGTTGAAATTTGAATCTGAAAGGGTAGAAAACATTATGGGAAAAGGAGAAAATGCTGGTAACCAGCATTTTCTCCTTTTCCCACAATGTTTTCAAAAGCACTTTTCATCAGGGCCGTTAAAACTTAGGATTGTGTGGTAAAGGGTTAAAAGATGAATGTACAGACCTCTTCAAGTGCCTTGAAGAGTCTATATATATTACTTTCGAATTATTTTCCTTTTTTGAAAAATGGTGCCATAGTAGTTCTGATTAAATTGAGAAATCAAGGTTACACTGTAATTATAACTCTACGTTTATCATGATTCCTCTATTTTACACAAAGTACAGGCATTATGTTTGTTCTAGCCAAGATTTTCAATTCCTCCATTTGCAATTTCTTAATATTTAAGACTTTACCACACTGCAAAATTTTAGACTCAACTATAATGAAGGTAGAAAATGTTGTATGAAAAAAGAGAAAATGCATTATGCTGGTTATCAGCATTCTCTCCTTTTTCCAAAATAATATTAACAGGCTTCTTTTTCAGGGTTATTGAAAGGTGGGAATCTGTGTGATAAAGGGTTAACAACCATGACAAACAAGGCTTAAGAAAACATTCTGGGACAAGGTGAAAATGCTAGTAACAGGCCTTTTCTCCTTATCCCACAATGGTTTCTACCCATGACAAATCCCATAATATTAGCCACATTTATTTTGTCATCCACAAATGCTGTCAGTTTGGACAAGTCTAAAAATTTATTGAGTAGTTAAGCATTACATACAATATGTATGAATTGGAGCTACAGCCATTTTAACAACTTAGGTCATATCACGGTGATGAGGGCACCTACACATGTGTTTCCTGGCTTTCTCACATGTGACACAACTTTCTTTCTTGACTACTTTTCAAACTTGCATCAGAGGCTATAGGCGAAAAATTGCCCTTAAGAAAGTTTGCCCCAACCAGGTATCGAACCCTGAACCACCAAGTCACAAGTTAGGTAACTATGGTAACCAATGAGCTACCTGGCTAGGTAAAGAGTTACAAAAACATTGCAGCAGCAGTTCTAATTGCTCCCCTGAGTAGCAATCAGGACTATAGCTACAGTATTTTGCAAAGGTATGTCTATTCAAGCCAACATTTCCATTTGACTGATTTGCAATTTCCTCATGTCTAACCCTCAACCACACTGCAAAATTTTAGGCTCATCCATATTGAAGGTAGAAAACATTGTGGAGAAAAGGAGAAAATGCTGGTAACCAACATTTTCTCCTTTTCCCACAACATTTTCAAAAGGCATCTTCCTCAGCTTGTTAAAACACAGGACTCTATGGTACAGGGTTAACCCTTTACCAAACACAAAATTTTACATTTGTCCCATTTGAAGGCATTTGCTAATGAGAAATTGAATATAGCTCAAAATATGAAATCTGTCAATCATAGTGTAGAAAAAAACATTGTGGGAAAAGGAGAAAATGCTGGTGACCAGCATTTTCTCCTTTTCCTACAATGTTTTCAAAAGGCTCCTTCCTCAGATCATTAAAATGGAGGACTGTATGGTACAGGGTTACCCCTTTACCAAGCACAAAATTTTAAATTTGTCCCAATCGAAAGCATTTGCTAATGACTAATTGACTATAGCTCAAAATATGAAATCTGTCAATCATAGTGTAGAAAAAAACATTGTGGCAAAAGGAGAAAATACCAGCATTTTCTCCTTTTCCCGCAACATTTTTAACAGGATTCTTTTTTATGTTGTTAAAGCTCAGGGTTAACCCTTTATCACACAACAAAATTTTACACTTGTCCCAATTGCAGGCATTTACTAATAACAAAAAAGACATAGCTCATTATGAAATCTGCCTATCATAGTATAGAAAACAAGAGGGCCATGATGGCCCTGTATCGCTCCACTGGCTATTAAGTCAATCATGTATCACTGCAGCTTGATAATCAAGGGAGGTAAATAGTAACAAACTTTCTTTCATAAAGAGTTATTTCCCTTGATTAATGTTTAAATTGAAGTGACAATATTTTGAAGCCCATGTTAAACTTGCGATCCCTGGAATGAAGGCAATTTTGACCCCAGACCTACAATATGAAACTAGAATGTGTGGTTATAAACAAAAAGATTTTTTAATCTTGCCCAATAAAAAGTCATGTAAAACAAGTTTGCTGAATAAAAGGCCCTGTAAAATATGTGATCCATGACACAGGTTTATCAAGTTTTCACTATAAAAGCCAATGTAAAACTTGTGACCCCTGGTGTGGAGTCAAACTTGACCCCCAAAGTTAAAATTTGGGCCCTCTTGGTAGAGGCCCATTATATAAAGTTACATGCAAAATTTGGTAGCCCTAGGCCTAAATATGGCTATGTACAAGTAGATTATTAAAGTTTCCTTATATAAGACCATGTAGAACTTGTGACCCCCTGGGGTGGGGCTACATTTGACCCCCTGGGCTATAATTTGGGCACCCTTGATAGAGACCCCCTAGATAAAGCTAAATGCAAAATTTGATAGCCCTAGCCCTTATAGCTAGATGCGAAAGATTTTCCTATATAAGCCTGCCCATGTAAAACATGTTACCCCCCGGAGCAAAGTCAAATTTGACCCTCGGCTATAATTTGGACACCCTTGGTACAGGTCCACTAGATAAAGCTACATGCCAAATTTGGTCGCCCTAGGCCCCATGGCTAGGTCAAAGAAGAATTTTAAAGTTCTCCCTATATAAGCCCATGTAAAACTTGTTATATAAGCCCATGTAAAACTTGTTACCCCCGGGCAGGGCCTAATTTGACCCCAGGGCTATAATTTGAACAATCTTGGCAGAGGTCCACTAGATAAAGCTACATGCCAAATTTGGTAGCTCTAGGCCCTATGGCTAGGTAGAAGAGGAATTTTAAAGTTCTCCCTAAATAAGCCCATGTATAACTTGTGACCCCCGGGGCGGGGCCAATTTTGACCCCAGGGCTATAAATTGAAGAAACTTGGTAGAGGTCCACTAGATAAAGCTACATGCCAAATTTGGTAGCCCTTGGCCTTACGGTTTCAGACAAGAAGATTTTCAAAGATTTTCAAAATTTTTCAGTTTTGTTGCCATGGCAACCAGAGTTTTTGAAGGAATTAAATTCTTTCAAGATATTCTGAAGAGGACCATGGCAGGATCATTTCTGTGAAGTTTCATCAAAATTGGATGGGTAGTTTCAGAGAAGAAGACGTTTTAAAAAAAAGTTAACACACGGACGGACGGACGGACTGACGGACGGACGGACGCACGACGGACAACAGGCCATGACATAAGCCCGCTGGCCTTCGGCCAGTGGAGCTAAAAACATTGTGGGAAAAGGAGAAAATGCTGGTGACCAGCATTTTCTCCTTTTCCTACACTGTTTTCTTTCTCAGGGTCATCAAAACTCAGGACTGTGCGATAGAGGGTTGAATAATCAAAGATTTATCATAATCACACCATTTATCATGATTCCTCTGCTTCCATTTTTTCCTTCTCCTTATGATTGTCCATATTCATTTTTTGTTTTTTATTCTTTCTATCTCCCGTCTTCCTTCCATCTTTCTTATTCTTCCAGTCTTTCGGTCCTCCCCTTGCTGCTTTTGGGCCATGTGACTGTGACTTTTTCAATGCATCCCTGTCTTTTTCCACAATTTCTTTCCACAAGTCATCAAATGAGCCTGGTCTCTGATATCTGGAGTGAAAAAAAAAAACCCAGCCTAAGTCTACTTAAGGATTATGACCCCTAACTCACTGGTAAATATCATGTAACATCAATGTTTTCGTAAAGGCTATCCTTTAAAGTGAGAGTTAGGGGCCATAGACCTTAACTGGAACTATCACACAGAGGACAAATACCCCCCACCATCACCTTGTCACTGAAACAGCAAACTCAGAGAACGGAAATGATTTCCAAAAAACAAAGATTACCTGTGACCTTGACCTTTGACCCATGTGATACAAAAACAGTAAGACACCTCCTTGGATCATGGACAACACTTGTATAAAGTTTAATGGTTCTGGGTCAACGGCTTTCGAGTTAGAGCACAGAAACAATTTTCAAACAAAGTTATTCAGTGACCTTGACCTTTAAACCATGTGACCCAAAATCAAAAGGGCACCTCCTTGGATCATGGGCAACACTTGCATAAAGTTTCATGGTCTTAAGTCAAACAGCTACTGAGTAAGAGCTGAAAGAATTGTCAAACAAAGTTCACCAGTGACCTTGACCTTTGACTCATGTGACCCAAAAACAACAGGGCACCTCCTTGGGTCATAAGAAACACCTTTTATACAGTTTCAGGGTCCTAGCTCAAACAGCTTTTAGATTAGAGCATGGAAACTAAAAAGTCTATAAACAGACGGATTGACAGATGGACTGATAGACAGACAGACATGTTGAAACCAGTATACCCTCTCTACTTTGTAGGTGGGGGGTATAAAAATCATTAAATGTATGTATCCCTAAGCATACCAAATAAACCCATCTGTCACTGTTAGTCTAGAAATACAACCCAAATAAATGTGAATTTAAGGTTGCTCTTGAGCTGAATGTCTAAGCAAAGTGGACAGCGTAGATCAAAGATCAGACTGCACAATTTGTGCAGTCTTATCTTGACCTACACTGGTCCCCAGGGCAACCATAGTAGTGAAAGGATCCTTAAGGGTTTAAAATGTATTGTGTATAACCTTGATTCTACCTGTTTTCTTTGAAGAAAAGTTTGGGCTGTATTCCTTTCCAACAATGTTTTCTAAAGCTTTCTCGAGGTCGTCAAAACTGAGGACTGTGTGGAAAAGGGTTAATCTTTCTTACCCAGGCTCGTTCACGTCCAGTGGTTCCTTGGACAACAAGATTGAAATGGCAGGTACATCTTTGTTGACCTTCAACCTGCAATAAATATTTATTATATTATCTCCCTTGTTTTTAGTTTTTTATTTCAGTAATATATTCATCACAAATTTTCTTATCTTATACACATTTGATAACACGATTGTGTGACGTCATTTTTGACGTCATTTTGTACATATTTCATAGAGCTGAATGGGCTTTATGGATATTACTGCCGGTGCATCTATAGATGGTTTTGCATCGACCGATCTATAACATGAAATATTGTTAAGTGATAAAAAAAAATCTGACATTCGTTGCCTATTGAGATAAAATTTTATCAAACTCATCAAGAAAAATGTTATTAAGCTCGCCATAGACTCGCTTAATAACATTTTATCTAGACTCCTTTAATAAAGTTTTATCTCAAATGCCAACTCATGTCAGATCCTTAATGTAATATTATCCAATTACCATTCAATTAGGACATTTTCAATTATAGGCCATCCTAGAATAGGTTGATATCTTTTTAAAAACATTGTTGCTTTCAAACAAAGTTTATCCTTTACCCCTCATATCAAGAAGATTTTTTTTCTCCTATTATTAATTTTTCTGCATTGTGTCACTGCTGGGGGTCCTAAGTGGTTCAGCAGTTAAAGTGCCACAGTGGTAACTAGAATTTTCTCCTTTTCCTACAATGTTTTCTACCCATTCTATGACAAACCCCACCATATGAGAAACATCTAATATATCCCCTTCAAGTGCCTGTAATTTGGTATGTTTGTATGTATTGGAGTTTAACCCTGTTCTTACAGCTTAGGTAATATCACAGTGGTCAGTGCACCTATGCATGTGTTTCCAAACTTTCTCACACCAGTGCTAACACAACCTTCTTTTCAAGCCAATGGCTACTTTTCTCACATGCATCTGTGGTGAGAGAGGAAAACTTGCTGGAAAAGAAGTTTGCCTAAACCAGGTATAGAACCCACAACCATCAGGTCAAAAGTCAGATATGCTAACCACTGAACTACCCTACCAGGGTTTCAATTTGGACCAGTCTAAAATTTTGTAGTCTAGTAAAGAGTTAAGTGAGCTTTATCATGATAACAATGTTGTTGCACGATTTTAACCCTTTACCGCACAATGTCGACTTTTAACGTCTCTGGGAAAGGAGCCTTTTGAAAACATTGTGGAAAAAGAACAAAATGCTGGTAACCAGCATTTTCTCCTTTTCCCACAATGTTTTCTACCCTATCAAAGAAAAATTGCACCATTTAAGTGACAATGAAATTGTCGTCTGCAAATGCTTTCAATTTGGACAAGGCTAAAATTTTGTCATCTGGTAAAGGGTTAATTTCCTAATAATTTGTGTTTAAATGTTTGCAACAAATTGCTTGTAACTCTACCACGCAAACATCAAAATCAACTTTGTTGAAATGTTAGATTTTTTTTTTTCTAATTTGGTAGAAAAGATGAGAGAAAAAAAAGGAAATGCTTGTAACAATGCTGTAACTAGCATTTTTTGATTTAGCCTTAGTGTCTGCAAAGGCCTTCTTCCTCAGGATCATAACCACATCCATGATTATTTTAGTTCAGGATGACATCTCAGTTTTAACGACCCTTAGGAATCAAGCAATTGAAAATATAGTTGGAAAGAGAAGAAAATGCTTGTCATGGGACTTAACCCTTTACCAGACAACAAAATTTTAGCCTTGTCAAATTGAAAGCATTTTGCAGACAACAATTTCAACATGGCTCAAATAGTGCTTTTTTTCTTTGATAGGATAGAAGACATTGTGGGAAATGGAGAAAATGCTGGTTACCAGCATTTTCTCCTTTTCCCACAATGTTTTCAAAAGGCTTCTTTCCGAGGGTCGATAAAAGTCGGTATTGTGATTTTTTAAGATGTTTTCAGCCAACTGCTGCAAGTTTTTATAATTTGTCAATGAGCTTTGTATCTGTTTGTATTGTGTTCCATGCTGTTTTCAAGATTATTTCAGTTATATCACAGCGACCAGTGCACCCATCCATGCTTTCCTTGAGTTTCATTTACCAGTACTTTGCACAATATTCCTCCTGAGCCACTGGCTGCTTTTCCACACAATCACTGCTGAACAATGATCAGCAGTGAAAGAGAAATAAATCCTGTTGCAATGACTATCATCAATCCTTAGTAGAGGTAATTTCCTTTATCACTCCACAAAATTTCAGATACAAGCAAACTGAAAGCATTAGCAGAAGACAACTTAAATGTAGCTCAAAAGACGACTGCTGTTTTGTTAATTTAGGAATGATCTAAGAGAGATAACTCTGTGAATCTTATTGACAATAACTGATACTCTCCAAGTAGGGAGGAACAAAAAGTGACTACCTTAGTGTTTTGATCTCCTATGATTAAAATCTGCTGTCAGCAATTATGTCTGATGAAAAACAAGCGTTTAACATGTTTTTGATAGGGTAGAAAAAAATTGTTGAAAAAGGAAAAAAATGCTTGTTACCAGTGTTTTAAAATGGCCTCTTTCTTAACCCGTTCTAAAATGAAAAAATTTTGGACTGGTCCAAACTGAAAACATTTGGCGACAACAAATTAAAGGTGACCGAAATGACAAAATATGTCCTTGATAGGATAGAAAACATTGTGGGAAAAGGAGAAAATGCTGGTTTCCAGCATTTTCTCCTTTTCCCACAATATTTTCAAAAGGCCTCTTTTTCAGAGTCATGTAAACAAGGAATTGTCTGTAAAAGGGTTCAGGCTGTTTAAACTCGGGACCATGTGGTAAAGGATTAACTCTTTACCACACAATCCTGAGTTTTAATGACACTGGGTAATAAGGCTTTTGAAAAAACATTGTGGCAAAAGGAGAAAATGCTGGTAACCAGCATTTTCTCCTTTTCCCACAATGTTTTCTACCCTATCAAAGAGAATTGCACCATTTGAGGCCGACTGAAATTGTCGTCAGCAAATGCTTTCAATTTGGACAAGGCCAAAATTTTGTTGTCTGGTAAAGGATCAAGCAAATACCTTTCTAGACCTTCCATTTTGGGCTCCCAGTATTCTTCTATCCTATGAAATCGAACTTTGCTTATCTGATGTAGACCCTGTAAAACACGAATGAAATCCTATGAAATCGAACTTTACTGATCTGATGTAGACCCTGTAAAACATGAAGAAAATAAATAAAATGTTTTATTATATTCTTATCAGTGAATAACTTGGATTTCAAGGTAAATAACACTAGTAGTGATGATAATTATGGTATCATCAGTGACCATATACAGTCTTAGAATGTTTGCTGGAATTACTTTTTTTCCTATATTGCTCATTTTGTACCATTCTTGATAATTATTAGAATGAACAAGCAATTTCGTTGAAATGATATCCCTGTCGAAAAAGACCTTTTCAAAAATTTATGCGACCGCGTAACTCAAAATCGCTCCCAGTCGGCCATTTTGGATCGAATTAAAAAAAAAAAAAAAAAAATTATCAGCAGAATAGGTACAAAATTCCGTCCAATGGTATTGGAGATATTGTCACGTACAGACACACACACGGATGGACAACGCTAAAACTATATCCCTCCGCCTTCGGCAGGGGATAAAAAGGGTGAATTAGAAAAATAATAAATAGGATAAACAACTAGTTGTTTGTGATATTAAAAATCTGTCAATCAAATGGGGTTTGATGCAATTTAATAACTTGTTTTTTTAACCACATCACACCCCATTCAACTTGGATAAGTCTAACATTTTGTTGTGTTTTGTCTATTTTGCCTGTTTTTCAGACAACAAAATTTAGACTTGTCAAAATTCATAGCATTTACCTGAAACACCAAATGCAGCTCAAATGACAGAACTTGCCTTTGTGTAGAAAATATGGTTTCTCCTTTTTCCACAATGTTTTCAAAAGTTTTTTTCATCACAGTCACTAACATATGTCATAACTCGGCCGATTCCATAACTACATCTAACCTCAACCTTATCAAAGAGGTTTCCATTTCAATCTGCCAATCAAATGATCATAAACATGGTGGCACCCATGTAAATCAATTAACAATGACTTAAACAACCACGGTGTAGTTATTCACATCTATCAATCTGTCGCTGAAAACTTCCAACGGAATTGATAAACCATGTTAGAAGTTGAATGTACAAACTCTTTGTCAACAGAAATATAGTTGGAAAGATTTCAATACAAAATTGTGATTCATGTTTTCTTTTTCAAAAGGAGTCTTACCATTTTAAGAACAGTAAAATGATGTATTTCCGGCGATGAAATGTACCGTGTAGGTGCATAACAAGCTATGTG
Source organism: Hippopus hippopus (assembly GCA_946811185.2). Classification (NCBI taxonomy): domain Eukaryota; kingdom Metazoa; phylum Mollusca; class Bivalvia; order Cardiida; family Cardiidae; genus Hippopus; species Hippopus hippopus. The sequence goes on along the minus strand of OX328108.1, from coordinate 1,855,897 downwards.
ATACAGCTGAGGGACTTGATCACTGGATCACCTGAGGTATGCCAAATAGGTCACTAACACACAGGATTATTTGATAAACGGTTAACCCTTAACTAAACAACCCCTTGTTATAACGACCCTGAGAAGTTGGCCTTTTGAAAACATTGTGGGAAAAGGAGAAGATGTTGGTTACCGTGCTGGTAACCAGCAATTTATCCTTTTCCCACAAGGTTTTCTATACATTCACATACAACTACCATCATTTCAGTTTCATTTAATTTGTTGTCTGGAAATGCTCTAATTTTTCACAAGTCTAAAATTTTATAGTTTGATAGAAGGGTTAATACAGGTTGTTTTCATAATAAAGGTGACCACTATGAGGAGTAAATTTTCCAACCTTGATCTTTCTCTTTACAATCTCTGCACAAGTGACTGTTTTTGTGACGGCGTTTCCACAACCATTCCAGCAAATCTGTTTAGTTTCTGGTTCCTGAAAAACATTACAGGATGGTATTTGTATTGTTTGAACCTTGATTAATGTTATTTTTCAACACTATTTCAGTTACATCACAGCAGTCAGTGTACCTATCCATGCTTAACCGGAGATTCTTTAACCAGTACTTTGCACAGTTCTTTCCAAGCCACTGGCTGCTTTCCCACATAACCATCACACAAAAAATTATTAGCAATGAGACAGGAATGAATTGCATTACCATGACTATCATCAGTCCTCAGAAAGAACTTGGCCGAGCTGGGGATTCAAACATGCAAACCCCTGTTCTCAAATTCTGTATGCAAGAGACTGCACTCCCGTGACTCTGTATATAGCATGGCTCCCTATGGTTTTGATCACTTTTGATATGAAATTCTTTACGAGAGCACAAACAGCTGGCAACTTACATTTTCTGCTCCTACAATGTTTTCTACTCTTTCAAAAATGACTTCCACAGTTTTCATCCTTTACCACGCAATCCTGAGTTTTAACTTCCCTGAAAAAGAAGCCTTTTGAAAACATTGTGAAAAAGAAGAAAAAGCTGATAATCAGCATTTTCTTCTTTTTCACAATGTTTTCTACCCTATCAAAGACTAATTCTATCATTTCAGCCACATTTGACTTGTCTGCAAGTGGTTTCAATTTGGACAAGTCTACATTTTTGTCCAGTACTTAACAGTTAACTACATCTTGAAGACAAAACTTTAGACTCATCTTAACTAACTCTTTACTAAATGACAAAATTTTAGACTGGTCCAAATTTAAAGTTTCTGCGGATGACAAATGTGGCCAAAATGACAAAAACTGTCCCTGAAAGGATAGAAGATATTGTGGGAAAAGAAGAAAATGCTGGATACCAGCATTTTCTCCTTATCCCACAATGTTTTCAAAAGCCTTCACCTTCAGGGTCGTTAAGTAGGGATTGTGTGGTAAAAGGTTTAACTCTTTACCAAACGACAAAATGTTAGACTGGTCCATATTAAAAGCATATGCAGACGACAGATTAAAAGTGTCTCGATTTATGAAATTTCTCTCTGAAAGGGTAGAAAACCTTGTGGGAAAAGGAGAAAATGCTGGTTACCAGCATTTTCTCCTTTTCCCACAAGGTTTTCAAAAGCTTTCCTTCCCAGGGTTGTGAAAACCAGGGCTTGTTTGGTAAAGAGTTAAAGCATTTGCAGACGACAAATTACATTTGGCTCATAAAATGGTTATCAGCATTCTCTCTTTTTCACACAATATTTTCAAAAGCCTTCTTCTTCAGGGTCGTCAAAACACAGGATTGTGCAGTAAACAGCTAAGTCTTTACCAAACAACAACATTTACGATTTATCCAAATTGAATGCATTTGCAGACGACAATTCAAATGTAACTAAAATGATTGTACTCATCTTTGAACAGATGGAAGACATTGTGGGAAAAGGAGAAAATACTGGTTACCAGCATTTTCTCCGTTACCCACAATTTTTTCAAAAGAAAAAATACAGGATTGTATGGTGAAGAGTTAAACATAAAAGACAACAACACATTGTTACCTTAATTTTCTTCATAGCATAGCCCATTAGGTTCCTTATTTTACTACCAGAGGAGACCCGCATTATAACACGTCCATCCTCCTGGGGGAATATTGGGGTCTCCTCCACCTCCTTTACCTCTCCTTTCACATAGTTCTCCATGGTTAAGTTTTCAATGTGCCATATTTGCTCTGAAAATAGTGTTCAAGAGTTAAGATAAGTAAATTAATTTAACCCTTTACCACATAATCACATCTGTTAATGACCCAGAAAAAAAAGGCCTTTGAAAAGATTGTGGTAAAGAGAAAAATGCATTTTCTCTTTATCCCCACAATGTTTTCTACCATTTAAAACACACCAATCTTCTCCTGAGCTACACTTAATTTGTCATCTACAAACGTTTTCTAGATGAGTCTAGAATTTGGCTTTGTTGTAAGACACGTTTATTTCATCTTTACTGAGAAACAACTTCTTACAACTTGTACTGATCTCTCATGATTCAGCTTCCTGGAAACCACACCAATACTAGCGGATAGTCTCAATAATGAGACGCCACAGTGATTTTTTTCATATTTGGGCATTTATTGTACACCGTACCGTCTCATCTCCATCGTAAATTTTCCGATAAGAAAGATAGAGCGCTATACCGACTTTGTGTTTTGTCGGTTTAATCTGTATTGCAGCGAAATGCAATTAACTTTTAGTAATAAACATGGCCAAAGACAAATTATTAAACCTTTTGTTACCTTAAGAGCTTGGAGAAGTCGTTTATAACAAGTAAATCTTGGAAAAAAACTGACGAAATCTATCGTGCATGTCAGCCATTTTGTGTATTTTCGGGAACATAAATTACTCAAGTAACAGATGAAATTAGCTGTTTTTCTTTTGTTCAGCGCTTAAATTGAAAATATTTGAATTTCAAATGAAGGATTATTGAATATGCAAGCAAGAGGTATGTTCGAATCCTAGTTTTGTACTCTACATGTAAAATTATGAGAGTTCAAACTTGCGCACAAAATCTGTGTGAAGATTTCAACTGTTTTTTCCTGATCGTCTCTGTACCCAGAGGTGACCAGTCAAAAAGTAACATCACCTTTGGGGATAGTTATCTGTACTATCTAGCGGAGGCCAAACTGAAAGTATTTAAAGACAATAAACAAAATGTGGTTCAAACGATTGGATTTGTTTCTGCAAGGTTAGAAACATCGTGGAGAAAAGGAGAAAGTGCTGGTAACTTTTTTGGCTAAATTTATTTTCATCCAGCTGTTACATTTGACAAAATTGTCATTCAACAAAGTCTCAGTTTGACCTACTGTCACTCGACCAAATGTCATGTATCCATTTAAAATGGGACGAATTCTACTAGGGCAGAACCGTTTCAACCGTGTTGTCGAATTTTCTTGGGGTCGAAACTTACCGCACCTGTCAAATTTCTCGTTAAACAGCCTCGAACGACACAAAATGAATTAAAGTAAACCAATAAAAAATCTACTAGAAACATAATACCTGAATAATATTTTTTTCAATGTGAAAAACTGACCTGCTCAGTCAAATTGCACCATAAACTGATTTTTCATCAGAATTCGCGAGCGCAACGCGTTTAAAGATGATCTAGCGGCATGAACAATAATAAACGGCAAGAACAGATAATTGTGTGAGGAGTAGTGGTCGAGTGGTCGGAGTAAAGAAAGGCGTTTTTTTTTAATTTCACAAATCATTGACGAATGCAAATGTTCTTTTATAACATTAACTTTTTTTTCTTCATTCGTTACGGCAGAGATATAGTTAACAACACATATCTATTACAAGAGGGCCATGATGGACCAGAAATCGCTCACCCGACAAACATTATGTTTAGCATCTTAAATGTGATATTCAGCATAGATATGTAACTCTCTGTACATGACTATTTGAACAGATGGTTTAATTAATTTGTGACCTAATAGGTTGGCCCATAGATCTATATCTATCAGACAATACTCGTGAAAATATAACCTTTGCTTATCACTCGATGAAAGAAATTGATATCATTTACCGAAACAAGACAATTATCCTCTATATGATCATAAAGAAAAATTACCATGCACATCGCCATTCAGTTCTTTCCAAATTCGACACTGAAATTCAAGATAATGCAAAATTTAGTGGGAGGGGTAAGTTGATACCAGCTCTATCACTACTTGATGTTAAAAGCGCCAAGAAGGACGGTCAATAGTTCTAATCATTGGTCAAATTCAATGCCAGAGTTATCATAACGATATATGCAATTAAAATTTCAAAAATAGTAAATCTATGAATATGCATAAAGCAGTGCTCTGCGAAAAGAGGGTTTAATGCATCTGCAAAAAGTATCGACAAATTTCTGCATGTCAGCTGACCGTTCTACCGCATGATTCAGTTGGTTGCTAGATGAAATAGATTTAATGAATCCATAAATAGATCTATGTGATGACTCGCTCGCTATAATGCATGGCGGTGATGCATTAAACCTCTTTTTCCCATCTTCTAGAGCATAGCTCATATTTCGTTATGTGTGTAAAAGATCTGCACTGTCAAGGCAATTTAACATGTGAACGCCCCTCGATCGTGAAGAAAGTAGACCACGATCAGCGGGTCTTGTATAAACCAGTCTAAATACCATTCTAGAACTAGTCTAAATAAAAATTCAGAATGTAACACAATTTCTGATTGGCTAAACCACTTGGTAATTTGTGTTACTTTAAAATATGGACTATTCTGAAAAATTGGGCCAAGAATGCAGCTTGGAACGGTTGGTGGAAAGCTAGCACGTCTGTGCGGTCGAATTTTGGTCTGTTCGATCACCTTTCTTTCTCTCTTTCTTTCTTTCGTTCTTTCTTTCTCTCGTTCTCTCTTTCTTTCTTTCATTTTTCTTAACCCTTATCCTGCTAAAAAACTAACACAATACTTTCCAGTCGATAGTAAAGACCCAAATTTAGCGATTTAAAAAAAAAAATAAAATAAATTGAGGGGGGGGGGTATATCCATAACGGACAGTGTAGATGCAAGATCAGACTGTACGTTCTGTGCAGTCTGATCTTGATTTACACTGCTCGCAAAAGGTCAGTGAGTCGCGCTTGGCAGCCTAAGGGTAAGTAGCGGGTCTTGTATAAACCAGTCTAAATACCATTCTAGTCTAAATCAAAATTCAGAATGTAACACAATTTTTGATTGACTAAACCATTTGGTGATTCGTGTTACTTCAAAATATAGAACAATCTGAAAAATCCGACCAAGAATGCAATGTAGAACGGTTGATGGAAAGCTAGCACTTCTGTGCAGTCGAATTTTGGTCTGTTCGATCACCTTTCTGTTGCAGGGTCGTTTCCTTCGAAGTTCCCTTTAAAGTTCTTATTTTTTGGGTTCCAGGAAAGTGACAACTAAGTTTCTTTCAAGTTCATCATTTAATTACATATCTGAAGCTATTCAGACCCTGAAAAGGTATGTAAAAAGACACCAAATAAAACAATGTAGCAAAAGCAAAATATCACAAAAGAATAATTAATGATTTCAGTCACATTATGCAATTGCAGTTTAAGGCTGTAAAGGATAATTATGTCAGTTGCTGATATACAAATCCTTTACCCTTAGATAAGCAAACAAGCAAGCATGCAAAACAATACAATTCAACACATTGTTTTAAATGTAAACTATACAAATAGTAGACAATCTCTTAAGTGAACAAATCTTATCTGAAGCTAAGTTCAATGTAACAAAAATGACAATTATTAAATTTAAAGATTTCTCATTTCTGATAAACAACAAATACATATGTTCTTACCAATTTGGGGAACTACAGTGTAGGTGAGTTCACACTCCACACTGTTTTAAGTAAGCTCTCTCTGTCACTATGACTGCTCGTGCTGAAAATACTAATTAAAAGATGTGCAGGCTAGGGAAAGATAAGAAGCTTGTGAAAAAAGAGAATTGCCTTACTGTTCCAAAATGCACAAAGGAAATACTCTGGATCAAAGAAGGACGAGAACAACTGATAAGGGTAAATTGGTCAAACAATTAAAAGACTTCCAAAACCGTCATGAAAAAGGTAAGACTTGAGAATCATCCAAAAAGGCAACTTACATCAAATTTCTTCCTTTTTCCACAATAATTTGTAATCTAGCAAGACAACAATAATTTTCAAAGTGAACAGCTGAAAGACTGAAGCGGGAATGAAAAATTCAAAATATCATGTGATTGACTGGAGGGAAATGATCGATCAAACAGAACACAGGTAAATGCAGTCTGACCAAATAGACATGGTCTATAAAAAGTGACCACATTTCTTTCTTTCTTTCACTTTTCGTAATTGAATCATTCAAAACACACTTGCGTCAAAATGATGTCCAGATTCGCGCTCCGTATCGATATTTCTGACTGTTCAATCGAATTTTAAATTCTAAGACTACCCATCGAAACCTCCACCGCTCTTAATCCCACGTCGCCCGGCCATTAGACAGTAGTTTAAGAAATAGTGACAGATAAAACAAGAAATATCTTAAAAAAAAGATAGATGGTGTAAATTTGCCAGCAAATGGGCACGGGCCCTTAATAAGCATGTCTACATTTTTCAACAATCACAAGTTTCTATTTATTCATTTGTTGTCTGTACCAAAAAGAAGGTCAAAAGCCAGTACATTCAGCTACGCCGACAAAAAAGCCTTGCACTCAATACACTACTTCGACTAGGCCAGGATGATTAATTTACAAGATTTCAGATTTGGCCTGCAACACGCGAAAAGGGACATTTGGACATTGGCGTAATGTGTCGTCCCTGATCAGCCCGCGCAGTCCACACAAGCTGATCCAAGACTACACTATCCGATCGAGTGTGATTTTCTGTTTCACGCAAGTCTACGGGTCCTACTAAATACCACAAAGACACCCTAAATACCACAAAGACACACAAAGACGCACAAAGACACACAAAGACACCACAAAGACGCACAAAGACACACAAAGACGCACAAAGCACCACAAAGACGTTAAAACATGTAAAAAAAAAAAGAAAGAAGCTAGGTTTTTTTGAGTTGTTTGCATTATGCTAGGGTAAAAAAGTGGACAAAATCATACAAATACGCGCGTGGGTTAGAGCATCTGTAGGGTCAGGCGGATATTTTTCTACTTGTTCTGCTGATTTCATATATACCAAATATTTCCTCTATTTAAACACCATGATGAATGATTGATGATGATGATACTTACACTGCTCTCAATGGTGATGACGATATCTACTTGCTTGCATATTTCTTGAAAACATTCTATAAAGTTCAATTTTGCATATTTAAAGGCAAAGTTGACAATTTATCATTTACCGTTTTCTTTTTATCTTATTCTGCACTGCAAAGCTTGTAAGCTATTTACAAAACGACAAAAATATCAGACTCCTCCAGACTCAAATTCGGAGACGACAGATCAAGTGTTGCTCAAATCATGAAATTAGTATCTGAATGGTAGAGAACATTGTGAAGATAGGAGAAAATGCTGGTAACCAGCATTTTCTATTTTTTCCACATTGTTTTCAAAGGCTGTCTTTGTCTTAGGATCGTTAAAACTCTGAATTGTGTGGTAAAGGGTTAAAAGTACCGAACGTTCCTTTGGTTACTGTATTGTTCTTGAACATTTCTCCATTGCGTGTTATTTGTAAACGGGAGTAACAAAGAATAAATATATGAAAATAATGAAGGCAGTTGTCAGTTACTGGTGAAAAAATGTGCACTGAGTACTGGTTACTCGATAAGGAGGTCTAAGTCTGTATATGAAAAGTTTGTTTATAGAATGTAATCAGTATTCTTTAATCAGAATTGGATATCACGAGTAAATAAATAATCCAAAACAAGAATTAAACATATCACTCATCGCCAAATTTTACTTTTTACAGATTCATCATCATCATTGGTCTTTTTTACCCTCGCCATGCGGCATAAAGCCATGTGGCGAGCAGGTTTTACAGATTCCAGCTAAACGTTCCATTATATACCGACATGCCTCTCTTTCATTAAGACTCAATAATCTCATTAAATTTAATTTCGCATTATTCTCTTTCATCTTGAACTTTACAAATCAGTTAATATATTACAATACGCTCGTAAGTTGTCAAACTGTTAGCCATACGAAATGAGATTGTCCAGTTAATTATGGTCAAAGAACAAACCATGAACAAACTACGATTTACTAATAAACAAATTTTTTACGGTGCCGACTTGATAAAGGGCATCAAAAGAGGACAAGGCTTTGTCTTTGTGTGTCTTTGTGCGTCTTTGTGCTGTCTTTGTGCGTCTTTGTGTGTCTTTGTGGTGTTTAGGGTGTCTTTGTGGTATTTAGTAGGACCGCAAGTCTACTGTGGGACAAAATCTAATTTTGACGTAAAGTGCCGTCTCGGATTAGCCTGCGCGGACTGCAAATGTCCGGATGCATCTTTTCACATGTTGCAGACCATTTTTATCTATTTTTATTTAAACCTAGAGTTGCAAGCAAAATTAGTCAAACATGACTGTGAGCAAGAGTTTTGTCCCATCGTTCATCGTTCTTTTAAAGCTTCCCGGTTGAAAAATAAGTTCGATTTAGAATATCTTTCAGCGTAGATTTGATTGGCTGTACATAATCCTATTGGGTGTCTACTTAAAAACGGGATCTACGTAATGACACAACATTCCGTTTTGCTGTGTTCGAATAGAGATGTGAAAGGTAGGCTTAATTCTCGAATGAGTTGGAATATTAAATGTTTAAATACACGTAGATGAATCCAAATGGAATAGTGTCACAGTTTGAGATGTAAGCTGTAAAATTTTGATACTGAAGGGAAGACAAAAGGAATAAAACTGCATAATTCTTATTCTTTACCAAACGACAAATGTTAGACTTTGTCCAAATTGAAAGCATTTGCAGACGACTAAATAAATATTACCCCAAAACTGAAATTTGGTCGTGGTAGGATAGTAAACATTGTGGAAAAGGAGAAAATGCTGGTTATCCAGCATTTTCTCCTTTTTCCACAATGTTTTTAAAAAGTCTTCCTCTCTAGGGTCGTTTAAACTCCGGATTGTTTAATTACAGGTTAAAATAAAGATTTGTGTAATTTTATAAAATTCTTGTATCGAAAGCTGAGTGAACATAAGAGGAAACGTTCTTCTGACGGATTTAATTTTTTCAAATTTGACAAACAAAAATAAAAACAGAAAGTGAGAAAATCTTTACTAACTCTTTACCTATTTGACATCATTTCAGACGTTCTGAATGGTGAAAAAATGGCAATTATGTAACTCAATATATGTACATTGAATAGGTCAACTAAAAAGGAATTTATGTGCGTGGTGAAATTATGTCAAACGTGTTTAACTGAATCTACGTTTTGAAGATTACATGTACCGGTAATTAATTGGTTATACGCTTCGATGGATGCTAAATTTGTTATATACCCATCTACACCTCAATTTCCCGGTAAGTAAACATATATGAGCCGTGCTCCGTGAAAGGGGGCTTAATGCATCTGCATAAAGTGGCAGCCCATGTCAATCTACGCTGTAAAATTTATGCATGTGAAAGGACCAGAATATCTTTGATTCAACGGGTTGTTAGATAACGTGGATTTTACGGACCCATCATTATATGACGACTTGCTCTCAATAACGCATCACTGAGCTGCATTAAACCCCCTTTTCCAAGAAATGGCTTATTTTATTATGTGATAAAGATGTGCAATGTGAAGGCGATTAAACCTTTGTTATCCCTCGCGAAGAAAGTAGATCAAGATTAGCGAGACTTGTATAAACCAGTCTAAATACCATTCTAGAACTAGTCTAAATCAAAATTTGGAATTTGTAACAAAACTTCTGATTGGCTAAACCATGTGGTATTTTGTGTCACTGTGAAATATCGAATATTCTGAAAAATTAGACTAAGAATGCAGTTTGAAATGGTTAGTGAATAGTTAGCATTTCCGTGCCGTCGAATCTTGCTCTGTTCGATAACCAATTCTTTCTCTCTCTCTCTCTCTCTCTCTCTCTCTCTCTCTCTCTCTCTCTCTCTCTCTCTCTCTAAACTCAAAGAGAGAGAGAGAGAGAGAGAGAAACTATAAACTCTCGAGGATTGATGATAGCCATTGCGACAGGATTCACTCCTCTCCCACCGCTGACCATTGTTTCGACGATGGTTACGTGGGAAAGCAGCCAGTGGCCTGGAAAGAATATTGTGCGAATTACTGGTAAAAGAACTCCAGGAAAGCATGGATAAGTACACTGGCCGCCGTGATATAACTGAAATAATGTTGAAAAATGGCGTGAAACACCATACAATACAATCTATCTCTCTAAACTCAGCACTTCCGTGCCGCCGAATCTTGATCTGCTCATTAACCAATTATTCTTTCTTTCTTTCTGTCTGTCTGTCTTTCTGTCTGTCTGTCTGTCTGTCTGTCTCAACTTTCACTTTTCTCAATCAATCACCAAACCTGTAAGTCTACCTGAGGTTCGGTTTGGGGTTTGTATTCATCTATATTCCTGAATGTAATCAAACTCAGAATTTCCGAGACCTTCCCATGTTAATTATCCCTTTACAAGACGACAAAAAATTTGGCCTTATCCAAATTGAAAGGATCTGCAGACGACAATTTCAGTGCGGCTCAAATGGTGCAATTTTTCTTCGATAGGGTAGAAAACATTGTAGGAAAAGGAGAAAATGCTGATTACCAGCATTTTCTCCTTTTCTAACAATGTTTTTAAAAGGCTTCTTTCCCAGGATCGATAGAAGTCCGCAATGTGTGATAAAAGTTTAATCTCCCCCGCTCCGCCCGATATATAACCAAACTTTATCAAAAAGTGACACAAACCCCAGAATAATACTTATGAAAAAGTAGCTCTGCACACAATTTAAGGTGTACGGCCGCGAACTCATTGGTAAACATCGACGTTTTCGTAAAGGCTATTCGGCCAATCTCGACAGCTTGGAACCGTCTTTTAATATGAGAATTAGCGGCCTTAGACTCACCAGCTCATCGGTAAATATCGTGTATCATCGACGTTTTCGTAAAGGCTATTCGGCCAATCTCGACAGCTTGGAACCGTCTTTTAATATGAGAATTAGCGGCCTTAGACTCACCAGCTCATCGGTAAATATCGTGTATCATCGACGTTTTCGTAAAGGCTGTTCGGCCAATCTCGGCAGCTTCCGTCTTTAAATATGAGAGTTAGGGCCGTAGACCTAGGTCATCTTTGGCAAATTCAGGATGATGACAAAATATGATTTCGAAAAGCGTTTGAAAAGATTTTTTTTTTTTTTATAAACTCAAACCTTACCTTTCATAATATGCAAAAACTGAGATATTGCACAATTGTGTCTCACCATTTAGGCCTATGACGCGTTTCTGTATTTCAGTCCTTTATTAAAAAGGCAAAATAACAAATTGAATATGTATTTGTTTTCGAAAGATTGCTGGTTACCAGCATTTTCTCCTTTTACTATTATATTTTCAAAAGTCTTTTATATGATCGTTAAAACTCGGGATTGCATGGTAAAGGGTTAAAACTTCCTGGTACGTCCGATCATTATAAATTTAGCACATCAATTTCACTGGTTGTAACCATATCGGGTGTCTACTTAAACACAAGTGGACATCGTATTGCTACCTAGGAACAGAATTTGTGCAAGGTCGGTTTAGTTCTCGAATAAATTGGAGTTAATTATTTGAACACACACACACATATATATATACAGATGAAGCTAAGATGGAATAGTGTCACATTTTAAGCGTATGAAATTTAACCTGTGAAAATTTATCATCTTGAGCGGAAGACTATGTATAGAAGAAGAACTGCGTAGATAGACCTTTTACTCTTTACCAAAAGACAAAATTTTACACAATTTAGGAATATTAAGTGGATTTAATAAAGACAAAATTTTAGACTTGTCCAAATTGAAAGCATTTGCAGACGACTAAATAAATATTACTCCAAAGCTGAAATGTGTGTCTTGGTAGGACAGAAAACATTGTGAAAAAGGAGAAAATACCGGTAACCAGCATTTTCTCCTTTTTCACCATGTTTTTTAAAGTTTTCTTCTCTAGTTTCGTTAAAACGCAGGATTGCCGGTTGAAATAAAGATTGGTGTTTTTTTATAACAATTCTGGTATCGGAAGTTGCGTGAACATAAGAGAAAGTGTTCGTCTTAAGTCATAGGCTAATTTTTTCAAATTCGACAGAAAAAAAAACAAAAAAAAAAAAAACAGAGAGTGAGAAAAACTTCCGTACTAACTCTTAACTCATTGCTTGTTGTTTGCCTTAGCCTTTTTGACATCATTTCAGACGTTTTGAATGGTGAAAAAAAAAAACAGTTATGTAACTCAATATAGGTACATTGAATAGGTCAACTAAACAGAAATTTATGTGCGTGGTGAAATTATATCAAGCGTGTGTAACTGAATCTACGTTTTGAAAAATATATGTACCTGTAAGTTTTGGTCACAAGCTGCCATGGACCCTAAATTTATTGGATACCCATCTACCCCTCATTTTTCTGGTAAGTAAAATATATAGTATGTTTGCCCTCTTTTGATTTGATATGTAAAATCATTTATATTCCTCTCTATTACGTAAGAGACTCTTGCTTTCCTTTGGCCGTATGTGTCATTCAACATTGACACTTCGATATGGAACCTGATGTGAGTTGGCATTTGAGATAAAAATTTATAAAACTAATCTAGTAAAAATGTTAGTGGCAAAAAATGTTAAAATGCATGTAAACTTGAATGATACATTTACTAGTAAAAAAAATTATTGTGGAAATGACAATCTGTTATTATGTGGTCAGTTCAAGTGTTAATCGCTGGCAGACAGAAAGGGAATATCAAAATCAGCCAAAAAGTAAACAGAAGTTAAAGTGACCTGGCAACTTTTAACCTAGTGTTCAAATTAATTTCTCTGCCGCGACTAACACTTGGACCGACCGTCAATAACAGATTTTCATCTTCACAATAACTTCAAACGGCATTCTTTAGATTTAAATGCATTTTAACAACCACTTTGTTTACTTTTGGCAGGTATTGCTACTTTACTAAGTGGGCTCTTGGCGGGTTTCAAGATTAACATGTTTTTGTTGACAAGTTTAATAGAATTTTACCTCAAAAGCCAATTAATGTCGAATTCTTTTTATCACATAATTATATATCAAGAATTACAGTTCACGACATAACATAGGCCTACATGTATATGTGTATTGAAATTTACATGAAGCCCATTTGCTTCTTTGACAGATCTATACAATTCGGACGAAAAATAGTTCCAAAGGAACTTTCACATGTAATGATTTTGTTTTGAATCCAACGATGATAAAATTTGCAGTTTTGTCACAATCACCAATTTTGATAGTTAATTTCGTTAAGAAATCGGATCAAAACTGTTTTAGAAATGAGGCGTATGTTGAGCAAATGCAGCACTATTTGCTTGGCATAAACGGGTGTAAGATATTACACTGAAAACAATTGTAGTTATGCGATAAACTGTATCTAAATTCAAATTTTAGATATTTGACAAGCAGAGACGTTGTCTCAACCAGTCATAAAGTCGGTGTTTTAGTTGAAAATTTCAACGATAGTAAGGATCTTTGATGAATACGCAAGATGCCTCTGATCCAGGACTAACCAAGCTGAAAGCCTGCCTTTTATTAACTGTTATCAAACTTGACTGCCTGTATTCAGTTTGAATTTTATGCATGTCCGTGATGCATAATAACAAGCAAGTCATCACATTCTGATCCATAACTTATATCATCACATATAGGTCCATATAATTAATTTTGTCCGACAACCAACCGAATCATGAGATACACTGGTCCTTTGACATGCAGAAAATTGATCGCTTGAAAAAAAAAAAATCCTCTCAGTTTAGCCCTCACGGACTGAACATATCCGTCAGATGTGCTTTTTGTTAGATCAAGACTCTGTATAAAATCAGACATGTAGATTTCATTTTATTAAAGAACTCTCAAAACTGTCAGGACAACCCTCGTAATCTACTTTCGGTCTTTATTCGAATTATTTCAAGACCATGTAAAACAAGAAATATCTTTAAAAAAGATGGGCGGCGTAAATTTGTCAGCAAATAGGCAGGGGCCCTAAGAATAAACATGTCTACATTTTTTACCACAGGGGCCCGTATAATAAACATGTATACATTTTTTTCCCACAGGGGCCCGTGGAATAAACATGTCTACATTTTTGACCAATCACAAATTTCTATTTATTTATTTGTTATCAGTACAAAAAAGTAGGTCAAAATCCAGCACATTCAGCTACACCGAAAAAAAAAACCAAGACAATATTTTGCACTTGTTCACATCCAAAGCATTTGCAGATGAGAAATTAAATGGAGGCCCTGAAAAATTGGAAAACTGTCTTTAACTCTTTACCAAACAACACAATTTTAGACAAGTTCAAATCGAAAGCACTTGCAGAAGACAAAATAAACGAAACTCAAAAATTGAAATTTATTTCGAGCAGGGTGGAAAACATTGTGGGAAAAGGAGAAAATGCTGGTTACCAGCATTTTCTCCTTTTCCCACAATGTTTTCAAAAGGCTTCTATCTGCTGGCAACCAGCATTTTCTTCTTTTCCCAAAATGTTTTTGAATGGCTTCTTCCTGAAGGTTGTTATAACTTGGGATTGTGTGGTAAAGGCTCAAAAAGTTTGTGGAGCAAACTTTTATTCTCAGTATTTTAGCTTTGAAGATAGTCACGGTGAGAGAGAGAGAGAGAGAGAGAGAGAGAGAGAGAGAGAGAGAGAGAGAGAGAGAACACCGATGTACCAATAACTTGCTTTGATAAGAAAGAAGGACAGACTGAAAAAAAAAAAACAAAACAAAGGAAACTTCTAAGAAATTACTTCAATCGATTCAGTGAATGGCGTTTAACGCCATTTTCAACATTATTTCAGTTATGTCGTGGCGGCCAGTGCACCTATTCATGCTCTCCTGGAGTTTCTTCTGCTTCGCACAGTATCCTTCCCAAGCCGCTGGTTGCTTTCCCACATTACCATCATCGAAACAATGATTAGTGTGAGAGAGGAATGACTCCTGTCGCAGTGACTATCATCAACCCTCGGAAAGCAAATAGCCAAGCTGAGGATTCGAACCAGCGACAACCAGCTCTTATGAAAATGAAATGAAAGAGTATGTTTATTTTAAGGAATGACGAGAACTTTTTTTTTGTTTTCATGGAGGTATGAAAAAAAACCTAATCACACTGTATAAAACCGCGAAGCGGTTTCATACAAAAACGTGATTAGGTTTTTTTTTTTCATACCTCTATGAAAACAAAAAAAGTTCTCTTCATTCCTTATAATTCAATATCAAAGGCAACAAATATGCACTTGAAAAATACTACCTGCTTTTTTCATTGAAAATCCAACATTGCGTATTTATTTAATGTCCATTTCATTCATAATTCATAGCGCGGTAAAACTGCTGGTTCATCACGTAACAATGACGTAAATTCGTGACGTCATTATAGTATTGAACATTTGCAGGTTTAGTAGATTTATTATTAGAAGTTCAATACGCTAGAACTAAGTTGAAAATAAGATTGTTTGAACCCAGCAAAGTGACAATGAGTTTTCAGCTCTTTCTTTGAATTTACTGTTGGATATTTTTTCAATATTTAGAGAAAATAAATACAGCTAGCAATTTGAACTTCGGACTCGATAAAGATCTAAAATCAGAAAGAAAACCATTATGAAATCTCGTATACATGTTTGTTTACATTACTTTGACTGGAAAAGTAGTCCCGGCACTGCTGATTTTTTTTCATGGAGGTATGAAAAAAAAAAAAAATTCAGCCAATCAGAACTCGCCAATGTTCATGAAAAAAACTAATATTGAATTATTATGAAATATCAACGAGGTGGAGGACGAATTCCACTTTATGTTTACCTACCCAAAGTATAGTCTACTATGAAGGCAACACATAGATAATTTCAATTTTTGGAAGTCTTAGCATATTTAAGTTGGTTGAACTTTTTAGCAAACAGGAAAAAAAGAATACAATATCAAATGTAGCATTTTATATCAAATCTGCATTGTCAGTGCGATTTCATACTTTGTATAACTAATGATTTTGTCATTGTTATAAGTAGATAGCTCAATTATCTTTTTACATCTTTAATGCAAATCTTTTCGTATGTCATCCTCACTTAAGAAAATGTTCCCCACCCCCAAGTTTTTCCTGTGTAGGAGAGAGAGAGAGAGATAGAGAGAGAGATAGAGAGAGAGATAGAGAGAGAGAGAGAGAGATTGACAAATGCCTTACATTATGCAATATTGACTATGTACACTTATACACGTCTAATAAATATATCTGTTCTGTTCTGTTCTTAAGTCCTGTACGCTACCGACTGATCTACCGGGTCTCGGCAAATTACTTCGAGAAAGATACTAACATGTGTGAAATCTGTTCAAAAACATTTGCATAATCTAATCTTTGCCAGATAAACATATTTCAAGTTTAACAAGAAATATCTTTTAAAAAAGACAGACGGCGTAAGAGGCACTGGGATATGAATATTTAAATTCGTTTGTAGTATAATATGAAAAGAAATGATGAAAACAGTTCTGAAAGTAGTCTCTTTTAAATTGTTTTGCATATGGTTGAAAGCAGAATTTTCAATAAGATTTAAGAATGAGGAAGCTCTCGTAATGAGCGTTACTGAGCAATACATTAATTCTCACGTTTAACGTAAAATGAGAGTCGACATTCTGCCATGTTTCGAAATATATCGTTTGTTCTGTTTTTTATTAATGAATCATGTTTAAATAAAGGTCTGTTTAGACCATACGATGAAATCTTTAAAAAGAAAACAAAGTAGATTTGCATGTTTTTGTACAAAAATGAAGCACCTTTTAAACATCGACTATTTGTCGTTACCAGAAGGCAGGGTTTTATCAACCCTCTCAATGCTTGACCACACCCACCTACTTTTATTAAGAGTAATTTAGTAGAAACCCAGTTTCTTCGCTAACAACGCAATAAAATCGATTGTTCCCCCAGGTAGGCATAGTTATTCACGTTTCGAATTAAATCACCAAATTCAAGACATAACATCTTTTTTCATTGTGACAAGAAACGAAATCAGTTGTTTCACAACCCGTTTTCGTGTAAGACAGTAGAGCGGTAGCCTGCCGTCGCAATTCGTATTCGGTTTTACGCGAGGAAAAACGAGTACCAAATCTCTTACACTAACCAAAATAGAAAACTCGCCAATACTAATTGGTATTAGTTTATCCACATGATTTAGATTATGGATGTTTAGCTAGAGTTTAACATCTCCATGGCCAAAAAGTACATCTTTACACAGGTAAATGTGATCATTACGTGATTTTCTAGTCATGAACACTTTTATCCAATGTCGGTAAATTTCTACTGTGACCTTTATTTTTTTGCGTAGTTTACCTATATTTGGCCAATCACAAAATGTGTAACCATTCATTTCCTCCTAGTACTGAAAGTAGGTCAAAAGTGAGATCATACAGCTACGCCGAAAAAAAGAAATTTCAAAATCGACTAGCACTTGCATGAATCATACCAAACAGCTGACTCATGTCCGATTAAAGAAAAAAAGAAGAGTCGACAAATTTAACGTAGATGTTGCACTTTGTGTCCTGCTGAGGTTTCTTATTCTCATGTATCAAAGCACTTCCGGGAAAAAAAAAGGAGAAGTGTCATATACGAATCGGCTTTTACCCTTGAATCACAAACAATGAATTGTCAACTCGTCCAAACTGAAAGTAGACTGGTGTCCACAGATCTGAAATCGGAACTAATAAAATGTAATTCACTAATGAGACAGAAAACATTGTGGAAAAAGGAGAAAATACTACCAGCATTTTCTCCTTTTTCCACAATGTTTTGAAAGGTTTTCTTCCTCAGGGTAATTCAAACTGACCGAGGATTCACGGTTTGGTAGGCCCGAATACAATAGGTTAAAATGTTCTGTGTATCGAACTTAAATTCCTTGTAACTTGATGACGTCTCCCTATATTACAGGAGTGTCTTTAAGTATTAAAAGTGGCGATGTACTAGTTTATTTAAAGGGGGCAATTCAAGTTTCTTTTTTGAGATGGGATTTCTGATTGCAAAACAACCACCCCCGTTATTTAAACAACTCTAGATACTGCAACGTTAAAGGCAGATATACAGATTTTTTTTTTCAAGACGGGATTTCTGACTGCAGAACGACCACGCCCGTTATTTAAACAACTCTAGAAATCACACCGTTTTACTAATTGTCACTGTCAAATTTCTTTGCGGGTACAGAGAAAGTAAATTTCGCAGTTTTTTTTTTCTGTGTTTTACACAAAGGTTGAATTCGTAGCAAAAAATGTAAATAGGCCCCACTAAAAATTCTCAATGGAAAAACCCAACGTTTAGTATCTTCTTGTTGTTATGGAATTTGAACTGTTCAAGTTTCACAAGCCCGGCCGGGTAGCGTATCTGA
Source organism: Hippopus hippopus (assembly GCA_946811185.2). Taxonomy (NCBI): domain Eukaryota; kingdom Metazoa; phylum Mollusca; class Bivalvia; order Cardiida; family Cardiidae; genus Hippopus; species Hippopus hippopus. The sequence goes on along the minus strand of OX328108.1, from coordinate 1,837,422 downwards.
ATCATGACCTAGAGGTTGCGGGTTCGATGTCCGGTTGCGGCGAACTTTCTTCCCGGCGATTTTTCGCCTCTCCCCTCTGATGCATGTGAGAAAAGTAGTCAGAGGCTTTGGAAAGAAAGTTGTGTCAGTACTGGTGTGAGAAAGCCAGGAAACACATGGATGCGTCACTGACTGCCATGATATTACCTTAGCTGTTAAACTCCAATACAAACCAAACCAAGCAAATCAAGTTCTACACAAATAAATGGACACTAATGAAAACAGGCCAAGATCAGACTAACCGCTTTTCTAGGTTGATCAACTCTCTTTCTCATGGGACACTAAATGACGAGATACGTTGAGTTGAATCTGTAGGAGATGAAACAAATCGAAAATATTGAAGTAAAAGGGGAAACTACTGGTTACCTTTTCCTACAGTGTTTTCAAAAGCCTTTCTTTCTCAGAGTCGTTAAAACATGTTTGGGTCATGCTCAGTGGAAAGGGTGCTTAGTGCATCTGCGAAAAGTATCGATCCAGGTCAGCCTGCGCAGTCCGCGCAGGCTGACCTGAACCGAAACTTTTCGCTATTGGTCAATTTTTTGTTTTTATAAGGACCAGTCTAGCTCATGATTAAGTGGGTTGTTAAAAACGTGGATATCATGGATCCATAATTATGTGATGGCTGGCTTGGTACAATGGATCACGGAGATTCATTCAGACCCCTTTTGCTAAAGCGTCGTATATTTTTTTGAGGTAAAGGGTTGAAATCACATGACCATGATAATTTTCAACTTCCTTGTACCGTTTTATCTTAGTATTTCGTAATACCGTATATATACCGAACAAAAAAAGAAACTTCCCCTGTGTTTAAGTGCAGATATACACAAATATGAAAATCAGGATTAAACTAGATTTATATGCATTGAAAGAGTATTTTATTGCGACTTTGTGTGAAAAAAATTATTGCTGAGGGTTTATCCAAAAGTAGTGAAATGGTAGTTAAAATGCGGAAGGGGTCGCTCACCAAAATCACAAATTAATACCGGGTATGACCACCTTCAGCATGAAGGACTGCCTGGCATCGTTGGCGCATAGAACGGATAAGTGTATTGATTTCGGCTTGTGGAATGTTGTTCCATTCCTGAATAAAGGCTTGTCTTAGCTGAATGACGTTTGACGGTGGAATAGGGCGACGTCTAACACGCTGGTCCAAATTATCCCAAAGGTGTTCAATGGGATTCAGATCAGGGCTTTTGGCAGGCCAGTCATCAATAAATGCAATGTTATTCGCCCTGAGGAAATTCACATTGTCCCTAGCTGTATGGCTTGTGGCATTATCATGCTGAAAAAGAGTGATATTGGCATTATTTTGAAACAGTGGGATAACGTGCCTCGCAAGAATTTCACCTCGGTAGCGTTGGGCATTCAAATTCCCTTCGATAACAACGAGATTAGTGCGAAAGCCATGTGCAATGCCCGCCCAGACCAAGACAGAACCCCCACCCCCAAAACGATCTCGTTCAAGTACGCAACAGTCTGCATAACGTTCATTTCTCCTACGGTATACTCGAACCCTGCCATCACCTCGATGAATGGAAAACCTCGACTCGTCAGAGAAAAGAACGCTATTCCATTGTTGTCTAAGCCAGCGTTGGTGTGTACGTGCCCAATTAACACGATTTACGCGGTGACGTCGCGTCAAAACACAACCAACGTATGGACGACGTGCACGTAGCCCACCCTCGCGCAAGCGATTGCGCACAGTTTGGGCAGATATACGGTTGTTATGTGTACCAGGGGTGTTAGCAGCAGTGGCTGTGGCAGTTTGGAAGCGATTGCGCAGGTGGGTGTTCAGAATATAGCGGTCTTGGCCGCGCGTCGTGACGCGAGGACGTCCACTACGTGGTCGATCTTCCGTAAGCCCTGTTGCTTGAAAACGTTGCCTAAGGTGTCGAATAGCACGAGTAGAACATCCAATATTCATAGCAACAGCATTCATCGTCATACCAGCATTAAGCATGCCAATGGCACGTTCGCGTAAATTTTGCGGAATTCTAGGCATATCAAAAATAAAGAAAACTAAAAAGAATTTAATTTTTTTCAACGTCTTTTTCTTATTGACATGAAAGTCTATAAAATTAGACTGAAAGTTTCAAAAATATACACGAATTATACTGGTCCGTGCATGCACGTGAAAATCGCTTTTAGCCGGTTTCTTCTGCAAAATGCTTTCAATCGAGTTAAAATTTGTTTTATCGGACACATAATCGTTCGCCCGAATATATGTAGGTCATCTGACATTTTGATTTTTTTAAATAATATTGCATTTGCACTTAAACACAGGGGAAGTTTCTTTTTTGGTTCAGTATATAAATAGCCCAATTTCTGTTTAATAGGGTACCTTTCGTCCCATGCGACGAGAGTCGATCACAATTTGTCCGTGTGCCCATACAGTCTAATATATACATGTATCTTCAAAAGCTCCAGATAAGAGGGAGTGCTGGTATTCTAAATCCATTATTTGTCTTCCAAACCCTATATTGTGGGTACTCATTAGAATCCTCTCGATGAGACGATTCTAATGAGTACACACAACATAGGGTTTATTTGAGAATTACGATTATTTTCAATTTTGAAATCGAAATCAATCCCTCTGCCTGGAACTCTGTCTTCTCTCTATTTATGTAATTAGGACATTACCTTGTATGACCATTTCAGACTTAGCACAAAGTTACTGCTTTTATTTTGTCATAACTGTCCGTCTTTTCTATGCATATGTGCATTGTAACAATGGCATACAGGTGCATGTACAGGGTGTCCCAAAATATCGGTTGCCAGTGTAACTTTTTCGGAGCCAGATATATGTGACCCATCACGCAAAAAGGGACCTTCTGGGAACTGCGAAAAGTGTCAACCCTGGTCAGACTGCGCGAATTGCGCAGGCTGACCAGGGTTGACACTTTTCGCTTTAATGACATTTTCTGTTTGAAAAGTGGTCATTGTACCTTGTTATACAATCATTTTTGAATTATCAACTTAAATTGACCTGCACTATCCTTGATCTGTTTTCATCTAATTGATGTACAGAATTCCCAGATGGTCGGTCCCTTTTTGCGTGATGGGTCACATTTATGAATCATACTCTGTGATAAGGGGTTCAATGCATCTGCAAAAAAGTATCGGCCTAGATCAGCTTGCGCGAACTGATCTGGGTCGATACATTTTGCTGCTTGTAAATTTTCCCCATTTCAAAGGACCATTTCATCATATGATTCATCCGGTTGTTGTACAAAATGGACGACTTGCTGGTACAATGCATCACGGAGATGCATTATTTAAACCCATTTTTTCCCCGTGTGTGGCTCACAGTATAAACTCTACCTCCACAGTCCGAAGGCTGAAAACATCATCCACTATGTACATGTTTGACCAAAGTCTGTTATTTCCACTTCCATATTTGAAAAGCCCTTAAAAGTCGTCTGTAGTTTAGCCACTACCATGCAAATACTCTCCTCAAAGGCGGACTTGAAGTTTTCAGAAAAGATGTTCTGATTTGTCAATGATATCAGCAGCGGTACCTCACGTAATAGAGAAGGAAATAATTTGTTTTCTAGTGAATTTCAAAACTATTGTATTTGCCACACACGTAGATAAGTGTGTAAAAAAAAATCTTGGGACCGTCGATCCTACACATGAATCTTTGCTCGTACAGATAAGGCCTTGAATACTATTTCGGTTAGTGGGACTCTTCAAGTTAAAGCCACACTTAGACAGGTCTACTACCGGGACTACGCATAAATAAAACCAGGGGCATAATACTTTGGCCTGCAACACGCCAAACGAGGCATTCGGACATTTGGGTTAAAGTGACGTCTCGAATCAGTTTGCGCGGACTGCGCAGGCTCATACGAGACGACACTTTCCGATCGTGTGTGATTTTCTGTTTCACGCAAGTCTATTGTAGGACAAAATCTAATGTTGACGTAAAGTGCCGTCTCAGATTAGCCTGCTTGGACTGCGAAGGCTGATCCGAAACAGGGATCGTATATACACATAAGGTCCCTGTCCGAAACGACACTTTACGCAAATGTCTGAAAGCCCTTTTCGCATGTTGCAGACCATATATAAAGTACGTTACAATCAAAAGCAGCCATATATACTAAAGGAGTCTTCATCTTCCGCTAGGTGGCTTTTTTTTTTAAAAAGAAATACTTACCGATCTAATGTAGGCATTTTTTGGTACAGAACCGGACTACTTTTCAGGGTGGCAATTGATGCAGCGAGTTTCAAAATAAAATATACGTTTATTCAAAACAACCCCAACTAATACGATTCATCTAGCTATGGTTAATTAGCATATAACCTATGCACCGGTATAAGCATGGAGGAGACATTTTTTGGTGCCGTCAGAGTGTTGGAAAAACCCCGCACATATCCCGGTTTTCCGCATGTCTATATATAGAAACTGTAGGCCTATACAAAGATTTGCCGCAAACACTGGTGTTTTTTAAAATTATTTTTCCCGTTTGAAATAATTTTATCTTTAATAAATTTTGAGCGTAAAAACAGGCTTGATTCCTCCACAAACACATTTTTATAGTCCTTTCTCACTTACTACTTTTTAGTGGCAGAGATTTTAGCTTACGCACCGCGTATTTATATTTTTCCTGTACAAGATAGTGATAACAGACTGGATTACAGAAATAAGGGAAAAAAAATCATATGAGGCCACCCATTATGGCACTTTGCCGGTGTAAACTAAATTCGAATTTGTCAAAATCTTAAAGAAAATTTGCAATGGCTTCTTCAGCCAGCTTTGAATAATAGTAATGACAGAACATGCCTCGAGAGATGATGGTTATCAAAGATTTAGGCAGAATTGGTTTTCGATTTGTGGGTGGAAATTTTAGTCACAGTTCAGGTAGTACATGTATTTGCTTTGACCACATCGTACTTTTTTCCCTCCACACTGTCTTAAAGGCCCACTGGCGGCTAAGAGTAAACAATTCGGGTGTCAAAACTAAGGCAAATTTAATTCATACCATTAAAAAGTGTGGATATTATTACGAGTCTGAAAATATAGGGTGGGCCATAAAAAACTGTGCAGTTTTAAAGTCTTATTTATAAATGTCTTATAATTGGAAATTAATATTTTGTTTTCATTTACAGGAAAGTGGTAGAGTATAGCTGTAAATTTTATCTGAGGGCAAGTTCGATGTCAAAAAACAATTTCAGCCCAGAAGCAGATCAAAATCATTGTACTCTACTTTGCTACAAAATCAGTTGTTCTCGTCCAAGGACAACTTCGATGTGAATTCCCGAGCAGGAAAAAGCCCCATTAATTACAATACCATCATAGCCCGTGTCAGTTGAGACAGTGGCACCGTGAAAGGGTACTTGCACATGTTCATGAGGTTGTGCTGCGGCCCAAGATCTCATGTTTTGCTCATGATCTCTGTTGTTGTTTCTCACAATACCAGCATCTCTTACTCATGGCTAACTTTACCATGCAAATCAAACCCGATAACTACTATTTGACCGCTATGTAAGCCTAATAAATTATAAGAGTTTGATCCCTTTGGGCCGTGAAATCGATCACATACGGATTGGTTTATCGACTGCCAATCTCTACAAACCCTTCACACTAATAACCGATTATCGCGCTTCGAGGGCAAAGGGTTTCAATTTATTGGAAAACAACTCTGCAGGATATATCTGGGGTTGTAAATTACCGGGGTACCAAAACTTACATAATCCATTTTCCTTTCAGGTCTTACAATTTGACCTCCCCCAAATTTTACCGAAAGAAAGCGTTTGAAAACTTATGGTCAAAGATAGAAATGCTGGTGACCAGCATTTGCTGTTTTTCAAACAATGTTTTCACGCCTTAACTGATTCAAATTCCATAATTTCTGCCATATTTATTATGTTCTCTACAATTGCTTTTAAAAGTGGGGAAGTAATATATTGCCGGTTCATGAAGAGAAAATTAACATCGCAGGAAAAGTTTGATGGGACAGAAGCCGAGTGTGTGGGTGTGGGTGAGGTGGGGAAGGGGAACGCTTGAAACATACTAATATGTACATATATTTATTACATCTTTGGAATTCAATCCCTTATTTTTTTTCATAATTATATTAAATTCAATCTCTGATTTTTTTTTTCATAGTTTTATGAACAAAAATGGTATAATAGTAAAAATACTTCGGTTGGATACATTTTTGAAAAATTACTCACAGAGCTAGGGATAGCATCAGGGATCGTATATACACGTCGTGGGAAACCAACATCATGATTCTCAGAGAATTTTGCACAACACAGATACATACTTCTCTCCCTCAAAAAATATGTTGATGAAGAAAAGCAACACGCAGCTTGTGCAGACAGTTGTGCAAATTCAAAAAACAAATAGATAAGTATAATGGCTGCTATGATACAACTAAAATGTTGTGAAACATTGCAAATTGAGCAAGGTTCCATCCTTAACTTTTTGCCAGATTACAAAATTTTGGACATGTCTAATTTGAAAGCATTTGCAGACGACAAATGAAATGCAACTGAAATGAGGAGACTTGATTTTCCTGGGGAAATGAGAAAATATGACATGTACTTACCGGTAGTTTCTTCTTTTTTCACAAGTTTTCAGAAGTATGGATATTCCCCAGGTTAGTGAAAACTTAGGATTCAGGAATACTAGCATTTGTCACAGATAATTAAATAACTCCATACTTCTAGTGGCTTATTGAGCTATACATACTAAATATACTTTGATGGTAGAAGAAGCTCACAGCTTTCATATTCAAATACATTAATTTCACTTTAGCATTTTTCTTGCAGGTTTGTACAGTTCACAGCTGATTTGGTCTTTAATATTCCAAGTTTTCAAGCCCAGCTTCAGTTTCATACTAGCACACTTTATGCAGAATTACAAAACCATCTTCAATATCATTCTTCTGTTCACAGGATGCATCACAATAGTATGTTGACAGCTCTTGAAACCATGTTTTGAAGTGTATGTGCTGTCACAATACATATCTGGAAAAAAACAAGAGGGCCATGATGGCCCTGTATCGCTCCACTGGCTATTAAGTAAAAACACTACAAGCCAAACATTACAATATTCAGCAAATTGATTTCAAACACGAGGACATGCAAACATTTTTCTATCTAATCCTACGAGAAAGTTGTGATCCATGGGCAAAGCCAATTTTGATCGCAAAGCTATAATTATTTGAATCCTGGTGGAGGTCCACAATATAAAGCTCCATACCAAATAATTCAGTTCTTGAATGTTATAAACAAGAAGATTTTCAAATTTTTCTCAATTTGGGCACCCTTGATAGAGACCCCCTAGATAAAGCTAAATGCAAAATTTGATAGCCCTAGCCCTTATAGCTAGATGCGAAAGATTTTCCTATATAAGCCCGCCCATGTAAAACATGTTACCCCCCGGAGCGAAGTCAAATTTGACCCTCGGCTATAATTTGGACACCCTTGGTACAGGTCCACTAGATAAAGCTACATGCCAAATTTGGTCGCCCTAGGCCCCATGGCTAGGTCAAAGAAGAATTTTAAAGTTCTCCCTATATAAGCCCATGTAAAACTTGTTATATAAGCCCATGTAAAACTTGTTACCCCCGGGCAGGGCCTAATTTGACCCCAGGGCTATAATTTGAACAATCTTGGCAGAGGTCCACTAGATAAAGCTACATGCCAAATTTGGTAGCTCTAGGCCCTATGGCTAGGTAGAAGAGGAATTTTAAAGTTCTCCCTAAATAAGCCCATGTATAACTTGTAACCCCCGGGGCGGGGCCAATTTTGACCCCAGGGCTATAAATTGAAGAAACTTGGTAGAGGTCCACTAGATAAAGCTACATGCCAAATTTGGTAGCCCTTGGCCTTACGGTTTCAGACAAGAAGATTTTCAAAGATTTTCAAAATTTTTCAGTTTTGTTGCCATGGCAACCAGAGTTTTTGAAAGAATTAAATTCTTTCAAGAAATTCTGAAGAGGACCATGGCAGGATCATTTCTGTGAAGTTTCATCAAAATTGGATGGGTAGTTTCAGAGAAGAAGACGTTTTAAAAAAAAGTTAACGGACGGACGGACGGACGGACGGACGCACGACGGACAACAGGCCATGACATAAGCCCGCTGGCCTTCGGCCAGTGGAGCTAAAAATATAGAACTAACTGAATTTCAAATTTCTCCTTTTTACAAAACGTAACATTTTAATTCTTCAGTTACGTTGCAAAATATGGTTTTATTTTCACATGGTTAGACTATAATGAGAATTTGTTCAGGATATGGCCAACTATCAGAGATCCAATCATTTTTAACTAATGTGCGGTACTGCGCTTCCACTTTTACTGAAATAACCCCTTTTTAGGCTGCACCTTTATTTACCTAGAATTCGATAAACAGCTTTTTTTTTATTTTAGTGCAAAACGAAATACTTACTGCTTATAAATATGGTAATATCTGAACACAATTAATTCAAAAGATGGAATCAGAATGCTACATTTATCACCAGGGTCTCAGCAAATTCACCATATTGGGCCGCCATCTTGCAATTAAGACCGAAAATAGCCAAGTTTTTGAGCCCACAGTTATCTAACCTTGGCATCGAAAATCACTAGATTTGATTTAAAAACAAAAAGAAATACTTACTGCTTATAAATATGTCAAAATCTGAACAAATTTATTTCTAAAAATAAATTGAGAATGCTACAACTATCACTAGGGTCTCGCCAAATTCACCACATTGGTCCGCCTTTTTGTGATGAAATACCGAAAATAGCCCAGTTTTGAGCCCATAATTATCTAACTTAGGAATCGAAAATCAGCACAAAATTGGCTTTAATACAAGGAGATGTACTCCATCTCGTGATTTTTACCAACATGTTGCTATTTGGACGCTACTTTATGTACTTAAAAAGTATTTCTTTTGCACGTCACTAAATCCTCCTGCCGAACATCCCCTACGGGGCAGACATGATTAGGCCATGAATTTTTAACGCCAAAATAAGCTTATAAAACAAATCTCCGAAAAAATTGATGTTACATATATTCTAAGCATGTAAATATTCGGAAACTTACCTGTTGAGAAGGACGTATGGGATAACCAAGCAAAACGTTGATTAAAACAGTGACCGTCGTATGCCGAAATTTAAGATGGCCGCCGTTGTTTCCTTTGCGGTCAATTCGAAAGAAGACAGTGAATAACCGGAAGTTATACCGCGTTTCCTATCCCTGTATATAAGATCCCTGGATAGCATGAAGAAGTTTCTCTTTTTACAATGTTTTTGAAAACATTTATCTCTATTCTGCCGCACAGAGCTGTTGCATTCTGAGCAGACAGCATTTTATTGTAATGGTTTTGTAATGGTTTTGTATGGGTATCGTCAAAAACGTATATTAGGCTAGGGAAAGTGAGGTGGGAGATCAGACCACACGGGTATCGTCTGATCTATCATGAACAACACAACCGACTACAAAAGCATTCATACAACATATTAAAAATATAAAATGGCTGTTGTCGGGAAATTTTTAATTCATAATTCCTTTGAATAACAATCACTGTTGTGGTCTAACAAATATGTATAGTATGGCAAAAGTTACCTGAGGCAAGCTGAGTTAATTTACAAATGCAATGACCCAACTTCGGCAATTTTACGCTACGGAAAGTTTACAGAGACTCTGTTCCTTTCTGCCGAGCTATAGACCTATTGTTGGCTCGGAATTAGCCTGGGTTCCAGTCCGATCGTTATATCCTTTTTTACATTCGGATGTTTTTTTTTTTTGACACGGTAACGTCCAAATATCGAAAAGGAAAAAATGATCGGACTGGAACCCAGGCTAGCTTGGGGGTAATCGTAAACCGAACTCTAAACATAGCCAACATGTAAAAATCAATGTCTGCCTATTTACCTGTATTTCTTAATACATGTAAAAATTAAGGTTTCTTTCATATGGAATAAAGAGGAAAAAACACATTTTCAGAACTTTAAATCTAAAATAGTTGTTGAATTTTCTTTCATGTGTTGAAAAGTCAAAATTATCTCCAGTGATCTTAAGTCAGACAGCTTATTCATTGTTCATTAATTTGGTAAAACTTTAAGTCATTTAAAAAATAAACTTTTGGCCCTTTTGACAGTCTTTTAATGCACCTATCCTATTTTTTTATTTCTTTTTCCCTGATTGTTCGGATTATGCCGGAGATCCCCGATGATGACCGAGTCTCACTGTTAGATAAACCGTCTATCGGGTATCTTGATTGTGTTACGTATGGTGGCATATTTCTGCCACGAGATACGAGATAGCTATCATGATAATTTTACAAAACTATCGCGATAAATTAAAGTTTCCTGGAAATTTTATCGAGATAGTGAAAAGTTTCCTGAAAAAAATATCACGATAAACTTAATATTTTAAAGCAAAATTTCTCAGTCGTGCACGGAGCTGACATGCAAGATAAAATTATCGTGATAGTTCTACCTGTTTCTCGATATCTATAAATAGAAATTTTATCATTTGGATGAACTCGGTAGTTTTTGACTTCACAAGATTGCAGTAAGTAAAAGTTCGAAAAATTAATAATTGTAGCTTAATTGGTAAATTTTGACAAGACTCGAAATGGACAGAAGCCTGTAAAATCACAAAGACGACTCGAAAAGCCTCCTACGAACACTTTAAAACAATTCAGGGAAAAGGAGAATTCATAAGGTTGTAGACGAAGATATTCCGAAACCGTATCTAATTATAGATACCGTGAATGTCAGTTATGGGCACGAAAGCAAAAAAAATCATGATAACAGGTAGAATTATCGCGATATTTTTATCCTGAAAATTTTTATTATCTAGATAATATTTCCAGGAAACTTTGTTTTATCACGATAGTTTTGTAAAATTATCATGATAGCTATCTCGTATCTCGCGGCAGAAATATGCCACCATAGTTACGTAATGTTATACATTGACATACGGACCCCATGCTGTTTGAAATATACAAGTACCTACATAGTAATGGACTGGAGTTTATACCCGGGTTGTTTGATCATGACAGTATCCCGATGAAATATGTATTAAGTATCCTAAAGATCTGATATAAGACCATAATTTTGATATTTATGAGAATATTTCTAAGGATAAAAAATTAAGATTGTCAATATATTAAATGAAGAATTGTGCATTTGATTTGCTATTTTTTTCCACTCTTCAGCTTTTACATTCAAATGTGTGGCGATTAATGCCATATCAAAAGTATTGTATGGCGACAGCTCACATATTCATGTGTCCTTGCCATTTTCAAACTGGTTCTAGACCTGTCCCATTATAGAAAGCTTTAGAAAACAATGAAGGATAAGGTTTAAATGCTGGTAACCAATATATTGTACTTTTCTCGCAATATTTTTTACTTTTTAAGAGAAAAATTTATCATTTGAATCACTTTTATTTGTCTTAAGAAAACGATTTCGGTTTGGAAAAGTCCGATAATTCATGGTTTGATAAAGAGTTATAAAATAAAGTTATTCGATTACTGTACAAGTACGAGTTCTAACGACTCTGCAGTTGACTGCTGAGGAAACAATATGGAAACGGGTGCAATTAAAGGAAAACATATGGAAACTGGTGCAGTAACTTAAACAAGTTATCTCCTACTTTTTTGAAAAAAAAAAAAATCTACATCACTCAAACAGTTTCACCTGCAGAAAGGATTAACCGCAAAAAGAATGACTCTATTAGATCTAATAGATTAAAATTGATACACACTATGAATATAGTGGAAGAAAGAAGCAAAACAAATTATTTTTTTCTGAATTCAGTCACCTGTTGATATTGCGATGTCAAGGATTTTTTTTTTAACCAAAAAAATTTCGACATATAGAATCGATTAGGCCCAAGATCAGACTGCTTGTTTTGTACAGTTTGCTATTGATCTATTGAGTACGTTTTTGATGCAGTTTATAATTGGTCTATTATTAGACCACTTTGTCTGATAAATAGTAATAATCTCAGTCTTCTCAGGGATCTTATATACGATCCCTGGTCTTCTTAAAAAATAGAGAGAGAAAAAAATGCAATTAAAAAAAAAATCTATAGTAACAATAAAAAAAAAAAACTTGGCGAAATAGCAGTTTTTATAAATCTCTTAAAAAGTTTTAACAGATGCAAATAATATGAACGTACATGTATAAAAATGATAAATATATTATAACATTGGACAATGTGTAAAAACAGGACCCAAATTCAACAGAACAATAGACAAGGTTGTCATGACATCTGTTTTTATCTTCCTTTTATCCGCTGCACAATCCTTTAGTCCAGTCTTAAAATCTCACTTAACTCGATACAGCATTTTTATACAAAAAATAACGATAGTGCCGTTTTTAAACTAAAATGGACGCAAGTTCCCGTTGTAACAAATGTAAACGAATACTTTGATCGTAATCACAACAAAACAGAGAATACTTCAAGACGTTATAGATTTTTTTCTACAAATTTATTTTTAAGTTATTGAACGTCAAAAAGGATGAAAGGGCGAATTTCTAAAACTTTTCTCTAGAAATAAGAATTAGAATGGGTCGTTAACTTTAAATCAAAATGGACGCAACTTCCCATATTGCTACAGTAATTAAAGTTATATTGAAGTAAAGTAGAGATATTATAGAGTACTTCTAGACGTTATAGATTTTTATCATTTTAGACAAAAAACGTGTTTTAGTCGATCAAAAGTTTTTTCCTTCTGAAATCCTATGTGACGGGCCGGTATCGGAAATCCTTTGGGACAGGATTATCGATAAATTCCAAGGGGAGTAATTCTTGTTCGACCTGCACGATAAAGTTGGGGATGGTAGGCCTATTGCGACGGGAACTTTTCCTCCTTAAGAATTCATGTCAACATTGTCTTTGAACGAGAACAGGTGATTTTGTATCACATATTTTCTAAAAAAAGAAAATTTCGTTTTTTTTTTCCTTGACTTGAACATGATAAGATTACTTTTCAAACATATGGTAAGAAAAAAATCCTGCAATAGCGAAAGAAGAGAGAGAGAGAGAGAGGAAAAAAAAAAAAAAGCACTTTGTTTTACAACAAGGTAATAAATCTACATATTGTTGGTTTTTTCGTGACCTCTTTTCATGAGGTTTGTGGATGATAGATATTCAGAAAGAAATCCCCGTTTTTCTCCAGATGCATTGCTTCCTGAATCATGACATCATATAACTGGTGATCTAGAACTAAATGAAAACTTGTGCATTGTTGGGTGCGTATGTGCTGCTACTTAATTTATTAGTGCTGTAGCAAACGATTGGGCAAAACGAGAAAAAAAAGTCGGTACTCTGAATTGTTATACTTTTCCGGCAATGTTTAAATAAGTCTTTTTCCTAAGGGTCGTACAAAAACGAGATTGTTTTCTACCAACTTCATGACTACAGTCCAAACATTTCAGCGATAATACTGTGTCGCATGTAGATGCTTTCAATTTGGACTGGACTGAAAAAAAAATATTGTCAGGTATTCAACTATCAAGTCCATCCTTGGTCTGTATTCACCAACCATTCTTAAGAACGTTCTTGGTCTTATTCTTCAAGATTTCCTGACCGTGAAAGTAACAGGACTTCTGATTGGCTAAACCAAAATGGTTTAGCCAATCAGAAGTTCTGTTACTTTCACATTGACAAAATTCTGAAGAATAAGACTAAGAATGTTCTGAAGAATGGTTGGTGAATACAGGCCCAGGTTCTCAACCCTTATCCTGGTAAATAAATTAGATAAAACTTTCAAGCTCATAGTAAAAACTCTAATAACGTTATTTCAAACGAAGAAGGCATTTAGAGGGTGGGGTAACTGGTTAAAAAGCATTTAGGTGCCGATTTCACTTCCGACGTATTTTTCTTCCGCTTTAAACCTATATTTTGAAAACTGAAGTTGGCTTTAGAAAAGAAATTTCGGGGTCAAGGTTTTTACACTCAAAATAGAGGCCAGACAAGCCGCAAGAGGGCGCCTATATTTGTTCTGACGGAAAAATACCGATTATCTGTAAGCAGAGACATAGTTAAGATGTATGTCTCTGAGATGAGAGCTGTCGCTTGAATGTAAGAGCCGTTTGGAACTTTCGAGGGTCAGGGTACAGAACAAAAATCATTTGTGAACCCATCTGCAACGGTAACTAGGTTTATTTTTTCATTTTCTGTTAAATATTATCTCTGAAAGGGGACGGGGGTCAAATTTTCTTCGATTTCGTTGCACACCTTGTCTTACTATATACGATACAGAGGGAGTCACCAATGTGCTATTTATAGAAACAGTGTTGATGAAAAATTGAATATATATTCCGTGATATACAGGCGATGCATCAATGTGCTATAAGTGTGCGATGATCGACCAAGGACAATTTTAGTGTTCCGTGATAGACCAATAGAGCTTCAAAGGCCTGTGGTACACGGTTATCATTTCTCTTTCCGTGCTGACATACTCGGCAAAAGTCGTCTTCGGTTTAGCCATTGCCGTAGAAATACTCTCTTCAAACAGGGATCTTATATACATACGATCCCTGCTTCAAAGGAGAACTTTAAGCTTTCAGCATTATCTCCCGCTAGATGGCATTCTACAAATACACATCTATCTAATATGGGCATTATGGGTAGAGAAGCGGACTAATTTTCAAGACAACAACCGTTACTTGGAATTTCAAAATGAAATAAACGTTTATTCAATAAACGCTACCTGGTGCGATTCATTCAGCTGTGATCGGCTAGCATGTAACCTATGCATCGGCCATTTATTAAAACAGCCCCTACATGCTTAGGTAATAGGCAAATAGCTTCGCTGTAAGCCCTACTTTTCCCGAATATTCGGGGGATGGGTGATGTGTCATAGCAGACAGGTCGAATCTTCGAAGGATATGAACATGCGCAGACAACGAAGCTTTCAGAAATATTTGTGAATTGAAAACGTGTGAGCTTTGATACCTCGCGTAAAAGAGTAGGAAATGATGTGTTATTGACTCTACTGAAATCCAAAACTACTAAATTTTTCACACTAGAAAAAATCCTGGAATTGCTAACTTGATCGTATACTTGGATCTTTGCTTGAACAATATCAGTCGCAACACGTTCCCGCATCTCAGACTCAACTGTACTGTACTGTATACGAAGGTCCTCTATGGTACCGCGGTACTTAATTTCGCCGAAAATTTACTACAAGAGAGAAAACTCGGGTGTATTATTTTCCAACACTGTAATAAACTGTTGCATGTATAGTTACAATAAATGTTGCTATCAAAACTCAAGTCGTGTTTTTCAGACAAAACTATCTAGGTCAAGCTACCGTGTTGATTAAGGGTGCTCTGAAGGGTGTCCACTATGGTATCGCGTTAACTCCGGTAATTGGAAAATCGTAAAAAAAAATTAACTTTTTATTTAAAAAAAGTACCGTAGTTTTTGTTCCCGGCGAGGACTATGGCGCCACAGCAGACGACCTTCGCTGGTCAAACATGAATTATCGGTTTTATGTAGAGCAGGGGATAATAATTTTCAACATGCAGGAAAACTGTATTTTATTATTGCAATTTGTGAATATTGAAAGTAACTTGTCATAAATGAAGATATATCTATTAATTTTAAGCGATGCGATTCAAAAACACCTCTGCTTTCGATCTGATAGAGTAAACAGACGTTAGGTGGCGCTATGTATGCAAATTAGGTATTTTTCTGAACTACCGCGGTATCATAGATGACGACTATACCAAACAAATCACGTGGTTTAACAACCCTGACAAGGGATGCTGTTGTAAACGTCTTGGTGGTCACCAGTATATTCTCCTGTCTACAAAATGTTTTTTACCTTCATGGAACACATTGTTTTCTGTCAATGTAGAGAAAGAGGAAGCAGTTCGAGCAACATTCAAATTGTTGTCTGCAAATGCTTTCAATGTGAACCAGTCCCTCTTGCTGGTTACTTGCCAGAAAAACCTCAATCTGGCTATTATCATGGCACATGAAAAAGCCAACCAGTTTTCCAAAATTGTACCAAGGTAACTACTTTGAATAAATGTAACTTGGATTACTGATCACTCTGTTTTAGGCAGACCATTATATTCCCGTAGGTGTCATTTTTTTAAATACACATCTATCTGCTTTGGGCATTTTGGGTAGAGTACCGGACTACTTTTCAAAACGAAACGACTGTTACATTTAATTTCAAAATAAAATGAACATTTACTCAATAAAATGCTAACTGAAGCAATTCATTCAGCTATGGTCAGCTGTGATCAGCTAGCATGTAATCTATGCACCAGCCATTTATTAAAACAGCCCCTACAGGCTTGGGTAATAGCTTCGGTATAAGCCCAGACGCGTCTTGTTGATAGCCATTTTCTCCATTGCTGCTTTATTAGCGGCATATCAATTTTCTCCTGTAAAGGAGATGGTGATGTGTCATAGCAGACAAGTTGAATCTTCATAGAATATGGCATGCGCAGACAATGTTGGCAGACTGTCCAACTGAAATCAGAAGAAGCAAACACACCATGAAATGGAAAACAAAAAAAAAAAAACCCCAAAATCTGGTTAAAATATGATGGCATCATGTCTACCTCATTTGAAGTCAGCTATAAATATGGCAAAAATACTGCTAGAAGAAGAATATCACATTCAGAATGAACAGCCTAATTTGAATATTCTGAAATAAAAGCTTGTAAAATGAACTTTTAACCCTTCACCAAACAATCCTGTCCCTGAAGAAATAAGCTTTTGAAAATATTGTGGGAAAAGGAGAAAATGCTGATTACCAGCATTTGTTCCTTTTCCCACAATTTTTTCTTGCTATACTTTCATTTGTAAAGCTTTTGAACCGTTGTTGGTAACCTCCTTCAAAACCCTTTAACCGTTTTTAAATGGGCACAGGAAAAGGGAATGCAAGCCAGTACAGGGTCCAAAAATTTCCGGAAAAGACACTCGTCCTGTAGGACAAGTGACTTTGAAAAAACACTTGCCCTGCCTTGATCCTCACTCGTCCGACGAGAAAAACCCGTCTAATATTTGACTCTTGTCTTTTTTTTTCAGACGAAACGGAAACGCTAATTATATTGTCTCCAGTAGCAACGAACATTAAATACCGGGTTTGAATATCCGGTATCATTTATCCGGTCAAGTTATAAGAAATTAATAAAGCCAAAACAACACAGTTTTTGGACCTGGTTTCGGGAAAGTATTTGCGTTATTGTTAATATCGATCGTTTTAATAAATTAGCAAAGCCACTCGTTTTGAATTAGATCTACCCGAGGCATATTAAAACATCTGTATGCAATGAAAATGTCCCGGGTTATATCATTAGGCTGACTTGAAACCGGTAGATCTAAATAACAGTTGAAATAATACACCATATTATTACTTTCCTGCTTAAAACTTCCAAAATAACCTATATAAATCTCAAGGTAAAATTTGCAATATATCCTCGGTTTACTTCAAAAACCTCGTAACTACAGCTTGAAACAAGCTGTAGTTATAAGGTTTTTGAAGTAAACCAACGATATAAGGAAGGAGGAAGGAGATATTTTGCCTACAAGCATGTAAATGAACTGGGTAAGTAGATGGTTTCTTATAAGGTGAGAAGTTTCTGTTGATGATTTTAAATGACTGTCTTCACCGTGATCATTGAGAGAGAGAGAGAGAGAGAGAGAGGGGCGGGAGAGAGAGAGCAAGAGAGAGGGGGAGAGAGATAGAGTTGCATCATGTACAAAAGAGATAACGTCGGACATCCGGGCATTTTCGATGGTCACGTGATAGCAACAAGGGCCGAGGTGAAAACAAACGCTGTCTTGAATATACCCGTATAGTTATTTTGTGACATTTTAGAAATGAAATTCACCGTAAAAACGATAAATATGCCTAAAATCGCCGCGTCGGTTGTTGTATCAATTATCACTTTCGAAGATGCACAAACTGTCAATTTATCAATTTTTCGGTATCCTACAGAAAATAGTTATAACACAAGCCCTGCCTCCTTTTGGTTTTAATAAAAACTTTCGTATGCAGACTACATAATGAACACCCGAGAAAGAAATAATTAATTTCTAGCAAACTGCCTTAGATTTAAATGACAAGAATTAAAAAAAAAAAAAAAAAATGAATTGCAAGCTGCAGTTAAATCAAGGCTCCATTTAATGCATTTGAAAACAAAAAATGTTCGGACAGACAAGTTTATGGATCTTTTGAACTCAAAAATGAGAATGGACTTACCCTATGTGAAAAAGTTGATAAATCCAAATCCTAAATACTGTATTTACAAAATGATCAACTTAGAATTGAACAGGGCAGACATATTTTTATGACACGTGTTAGTCTGTGTTTAGCAAAGACTATGTGTCACCCACTACGGCAGTGATATACCGAGATCAAAGGAACACCCGGCTAACCCTTTACCATTTTTATAATGAAAACAGTTTTAGCACATATTTCTCTCCTAAAAATGAAACTTGAACTACCATTTTTATAAGGAAAGGAAGGTTTAAAATTTGAACTGACCTTCGTCGTTACGATAGTCATCGATTAAGAGGGATGTAAAAAAATGCAACTAAGAAGACTTTAATCTTCTTCGGTCAGAATTTACTCAAGAAACTCAAACTTTATTGTATTCCAGCTTTCAAGAAATGGTCTGTTGGGTGTGTCTTTGCACACAATAAATCTCTTTTTTTTCTTATTACAAAATTTTATCACCACTCTAATCCTTTACAAAAAAAAAAAAATACTTCTCCTAGTTGAAAACATTTGCACACTCTCAATTCCATAAGGCTCAAGTAATGAAACTGAACAGAAAACAACGTGGGAAAAGCAGAAAATTCTGATTACCAGCACCTTCTACTCTTCCCACAATGTTTGCAAAAGATTTCTTTTTCTTTCTTTCTTTTTAAACTCGGAATTGTGTGATAAAAGGTTAATAGTTAAAATAAATCGAACCAGCGATCCCCGGGTTTCAAGCCTTGTACTTAACCAACTTGGCAATGTCTGACATGTGTTGAACGGCACAGGTCTGTTGAACAATCAGACCATCTATGGCAATTTTTATAATTGTATTCTTTACAGAACGACAAAATTTTGAGTTGTCCAAGTTAAAAGCATTTGAGGACAACAAAAATAAGTGTGACTTAAAAATGGAATTTTGTTCAAAAAGGGTAGAAGACATTGTAAAAGGAGACAATGTTTGTAACTAGAATTTTCTCCTTTTCCCACAATGTTTTCAAAGGCAATTTTTCTCAGGGTCTTTAAAAGTCGGTATTTTAAAAGTTTGCTAAAAGGATTTGAACAATGAGAACAGGGATCGTATATACACATGTATATAAGATCCCTGATGAGAATGATGGCTTATTTGACTAAGAATTTTAGTAAACTGCAAAAGTTAGGACCTATCAAAATCTAAAGCATTTGAAGCCGACAGTTTAGACGTGGGTCAAATTGCTGAAATGGTTTTCGAAAAAGTAGAAAATATCGTGGGAAAAGGAGCAAATGCTAGTTCCAAGCATTTCCTCCTTTCAAACACCTTCGTTCCCAGGGTTGTTAAAACTCAGTATTGTTTGGTAAAGGGTTAAGAAGCTTCCCAGTGCCTTCAAAGAGACAGGGACAGTCCATTCACTGAAATTACAGCACGACAAGCATACTTTGAATATTAAGAAAATCTCGATCTAAAATAGAAATACCGAACTTTATGTTGCGCATAACTTAGTCATGTTCCTATAAACCTTTCGGAAAGAGAAAAGAATGCTGATAAACAGCATTTTTCCCGTAATAAAGTCAATTTCATGACATAAGAAACATAGGTTCAGTTTAAATGTTTAATTTTCCATCCCCTTTCACGAAATATTTATATTCCAGCTTACGTTTTCAAAAGTTTTTAAGAAATACTTTGTACGTGTCATATGAATTTTCACAAAATGGGTGTAGGGTTTAACTCCGTGTTCCTTTGATATCGGTATCGCACTGCAGGGTGGACGACCAAAGAGCTGTACATAACGTAATTGCTTGGTAGAAATAGAAATTAACGCACACGTGTCACATTACACTGACTGTTTTTGTCTGTCACTGATCTTATTTACCCTTAAGATGATCATTTGTGATTAGGATTTAGAAATTTTCGCAGGTTACAGAGGGTAAGTTCATTCTTCAAACTAATATGTTCATCAAAATTAGGGAGACTTTTCGAACGAGACATACCAAAGCGATGTTTGTCTTTGAAAGAGTAGAAAACACTGTGGAAAAAAGAAAGGATGTTGATTAGTATTTTCCTTTCACTGAAATATTTTTAAAATTCTTTCTCTTCATTGTCAGAAAAACCCTGGATTTTTTTTTTTTGTGCTAGGTTAGATTTAATTAAGTCTGTCTCGGGGCAATGTTTAAAAAGTTTTATCAGTCTACTCTTCTTTTCGCTCAAATATTAGACTATTAAAATGATCACCACCAAATACATAGTTATTTTACAAGCAAAGTAATTTTTTATGACGATTCTTGAGAGGTTTAATAGCTTATCAGCCTTTGAACATTCAGGAAATCGCTTTGGTGAGAGAGAGAGAGAGAGAGAGAAATCCTCGGGAAGCATGGATTTCTCCGACCTTTCTTTTAATCTGATGAACAACATAATGTAGATTACACTTTTTTACGCTCGGACATGAAATAGACAAAGAGAAAAAGCTACATAGATTGAGACTGGAATATTCATTTCATGTTTGAAGGGTCTGGACCAACTTCATATTTAAATGGTAGGTCTATTTGTGGTAGACCCATTTAATGAAAATCGTCTAAAAGAAGAATTAACAACTCGTCATACGTATTCTAAAGTATATTTCTAACAGTCATCCTAACTGTCAATAGCTTTGATTCGTAAAAAATGTAGTTTTTCTCAACGAAAAAAATTGCGAACAGCACTGATATATATGGTTGCTTTGTTATCAATTTCACCTCCGAAAATGGCGACCGCTCGTTGCTAGGGAATGTGACGTCACGCCGATGTACCCTATGAATAAATGAGGTAATCGGAAAGCTTTTTTCTTTTTTAAATATCTTGCAAAATATTAGAGAGTGAAAATTTATACATAAATTCGGACTGCATTTCCTTTGAAGTATGGTCTTACTCTTGTAGAATTGTGCTTAATATCCCACCAAATAATCCCAACTTTTTGCAATCCTGAGGAAAATAGCGTTTGAAAACATAGTGGAAAAAGGAGAAAATACTGGTAACCAGGATTTTGTCCTTTTTCCATCATGTTTTCTACCCTTCCTGAGACAAAGTAGTATTTGTTGTTTGGTAAAGAGTTACAGGACATAATTTCATTCCATGATTTTTTATCTAGAAAGATTTTTATTACAGGTGAGCCCATGCATGCTGAGGAAGCAGGTTGGATGGTAAGATGCCAAATTGATTCTTTGCCCGTCAACTTTCTCACCAGATATCAAAATTTTCAAATTATCAAATTGTTGCCAGATCTTGTCAACTCATTGCCTAGCAACAAAATTTTACTCTGGTCCAGATTGATAGCATTTTCAGATATCAAAATAAATGGAATTAAAAAATTGAAAGTTGTGTTGGGAAGGGCAGAAAACATTGTGACAAAAGGAGAAAATACTTGTAGCGAGCATTTTCTCTTTTTTCCACAATATTTTTAAAAGTCTTCTTTCTCTGGGTTCTAAAAACACAGAATGATTTTGTATAGGGCTAGCTTGCCCGAGCACCAGAGCATGTGCCAATATAAGCTTTAATGATGATAAATTTCAATTATTTGTCATCTTCTGTTATCATCCAGAGCCTGTTAGACCATCAACAATTACTTCAAACATATCAACAGAAACATCAAGGGCGAGTTTTATTAACAATCATGGATCATTTTGTTGTATGTTATCAATGGTAAGAAAAGAGTGTAAGAATCACAGTCTTGGGAAGATTGTACTTTTTTCACTCATTTTTCAGTGGAATGGGCTTGAGTTTTGATTTAGTGCAGGATAGAATTTTGTGAAAAGATGTTTCTTATCGAAACATGGGAGAAAGGACAAAATGCTGGTATCTAGTATTTCCTCTTTTCCCTACGATTCTTTCTGTCCTTTCAATGACAAGTTCAGTAAAAGTACCACTATTTAAGCCACATCTATATTTTCCTCCCCTGTGTTAGACGTGAAATTTTGTAAAAAAGATAAAGACTTTTCTTACAAACATGAAAACTCGCAACAAATGCATAGCTAAAATTCAAACCACACCTGGTGGGATTCGAAGCCGTGCAGAAAAGATCCTTGTATATCGAGGTTTAGAAGACCAACACCTTAACGACTGAGCTAAAGAGAATTCTCCCCAACACAGTAATTAGGTATTAATATTTTACGGGATGAAGCTATGCAGTAAGGAAGGAGTGATCTGTAACATTTTTATTATATTCTTATCAGTGAATTGCTTGGATTTCACAGTGAAAAACACCACTAGTAATGATATTTATGGTATTATCACCAGTGATTAGAATGTTTGCAGGAACTACTTTTTTCCTGATAATTATCAGAGTAAAAACGGATGAATTAGGAATATAATAAATAGGATAATCAACTAATTGTTTGTGGTATTAAAAATCTGTCACTCAAACGGTGTTTGATGCAGGCTTGTTTTATCAACTGCATCACATCCCGTTGGAGTGACAGATTTTTAATATCACACAACCAGTTGATTATTCTCTATACGTCTATATTGGTTTCATTTCAGGAAACTCGCAGGCAGATCATTGAAAATTTAAGACAAAGATATAAATTCATCAAACAAAACCTGGATCCCAGTGACAAAGTTATTGATGAACTTTATCAAATAAAGCTGGTTAGCAGAGAATGTAGAGAAGGTGTTTTGCCACTAGCAAGATCCAATCGTGCGCGAGCCATTGATAAAGTCATCAAAGATCTCGTACGGAAGTTGAACAAGCTTGATGATGTGCATTACAAAATAAGCGAGGCCAATGTGTTAAGGATATTCAATGAGTATGGCTACATGCACATGCTGGAGGCAGAAACTATACCTCGAAAAACTGAAGGTAAGTCTCGGTTTTACAGGTATAGTAGAAAGGTAGTAAGGTATCGATCACTTGGTAGGACGTGAACCAAATATCGGTAGTTTTTCTGTAAAAATTTATATGAAATTAAATATTGAACAAATCGAAAAAATGATAAACCACATTACTGAATACATGTATACATTTATCACATAAAACCGCCCCCAGCAGTATATTTAAACCTATGACTTATTTTTGATAATTCACTTGTGCATTATTGTTTTTTGGGTTCCATTTCTAGTTATTTCCTAGTTATGGCGAAACCAACTGCAGCATGTGCAGGAATTTATACTACTGCACCATTTCACGGAAAATGACATCATTGTTGCTAAGAAAAATGTCATTGTTGCAGAAAAATGGTGATTTTTATGTTCACTTAAAAAAAAAAAAAAAATGCAGCATTAGTTATTTAAATTCAAGAAAATTATGAAATTATTTTGATGTACCCACTAGTTTAAACCGTTTCGATCTACTTCCAATGTACATGCTACAGAGCTATCTTATTGTGTATGTATACATTTCAAACTGAAAATACATCTGTAAACATGGATCAGTGAACAAAATGCATAGTTTATGTATATATGACCATACACTTGTTTATGTTACTTGTTTCTTTACAGATGATTTCAATTTCAACTTGACAGAAACAGATATGAAAGCGCTTTTCAACAATCGTAAAAATGTTGAGCTTCTCAAAGATGACCTTGAACCACTGTGGTTGATTGATAATCTCTTGGTAGCAGGATCACTGACCTTTGATGACCACGAGGATATTCAACAAACTGCTCATAGATATGACAGGGTGAAAGGGTTACTGATGTATGTACGAAGAGATATTCCGAAAAAAGGTCCAGTTTTCCTAAAAGCAGTTCATGCTAACAGTCCGAAATTGCTGAAAAAGTTGTTGAATAATTTGCACTCAAGTGAACATGAAGGTGTGTATGAATTTTTATCTAACCCTTGACTGCATAATCATGAATTTTAACGACCCACTGAGGAAGGCTCTTGAAAACATTGTGAAAAAAAGGGAAATTGCTGGTAATCAGCATTTTGTCTTTTGTCTTTCCTTTCAGTTCCACAGACCATGCCCGTAATTTGAGCTATGTTTTAATTTTCCGTCTGCAAACTCTTTAAAGTTAATAAGTTCTTTAATACTTTCAATATCTGGCACACTTAGATTTGTTACGAAACCAATACATTGCATACTGTATGTTATTCCAACATGGTGTTCAGAATTGTGAAAAGATGTTTGTTTTTGCGCGTTGCTTTTTCTTATATACATGTATATTAGTGTGAAGACGTTGGTATACAGTTGTGAGTGAATTCATGTTGTGGTGCCCAATTACGAGTAGTTGTGAGTACAAATCAAAGTCGGTCAATACTGAATGTACTAACTGGAGCCATGTTCATCAACCATTTTATTCTAAACTGCATTGTAAGTCTAATTTTGAATTTTTAAGAAACACAATTTCCGTTTGGTTAAAC
This sequence comes from Hippopus hippopus, assembly GCA_946811185.2. NCBI lineage: Eukaryota > Metazoa > Mollusca > Bivalvia > Cardiida > Cardiidae > Hippopus > Hippopus hippopus. Next base: position 1,812,889 of record OX328108.1, on the reverse strand, counting down.
CATTTGGTTCAGCCAATCAAAAATTGTGTTACAGTGATTCGTAGAAAAGTCATGAGGATTTGACTAAGAACGTATTTTGACTTTTGAAGTGCCTTTTGCAACTATACTTGCATTTGTGTCTAGTTAGATCAAGATCAGACTGCACAAAATGTGCAGTCTGATCTTTGATCTACACTGTCTGCTTGGCTGAAGCAGTACAGACCAAAGGATGGGTAAAATTGCAATTTTATCGATATTATTTCTAGACTAGCATTGCCTGTTAGGTTGATTTTGCACTTAAGGGATTAAGTCTGTTCCAAACGGCAACATTTTAGACTTGTCTAAAGTGAAAGAATTTGCAGATTAAAGAATTAAACATGTCCAAATTGATGACAGTTTTGTCTGAATGGTAAGAAACCATCGTGGAAAAAGGAGAAAATGCTTGTTACCAGCATTTTCTCCTGTTCCCACAATATTTTTAAAAGTCCTCTCCCTCAAGGTCGTTCTCAAGGTCATTATGACTCAGGATTTTGTTGAAGTTTGTGACAGATCCTGATGTTAACCCTTTACCACACAGTGCCGACTTTTAACAACCCCGGGAAAGAAGCCAATTGAAAACATTGTGGGAAAAGGAGAAAATGCTTGTTACCAGCATTTTCTCCTTTTCCCACAATGTTTTCTACCCAATCAAAGAAAAATTGCACCATTTGAGCCAAGTCGAAAGTTGTCGTCTGCAAATGCTTTCAATTTGGACAAGGCTAAAATTCTGTCGTCTGGTAAACGGTTAAATCTATGCTGTTCATTATACATATATAGGGTATGTGGTAAAAAGTGTGTTGATATTGCAATAATCGGACATTTTCTTATAACCATTAGGCTGCTAAATGCAACTTACTGACCCTTTGCAGACAGTATAGATGAAAATCAGACTGCACAGAACGTGCAGTCTGATTGGTGATCTACACTGTCAGAGAAGGGGATATTTTTCATCAAAAATAAGTTTAAAATAGCATTGTTAGGTATTTACTATCGACTTGAAAGTTTTATTTCACTTTCTTAGCACGATAAAGGTTAGATGAAAGATCATATTCTGTTCACATGGCGGTCCTTGGGTTGTATGAGGGGTGATCAGAAAGAACGTGGACCACCTCGTTATTTTGAAAACTACTACATGTAGGATTACAAAAAATTGCACAGATGAGCATTGATTATTTGGTAACTGACTCAAGCTATCAAATATCATCATATTGAAGTAGGTTAAGTATGACATCACTTTCATGACGTCATATATTGCATTAGTGGACCAAACTGTCGGACAACATTTTATTTGAGCTGAGAGTAATCATATAGTTTTATGTCAAACTCGGAAAGTATTTATCGGAAACCAAAACCGATTTAGCCACAGTGGAAGGGGACTGTGCACTCAAGAAATCTGATTTTTGTACATGGATCAGACTGGCTTAGACATTGGTGCGATACTGTTAAAGACGGCCCTAAATCTAGCCATCCATCAACATCAGTCACAGACAAAATCATAACAGATGTAGAGTAGCATGTAAAACAAGATCGTCGAGATACTGTCAGGAAAATAGCTGACACATTTGATATTTCATAATAGAGGTGTTCAAGAAACTCTGACCAAGAATCTTGGAATGTGGCGTGTTTGCATGATGTAGGTACCTCTGCAACTGACACTCGAGAAAATGGGGGTTAGGGTCGAAATCTTTTCAGAAATTTCAGACCGCATTAGGGTAGAGGAGTCAAACTTTACTGATCATATTGTAAAATGCAATAAAACACAGGTACATTTTAACGAGACTGAATCTTGACAACAAAGCAGTGTATGGAAACATCCAACATCACCTTCCACTGTTAAAGCCAACGTTTCTAAGTCCCTTGTAAAGTTATGCTCATCATGTATTTCTATTCTCCCTTTTTTTCTTCTAAATCATGTTGTATCTATACATACTACAGTCAATACTGAGTTTTATGCCCACATTATTCAAATAAATTTCACACATACTATACGAAATAAAACAGCCAGAAGTCCTGCGGAGTGACGTCAGTTTACACTAAGATAACACCCTACCTCACATAAGCACACTTGAACAGGAAACTTTGCAAAAACTTGACATAGGAACTCTAGCCAACACTCCCTATAATTCAGTCCTGACTCCTTGTGACCTTTAACTAGTTCCTCTTTTGAAAGATTTTCTATGTGGCAAACACTATTAGAGCAGAGAGGAGCCAACCCTCGCTATGACCGGATCCTTGATAGAAACATCACATGATGCTCTTGTACATGTGTTTCGGGCGTGGAAATCGGCAATAAATAGCTGCATAGGATTGAAAAGAGGTTACTTTAAAAAATAATCAACACTCCGAGTTGTTTTCTATAACAATATTCTGATACAGGCACTGATCCACGTTCTTTTAGATCACCCTCGTATTTGAATTCTCATCAATTTTTCAGTACTCCATCCAGATGTAGAGGTCTGTATTACTGGACAAGAGGGCCATCGTGTAGCGAATCTCCAAGGTATATAAATTTTGATCTTGTTACACAGTGTACTGTGTATTCAACATTGTATCCTAATTACCTCATGTACACTCTATAGACAGCATTTTCCATCAACTCGTTATCAAACAACAAAAATTTTGGTTCAGACCAAATTCAAATATTTGCAGACGACAACTGATTTGTCTTTGATAGGGTAGAAAACATATACGGAAAAGGAGAAAATGCTGGTTACCAGCATTTCCTCCTTTTTCCACTTTGTTTACAATAGACTATCACATACTAGATTATGAGAAATTTCTTCTAAAACTATTAAGGTAATTTGTAGAAAAGTTGACTTGTACTACAACAATGATTGAATGTATTGGAGTTAAGTATTTTTTTGACAGCTTAGGTCATATCAAGGTGGTCAGTTTATTTATTTATTAATTTTATTTAGCGCTGAATGTACATAATATGGTTTTAACAGACACAAAATATTCAAATAAAAAGTCAAATATGGTGGAAATGCATAGACCCATATCAGGCACATCAGCACCAAGGATATCAAAAAAAAGGGGAAAGTATCCCTTATTTCCATTGCAGTCCTTAAGTGTTGACGGTCCGACATGGAGAGACATGGAAATGAAATATTTCCTAATAGTCAGTACACCTGCTGATGTGTTTCCTAGCTTTTTTTCACCAGTGCTGACAGAACTTTATTTCCAGGTCACAGACTACTTTTCCTCACATGCATGAGGTGAGATCTACCAAAACAGAGCCCTTTGCTTTATGTATCAGAATCAGGGTTAACTTTATACCAAGCTTCAAAATTTTAGACTGGTCCAAATTGGAAGCATTTGCAGACAACAATTCAGATGTGACTCAAAATTAAAATTAAGAAAACATCACTAGTGACAATATAGTTTTAGAATGTTTGCCGGAACTACTTTTATCCTATATTGCTCATATTGTACAATTCCTCACAATTATTAGGATAAAAAAAGGTGAATTAGGAATAAAATAAATAGGATAATCAACTGGTTGTGTGTGATATTAAAATCTATCGCTCAAATGGGGTTTGATGCGGTTAAAAAACTCGTCCTTCGGAATTTTTTTTTTTCAACCGTATTACATCCTATTCTAGTGACATATTTTTGATATCACACACAACCAGTTGATTATCCTCTATATGATTTACAGTACAGTTACATCGTGACACTGATATCACAGTCAGGTTAAAGTTTAATGGTAAAAATGGGCAGATAACTGTGGTAGAGCAGGACATTGTCAGTCATCCACATCCAGAACTGGATACTGAGGTAAGTGGGGTGTGTGTGTGTGGGGGGGGGGAGAGAGAGAGAGAGAGAGAGAGAGAGAGAGAGAGAGAGAGAGAGAGAGAGAGAGAGAGAGAGAGAGAGGTTAAAGTTTAGTGGTAAACAAGGGGAGAAAGAGACAGAGAAACAGAGACAAAGAGAGAGAGAGAGAGAGAGAGAGACAGACAGACAGACAGACAGACAGACAGACAGACAGACAGACCTAAACTTCACAGTTTATTTTGTAGATAAAATTAAAAACTTCTCAGGAAGGCTAGTTGTAAGACTTACTTTTTTGAAGGCTCAAAAACAAGGACCACAAATTTAGTTTTTTTATAGGAGGACCAAAAAATAGAGGATATTTGCTTAATTTGGTAAAAGATTGAAATTTATTTCATCAAGTGAACATCATCGGTAATATTTTCATTTGCAGCGCACTAGATGAAATAAATTTTGATTTTTCTTCCAAAAAAAAAATTAATGTTTTATTTATTTTATGCTTCTAACCCCTGTTTTGTAGGGACTTTCAATGAAATACATCACAGTTGTTTTAGGTAATCCCCCATGGCGTACGCCTCTCACGTAACAAATTACAATATTACGTAAAGTGTGAGAAATATGGGGTAAATGCACGTAAATTACATCATATTTCCCCTTCTTGTTGAGTAGCATGTGCTGTTTACCTAGGTAACTTGTGTGCAGGAAGAACTTGTCCTGCCTTAACTCTTTACCACACAATCCCAACTTTTAATGACCCTGAGAAAGAAGCCTATAGAAAATATTGTGGGAAAAGGAGAAAATGCTGGTTACCAGCATTTTCTCCTTTTCCCACAATATTTTCTACCCTATAAAAGTCAGAAATCATCATATTAGTCAGATTTACTTTGTTGTCTGCAGATGCTTTGAATTTGGTCCAGTCCAAAAATTTGTCGTTTGGTAAAGAGTTAAATTGAACAGTTAGGAAATATGAAATCAGTATTTTTCACTGGTGGTAACCATGATAGGTGAAACCATAATCCACCATTATTTCATGATAAAATACTGAAAAGTATGAAATAAAGCTTTTTTTTTTATCATATAATTTATTGAATTAGATGGAACTGAATTATAATACTAGTCTTAATAAGGCCCTATCTTTTTGTGCTTTAGTTCATCATTTAATTTGTTGTCTGCAATAATTTGGATTGGGACCATTTCGAAATTTTGTTGTTTGGTAAAGAGTTAAACAACACTAGCCCTTAAAATTTTGTTTTTCAACAGGCCATGGACTGCAACACAACCGTCACAGATTTTTGTTTTTCCTCTGTGGTAATTAGACTGTGTCCCTTGTCTGCAAGAGCAGCTGCCATACTCACTGATATGTTGTGGAACCAGCCTGATGGATTTAAACAATGGCTGACTAAACTTTTGAATGGTGACCAGTTAGACAAACTGAAGCAAGCTGGATGGAGCTCTGTCTCGATCGAAGTTAATTTGGTTTCCCCTGCACAAAAATTGGGTAAGTAGCAGTTAGTTTTCAATTGATATGTGTAACTTAAAGTAACAACAGGGGCCAAAAGTATACAAAGCAGGACTGGTGTTAAAATGCATTTCAGTTTAGATTATACCATTTAAAAGTATGGAAATTGTTGTGAAGATGATAATCCGTTATTGTACGATTGGTCTGAGTGTTAGTAAGTTGCTCGCTGAGAAGTTAATTTCAAAGCTAGGTTAAAACCTGTCAGCACACTCTACCTTTTGTTTACTTTTTGCCTGATTTAAAAAATAATTTTTCTGCCAGCGACTAACACTTGGACTGACCACGCTATCATAGATTGTTGTCTTCACATTGTTTACCATACTTTATAATGGTACGATTTGAATTCAAATGCATTTTAACACCTGTTTGGACTTTTTGACCACTATTTGTCCTTTTAAATAACTCTGGTTCAACATCACTGTTTACAATAAGGTCTTTGCTCCTTGTTAACCCCAAAAGCTCAGACGGTAGCGTACAGGACTTGAGAAAAGGGGGTTGCTGGTTTGATCCTCGGCTTGGCCAATCTCTTTCTGAGGACTGATGATAGTCATTGGAACAGGATTCATTCCTCTCTCACAGCTGACCATTGTTTTGTTGATGATTATTTGGGAAAGAAGAGAGTGGCTTGGAAAGAACATTGTGCAGATTACTAGTAAAACAAACTCTAAATAAGCATGGATAGGTGCACTGGCTGCTGTGATATAAATGAAATTATGTTGAAAACGGTGTTAAACACCATACAATCATTCATTTAACTCTACCAAATGACAAAAATGACGATGCGTCAAGACTGAAAGCAATTGCAGATGAGAAATTAAATGAGGCTCAAGAAATGATCTCTGTCTTTGATAGGGTAGAAAAGATTGTGGTAACCAGCATTTTCTCCTTTTCCCACAGTGTTTTCATGGGGTTTTCACCAGGTTATTCTTTCGGGTCATTTAAACTTGGGGTTGTTTGGTAAAGGGTTAAAGTGCTTTTGTAGACTATAGATCAAGATCAGACCACATAGAACATTTAGTCTGATCACATATCAGTGCTGTCCAATGCTTTGTTGTTTAAAGTCTTTCACTTGCTGTACAAACATGTAGTTTTTTTTCATATTTACTGGAAGTCTTTGTTTCATTTGAGCCGTGCTCTGTGAAAAGGGGGCTTCATGCATCTGCGGAAAGTATCTGTTTGTCAAAGGACTAATCTACCCTATGATTAAGTCGGTTATTGAAAAAAGTGGCTCCTATGGATCCATAATTCAAGCAAATCATCGCATGATTTTGGATCTATAAAATCCATTTTGTTCAAAGACCCACTGAATCATGTGGTAGAATGGTCCTTTGACATGCAGAAAATTGACCAATTGCAAAACGTAACAACCAGTATCAGCCTGCACAAGCTGCACAAGTTGACCTAGGTTGATACTTTTTGCAGATGTAAAGCATAGCTGATATAGTGTAAACAACGCAGAATTGTTATGGCATTCAGGGCACACATTTATCAATCATTCTTGATAACAGTCTTATTTTAAATATCTTAAAGCTCAAAAATTCTACTTTAATCATCTTTTAATACAGATATGCAAGCTAAATGACCAAAGCTGTTGATACCCAATAACACCACAGAAATCAATTAATTAATTAAATTCCACATCTATCATCTTTTAACACAGATATGCGTGCTAAATGACCAAAGTTATCGATGCGCCATAAAGCAACATTCGTTCTTTCATTTTGTAACGGACAGTGTTTTCAGTCCTTTGAATTTATTGGTTATATGTATATGAGTGATATATGAGGGTTGATCAATAAATTCGTGGACACGGTCGATATCAATGTCACAAATAATTGCACTGCGATTGAATTTTACTATTTTGTAGAACCATAAAATGACAATACATTTGTGCAAATTCTAACAGAACTTTATTTGGTATATGGACGCTACGATTCACCATGGCAACCCAGTGCAGTAAGACCGCAGCAGCTCATAATTATATATTCTTGAGAATGGCACATCATTAGAATTAAGACTAATTTTGGCGCGTATTCGCACATAACGGAAAAGACGTCAACATCATTGCATAACGTCTTCAGAACCGGAAAAAAACAAGCATGCAAAATTGTTATCTTGTTTTGTTAACGATGTTATTGGAGACAGGGGTGTGTGTGTCAGGGTGACATGGGACGTCATTAGAGCAAAGAGCTGTGATAAAGTTTTGTGTGAAATTAGGAATGACGCCACAACAGACTAAACAGAATATTGAGAAGGTTTCTGGAAAGGACAACCATCACCATCCAGCTATGGTCCAAGATCTTGGAACACCCACCATACTCACCTGACCTTGCGCCCTGCGATTTTGCCTTTTCCCCAAGTTAAAGGCTGAGTTAAAGGGTCACAGGTTTACAGGCTTTGACGACCTACAGAGCAAGGCACTTGCAGTGTTGAGATTTTTCGACAAGTCGTTTTATGCAAACATTTTCCCTCAGTGGGTGCATAGACATGAATGCTGTGTGGACGCTAATGGTTGTTACTTTGAGAAAATGTAACATTGACGTCGTTTTTGATGTTATTTTGCGCTTGATCTGCGGTGATCTCATTGATATAGGTGTAGTAAATTCTTGTTGTTACGTAAACTTACTGTATTTTTTATGTGAAATTTTTACACCATGTTCATAAAAGATTAGAGATATTTTCTACAATTTTCGCTTTGTTTTTAAATGCAAAACAAAGCCTTTGCGGGCGGTGTCCACGAATTTATTGATCAACCCTCGTACTTGACTTTATACTATAACTGACCAATGATAATTTCATCCATATTTTATGTTTTAGATAACCATTTAACATGAGGCTATGTTGAACCATACCGTTACAATCTTTTACTCTGAAAACATTGTATTTGAAACTGCATTTCCGTATAGAAGCCATAAATCTCAGAAACAATTCATTTGCATCTCTTTTGCATTCACTTCATTGCGGTCACTTTAAGCAGTGGTTATTATACTTTTGAGTCTTGCAATTCAGCTATGTATGATGCATGCTTTTCTTGTAAAAACAATGTCTCTTTTTGCTATATAAGGCTGGCTTGTAGCTCTGTTCTGCCCAGTTGCTAACTAACTCCAAAGGTAACTCTACCTAAACAGCAAACCAGCACTGAGCCTTCTATCTCAACCTTTCTTTCCTTCTTCTTTTGACAAAACTATTATTTCATACATTGAATTTATTATCTGCCATTTAACAAAGAATAAAATATTGTACTTTATATTCCCGTCCTTTTATACTTTTGCATTGTATCCTTTCAGACCTGGCGAGGCTGGTTACACATTCATTTCATTCTAATTCTAAGGACATTTCTCAATTTCATAGGAACACAACATTTGGTTTGGCCGATCAGAAATTCTTTACATTCAAAATAAGTTCTTACATCAGGTAAGAAATTTAAAGTGATCTTTATTTTGTTTTTGTTGGCTTTCAGACTCACTGTGTGGTTGCCTCATTACAAAACAACTTCTGGAAAGAGACACTGTAAAAGCATTATTCTGTGAACACTTGCAAGCTGTGGATCGTGTATCAGCGTCTATATATGACATGTGTAGATTGACCTACTTTCAAAGAAAGGAGATGGCAAGATTTATGAACTTTCCTGATCCTGGCAAAAGAAGAGAAGCATTTATCAATTTTCTGTCCTCATTGAGTGAAGAGTTCCTGTGTGTGTTTGAGATAGCTCTTAGGGAAACCAGTCAGGCCAGTTTACTAGAGAGATGTGCAGAAATAGGTAAACTGCATATTCATTTTTTCGGCGTAGCTGAATCCGCTGCCTTTTGACCAGGTTCTTGGTAATTATGGAGAGTAAATAGATGGTAATTTGCGATTGGTAAAAAATGTGCCCATGTTTATTTGGCGGGTCCCTGCTGGCATATTTGCTCGAACATTTATATGTAGTTAAGAATGATATTTTTTTGTGTGCTATTTGGAATTTATATATTTTCATAAGTGTTACCCAATAACCCAAGAGATCTACTTTTCAAAAAAATGAAACACAGTGAGGAAAAAAGACAATTGCTCATGAGGTTCATCTCCAGTATTTTACTTCATATCAAACCATATAAGAGTTTCAATTGATTGAGCAATTTACCACAAAATCACAAATTTTAAGGACCCTGAGGAAATAGCCTTTTTCTGCAAGGTTTTCTACACTTTCAGAGACAATTACTATCATTTCAGCTAAGTATAATTTGTCGCCTGCAATTGCTTTCAATTTGGAAAAAAAATTTATTGTTTGGTAAAGGATTAAAACATTGCTATTTCATAACCCAGTAATGGCTCAGTAGAAAGAAAAAATATCTCAATAATGATTGAATGTAAAAATTATATTTAGGGTTTCACATACCTCATGGACATGTTGTTACAAAGTCTATGACCATTTTTACTACAGCTAAAATTGAGTCATGTTCTGGTAAAACTGGGTTTAATGCATCTCTGTGATACATGATACTATACAAATCATCAAATAATTATAAATCCACAAAGTCCAACCTGTAAAACAACCGACCAAAATATTATGTATACTCTGTCCTTTGACATGCAGCAGTTAGACCACTGGCAAATTAGAAGAAAGTTTAAACCCAGGCCAGTGTGTGCACAGACTGACATTGGTTGATATCTTTTGCAAATGCATTAAACCCTCTTTTCACAGAGCATGACACTAATGAGTAATTTATTGCTAATATCAGACTTACAATAGTGTTGCTATCAAAGATAACCTATTTTGATCTTCAGTCTTTCACGCAATACTATTGTAAGTTAACTTACACCAGTATTGCATCTACAGATGCATGTTCACCAGTATGTGAGTAGAGGGTACTTTTTACCTACCAAATAACAAAATTTTAGGTGGACCCAAATTTAAAGCATTTGAAGATGACAAATTAAATGTTAAACAAATTATTTTATTATGTCTCCCCCATCAGGATTGGGAGACATATTGTTTTTCCCCGTGCGTCTGTCTTGCTATCTCTCTGTCCGTCACAAATTGTGTCCGCTCTATAACTCTAAAAACCTTTTAAGATATTTCCATAAAACTTCACACATTCGTAAAGCACCATGAGATGAAGTGCCATGCTCAAGAACCATAACTCTGGCTTTTTTTCTTGAGTTATTTCCCTTTGAATATTTTCTGTCACAAATCATGTCCGCTCTATAACTATACAAAACCTTTTAAGATATTTCCATAAAACTTCACACATTTGCAAAGCACCATGAGTGTCATGCATAAGAACCATAACTCTGGCTTGTGTATTATTCAAGTTATTTCCCTTTGATTATTTTCCGTCACAGATTGTGTCCGCTCTGTAACTCAAAAAACCTTTTAAGATATTTTGATTAACTTCACACATTTGCAAAGCACCATAAGGCGAAGTGTCATGCACAAGAACCATAACTTTAGCTTGTATATTTTTCGAGTTGTTTCGCTTTGATTATTTTTCTGTCACAAATCGTGTCAGCTCCATAACTCAAAAACCTTTTAAGATATTTTGATAAAACTTCACACATTTGCAAAGCACCATGAGAAAAAGTGTCATGCACAAGAATCATAACTCTGGCTTATTTATTTTTCGAATTATATCCCTTGGATTATTTTCCGTCACAAATCGTGTCAGCTCTATAACTCGAAAACAGAGAAAAATGACCATTATTTCAGTTAGAAATTACCTTGGTCACATATCAATCCTTCTGACAGCAAAAAGGGGGGGAGACATCTTTTTTTTTTTTTTTTGTAGAAAACAAGTTCTAGTTTTTATTATTTGTCTTTGATAGGGTAGGAAACATTGTTGGAAAAGGAGAAAATGCTGGTTACCAGCATTTTCTACTTTTCCCACAGTTTTTTCAAAAGGCTTTTTCCTCAGTGTTGTTAAAACAAGGGATTGTGTGGTAAAGGGTTAAATACGTTTTTGGAAGTTTATTTTTAGTTTCTTTCTGGGAAGAGACAGAACATTTTCATCTTGTAAGAATTAGCAAAGAATATTTTCTTGTTTATTCTAGCCAAGGCCAAGGATGATTGTAGCAAGAGAAGTTCAACAGAAAACAGTCATAGACATCTAAAACGTAGGTTTTTCTCATTTGTAGCTCGGCTAATTTCGGAGAAGAAGATGCGTTACTCTCGTAGCTCTGATGTTGTCATTGTCACCTGTGTTGTTGTGCAAAACTTGGACATTTTGTAATATCTTGGTTATTACTGAAGATAATTACAGTACTTCAAACTTGTACAAGCTGTTCACTATCAAAAGGGGAACTCATACCACAGGGACGGATAATCATCAAAGTATTTTTACAGAGTTATGCCCCATTTTCTATTTAGAATTTTCACTGAAAATCAAGCACTCGCAGCTGAGGGTTGGCACCCATATGTGGTGCTGTTGTATTCTTTAGTTCATTTGTTTTCCAAGAAAATCTCCAGGTATTGTCATAGCCAAGTTCACAAATCTGTATTAATTTACATGTATATACAAATTTATTTGTACCACTTTCAAATTTATTGTATGCAGATGCTCTCAGTTGTAGCAGAGCATTGACACTCATATGTGGTGCTCTTGTATTCTTTAGTTCACTTGTTTTCCAAGAAAATCTCCAGGTATTGTCATAGCCAAGTTCACATCTGCATCGTTGTTGTTGTTGTCCAAGTTGATGTCGTGCAAAATCTTTGACATTTTACAATATCTCTGTCATTATGGAAGATATTTACTACAAACTTGGACTGGTTGTTAACTATTAAAAGGGGAACCCGTAGAATGGGAACAGGTAACCATCAGTTTTTTTTACTAAATTTATGCACCATTTTCTGTTAGAACTTTTGCTAAAAGCAACTGCAGTAGCTGCAAGGTGTTGGCATCCACATGCAATGCTTTTGTTTACTTTGCCAGGCTGTACCTCCTTTTGCTTGCGTGGCGTCATTCAAGAGTTGATACATCCTGTAACAGAGGAGGGAATCAAACAACTTGACATTTTTCTGGATGAACTGGTCAAGTCAGAAACACTGAGTGAGATAAAACGCAAGAAAATCAACGAAATTCAAGCCATGTCTGGTGACAAAACAGCGGAAGTTCTGAAATTATTGATAGTTTTACTACAATCCTGTACTTGTCGACTTGAAAGGTTTTTAAAGCAGACTGGACAGAACAATGTGCTTAAATATTTCAAACAGTGCAATGAACTTTTAGGTAAGTCATGTCCTAGTGTCATGGAGATATATAAACACTTAAAACCTGCCTTGCTGTTGAGCTAGCTTTTACAGTGATGCAATTTGGTGTATTTTTTTCTCAGAAAGTTAAGCAATGTGCATTATGGACATTTTGCATTGTTGAGCACCTTTTATATTGGCCTTCCTCCTTTAGTTAAATACTGTATACATTATAGATATATAGGATCTGACATGAGTTGATGTTTGAGATAAGATTTTATTAAACCAGTCAAGGAAAAATGTTATTAAGTTAGCCTTTGGCAAGCTTAATAACATTTTTCTTGACAAGTTTAATAAAATTTTATCTTAAACGCCAAGAATGTCAGATTCTTTTTATCACATAACGATATTTCACAAATGATAGATCAGAAGATGGAAAAAAAAATCTATAGATGCACCCAAGGTAATATCCATAAAACCCATTCACTTCTATGTAATTCGTACAAAATGACGTCAAACATGATGTCACACAATTGTGATATCAAACGCGCATAAGACGAGAAAATTCATAATGGGTATATTACACTGAAAACAAGGGAGGTTATGTGATAAAATCTTAAAAATCTAGGGTATATATAGATACATGTCTACTCTTTCACTGTATTCATGTTTATATTATGTATTGTAATAGAAATTTGTACTATATGCTGGAGGCCTGAAAAGTATTATCAACATTGTATTGTATTGTATTATTGTGTTGTAAAAATACTGTGGTGCAAGAACTGGTTAGGCATCTGCGTAGCAGTCATCAAGAATTACTGAAAAAAGTTGTCAAACTCATTTTTAAATTGATGTAGAGTAGATAGTGTTCATTTTTTCAATAGTTTGATTAACTCTTTACCAGATAACAGGATTTTAGAATTATCCAAATTGATGGCATTTGCAGACAATAAATGTAAGTCAAATCTTGAGATTTGTCTTGGAAAGAGTAGAAAACCTCGTTCAAAAAGGAGAAAATGCTGTTTACCAGGTACCAGGATTTTCCACAGTAGTAGTTAAAACATGTGTAGCATGCAACAGCCTGGTTACCCATCCAGGTACAAACCACAACGCATGTTACATTTGATGGGAGAGGTAGGATAATGACAATCGGCAGACTGGAGTTGCCTTATCCTTGTAAATTCTCCCTGCTTATTTGGATATAAATCTCAGGGTTGAGACTTCTCGAAGGGGAGAGTTAATGTCAAGGAGAGAGGTTACATATGTAAGCATTTCAAACCTGCCTTGCTGTTGAGCTAGCTTTTACAGCAATGGGGTTTGGTGTATTTCTCTCTGTGATAGTTAAGCAACGTGTGTTAGGTTAGTGCCTGGATGGGTGACTAGGCCATTGCATGTCATACTTGAGATTGCATGGTAAATGGTTATTTTTTTTTTCAGCAATAGGGGAAATCACAAAGGATGAAGTGAAAGAGAACTGCACATTTTTAGTAAATGAACTAGAGCCAAAAATATTTAATTACATATTACCGGATACGGAACAAACTTCTGTCCCTACGGAGGGTTGTCGACTTGACAGGTGTCGTGTGTTTCTGGATAAAATGTTGGAATCCGATCAATGTGATGCAAATGTTGGGAAGTTTGTGACAGCCTTGCGTCAACTGAAATTGTTTCAGGTCTTGATGATTTTATATTCGTCAAAGAAGTCAAAGAATATGGAGAGAGCAAGAGTGTTCAGTAATAATTTACTTTATGCTTTGTGTCAGCTTAGTACTATTCTAACTGGAATGGAGAGCCTCTTTGGTTGTATTCTTGAAGAGAGTATCAGGCTATGTAGATCAAAGATTAGACTAAATGTTTCTTGCCATCTTATCAATGTTTTCCACCCTATGAAAGACAGAAATCAGCATTTGACCTACATTTATTTGGTCGTCAGCAAATGCTTTTAATTTGGTGGTTTTCAAAATTTTCATGTTTTGTAAAGAGTTAAATCTTTACCCTACAATCCTGACTTTTTACTACCATGAGAAAGAGAGCTTTAAAAAACGTTGTGGGATAAGAAGAAAATGCAGGTAACCAGCATTTCACCTTTTCCCATAATGTTTTTTACCCTTTCAAAAAACTTACATTCATTTGTACCACTTACAAATTTATTGTATGCAGATGCTCTCAATTTAGAAAGGATTTGAAATTTGTCCTTTTGAAAAGAATTAACTCTTATCCTGCTGATCTGCAGTCTGATCTTGATCTGTGCTGTCCACAAAAGGTCCTTGAGTTGTGCTTAGCAGTCTCAGGGTTAAAGCTATATTGTGGCTACTTCCTAGAATTACTCTCCTATATCAAAGAGTATTCAGCCCATAAGTCTTAGCATTTAGAATTCATGCACTCCCAATGAGTACCTGTGTCATTTATTTTAATTTTCTTGAGATATGTCTAAAAAAGACATCTGATCTTGATCTACACTCTGCAAACTATGGCATAGAATGTGTGTCATAATTTTATAATTTTTTTAAGCTAGGTTGTTTTTGAAGAAGATCTTGAGGTATTGTCACAGCCCTGGCATCGTATTCTGCATTGTTTCTGCGTTGTCGTGCAAAAACTTTGAAATTTTGCAATATCATTTTTATTACTGAAGATACATGTACATGTATTTACTTCAAATTTGGCGAGGTTGTTCACTATCAAAAAGGGGACCTAAACAACAAGGGACGGTAACTGTCAGTGATTTTGACACAGTTTTGCCCCTTTTTTGACTTAGATTTTTCACTGAAAATCACACACTTGCAGCTGAGTGTTGGCACCCACATGCAGTCCTCTTGTTTCTTTGCAGGTGACATTCTGAAGCACAAAATCGTAGAAAACAAACAATTGATCATGGATGAAGTTGACATCACCATGCTAAAAGCTACCTTCGTTGATAGAAGAATTTTCAGAGAAGAACAATTTGACGTTCTGACCAACAAAGAGTCCAGACGAGAATGTGTTGCCGCACTTCTCAAAGAAGTGTTTCAGAAAGGCTATTCGGCCATGGTCTGCTTCGTATCTGCACTTAAACTATCAGGGTACATTTTTGTGGCGGGATCCATTGAAAATACTCCTGGTACTTTGGTTTTGTGTTTGTTTTTTAGGTCCATATACACCAAACATTCTTGCTGTCATTCCTATAGTCTTAATTCTAGAGTAACCCAACTTCTGATTGGCTACACCAAATGGCTTAGCCATTCTGGAGTTACATTACTTTATAGAAAGTAATGTGACTCCAGAATGGCTAAGCCATTTGGTGTAGCCATAGAAAGTAATGTAACTCCAGAATGGCTAAGCCATTTGGTGTAGCCAATCAGAAGTTGGATTACTTTCATTCTTAGGCTAATTGTAGATTGAGAAAGTGATGCAACACTTGAATGGCTAAACCTTTTGAAAAATGTAATAAGAGCCAAACAATGAAATTTGCCTTTGAAAGATACAGAACATTGTGGTAAAAAAAAAGACGGCCTTTGAAAGATATTGTCGGAAATGGAGGAAATGTTGAATTCAAAAGCATACCACATGTTCATATTATTGCATGAAAAGATTTAAATGCGAATGAAGAAATAGTACTAAAGAGGTAGATAAAGATATTTTTTGACAAAATTCTAATTAGGTACATGCCTATTATGAGTTAGTTCATGTTTAATCACACTTTTAGCTTGGCTATTTTCGAGTTATTCCCATAGCCCTATTGTCATCTGTGTCGTGCAAAATTAACATTTTACAATATCTCTGTTATCACTGAAGATATTTACCTCAAACTTTGAAAAGTTGTTCACTATCAAAAGGGGAACCCACGCAACAAGGGTAGGTAACCATCAAAGTATTTTTGACACAGTTATGCCTTTTTGCATTAGACTTTTTATTGAAAAGGAGAAAATGCTGGTCTCAAGCATCTGCGGCCAAGCATTGGCTCCCACAGTATGCTCTTGTTTATTTCCTGAATCCTAAGGTTTTGAGGCGCAAAGTTGGAGACTTTTGGCATTTTCAGCATGAACTTTTAATTGTGTTACTTTCACATTGTAGATCCAGTTCTTCCTTGCCCATGCCTCGATGATGCCACAGGAAGCCAAACTTTGCTTGATGCCTCATTTTCTGTGGAATTAACAGTCAAGGATGATGAAAGTATGTATTTTGTATTTCTAAATCTTTACCATACGTGATTCGGAGTCGTTCAAAATGAAAGCATTTGCAGACAACAATTTAACCCTTTACCACACAAACCCGAGTTTTAATGACCCTGAAGGAGAAGCCTGTAGAAAACGATGTGGGAAAAGGAGAAAATGCTGGTAACCAGCTAGTAAGAGACTATCCATTTCAGCCAACAAAAACTATTTTCACGGCCGATTCCTGTGTTTTGATACATGGGTTGCATTGATGCCACTGTTTTCAATGATTATAAAAGCGTAGCCAATTTACATTAAACCCTTGGGACCTAGAATTGTTTTTCTGGGTGCTCTTACTAGACTTTTTATCGTCTGATTGTTGGTCAAGGTCTCTTCTTCCTTGCAGACAGCAAGAATGACATCAATTTAGACTGAACCCTATTGTTTCCATTATAGGTATCGACTGGTTTAGTTTAGACTTGTTTAAAGACCAACAGTATCTTAATAAAATAGATACACAGTTTACATTCCCACACACCATTGTGAAATTCTGGTCCAAAATCTAGAACCACATTGAGATGCCACGAAGCCTAATAGGGAAATACCACTAAATTGTTTTTTCCTATATTAAATTTTGTCTTTGTTCTTTTCTGATGGTTTTACAGCTATAGCCTTACTTCGTTCAGTAATCAGTCGTTTTGGGTGGGATTATGAAAATCTGAATAGCTCGCATTTAACAAACAGTCCTGTATTGTAACGACTTTGAGTGAAAAGACCTTTGGAAACTTTGTTGAAAAGAAGACAATACTGGTAACCAGCATTTCCTTTTCCCACAGTGTTTTCTATTCTTTCATTGGCCAAAAAAATAATTTTAGTCACATTAAGTTTGTAACATGCAAATGATTTCAACTTGGACCCATCTGAAATTTTGTTGTTTGGTAAAGAGTTAACCCTTTACCACACAGCAAAATTTTAGACTTAAATTAAAAGTATTTGCAGACAAAAAATGAATGTAACTGAAAAAGAGAAATTTGTTTTTTGAAAGTTAGAAAATTTGTTGGAAAAGGAGAAAATGCTGGTTTCCAGTATTTTCTTCTTTTCCTACATTATTTTCCAAAGCTTTTTCTTCAGGGACGTTAAACCATGGTATTGTTTTGTAAAGAGTAAAACTTGCCTCGATTTATAATACAGGAAGTGACAAAATGAAAACTGTTCCAGATGTAGAAGAGCATGAGAAAGCCAACAACAAACCAAACCAACATGACATACACAAAGAAAAACGTCACGACCATTCTGTTCAGGGAGACGTTCTTCATCCACTGTTAAATAAATCTGCATGTGAAGCCCTCAAGCAGCGTCACAACAATTTGAAACTTCTTGGTAGCAGTACACAGTACAGCAATGAATTTGTAAACTATTGTTGCACTAGGAAATTTGAAAGCAGTGAAAGATCACAAAGTGAAAGCAGATGTCATTTGAACGATGTGAGAGATCAGGGAAAATGGGGGGAAAATGCAAAAGTTGAAAGTAGGGCAAGATCACTAAGTGAAACCAGATGGTATTTGAACAATGTGAGAGAGGAAAAAAGGAGAGAAAATGCAAAAAATGAAAGTAGATCACAAAGAGGAAATGAAAGGCAGAACGGTCTTAGAGATCAGAGAAAGGGGAGGAACAACAAGGCTAATGTCTCGTTGTATGACTGTAAATGGTCTCAAAGAAGTAAGAGCCAACTTTGCTATCGATATGGCTTAATTTATCCGAGTGCTTGTTGTACAAAATCTTCTTACTGGTAGGCTGTAGACATAACAGCAACAAAACTGTACATGTGTCAACCCTGTACCAGACGATACTTGTTTTTGATCTGTCCAAATTAATGCTTTACCACATAAGAATGAGTTTTGACAACCCTGAGAAAGAAAGCATTTTGCAAAAAAAATGTGGGAAAAGGAAAAAATGCCGGTAACCAGCATTTTTTCTTTGTTTCACAATGTTTTCCAAAGCTGCCTTTTTCAGGGTCATTAACCCCTTACCTCACAATGCTGTGTTTTAACGACCTTAGAGAAGAAGGCTTTTGAAAACATTGTGGGAAAAGGAGAAAATGCTGGTAACCAGTTTTCTGAACTTTCAGGCAAATTCAATCTTTTTAGCTTGATTCTGATTGTTGTTTGCAATAGCTATCAATATGGAAGAGTCTAAAATTTTGTTTTCTGGGAAAAAGTTAAAAAAATATTAAATTGTAAAACAGCACAAGAATGACATAAGTGATCAAAATGTTAGTTGTTAAGTTAAGCGTTACTGCTTGTTCTGCCAAAGCTGTCCAGTGGACAACAGGTTAAACCCAGTATTTGGATGGCAGCTATTGGATGGAATATGCACCAATCAGACATTGTGTTACAAAGTGCCATGATGAATTCTCTTGTAGCAGGTGAATAACATGTTTAGTTGAACAGTGTTTCTGCTAGTTCATTAATTTTTGGGGTCATCTCTGAATTTTGGAAATTTTCGCTGTTTTTCACATGTTGTTCCTTTGTAGATGTTGCATAATGCTCTAAGTTTTACATAACAGTATGGTATTGTGATAACTCGAGCAAGTTGATGACCATGATTGAGCAGGGTCTAAAACGCAAATAAAAAATTCAAAGTTCGGATTACATACAATAATATAGGCCATATGACAGCAATGTCACACTGTATAATGTCGCTTTTTAGACAGATACCATGTAAACTGAAAACAAATAAATCGGTGGTAAAAAATGAATTCGATATGATTCTGTGATTATAAACTTGATGATTTTGAAATATATATCAGTTGAATAGATCTTTTATGTTATAGTCCTGTTTTATGTTGCGTCAAGGAATGTGCGATGTGTTAATTTTGTTGGGTCAGCGGGGTGTCAAAAATTCAAAAACGCAGACTTTTTGAAATGATTGAAACTTGAATAAATGACAGAGATTACTCTGTCAGAGAACAAAATCAAACACTTAAGAGGTTTAAATCTGTTGAAATACAGTCAATTCAACCTTTACCACACAATCCTGAGTTTTAACAACCCTGAGAAAGAAAGCTTTTGATAACATGGGAAAAGGAAAGAACCTAGTAATCAGATCAACACACTAATATAGAATCAAAATGTTGCTAAAATGATGGGAATTGTCTGAAAAAGGGTATAAAACATTGTGGAACAAGAGCTTTGCAAAGCGGAGCATATATGTCCAAAGAGGCTTGTCAGTGAAATGGCTTAAAATCGAGAACGCCTAAAGAGATCCAAATTTCAAGAGTCACATGCACAACTACACATGATAGAGATTCATTGTGGTAAGTTTGAACTTATTGCAATAGAAAGTGTAGGAGGAGTTGTGCACACAAGAAATTGCTTACAGATGGACGGACGGATGGACAGACAGACGGACGAACGACTGGGGCCATAACATAATACGACCCTTCGGGCGTATAAAAAGGAGAAAATGCTGGTTACCAGCATTTTCTCCTTTTCTCACAATGTTTCCAAAAGGCTATGGCTTCTAACCAGGGTTGTCAAAACACGGAATTGTTTGGTAAACAGTTGATAACATTGGCACATTCCAGTTATGTTTTAAGAGTAACAAAGCATTACTTTGATGTTGTAAGCATATTACATGTTTTAAAGTCTTATTTGTAATTTATTTTCTTGGTAAATTTATTAAACACATACATATAATTATGTATGTTACTGCATTCATTATTTAAGAATACAAAGTAGTTTCTCCACAGTTTCAGTTGAATCTATGAGTTATGGGTCTTTCAAGTTTCTAAGAGTCATGTCCCTTCTTTTTGTCAGTTGCACCTGTTTTGGATAGGCACATGTACATTATTATGTATGAGATTTTTATGCTTCTGAAATTATTTTTCAGGGGCATATAGTTTTCGTTCTGTCTGTCTGTCTGTCTGTGTTTGTATGCCAGGCCATAACTTTTTTTCCATATGGATTAATTTCAAAATAACTTAGCATAAATGTTAACTACACCAAGACAATGTGTCATGTGCAAGAACCATGTCCTTAGGTTAAAGGTCAAGGTCACAGCAAGGTCAAATGTGTTGGATGGAGTGTTTGTGTGCAGCCTGTAACTTTTTTAAATTTTGAATGAATTTCAGTGTAACTTTGTAATATTATCGGCAAAGGTGTAGCACCGAAGAACAATGTCAGTAGGTCAAAAGGTCAAGGTCACAGCAGGTTCAATATCGTCAAAAAGAGAAATTTTTGGGATTTTGTTTATCGGGGTTGTTACTTTTTCAATTATGAATAAATTTCAATGCAGAATGGTCAACCACATAACAACATGCACAAGTCATGTCCATAGATTAAAGGTCAATGTCACAGGAAAGTCTTCTGTGGTAGTGCTTGTGCTCTGCCTATTACTCTATTCAATTATGAGTGAATTTCAGTAAAACTTTGCAGAATTTTCAACCACATATAAAGGATGTGATGCACACAAGAACTTTATCAGTGAGTCAAAAGTCAAGGTCAGAAGTGTTTTAAGTGTGCACAGCTCACAGGAAACGGTTGCTATTTTCAGGGAGCATCGCTTACTTCTCAGTGATATGTTTTTTTTTTTATTTATCTTCATAGTTTTAATACATGTAATTTTTATACTTTGTTGTAATTTCATACTTTTTAGCTCCACTGGCCGAAGGCCAGAGAGCTATTGTCATGGCGTTGTGTCCGTCGTGCGTCCGTCCGTCCGTCCGTCTGTGCGTCCGTAAACTTTTTCTTTAAAAAACTTCTCCTCAGAAACTATTGACTGGATTTTTACCAAATTTCACAGGAATGTTCCTTTGGTGGTCCTCTTTCAAATTCCTTCAAATAATTGTGTTCCATGAAGAATTCTGGTTGCCATGGCAACCAAAGTAAAAAACCTTTAAAAATCTTCTCCTCCCAAACCGCTATTTGGATAGCATTATTATTTTGCAGGAATGTTCCTTAGATACAGGTTTACAGAATTCCTTAAAAAAAAAAAGATCTGTCAAAAAACATGGCTTTTATGGGAGACTCATTTTCCTTTTATGGTATAAAGTAAAATCTTTGAAAAATTTCTTCTCTAAAACTATTCATTGGATTTCATTGTTGTTTTGCAGGTAAGTTCCTATGGTGGTTGTCTTCGGCCAGCGAGCTATTGTCATGGCGTTGTGTCCGTTGTGCGTCCGTCCGTCCGTCCGTTTGTCCGTGCGTGCGTCCGTAAACTTTTTCTTTAAAAAACTTCTCCTCAGAAACTATTGACTGGATTTTTACCAAATTTCACAGGAATGTTCCTTTGGTGGTCCTCTTTCAAATTCCTTCAAATAATTGTGTTCCATGAAGAATTCTGGTTGCCATGGCAACCAAAGTAAAAAACCTTTAAAAGTCTTCTCCTCCCAAACCGCTATTTGGATAGCATTATTATTTTGCAGGAATGTTCCTTAGATACAGGTTTACAGAATTCCTTAAAAAAAAAAAAGATCTGTCAAAAAACATGGCTTTTATGGGAGACTCATTTTCCTTTTATGGTATAAAGTAAAATCTTTGAAAAATTTCTTCTCTAAAACTATTCATTGGATTTCATTGTTGTTTTGCAGGTAAGTTCCTATGGTGGTTGTCTACCAAATTGTTTCTTCAGTGAGCTAAAATGCAGGATTGAATGATAATTGTTAAAAACTTCCTTTCGCCATTATAGAAATATCAGGCCTGTGGAGCGATACAGGCGCTCAAGCGCCTCTAGTTTATGATTTTTATAATTTGTTATAACTTGTAATAGACTACTTAACTCTTTACCACGAAATTCCTACTTTTAACGACCCTAAAGAATTTGGAAGTCATACTGTGAAGCAGACATGTACCAAGGCAATGTGTTGAAGAATGACACAGGTCTACTAAAGGTGTCGTAAATACCCTAAAATTAGTCACCTTGTATTGGTTTTTTATACGCCCGAAGGGTCATATAAGTTATGGCATCAGTCGTCCGTCCGTCCGTCTGTCCGTTAGCAATTTCTTGTGCGCTCAACTCCTCCTACAGTTTCCATTGGAATAAGTTAAAACTTACCACAATGAATCTCTATGGTGTGTAGTTGTGCACGTGACTTTTAAAATTTGGATCACTTAAGGCATTCTAGAGTTATTGCCCTTTGTTATTTTTCATACTTAAATTTTGTCAGGAGCATAACACAAAAAGTATTAGAGGTGAATACATGATACTTCCTAGGTGGATAGATCTCATCAAGAAGAAGTGCAGTGCACAGGAAACATAACTTTTGATTTCATAATTTAGGAGTTATTGTCCTTTGTTTTTTCTTACTCAAATTTTGTCTAGTGCATAACTTGAAAACTACATGAGACATAAACCTGAAACTTCACAGGTTGATAGATGGCATTGAGGAGAAGTGCAGTGTATTGGAGCTATATCTTTTGGCCCCATAGTTTAGGAGTTATTGCCCTTTGATTTTTTTCTTACTTAAATTTTGTCAGGAGCATAACTCAAAAACTATTACAGGTGTAAACATGATACTTCACAGGTGCATAGATCAAATTGAGAAGTGCAGTGCACAAGAACAGATAACTCCATCGTCTCAATGTGATCCCTAACTGTCCAGTGTCTTGTTCTTTCACAGTACATCCTTCACTTTAACCCATTTCACTGACAAGCCCCTTCGGGCGTATATGCGCCGCTCTGCAAAGCTCTTGTTCAGTCTGTAAAACCTCTTTCAGTGCTATGGTTATTTCAAATGGTTCAATGGTCCATCATTGGGATGATTAATCATATTATACAGGCTGATATGTTATGTAATGAAGGACAAAGAAATGCAACCTATCATTAGTTTTACTCTAAAAGAACAAAATTTGCAAGAAAGGGAGCAAATTCTTCCCTTTATAAAAGAAATGACCTTATGAGACAGGACTGCCATTCCTCTTAACCCTTAACATGCCTTCGAATGTGTGAAGTTCGAAGTTGTCTCATCTTATCCTGATTTGGATGAGGTATAATGTTTACACTTCACTTTGACTATCCCAGTAGCACCGGGTGAAATCTCGAAATGTTCAAACACATGGGCATGTATTTTTTTTGAATATTTCAATTAACAGAATTATTTCATCAAAATGAAATGATTTTTTCTACAGGCAATGAAACTATGAACCACTTCATGTATTTATGTGTATTTTCTCACACCTTTACAGATCTAGAGAAGATAGTCTAATATATCCTTTTCATTCATTGATGAAAATTACTTTTAGTCACTATAATTACCTTGACGGGGAAAATACATGTAACAGCAAGTTAATCTACTTTGATCTCTTTGGTTAGTTGTCAAATATAAGTTGAGACTTAGTTTCCTTTCTGAAACCTATTTATTTTGTTGCATTCTTCATTACTTTCAATTTATTATTATTATGGACAGATGGGTATTTAGTTTTCCTTTTTAAAAGTCTATTTACGCTGCTTTGGCTATAGCAATTAGTTTATAGATAAGTCTTAAGTACAGAAGGACAGGGAAATCAGAGATGTGTTTTCATTCATGGTTTTCTTTATCTGTAATACGGTTTGATTTTTTAGCTCACCTGAGCATGAAGTGCTCATGGGGATCTATTGTGATCGTGCTGTGTCAGTCGTCTGTCGTCATCTTTTTACCTTGTGTACACTCTAGAGGCCACATTTTCAGTCCGATACTCATGAAACTTGGTCAGAATGTTTGCCTCAATAATATCTCGGACAATTTTGAAAATGGGTCATGTCGGGTCAAAAACTAGGTCACTAGGTCAAATCTTAGAAAAATCTTGTGTACACTCTAGAGGCCACATTTTCTGTTCAATACTCCTGAAAGTTGGTCAGAATGTTTGTCTTGATGATATCCCAGACGAGTTTGAAAATGGGCCACGTCGGGTCAAAAACTAGGTCACTAGGTCAAATCTTAGAAAAATCTTGTGTATGCTCTAGAGGCCACATTTTCAGTCCAGTACTCTTGAAAGTTGGTCAGAATGTTTGTCTTGATAATATCCAGGATGAGTTTGAAAATGGACCATGTGGGGTCAAAAATAAGGTCACCAGGTCAAATCTTAGAAAAATATTGTGTACCCTCTAGAGGCCACATTTTCAGTCCAATACTCTTGAAAGTTGGTCATAATGTTTGTCTTGATGATATCTCAGACTAGTCAGAAAATGGGTCATGTTGGGTCAAAAACTAGGTCACCAGGTCAAATCTTAGAAAAAAATTGTGTAAGCTCTAGAGGCATTTTCTGTCCAATACTCCTGAATGTTGGTCAGAATGTTTGTCTTGATGATATCTGAAACGAGTTTGAAAATGGGCCATGTCAGGTCAAAAACTAGGTCACTAGGTCAAATCTTAGAAAAATCTTGTGTACACTCCAGAAGCCACACTTTCTGTCCAATACTCTTGAACGTTGGTCAGAATGTTTGTCTTGCTAATATCGCAGATGAGTTTGAAAATGGGCCATGTCGGGTCAAAAACTAGGTCACTAGGTCAAATCTTAGAAAAACCTTTTGTACACTCCAGAAGCCACATTTTCAAACCAATGCCCTTCCAAGTTTGTCATAATGTTTGTCATGATGATAGCTTGAATGAATTTGAAAATGGGTCATGTCAGGTCAAAAACTAGGTCACCAGGTCAAATCTAAGAAAACATTTGTGTACGCTCTAGAGGCCACATTTTCAGTCCAATAATCTGGAAATTTGGTCAGAATGCTTGTCTTGATAATATCTTAGACTAGTATGAATATGGGTCATGTTGGATAAAAACTAGGTCACTAGGTCAAATCTAGGAAAAACCTTTTGTACATCCTACAGGCCACATTTTCTCTCAAATACTCATGAAAGTTTGTCAGAATGTATGTCTGGATAATTTCTACATGTCAAGTAGGCCGCTGAGACTAATTCTAGAAAAAGCTTGTGTGCACTCTAGAGGCCATATTTGTAAGTCCAATACTAATGAGTGTTTGTCAGAATGTTTGTCTTAATATCTCTGAAGAGATTGGAAATAGGTCATGTTTGATCAAAAGGCTCAGGTGAGCGACTTCAGGGCGATCATGGCCCTCTTGTTTTATATATATGCTCTAAAAAAGTAATCGTAAAGTAATCACAAAGTAATCATGATTACATGCCATTTTGTAATATAATTGATTACATTACACTTACTTGTAATCATGAAAATTCCTGATTACAGATTAAATATCGATTACTGAAAAATTGTAATCAATTAC
Source organism: Hippopus hippopus (assembly GCA_946811185.2). NCBI lineage: Eukaryota > Metazoa > Mollusca > Bivalvia > Cardiida > Cardiidae > Hippopus > Hippopus hippopus. The sequence continues at coordinate 1,787,064 of OX328108.1, read as the reverse complement.
AAGTAATCATGATTACAGGTTACAATTACCCCAGGTCTGATAGTGTTTTCCTTAAAAAAAAAAAAAAGAAAACTGAAATTGCAATATTTGTTTTATTTTCACTATCTGCTTGAAAGTTTCATTAAACTTATTTAGCAGGTTATGAGTAAATTCTTTCTATACCACAGAGGACACCAGAAGCTTTTGTGGACATTGTAGATCAAGATCAGACTGCACAGAACATGCAATCTGATCTCTGATCTACACTGCCCACTGCTATCTTCTAGAATATGACAGAACTGTCCATTGATCTTACAGAGGAAATGTATTTTTAGCCTTTGAGAAAATGCAATTCATTTATTCAGTAGTGAAAGAGTTTAGAAGGCATTTGTTAGAGTGAGGTATGCAGAGTTATGGGTAACCATGAAGTTCTCTAATGTCAACACTAATCTGGTAAGTGTAATAGAGAACTTGTATAATGAGGCAACCAGTGCAAGGGTCCTGTTTGGCTCATTGGTGGAGTGTAGGACATCCTGACCTGGAGGCCCCGGGTTCCAGCCTCTCTGGCTCCACTGGCTCTTTCACAGGAGTGTCCTTGGGCAAGACACTTTAGAGCCCTAGCCTAGTACTGGTGAAACCCAGGAAATACATGAATATGTGAGCTGTTGCTGTGATATGACTGGAATGATGTTGAAAGCAGCGTAAAACATCATTCATTCAATCGTGTTGTAAAGAGTGCCGAATAAACAGAACTGACATTTTCCGTCTATGAATAAGACCCAAATAATAGAAATTTGAAGGTTCCTATTGTCTAATATGTTTCAGTAAGGCAGACAGTGTAAATCAGAGATCAGACCGCTCATTTTGTGCAGTCTGATCTTGATCTACACTGACCGCAAAGGCAACTGTAGTGGTGAAAGGCGCCTTAAGGGTTAAAGATACATCCATACAGCTAGCGAGAAAAAATCCTGCTAAAACTAGAAATTGTGTAGAATGGTTCAGCTGTGTAAACATAGTTGAATTACCAATCTATATGGAGTAAGGGATAGAAAACACGAGGAAAAATTATGGTAAAATTAGGATAAAATGCAAAACTGTTGATTTCTGTTTGTGCATTTTACTGTTGCAAATTATGAATCTTCGATAGTTTATAAGTTTTATATGCATATATGTTATTGAGCCATAGCCTGTAAAAAGAGGATTAAATACATCTGCAAAAAAGCATGAGCCCAGGGCAGCCTGTGCTGTCTGATCTGTGGCCTAACATTTTGCTTTTGCTATGTGCAACTCTCTGACCTTTTGCAGACAGTGTCGATCAAAGATCAGACTGCACAGAACGTGCAGTCTGATCTTTGATCTACACTGTCTGTTAAGGACATATTTTCTGTTGCAGATTATAAATCTTCCATAGTTTATAAATATGCATGTGCCATATTGAGCCATACTCTGTGAAAAGGGGGTTTAATACATCTGCAAAAAATGTATTGATCCAGGTCAGCCTGATCTGTGTCCTAACATTTTGCTTTAGGTAAATTTTCTGCATGTCTAATGAACACTCTATCTCAGGATTCAGTTGGTTATAGAAGACAAAATAGATTTGATGGATCCATGATAATATGACTTGCTTGGTAAAATCCAATCACAGAGATGCATTAAACCCCCTCTTGCAAGAGCATGGCTCATGTATGAGCACATGTTAAAATATATTTTTTGATATATTTTTTGTTTTACATAGGTTGTATATTAAAGAAGAAAAAAAAAAAGTATAAACATTTGTATGTGATATTGTTTTTGCTTTCACCCTTTACCAAAAAATCCAGAGTTTTAACAACCCTGAAGAAAAATTCCTTTGAAAACATTGTGGAAAGAGGAGATAAAGCTGGTTACCAGCATTTTCTCCTTTCATGTTTTCTCCCCAAAACCCTTTACCAAACAATTCAGAGTTTTTGCGACCCTGGAGAAGTCCTTTGAAAACAGTGTGGGAGTCCAAAATTTTGCCGTTTGTTAAAGAGTTTAACAACTCCTGGAAAAGCAAGAAAAAAAGAACTTGAGATAAGAATATTGATGAACCAAGAACTGGAGGGAAAGAAATGGGGTGGGGGGGGGAGAAAAGAAAATAAACACAAAAAAATGACAAATACTTAGCATATAGAATATCAATTTTATTACAAAATACATGTACATTTATCCTGTATACTCTTAAAAATCTGAAAGACTGCTTATTTGGCCTAAAACTAACCACCATTAAAGTTTTGTAAGTTGTACAAGACTGTGTCAAAAATAGTTTGATAGTTACTTGCCCCTGTTGTATGAATTCTCCTTTTCATTGTTAACAACTTGTCCAAGTTTGAAGTAAAGATCTTCAGTAATAACAGAGATATTATAAAATGTCAAAGTTTTTCCATGATGATGACCCAAATGACGACGACAGGGCCATGACAATAACTCACCTTTTTCTTCGAAAACAGCCGTGATAAAAATCTGAAATACTGTTTATATGGCCTAACACTAAACACCATTAATATTTTCAAAGTTCTTTCGAATTCTGCCATTGTAAAACAAGGGTATGGCATGCTGGTGCCAATGCTTGGCTGCAAGTGTATGATTTTCATCAAAATTCTATGTTAAAAAAGAGGCATAACTGTGTAAATAATGCTTTGATGGTTATCTGCCACAGATGTATGAGTTCCCCTTTGATAGTTAACAACTTGTCCAAGTTTGAAGTAAATACCTTCAGTAATAACAGAGGTATTACAAAATGTTGAAGTTTTCAGACGACAATCACGCAGATGACGACAACAGGAATACAACAATAACTTATTTTCTTTAAAAACAGCCTAGTTAAAAATCTGAAATACTGCTTACATGGTCTAACTCTAAACACCATAAAAGTTTTGTTAGTTGTTTCTTACTCTGCCATTGTAAAACAAGAGGACCATGATAGTCCTATATTGCTCACCTGAGTACTAAGCAGTAAAGGTCTACAGTGAAGATAAATACCAAATATCGAAGTTCAAGGCCAAATGATAATGAAAAAAGAGAAACCTCACAGCTGATATATAGGTCTAGGCCCTTAGGTTGTCCAGAAAATTTTTTAATAATTGCCTTACATAGGGCTATGTACAAACATGTGAGGCCCCGGGCAGGGCCTGTAATGATCCCAGGCGCATGTCATGTGCAAAATTTGTAGAGGTCTACAAGGTGATGCATCATGCAACAGTAAAATATAGCAATTTTTCTAATTCAAGGACAGATAACTGTGGTCATTCTGGTCCCATTAAGCCAATAATCGAACTCATCTGAGATTAAACGGTCATATACATTTTGACCAAGTTTGGTGCTGATTGGTTTATATTTGTAGATGCTAGAGTGTAAACAATGTCAAATATAGCAATTTTTCTAATTCAAGGGAAGATAACTCCAGTCGTTCTGGTTTGATTAGACCCATATCAAACTCATCCGAGATCTTATGATCATATATATTTTGACTAAGTTTGTTGCTGATTGGTTTATATTTGTAGATGCTAGAGTGTAAACAAAATCAAATATAGCAATTTTTCTAATTCAAGGGCAGATAACGGTGAGTGATCACAATAAGCAACTAATTAACTCTTAATCTGGTAAACAAGTGAAATGAAGCTTTCAAGCCCATATTAAAGACCCAAATGTTACCATTTTTAACTTTTTTTAGGCGGAAAATAATCTCCTAATTGGACAGTTTAGATCCTAGATCAGACTGCACATTCAGTGCAGTCTGATCTTGATCTACACTGTCTGCAATAAGTCCTTGAGGTTAACCCTTAGGCTGCTACACACGACTCACTGACCTTTTGCAGACAGTGTATATCAAGATCAGACTGCATGGAACATGCTGCCTAAAATTACTAGAAAGTCTTCCGCATGAAATATTGAACCGAGGTCCTACGTGACTGCACTATACACTGAGCACTTTAACTCTTTAAAATTTTAGACTGGTCCAAATTGAAAGCATTTGCAGACGACAAACTAAAGATGGCTCAAATAGCAAAATTTGTCCTTAATAGAGTAGAAAATATTGTGGGAAAACGAGGAAATGCTGGTTACCAGCATTTTCTCCTTTTCCCACAATGTTTTCAAAAGGTTCCTTTCATAGGGTCGTTAAAACCCGCGATTGTTTGGTAAAGAGTTAATCACCAGGAATAACTCACAATGAGTTTTGACCTGTATCTTGCACTATCCATCAGAACGTAACAGTCAACTGGACTGGACCAGGTCCTTTATGATGGTGCTATACACTGAGCACTTTAATAAACCGAGAATGCTTAGGATGGGTTTTGTCCTGTATCTTTTTTTACCCCTCATAACAAAACAAACGGTTTTCTGGGGGTGTTGCCCATATGGGCAAACAGTGGTGACAATAATGATTGATTGTAAGGTCTGTAAAGCTGTTTTCAACATCATTTCAGTTATATAGTTGCAGCCAGTGCACCTATCTATGCTTTCCTGGAATTTCTTTTACCAGTACCCCTCATGATATTCTTTCTTTCCCAAGCCACTGGCTGCTTTCCCACATAACCAACGTCAAACCATGGTCAGCAGTGAGAGAGAAATGAATCCTGTTACAATGACTATAATCAATGCTCAGAAAGAAATCAGCCAAGCAGGGAATCGAGCTAGCAACCACCTGTTCCAAAGTCCTGTACGCTACTGACTGAGCTAACAGGGCTCGGTGTTGTGACAATAAATAAACAAAACATACATTCTGATCTTGATCTACACTTTCTACTTTGTTGAAACACTACAGCCAAAAGGCAGCCACTTAATTCCAATTATCTTCGTCTTACTCTAGAGTGAAAATGATTGTCGGGTTTATCTGGCATTTTAACTCTTAACCAAAGGACAAAATCTTGGACTGGACCAAATTCAAAGCATTTGCAGACGACAAATCAAATGTTGCTTAAATGGTGATTTCTCTGTCTGTAGAATTGAAAACATTATGGGAAAAGGAGAAAATGCTGTTTTCCAGCATTTTCTCCTTTTTCCACATTTTTTTCAAAGCCTTTCTTCTCTAGGGTCGTTAAAAGTCGTGATTGTGTGGTAAAGGGTTTAGAATTAAGGAATGCTTTCATTATGGATGAGTCTAAATTCTTGTCGTTTTGGAAATGAAGAACTTGATGCAAACATGTCTGTCTATATAACTAGAAATAGGTGTGTCAGAGACACGGATGCCCCCGCTAAATGGTATTGGTCACAGATATGTCATATGAGAGAATCAGTAGGTATTACAGAAAATTGTTGTTTTGTATAACAGCTTAGACAGGGTTATGAAGGTTTCTTATATATATAGCCAAGCAGATAAAAGATTATTTATACCTGATAACAAAATTGAGGACTGGTCCAAGTTGAAAGCAATATGCAGACAATAAATTATATGGTTTGTATTGCATATGGTAGAAAACTTTGTGAGAAAAAGAAGAAAATGCTGGTTTTGCGCATTAACTTCTTTTTATTCCGCGTTTTCCTTAATCTTTCAACTGAGGGTTACTTATACTCAGGATTATGAAGATCTTAACTTGAGGAATGAGAGTGAGAAATATAGCAATAATAATTATTTTGTTGGACTTCCTCTATGAGACAGGAACAAATTGGATCGAATATTATCACACTGGACTATAGTTGAAGGGTAGGTTGCAGCCTCAATATTCTCTAGCATAGTTCTTTGGATGAGTCTTTTTAAAAACCGAAACTGTATCTTCATATCACAATTCTGCTGAGCAGGATGTAAAACTCGGTTGAACAGTCAATTTAAACATTTGACCTTCAACTGTGACCTTGACCTTGGGTGTATCGAAACAAACTTTTCGCATGACACTAGTACTTGTATAGGAGAACAAGTGTGCTAAGTTTTTTTGAAATCCATTGATAAATGTAGAAGTTATGCTCCGGACAAGGTCAATTTAAACATTTGACCTTCAACTGTGACCTTGACCTTGGGCGTATCGAAACAAACTTTTCGCAAGACACTAGTACTTGTTAAGGAGAACAAGTGTGCGAAATTATTTTGAAATCCATTGATAAATGTAGAAGTTATGCTCCGGACAATAATGGGACACACACACTAACGCACACACGCACTAACACACACACACACACACAGACGGACACAGGTAACTCTATATGCCCTTCCGCCATATAATGGCGGGGGCATAATAAAATAGATTTGCCCATAAATCAGTACCCCCTCTCAAGGTCCACTACATACTTCAATGGCTTGTTTTCCAAGTAAAGTTGATAATTGCTCACAAACGAACTGGCAAGCTGAAACAATTGAAAAGAACATACTTTAGATGAAAAAAAAAAATTCATAATCCATTTTATTGCATAACGTCTCTTTTAACTGTTTACCAAACAATCTCGAATTTTAACGAACCCTTTGGAAAAAAGCTTTTGAAAACATTGTGGGAAAAGGAGAAAATGCTGGTAACCAGCATTTTCTCCTTTTCCCACAGTGTTTTCTATCCATTTCAAAAACAATATTTAATTTTTGAGTCACATTTACTTTGTCATCCGCAAATGCTTTCAAATTGGACACATTTAAAATTTTGTCGTCCAATAAAAGGTTAGAAGCCTTATTTTTCAGGTTTTGATAAACTTTACATTAAAAGTTTACATTGTTATTTGTTATCGTGATGAGATAACATAAACATAATCGAGTGGGGCTAATAAATTATCTCGTCACGGTCCGCGATTTTAGACCTGTTATCCCAAACACAAACAAAAATATAAACTGATAATGAAACCTTTATTGAGTAAGACCTATACAGTTATGTACCTGGCCAGTCATTTGCACTCCTGCTATATGTGGTGTGATCAGAACCCCAGGTAAGGTCCATAAGGGGCTGTCTGAAGGCAAGGGTTCCACAGTAAAGACGTCAAGTATTGCCCCACCCAGCCATCCTTCCCTGAAATAAAACAACAAACATACAGTCTTAGCCCCACCAAGCCATCCTTCCCAAGAAAACAAACAACAAATATACAGTCTTAGCCCCACCCAGCTGTCCTTCCCTGTAAAACAAACAATTAATATACAGTCTTAACCCCACCAAGTTATCCTTTTCTTTACAACAAATATACAGTCTTAGCCCCATCCAGCCATCCTTCCCTACAAAACAAACAACAAATATACAGCCATAACCCCAACAATTATCCTTTCCTTTAAAACAGACAACATATATAAAGACTTACCCTTTAGCCAAAGATCATTTCAATATTTTGAATTTAAATCAGAGCACCTAACTCTGTAACACAAGACAAAATCTTGTCCACACCAAAAGTATTTGCAGACACAAGAAATGTGATTAAGAAATTGAAACTTAATTTTGGAGGAGTAGAAAATGTTTTGGAAAAATGAGAAAACGCTGATAGCCAGCACTTTCTCCTTTTCACATAATATTACCGAAAATCTTCTTATATAGAGTCGTTAAAACTCAGGTGTGTTTGGTAACGGGTTAATGTCATGTCCAATTTTCGGCTGCAGTTGCTTTTGAAAAAAAAAATAAAAATCTAAGTAAAAAAGGGACAAAACTATGTCAAAAATTTTTCAGGGTTACTTGCCTGTGTATTACTTCCCCTTTTCATAATTGACAAAGTTTGAAGTATCTCAATTCTTTACCAAATGATCAAATTTTAGATTTGTCCAAATTAAAAGCATTTGCAGGCGACAAAATGAATGTGGCTCAAGAATTGAGTTTTTTGTTGGTTCTGATTTTCAGACATCTAAAGAAAAGCATTCTATAAGGTTTTACCACTATGAAAAGTAGGAGACCGTAAGTTTCATGCTCCAAAGAAAAGTGAAAAACAAACATTTTCTTTTATTCAACAAGAAAATTAATCTAATCACCTGATTGCTTTTATAATGGATTCTTCATCCGTAACATCCCCTCTACCGATGTTTATAAAAATGCTTTTCTGAAATGGTATATAGAACCAGAGCTCCAGTTTTATAAAAAATATTAGTTATTCTCCACTAAACCCTATGTTATGGGTACTCATTGGAATCGTCTCATAGAGACGATTCTAATAAGTACCCACATCATAGGGTTTGGAAGATAAATAATTGGATTAGAATACCATCACTCCCTCTTATCTGGAGCTCTGTAGAACAATACTTAGTTTGACCCATCACAGGTTGTGCTAATCTGAGAAAAACTGCAGGCAATCATCAAGCTCATAGAAAAAATATTGTAATATATTATGTCATTATTGTTACGGCAAACAAACAAATTGCAAACGAATTGGTTCTGTGTTCTGTGAAGAAAGAAACTTTTCCTGGAAATTTCAGGTTTTTATAGGTGACAGAATACAAAATGCATGGACCGTGCAGACTGACATGGGTTGATACTTTTTGCAGATATATTTAGCCCACTTTACACAGAGCATGGCTCAATTATATTTCACTAAACTCATTCATAATTTTCACACATTCATCAATATTCACTGATATTCATAGATTTGCTTTTGTCGATCACGTTATAAGTAGTATTCCAAATGGGAGTCTGAGCTAACTGATTATCTATAACTTGACAGTATTTTTTCATGTGGAAAAATTTTTTTCTTACATCCTTCTTGTTCACTCTTTACCAAACGACAAAATTTTAGACTTGAAGGATTTTCCAGATGATAAACTGTCTTGAATGGATGTATTTCAGTGTTCAAGACAACAAATTAGGAGTGTCTTAAATTAATGTACATGTATTTGTCTTCAGATATGAAGAAAACATGTTACTTGTAACTCAAACCCATAGAAAGAAGAATGTGATGGGGGAGGGTACAACAACCTTCCACCTATGTTGGTATACACATTGATTGTTTACAACGGAGTTATTCTTTAACAGTCTTATTCTTATTTAGGTAGATCTACACACAGAGCTTATTAATTCACTGTCTTAATTTTCTAATCAAGTAAAATCTACATCTAGAGCTAGAGGTTTTCGTTGGTACATTTAGTAACCTTGGCAAAATTATGTTGGAGGTGCCCTCCCATCTTTTCCTGTGAGCCTGTAACTAGCATGTTTTCCTTTTCAAACAATGTTTTCAAAAGTCTTTTTCCTTAGGGTTGTTAAAACTTGGGATTTTTTGTTTAAGGTTTAAATAGCTGTAAATCAAAAGAAAAAAATGCAAAAATAATTCCTTTACTTTTTGTTGGCAGTGAGAAAAAATATCCCCAGACAATAATCCTTGTGTTTTTGGCGTGGATGGCAGAATGTTACAGATATAGTCACAGGATCTAAGTACTTCTGGCAATGTCCTACAAGAAAAATACATATATGATTTAACTCTTTACCACACAATCCTGAGTTTTAATGACCCTGAAGAAGAAGGCTTTTGAAAACATTGTAGGAAAAGGAGAAAATGCTGGTAACCAGCATTTTCTCCTTTTCCCGCTATGTTTTCTACTCTGTCAAGGATAAGTTTCATCGTTTAAGTCACATTTACATTTTCAATTGCAAATACTTTCAACTTGGTCATGTTCAAAGGTTTATTGTCAGTTAAACTGCTAAAAACTCTCTACAAAGCAATATCGAGATTTGATATTCCTGATCAGAAAGGATTCTGAAAAGATTGTGGGAAAAGGAGAAAATGCTGGATCCCAGGGCTAACAATACCTTAATGCTTTCTTCAAAAACAGGTGGGCTAAAAATGTTGGATACTAGCATTTTCTCCATGTCCAATGTTTTCTACCCTTTCAAAGATAAATTTCATCATACAAGACACATTTCATTTGTTGTCTGCAACAGCTTTGAAGATGGACGGATCTAAAATTTTGTCATTTGGTAAAGGTTAAACTTGCAATTGTTTGGTAGATGGTTACAATTAAACAAATGTACAGTACACGTATGTACTGTACTACATAACTATGTATACATATATTTAAGAAATAATCTTCTTTCTATCATGGTTTATCATTCAATAAACCACAGTTGTGAGTTATGAGGCACAATAAATAATTCATGAGGGCAATAGCCCGAGTGGTTTATTTATTGCGCCTCATAACTCACAACATGGTTTATTGAACGATAAACCACGATAGTAAGAAGATTATTTCAATTCTAACATGACCAACTCTTAATGAAAGGAAAACAAGTTCATACTTCGAGTAAAAACACGGATGCAGATTATATTCCATTGAATAACTTACTTACTTACTTTATACTAAATGACGTCACTCTATAGGGAATGACGTCACTCTATTTAGAATGACGCAGATTTTACCACGCTTTCGTTGCATTGTGTTTATAGAGCTGAATTCACGTGTCATGTTAGACTTATGCTTTAAATACTCCAGTTATTACCTATATTCACTCACACTGTCTGATATACTCTCTTGTGTGGGAGGTGTTCTTGTGACTCCAATGACCTTCATACCTGAGCAACAACATAATCTAGCAACTGTAAACATAAGAAATTCAGCCCTTAAGCACAGAAAAAGCAAACAGTGTAGATCAAAGATCAGATGGCACATTTTGCACATAGGGTTCTTCAGAATGAAAGGCGCTTTCGACTAGTCTCTTTCTTACATAAGTCTAACCTAAAAGTATTTACAGATGACAAATTAAATGTGGCCTAGCTGATTGCATTTGTTTCTGAAACAGTAGAAAACATTGTTGGAAAAGGTGAAAATGGTGGTTACCAGCATTTTTACCTTTTCCCACAATGTTTTCTAGAGCCATTTTCTGCAGGGTCTCTAAAACTCCTGACTGCTTCGTAAACAACAATGAAACTTTATTACTTTTCTCATACATGTTGATCATATAGAGAGAAAAAGGAGAAAACATCAATAAAATCACCATGCTAGTAAAAGACAATGAAAACTGTTAGATTGGTAATAAATAACAAGAGAATTTAATTCACAATTAGCAATGTTATGAATGTATTTCTGCAATAAATGATAGCTTTGGAAGAAATTAAGTAATCTGAAGGAATTTTTTATTTTTCATACAGACTTCTATATATAGCTTAATATAAAGTATCCCTTTAATTCTTTACAACTCGACAAATTTCTACACTAAGTCTTGTCTTTATTGAAAACATAGGCAGATGACAATTAAATGTGCTTCAAATAATGATATTTTTGTGTGAGGCAGAAAACAGTGCGAAAAGGAGAAAATGCTGGTTATCAGCATGTTTTCGTGTTCCCATAATGTTTTCAAAAGCCACCTTTACTCAGGGTCATTCACACTCGGAATTGTTTGGTAAAGAGTTTAATCATTACCACATGGCAAAACTTTAGACCAGCCCGATTTGATTGTGTTTGCAGTGGACAAATCAAATGTGGCCCAAATAAGGGAAACCTTCCTTGGGAGGGTAGAAAACATTGTGGAAAAAGAAGAAAATGTTAGTTACCAGCATTTTCTCCTTTTCCTATGATGTTTTTTAAAGCCTATCTCCCCGAGGTTGTTAAAAATTTTGACAGTGTTGTAAAGTGTTAATTACCTTCTTTCCCTATTTCACCAACTCCCAGTATACCAATGGTTAACTCTGAAAGTGATCTGTAATTTCTGTAAGGAATGCTGAAATAAGAAAAAAATGCCTATAGAATGTTTAAAAGATGTGCTGAAGACCTTTACTGAGAGAAACTTTTACATACCATAGGTTGGTTAAAAAATGTTCATCCTCTAGAAAGACTAAAACCACATACGGGTGCCAACGCTTGGCTGCTAGTACTTAATTTTCAGTGAAAATTTAAGGCTGAAAAAAGGAGCATAACTGTACCACACAATCCAAAGTTTTAATGACCTTAAGGTGGAAGTTTTTTTTTTGAAAACATTGCGGAAAAAGCTGAAAATCCTGCTAACCAGCATTTTTTCCATTTCCCACAATGTTATCTACCCTTTCAAAGACAGATTTAAGTTTTTAAGTAACATTCAGTTTGACTTCTGCTAATGCTTCGAATTTGGACTAGGCTAAAATTTTACAGTCTGATAAAGAGTTATTAAGTAGATAATGAACCTTTTACCACAGAGTTTTGAGTTTTTGCAACTTTGGGGAAGACTTTGATAAAATAAAGCGAAAGAATTTCCAACAATGTTTGCTACCCATAGCTTAAACCATGTTTAATTTGTTGCCAGGATTGTGTGGTAATGAGTTAAAGAGTAACCAGATACCTGTTCCATGAAGATTTCCTTTGTTCAGCAGCCACCTGTATAATGAACCGCTCTCTAGTTAGTATATAGCCCAACACATATTCTGCCATCACATTGTTATAGGCACTCCCGCTCCTTGTCAATACACAGGATGGGGGCTGTAACAGTAAGACAATAGAAAACAAAATAATGCAAAAGGGTAATTGCCACAAGCTGCATTGTCAGAATATCTTTTTGTCTGCAATACACATGGCTTAATTTCATAGGCATAACCAGGATGAAAATATTTATACGCACAGTAAGGCACGAAGTGCCGATGGGGGAGGGAGCGAGAGTTGCATTTATTGTAAAGCATTAAGGAATTCCTTAGTCATCAGTGCATCAATTTAATCCATCTATTTAGTTTGAAAAGATGCACAGATCAGAGAAAAAATTGATACATGCATATGATATTGTGACTTACAGCCTTGGTTGCAGATTTTTTAATAAACACATCTGTTTCGTGCGTAGAGGGTGCTACGCCCTTGTACTTTTCCTATAGATTATTTGAGAGAAATAGAAAGATTCATATTAAAAATTACAGGTAGTTTATTCATTGAATGATTATGCATTTGTTTATCATCTCAACTTGTTGCCCACATAGGCAACGACCCTGGAAGGCTGTTAGTTATGGTATATCAAAAATTATGCCTTGCTTTTAAACATGCACGGTGTAAAGCAGTATCACACAGTGCCCCGCTTGTATGTCTCATCTGAAAGATCTTATGAACATGAAAGTTCACAACAAAGCATAGCTGAAATACAAACCGCATCTGGCGGGATTCGAACCCATGCGGACAAATATCCTCGTTTTTCGAGGTTCATAAGACCAATACCATAACCACTTTACTAAAGAGATATCTCCCTAACGCAGGTATTAGGTATTGTATTTAAATCAGGTTGAAGCAACGCATGAAGGTGTGGTTTCCCATAACAAAGACGATCTGTAATTTATAGTTGGCCAGCCATGCAAATCAAACCATAACACTCAAATATCCTGAAACTTGTTGCTTATAAGCCTTTTGCCTGAAAATATGAGCCATTCAGGCTGACAAGTTAATCTTTGTACTGTGCTTTTATTAGAATTTTCCTTTCTATAAGCTTTCTTTGAATTTTTTTGCTCTCATGTTCATTAATATATGCTTTTCTCAGATGATAATAGATCTGCAGATGGACAGAGAATAAATCTGTTGTTGTCTAAAAAAGCGGCGTATCAAGGAAGTAGTTGTCTATATATATTTGAATGACATTTTCTTCCCCTTATCCTTGCTCTGTAATATTTCTCAAACTTGAAAATTAAGACAAGTATGAATGATAAGAAAATGATGAGTACAAAAACATTCACATAGCAAGAACAGAGGACAATAATTTTCTTAAAAATCTGACTTACTCTACTTTTGTTGAGGCTTTTCACTAAGTTTTCAACACCTGAAAAAATATCATTAAGAAAAGAAAGTTAATTTAACTTTAAAAAAAAAAAAAATCCTATGGAGAAAGACCTTGAAATGTGGTGGGAAAAAGAGAATATACATGTACTCATAACCAGTATTTTCTCCTTTTTCCACAATGCCTAATACCTTTTCAAAGACAAATTAAATATTTTGAGTCATAATTATGTCCTGTGAGCATGATTTCAATTTAAGAACAAGGCTAAAACATTTTTGCATGTTAGAGAGGTATAAAGAAATGAGGCATGCTCTGTGAAATGGGGAAACGGGGTTTGTCTCTTTACCAAACTACAAAATATGAGACTTGTCAAAATTGAAAGCATTAATAGATGATCCAATAAACCCCTAAAGAAACACTGGAATTTGTTTTCAGAAGGGCAGAAAACATTCCTGAATGTCATTTAAAGTCACGATTATTGTTGTACAGGCTGAAAGTAATTGACCAAGGTCAGCTTGCACAGTTCATACATCCTGACTCTGGTTGATACTTCTTGCTATTGGTCAATTTTGTGCATGTCATAGGAGCAGTCTAGCACACAAATCAGTTGGTTTAAACAAATGGATTTTAGATATTCTAGGACAATGCACAATCAGTACTTGTCAGACGACAACATTGGTGTCTCATACATACAATTTTCTACTTTACTGTCAATGTTTTCAACAGCCTTCTTCCTCAGGATTGTTAAAACTCTGGATCATTTGGAAAAAGGTTATAAACTGGACTTGAAAAAAAAGGGGGGGGGGAAAGAGAGAGGGGGGAGAGAAAGAGAGAGAGAGAGAGAGAGAGAGAGAGAGGGACCATGAAAAGAAACAAGAGGGCCATGATCGCCCTGAAGTCGCTCACCTGAGCCTTTTGATCAAACATGACCTATTTCCAATCTCTTCTGAGATATTCAGACAAACACTCTGACAAACACTCATTAGTATTGGCCTTACAAATATGGCCTCTAGAGTGCACACAAGCTTTTTCTAGAATTTGTCTCAGCGGCCCACTTGACATGTAGAAATTATCAAGACATACATTCCGACAAACTTTCATGAGTATTTGAGAGAAAATGTGGCCTGTAGGGTGTACAAAAGGTTTTTCTGAGATTTGACCTAGTGACCTAGTTTTTTATCCAACATGACCCATATTCATACTAGTCTAAGATATTATCAAGACAAACATTCAAAGCAAATTTCAAGATTATTGGACTGAAAATGAGTGTACACACGGTTTTTCAAGGATGAAACTTGGTGACCTAGTTTTTATTCCACGTGACCCATTTTCAAACTCATGCAAGATATCATCAAGACAAACATTCTAACAAAAGTTTAAAGAATATTGGACTGTAATTATAGTACAAAAGGTTTTTCAGAGATTTGACCTTGTTACCTAGTTTTTTATCCAACATGACCCATTTTCATACTAGTCTAAGAAATTATCAAGACAAACATTCTGACCGAATTTCAAGATTATTGGACTGAAAATGTGGCCTCTAGACCTTACATAAGGTTTGACCTGGTGACCTAGTTTTTGACCTGATATGACCCATTTTCAATCTCATCCAAGCTATCATCATGATAAACATTCTGACCAACTTTCGAGAGTATTGGACTGAAAATGTGGCTTCTGGAGCGTACACAAGGTTTTTCAAAGATGTGACCTAGTGACCTAGTTTTTGACCCCGCATGGACCACTTTAAACTTGTCTGCGATATTATCAAGACAAACATTCTGACCAAATTTTAACAGTATTGGACAGAAAATGTGGCTTCTGGAGCATACACAAGGTTTTTTCAAGATTTGACCTAGTGACCTAGTTTTTCACCCAACACGGCCTGTTTTCAAATTTATCAGAGATATCATCAAGACAAACATTCTGACCAACTTTCAAGAGTATTGGACTGAAAATGTGGCCTCTAGAGCATACACAAGGTTTTTAAAAGCTTCAACCTACTGACCTAGTTTTTGACCCCACATTGCCCACTTTCAAACTCGTCTGCGATATTATCAAGACAAACATTCTGACCAAATTTCAAGAGGATTGGACAGAAAATGTGGCTTCTGGAGCATACACAAGGTTTTTTCAAGATTTGACCTAGTGACCTAGTTTTTCACCCAACACGGCCTGTTTTCAAACTTATCAGAGATATCATTAAGACAAACATTCTGACCTACTTTCAAGAGTATTGGTTTGAAAATGTGGCCTCTAGAGCATACACAAGGTTTTTCTAAGCTTTGACCTGGTGACCTAGTTTTTGACCCAACATGGCCCATTTTCGAACTCATTTGAGATATCATTAAGACAAATATTCTGACCAACTTTCAGGAGTATTGAACAGAAAATGTGGCCTCTAGAGCGTACACAAAGTTTTTCTAAGATTTGACCTAGTGACCTAGTTTTTGACCCGACATTACCCATTTTCAAACTAGTCCGAGATATCATCAAGGCAAACATTCTGACCAAGTTTCATGAGTATCAGACTGAAAATGTGGCCTCTAGAGCGTACACAAGGTTTTTCTAAGATTTGACCTAGTGACCTAGTTTTTGACCCAACATGACCCATTTTTGAACTCGTCCGAGATATCATCAAGGCAAACATTCTGACCAAGTTTCATGAGTATCGGACTGAAAATGTGACCTCTAGAGCGTACACAAGGTAAAAAGTTGACGACGAACGACGCGTGACGCATGAAGGACGCCGGACACAGCAGGATCACAATAGCTCACCATGAGCACTTCGTGCTCAGGTGAGCTAAAAAAGAAGGGGTAAAAAGTGATTAAAAAAATGGAGAATTACAGCAAGCAAGAAAAGCAAGAAAAGAAAGAAAGCAAGAAAGAAAGGAAGCAAGCAAGAAAGTAAGCATGAAAGAAAGCAAGCAAGAAAGAAAGCAAGAAAGAAAGAAAAGATAACCTGCCCAAGTACAAGCTGCCCATTTAAGTTTCTTAGCAGGATAAATGACATCTTGTATTATAGGAGCATCAGCAAACAAAACTTCAGCTTCTTCCAATATCTTCTGTTTGTCCCTTTCAGATATTACACCTACGTAAATAAAACAAATGTTTACCATTGTCTTTAACCCTTTACCACAAAACTAAAATGTAGACTTGTCTAAATTGGAAGCATTTGCAGCTGTCTACAATTAAAGTGTAGCTCAAATGATGGAACTTGTCTTTGTTAAGATAGGATAGAACTTGTTTTTGATAGGATAGAAAACATTGTGGATATAGGAGAAAATGCTGGTTACCAGCATTTTCTCCTTTTCCCACAATGTTTTCATAAGGCTTTTTTCTCAGGGTTGTTTAATCTCTGAATTATGTGGTAAAGAGTTAAGAGCTATTTGAGCTGTCATTTTCCTCTCTCTCTCCCACCCCCCCTACCCTATCTCTCTCTCTCTCTCTCTCTCCCTCCCCTACTCCCATTCTCTCTCTCTCTTTTTCTCCCCACCCTCTCTGTGTCTCTCCCTCTCTCTCTGTCCCTCTCCATCCCATCTCCCTCTCACCCTCCCCTACCTCCCCTTCTCTCCCTCCCTCCCCTAATCCCACCCTCTCTCTCTCCCTCCTCTATCCCCCCCTCTCTCTCTCCTTTCCCTACCCCTCTCTCTCTCTCCCACTCTTTCTCTCCCCCCTCTCTCTTCTGTAAAGAGAGAAGTCCCTGTTTTGATTCCTGTATTGTCATACTCTGTTCTATTAGAAATATCCAATAGATCAAGAGGGTCTTACATACTGGGAGATTGGGATAGTGCCAAAAACTCTAGAGGGGAAGCAGTGTAGTTATAATTAGTAGCATGATGTAAGGCAGTCTGGGTAGCTCAGTGGTTAGAGCACTTGCCCTGTAAGTGATGGGTCCCAGGTTTGAACCCCGTACCGGCTGCACTTTTTCTCCCAAGGATTTACTCCAGTTTTCCACCTATCAAAGACAACTCCAATCATTAAAGCTTTTCTTTATTTGTTGTCTGCAAATGCTTTGAATTGGTCGAGTCTAAAATTTTGTTATCTAGTACAGAGTTAATGCTTTCCAAACCATAGATGACACCTGAAACGTTTGAGGACAGTGTAGATCAAGATCAGACTGCACAGAATGTGCAGTCCGATTTCCACCGTTATATTCTAGATTATGACCGAACTGTCTCTTGATCTAGCATAGAATTTCTTTTTGCCTTAGAGGACACCAGAAACTTTTGTGGGCATTGTAGGTCAAGATCAGACGGCACATAGCGTGCAGTTTGTAGATCAAGATTAGACTGCACATAAAGTGAAGTCTGATCTCCGATCTACACTGTCCAGTGCATTATTCTAGATTATGACCAAACTGTTTCTTGATCTTGCAAAGGAAATGCATCTTTAGCCTTTCATTAAATGCATTTAGCCTTTCATTAAATGCAATCTATTTATTCAGTAGTGAAAGAGTTAACTGTCGTGATGATGATGCCACAATTGATATGAGGGGTGAATATATAGAATGATGGATCTGTGGTGCCAAAAAGCAAAGAAAGAATAACCCGGTTTCTCTAATTGAATGGCTAAAACATCTGTTGCAGGCAAATGTCTTTGCACTGCCGCTGCAAGGCCAATGTCGATTCCTGCGACAAATATCTGGGTCATCTCGCATGACGTATCAGCAGATGTCGAATGGAAAATGTCATAATTACGGTATTTAGCATTCTAAACGCAGCACCGTTTACATGTTTATAAGTCGGCTTCCAACCAAGGATGGAAAGATTCCAAATAAAGCTTTGACAAGTGTCCTATTATTTTCCCATTACCTTGAATTTAAAAAGAAACATGAGAAAACAATGCCAGTATGAATCTCATTTTCTTGTTAATGGGGGAGATCTTCCCTAATGAATCTTTTGAAATGAATTTGACTCTTTGGCAGCCGTCTGTTAAACTTGTCAGCTGGAATATTGTCAAGCGTCCAAGCACCAAGATCAGTAATCAAAAATGCAAAAATACGAAAAATTGGAAAAAATCGGAGAAGGTAAAGTTATTCAAAGCAGTTTAAAATTTGAGAACGATGAGTAAAGAATTTCTCAAGTTTGCAAAATAATTTAAAAACAGCTTTGTGTGTTTCATCGTGTATGAATGAAAATTCGATTCCACTTAATACTTGAGCATCTTTCGGACAACTTCCAGAGGCGGACGCTGTATCCCATAAACACTTCAAGCACCCTTTTGTCATGCAACAGATCACTATGTCAAACACCGAGCATTTAGCCTGAAGAGAAGGAAGCAAAGATTTAGATTGAAGATTTTTTTTTTTTATTTTTATTCCAACATAGGAATCAATGCATTAAACCTGAAATTTTTATTCACCGTCTACATTTCACAAGTTAATTTGGAAATAAGTTGTTGAATATGGGTATGTGTGAAATGGACTGCTTTTCTCTAAGCCCATGTCAGGTACATTTTGTTAAACAGCAACAGATATTCTTCTTGTGTTAAAACACTTCTGTACAGAATAGGCCTAAAAAAAAAAAATAGTTTGTTTAGGGTAACGTCTCCAAAAATCTTAGGTAGGGTAGGGACAAATTTTTTTTTTTTTTTTTTTTTTTTTTAATTCCCCCCCCCCCAAAAAAAAAAAACATTTTGAAATGGTGGTATTTGCTTTCGAAAATGGAAAAAAAAGAGAAAATGGTGGCTACCAGCTCTGAGTCCCTTTTCTCATTATGTGTTCAAAAGACTTCTAGTCTGTCACTAACTTTCTGATTGTGCGGTAAATGGTCAAATTCTATCTAAACTATACTTCTATATTTCCATCTTTTTTCCCCACTGAATGCTGTCCACTTTTGTTTAACTCTTTTCTGAATTGAAATTATTTAGACTTGTCCAAATTAAAAGTATTTGCTGACAACAAAACAAATGTAATTCACAAATTGAAATTTGTTTTGGGAAGGGTAGAAAACATGGGAAACAAAGAAAATATGGGTTTATAGCATTTTCTCCTTTTCCCTCAATTTTCCCACAATGTTTTCAAAAGTTTTTTTTTAAGGATTGTTAAAACTGTGGATTGTGTGGTAAAGAGCTAAAACAGCTGAAAAAGTGAAAAACATTTATTTGCAAGTTTCTAAATAAACTGAATAAATACTAGAATGTTTCGTTTGTTTTTATGTTTAATACCCTCCCCCTCCAGAACACTTTTGAGGACTATATATATTATACTGATTTAAAGTAAACATTTTATCTGTAGAAAAGTTGGGTTAACAAAGGTTATGCATATTGTTTTTTATCTAGAACACACATTCTTGACACAACTTTGAAATTACAAGTATCCACTTTTGTAGTCCTTCAGAGTTATAATGTGAAACAAGAGTGTCGTCATCACAATATACGCCGCCACATGGCTGCTATTTCAAGCAGCTAGCTTTAGAGACTAAAGTGTTGGAATTTCTAGCACTTACCTGGGTAGCTCAATAGATATATTGTGTTACTTGTGATCTAAAAGTTTTATGCATGGACTGATGGATGGACAGACAGACGCACAACAGACTCATTGGTCACTGGCTTTGATTAAGCAATAAAAATATGAAGTTTCATGAAATTATGTCCATTAGTTGGAGATACATTGATGAAAAACATTTTTTTTTCCCATGACACAGCAATAAATTCCAAAACCCTGACAATATGCGCTAGGTCACATGATCTGTGAAAATTTCATCCAAATCCATTGAGATATGTCAAGTAATTAAAGAGATATTGGTGAAAAATGAAATATAACATGAAGCCCCCTTTTTCCATGATGCAACGATAAATCGCAAAACCTTGACAATCTGCACTAGGTCACATGATGAGAAACATTCTATGAACATTTTATCCAAATCCGTCAAGAAATGTGGGAGGAGTTGCGTTCACAAGAAACAGACTTTTGTAAGGATGGACGCAGTTTAAATTTGACATGAAGCCCCCTTTTTCCATGACACAGTAATAAATTCCAAAACCCTGACAATATGCGCTAGGTCACATGATCTGTGAAAATTTCATCCAAATCCGTTGAGATATGTCCAGTATTAATTAAAGAGATATTGGTGAAAAATGAAATACAACATGAAGCCCCCTTTTTCCATGATGCAGCTATGAATTGCAAAACCTTGACAATATGCGCTAGGTCACATGATGAGAAACATCCTGTGAAAATTTTACCCAAATCCGTCAAGAAATGTGGGAGAAGTGCTGCTGCTCCTCAATTTTATATAGATCAGACACATTTTACCTGGAAACTAAAGTGGCATCACTTGCCGGAAGTGTAGGAGAGATTAGAAAGCCTTGGAAAATTTTTGCATAGCGGCTCCTAGCCTAGGCAGTTTCAGGTTTTTCTTTAAGACCAGGTAGGGTAAATCAAGCTGAGTGAAAGGGGGGGGAGGGCAGAGCGAGAACAAGGCAAGTTTGGGTAGATTTATATTTTCTGAAAGAAATTATTGTTGCCTCATTGTACAGAGATAGAAAAAAAATATGAAAATACCTGTCTAATATGAAGACCTATCGACGCTTGATACAAATCTAAACTTCTATCGTTGCCGTCGTCTAGTTTAGTCCACAGTCCGTCCTGTCAGATAAGTTGCAAAGAGAAACGTCCATTAAAATTTTTCGAATGTTATATCTGCATTGAACACCTTAATTGTTCGTAGTTCTGGAGCATGCTAGCACTTTTGCCGAATGAACAGAACTTGTTCAATCTGAAATCTAGCAAACCGAAAGTAGCGACAATGCACTACAGAACCGGAAATGCGGTGATGACAACAGAGATGACGGGATCCTGTCTATATTTTACGCGAAGAAAAGCGAAAATCACAAGTAAAAGTTCGTTACACAGTCTGTATAGTACCGCAGTATTTCGGGCGTGATTTGTTGTAGAAGATAAAACTGGTACCCGTTTATCTTTTGTAACCGTGCGATAGGATACGAACGTTCGATAAACAGAAGTTCCTGTGTGGAGTGAGCGAAAAAGCCCGATCTCTCCGCCTGCTTGTATGTATTTTTAGAAATGGAAAACCCACGTTATTGCGTTTGACAATTTGTGTTTAAGGTTGGTTCATTATACTCCGATACAGATAGCTTTTGTACAGGCGTAGGAGTTTTCATGCATAATTATGTATGTAGTAGTACATGATTGTACACCTATAATATAATGCGCAATATTTGCCGAAACAGGCGTCCTGTGACACAGTATGACAAAAGGCTGATTTTTTTTTTTATCGGAAGACAAAAAAAAATAGGGTCGGGGCAAAATCTCTAGGTAGGGTCGGGTTACCCGAAACAAACTATTTTTTTTTTACGCCATATCATGCAACATTATAATTTGTTGCAGTTGTACATGAGAAGAATTTCGAAATGGCTGTGTCTGTAGGTACTGTTCCTTGCATCAAAGGGTAGGGGCTCAGCACGAAATCCGGAGACTTTGGCGATGGGGAAAAAGCCAAATCTTTTCATATATTATTATTTTTTTTTCTAGGGACGTATGGAACTGTATTTAAAGCTAAAAACAGAGAGACACAGGAGATTGTTGCACTGAAGAGGGTGAGATTGGATGATGATGATGAGGTAAATGAAAATATATGATCCATGTCTGTACCAGACGACAAAACTTTAGCTTGTCCAAAAATTGAAAGCATTTGCAGATGACGATTTTAATGTGGCTTAAATGGTGCAACTTTTCTTTGATAGGGTAGAAAACATTGTGGGAAAAGGAGAAAATGCTGTTTACCAGCATTTTCTCCTTTTTCCACAATGTTTTCAGAAGGCTTCTTTACCAGGGTCGTGAAAAGCCAGCATTGTATGGCAAAAGGGTATAATGCATCTCGGTGATCCATTATACAAAGCAAGTCATCACACAGTTATGGATCCATATAACCTACTTTGTGTAATAACCAGCTGAATCATGAGGTAGATCTGTCCTTTGACATGCAGAGAATTGACCAATAGCAAAAAGTTTTGACCCAGATGAGTCTACGCTGACCTGTGCTGACCTGGATTGATACCTCTTGCAGATGTGTTAAACCCTCTTTTCACGGAGTGTAGCTCATGTTAATTGTTTTAGTTTCTACTTTTTATCCTGACCCTAATTATATTCTGGAAAAACAAATCTCCAGGATGGGAATAACAGTGTTCAATAGTGTTCATCTGTTTGTTTTTCTGTTGCATGTTCATCGGTATACATGTTATTGTTTGTTGATAGTTCTACTCAGTTTTGCTATTGACTCTGTATGAAGCAACAAAAATTTGGACTCTTTCAAATTCTAGTATTTCCTCCATTCCCATTAATGTTTTCAAATTCCTCTTTCCTGGGGTTCATTAAAAATACAGGACTGGTTGCTATAGGCTTACCATGTATCAGGGAGCAAGCTAGTCAAAAAACTTACGTAGAAATGACTTCACCCTATTGGAAAAAATAGGGAGAAGTTTGATGAATCCAGGGAGAAGTCAGATTTTACACAATACAGATACACAGACTTAAGGACAGACAAATTTTCAGTATTACATATACAAGTGTGGTAAACTGGTCTATCCCACAGATAGATATAAATGTAAAGCTTGTGTTTGTATAAGGGGGCACTTCTACTGCCTTGCTATAGAGCTAGCTTTTGTAGCGATGTGGTAGAGCACTTGCCTTGGGACTGAGGGGTCCTGGGTTCAAACCCTGATTTGGGAGGTTATCTGTCGGAACTGTAACTTACACAAGTACCTGGTATCATATATTTAGAGGCCCTTTCCCTTTGTCTTTCCCTCTGGGTATAGCATGCACAAGCATTATCACTGTTATTACAGGGTGTTCCAAGTTGTGCTCTAAGAGAAATCTGTTTGCTTAAAGAGCTGAAACACAGAAACATTGTGAGGTAAGAGAATTTTTACATCTTCAGATAAAAATTGTAAAAAGCAGTGATTTTTCGACATCAAGCTATTGCTCCTTTTCATACAAATGTTTTCGATACATGAACTTTTGAAATCTGATACTTTTTTTTTAACCCTTTATGAGAGAGACAAGCCTATGTTTTAATAACATTGAAGAAGAAGGCTTTTGAAAAATATTGTGGGAGATGAAGACAGTACTTGTAACCAGCATTTTCCCTTTTTCTCACTATGTTTTCTAAGCTTTCAAAGACAAATCCTATCACTTTAGTCTTATGAAAATTGTTTTCTGTAGATACTTTTAAGTCGGAAAGTCTACAAATTTGACCTTTGGTGAAGAAGTAACTTTTTGTCCTTTCCATAATAACCTATGTGTTAGCGGATAAGGTCTGGCACACTGGTTGCTGTTGCAGATATCGTAGATCAAGATCAGACTGCATTGTCGGATGTAAGATTAAATGTGAAATCAAATGCGAAAAGTCAAATAATTGAACTTGTTACTGAAAGGTAAGAAAATATTGTGGGAGAAAATGCTAGTCACCAGCATTTTCTCCTCTTCCCGCAATGTTTTCAGAGGCTTTTTCTGATAGGAATGTTAAAACTTGTGATTGTGTATTATTGATTGATTGATTGTATGGTGTTTAAAGCTATTTTCAACATTATTTCATTTATATCATGGCAGCCAGTGCACCTATCCATGCTTTTCTGGAGTCTCTTTTACAAGTAGTCTGCAAAATTTTCTTTCTAAGCCACTGGCTGCTTTCCAACATAACCTTCGTCGAGACAATGGTCAGCGATGGGAAAGGAACGATTTCCGTCGCAAAGACTATCACTTGTCCTCGGGAAGAAATTGGCTGAGCCAGGGATCAAACCCACGACCCCCTGTTGTCAAGTCCTGCAAGCTACCCACTGAGCCACCGGGGCTCAGCAGAATGGTCCTTAGAGATGTGGAAAAATTACCTAAAGCAAAAAGTGTCAACACAGGTTAGCCTGCGCAGGCTGACCTGGCTAACCTAAGTCGACACTTTTTGCAGGTGCATTAAGCCCCCTTTTCTCTGAGAATGGCTCAAATGCTTTCAACTTGGGCATGTCTGAGGTATGGCATGTTGTTTGGTAAAGAGTTACTGTAAGTGTATGTTGTTTATTACTTTAAACCTATTTATTTTACATCGATTGAGAAACAAATTCTTACATCTTATTCTAATCTCTCTCGATTCTGCTCCCTGGGGACTACACCAGTACTTGCCCCAAAAGTGTGGGCCAATGAAAGAACCCAAAGTTGACACCCGCTCCCGTGTATTGAACTCGAGACCTTATGGTTACGGGTCTGACGGTCTACCTCACAACCATGGACACCACAATGTTTATGATGTGATATAGCCATTTTGGTAATGACTAAAGTCTGATAAGCAGAAGGGGTACCTTACACAATAGTTGTTTGTGAAGACAGTGTAGATTCAGATCAGACAGTATGTTTTTGTGTTGCAGATTACATGATGTTTTGCATGGCGACAAAAAATTAACACTTGTGTTTGAGTATTGTGATCAAGATCTTAAGAAGTATTTTGACAGCTGTAATGGAGAGATCGACCCAGACACAGTGAAGGTATGTGCATGAATCTGTGAAAAGGGGGCTTAATTTATCTACAAAAAGGTATTGATCCATGTCAGCCTGTGCATTTCGCACAGGCTGACATGGGTCGAAACTTTTTGCCATTGGTCAATTTTCTACATGTCAAAGGACCATTCTACCTCCAGAGACAGTTGATTGTTAGACAAAAAGGGTATTATGAGTCCATAAATATATGATGATTCTCTTGGTATTATGCATCACAGAGATGCATTTAGCTCCCTTTTGCCAGAGCATGGCTGGGTTAATCTTCTTCAAGCCTTTATCAAACAAATCAAGTGTTTTTATGACCCTTTGGATGAAGACATCTGAAAAACTTGTGGAAATTGGAGAAAATGCTGGTAACCAGCTTTTCATGATTTTCCCACAATTTCATCCTCACCTTGTACTGACAAACCCCATCATTTGAGCTGGGTATGTTGTCTGCAAATGTTTTGAATATGGATGAGTACAACATTTTGTAGTCTGGAAAACGTGTATCATTGGGATGTAGTGTCTAATAAAGTGTATTCAGGCTTATTTCTGATCATTTATTCTTGTTTTGGGTTTGTTCATGTTTTGTCTTAGTTTCGGGCACCATATCTGACCTGATTATATCACACTGTCTTGCAAAATTTGTTCAATTTCTTACCAAATATGTGGAAGAATGCTCGAAGAGAGAAAAGTCTATCAGACTGGCAATAATAGGTACATGTATTGCTGTAGGTTTACTAAGCTTCAATAACTTTGGAGTAGAAAGAGGGAATGAATTACCGTAATTCGCCAATGTATTCGGACACCCAAAAAGTTCGGACACCCTTAATTATTTTCAAAAATAACTTATTTTTTGTCCAAACTTCGGACAGTTCACAAAATTAGTTTTCCAAACTTTCGGACAGCCTTCTTCATTAATATTCCTAAAGATCGGACAGCCATTAATTATGACAAAGTGTGCTCGCCGATGATCAGTTACATTTTTTTTCAAACAACTTCAAAACGTCCTGTAGATTGCCGCTTAAACTCGGCGATTATTTTCGATCATATAAACCAAGCGATCGAGCCAAACAAGTAATTTATTTCATTCAAAGTGTCTCTGCAACGCAGACATTGTAAATCAAAGACCAGGATTTTATTCGTTCATTCCGATCTTGATTTGCACTGGTAGCAAATTCAAATAGCATTGTGAGGGCGCTTTGAGGATTAACTTTCTATTCTACTTTTCCAGAATCAAATGCTAGACACAGTCAAATCCTGGTTAACATTGCTGATAATAGATCTATATCTAGTAGGAAACATTGTGGGAAAAGTAGGATTTGATTGTTGAAAAGTATCCTTTTCCAATAATGTTTTGTAAGATGCATCTTGTGTGCTGATAACATTGCATACTAAACCTTTTCTTTTAAATCTAATTTACCGGTAATCCATAGTATCACATCGTACACATTATTTATTTTAATCACTTGCAGACTAAGTAGCAATGAACTTTCAATAAAAATGCTGGAGATTTACATCTGCTCTCTAGACAAAACATACGACACGAGTGTAGTGTTCTATTCATAACTGTGTGTAAAAAGTCAGTATCAGAGTAAGGGGGGGAAAGTATGTTATTGTCTTATTGCATGGATTGTGGATGGTCAAGGTCAGTGTGTAACTTTCAATTAGGGGAGCAGTTGTGTGTTTAACAATCCTATATTCCTTCAAACAAAACGTTACGTCACACCTTTATTGAGAAGTTGAATGCGTACACACAGCTGGCTTGAAATCCCCTTGACATGGGTCTTGTCATTGTACTATTGGTCATAATGACTTTCACTTACGATGGCTTAGTGAGTTTACCTGCGTAGATAAAGATCAGACTTCAGAGATCCTGCAGTATGATCTTGATCTTCACCACCAGTTATTTCGTGCACACAACTTTGCGAAACTCCTATCCTATTATTGCAGTGTAGATCTATATGTGTTTTTTTTTAAAAAAAAATAGCAATAGATCTAGATTAAAAGGATGGTTTTATGGGAAAGAATAAAAGGACAAAGGAGTGTTTTAAACTTTAATTTAAAAAAAAATCTTTTAGCCCTTATCCTGCTAAATAAGTTAATCCGTTCCCAAATGACAGATTTTAGATTCTTCCAAACTGAAAGAGTTTGCAGACGACAATTTTAAAATTGACGAAAATGGCGGAAAGTTTTCCAAACAGGTAGAAAACACTTTGGGAAAAGGAGAAATTGCTTGTTACAAGCAATTTTCCTTTTCCCACAGTGTTTTCAAAGGACTTGTACTGCAGACACATAAAAGCCAGGGCTTGTTTGGATAACAAAAACATGAGAGATTGTTCATTTCCTGCCATTGCGTTTTAATACGTGTTGGAGATGGGGGTGGAGTTAAGACAATTCCATGAACAAATATGATTGGACATAATGAAAACTTGTAAGCATAACAAACCATTTAATTTTTTAATCATCTATTTACCGATAAATACAAATAAAAAGTCAATTCTTTAATCTCTTCCTTGACTGACTAATTTACGCCAAGTGAGACAAACACAGCCGGAGCCGAGCAACATCAAAAGCGCCGAAACACGTTACGTCATCTTTAATTTTTGTATTGTGGTGAACACGTGCACATGTGTTGAGAAAGTGGTGTAAATGATTAGCTTTATTCTTTTTGAACTTATAAATCGATGGAAAATTATCTGGATTTTAATAAGGTAAGCAATTATACAAAATATATGCATTTAAAAGAACAAAAAAAAAAACCTGCTCCGACGCTATATCACGTAATTATATTTTCTGGCTACCATTACATAATGTTACCATGAATAAATTCGCACGAGAACTTACCCTTATCATTTCAGACACACTTTTTTTTTCTAAATAATTTAGAACCTATTCTTTCGGCCACCCCCATTTTTTCACAACGGTAATTTCATAAATATTCGGACAATAAAAAAAATAATTATTTAATTGTGTCCGAATACATTGGCGAATTACGGTAATTCTTGGGAGTGCAAAATTTTATTTGAGTAGCAGTATGAAATTAGTTGAAGTTCAAAATACTTTGCAAGAATAACCAAATCATGCTCTGTGAAATGGTGGTTTAATGCATCTGTAAAAATTATTGACCTGTATCAGTCTGCATAATACACTCAAGCTGACCTGGGTCAAAACTCTCTCTTATTGGTCAAAATCTGCTTGTCAAAAGACAAGTCTTCCTCATGATTCAGTTGGTTTTTTATGCCCCCGCCATGAAATGATGGAAGGGCATATAGAGTTACCTGTGTCCGTCTGTGTGTGTGTGTGTGTTAGTGTGTTAGTGCGTGTGTGCGTTAGTGTGTGTGTCCCATTCTTGTCCGGAGCATAACTTCTACATTTATCAATGGATTTCAAAATAATTTTGCACACTTGTTCTCCTTAACAAGTACTAGTGTCATGCGAAAAGTTAGTTTTGATACGCCCAAGGTCAAGGTCACAGTTGAAGGTCAAATGTTTAAATTGACCTTGTCTGGAGCATAACTTCTACATTTATCAATGGATTTCAAAAAAACTTCGCACACTTGTTCTCCTAAACAAGTACTAGTGTCATGTGAAAAGTTTGTTTCGATACACCCAAGGTCAAGGTCACAGTTGAAGGTCAAATGTTTAAATTGACTGTTCAACCTAATTTTACATCCTGCTCAGCAGAATTGTGATATGAAGATACAGTTTTGTTTTTCAAAAAGACTCATCCAATGAACTATGCCAGAGAATATTGAGGCTGCAACCTACCCTTCAACTATAGTCCAGTGTGATAATATTCGATCCAATTTGTTCCTGTCTCATAGAGGAAGTCCAACAAAGTAATTCTTATTGCTATATTTCTCACTCTCATTCCTCAAGTTAAGATCTTCATAATCCTGAGTATAAATAACCCTCAGTTGAAAGATTAAGGAAAACGCGGAATAAAAAGAAGTTAATGCGCAAAACCAGCATTTTCTTCTTTTTCTCACAAAGTTTTCTACCATATGCAATACAAACCATATAATTTATTGTCTGCATATTGCTTTCAACTTGGACCAGTCCTCAATTTTGTTATCAGGTATAAATAATCTTTTAGCTGCTTGGCTATATATATAACAAACTTTCTTAACCCTGTCTAAGCAGTTATCCAAAACAACAATTTTCTGTAATACCTACTGATTTTTTTCATATGACATATCTGTGACTAATACCATTAGCGGGGGCATCCGTGTCTCTGACACACCTATTTCTAGTATACAAAATGGACTTTATAGATGAAGAATTATGTGATGACTTGCGTGGTATAATAGATGTGGGAAATGCATTAAATCTTTACCAAACAACAAAACTTTTGGCTGTACCAAAGTGAAAGCACTTGCAGACGACATGGTTGAAAAATTAGAACGTTGTGAGAAGGGTAGAAAACATTGTGGGAAAAGGAGAAAATGCTGGTTACCAGCATTTTCTCCTTTTCCTACAATGTTTTCAGAAGGCCTCTTCCTCAGGGTCGTTAAAAGTCAGGATTGTGTGGTAAAGAGTTAAAATCCCTTTTCCAGGGCTCGCCACAAGTACATTTTGGCCATGCTTTGTGAAAAGGGGGCGTCAGGCATCTGCAAAAAGTAGCGGCCTGGGTCAGCTTGCACATTCAATTGGTTGGTAGACAAGACTGATCTGATGGATCAAGAGTTATTTGATGACTTGCTTAACCCTTTACCAAACAATCCCTGGTTTTTACGACCCAGAGGAAGAGGCCTTCTGAAAACATTGTGGGAAAAGGAGAAAATGCTGGTAACCAGCATTTTCTCCTTTTCCCACAATGTTTTCTTCTATTCTAAAGCCAAGTTTCAATTTTTGAGTCAGATTTATTTTGTTGTCTGCAAATGCTTTCAATTTGGACCAGTCTAAATTTGGCCTTTTTGTAAAGAGTTAATGTAATCAGATCATGAAGATGCATGAAAACTTGGTTTTTCCAGGGCTATACACAAATAGTTGTATAAATAAACTTTTATGTTTAACTCTTTACCACACAATGACGCCTTTTAACACCCCTGAAGAAGAGGCCTTTTGAAAACATTGTGGGAAAAGGAGAAAATGCTGGTAACCAGCATTTTCTCCTTTTCCCACAAAGCTTACTACCCTATCAAAGAAAAGTTGCGTCATTTGAGCCACTATGAAATTGTCGTCTGCAAATGCTTTCAATTTGGATAGGTCTTAAATTTTGCCGTGTGGTAAAGGGTTAAAGAGTCCTTTGTTGTGATACAGATTTATGGATTATATTTTACCATAGAAAATAGTGCAGCAGCATGACTGCACCACTCATGAAAATATTACCGATGATGTTCAAGAGATGAAATAAATTTCGATCTTTCACCGAAAAAAACCAAATATCCTTTATGTATTTCAGTCCTTCATGTATCAGTTACTGAGAGGACTGGCGTTTTGTCACAGTAATAATGTGTTACATAGAGATCTGAAACCTCAGAACCTTCTTATTAATAAGGTATGTACTGCTGGAAGTATGAATGCTTTAATTTTTTAACCATGCTGTTTTTGGAGAAAATGTCAAAGTAAGGTCATAGCCCTGTTGTTGTCTGAGTCATTGTTGTAGTCATGCAAAAAATTTGACATTTTATAATATCTTGGTCATTACTGAAGATATTTACTTCAAAGTTGGACTAGTGCTATTAAAAAGGGAACCCATACCAGTATCATGGCAGGTGACCATCAAAGTATGTTTGATACAGTTTTGCCCCTTTTTTTGACTAACAATTTTCACTGAAAAATCAATCTACAGTATTTCTAAAGCAATTGCAGCTGAGCTTTGGTACCCAAATACCATGCTCTTTTTCTGAATTTTTATGGTGGTTTATATTAGAAAGTAATGAAATGACTGGAAGCATATAAATCATTATAGCATTGTACATGTATTTCCTTCAAAGTAATGCATTGCATTATTTGAACATTGATGTTCATTGAAAGTATGGAGTTTTGAAGTCAGTGAAGTCTTTACTAAATAACAAAATTTTAGACTTGTTCAAATTGAAAGCATCTGCAGACAACAAATGGCATGCTGCTCAAGTAGTGGACTTTTACCTTGAAAGGCTAGAAAACATTGTGGTTACCAGCATTTGCTCCTTTTCTCACAATCTTTTCAAAAGCTTTTTTCCTCAGTGTCGTTGAACATCAGATTGCATGGTACAGGGAAATATCAAATACATGTATATTGTAGTATGTGTTGCTTGCCTTGTTTGTTTGTTTGAATGGTGCTTAAAGCCATTTCAACGTCGTTTCAGTTATATAGTGGCAGCCAGCCAACCTACCTACTGTTCCCTGGAGTTTCTTTTACAAGTACTCCAGGCAATATGCTTCCCAAGGCCCTGG
Source organism: Hippopus hippopus (assembly GCA_946811185.2). Taxonomy (NCBI): domain Eukaryota; kingdom Metazoa; phylum Mollusca; class Bivalvia; order Cardiida; family Cardiidae; genus Hippopus; species Hippopus hippopus. The sequence continues at coordinate 1,755,666 of OX328108.1, read as the reverse complement.
CAGCTTTTCCACATAACCATCGTTGAAACTTTGATTGGCCCTGAGATTGGGAGTAAATTCTGCAGCAATGACTACCATTAATCCTTGGAAAAAAATTTCATAGAGCTGGTGATTCCAACCAGCAACCTCCTGGTTCTGTCCGAGTATCCACTGAGCTACCAGAAATTGCTTGATTGCATTTTTTGAGTTATCATTATTTTTAACTCTATATTTCTCTTTGTTGACAGAATGGTGAATTGAAGTTGGCAGATTTCGGGTTAGCTAGAGCTTTTGGCATTCCAGTGAGATTTTACTCAGCGGAGGTAAGACGGAAATATTTTTTCTTTTCCCAGAGTTGTTTTACCTCATTGTTATATTTTAACTATAGCATCATATAATAAAAATGCTTAACCTATTCCAACACAGCAAAATTTTAGACTTTTCCGAAATTTGAAAGTTTTTTTAGACAAGAAATTAAATGTGGCTCACATTGTGTGTTTTGCCTATGAAAGGATGGAAATTATGGTGGTAAAAGGAAAAAAATGCTGGTTTTCAGCATTTTTCTCCTTTTCCCAAAAGTTTCCAAAGGCCTTCTTCCTTAGGATTGTTTCAACATGTGATATTTAAGTAAAGGGTTTATATGAAATTGAGTAGAGCATAGTCTGGACATTTGACACAAAATGATTGCATCCTTTGTTCAAACACGCATACCAGATTGATGGGTAGTTTTTAATATTAGTATTGTTTATACTGTAAAACTGGAAATGTTTGCATCGTGAAAATCGTCTCGTTTTTTGCGAATTGATAAAAACCACGAAGGTATTCGCCAACTCGAATTTAAGCTAGACTAAGGTATATTTTACCTAGACACTTGGTCATGTGGGAGAGACTGACAGGGACCCTTGTCAACATCAGTGAGTGCTTTTTTCATCAAAGTAGACCAGAATACCAGTGCAGTGGCGTTTTATACTGCCAGTGTAAGACATTAAAATACGTTTCATGGAAGTGAATATTGGGATTTGTTAAATTTAATGATAATGAAATATAAACAGTTAAAACATGTGTAAGGTCAGTATTTTGTTATTCACAAAATTTTAGACTTGCAATAATATCCACTTTTACACAACAGTGTTTAACACTATTTTCAACACTATTTCAAGTATATATAGGTTGCCAGTGCACCTATCCATGCTTTCTTAGAGTTTTGTTTACTTGTATTTTGTGCTGAACCCTAGTAGCTCAATTGGTAGCTCAGTTGGTAGCGTACAGGATTTGAGAACGGGGCTGCTGGTTCGATCCCCGGCTCAACCAGGTTCTTTCTGAGGATTGATGATAGTTGCGACAGGATTCATTCCTTTCTCACTGCCAACCATTGTTTCCACAATTGTAATGTAGGGAAGCAGCCTGTGGCTTGGAAAGAATATTTTGTGGAGTACTGGTAAAAGAAACTCTAGGAAAGCATGGATAGGTGAACTGGCTGTCGTGATGTAGCTAAAATAATGTTGAAAACAGCATTAAACACCATACAATCGATCAATCAACTATCGTTTGTATTGGAGTTTAATGCCATTTTAACAGCTTAGGTCATAATTATCGTGGTGGTCAGTGACTCACCCATGTCTTTCATGGCTTTCTCACACCAGTACTGACACAACTTTCTTTCCAAAGCCACTGACTACATGTACTTCTCTCACATGCATTAGAGGTGAGAGGCAAAAAAATCGCCGGAAAGAAAGTTCCCGCAACTGGGTATCGAACCCTCAACCTCCAGGCCATGTGTCAGATAGGCTCACCACTGAGCTACCAATTTTTCAGTACTTTGCATGATATTCTTCCAAAGCCACAGGCTGCTTTCCTAAGGAAAATATTGTTGAAAGAATGTTTAGTTCTTTTGATGGTTTAAACTGTTCTGTGTTAAAACATATGGTTGTATCGAGTGGCACACTAGACTAGTTGCTAAAAGGATGATATTTTTTTCTGAAAAGGTAGAAGATCGTGTGGGAAAAGAAGAAAATGCTGGTTACATTTTCTTCTTTTTCCACAATGTTTTCAAAAAGCCTTATTCTTAAAACATGGGATTGTTTGGTAAAGGATTAATAGATGTACACATAATTATGAAACGATTTGGCAAAAGGAAAAATCACTCATTTTGAGCAGTTTCCCTTTTTGCCATAATGTTTTCAAAAGCGGTCTCCTTCAACTCACAAAATGTCTGTAGCTGCCAATGAGCTATGTACTTCATGCCCACCTTTTAAAGTTTATTTTTAGCTCAGCTGTTTTTAAAGAAATTTTTGAAGTTATGTCGTAGCTCTGTCGTCGTTGTTGTCTGCGTTGTCCTGCAAAAACTTTGACATTTTGTTGTATAGATCTCTGTCATTACTGAAGATAATTGACTTCAAACTTGGATATTTGGTAACTGTCAGAAGGGGAAATCTTACAACAAGGTCAGATAACCATCGAAGTATTTTTAATACAGTTATGTCCCCTTCTTGATTTATTCACTGAAAATCAAGCAATTGCAGCTGAGCGTTGGCACCCATATGTGATGCTCTTGTTTTTTCCCCTCCAACAGGTAGTGACGCTATGGTACAGACCGCCTGATGTGTTATTTGGGGCCAAAATGTATTCCACATCCATTGACATGTGGTCTGCTGGCTGTATATTTGCAGGTATTTTGCCCCAACTACAGTAACTACGGTTTTTACTCGGCTGTTAAAGTCATTCAGTTATATCATGGCAACAGCTCACTTACTCATGTCTTCCCTTGGCTTCACCAGAGCTTTACTTTCTTTTCCAAGAACTGGCTAGAGGTAAGCAAGGATTGGTTCAGGATTTCCTGCTAAAGAATTTGTTGATTCAACTGTTTACAACACAGTCCCAACTTTAAACAACCCTTAGAAAGAAGCCTTTTGAAAGCACTGTGGGAAAAGGAGAAAATGCTAGCAACAATTATTGCAACAATGTTTTCTACCCTTTTTAAGACAAATCTCAACATTGAGTTACATTTAAATTGTCATTTGAAAAACTGATGCTTTGATATGGACAAGTCTAAAACTTTGTTGTTTGGTAAAGAGTTAACTCTTTACCACACAATCTTGACTTTTAACGACCATAAGAAATTAGACTCATGAAAACATTGTTGGAAAAGGAGAAAATGCGGGTAACCAGAATTTTCTCCTTTTCAAAGGCAAATTCCATCATTTGAGCTATATTTAAATTGTTGTCTGAAAATGATTTTGTCTTTTGGTAAAAGGTTAACCCCAGTCTTAGGGAAAAAAAGCAATGTTTACAAGTAATGCTATATTGACTTGGTAACAACAAGCCATTTACCATATATTTATTTATTTATTTTATTTATTTTATTTAGCACTGAATGTACATAATAAGGATTCTAACAGTAGCACACAACATATTCAAATAAAAAGTCAAATATGTTGGAAATGCATAGAACCATATCAGGCACATCAGCACCAAGGATATCACAAAAAAAGGAAGGATCCCTTATTTCCATTGTGGTCCTTAGATACAGCTCTCATTTAAACCTTTAAGTGCTATTTACTGCTAAAGTTTCCTTTGCAGCCAGTGTAGATCAAGATAAGACTACACAAAAAACAGTCTGATCTTTGATCTTTACTGTCTGCTTTGATGAGAAATTCTTGACGGGGGCAACCTTGAAATTATTCTAAATAAGGGTTTATTTCTAGAGTGAAAATGACTTTATTTGGCGCTCTTAGAATCCATACCATACTTTGGAATACCATAAATAGACTATTATATAGATATATAGTGAGAGCTTAACACACAGAGCACTGAATGAATAAAATGGACTTTTCTAACTTGGAAATTTAAAGGTTGATTTTGCCAGATTATATCACAAAGAAGCCAGCATTGTAGGTCCTAGACCATGGTCCATAATCACCAACCATTCCTAAGAACATTCCTTGTCTCATTCTGCAAGATTTTCAAAATATGAAAGTCCATGCAGTTCAGTGTTTACTGTCTGGAGGAGAAAAACTTTTGAAAATATTGTGGAAAAAAGAGGGAAATACTGTTAAAAAAAGTGTTTTATCTTTTTTCCACAATGATTTTTCTACTTTATCAAACACAACTTCTATTGTTTGGGCCAAACTTGAATTTGTTGTCTGCAATTGCTTCCAGTAGGGACAAGTGTGAAAGTTTGTCGTCATGGGAGAGGGTTTATCCTCTGCCAAATAATTCCATGTTTTCACAGCCTTGAGGAAGAGGCCTTTCGGAAAAATTTGTCAGAAAAGGAAAAAATGCTGGTTACCAGCATTTCCTCCTTTCCCACAATGTTTCTTTCTCTGTCAAAGAATTTAAGTTCATTCAAAGAAAGGTCTCACAGCTAAATATTTGAGTAGTAGTCTGGCAAAAGGAGGGAAGGTCTAGTGTATCTCTGTGATGGATTATTTATGCAAATCATCACATAATTAGGGATTTCCAGAATCTGTTTTGTTTGAAAAGTGACTGGTTGAGCTGGTAGATCTTGGACATGCAGAAAATTAATTGATAGGTCTTTAGACATGTTTTTAGCTCCACTGGCCGAAGGCCAGCGGGCTTATGTCATGGCCTGTTGTCCGTCGTGCGTCCGTGCGTCCGTCCGTCCGTGCGTTAACTTTTTTTTAAAACGTCTTCTTCTCTGAAACTACCCATCCAATTTTGATGAAACTTCACAGAAATGATCCTGCCATGGTCCTCTTCAGAATTTCTTGAAAGAATTTAATTCCTTCAAAAACTCTGGTTGCCATGGCAACAAAACTGAAAAATTTTGAAAATCTTTGAAAATCTTCTTGTCTGAAACTGTAAGGCCAAGGGCTACCAAATTTGGCATGTAGCTTTATCTAGTGGACATCTACCAAGTTTCTTCAATTTATAGCCCTGGGGTCAAAATTGGCCCCGCCCCGGGGGTCACAAGTTTTACATGGGCTTATTTAGGGAGAACTTTAAAATTCCTCTTCTACCTAGCCATGGGGCCTAGGGCGACCAAATTTGGCATGTAGCTTTATCTAGTGGACCTGTACCAAGGGTGTCCAAATTATAGCCGAGGGTCAAATTTGACTTCGCCCTGGGGGGTAACATGTTTTACATGGGCAGGCTTATATAGGAAAATCTTTCGCATCTAGCTATAAGGGCTAGGGCTATCAAATTTTGCATTTAGCTTTATCTAGGGGGTCTCTATCAAGGGTGCCCAAATTATAGCCCAGGGGGTCAAATGTAGCCCCACCCCAGGGGGTCACAAGTTCTACATGGTCTTATATAAGGAAACTTTAATAATCTACTTGTACATAGACATATTTAGGCCTAGGGCTACCAAATTTTGCATGTAACTTTATATAATGGGCCTCTACCAAGAGGGCCCAAATTTTAACTTTGGGGGTCAAGTTTGACTCCACACCAGGGGTGACAAGTTTTACATTGGCTTTTATAGTGAAAACTTGATAAACCTGTGTCATGGATCACATATTTTACAGGGCCTTTTATTCAGCAAACTTGTTTTACATGACTTTTTATTGGGCAAGATTAAAAAATCTTTTTGTTTATAACCACACATTCTAGTTTCATATTGTAGGTCTGGGGTCAAAATTGCCTTCATTCCAGGGATCGCAAGTTTAACATGGGCTTCAAAATATTGTCACTTCAATTTAAACATTAATCAAGGGAAATAACTCTTTTTATGAAAGATAAAGTTCGTTACTATTTACCTCCCTTGATTATCAAGCTGCAGTGATACATGATTGGTGCTAGACAAGTTTTTTAGCTCCACTGGCCGAAGGCCAGCAGGCTTATGTTATGGCCCGTTGTCCGTTGTGCGTCCATCCGTATGTTAACTTTTTAGCTCACTTGAGCACAACGTGCTCAAGGGGAGCTTTTAGGATCACCTGGTGTCCGTCGTGCGTCGTGTGTCGTCAACAGTTCTTTAAACATCAACTCCTCCTAAACCACTGGGCGGATTTGGACCAAACTTGGCTGGAATGTTCCTTGGAAGGTCCTCTTTAAAAACTGTTCACAGAATGTGATTCCATCAAAAACTCTGGTTGCCATTGCAACCAAATGGAATTTTTTAGGGAATTCTTTAAAAATCTTCTCCTCTGAAACCACGGGTCAGATTTTGAAATAATTTCACAGATATGCTCCTTGGGTGACCCTTTTTAAAATTTGTTCGTAAAATTTTGATCCGTCAAAAAATGTGGCTCTGGTGAATGGGGGCTTCTTGCACCATATAGAAATGAAAGAATTCTTCAAAATTCTTCTTCTCTGAAACCGCTGGTCAGATTTCGAAATAATTTCACAGGATTGTTCCTTGGGTGACCCTTTTCAAAAACTGTTCGTAAAATTTTGATCCGTCAAAAAACGTGGCTCTGGTGAATGGGGGCTTCTTGCACTATACAGAAATGAAGGAATTCTTTAAAAATCTTCTCCTCTCATGGGTTTCATGTTTTACAGGGCTTTTCATTGAGAAAAATTTGAAAATCTTCTTGTTTATAACATTCAAGAACTGAATTATTTGGTATGGAGCTTTATATTGTGGACCTCCACCAGGATTCAAATAACTATAGCTTTGCGATCAAAATTGGCTTTGCCCATGGATCACAACTTTCTCGTAGGATTAGATAGAAAAATGTTTGCATGTCCTCGTGTTTGAAATCAATTTGCTGAATATTGTAATGTTTGGCTTGTAGTGTTTTTACTTAATAGCCAGTGGAGCGATACAGGGCCATCATGGCCCTCTTGTTTACTGATAACAAAAAGTATTGACCCATATTAGCCAGCACAGACATTGGTTGATACTTTGTGCAGATGTATTAAGACCCCGTTTCACTGAGGATGGCTCATTTACTTGTTTTGCATATCATATAATCTTTAATTTTTCCATGAAGTTTTTCTCATGTTCTATCTACACTATCAACTTTTTTTCTTCTTTTCAGAAATGGCAAATGCAGGTCGACCTCTGTTTCCAGGAAATGATGTTGAAGATCAATTAAAAAGAATATTTAAGTTTCCTTTAATTGAAGTCTTAATAAATACCTTTATTGTGATAGATCTTTTAACTAATTCCAAACAACAAATTATGGATAGATCTTCCTGAAAGTCTCTGCAGACAACAGATTTGGAATTGGTACAAGTGAGCATAAGTTCTCTGATATGGTAGAAAACATTGTGAGAAAAGCGAAAAATTGCTTGTAACAAAATCTTTGTTCCTCTTGGTCGTTAAAACACAGAATTGTTTGGTAAATGGTTAGACCTTTACCAAATGACAAAGATCTCACTCTGCCCTTTTGAAAAGTATCCTTAGACGACAAAATGAATGTTGCTAAAATGATGAGATTTGTCTATGAAAGGTAGAAAATGCTGGATACCAGCAATTGCACCGTTTTCCATTATGTTTTTTTAAAGTCTTTTTCTTGGGTTGTTAAGACACAGGATTGTGTTGTAAAGGGTAACAAGAACATTGAAGTCTTCTGCAATAAGAAACCAAATCAAACACTATAGGCTGGTCATCCGAACCCAGGGGCATGGTATAACCTTATCTGTTGCGAACCAGTCTTACTAAAGATCTTCAGGCTTCAATAAGTTTGCATAGCATTTTAATGAACGCCTTTACTAATCAACATATTTAAATTTTTACCAAACAATCTGGGTTTTGAAAACCCTGAGAAAGAAGCCTTTGAAAACATTGAGGGTAAGCAGTATTTTTTTCTTTTTCCACAATGTTTTCTACCATATCAAAGAAAAATTTATCATTTGAGCCAAATTTATATTGCCATCTGGAAACTTTTTCAATTTGGACTAGTTGACCTTGTTGTCATGTGGTAAAAAGTTAATTTTTTATTGAATGTTATTTAAAGCTACCTTCAACATCTTTAGCTCCACTGGCCGAAGGCCAGCAAGTTTATGTCATGGCCCGGTGTCCGTCGTGCATCCGTGCATTTGTGCGTGCGTTAACTTTTATTTCAAACATCTTCTTTGCTGAAACTAAACATCCAAATTTGATGAAACTTCACAGAAATGATCCTGCCATGGTCCTCTTCAGAATTTCTTGAAAGAATTTGATTCCTTCAAAAACTCTGGTTGCCATGGCAACAAAAGCGAAAAATATTGAAAATCTTTGAAAGTCTTTGAAAATCTTCTTGTCTGAAACCATAAGGTCCAGGGCTATCAAATTTGGCATGTAGCTTTATCTAATGGACCTTAAAGAAGTTTCTTCATATTATAGCCCTGGGGTCAAAATTGGCCCCGTGCCATGGATCACAAGTTTAGCATGGGCTTACATATAGTGACTTTAATTTAAATAGTAATATAGGGAAATAACTCCTGTTTATAAGAGATAAAGTTTGTTACTATTTACCTCCCTCAATTATCAAACTGCAATGACACATGATTAATGTTAATATTCAAGTTTTTTGGATAGGACATGTTCTGTTGTCAGGGAGAGTTGATTATTTTGATGCTAGTAGTTATGCTCATATCAGTGGAATATTAAACTTCAAGTAAGGTTTCTGTCATTCAGTTTTCTTTCCAGAACGTTACCTTTCATGCGAATGAATAAACCTGCTTGTATTCACTGACATAATCTTTGCACGTAGGAAGATATGACTTTTTTTTTGTTGGGCAGGGGGGAGGTTATGTTTTCCAAGTAAGTTTACTACCATACAGACTTTTTATGCTGTATGTCTCTGCAATGCTATTTAAGTGCATGATACGTTAATTTTACTCTTTAAGAAAGGACAAATTTTTTGACTGGACCAAGTTTAAAGCCATTACAGAAGACAAATTGAATGAAGCTTAAATGATTATTTCTGTCTTTGATAGGGTAGGAAACATTGTTGGAAAAGGAGAAAATACTGGCTGACAACATGTTGTCCTTTTCCCACAGTGTTTTCAAAAGCTTTCTCTTTAAAGGTCACAAACTCTTTGATCTGTGTGGGAAAGGGTTAAAAAAGCCAGTGGAGTGATACAGGGCCATCATGGCCCTCTTGTTTTTAGTTGTATCATGGCAAAAGTTCACTCATTTATGTATTTCCATGATTTCACCAGCACTAGGTAAGGGCCTTGAAGTGTCTTGCCCAAAGACACTCCCATGAAAATTTCAGTGACTTTGTAGGTTTGAACCCAGAACACCTAGTCAGCCTACAGCTTCAATGGTGAGGAATGCTGGATCCTGTGTCAAAATAAAACGGCAGAAAAAAAAGAAACAAGTGCCTGTGCTGTTTTTTAATAAATGAATCAATTTCTGCCTCTTTCTTAACTTTATTGTTAGACTTTTAGGAACACCCACAGAAGAAAGCTGGCCAAGTATTACAAGATTGCCAGATTATAAAGTATGTACATGTTTTTTGTTCAGTCTGACTTTTTTGTGTTTCTTTCAGGTAAGTGGTGCAATTTGTAGCAGTAGGTCATTTGTTTAACAATATATACAATATAACCCTTTCCTCTATGACTCCCGCCTTTTAACGACCCTAAGAAAGAAGCCTTTTGAAAACATTATTGGAAAAGGAGAAAAAGCTGGTAACCAGCATTTTCTCCTTTTCCCACAGTGTTTTCTACCTTTTCCAACACATTTAATTTTTCAGTCACATTTATAATGTCATCTGCAAGTGCTTTCTATTTGGAACAGTCTAAAATTTTGTCATTTGGTAAAGAGTTAAAGGCCCACTCGGGGCCAAAAGCAGACATTTAATTCATACCATTCAAAAGTATTGATATTAGTTACCATCATTAATTCTGGTTTTCACATTTACTATCAACCATTGAACAGAACATTGACAGACTACTATAGCAGATTGTCAGATTTATGATAATATCCATACTTTTAAGTGCAATGAATTAAATTTGACAACATTTTGATTCTCAGCATATGCAGCTTTGCCAATTGGGATGAATTTAGATAGTCTAGATTAAAATCAAAAGTTTGTGACCACTGAGCTTATAGGTCCAGTCTTATGGACTGATTTTTAATTTCAATCTCTAAAAAATGTGTCAGAAGGGGATATGCAAACATGTATTGTCATAGGCATGCAATTAAAGATCTTAAATGTTTTCTATTTTATCTGAAAATAGTTTTGCCTGTACATTTGCCTCTCTGTTATACAAAGACATCTCGGTATTCATTTCAGATTGGCTGTTGTACTAAAATCTTACTGAATGGTTTCAGCATAACCCTTTGGAAAAAGTGTTTTGAAAACCACATGGGAAAAGGAAAGAATGCTGTTAACCAGCATTTTACCCTTTTCCCATGATGTTTTCCACCCTTTCAAAGACAAGTTCATCAATTGAGCCATATATTAGTATATGCACATTCTTTCATAATAGATAAGTTTGAATTTTGTCAATTGGTAAAGAGTTAATTCTATACCAGACAACACTTGTTCAGTGCTCTCAATAAGGGCCCATTTCAGGAATTTTTGTAATTCCATGTTCAAATTTCAGGAATTTTTTTTCAAAAAATCAGGAATTTTTTTTTTCCACATCGGTCAATGTGGTCATAGGCTTAGATTTATTTTGATTGTGTTGCCGAAGTAAAACACAAGCTAAATGATTGTATTCAGTTAACAAGTAAGTGTATTGTCTCATGACTGTTATGCAGTGAAGTATTTTTTCCCTTAAATTTCCATATCTCAAAAAGTCCTTAACCCTTTACCACACAGGAAAAATTTACAATTGTCCAAATTCAAAGCATCTGCAGACGACGATTGCAGTTCCACTTAAATGATGGAATTTGTCTTTGAAAGGGTGAAAAACATCATGGAAAAAGGTGAAAATTCTGGTTACCAGCTAAACCATCTATCTTGAATTTTTTGATGTGCATGATTTTCTTTCAGTTTCTTAGTGGATTTTGGAAAAGACGTATCTCGGATAGACGTGGTTTCCTTCATAATGACGGTCATGACGCATGATGATTTTTTAAAGAAATTTGCCAAAGTGCGCTGCATAATTACCAAAAGAAATGCGTATCGAAACTATAATCTGCCGATTTTTAAAGAGTTGGACAAATAATTGATATTACTCAATTGTTTCAATTTCTTTCATGTTGCATGTTTGCAAACAAACAATGTTCTCCGATCTTCGATTGTGTGTCTTATTAATTGCAATTATCCATTTATTTCTACAGCTGCAGACAAAGATGGTTGATTACTTACCGATCATAACTGACCGACCAATGAACACTTACCATAATCCGGTCATAATTGGATAAACAATCGCATATGTGTAATTGTCATCTCTGCGCCGTAATCTGGATCACCAAAATGCTTTAACATGATTAGGGACTCTTTGTAAAGCGCCTTCCTTACATTGAATAGACGACATTGAAGTTTTCGACACACGTCAAACCCTTTGTGCATTGTTTTTTGATAAAACATCCGGATTGAAATTCTCGGACTTTTTTGTCAAAATCTGGATGTAAAAAAAATGTCCGACTTTCAAAATGAAGACGTTTTTTCCCAAAATTTGGACATAAGATACATCGACGTCCGCTTATTGAGAGCACTGCTAGTTTAGGGATCTCAAATTTGAAAGCATTTGCAGACAACAATTTTAAACATGTTTCAAATGATAATTATTGTCCATGAAAGGTCAGAAAACGTTGTGGGAAACAGAAAACATGGTGGTTACTAGCACTTTCTCCATATCTCACAATGTTTTCTACACTATCAAAGACAGTTGTCACTATTTGAGCCGCAAATGCTGTTGGTTTGGATAAGTGTAAAATTTTGCTGTATCTTAAACGTTTAACCCTTTACCATACAATGCCGACTTTTGACGCTCCTGGAAAAGAAGCCTTTTGAAAACATTGTGAAAAGAAGAAAATGCTGGTAACCAGCATTTTCTCCTTTTCCCACAATGTTTTCTACTCTATCAAAGAAAAATTACACAATTTAAGCCACACTGAAATTGTCGTCTGCAAATGCTTTCAATTTGGACAAGGCTAAAATTTTGTTGTCTGGTAAAGGGTTAATACAGATTGAAGTGTTTGATATTTCCATTTATTATATTCCTATCAGTGAATTACTGGGATTTCACAGTGAATAACACCACTAGTGATGATAATTATGGTATCATCACTAGTGACGATATAGTTTTGGAATGTTTGACGAAACTACTTTTTTCCTATATTGCTTATATTGTACCGTTCTTGATAATTATTAGAATAAAAAAAGGGTGAATTAGGAATATGATAAATAGGAATAGTTTTTTTCAACCGCATCACAACCCATATTAGTGACAGATTTTTAATATCACACACAACCAGTTGATTACCTTCTGTTTATTTCAGCAATACCCGATGTATCATGTGAACACAACATGGCAACAAGTGGTTCCTACTCTAAATATCAAGGGTAGAGATTTGTTACAGGTAGTCAATTCTTTGTTAAGTGAAATACTGGTTTTACCAGCATTTTCTCCTTATCCCACAATGTTTTCAGCCCTATCACAGACCAGTTCCATCATTGGAGTGGCATGTATTTTGGCATCTGCTTACAATTTGGACTAGTCTAGACTTCTGTCATCTGGTAAACAGTTAAATGGGTGACTGACCAGAGCTGTACCTGATAATGGTTTTCAAAAATGCCTCCATTTTACAGAAATACTAGGCTGTAACCCTTCAAGTGAAAGAAACAAAAAAATGTAAATAACCTTGCAGTGTCAAGACTTTTTTGCCAGAATATATCAGAAATTGTGGTGGGGGGGAGGAGGGGGGAGGTGTGTGTGTTTCCTGTGTGGCTCAGTGATAAAGTGTAAGACACGTAATCTGGAAGCCCCCGATTGAGCCTCATTGGAAGCCCTGTGTTTTTTGTGGGAGTGTCATTGGGTAAGACACTTCAGAGCCCTAACATAGTATTTTATGAAACCCAGGACATACATGAATATGTGAGCTGTTGCCATGGTAAGACAAGATAATATTGAAAGCAGCATGAAACACTATTCAATCAATCAATAAGTGTAGCATCAGGATTTGCTTGAAAGGGTATAAACATTGTGGGAAAAGGAGAAAATGCTGAAATTTCTAAAAAAAACAAACTTGCTTTGTTGATCTTTTTCAGAGGCTACTTATATGCAATCCGAATGGACGACTGTCGGCAGAAGAAGGACTACAACATGGTTATTTTCTAGATCTTAGTCCGTCTGTCAAGTTCCCAGCAGATAATTTTTGAAGTGTTGCCTAGCAACAGAATGTAGAAAAGTGCTTCTGAACTTTTTTTTGATGGCAAGAAGTTAATAAACTGTTGACCAAATTGATCAAACTGTGTTCCACAGGCTATTCTGACAAGAAATTTCCTCTTTACAACATGATTCCAAGTTTCAATGACCCTGAGAAAAAGAGTACTTGAAAACATTGTGGAAAACGGAGAAAATGCTGTTAATCAGCATTTTTAGCTCACCTGAGCACAAAGTGCTCATGGGGAGCTATTGTGATCGTGCTGTGTCCGGCGTCTGTTGTCCATCGTCTGTCGTGTGTTGTGCGTCGTCCGTCGTCAACTTTTACGCTCTAGAGGCCACATTTTCAGTCCGATACTCATGAAAGTTGGTCAGAATGTTTGCCTCAATAAAATCTCAGACGAGTTCGAAAATGGGTAAAAAACTAGGTCACTAGGTCAAATCTTAGAAAAATCTTGTGTACGCTCTAGAGGCCACATTTTCTGTCAAACACTCCTGAAAGTTGGTCAGAATGTTTGTCTTGATGATATCTCAGACGAGTTCAACAATGGGTCATGTCAGGTCAAAAACTAGGTCACCAGGTCAAATCTTAGAAAAACCTTGTGTACGCTCTAGAAACCACATTTTCTGTCAAGAACTCTTGAAACTTGGTCAGAATGTTTGTCTTGATAATAGCTCAGGCGAGTTTGATAATGGGTCATGTGGGGTCAAAAACTAGGTCACTAGGTCAAATCTTAGAAAAACCTTGTGTACGCTCTGGAGGACACATTTTCAGTTCGATACTCCTGAAACTTGGTCAGAATGTTTGTCTTGATGAGACCTTGAATGAGTTTAAATTTGGGTCATGTGGGGTCAAAAACTAGGTCACTGGGTCAAAAATTGGAAAAACCTTGTATATGCTCTAGAGGCCACATTTTCAGTCTGATACTCTTTAAACTTGGTAAGAATGTTTGTTTTGGTGATATCTCAAAAGAGTTTGATAATGGGTAATGTCATGTCAAAAACTAGGTCATTTGGTCAAATCTTAGAAAAACCTTTTGTACGCTCTAGAGGCCACATTTTCAGTCCAATACTCATGAAACTTGGTCAGAGTGTTTGTCTTAGTGATATCTAAAAAGTGTTTGATAATGGGTAATGTCTAATCAAAAACTAGGTCACTAGGCCAAATCTTAGGAAAACCTTGTGTATGCTGTAGAGGCCACATTTTTAGTCCGAAACTCTTAAAAGTTGGTCAGAATGTTTGTCTTGATAATATCTTGAAAGACTTGGAAAATGGGTAATGTTGGATCAAAAACTAGGTCACTAGGTCAAATCTTAGAAAACCATGTTTACTTTCTAGAGGCCTCATTTTTAATGCAATACACATGAAACTTGGTCAGAATGTTGGTCTTGCACCAGTTTGCAAGTGGGTCATTTCGGGTCAGTAACTCATGAAAATCTTGGTAGAATGTTTGTCATAATATCTCAAAAGAGATTGAAAATCGGTCATGTTTGGTCAAATGACTCAGGTGAGCGATTTCGGGGCCATCATGGCCCTCTTGTTTCCTTTTCCCACGATGATTTCTACCTTTCCCAAAACAAATTTCAACTTTCCAGTCACATTTTTGTTGTCTTCTGCAGATGCAGTCAATATTTGGATAGGTCTAAAATTTTGTCTTTTGATAAAGAGTTAACTCTGCACCACATGGTTCCAAATCTGAACCACCCTGAGAAAGAGGCCATTTGAAACATTGTGGGAAAAAGAGAAAATGCTGGTAACCAATATTTTCTCCTTTTCCTATAATGTTTTCTACCTTATCACAGACCAATTCCATTATTTGAGTTACATTGATTTTGTTGTCTGCAAATTTTCTGGAATTGGACTGTTTCTACAGGCTGTTTCTGATAAATCTTTAAACTCCGAAAGACATAGCCTAGTACTAGTGGAACCCAGGAAATATATGAACATGTGAGCTGTCACCTTGATATGACTGAAATAATGTTGAAAGCGGCGTAAAATACCATTCAATCAGTTAATCCAGGTCTCAACAACCCTGAGAAAGAGACTCCTTGAAATATCATTGGAAAAGGAGAAAATGCTGGTAACCAGCATTTTCTCCTTTTCCTGCAAATACCCTTTCACATATAAATTCTGTCATTGGTGTCACTTTCATGTTGTCGTCTGCTTTTAATTTGAACTTGTCTTTTATTTTCTTGTCTGGTAAAGTGTAAATGACTGTATAAATCCTACTTGGTAAATCTTGCATTAACATGATGTATTATTGCTTGAGTTTGGGAATAAGGTTTTAATCCTAGAACCGTGATGAGATAATATAAACATTATCATGTTGGGTTTTTAAATCATCTTGTTAGGCTATGTGATTTTAAACTTGTTATCCCAAATGTGTTTATGGATCTATCTGCACGAGCCCCTGTTTTTCACCTGTATGTTCCTGAAAGGGTTTAAAGTTCGAAGTTGGTGGGTAAGGACGGCCAAAACTTTTGGCTGTAGGAGGTATCTGCAAACACAAACCCCACCCTTGCCCCAAGACAACTTTTTGTGTAATTCTTAAAGTGCAATAGAATGTTGATATAAAGTGTAAGTATTTCATTGTTTCTGATTTTATCTTTAAAATAAAAAGTCACAGGACTGTATTTTTCAATAGTTAAATATGTATATATTGTGAGAATGAAGATGAAAATGTACTTGTTTTGTTACACCTGTATTATATTGTGCAATCTCGATTGTAATATTTAATTGCTTTTGTTCATAGGTGTAGGTCATCGGATTTTGGATCTATTCCATCTACTACCTGTTTCTTAACCTTTTACAAAACAATCCTCTCTTTTATTGGTCCTTAAAAAAGCATTTGAAACATCACAGAAAAAGGAGAAAATGCTGGTGACCAGCATTTCCTTATTTTCCTGCAATGTTTTCTACTTTTTCAAAGACAATTACATTTTAGTGTGCCATCTGCAAAATGAAATGGTTTTTAGATTTGGAAAGCCTATTAGGTCATTGTTTTATCGCCTCGTTAAGAGTTTACCCGTCACCACGCAGTCCTGACTATTAACAGCCCTGAGGTAGAAAGCGTCTGAAAACATCTCTGGAAAAGAAGAATATGCTGATAACTTGCATTTTCTCCTGTCATCATCTTGTTTTCTATCCTTTGAAGGATAAAATCCTATGGCTTTAGCCAAATGAAAAGTTTGGTCTGCAAACCCTTTCAATACCGATGGGTATGAAATTTGTTGTCTGGTAAAGAGTTAACTATGACTTAAATGTATTCTGATCAGCAGTGATCATTTATGTATGTATTATATTTTCAGTCATGGTTATGTTTTGTTGGTATTGGAGTTTAATGCCATTTTAACAGCTCAGGTCATTTCATGGTAGTCAGTGCACCTACGCATATGTTTCCTAGCTTTCTCACACCGGTACTGACACATTTTTCTTTCCAAGCCACTGACTTTTATCACTCGCATTAGATTGAGAGACAGAAATCTTTGAAAACAAAGTTTGCCTCAACCGAATATTGCACCAGCGACCACTAGGTCAGGAGTCAGAAACACTAACTACTGAGCTACCTGGCTGGGCTTTTTGGTGGTGGTCTGTAGTTTGTAGAGACCTGTACTTCACAAGTTGACAAAAAGTTTACACTCGTCCAAATTTAAGGCATTGGCAGACAGCAAATAGATATACTATGAGGCTAGAACTGTCGCAAAGTGGACAAATACCCCCAACAGCTTCTTGTCACTGAAGCAGCACAATTGGAGAACAAATGATTTTCAAAACAAAGATCACCAGTGACCTTGACATTTGACCGATGTGACCCCTACTTAACAGGGTACCTCCGTGTATCATGAGCAACACTTATATAAAGTGTGAGAGTCCTAGGTCAAACAGCTTTTGAATAACAGCATGGAAACGATTTTTGAAGCAAAGTTCATCTGTGACTTTGACCTTTGACCCATGTTACCCAAAAGCAATATGGCACCTCCTTGGGTCATGAGCAGCACTGTATAAAGTTTCAGGGTTCTAGGTCAAATGGCTTTTGAGTTAGAGCACGGAAACTAAAACAAGACGGACTAACTGACGGACAGACAGACATGGTGAAACAAGTATAACCCCACTTCGTAGGTGGGAGGCAGGGGTATGATGGGAATTTTCTGTGTAAGGTGTTACGAGCCAAGCATAAAAAGAAAGAAAACCAGCAACAAGCCTTTAACAATTAACAATATTTATTAATGAACAAAGACAAAAGAGTACAATAACAGTTAAGTTTGAATGAAATTTTGACAATTTTTAATCTTGGAACAAGAAATAGAATAAGTCCCTCATATTTAAGATTTAGGTTTAGACTACAAAAGGTATGAAATTTCTGGTTCCTAAATCCTAAATTAACAATAGTTTAACTTCCATATAGATATGAACAACCTGTATAAAAAATGAACAATTCCAACTTACAGATCTATATTCCAGATTAAATCCAACACTTTTCACTAATTCTGTATCCTCCAAGCCACAAGTCTAAGTTGAAGTCCAAATTCACCAAGTAAGTCACTCCTATTTATATCAGCTTGGAAAGTTCTAGATAAGTCTTTTCTAGAAAGATGACATCATGGATTGGTAAACAGCTTGTTTACTAACAACCTGTTTCTAAAAATAACCACAATGGAAAAACCAAAAAATGTTCATGTTTCTAGAATATTCTGAAAACCGGTCACTGTATATCCAATCTACGAGGGTTGATCAATAAATTCGTGGACACCGTCGATATCTCCGTCACAAATAATTGCACTGCTATTGAATATTACTATTTTGTAGAACCATAAAATGGCAATACATTTGTGCAAATTCTAACAACTTTATTTGGTATATGGACGCTAAAAATGATCATGGCAACCCAGTGCAGTAAGACCACCGCAGCTCATAATTATATATTCTTGAGAATGGCACATCATTAGAATTAAGACTAATTTTGGCACGCATTCGCACATAATGGAAATGACGTTAACATCATTGCATAACGTCTTCAGAACCGAAAAAAAAACAAAAAAAAACAAGCGTTCAAAACTGTTATCTTGTTTTGTTAACGATGTCAATGGAGACAGGGATGTGTGCGTCAGAGCAACATGCAACGTCATTAGAGCAAAGAGCTGTAATAAAGTTTTGTGTGACATTAGGAATGACGCCACAACAGACTAAACAGAATATTGGTAAGGTTTCTGGATAGGACAACCATCACCGTCCAGCTAGGGTCCGAGATCTTGGAACACCCACCATACTCACCTGACCTTGCGCCGTGCGATAATGCCTTTCTTTCCCCCCCCCCCCCTCCCCCAAGGCCTAGTTAAAGGGTCACAGGTTTCGACTACCTACAGATCAAGGCACTTGCAGTGTTGAGATCTTTCGACAAGTTTTATGCAAACATTTTCACTCAGTAGGTGCATAGACATGAACCCCCAGGGATAAATAGTTTAATAAAAAAAAAAAAAAAAAATTAGGCAACAGAAAAGAGCATATCAGAAGTCTAAACGTACAAACAATCCACATCAATGGTCCAAATTTAAAGCTTTAAGAAACGAATTGATTGCTCTCATTCGACAAAGAAAGCAAGACCACTTGGATCAAATGGCACTGAAATTACGTTCAAATAGTATTACGTCAAGAGATTGGTGGAAAGTCTTGAAATCTTTTATAGCCCCATCGTCTTCTTCCTTTATACCTCCACTGATGGATGACACTAAGGACACAATGGTTGTTGATGAGCATGAAAAGGCTAACGTTTTAAATTCATACTTTACCAAACAATCAACTATTGACGACTCGGCTAACAGTCTTCCGGATGATATAAATCAAATTAACGACAACTCTTTAGATTCAATAACGATTACTCCCGCTGAGGTGTTAGATGTTTTAAGAACGCTCCGTCTAGGTAAGGCATCTGGTCCAGATGGTATCAATAATCATATTTTAATGGAAGTTGCACTTCAAATATCCAATCCTCTGAGTCAAATTTATAACCAGTCTTTGAACACAAGTATATTTCCCTCTTCTTGGAAAATTTCCAATGTCTGTCCTATCTTTAAAAGTGGTGACTCTGCTATTGCATCTATTTACCGACCAGTGTCTCTATTAAACACCATCGAAAAGGTATTTGAAAGAATAATATTGTCACGAGCCAAGCGTAACGAGAAAGAAAACCAACAACAAGCCTTTAACAGTTAACAATATTTACTAATGAACAAAGACAAAAAAGTACAATAGGAGTTAAGTTTGAATGAAATTTTGTCAATTCTAATCTTAGAATGTTGAAATAAAATAAGTCCCTCAAAATTAACAATAATGTTTAGACTACAAAAGAATGAAATTTCTGGTTCCTAAAACCTAAATTAACAATAGTTTCAACTTGCAAGTAGATATGAGCAAAATAAAGTTATTCCAACTTACAGATGTATATCCCAAGTTAAATCCAACACTTTTCACTAATTCTGTATCCACAAAGCCACAAGTCTAACTTCAAAATCCCTATCACCAAGTAAGTCACTTCTATTTATATCAGTTTGGAAAATTCTAGATTAGTCTTTTCTAAAAAGATGACAATAAGCTATTTATAGACATGGATTGGTAAACAACTTGTTTACTAACAATCCTGTTTCTAAAAATAACCACAATGAACAAACCAATGAATGTTCTTTATGTTTCTGGAACATTCTAAAAAACAGGTCACATGTATATCCTATTTATATAACACTTCCCCTCCTAAAGGAAAAGAAAGTTTTAAGAATTAAAACTTTCTTTTGTTAGAATATAAAACATATCATTACACTTAACTGTACATGATAATATATTATACATAAAGACAATGTTAACTATTTACAAGTTAGACTCTAGACAAAATTCACTTTTAACAAGATTAATTGTTTATTTGGCTTTACTCAGTCTGTCAAAAAATTCTCTGATAGTCTTTAAATGTTCGTCCCAATCATTGCTGTGAATGATGACATCATCAATGTAGGCTCTACAGTCCTCCAATCCAGATATTATCATGTTGATAAGACGTTGACATGTTGCTGGAGAGTTTTTTATCCCAAAAGGTATAACTTTGTACTGATAAAGTCCATCAGGAGTTACAAATGCAGAGATCTCTTTAGCTCTTTCAGTGAGAGGAATTTGCCAAAATCCTTTTAAAAGATCAAATTTAGAAACAAATTTTGCATGACCAATATTGTCAATGCAGTCATCTACTCTTGGCACTGGAAACGAATCCGTCTTGGTCACAGTATTAACTTTTCTATAGTCAGTGCACATACGAAAAGTTCCGTCTGGCTTTGATACAAAAATACAGGGAGAACTCCATTCACTTTGACTAGGTTCAATAAAGTCATTGTCCAATAGATACTTGATTTCCTCTCTAAGATGCTCCAATTTCTTGGGATTCATTCGATATGGATGTTGTTTCACTGGTTTTGAATTTTCAATGTCCACATCATGGTATATTGTAAATGTCCATGTTGGAATATCAGGGAACAGGTGCTAATATTCAGAAATTAACTTTTTTAATTCATCTTTTTTTATTATTATCTAAATGTGAAAGTTTTCGATCTAAATTTCTTAAAATGTCAGAATTCTAAAGTTTTGAACCAATAGGGTTAGATTTGTCAAAGCTAATTTCTTCACAATTTATGTCTTCTTGGTCAATGTGATTTTGATTTTGAGGGACTGAGGAAACTACATTTATTGGTGAAATATTTGAATTATCCCTATCAACATATTCTTTTAACATATTAATATGACATAATTGCTTTTGCTTAAGCCTGTCAGGAGTTGCTATCACATAATTTAAGTCACTGACTTTTTTCTCTACAGAATAAGGACCAAAATATCTTGTCTGTGGAGGCCTACCAGGAACTGGTAGAAGAGCTAAAATATCTTTCTTTCATTTTACATTGAGTTTTGTCTAAATGATTAAGAATTTTGCGATAGGTTTTATTGATACCTAAATGACCTGACATAGCTGGTGCATGAGCTAAGCTTAATATTTCTGGTCTGTAAGATTTAGGAACGACAACTTGATGATTGACAGCCCACTCATCATCCACAGAGACTTCAGGAGGGCGCCACTTTCTCATTAATATTCCATTTTTTATATAAAAACAGACAGATTCCTGTGAAAGATCAGTTTCACTGACAGCTTTTAGAAATAAAGGTGCAAATTCTGGATCATTGTGTTGGTCTTCACTTAGTTTTGACCTTGACCTTGTATCATGGTCGTCATTAACTAAGGGTGAAAATATAGAATCAAATTCTAATGAATCATGTTTAGAATTTGTCTGACTTTCAGACGAGTTTTGTGAAATAGATCTGTTAACTTCATTTTTAGATAAATGACCCAACAAAGAATCAGATAAGTCAATATCAGACTGATTTTCAGTCAAAATGGCTTCAAAATTTCTTCCTCAATCGGATCGGGTGATTGATCCATGCAAGGTGTGTCAGTTACAAGTGGATTAACAATTACCTTATCCCCGGCTAAATCATTGCCTAATAACAAATGAACACCTTTAAAAGGTAATTTTTTTTCTAATACCAACAGTCACTGGACCATTAATTAAGTCTGAAGACAATTAAATGTTATGAAGTGGAACATTAACAAATCCATATTCTACACCCTGAATAAGGACACTTGTCCCAGAAGAAGTCTTCTCAGAAAAAGGCAGGACATCTGCTTAAATAAGAGATTGAGAAGCTCCAGTATCACGTAAAACTTTAATAGGGGTAGACTGGGCAAAATCACTTTCTAGTGACACAAAACCATCTGATAAGAATGGTTCATAAATCTCCATAACAGTATCAGTCTCAGGTACTTTGGCCTGGACAAGGGTTTGGTCCTTAACAGATGAGTGAGGTGTGAATTTTAATGAAGTAAAACCTGTAGGCTTAAAACTTTCTTGTTTTTCCCGTTTTCTTTTTAAAACTGGACATTCAGAAATAATATGACCTGACTCTTTGCAATAATTATAAGTGGGTCGAGATAAGGGATTTTGACCTTTGGCTTCATAAGGAGACTTGGGTTTGGGACTATTCTGATTGGAATTGTCATTATTTTGATTAAAATTTGGTTTAGGACCAGTAGATGAATAAAAAGGTTTTCGAGGGTTTGATTTATTCATGAAAGAGACCTTATGCCTCAAGGCAAAGTTGTCTGCTAAGGAAGCAGCTTCTTCTAAAGTTTCAACTTCTTTCTCGTCTAAGAAAGTTTTTACATCTAAATTAATGCACCTTTTAAATTCTTCAACTAACAGAAGTTGTCTAAGTTTTCCATGATCTGAACCTATTTTCTTTGAATGGCACCACTTATTAAATAATTGTTCTTTAGTTCTAGCAAATTCAATATGGGTTTGACCATTTACTTTTCTGCAATTCCTAAATGTTTGTCTATATGCTTCAGGTATAAATTCATAAGCCTTTAGAATCAATTCCTTAACATTATCATAACTAGAAAGCTGTTCATTACTTAGTTGAGAAAAAATATCACGAGACTTTTCAAGTTACAACGCTTTGCAAGAGTAAACTCCAGTGTTCTTTTGGCCATTTCAAATTTTCAGCAAATCTTTCAAAATGTGAAAAGTATTTATCAACTTCCTGCTCTTGAAATGGCGGAACAAGTCTGAGGTGTTTTGTTATGTCAAAGCCATTAACCTCATGTAAAGATGCCTTTTCTTTATTTTCTATTTCTAATTCTTTCATTTTCATTTGAAATTGCCTATCCTTTTCTCTTTCTTCTAATTCAGCAAACATTTTTTTCTTTTTCTAACTCGAATTCCTTTTTTTTTCATTCTTTCTTCTTGCTCTAATTTTAATCTTATCTCCTGAAATCGCTCTTCTTTTTCCATCTGTAATTTTAATTTTTCTAACTCAATATTAGTTTTAACATCTGTCTGAGACACAAGAATAAGAGACATAGGAGACGAATCAAGTATTTCTCCCTCAATTAAAAACTGAACAATAGAGTTCTTAATTTCATGCTTAAGCATAGTACCTTTAATGGCAGTTAGTTTATAATGAGAAGCAAGATCTAACAAATCTGACATTTTTGCCAAATTTAATAACTCCTGTGAAGGCTCAGCAATAAATTTTTCAAGATCAAAAGACATGATTGCTTTTTTGCTGGTTCAGTAGAATAAAATTCAAATTCTATTTCATAAATTATTATTTATTATCTAATAAGATTTAATACCGTAACAAGTTCAAAATAATTTCAAAGTATATCCAAAATGACTAGATGATCAATCCCAGACGAGCCCCCAATTTCTGTTACGAGCCAAGCGTAACAAGAAAGAAAACCAGCGACAAGCCTTTAACAAATAACGATATTTATTAATGAACAAAGACAAAACAGGACAATAAGTGTTAAGTTTAAATATTAGAACAAGAAATAGAATAAGTCCCTCAAAATTAAGAATTAGGTTTTTAGTCTACAAAAGGTATGAAATTTCTGGTTCCTAAAACCTAAATTAACAATACTTTAACTTGCATATAGATTATGAGCAACCTGTATGAAAAATGAACAATTCCAACTTACAGATCTATATTCCAGATTAAATCCAACACTTTTCACTAATTCTGTATCCTCCAAGCCACAAGTCTAAGTTGAAGTCCAAAATCACCAAGTAAGTCACTCCGCTTGGAAAATTCTAGATTAGTCTTTTCTGGAAAGATGACACCATGGATTGGTAAACAGCTTGTTTACTAACAACCTGTTTCTAAAAATAACCACAATGGAAAAACCAATACATGTTCCTCATGTTTCTAGAATATTCTGAAAACAGGTCACTGTATATCCTATGTACATAACAAAGGGTAGAAGATAGTGTGGGAAGGAAAAGAATGCTGATAACCAGTAATTTTCTCCTTTTTCCACAAAGTTTTGAAGATTTTCTTCCTTGGGGTATATGCTAAAAAAAGGACTGCTTGGTAAAAGGTTCATTCTTATGCGGCACGTGAATTTGACTATACAAACACAGTGCAACGAATGCGTGGTAAAACAAACGTCATTCTAGATTCAATTTGGGATGACGTCATTTTATGCAAAGTAAGTCGCCCGTGGCTGTTCCGTGTCTCCTCCCTCCGATATTTATCAACGAAAGTCATCATTCGGCATACCTCGGGTGATGGGAGCCATCAAATCCCTCGGCTGTATCTGGTGGATTGATATGCAACTAAACGGTACATTTCATCGCCGGAAATACGCCGGTTTACCGTTCTGAAAATTGTAAGGCCTCTCTTAAAAAAGAAAACTTGAGTCTCAATTTTCGATCAAAATCTTTCTAACTATATTTCAGTTGACAAACATTTCGAACATTTATTTTTTAACGTGGATTATCAATTCCTATTGAAGTTTTCACCGACAGACAGATGTAAATAACTTCATCGAGGTTGTTTATGTCGTTGCTAAATGACTTACAGTGGCGCCGCCATGTATAAGATCACGTGATTGGCAGTTCAAATGGAAACGACCGTTATACAGACGAAGTTACATGTTGTGATGAATGTGAAAGTCACTTGAAGTAAACACATTGTCATTTTCCGCTACTCGACAAAGGTGTAAGGAAAAACTCAAGGATTTACCGATATTAACTCTTTTTGATAAATATTGACAACGATGGAACTATTTGAAATGCAACCAATAAGTTTACATATATAAATCAAGAGTCTTTTCAATTTGAAGGTTA
Source organism: Hippopus hippopus (assembly GCA_946811185.2). Taxonomy (NCBI): domain Eukaryota; kingdom Metazoa; phylum Mollusca; class Bivalvia; order Cardiida; family Cardiidae; genus Hippopus; species Hippopus hippopus. The sequence continues at coordinate 1,730,793 of OX328108.1, read as the reverse complement.
GTTTAAAATTGGCCATCGTTGCATTGGAAACGGGATTGGAAAAGGGTCGGGTAATATTCAGAGCATTCGAAGCGATTGCGACTCTAATGCTTGGCGATACTTTAATTCTTCTTTATCATTTGACATGGAGAAATTATAATAGTATTACGGTGCGATTTTTTAAATGTTGTGTTTGATGCCAAAGATTTATTGAAATTTAGATTCTTTTCATATATCTTACCGACTGGGCAGAAGGGTTTTGTTTTGGTTAGTAACTAGAACAGGCACGGTTTATTCTCGCAAATATAATCCGCATCCGCTGTTGTACACTGCGTATGACCTTGTTTACCTTTGATCAAATTTTGGTCTTGTTATAATCGAAATAATCTTCTTTTTATCGTGGTTTATCGTTCAATGAACTACGGTTGTGATTTATGAGGCGAAATGAATAAACGTCTTTGGCTATCGCCCTCGTGGATTATTTGTTGTGCCTCATAACTCACAACCGTAGTTTATTGAACGGTAAACCACGTAAGAAAAAAGATTATTTGTTAAATGAATTTTTCAAACAATCCGGTGGTTTTTATGAACCTGGGTAACAGGGTGTTTGTACGTAAATAGCTTTATTTACCCTTTCAGTGACAATATGAATTGATCATTTGAATCACATTTAACCCTTTTACAGACAGTCATGGCTATTAACGACCGTGAGGAAAAAGGCTTTTGAAAACAGTGGAAAAAGGAGAAAATGCTGGTTACCAGCATTCTCTCCTTTCCCACAATGTTTTCAATCCTCCAAACACCAATTTCATTTTTTGAGTAAGATTAATTTTGTCATCTGCAAAGGCTTTCAATTTGAAAAAATCTAAAAGTTGTGTCGTTTTGTAAAGACTCAAACTGTTGGCAATGGCGTTCAATATGGAGGAGTCCAGCAATTATGTCATCGGGCACTGAGTCAGACCCTCAACAAACAAACCCGAGTTTTAATGATCCTGACACTCGTAACCTGGTGGTTGTGAGTTCGATACCCGGTTGAGGCAAACTTTCTTTCCGGCTATTTTTCGCTTCTCACCTCTGTTGCATGTGAGAAAAGTAGTCAGTGACTTGGAAAGATAGCTGTGTCAGCACTGGCCTGAGAAATAGAGGATCTTACATTCTTTTTTATGTGTTATCATTTTTATCGAACTCGTTGACTTTAATATATATGACACTCGCCAAGGCTTGCGTCATATAATTTTAGTCAACTGGTTTGATAAAAATGATAATGTATAAACACGCATGTGAGATTCTGTTTATCACATAAAACGAATGAAGGACAAAGACCTATTCTACGTGATCACCTTCAAACTATATAATATAAACCGTTTATGGGGCCATGTTTACAGATGTAATTCAGTTTAAAATGTGCACATGCATAAGAAGATAGCTCTGTGACATATACGTCGAAAGTAGAATGAAAGAGTTTATACAGGCATTACATCAAAATATTCCAACAGTTTTCTGTAGGGTTAATTCACATTTTTGAGGTCGTTAACATTCGCAGAGGCCTGAAAAATGGTTTAACGCCCGAGTGCGAAGCACTCTGCTTCGAGGGCCTCTGCGAATGTTAACGACCGGAAAAAAAAACAAAAAACAAAAAAAAAAAAAAAAAACGTGAATTAATGCTATTATTTCATAAAGGAAAAGTCTTTTAGTAGTACTTTGCAACAATAGCAAAAAGATTTGTATAGAAATGCAAATAAGCGAACTTCAAATGTACTGGACATAAATGGGTAAAAACCGGAAGTCGGCGAAAAAGTTTTTGTTACGAACAGTGAAGGGCCGTTAGGCCTACATGTCAGTTTTGATTCTCTCGGTGTAAATTCGCTTTGAATGATTTTTAATACAAAGTGGACTTTTGTGGGATAAACTTGCACAGGTCTGGATCGATTTTAAAGGATAAAAGGATAAATGAGTAGATATGAATTTCTGTAACCGACAGACGTCCATGTGATAGATCTATATCAAGCGAAAGAATTGCTGATCACGCTTAAAATTGGGTAGGATGTAGCTGGCGTAGAGTGCATTTCACGAGTGATTTTTTGTACAGATCTCGATTCGACTGAGATTCTGTGCAAAATTTTGTTTGGGTGTACTAATATCATCAAAGACAAGCCATAAAGAGGATCTAATATGGTACAAGTTCCTACAGTTTGTTGGTCGGAGTCTAGGGGAGTTCTGACAAGGACAAACGTTGTTTATAAGGTAGGCCCGGATCGAGGATATTGATAGTATAAAACCGGGCGTTAACGGCGCGTGAATTTACTGATTAATACACGTCTTTGCCCATTAACGCCCGGTTTTTACCCGTAATACATGCTTATAACGGCCTGGAAAGGCACATTTTATGCAATAATACACTTTAAATAACTTGCGCTGCATTTCTTGATTTATTAAAATCATAGAATTTTTCCGCACGTTTAAAGCTTAGCAAAAACGACGTCATTTGACCGCGAAATGGCGCAGTAGTACAAATTCCTGCACTTGCTGTCGTTGCTTTCCCTGGCTTCACGCGCTCATGACCACAAAAAATATAGCCAGAACCGGAACCCAAAAAAAGATAATACACTAGTGTATTTTCGAAAATCAGCCATGGGTTTAATACAGTGCCGGAGGAAGCCTTTAAGTGATAAAACCAGGAAACACCTACGCAGGTGCACTGACTGCCATGATATGACCTAAGCTTTTAAAGCGGCGTTAAACACCAATACAATCAATGATCCTGACACTAAAGAATGCTTTTGAAAAGGGAAAAGGGGAAGATGCTTGAAATCAGCATTTTCTCCTTTTTCCATAGTCTTTTCGGTAACGTTATTATGAATTTAAGACAGACTGACTCTTTGACTGCAAAATCAATGCAAAAAGTAAACAAAAAATAAAGCGATCTGGCAACTATTGACCTAGCTTGAAAATTCATTTTTCTGCTAGTGACACACACTTGGACCGAAGGTACAATAACAGACTGATCTCTTCAGAATAATTTCCATACTTTGAAATGGTATTTTTTAAATTTGAATGCATTTTGCCACTCCCTTTCTTTACTTTTTGCCGTTACTGGGACTTAAACTGGGACTTAAACTAACGAGAAGAACCCATGAAAATTAAAAGCCTGAAAACATGAACTTATTAGACATTGCATCGCAATGAAGTGTGCCTCCGTTGTTAACGGTTATTGAATTTGATTATATTTCGTATTTGTTCATATGTGGACTTAAAGATTGTTTGCATAATATTCAATTGGTACTAACAAAACGCGATAATTGTGGCCTTTGTTTACAAACACTGGATCAGTTCAAAACATTCAAATAGGGAATACCAGGGACAAAGTAGTTACCTGGTTTTTGTGCTTTCAAATTTGTTCTGAAAAAACACGGGTAGGAAGCTTCATAATAGACACTTGCGGCTTAATTTGAGGAAAGGGGATAGAGGATCGGGGACATTGTATCTAGGGACAATCTCAAAATGATCTACAAAAGTTGTGAATACCGCAGGTACGTAGCATTCACTTTGTTTGCTGACTTCCTACTCAAATCAATGTCAATGACATTTACATGTAGGTTGTCAATCCTTTTCAATGACGCACTAGTCAACCGCAAATATGCACAACACGAGGCAAAACATTTCCCTTGTTTTTCAACACACCACCGACTGAGTTATATGTTATTAGCTCAGCGACTGAATGTTCTATCGACTCTATATTTTGGAGTATAGATCTACCTAATAGGTTTTCTAGATTTCAGCTTAGTTTGGATATCCATTCTGTATAATTGTGCACTGTTATAAGGGGTAAATAAAGGGTATCCGTTAGGATAGATTTTTATCCCCCAAAAGGATAGATATCCGTTAGGATAGTTTTTTATCCCCCAAAAGGACACTGTTATTTGGAAGTTCTAAGTCTATGTCCACTTGTAGCATCATTCGAAATTGTTGCGCATCGTTTCTGTGACCTATACAACCAGTTTCTAAATAACGAATAACACAAGAATCGTCGAAGATAATCTGCGTATGTATTGCGTGCTATGTCCTGGATAATATTGTTCTGTGGCTCTATTTTAGGTCTGTGTATTCTGTGAGATGTTCTATCAATGCTCCGACCACCAGCGTATTTTGTTCCAAACGTACATCATCTCAAACTACTCTTGGATTGAAAGCCATTTCATATATCTTTTAAGTTTCAAATAAAAATATGGAAGCAGAACACGAATCTGTCGATACACTTATATCAAATAATGATGATAACATCAATAAATGTAGGATAAGATCGTAGCCAAATAAAGGTCAATAAAACACGGTTTCTGTTTGACTTTGGGATGTAATAAAGTATCAAGTAATCTTAGATGTGTTTCAGATGTCTCACCACACAACTCTAACAACTGGTATATGTGTGTAGAAAGTATTTGAAACACATTTCCAACACTGTAGTAATTTTCGTCACAACCAAACAGTCTGTGGTTGAGTGTAAGTGCGTGTCCCGGTGGAGCTCTCATCCACCCTAAAAGTTTAACAATTAAGGCAAAATAGTTTGATACTTTAAGCGATGGGTCTAGAAGTGCTAACAAATGCGATGAAAATGAATGTTTTTAAATACCTGTCCATTTCGGTAATAAGTCAAAGAATATATGAAAGTAAGCAAGTAATGTTATAGTTCAACAAATGCCCAAAAGACAAAGACCTTTAACTGTAACCTTGAAAAAGGGATAAACATTTCTGTGCCCGTCACACTCTCTTGTTATCCTTAATCATTCTGTGAAGTTTCATCCAAATTCCTTAAATAGTTTTCGAGTTATCTTTGAGACACAATTAGTTGCAGACTATGCAATTTTAATATGCAGCCCTTCCAGGTAATTAAAATGAATAAAATGATTTCATTGTGTGAAATATTTTCTTTCATATCATTTTGTTGAAGAAATAAAGGTAATATACTCATGAATTCATACTTTTGATCTTCATTGTATTTACGAGTACGAATTGTTGGACAGCTTTAGCCACGCAAAAATGGACTGCAGTGCGGCCCAAGCGGCACGATAATGTTGTGCCGTTTAGCTAAGTCACTTGCTCATGTATATTGTATACATAATTTGTTGGTAGTAAAAGAAAATGGAAGATAATGACATGAATGCTGGTATGTACATGTTTATTTAATTGAACATGAATCAACAGTATGTATCATATTTGTATCGTATGCTACAACTTTGATAATATTTTAATATAAACTTACCCCTTTTTTCTATAAACATGATTAGATTGCAAAATTCAATTTTTTATGTATACACGCAGTGCACGTGTAAAACGAGAGCGAACAATATAAGGCCGGGGAAATTTTTGTTTGTTTCAAGTTCTGTTTCATAAACAAGTTTACTTCTAATTATAATTACTGTTGTTTTTAACCCTTTCCCTGATCAATCGTTTTGAGACTGTCTAAAAATTGAAATCAGTTGCAGACGACAAATCAAAACAGCTTTAAATAGGAGTGTGAAACACTGATCTGGTGGAAAACATTATGTCATAACTCATAATGGGCATTTTCACCTTTTCTCACAATTTTTTTTTTTAAAGCGATCTCCTTTCTCCTTGTCAACACGAGTATATATCAGAATAACCTAAGCCACTAGACCACAGGGCATCCCAAGAAATAACTGTAATGTTCTCCTTTTGTAAGGACAGAAAACATTTACAGTGCCTTGGTCATACAAACTTGTTAAATTATGTGTTGAGACGACCCCTGAATATTTAGCGTTACTGTTCCTCGGTCATCGTTCCCCACTTTAAGCCGCAAATGTCTATTAATATTAATTAGACATTTGCGGGCGGACACAGATATGGAGATGGACAACAGAAAGCAGAGAAAACTCGGGGATTTTCTCAACACATTGAAATATGTGACGCGTCACGCATAAAGGGACCATCTGGGAACTGCTAAAAATATCGACCCTGGTCAGACTACGCCGACTGCACAGTCTGACCAGGGTCAAAAGTTTTCGCTTTTGGCACATTTTCTATATGTTAAATGATCATTCAACCTTACCAAATAGTTGTGTTAAACATATCTACCCAAGTCGACCTGCACTGGCTTCGATCTCCTCTTCATTTGTTTGATTTACGGAGTTCAGTGATGGACTCTTTATGCGCGACCGTTCACATGTATCGAAATTGTTATGCGTGACGGGTCACATGTATTAAAATTATCGTTAAGGCCGTATTGTAAATTTTTATTGAAATCTTTTACAATGATCATTTTTAACTCGACTTTTTTTTTCAAGAAAACGTCAAGGTATTGTCACATCCCTTTTGTCGTCTGCGTCATAGTCTGCGTCGTCATCGGGCAAAAACTTTGACACTATCAAAAACTGACATAATATCTCTTGTACTTACAGAGGATATTTACCTGAAACTTGGACAGCTTGTTCACTATCAACTGGGGAACCGATACAACAAGGGCAGACAACCATGAAAGTATTTTTGACACAGTTATACCACTTTTTCGACTTTAAATGTCAACTAAAAATCAAACAACTGCAGCTAAGGCAAGAAAAATGACAATCAGACTAATAGCCTTATTAGAAACGGGTATTTTCATATAATCGATCCTCCTTATTTACGACGATATACTATTTTTGTAATGATTCGAAAAAATATGCGATAGGAATGGTCTCGGACGCCGCCAGAGTGAACTAATATAAGGCTAATTCACGTTTTTGAGGTCGTTAACATTCGCAGAGGCCTGAAAAATGGTTTGACGCCCGAGTGCGAAGGACGAGGGGGTTAAAGTATTATGAGGGCCTCTGCGTATGTTAACGACCGAAAAAAAACGTGAATTAATGCTACTGTTCTGCTTTTTGCTCACTTGTGTTACGTAATGTTGCGTAACACCGGCTCACTCTCGAGATCTAAATAGAAGAACAAAGAGGATCCTAATGCAAGAACATATGTACTTTATTATCTACAATCTTCGCCAGTATTTTTTTCTCTAAATGGTTACGATACATATTACAAATAAACACAAATTTCAAATAAACAAAAATAAACATGATAGAGAAAAATCAAGGCAGATTTCTACAAATACTCTCGTTTCTCCTACACTCAAAGTTTAAAGATTTGCGACACATTTCTCTGATGCCCCCAAAAAATGTTAATTCAATCAGTCTTTTCACAACAAATAAATATAATCAACATTACCAGTTTAATCGAAACATAGCGACAAAAGGTGACGACCATGCTTAGATGACTAAAGTGTGCAGTATGACATTGGTCTATGACAGATGTTACGAGCCAAGCGTAACGAGAAAGAAAACCAGCAACAAGCCTTTAACAATTAACAATATTTATTAATGAACAAAGACAAAAAAAGTACAATAGGAGCTAAGTTTGAATGAAATTTTGTCAATTCTAATCTTAGAATGTTGAAATAAAATAAGTCCCTCAAAATTAACAATAATGTTTAGACTACAAAAGAATGAAATTTCTGGTTCCTAAAACCTAAATTAACAATAGTTTCAACTTGCAAGTAGATATGAGCAAAATAAAGTTATTCCAACTTACAGATGTATATCCCAAGTTAAATCCAACACTTTTCACTAATTCTGTATCCACAAAGCCACAAGTCTAACTTCAAAATCCAAAATCACCAAGTAAGTCACTCCTATTTATATCAGCTTGGAAAATGCTAGAATAGTCTTTTCTAGAAAGATGACATCATGGATTAGTAAACAGCTTGTTGACTAACAACCTGTTTCTAAAAATAACCACAATGGAAAAACCAAAAAATGTTCTTCATGTTTCTAGAATATTCTGAAAACAGGTCACTGTATGTCCTATCTACATAACACAGAATACAATGATCTGACGGCTAGAGTGTGCCGGTCGGTCTTGGTAAGATGCTTATGTATTGTTCGACTTTGTAAATACTTTTGTCGCAATGTTTTCGAATTGAAGTAATCAGAGTACACATAACTATTCACATAAATATGTCATATTATTTATACGGTGGTGATGTTTTAATAAGTCGTTTTTCTAGTGAGTTTCACTGAGTAATTAAAGTACATAGCATGAAAAAGGGTTGTAACTTTCTTTTCACAATGTTTTCCTTTCTTTGCATTGTTTAATAACTCGTTACTCAGATGAGTTTAAGATAAACCTTCAAATTAGTATTAAAAGTAAATAACGTGAGAAATATAGTACTTTCATGTAACAATGTTTTCCTTTCTTTGCAATATTTTTCTTTTTCAATTGCAAAACTTGTTATTTTCTTATACATACAAACGTTGAAATGAATTAGGTATTTAGACATAATCTATCATTAACAAATTTTATCAAGAAATACATTTCAGACTTATCTAAATAAATTTAAGCATAAACGTTCAGTAACAAATATTACTACAAAGATATTAACACATAAAATTCAGACTTACCTAAATAGAAGAACAAAGAGGATCCTAATGCGAGAGAACAGATGTACTTTATTATCTACATTTGCCTGTATTTTTTGAATTTACATTGCGAAAACGCAGAATATAACCGATTTCGCGTCGGACATCTGAACCAATCAAGATCCTCGCAATTTTACAAGTATGAGATCCTTAATGAACTGTCCATTAATCTGCAAAGAAATACGAAAGACAAACAATCAAATTCACACGGCTACAGACTTCTGGATATTTGTAAAACTAATGATATGTTCATACTAAACGGTAGATTATTTTTAGATAGGGATACTGGGCAATACACTTTTAGAGACAGATCAGTCATTGATTATGTAATTGCTACGGCTGAATGCTTTAAAAATATAGCCCACTTTGAAGTTGTTGAAACCGATAGTCTGTTTTCAGACGGCCACAACGCGCTTTCCTGGCACATTAACAGTAAACAAAGTATTGATCCAAGCACTGAATTCCCTAGTTCAGAACCTCAGTTGTTGAACCAGCGTCCACCATGGTCCCAATCCATGGAGCAAAATTTTGCAAGCTATATTAATCAGGAGCAGATTGAAAATATATTGTCCCAATTAAACTCTTACCCACACTCTCAGGAAACTATCGATTACATATCCAAAGAGCTCCAGCTGATATTCCAAGACGCAGCTATTAAATCATCTCAAAACATAACGAGTAGAAATCGGCCAAAATCCGAAAGGCATTACCCTATGAATAAACCATGGTTCGGTCCGCGATGCCATAAAGCTAGAACAGCATACCACTCCGCCAAAAACATCTACAACAAAAATAAAAGTGAATCTAACAGGACAAATCTTCAAAAAACAAGTAAAGAATATAAAAGGACTATGAATCACTTCATCAATAAGACAAAACTAAAAAATGAACAAAAACTACGCACAATGAGTGAAAAAAGCCCGAAAAACTATTGGAAATTTCTGAATAACATCAAACCTAAACACAAAAAGATTGAAATTCCATCAATGGAGGAATTTTTTGAGCATTTTAAGAGAGTAAATTCCAATACAATAGACGATGACAGGTTTTACGATGAGCGCATGGAAGCTCAAGAATGTGACGAACTTTTAAACTCCCCTATTACTGAAAGTGAAATTAGGAAGTGTATTCGAAACCTAAAAAATTCAAAAGCCGCCAGCCCCTCTGATAACATAACAAACGAATACATCAAAGCAACAGCAGACATTTTAATTAGAGTTTACACTAAACTTTTTAACGGGGTCCTTGACACTGGTCTCATTCCTAATACCTGGCTGGAGGGCACAATAATACCGCTCTATAAAAATAAAGGTGATCCAAATGATCCAGTTAATTACAGGCCTATCACTATTTTAAGTTGTCTAGGTAAACTTTTTACATCTATATTAAATGAAAGGTTGTCAGTCTTTTTAACACAAAACAGCATTTTGAATGAGAATCAAGCCGGATTTAGGAAAGAATATTCATGTATCGATCATATATTTACCCTTCACTCACTTTTTGAAATATTAAGAAAAAGAAAAAAGAAGCTATTCGCAGCATTCGTGGATTTTTCTCAAGCATTCGATCGCGTTTGGCGACCAGGATTATGGCATAAACTACTAAAAGAATCCATAAATGGAAAATTTCTTACAATTATCTATAATATGTACCAGAATATTAAATCCTGTGTTAAACACGACGGCTCTTTTTCCCAAATGTTCGCCTGTAAAATTGGTGTCAGACAAGGCGAAAACTTATCTCCTCTGCTGTTCTCATTATTCCTCAATGATCTCGAATTATATATGATCTCTAACGGTGCTCATGGAGTAGAGCTTAATTTTCCAGACGACACAACATGGCTTAAACTGTTATTATTACTCTACGCCGATGATACCGTTATCCTGTCTGACGATCCCATTGACTTCCAAAACAGCCTAGATATTTTCAATCAATATTGTGTGGATTGGCATTTGAAAGTCAATGCAAACAAAACGAAAGTGGTAATATTCGGATCTAGACTTACAAATAATTATAGCTTTAACTTAGGCAACCACTTACTGGATATTGTAGACACCTACCATTACTTAGGTGTTACTTTTTCAAGCAATGGATCATTTCTAAAAGCACGAAAGCATGTGACAGAACAGGCTAATAAAGCTATGCACCTATTGTTTACAAAAATTAATAATTCAGATTTGCCTCTTGATTTAGTCCTAAAACTTTTCGACCACACTGTCTTGCCTATACTCACCTATGGCTCCGAGGTTTTTGGTTATGAAAACATTGAAATTTTGGAAAGGGTCCATAATAACTTTTTAAGAAAAATAACCAAGGCAAAGAAATCAACACCATTGACATTTTTGTACGGCGAACTTGGCAGATATCCAATTTCAATAACTATTAAAAGCCGCATGATTTCATTTTGGAATCGCCTTATGACAGGTAAAAGAGAAAAACTTTCTTTCAAAATTTATAACTACATCTTGAATAATTATGAAAATGGTTCGAAATGGCAGAACACAATTAAGGAAATTCTAATCTCCGTTGGGAGACCTGATCTCTGGGAAAACCAGTTTTATCTAACCCATAAAGGTATACATAAATTGGTCAAGCAAACATTAATTGATCAGTACAAACAGAGTTGGCACGAACAATTGCAAAATACTAACAAAGGCACAATTTATTTAAGTTTTAAACAAAACCATTGTTTTGAAAATTACCTCAAAATAATTACTAAAAAGGATTACTTGCCTCTTTTCAAATTTCGAACAGCTAACCATTCTTTCCCGGTTGAAACAGGTCGATATGATGGAACTCCTTTTGATGACAGGAAATGTCCTTTGTGCACATTAGATCGGGTGGGTTCTGAAAGCCATTATTTACTAGAATGTAGCTACTTTGAAAACGAAAGACGCATTTATCTATCGGACATCGTATATCAAAACGATGGGAATATTGGATCAGTTATGACGATACCAAGTGCCCCAAAGTTGAAAAGAATCGGTCGTTTTGTGAACATTATTTTGAACAAATTTATCTAGCCTAACAGTTCCCTCAGTAACACTTTGTTTTTTTTTTTAGAGAGAGAAAATAAAATCTAAGTATTAAAAAGGAACTAAAGCCGAAATTGTTTAAACTCAGATAAAGTGGGAAACATGGTGGAGAAAGGGAGAAAAAGCTAGTTAAGCTATACCACCCTTTTTCACAATACTTCCCAAATTGATCGGTCTCATTGCGATGTGAGAAAAAGTGTACGACACGGGGAACAGGTCAATTTCCAGTGCTATAAACATAATTTTTCATACTTACCAGTAGAAAGATAATCCGAACTCCACGCGTCCCTGCCGACAACTCCCAATTATGACCGTTACGCATTCCAGAGTCTACTGATATTGTTTATAATTATATATAAACATACTCGGGTAGTTGCACGCTTTGACCGAACGTGACCTGGTTTATTGGCCGGATCAGGTGCGGTGTGTTGCGTGCATCTCGCAGTGATTTCTTTCTTTTTTAATCTTATTTTTTTTTTTTCTGTTTCACAGGTTATTTTATTATATGTATAAGATTCCTTCCCCAAACAAATTTTCGTTGGAAATGTATTATGCGATTCTGGTGAATTTGTGCGGATCATGTTCAGATTGCATTGTTGTAGTCTGATATGTCATGGCCCGCTCGAATTCACGTGCATATTAACATATTCTCCCTATATATGGCCACTTACCGGTTGTTCTCTATATCTGCCTTATTCATATTCTTATGTTATATACCCTTATTGTATACATGTTATACTTGGGTTAATAAAGTAATGTTCTGTTCTGTTCTTCCGTTGCATAGATTTTACTCAAGTCAACGAATGAAATTTTTGCCGAAAATCAGAGAACGAGTAACGCTTCTCGTGTCAAAGAGGTGTAAAAGTGTCATTTTTTTTGTCGGTGTCAAGCCATAAGGCTTAGCCTTTGCCAAACAATCAAAACATAAATAATTCGGCGCGACCGTAAATCAATTAGATAAACAATTAGATTTTTATGAAAGACGGTTTCATAGTCTTGCCTGCCATCAAAGGGTCTCAATGAAGCTGTGGAATTTCGTATTTCCGCGTGGCTAAGTATTGCTTCGAGCTATGAAATGTTTTTGTAAGGTCTAGTTTTGTAAGAATTTATAAAAATTTATGAAAATTGCAAAATCGAAGAATTTTGTAGATAGATCTTTGCTCATCATACATATGAAATTTAAGAACAATTACAAAAATTATAACAAAATGACACAATGAGTCTTTGCATAAAACTATTATTTTCGATTCGAGGAAGATTCTGTGCAAAATTTTGTTTGTGGTGTTTAATATCTTCAAAGATAAGCCACAAAGAGGATCTGATATGATTCTAATGAATTTACTGATTAATACACGTTTTCTCCAGTTAACGTCCCGTTTTTACCCGTTACTATAACGGCCTGGAAAGGCACATTTTATGCATTAATGCACTGATAACTTTAAAGTCCTGCGTTTATGTCTTCAACCTTAATTCTGTAACGTGAAATATATTGCTTTAATCGACATGCATGTCGACGTTTATCTCCCGCTCTCTGACGCAACTGTGCATTACCGAAAAAAGACATGACTGAAAATCTGTTTGCATATTATCATACTTTATCCGCGAGTAATATGCATTCTACCGGAAATGGTAACAGTTATCAAATTTGCTGCATCAGTATGAATTGTTTGGTGTCATTCTATTGACCCAAAAATCCAGTTTCCATATATCAAACCATTTCAGTATTGCCTATATCAACCTAGGTATAGGCCTACATGTACAGCGGTAACATCGATATCCAGAGTAAAACTATTCTTGATAGATTTTCAGCAGGTCTACATATTTTTGACTCGTTCCATATATTGCACCTACAGCCATCCCAATTTTGTCATAGTTTCCCTTTCGGGTCGAGCATTCTGCAACCATAGGCCAGCGTAAATACGGTTGGAAAGTGTCGTAAAGAACAGGCATCAATGCATTTGTCACATTTCTTACTGTTGAGATACTAACATTTAAACAACGCAGATAAAGAAACTAATTAGAAAATGATGCCAACCACATGATCAACAGAAGCGCCATAATTCGTCAGAGCAACACTTTTGCAATGTTGTGTGGAAAAGGTGGGGGCCAAAAATAATGACGGAGCTAGGCATAACTAGCAGTTCTGAAAATGGTGATGCTTAGTTAAAAGTTTGATCATTGAGTTGTATCAAAAGTGTGTTAAGGATTACGATCTTTAACTCATCGGTATATATCGCATAAGATCGACGTTTTCGTATAGGCTATTCGGCTCATCTCAGCAGCTTCTGTCTTTTAATATGAGAGTTAGGCGCCGTAGACCTGAAACCATGATGTCTTTTTCTTTGGCCTATATGCATAATGACATAGTTACTTTGAGAAAGCCCATAATTGAAAGCTGTAATCCGTCGTCCATCTCCATATCCATGTCCATTCATAAATGTCTAATATTTAGAGCCAATGGCTCCGACGATAAAATGTTTTGTTGGTCTTCCGTTTCCGAAAATGTCGGCTCAAAAACAAACGAAAAACAGGCCAGCACGCCATTTTTTGTACTAATGTGTTCTTACGTCTTTGAATTTGGAAAAAAGGAGAATGATTTGGTCTTTTATCATGTTTTCTACACCATGGAAAGTTGTAGAATGTGTACAGTGTTGTTTGAATCATTTGTGCCGTGGATTAACCGTAGCCGTTATAATACGTCAAGGACATAATTTCAGACTAATACTGCCATTAAACAAGCGAATCAGAAAGAGTTTTGCTGTCTTAAAAGCGTGATTTATTGTCTTGAACTTTTCTGTTTGCTGCTGACAAAGAATTGATAGGAATTAACACAAAATTGACATGAATAAACAAATGCTCCGATTATGTGGGCCGGCTCTGAATATAAATTGATTGGCACCGATGGATTAGAGTTTCCTTAAAAAACTCAGATATCGGTTACTTACATGTATTTGAGACACGTATACGCTCTGTATTCTTGTTAATACCCTTTACTTCAAAAGTATACATTTGTTTGATGAAACGTACCCGAATTTTCGAAATACCAAGGACTGATATTATCACAATTTAAAGATGCCACATAACATTGGCCTATCTAAATTTTGAAAATATCATTGTGTAGCTTTTTATCAGCCGAATGGTCTACATGTTAAAATTTGTAATGCTTACGTCATAAGTGCAGTCCACACATAAACACACGTTATGAAAAAAACAGTGGCATCTTCAGTACCCTATTTGGTCTTACAATAGGCACTCATACTAAGTGGCAAATGTACTGATCATTGCAGAGATATCAAATAAAAAAGGAGTCGTCATGGAAGATTTTACATTTTGCAAGAAAAAATATTGCCGAACTACACATGCATATTACAGACGCCTAATTACCATGGAAATGAATACTGTTCTTGGACAAGTAACAGAAGAGAAAAAATCATACACTGTCAAACAACACATATTTGAATGGTCTAAATACAAGAGTACATGTATAATTCAATTTATTATGCATTCATCAACATAACTGTTTACACTTGGTCATGTAACATGAAAGGACAGTATGTGTAACAATATAATAAACTTAAGTAACTGTAAAGACCATTCATTCATTCATTCATTTTGTTCGTTCATTTGTTCGTTCATTAATTCATTCAAACGTTCAAGCATTCATTCAGTCATTAGTTCATTGTCCATTTTTTTTCTCTAGCTTTCTTTTCTTGAGGGAGTATGTGAGTGGGTGGATGGGTTAGTGGGTGCTGATGTGGGCGAGGGTAAGTGAGTGAGTGTTATGTAAATAGGGTATACATGTTCCCTGTTTTCATTATCACTTTCACTCTAGCTACAGAATATTCTAGAAACATAAAGAACATTCATTGGTTTTTCCATTGTGGTAATTTTTAGAAACAGGTTGTTAGTAAACAAGTTGTTTACCAATCCATGTCAATAAACAACTTGTCATCTTTCTAGAAAGACTTATCTAGAATTTTCCAAGCTGATATAAATAGGAGTGACTTACTTGGTGGATGGAGATTTTTGATTTTAAGACTTGTGGCTTTGTGGATACAGAATTAGTGAAAAGTGTTGGATTAAAATTGAAATATAGATCTGTAAGTTGGAATTATTTATTTTTTAAACAGGTTGCTTATATCTATTTGCAAGTTAAAACTATTGTTAATTTAGGTTTTAGGAACCAGAAATTTCATACTTTTTGTACTCTTAAAATAATTCTAAAATTTTGAGGGACTTATTCTATGTCTTGTTGTTAAGATTAAAAATTGTCAAATTTCATTCAAACTTAACTCTTATTGTACTCTTTTGTCTTTATTCGTTAGTAAATATTGTTAATTGTTAAAGGCTGGTTTTCTTTCTCGTTACGCTTGTCTCGTAACAGCGAATTATTACTTATTATAAAAGCAATAGGCCAATGCGGTAAAACATAATGTCAGGCCTGTAAACATTTTAGGTAACAGTTTTATGTTTAGGTAAAACTTACCAAGACAAAAAGAAAGAGGAAAGAACACACACACACACACACACACACACACACACACACAATTTTAATGTTTCAATGTGTTCTTCACGATCTCTGGTATGAGTGGTGAATTTTAATTTTGTCCTCAAAAAACGCAACCCGTATTAACTCTTTCCATTTTTGGTATGACATATGGCCAACTAAAATTGATTGATTTGAGGTCCAAATCACAAATTCACCGCACGTCCCAGACATCGTGAAGAAGACAATGAAGCACAAAAATCGCGTGAATTTGTTATTGTTGTTGTAATTTATGCCTAAAAATAAAACTGTTACCTACATTATCTAACTTTATCTTTCAGTTTTACCACATCAGCCTGTTTACCTAATATGCATGTGTAGTCGGGTAAAATATTGTCTCGCAAAATGTAACATTTTCCATGATGACTCCATTTTATATTTGATATCTCTGCAACTATCGGTACATTTGCAATTTAGCGTGAATGACTATTTGAAGACCAAATAGCGTTCTGAAGATGCCACTATTTTTTCATAATGTGTGTTTATTTGTGGACTGCACTTACGACGTAAGCATTATAAATTTTAACATTATAGTCTATTCGGCTAATAAAAGAATACAGAACAGTATATTCAAAATTTAGACAGACTAACGTTAGACAGCATCTTTCAATTGTGATAATATCAGTCTTTTGTATTTTTAAAAAATCGGTCACGTTTCATCAAATAAATGTATACTTTGACTTTTGGAGTGAAGGGTATTAATAGGAATACAGAGTGTATACATGTCATAAATAAGTAACCGACAACTAACTTTTTGAAAGGAAGCCCTAAACCATCGGTGCCGATTAATATATTCAGAGCCTGTCTGCATTTTCAGAGCCGGCCGACATAATCAGAACTCTCTGCTTATTTAAGTCAATTTTGTGTAAGTTCTTATCAGTTCTTTGTGAGCAGCGAACAGAAAAGTTCAAGACAATAACTCACGCTGTTGGACAGCAAAACTCTCTCTTTTTTTGCTAATTTAAAAGCAATATCAGTCTGAAATTAGGTCCTTGAAGTATTATTTCGGCTACGGTCAACCCGTGGCACAAATGATTCAGTCAACAGTGTATACATTCTACAACTTTCCATGGTGTAGAAAACATGATGAAACACCAAAACATTGCAAGACATTCTCCTTTTTTCAAAATTCAAAGCCATAAGAACACATTAGTACAAAGAATTTCGAGCTTGCCTGTTTTTCATTTGTTTTTGAGCCGACATTTTCGGAAACGGAATACCAACACAACGTTTTATCTTCAGAGCCATTGGCTCTGAATATGAAGTTTCCTACTCGTGAAAAATGAGTGTTTATGCAAGAATTTTTATTCTTTCTTATGTCCTTGGATTATCGGTCACAGTTAGAAACCATTTAACCCTTAGGCTACTTAACGCGACCTGTTCTGGAACATAGTAATATTAGTTGTACGGTCAGGTGGCAGGGGACTTGGAAACTTGTTCACGGCTGTGGTGAATCATGTCGCCCCGAGCCTAAGCGGCGACATGATTCACCACAGCCGTGAACAAGTTTCCAAGTCCCCTGCCACCTGACCGTACAACGAATTTATTATACTGTGAAGTTTTACCGTTCCAACGTTTGTTAAGCGAATTTTACCTATTTTTGGTTTAAAAAGTTGAATACTCTGACGAAGTAGAATTTCCCTTCTGAGTGCCCTAATTCAATGAAAACTGACGTCACAGGGAACTGACGTCACTGAAACCTTGGTAATACGTGCTACAATGTGCAGCTTGGCGCATAATCTTGATGTTAATCTTGATAGAAGCCGCCATTTTGGATGTTGTGTTGATAGTGTAGTCATATATACGGGGCTCCCGAAAGGGAAACTGCTTTTACGTTGGTTTCGCCAGTGTACATGATATATATGTTTGGCGCATATTTTCCAATCATATCACGAGAAATTTCTTTGCAGTATAATAATACTCTTGATACTTTGGTGGTTCCAGAACATAGTAATACTCTTGGTACTTTGATTAGTTACCCAGGGTACCTTGGTTCGCCACTTCCTTTTATTTCTCCACGTGAATGTATTGCCAGACACGTCGCATGCGTTTTCCAGTGCAGTCACACGATATTGCTAGAACAAAGAAACTTAGAGCCTACCACGGTGTAAGTAAAACTATTTTCTTTGTTTAATTAACTTCTGTAACATTGTTTTGCAATGTCAAGTTTTAAATGAATAGAAATGACACAGAATTGTTTCGCACCGAAATGTTTCGTACTCAGCATTTTCTCCGTAGACATTTTCAGCATTTATAGAAGCTGTAAACCTTTTTGTATGTTACTTAGTTTGGCACTTGTCAACATGTTCCCATGTTGACAAATGTTTAAGTAAGCTTTCCATAAAATTTCCTGATATCATTTAGAAATATTTGTAGTGTTTTTAGACCTTGAAATAACATGTATTTATCGAGCTGTAGCCCTATGCCAGACAATATCACTGTAGAGCTGTAAAACTGGGAATTGTCTGGTGAAGGGAAATACATCCTAAATAAGGTAAACAGTACAGATCTAGATTGGACTGCAACCATGTGCAGCCTGGACTTAGTCTGTGGTGTCTAAATAAATAGTTGTCTGCATTATTGTTTTGATTTGCCGCAGTATTCAAGTATTGAAAGCTTTTACCTATACATATATGTATTTGTGGGTAATTCATGTGGAAATGTATCTTTATGCAGAAGATTTTAAATGCAAAGACTTAAGTTTAAGGATTATGCTTAAAGCATTGTGGTAAAAGGAGCAACTTAGTTAAGTAACAGATTGCTGCTTTTTCTACTATGTTTTAAAAGGGTTTACCAGTAAGTTCTGAGGATGTTTAGTCATTAACAATAGACATTTTGTACTTTTCAGTTTTTACCATGTTTATGTAGATTAAAGTGGTTGACTAACCGTGACTCCGGCGTTAGACAGTATAGTAAAAAACCGTATGACTCAACAAGTTTCAACAAGAAATCCGCATCATGTCAGATAGAAGACAAAGGTCACTTACTCCCAAGGCCACGGACCTCTATGAAGAAAGGGTAAAAGACTTTGAGCAAAAACTTTCTACTCAATGGCACATAATAGCAAATTTAATGAACAGTTCTGAACAGTTTCAACAACTTGATAAGAATCGTATAATACAGATTGAAACTACCTTTAATGAAGAATATGAATTATATGACTCTCTCCTAACAGAATTTCGTAGATTTCTAGAAAGTACCAGAACAAAAGAAATTGGTATCAAATTATTAGAGATTTCAGAACTTGGAGTGAAAAATAGACAAAAAGCAAGTGACTTTTTAGCCAAATTAAGATCTAGAAATACAGGTAGTAATAAACATGAAGCTGAGTCTGTTAAATCTGAAACCTTAATGAGTGGTTCTACAAGGTCAAGGGCAAGGTTAAATGCAGCCAAAGCTAAAGCAGCCTTTACAAAATTAGTGGCAGAATTAGAGAAAAAGAAGATATCTTTAGAAGAACAAGAAAAGATAAATGCAGCTTCAACTTTCAGGAAACAAGCAGATTTAGATATTGAATAAAAGAGGCCCTTATACTCATTTTCAGCCAGTTTTAACTCATTTTGTTTTCATTTTATCAAACTATAGTCATTCTTATATCTTCATGCCAAATATTGAGCCTGACGGTTGCATGGTTGCTTAGATTACGGTCGATAGAAAATGCATTTCGCTGAGTTGCGGCCTTCCATGTAAACAGACTCGTCGTTTCCGGTTTTTGAATCGAAGTTTTCGATATATCCGTTATACACTCGGGTAGACTCGTATGAAGATCATGTATTCTGTCACGTGACTGTATTTGACCTTCGCCCTGCGTCTAATGAGGTAAACAAAGGAAAATGGAGGCTTCTCTGTTGCAGCCTCGATTTTCAGACGGAGGTCGCGGCCTATATGCAAATTACACCTCATTCGACTCTAGGCGGAAACCAACGGTAAATTTCCGTGACCCACCGCCATTGTTTACAGCTGCGATCGTCAGCCAGTTTTCTTCTGACCAATGTTCGGTTTCTAATACAAAGCTCCGTGTTTCTTTTTTTCAATTACACCATATATGTCTGTAATTTATCCATGTTTACACAAAGGACTGAATTCTGTACCATTCTAAATTGTTTGAAATTTAACAGCGTTTTTGCTCACCGGCTGTAGACGGGCATCTTTAAAAGTTTTGCAGGAACAGAAAGAAGTTGCAATAGCAGAAGCAGAATTAGAAGAAGAATCTTTAAAGGCAGATTTAGATGAAAATATGAACAGCATTCCCGTCGTAGATGCTAAGGTGAAAACAGCAGGTTATATTTGTAACTTGAACCCACTAGCCCTACCTTTTCAACCAGAACCAGCAACATCTTTTCAACCTCAACCCCAAGTACAGACAATTGCCCCTTCAGCAAATGATCTGACAGAATTTCTCCTAAGAAAGGATATTCTGACTTCAAGGCTGTCCATATTTAATGATCATCCGGAATGTTACCTGTTATGGAAATCTACCTTTAAAAATGTGTGTTCAGAAATAGACACTTCATCAGAAGAAGAAAAAGATCTTCTCATTAAGTGGTTAGGTTCAATATCGAAGGGTCAAGAAGTATCGTTGAAGTCAGCATTTGCTCATAATTTAGAAGAAGGTCTATATAGAATCTGGGAAAGACTAGATGACAGATTTGGTTCTGTTGAAAGTGTGTATCATGCTATTGTCAAAAAGTTGAAAACATTTCCAAGACTTCAACCGAAAGATTCCGTAAAATTGTATGACCTGGTTGACATTTTGACTGAAATTGAAGGCCTGAAAACTAACCCGACATACAGTGTAGCTCTGTCTTATTTTGATTCATCTGTTGGTGTTAACCCTATTGCCAGTAAGCTGTCATTCTTCATTCAAGACAGGTGGACAACAGAAGCTTCCAAGTACAAGCAAAGTCATGGTGTCCCATATTCACCATTTTCGGTCTTTGCTGAATTCATCCGACAACAATGTAAAGTAAGAAATGATCCAAGCTTTTTCTATGACAACCAACAATCTTCCAAACAAGCACAGGTGTCTAAGGGAAACAAAGTGTTTTCATCAAACAAAACCGAATTGGGAGCATCTCAAGAGGCACCGGCCGAAATCAACTTTGAATCTACTTGTCCTATTCATAAGGCAAAGCACAGTTTGAACGAGTGTCGTGCTTTTCGGTCAAAAAGTCATGATGAAAAGAGAAAAATTCTACGCGAGTGTAAAGTGTGTTTTAGGTGCTTGACATCAACGGATCACATCAGCAAGAACTGTCAAAGAACGTCAGTTGTGAAAAATGTGGCAGAAAACATGCTACAGCCATGCATATGGAAAGTCTGCCGCCGTCTCATGGTGGGGAGAAAGAAAAGACAGAAAAAGAAGTATCGACAAAATATACAGACATATGTAGCATTAGTGGCACAGCTTCTTGTGCCAAAATTGTATTGGTAGATATATGTACAAGCTCAAATCCAAAACATAAACTACGTGCATATGCTGTCTAAGACGAGCAAAGCAATTGCTCATTAGCTGCACCAGCTGTGTTTTCATTTCTTGGTATAAATGAGACTGAAAAGCAATACACTTTAAAGTCCTGTTCTAATTCAGCTGTCATAAGTGGTCGTCAGAACAAAAATAGCATAGTCGAGTCTCTTGATGGAAAGACATCAAACAGAATTCCTACCCTGATTTAGTGTGCAGATCTCCCGTGCAATAAGCAGGAAATTTGCACACCTGAACAGGCTAGATACTTCCCACATTTGCAAAATGTACCAATTACTGAGATTGATAAAAATCATGTCAAAATAAGAGATCTGTTATTGAAGCCTCAAAAGACAATTTTCTTTATGACCCGGTTTTCGAAAGAAGACCTGATGATAATAAGGTTTCATTGTCTTTTGATGATCAAGATTTTCTGAAAATCACGGAAAATGAGTTTAAGTTGGACAGTAGTGGACATTGGGTAGCTCCCCTTCCCTTTAGGTGCCCGAGGAAAAGGTTACCGAACAACTTTCCAATTGCTTTAAAACGGGCAAAGAATTTTGATGTTTCTTGAAACAAAAATCCAGTTAAGAGACAGCATAGTGTAGATTTCATGAAAAAGATCATAGAAAAGGGTCATGCTGAGATAGCTCCTGCCTTAGCGTCCATGGAGGAATGCTGGTATTTACCACTGTTTGGGCTTTATCACCCTAGAAAGCCTGATCAGATCAGATTAGTATTTGACTTCTCTGCCCAGTTTGAGGATTTATCCCTCAATTCTGATCTTTTACCAGGTCCTGATCTCATCAATAGTCTAGTTGGTGTATTGATGCGTTTCAGGTGTGATAGGGTTGCAATAATGGCCGACATTGAACAAATGTTTTATTAATTTAGTGTTCAGGAATCAGATAGAAACTTTTTGAGGTTTTTATGGTATGAGGAGAACAATCCTGACAAACCTGTTACAGAGTTCTGCATGTGTAAACATGTTTTTGGCATTTGCCCGTCTCCAGCAATTGCCATGTATGGTCTTCATAGGTCCGTAGAAAGGTCAGAGACGGATGTTAAAAATTTTGTCATGAGGGACTTTTATGTTGATGATGGTCTTAGTTCTCTCCCATCAGCAGATAAGGCTATAGATCTGCTGCAAAGAACTCAAGCAGGCTAGAGTAGACATGGACTGAGACTCTATAAAATCTCATCAAATGACCCAGAGGTCATGAAGGCATTTCCTCAAGATGACTTGGCCAAAAATTTAAAGGACTTGGATTTTGGTCAGGGGCAATTACCACAACAACGTAGTTTAGTTTAGGGGTTGTATGGGATCTAAATAGGGATTCATTTAGCTTCACTGTGAATAGAAATACCCGTCCATGCACTCGAAGATGTGTTTTAAGCATAGTCAATAGCATCTTCGATCCACTCGGATTTCTCGCCCCTGTTACTATTTGATGCAAACTTGTAGAGGAACGCAACCTCTTCTGAAGTTGGTTGGGATGATCCCTTACCCACAGACTTACAAGAAAAGTGTTTTTCGTGGTTATATGCTTTGAAGGGTTAAGAGACCATTGAAGTACCACGCCCTTACAATAATCTGAGTACTATGTCAAGAATAGAGCTTCATGTGTTTTCTTACGCTTCCCAAAAAGCAATTTCAGCTGTTGCTTATGTTGTAGGTTTTTCAGATAGTGATAGATATATTGGTTTTGTGATTGGCAAGGGGAAAGTGGCCTCTATCAGTGGCCATACAATACCCCGTTTAGAACTTTGTGGTGCAGTATTGGCTGTTAAGTTGTCAGACACTGTATCAGAACACCTGGGTATCAATGTAGTAGATACTTCTTTCTATTCGGATAGTACGGTTGTCCTTGGTTATATTTACAATCAATCAAGGCGGTTCTACACATATGTTAGCAATAGGGTACACAGAATCAGACAATCTAGTAACCCTTGTCAGTGGAACTTTGTCCCATCCCATTTGAACCCTGCAGATGTAGCCAGTCGGGGCATTTCTCCTGATAAGTTATGTGGTTTTGCTGGACCTTCCTTTCTGCACGTGCAAACAGCAAATAGTTCTCAAGATTTCCCATTAATTGACCCTGAGCAGGATGCAGAGTTAAGGCCCTGTATTTCGACCAACACTACAGTTGTCATCAAAGAGTTCAGTCAAACTTGCCTGAAAACTGATAGGTTTTAACGGTTTTCTAGTTGGTACAGACTAATTGTAGCCCTTTCAGTACTTTGTCATATTGCAAGGTCATTTCATGATAAAGACTCTTGCAGGGGTTGGCATCTTTGTGAGAAGTAAAGGTCAGTAGTTCTTAAACATGAAGTGGAACGCTTGATAGTCAGGGAAGTCCAAAAGGAAGTATACCCAGAGGAAATTTCTTGTCTAAAAGATCAAAGATCACTACCTAGGTCAAGTTCAGTTTTGAGACTGGACCCTTTTATAGATAAAAATGAGATTCTGAGCGTTGGAGGTCGTTTAGCAAAATCAGATTTGTCAGATAATGAAAAGTACCCTGTGTTAATGCCGGGGAAATATTATGTTTCTAAACTGATTGAGAATCATTTTCATGAGTCTGTGAAACATCAAGGACGCCTCCTTACTGAAGGCGCTATCAGAGCTGAAGATTATTGGATAACTGGGTCAAAGAGGCTAGTTTCTTCTTTGATACAAAACTGTGTCACGTGTAAGAAACTCAGGGGCAAGTTTGAGTTCCAAAAAAATGTCGAATTTGCCTCATGATAGAGTAGTTGGAGCTAAACCATTCTCTTACGTTGAAGTTGATGTTTTTGGCCCCTGATCAGTTGTTTCTCGTAGAACTAGAGGTGGCCATACCAAATCAAAACGTTGGTGTGTGTTGTTCACTTGCTTGACAATTAGGGCTGTACATCTTGAAGTCATAGAAGAGATGTCTTCCTCAGCACTCATAAATGCACGTAGGAGCTTCACAGCTATTAGGGGAAAAGTTAAACAGTACCGATCTGATAGAGGTAGGGGTAATCCGGGTAAGTACGGACAATTTTTACAAGCCGAACTTTGGATAACCATGATTGCTTCCGTTTATACAGCATTTTAATAAAGGAAATAAACTTCATTCGGTCATCCAGTTCCCACGGACTTTATCATGAACTGCTTCAAGAAGAATTGTCCGAAACATTGCTTATGCTTATTTTTTATGGCAGTCTAGAACCGGGTTAATACGGACATAGTTGGGAAAGTTCGGACAGAAAAATGGGAAAGTCCGGACACCATTATTTGATAGGGAAAGTACGGACAGTAAAATATTTTTAAAAAAATGTTTTTCAAGTCAGTTTTATTCATTATTATAGAACATTGAACATTAACAATCTTAATCTACAAAACTTTGAACTGTAAGTGAGAATTATTTAAAATCTCCAACACGGCCTCTATATTATCAGGCTTGCAATAAAACCATATGTTGCATGTTTGACTGGGTCCGATCCTCGGTCTGTATGTTGGTTCAAATTACGGTTTAAGCAGCATTTTGTCGTGCACTAGATTTGCACGAAATATCTTTGCTATAGTTGCTGCATCAATTCTCCTTAAGTATGCTACAGGCTTTGATAGTTGCTCTCGTTCAGAAATTGCTATAGCATTAACATCGTAGGCATTCTCTGGCTTGTGTGTGGCAATGTAACCTTCACCTATATTTAGAGATCTGTTCCCATGATGATGCATTCCAACAACTTGGATTGAGTATATGATAAGTTTCTTCATACCTGGTCATAATCACAAAAATACTAATTCAACATTTTTTTAAGAGTTGAAAACCAAAGGAAACAAACATATATATAGTTGGTGAGCGAATAAAATATCGTAACTACAGCTTGAATAAGCTGTAGTTACGATGCTTTGGTCACTCACAGACGATATGCCTGTGACAACATAATTATGATAGGATATGAACAAGAGAATTTTGAAAATATTGCGAAAAGTGGAGAATATACTGTATCATACACATTTCTTATTTTTTCCACATTATTATTAGTATCCTTATCATTATTTTTTTCAGGTGTTTAACCCTTACCAGACGACAAAATTTCAGACCTGTCCAACTTGAAAGTCGCAGATCACGTTTCAAATATCATATAAATTGAAAAAAAAAGTAAATATTTACATACATAAATAGTGCCATATAAAGTGCATAGGCCCTAAAAACTTGTGGGAATAGGAGAAATTGCTTGTTACAAACGATTTCTCCTATTCTCTCAAAGTATTCTTTTATTCCATTCTTCAGTGGTGTAAATACAAAGGATTATGTGGTAATGGGTTTAACATAGGATTGGTCGTCCAACAGGTAAAAAAACAATTCTAATATTTTTGACATTTGATATATATACAATACAAGTAGTGCAAGTCAGTTTTAGCATTTCTCAGTTTTAACTCGTTTACTAAGCTTTGTTTTTGTGTCTGCTCTGGCTTGTTTCTTTTTTTTTCTTTTCGGCTTTTAAAGTCTCAATCCTAAGTCTTTCATTAATAACATCCTCGCTAGTAAGAAGCCGATGGTGAGTAATGGATTTACTTGATTTACTCTTTGTAGGAAACTTTGCAACAGGAGGTATGAAAAATGATTCGACTTCCGAATCAATACTTTCATCTCTTCCCGTGTTATTTTCCTTTGTAACTGAGGCATCAAATGAGGATGAAGTATTGTTTTTAATCACCGATGTCCAGAACATCAGGCTTCGTTTGAATATCAACCTCAGTGGCAACATCACTAACTGAGGCACCATTATGCACATCCTCAAGAGAGTCGTCCATACTGTCTCCGGCATGGAGAAATGGATCCATAGAATTGCTAACAGCTGTCATGAAAAGCGAAGTAACGAGCAATGACAGTGGAAAAGCAACAAACATGTCATCTGACAACGATGCTGAAGATAACAACAGTAGGTTTATCATAAAACTTTGTTGTAGGTAGGTCATTAACAACATTGTCTGGATGGTTCTCTACAATTACAGGCTTATCAGTAGGTTGACTTGGGCCAAACAGTTTGTCTGGAATCACACTGCTATCCAAAGGATAAATTCCACATGACCGAAAACCACTGCGAATGTTGGCGCCAGTTACAGCTTTGTCCCAAGCTTGTCGAAAAAGGGCAGGAAAAGTCCATTTATTTATCTGGTGCAGTGCGTTTTCCTGTAAATACGCTGAACAGACCTCGTTGTAGGCATGATTGAGGGGACCAAAAACAATCTTGTCTAGGGGTTGTAGAGCATGAGTAGTATGAGGCGGAAGCGCTAGGATGTGGATGTTCTCTTCCATTGCCTTCATTAGGATACCAAGACTTTCATGTGATGAGTGTCCATCAAGTATAAGTAGTTGGGGTCTATCGGTACCGCAGTATTCTAAAAAGACTTCCGTAAACCACTTCTCTCCAATACCATCATCAATCCAGCCATTTTGCTGGTAGCACCAACGCGTTCCTACAGGCGCACTTGATATGTTAAATCCATGCAGAGACATTGAAGTCTTTCCTTTTGTAATGAACATTGGGGGCATTCTCCTACCCGAGGCATTCACACAAGCCATTATGGTCATGTTATTGGATTTTGAGGAAGTTTTACTCGAACATGTTTTGACACCCTTTTCAGCAACAATCCTAACAGGGTCATGCTCGAAGTTTTTTCCCATCTCATCGCAATTCCATGTCAAATGGGGTTTGTCCTGTATATTTAATCCATCTACAATGGTTCCCAAATCATTAAAATACTTGTTGATCACCTCTCTGTTCATCATTCTGGCACGTGTTGATGCAAGTTTTTCCGGCTTTCTTATAACAAGGTCGGGATGCCTCCTCTTGACCCCCTCCCACCAATCTTTACCGGGCTTAAATGTTGTGTATGAGGTTTGATGAGAAAGCAGATATTAGCAAAGACTAGCACCCTGTGCACACGAATGAAGATTTCATCCTCATACACAACATTTAAGGCCGGTAAAGATTGGTGGGAGGGGGTCAAGAGGAGGCATCCCGAAGATTTTATGCAGAAGATTTTAAATGCAAAGACTTAAGTTTAAAGATTATGCATAAAGCATTGTGGTAAAAGGAGCAACTTCGTTAAGTAACAGATTGCTGCCTTTTCTACAATGTTCTAAAAGGGTTTACCAGTAAGTTCTGAGGATGTTTAGTCATTAACAATAGACATTTTGTACTTTTCAGTTTTTACCATGTTTATGTAGATTAAAGTGGTTGACTAACTGTGGCTCCGGCGTTAGACAGTATACGACCCACTGACCTTTTGCGGACCGTATGGATCAAAATCAAGATATTTGATGTACGCTGTCCGATAAGGACATATTTCTCTCCATAACATACCTTTGAAATAACAAACTTGATGTTTTACTATAGGTTTAAAAGTTTCATTTCACTTATTTAGCAGGATAAGAGTTAAACAGAGTTGAAACTGCCAAAGCTGTGCAAATGACTGAAGATGGATTCTCTCATCGTCAGTTGGCTCGTACACTCGGTGTGTCTCCCAGTATTCTTAATTTTCAGATTTTGGACTCGTTAACGGGAGACAGGATAATACAGCAGAAATCCGAGTCGGGGAAGGCCAAGAGCAACAACTAACGTTCAGGATCGTTATTTGCTGGTTTAAGCTTTACAAAATCATCACTCAATGACTAGAGGCCTACGTAATGACTTTCAGCTGGCAACTTGAGTCCGTGTGTCCAACAAGACAGAAACACGCTTTATGGTGATGCATTACAGCAATCGGCATACTTCGGGTGATACGGTGATCAAGTCCCTCGGCTGTCTCACGTGGCTTGATATGCACCTTCACGGTACATTTCTTCGCCGGAAGTACACCGTTTCACCGTTCTTAAAATCGTAACACTCCACTTAGAAAGCAAATACCAGTCACAGTTTTCCATGGGAATCTTTTTTAATACATTTTCGATGATAAAAAGTTCGTACATATATTTTCTAACTAGTTCTATTAGTTACCTTGGTATATAGATTGTTTATCACCATGGCAGTTGTTGCCGTTGCTAATCGATTTACATGGTGCCGCCATGTTTAAGATCACGTGACCGGCAGTATTTCAACATGGAATCCCCTCACACTTGATACGGACGAGGTTAGATGTAGGTACGAAATAGTCCGAGTTACAGGCCAGAAAACCTGCCACAGACCCCATTTTAACCATAGCTCACCGCAAAGAGACGAATTTTACCCAGGACCCCACCGGATAGCAATGCGATCAATGGCGCACAGTATAGTTTACGATGAAAGCCGATTCCATGTGTACGCTTGTGAAAGGCGTGTCCGTGTATGGAGACAGATTAGGTGGTGGCTCAGTCATGTTGTAGGGTGGGATTTGCTACGACGGACTGACATCAAATATTTTCATTTTTCATGATTTCTTTAGATAAAATCGTTTATTTATTTACTACCTCTATCCCAGACAAAAAAGTTTTAGACTTATCCAAATTGAAAGCATTTGCAGACTACAAAGCAAATTTGGCTCAAAATATGGAATTTGTTTTAGAAAGGGTAGAAAACATTGTGGGAAAAGAAGAAAATACTGATTATCAGCATTTCCTCTTTTTTCCGAGGGGTTTTCAGAAGCCGTATTCCTCAAGGTCATTTATCTCTATATTGAGGCGGATTGAAAGCGAATAATTAAATTTTGTTTAGTTTAAATAATTTATTAAAAATCGATTGAAAAACGAGTTCTTGCAACTTATACTAATCTCTGTCGTTTCTGCTTCCTAGCCGAGTCCCGGTAGCTCAGTCGGTAGCGCGCATGACTCAAGAACATGGGAGCGCTATTTTTACTTCGGCTCAGCTAATTTCCGAGGACTGATGATTGCAATTGCGACAAGATTCATTCTTCTTTTACCGCAAACCATCGTTTCGACGAAGGTTTAGGTGGGAAAATAGCCCGTGGCTTGGAAAGAATATGGTGCGGGGCACTGGTAAAAGGAACTCCACGAAAGCATGGATAGGTGCACTGGCCGCCGCGACATAACTGATATAATGTTGAAAACGGCGTTGAACACCATACAATCATACAATCTACAGTCCTAGGAACTACATCAGTACTAGGGCCAAACATACGGGCCAATGACGATCCCAAAATTGACCCCCGCTCCCGGGTATCGAACTCGGGACCTTGACCATCGCTATACCTCACAACCTATGACACTTCAAAATCAGTTAATATTTAGTTTCGCTTTACATGGTTTATTAGCTTAATTAATTATACAGCAAAGTGTATGTTTCAGTGTCATTTTCTCTCTTTTTTGATAACCTAAGCTATTTTGTACCATAAGGAATTGTATAAATGACTGTAAACCAGGAAATGGTTTCGCGCATTTTACGTTAGCGTCTTTTGCAGCAGGGTTTGATCCGCGAAAGTAATATGCCGCGAATCACTCGCTTGTCATGAAAACGCGAACTTTAGTCGCAAGGAGAGGTTTGTCTTAAGAAAACTCCAGAAGATGTGTATATCCATTTACACAGGGATCTTATATATATACACATACGATCCCTGATTTAACTATTTTCTACCGTACAAGGGGAACAACTGTTTTTTGAAATAGGGTGTCAGTGAACAGTTTATTTTTTCTACTTTACTGGTACAAATCACATAAACTTTGCGAAATGACAAACAGGAAAATACAAATGGAACGAGAGAACAACATGAACAAATATTTTTGTCAACACAGAAAGGCTACTTATCAGTCAGTGTCTATAAATACATTTATTGCTAATTACTGTATCTCTTTATTGTTTTATTAGCAAACCCGAGCAATACCATCCACTTTTAATCAATTCTCTTTCTTGTTGTATTTTTTCAGATCCAAACTTAATATTAGTAAACGGTTAGGGAAGTGAAAAGGTGCTAATATTACATGTATTGTGTCACCAAATGTAAGAGTTCGCTGTTGTGTTACAAACTACAAAGTGTGAAACTGAACAATAGGTTGATCGAAAAACAATTAACTATCCCTTTTTTCTCTTTACACCAGTTTTAATGATCTACTTTATATCGCAATTAGCACACTCAATATCGCTACTCGTGCTACATGTTGGTAAAATGATATCCAATGGATCCTCAATTCTATCTTCAATTTCCAAATTTTCATTTGATTTTTTTAGGTGTAAAATAATTACGTATC
Source organism: Hippopus hippopus (assembly GCA_946811185.2). Taxonomy (NCBI): domain Eukaryota; kingdom Metazoa; phylum Mollusca; class Bivalvia; order Cardiida; family Cardiidae; genus Hippopus; species Hippopus hippopus. The sequence goes on along the minus strand of OX328108.1, from coordinate 1,700,146 downwards.
GACATTTTGCCAAGCGAACCACTACTGCCACAATGTTCTATTAATCCAAGTCAACAACAGCCGACCTTAACACAGCTCTCAAAATGTTTACCCAAAACTGTTCACTTACACACTTGACAATTGACCGATGCTCAGTTATTGTGTAATGATGTGAGATTAAAAAATGTTCAACATACTGAGCAAGTATGCATTTCCTTCAAGGCATGTTTTGTTTCGCGGGATTCGCGGCCTCCTCAAGTCTGCGAAAGTAAAACGCCGTGTAAATGCTCGAGTGTATGAAAACGCGAACATTTTTTTCCTCGTTCACAGTAAGAGTAATAAGAAATTGTCGATTGCCTATTGATATTGTGCGTTGAAAACAATGATCATGTAATATTGATCGTCTTTTCTGATTGTTTGTGACGAAGTTAAAGTTTTCTGGTCCTCCGTTTGTGCATATATCTATAGATTATACCTACAAACTTTAAGCTTTAAAAGTGGAGGTAACAAAACTAGTTTTTCACGTTCATGGGGTAACGATACACCTGTTACTGTATAGGTTGGTTAGACCTGCGAAAAAGGTAGTACCCACCTGACGTATGTCACAACGGTAACAGTATTTTGTTGACAGAGGAGTGGATATTTTGAAAAATAAGACTAGATGTAAAAACGTTATAAAATTAAGTCATTTTGGGATATTTGAGATATTTCAATTGGGTTTTTGTATGTTTGTATTATTTGCTATGATAAAAAGTTTACGAAAGCAATGAGTTCAACTTCTCAAGTTATATACTCACGGGATAACAGCAGTGTGGAACAAGGTGCAGTATCTACACCAAGAAACAGAATACGAAGTGAAAGTCACCGGAACTGGATTCGATGTAATCTTGGTCTACAGGAAATAGGAGATGCGATAAGGCAGCTTGTTGATCTGACTTTTAAAGAGTACTGGGACCATTGGTGCAATCATTTATGCACCAATCAGCTACATTGTGGAAAAACATATCATTGTCATAACTCAGTTATGCATCGGCACCAAGTGAATCACGATGAAAATGGCCACCCTGATAATTGGTGTTGTCACATTAGATATAATTCAAAAGCAGCAAAATGGGAGATGTCTACAAAACCGTTTTGCCCTGAGTGTGAATTACAATTAGAAAAATTGAAAAATTTGTTTATTAATCCACACTCCAAGAAAATCTACTGGGATAATGTGAAATTCCCAGTTTGGGTGAAGGGTCATTGGGAATTAGCTAAGGTTTTCATGCCACGTGGAAGCAGCCATATTGACACTTCTGAAAAGGCCGAAACGATTGCTCTCCTTACCGTAATGAATAACTGCAAACTGTTTGACTCTGAAAATTTCAAACGCAAAGCAGTTGATCAGGTAAGATTATTGGAGTTACTTGTCAAACGAATAATTTCTAACAATGTTGCATTATTTCAGTCATGTCACGACATTCCATAATACTTGGCAAAATGGTGCCCAAGCCATTTGCTACTTTCCCTCAATACCAGCGTGGAAATGATGTTCGACGTTGAGAGAGGACTGAGAAATGAATGTCGCAATAATTATCATTAATACTCGTGGATAAAAGGGCCAGACTTGGATTCGATCTGACGACTGGGGCAGTAATGGCCCAGCGCATTGTCAAGGCACAGTACAACATATAGTATTTCTTGTGAAATGTTACATCTATCTGTTGTATAATTTGAGTGGTCCGATATGGGTATATTTGGTTGACTGGTCGCTGTTCCGAATGTTGCTTAAGAGGTATGAGCAATCGAAAAAACTTTCTCATGTCACAATGCAAATTGAACTCTTTCATTCTTTCATATGTGCTCCTTTATCAACAACTCTTTATTATTCGTGTTTATTACATTTCTGTCAGGGAATAACTGCGGTTTCTTTGTGTACTTTTTCCGCTTTTTCATAGTAAATAACATCACTACTGATGAAATAGAATGTTTGCCGGAAGTACTTTTTCCCCATATTTCGCACATTCTAATATTTCTATCTCACTGCCTAAAACATCTGTAGTAAACACTGGTACACTGAAAAGATTTTTGATGAAAATATTTAAACCTTATATATTATATATTATATTGCTGGTTTTGAAATGTAAAGGTGCAGATCACATGGTTGTGAATCTTCTCCTTCATACATGTTACATAATGCTGTGTCACTATGTTGTAGACTAGATGTTTTTGGAGAAAGTCACTCAGTCAAGGATGCAAACTGATAGATACACAAACACCTACGACCCAAAGACCATTACAATCTGTTTCAAACTGTTGGTCCTTCCTGTCATTATCCATTATTTTGCTCCACTTACACAGACAAGATGAGGCCCGCCCGGGTGGCTCAGTGGTGAGCGTGTTGGACTCATGACCTGGTGGTTGTGAGCTCGATACCCGGTTGAGGCGAACTTTCTTTCCGGCGTATTTTCGCCTCTCACCTCTGCTGAAGCATGTGAGAAAAGTAGTCGGTGGCTTTGGAAAGAAAGTTGTGTTAGTACTGGTGTGAGAAAGCCAGGAAACACATGTGCGTCACCGACCGCCATGATATGACCTTAGCTGTTAAAGTGGCGTTAAACCCCAATACAACCAACCAATACAACCAACCAACCAACAGACAAGATGGTTGAAAACAAGAGTATCAAC